>CM035125.1:34475829-35874955 GCA_020205555.1 Panax stipuleanatus
ATACGTTCACAATACAAATTAATCAATAACTCGATATACGTATCGAATCACACACATCGGTCTTGAGCACGTTATTGGACTATACAATTAACGATTCAAGTCATGTAATTAACTTATTAATTACTCACGTAATATAAGTTATTAACCTCTTATTATATGTTTAATCATGTCTTTATGTTCATTACATTAGGTTTTAAACCACCTCTTAGAACACACGAACACTTAGCAAAAAAAAATTTCAAATTTCTGCAAGGGGCGCGGCCCGCGCGCCAGTTACCCTTGGGACCAGCGCGGTCGCGCGGCAACGCAGACCCAGATTTCCAGTTCGCGAATGACACACAGAGCAACCCAAATAAATCCAAATTAAACTAACGTAATGAATTTAAGGCTACCCATAAGATATAGAATTTACAGAAACATCATACCATGTTCTAAGCATGCTTTTAACACTTTAAATCACGGAATTACACAAATCACAACATTTAATTTCACTATTTTCAACATTTTATAAAGTTTTGAAAGAAAACAAGAATTCAACGTTACGGATTCGTTATAACACCGAATCCATTCGTTTAACTTCTATTTTGTTCGTTTAAATGTACACAATCACATTCAAGTGTTAATTTAAGTTAAATAAACGCATAAGGTGTGTAAATTTTGTACGTAAGGGCCATATGGGCCATATGTACAATTTTTACACTCTGTAACTTTTGAAAAATCAAATTAAGCATAACTACATGGATTTAATCGCACTAAATCATGCATACATGATATACAACATGTTATGATCATACAATAACACATATAAAATCATATCATACATTAATTATCAAATTAGTTATTCACAGAGAATCTAACATACGTTAATGGAAAACTTTAAGAACTTGAATTTAAAAACTTAGGAGAAGGAATTACCCTTGCTAGTTTGTGAAGATGATTCAAGGATGATGATATAAACTTTTCAAATTCTTCTTCTTCAATCTTTTCTCTCAAAATTCTCTCTGATTCTTTAAGTTTTATTTCCTCTGATATGAATATATAAATTGATATAGTATATATGTATATAAGTATAATACGTATAATATATAATGGGTGAGTGGTTGTCAGTTGGTCCCTTAGTGGGTTAACTGACCAACTCCCCTTAAGGCCTTGTTTGGCTAGCTTAAGGAATCCCTTCTCATTTATTTTAATTAATTTATTATAATATAGTTAATTAATGTCACACCCAATTAAATCAAATAATGCTATTTAAATCAATTAAATAAAATAGCATAAATCTACATTAAATCACATAGTCACATAATTAAAATTCTTATTTATTAATTATGTCTAATCATAAATCTCTAATTAATTAATAAATTAATTAGAATAACATTATGCTTATTAATTAATATATTAATCAAATAAGCTCAATTAAATACATACTTTGAATATAAAAATTCACCACATTAATTTAACTAATGTGACACATATAATTAAATTAATCTACCATAAATTCATCAATTAATTATTTAACTCAATAATTAAATCATCAAAAAATATTTATTTAATTCAATAAATATTCAAAATAAATTACAAAAATCTTGTTTGTCACATCTTTCCCCCCTTAAAAGGATTCTGTCCCCAGAATCACGGTTCAATTAAATTTCGTCCCGTTACAAAATTCGCTTATATATCCGTAAGTATATATAAAAGAGATAAACTACCTCGGATTTGAAATTCGGGCTTGACAAAATTGAAATGTTAGTACATTTGCAATTAAATAAGCACAAAAAAGGGCCAAACCCGAACTAAGAAGATAACCCAGTCTGGCTAAGTTTCCAAAAAGGTGTGTGCTAGTGCATTGAAGCTGCTAGAGTTGACGGATCGTCAATCCGAGTTGTAGAAATGCAAATATTTGAGTTTATATACAGAAATATACCAAATTTTGACGAAAACGGCCACGGAACTAGGTTCTGGGCATATTTAGAGGATGAAACTTCGTGTACAAGTGGAAAACAGTGCAAAGTAGTAGTATTGACTTTCTGATCGTAAAAATACTTACAATGGACTGCAATACGGGATTTTTGCCAAATTGTAGGCTCTATACGTCCAAATCTACCAGTTATTTTCTGATATGTGGTAGTATATGGGTATATCTACGTGTTGGAGTGAAAATATTTGAGTTTGAAAAAGGTGTAAAAGTCAAAAAATCAGACGGGCAGACCTTCGCTGCGTTTCGAAAACTTGAAAATGAAGGGGGTGCACGTTTATTTATAGGCCAGGGAGCCTTAGCTCTACCTGCGGCTGCCGCAGGTAGAGGTGTGGCTCCCTAGGTGGGGCCTGCGGTGCTGAGTTTTGTCATCTCGAAGTATGTACACTCCGGACAACGCGCAGTCGAAGTCAGAACTTTTAAACTTTTGATCCGAGCGTCCGTTTGAGGCGTGCGATACCTTTTTAGAAAGCCCTCGTCGAGAGTGTCGCAATGACATGGGATAAAATATTTTTCGGGTCCAAGAAGACGGGTTCATAACCAGGTCTTCGATTCCCTGCAGTTTGTCCGTTGAGCTGTCTTACGCTGTTGGCACTCGGGATCGTTGTTGTGGTTCGTTCTGACTTTGATGGCATCAATTCGTCTTGAGTTTGACCGAATCAGTTGAGAGTTGGATAAAATGATCGTTTTTCCCCTCCCGGGGTTGCCTGTGGTGTCGGCACGGCTTTTGATGGAACTAGCTTCCCAGGGTTATCTCTGGGGCTGAACTGCACTTCCCGGATTGACGCCGGGGCTGATCTGTACTTCCTGGGCTGAGATCGGGGATGACTTAACATGTCCTGCGTTGATGTCTAGGTTGACCTTACCTCCCGGGTAGATGCTGGGGCTGACTTGAAGGCCCGATATTGAGATCGGGGTTTAACTAACGGTCCGATCGAAGATCAGAGCTGGATAGACGGTCCGATTGAAGATCGAAGCTGGATTAACTGTCCGATTGGACATCGGAGCTGGATTGATGGTCCAATTGGAGATTTGAGATGGATTAACTGTCCAATTGGAGATCAAAGATGGATTGATAGTTCGATTGGAGATCACAGCTGGATTAATGGTCCGATTGATCGGAGCTGGATTGATGGTCCGATTGGAGATCGGAGCAGGATTGACGATCCAATTGGGGATCAGAGCTGGATTGACGGTTCGATTGGAGATCGAAGCTGGATAGATGGTCCGATTGGAGATCGGAGCTGGATAGACGGTCCGATTGGAGGTCGAAGCTGGATAGACGGTCCGATTGGAGATCAGAGCTGGATAGACGGTCCGATTGGAGATCGAATCTGGATAGACGGTCCGATTGGAGATCAGAACTGGATTAACAGTCCGATTGGAGATTGGAGTTGGATTGACAGTCCGATTGGAGATCGGAGCTGGATAGACGGTCTGATTGGAGATCGGAGCTGGATATATGGTCTAATTGGAGATCGGAGCTGGATTGACGGTCTGATTGGAGATCGGAGCTGGATAGATCGTCCGATTGGAGATCAGAGCTGGATAGACTGTCCGATTGGGGATCAAAGCTGGATTGACGGTCTGATTGGAGATCGGAGCTAGATTGACGGTCTGATTAGAGATCGGAGCTGAATTGACTGTCCGATTGGAGATCAGAGCTGGATTGACGGTCCGATTGGAGATCGGAGCTGGATAAATGGTCTAATTGGAGATCGGAGCTTGATAGATGGTCCAATTAGAGATCGAAGCTGGATAGATGATCCGATTGGATATCAAAGCTGGATTGAAGGTTCGATTGGAGATCGGAGCTGGATTGACAGTTCGATTGGATATCGGAGCTGGATAAACGGTCCGATTGGAGATCGGAGCTTGATAGACGGTCCGATTAGAGATCGAAGCTAGATAGATAGTTCGATTGGAGATCAAAGCTGGATTGAAGGTCCGATTGGAGATCGGAGCTGGATTGACGGTCTGATTAGAGATCAGAGTTGGATTGCAGTTCGATTGGAGATCGGAGCTGGATTGACAGTCCGATTGGTGATCGAAGCTGGATTAACTGTCCGATTGGAGATCAAAGCGGGATTGACTATCCGATTGGAGATTGGAGCTGGATTGACAGTCCGATTGGAGATCAGAGCTGGATTATCAATTCGATTGGAGATCGGAGCTAGATTGACGGTCCGATTGGAGATCAGAGCTGGATAGACGGTCTGATTGACTATCAGAGCTGGATTGACTTGCCCGATTGGAGATCGGAGCTGGATTGACGGTCCGATTGAAGATCGAATCTAGATAGACTGTCCGATTAGAGATCGGAGCTGGATTGACGGTCCGATTGGAGATCGAAGCTGGATTGACAGTTTGATTAGAGATCGGAGCTGGAAAGATGGTCCGATTGGAGATTAGAGCTGGATTGACTGGTTCGATTGGAGATCGGAGCTAGATTGACGGTCCGATTGAAGATCGGAGCTGGATTAACTGTCGAATTGGAGATCAAAGCTGGATTAACGGTCCAATTAGAGATCAGAGCTGGATTGATGGTCTGATTGGAGATCGGTGCTGGATAGACGATCCGCTCGGAGATCGGAGCTGGATAAACGGTCCGATTAGAGATCGGAGCTGGATAGACGGTTTGATTGGAGATCGGAGCTGGATAGACGGTTTGATTGGAGATTGGAGCTGGATAGACGGTTCGATTGGAGATCAGAGCTGGATTGACAGTCCGATTGGAGATCGGAGCTGGATTAACGGTCCGATTGGAGATCGGAGCTGGATTAAAGGTCCGATTGGAGATCGGATTTAGCTGGAATATCGATATTGGGGATCGAATTTAGGTTACCGATATTGGGGATTGGATTTAGGTTACCGATATTGGGGATCGGATTTAGGTTACCGATATTGTTGATTGGATTTAGGTTACCAATAATGGGGATCGGATTTAGGTTTAAGGATCGGCCTTGACGACTGGTTTTGAATTGAAAGACCGGCATTAGTGGCCGGATTTGAATTGATTGATGATTTTGCCCTCCTACAGTGTTAGTATTGGGGCAAGGAAAATTTTGAGTGTCTACAGAAGCCCCTCTTTATCATGTCCATGCAATGGAATGGAATGGATAGGATAAAGATTTGTAGACACTAGAAATAAAAAGTGCCAGAGCTGCTTCGAAGGCTGGGCGTCTTTGAGTGGAATGGGGCTTCTGTTAGATGCCTACGTTATCACTCTGCTGGGGATAACGTTGTCATGTACAACCATTGATGTTGTTGGGAAGTTACCGCGAACTAATTTTGTCATTTCCTGCTGGGGATGACATTATTCACGATAACTTATTTGATTCTGATTGAGATGAGGTTGTCAAAAATGAGATATCATAGATTGTCCATGTCTAGATCTTCTGGGGATGACGTTATCCGTGAAAGCTTTGTAGATTCTGATTGAGGTTGATCTGATTGATACTACCTCAATGATCCCTTTGAGGATGTGTATAACAGATTCCATCATTTGTGATGGATTATTATAATTTCTTCTGTCAACAGATCCCTTCTGTTGCTTGGCTGGGGTTAAGCCGACAGTTGAAACGTTATTGGGGTTGAGCCAATGGTTGGACTGTATTTCGATCTATACCCGAACTTCGCTGGGGCTAAGCTAACAGTTGAAACTGATTTGGTCAGTACCCGAACTTCTCTGGGGATGAGCCAACGGCTGAAATTGCTTCGGTCAGTACCCGAACATCGCTGGGGATGAGCCAACGGCTGAAACTCATTCGGTCAGTACCCGAACTTCGCTGGGGATGAGCCAATGGCTGAAACTATTTCGGTCAGCACCCAAACTTCGCTGGGGATGAGCCAACAGTTGAAACTGCTTCGGTCAGTACCTGAACTTCACTGGGAATGAGCCAACGGCTAAAACTACTTCGGTCAGTACCCGAACTTTACTGGGGCTGAGACAACGGCTGAAACATCTTCAGGTCAGTACCCGAAGTTCGCTGGGGCTGAGCCAATGGCTGAAACTACTTCGTTTAGTACTCGAACTTCGCTGGGGCTGAGCCAACGACTGAAACTATTTTGGTCAGTACCTGAACTTCGCTGGGGATGAGCCAATGGTTGAAACTGCTACAGTCAGTACCCGAACTTCGCTGGGGATGAGCCAACGGCTGAAACTACTTTGGTCAGTACCCGAACTTCGCTGGGGCTGAGCCAACGGCTGAAACTGCTTCGGTCAGTACCCGAACTTTGTTGGGGCTGAGCCAATGGCTGAAACTGCTTCGATCAGTACCCGAACTTTGCTGGGGCTGAGCCAACGGCTGAAACTGCTTCGGTCAGTACCCGAACTTCGAAAAATGATAATTTTCGACAGTTTTGTGCAATGATAACTCTGGCGAAATTTTTCCAAAATCTTAGGCTTTAAAAAACATGCATTTTTGACTCTGTGGGGAAATTTTTTATTGACCCATGCAGGTTTTGAAATGCTAGGTTTTGAAAACATGCAGTTTTGACTTTACTGGATATTTTTGACTGACCCATACATGTCTTAGGACCTAGAGATATATGTTGGACTGATTGAAAATAATAAACCATAGGTTTTAGGCTTACCGCACCTTTTCTAAGGTGATTTAGAGACTTGTTGCCGTAGATAGATCATGATAGACCCGGCAGTTCCAATAGGGTCTCCTCGGGTATTAGACGTAGGAGGGCTTCTGCTGTGCTACAGCCACGTCCAGCTAGGATGCCTCGTAGACTGGTAGAGTGCAGGATTCTTCCAGCATAGGACGAGCAGCCACTGGATATTGATGATGAGGAGGTTCCATTTATCGTTCCTGCTCCCGCTCAGGCTCTATGTGCTGAGGTCCCAGGCATTACTGTGCCTACTCAGGAGCTACTAGGAGATTTGAGTGGCCATCCTTTGAGATATCTTCACGCCAACGAGGTGACTTGAAGTCTTTTTTCTCTCTGGATTTTTTTCTTCTTTTTTGCCATTTTCGAGGCTCAGGTTTTTGACATGGGTTAATTTTTATGCAGGTTCCCGACTTGACGCAGCCTCGAGGGAACTGGTTTAGCGTGCACTCCCTGTATCACACTTTGCATGAGAATTACAGGGAGATTGTAGATGGCTGGGGATTTCAGGCCTTTTTCTTGATCCTTCCCTGCCTTTGCCCCTGGTGGTATATGAGGGCTTTGTCTGAGCGCTGGTTCCACCAGACTCAGTCCCTTCATTTGCTGGATTGCGAGGTGATGATGACTCCTATGGATTGGAGATTTATCACCGATATTGAGTTTGAGGGTGATTCAGTGCCTGTCATGACTAACATTTCGCCCGCTATTGTTCGATCCCTGCTGGGAGTCCCGACGACGGCATTCAAGGGTCGGGCAGTCCGATCTGGTCCCTTGAGTATAGATGCCCAGGATGGGACTTTGCAGTTGCCTTCGCCTAATAACTAGAGGGCTAGAGATCGCATTCTGAGGCGATTGTTTTTGTCGATCATCAGGGGTTGTTTCATGGTGGACAACTCATCTACTGTGTCCTTTTCTTTGATCAGCGCCACGCGACAGGTAAAGCGCCTCAGTGACTATGATTGGGGCTCCTATACCTTTGCCTATTTTCTCTGGGGCATGCGCATGCTTTCAGAGGGTACGACGGAGGCTTGGTTAGGATTTTACCCATTCCTGCTGGTGTGTACATCTTTCTGTACCTTTTTGATTTTAGCATTTTTGTCAGTCTTGATCACTAAGGACTTTTGGTATTTGCATGGTCAGCTTTGGGCATTTAAGAGGCTTTCTTCCCTACGGCCAGCTACTGCTTTAGGTCTGTAGACCTATCCTTGAGGACGGAGATGGCATCACTCCACTTTGACAGAGGTCTCTGTTGCTGAGGGATTCACTCATGCCCATCTACAGTTGGAGCTTTTGACGGCGGATTTGATCACCTAGACATCGTACACATCCGAGCACTTGACAGTCAGATTTAAGGGAGGAATCCCTACTGGCCGGGAGTTTGCCTTATTGACCCGCAGGGTACCGTTGTTGATGACGGGAGATTGGGAGCTCTATCTTGGAGAGCGTGCTATTAGGAGCATCACGGGGGAGATTCGCATTTCCATTATTCCTCCAGCTTAGCATCATTGGCCATTGACTGTGCCTTTGACAGACATCCCTTTGGAGGGCATTGATGGCTTTACCCTATCCGATGGTCAGTATAGCCAAGAGGCATTTGGCAGATGGTGGAGCTCTCGTACTGTTGGAGCTCAGACTCGGGCTACCCGATTTATGGCAGACATGGTGCCAGGATCCGTGTTGATGACGGATTGGATAGCTTGCCTCAAGGAGCCAACTCATGCAAACCAGATAGCAGATCTGAATGGGGAGTTGGAGCAGGCTGGTTTCTTTATCAGGCACCTTAGCCAAGATCCATCAGAGGCATCTTCTTTTGACCCATCCAGTTCAGGAGCAGGTCCCTCTTTAGGTCCATTTAGCAGCAGCTATATAGGGGCAGATCCTCCCTTATATTGCCCAGATATGCCTGATCCTAGCAGCTTTGTGCAGACAGAAGAGATGGAGCAGGTTGATCGATTCGACACTGATGTCTACGACTTCCTCTGATAGCTATTGGAGCTATACTTTTTGGTCAGCCACTGTTTTGGCTATTCGGCGTTTGTGCAATCATTTTGATAGACCACTGTAGTAGTTGGGTGGTGGTGCCCCATTTTCCCTATATTCTTCCTTTCACTTTGTATCAGGATACAAGGATATTGTATGCAGTAGATAGCTTTTTGTAGATATTCTTGCCATATCTTATCTTCTGCATCATGTTTATAATACTGTCATCATGCATGTATTATGTCCTGTGTATGCATTCAGACAGCTGTGTTTTGACTTGACCTCTGGACGGTCTTGTGGTACGATGCTACAAATTACGTCGTCTGCAGTCAGCCGTATTGAGCATTTACCACCATCTAGGATGGCAGCATCACTGAGGTCCTAGTGTGATAGTCTGCCCTTTCCTACTAGGGGGACTGTGGACCAAATGTTGGGGCATTCATTGGCCCTTGCAGATTTTTGGGTTCCGGTCGTATTTGTTAAGGGCCTTCTACCCTGCTGGATTACCGACAGGAAGGTGTTCCGCTTTGGTCGGCGTGAGCTGACGCCGACTCTGGAGGAGTACCAGAGATTTACTGTCTTGGATTTAGAGTTGTTGTGCGCTCGGACGGCGATTAGTGATATGAGGAGGCCGTTTATCAGGCTGTTCGGTCTCCGTCAGAGTGTAGTCATGGATGAGATCGTCTCGGGGCAGGTGATCTCTATGGACTTCTTGATTGAGCGCTTTGGCGAGCTTGACAGTTATGGTCGCCACATCGGAGATTTTATTTGTTCAGTAGAGGCATGGCATGCGGCCAGGATAGACATCCTGCTAATGTGTGTTGTGGCATATGTCTACATGTCGTTGCAATTGGATCATCTAGATGTGGGATTGGTAGTAGTGGTTAGAGCCCTTAGACTGGGTAGCACCATCATCCCGATGATATTGGCTGAGATATTTAGATCTGCCACGTATTGTAGTACCCATCCAGAGGGGTTTTTTAGGGGCAACCCGGTCTTGCTGTATATATGGCTGATGTCCCATATACGACCGATTGGATCCTTCAGGCCTAGGGGTTTTTATTTTACTCATGAGACATCCAGAGCTTTCTCTTTTCAGCCTGCGAAGTGCATTGATACAAAGTCTTGGTCGGCATTTATGTCAGATATTGAGCATCTGTTTGTCATCTTGCCATGCTCAGGGCTAGCATCCCCATATAGCTTTATCACTCGTGCATCTGGCCTGGATTATTTGCCCCTAGCGGGTTTGAGAGGAGTGACTACCTATCATCCTTTGGCAGTCATGTGTCAGTTTGATCAGCTGCAGAGTTTGCACCATTTCAAGGGGTATGCTGATCATAGGATGTCGGCTTCTTCCATGTCATCCGCCAACTTCGTCAGAGTATATGAGTGTTGGACTCATCGGGAGAGGGCTGATTTCTCCAGTAGCCATCCAGGTTGTTCTCCAGAATATTCTGCTTGGTCGGAGGCAGAGATAGGAGTGGTAGCAGAGGCTTCTTCATTTCCTAGTGTGGACTCAGACGAGGAGGAGCCCTTGGAGGATCCATATTCTCCTACCGAGGATGAGCTATTCATGGGTTTGACCGCTGCTCTTGTTAGTGATTCCCCGACTATTCCTATGGGGACAGATCCGGCTTTAGCAGACTCACTATTCAGGATGACCTTTGAGCGAGACTCGTCTAGAGCACAGATGTTGGCTGCCTTATCTGGCAAAAATTTAGCTTTCGCTGAGAGGGATGGTCTCAGGGCCGCTTTGGATGCTAGATTGATTGAGAGGGATGAGCTTCGCTCTGCTCTGGATACTGCAGTTGTAGAGCGAGATGAGATTCGCTCGACCAGGGATGCAGCATATGTTGAGATCGAGGAGACTTTGATTGCTTGAGACGCACCTTTTGAGGAGAGGGATGAGGCTATAGCTTCCCGTGATTTCCACATTGCTGATAGTATTGCTCTTCAATCTTATACTTATGGTTTGATCACCGAGATGAGTGCTTATATTGATGACCACAGTGCCACCTTGTAGATGACTGTGGATGTTTTGGGCCGTATGGAGGCTGAGTGGATTGCACTTACGGCTGCTCCACCATCTTCGGAGAGAGATGCCATGCTAACACTGCTGACCCACTTGTCCTTGGGTCCATAGACTAGCTTTATTTTTCCTACACAGACTAGATCAGCCATTTTGTCATGTACAGGGCATTATGTCTATAAAGCAATTTTATATATCAAGAAAATATATTTTTGATGCACTTCCCTGACTGGAGATGTATTGTCATTGCTGAGTGATTACCACTTCTTTCATGACTCGCAGTTGTTGATGCATCTTGAGCTCCTCCTTGATGGACTAACAGTTGAGATGTCAGGGAGTATCTTAGATGGGCCTGTTGACCAGGGTAGTTTGATAAAATTTAGCTTCTATTTGTCTTTGGTGTCTTGGAACTGGTCTTTTATTAATTTTTTTCTTAAAGGTCAAACAATGTCGTAGATGGCTGCCTATGTACTCCCGGGTTAAGGGAGATCAGGTCATTCGTAGTTCCTACAAGTTTGGTTGGAAGGTTTGAAAAGAGTTATCTTGGATTTTGAGTCTAGTTTGATGAGTTTTTGAGTTTTTATTTGGTTTGACCGCACCAGAAATGGCTGCCTACGTACTCTCGGGTTGAGGGAGATCAGGTCATTCGTAGTTTTGGCTTTCTAGTGAAAAACTGAACCTGATTTGATTTGTAGGACCCGAATGCGGGTATGCATGTGCTTCAGACGTAATACCTTTTCACAGTGTCTGAATTGATGATTTGGGGAAACTCGGTCCCATCCATCTCTTGTAGTTTGATAGCGCCCCCAGTCAACACTACTTTGACAATAAAAGGGCCTTCCCAGTTTGGGGCAAATTTTCCTTTGGCTTCATCCTGATTGGCAAGGATTTTCTTTAGCACCAAGTCATTTTCTTTAAATTGCCGAATTCGGACCTTTTTGTTGTAGGATCTGGCGATCCTTTGCTAGTATAACTATTTGTGGAAAATGGTCATAGCTCTCTTTTCATCTATCAGAGACAGCTGATGATACCGGTCTTGCAACCATTGATCTTCATCTATTTGAGCGTCGATCAACACTCACAAAGATTCCATCTCTACTTCTTTGGGAAGGACTGCTTCCATGCCATAGACCAACGAGTAGAGGGTAGCCCCAGTAGAGGTGCGCATTGATGTCCTGTATGCTAACAGAGTTAGAGGCAGCAGGTCAGGCCAGTCCTTGTGATTGGCGGACATTTTCTGTATGATCTTCTTGATGTTTTTGTTGGCCGCTTCGACAGCGCCATTCATCTTGGGCCGATAGATGACGGAATTGAGATGCTTGATGTGGAACTTACTGCACAGATCCAGCATCATTTGATTGTTCAGGTTTTTGGCATTGTCTAATACGATCTCTTCTTGTTGTCCATATCGATAGACGACATTATTTCTGATGAAACTAATGATAACCTTTTTTGTGACTTTGGGAAAAGAGGCTGCTTCGACCCATTTGGTGAAGTAATCGATCATAGTGAAGATTAATCGATGACCGTTACTGGCTTTGGGTTCCACTAGACCTATTACGTCCATTCCCCACATAGAGAAAGGCTATGGTGAACTCATGTTATGCAGCTCATTTGGAGGAGCGTGAATGGCATTTCCATGTATTTGGCATTGAAAGCATCTCTTGACGTGATCATCACAATCAGCTTTGAGCGAGATCTAGTAATGTCCTGTTCTGATTATCTTCTTGGCCAGCAATTGGCCGCTCATGTGTGGACCACAGACTCCGCCATGGACTTCATCCATTAGTCTTTGGGCTTGCTCATTATCGAGGCATCTTAACAGGCCTATTCCAGCATCCCTTTTATAAAGTGCGTCTCCGCTCAGATAGAACTTCATGGTCATTCTGAGAATCCATTTTCGTTCTGATTGGCTTGCACCAGCGGGTGTGGATCCATCACGGAGATATTCTTTGATGTCTTGAAACCAAGGCTGCTTGACAGAAGGTATTTCATCTGATACTTCTCCCACATAATTCCCATATGTCAGGGCTTTCTGAATAGTGAACTGAATGTTGGGAAATCCACTTCTATCGGACATGCAGATTAATAAAGCCAACATTGCTAGTGCATCAGCGAAGTCATTCCGACCCCGAGGAATGTGAACGAAGGTTATTGCTTCGAATTCTAGAGATATTTGGAGGACTTGCCGATGGTAGGGCAGCAAATGCAGTTCTTTGGTGAGATACGAACCGGTAGTCTATCTAATTACTAGCTCGGAATCTCCGAAGACGAGTAAGTGTTTGATAGATATGGATTGGGCTAGCTTCAACCCCATGATACAGCCTTCATACTCGGCCGTGTTGTTGGTGTTACCAAATTGAAGTTTGGTAGCCATAGGATATTGATCACCTGTACCAGAGATGAGGACTGCCCAGCTCCGGCACCTTCCATGTTTACCGCTCCATCGAAATACATTTTCCATGGTTGGACTGTATTCTCAGACTGGAGTTGTTGAATTGTTATGATCCCAACATCCGGGAAATATGTCTCCAGGGGCTCGAACCCTCCTGAAGGTGCTTCTGCTAATTGATCTGCAATGCCTTGACCCTTGATTGACTTTTGAGTCACGTAGACAATATTGAATTGCTGTAGGATAAACTGCCATTTGGACAGTAGGCAATTCAGCATTGGCTTGTTAAATACATATTTGAGCGGATCCATGCGGGATATGAGGTAGGTCGTGTGCCCATACATATAGTGTTGCAACCTCATGGCGGACCATGCTAATGCACAGCATATCTTCTCTATCAGGGTGTATTTATGTTCCCCACTGCTGAATCTTTTACTGATGTAGTAGATGGCTCTTTCCTTGCTACTATCATCCTTCTGTCCTAACATGCAGCCCATTGCATTGGCATTGACGGACAGGTACATGAACAAAGGGACTCCCTCCCTTGGGGGTATCAGAACAGGAGCTTCAGTCAGCTGTTTCTTGATGGCAAGGAAGGCTTGTTAACAATCCTCATTCCACGTGGTGGAGGAATTCTTCCTTAACAGCTTGAAGATGAGCTCACAGGTTGCTATGAGCTGGGAAATGACTCTGCTTATGAAGTTGATCCTTCCCAGGAATCCACGTATCTCCTTCTCTGTATGAGGTACGAGAATTTTAGTAATGGCTTTGATTTTGGTGGGGTCGAGTTCAATGCCCCGATTGCTCACCAGGAATCCTAACAGTTTACCTGCTTTGACGCCAAAAGCACATTTGGCGAGATTCAGCTTGAGGTTGTATTTATGTAACCTGTTGAACAGCTTCCTGAGATGTTCTATGTAATCATCCTTTCTCCGGGATTTGATGATGATGTCGTCAACATAGACTTCTATTTCTTTATGCATCATATTATGAAAGAGGGCCATCATGGCTCGCTGATACGTTGCTCCAGCATTGATGAGGCCGAAGGATAGTCGTCGATAGCAGAAAGTTCCCCAGGGAATGATAAAGGCTGTTTTCTCCCGGTCTTCATCAGCAATCTATGAAGGAATACTTGCCATACTGCGCAGTATTGTCGATTAGAATGTGGATGAAAGGGACTGGGAAGTTGCCCTTGAGGCAGGATTTATTCAAATCCAGATAATCCACGCATACTCATACCTTCCTTCCCGGTTTAGGTACGGGGACTATGTTTGATAGCCATTCAGGGTATTTGATACCATGATGATCCCGGCTTTGAATTGCTTAACGACTTCTTCTTTGACTTTGAGACTCCACTCAGGTTTCAATCTCCTGAGTTTTTGTTTGACTGGTTTGAACCATTCTTTGATGGGCATTCGATGGATGACAATGTCTGTGGATAGACCGATCATGTCTTCATGTGACCATGCAAACACATCCTGGTACTGTGTTAAAAGTTTGATCAGGTTGGCTTTTCGATTTGGTGTGAGGTTTGAACCTATTTGGATTTCTTTGATGTTTTCAGAGGTTCCTACGTTGATGGTGGTGGTTTGGTCGAGGTTTGGTTTGGGTTTGTCTTCGACCCATTCCTTGATCTCCTCTGGCACCTCATAGTCATCTTCCACCTCTTGATCAATATCCATCAAGTCGAAGTTCAATTCTACATCCAAGTCGGAATCATCTTAACAGGTTGGCATCTCATCAGGAGAGACACACACATCCAATGCTTGGGTCCTGAAAACAAAAATGCTTTCATTAATATATGCAATTGCTTAAATACACATGGCATTTGCAAAGCATAACAAAAGTTACTGATCCAGCTGTGCAATCAAAAGTAAGCAGTACATGACAGCATGATTAAGGGCAGATGTACTCTCTGCCCCTTTACCCTTTTTGACTTAAGCAAGGGACACTGCTCCAGTTGTCCAGTATCAGATTCTCATTAATTGGGAGAATCAAGGAATTGTGCTCGTCTGCCTCGTCCTGGATGATGACTGAGACATCCTTGAGAATAGGGCCAAGGCTTTTTTATAGATCATTCCTCTTCTTGATGTGAGGAATTTGGACATGGTCGTCGTCACTGTTGGGGAGTTTATCATTCATACCCTCGTAGTTGAGAATGACTCTCATGTTAGCGAATAGGTCTCGTCCTTCGTACAGGATCTTTTCTTTTCCCTTTTCACTGTTTGCCTCAGGCTTGAAGGCTTTTCTTTCATGGACAGGTATGATTGGAGGAAATAGTATGGCTGATACCACCGTAGGGATCTTCCTCGTAGGTTTCACCCAGCCTCCATTTGTGAGGTTTGGGAGCAGAATTGTAGAGGCATGAGCCTTGGGATGTTTGTATGGATTATGGTGGCTTGACTCGGATGAATATCCCAATCCTGCTCTTCCCATCTAACTGGGGATTTGGACTGGCATCTTGATACCTTGCTTATCTTTTCCCAACCCTTCTCCAAGTTGGAAACCCGAAGATACCATCTCTTGGCCTACGGTCATTGCTTCAGTGGACACTTTAGGTTTTAGGGCTGGTGCCCCAATTGGTAGATATTGAATATCGCTCACCTCGAAAGCTTGAAAACTTGCAGGTTTAATCCCAGCGTCCAGGCTAATCACTTGCATGTCCCCATGTATGTAGGTAGGGTATTCTGGCTCGACATTGACCATGATGAGGCTGCCGTTAATGATGTACTTTGTGACGCCCCCAAAAAAGGTTCAATACTCAACCCATTTTGAGTCGCCAAATACACTCAACAAAATTCAAATACCATCTTTCATATCACACGGTCGTGCAAAATACGACCACACAACTGTGAGTGTCAATACAGACATGTAGAAAATATTAACATTCAAACTAAGTCCTCATTACATTTATTATCACACTATTTTAAATAAAAAAAATAGTTAGAACTTCTACAGCTCTAACTCGAACCATCACTCCATTCCCCGACTAGTACCCGCGATATTCTCATTTCCTGAAGAGAACAATGGAAGAAAAGGGTAAGCTCAACTAGCCCAGTAAAGAATATTATGACTAAGATAATAAAAAACAAATTATCGTTAGCCTTCAATAAATCAGATAAAATATTATGGACAACAAGTTTTAGATCAATATTCGCAGCGAAAATAACAATTCATTAGAAGAGTTAAGTAGAGAATGATGTCTACTATCTTCTTTAATTTAAAAGTCCATCACCAATATTTTATCCCTGTAACATCAATCAATATACATCTCGAATCAAATATCCATCTTTGCACTACGGGCCAAAGATATTCATTTGTATCATCAGTTGGTCATGTTCATCTCAACACCTGTCCATCTTTGCACTACGGGCCAAAGATATTCATCAGGTAATCATTCATCTTTGCACTACAGGCCAAAGATATTCATCACGTAATTATTCATCTTTGCACTACAGGCCAAAGATATTCAGTTATATCACCATTTAGAACTGAGGATGATGAAAAATAATACGAATAACGAATCCAGTGAGATAAAGGACAAATATTAGAGAATTTATCCAGAGTTCAAGAATGAAGATCAAAACCTGAATCCAATCAAAGATGATTTGGAAGAAAAAAAAATATTTTTTATCGTGAATAGTACCCCGTAAATAGTAACTCGTGAATAGTAACTCATAAATAGTAACTTGGCATGAAAAGATAAAAATTTCACAAGAAAGTTCAGACCAATATTACAGTGAAATAATATTAGATGAAGCGCAAAACTCAAGTAATATTTAATCATTTCAGGAATTATAGAAGCAATATTTACCGTAGTAAGTTTAGAGTTAGGAATCTGAAATGAAATAATATACAAAACTGCAATTTAATTTTCACCCGTCTGGCGGTAGTCCGCTCAGACAGATTATTTCCACAATTTAATAACAACTGAATACGAAGGGTTATTCACCAGGCATGCGGTAGTCCGCGTAGACAGGTTATTCCCACAGAATAATAAAGAATAGAATAACAACAGGATTTCACCATGCATGCGGTAGTCCGCGTAGACAGGTTATTCCAACAGAATAATAAAGAATGGAATAACAACCTTTATGAGTATTGAAAGAAAATAACTCTCTTCATGAATACGAAAGAAATAATACACCTTACCTTAAAATTTGGAGACTGTACTAGCATAATAGCAGAATACTCTTCTTCTTTCTCTTTTATTCTCTCTATACTTTCTCCCTCTATAGCTTTAGTGAATTGGTGAGAAATAATGAAGAAATGAGCTTATATTTATAGGCTCGGCAAAGTAAGGGTAAAATAGTCTTTTTGCCAAAATTTATGACATCATCGCTAACATCATCGATCTATGACATCATTGCTTACCTCATCGCTCCGTTGACATCATTGCTTACCTCATCGCTCCGATGACATCATTGTTTGCATCATAAGAGTTCAACTTCAATTTGCACTCTTCCACCTCGTTTAACTTTTATACCATCAATTTACTATAATAATGTTACCATTCAAATTATAAAAATCATACTATTATATAATCACATCATACTACTATAATGTAATATTATAATAATATATTTGAATGAATTATTTTATCAGACAAGATAAAATACCAACTTTCAACAAATGTCACATGTTAAAAATTTCTCCGTTTAAATCCACATTGAATAAATATTTCCTTATCATATATATCAAAAATTAATTATTCACAAATAATATTACAGAACTACAATATTGACAACCAGGTCGTTCCCAGGAAAGAGGGGGCCTTCCGATAAGGATTTTTCCTTACTGACGCGCAATTAATCAACCCCTTTCCTAGACAGAACTTCCTTAGACATTGCCAATAATGTTATCTAATAATATTATTCAAATAATAAGAATTATTGATTTGATAATTTAAAATAATGTGCAATGACAATTATTAAATCAATAATATAAAATAGCAAAGTTGCACCTATGGATATAAAATATCAACGTAGCAAATATTGAACCAATAAAATATTATGCAATTATTGAATCAATAATATAAAATATTAAACAGTAATTACTGTAACAATAATTGAGTAAGTGTCTTCCTACGTAAGAATCAATAATTCAAAATACTGTGCAATACCGTGTGCTACCGTGCAACACCGCGTATTACTGTATTTTAACCACCGGATATTTCAACAGTACTAACGGTAACAGTTTTGCCGTTATTTTTATTAAAAGGTTACTTCTGTCGCTTTCTATATTCGACATTCATTCCGTTGTGGGGTCCACCATTGACTGCGCCGTCGTACGAATATTCTCCGACAAAAAGAATATTCCTCGACCAAACGAATATTCTCCGACACAACGAATATTTTATAACCACTTGCTTACTTTGTAAACTTTGCACATTTCACCCATAACTTATCACATTTATCAAATCAACACCTTACTATTTCAAAATAATATATAAAGAAAATTAAATCTTATTCATAAAATTTGGGGTCTTACAACCTCCCCTCCTTATGAAATTTCGTCCTCGAAATTGACGTACGTACCTGGTATATCGAAAAGGTAAGGATACCTCGCTTTCATTTCCGATTCTAACTCCCAGGTCATTTCCTCGATATCATGGTTCCTCCACAAAACTTTAACTTGAGGTATAACCTTTGAGCGTAGGACATGTTCCTTCCTATCCAAGATCTTAACAGGTACCTCCTCGTATGTTAAATCTTCGGCTATCTCATCTGGTTCTAACTCAATAATGTGGTTTGGATCTTTCACATATTTATGAAGCACAGATATGTGAAAAACGTTATGAACACGAGACATGCTCGGAGGTAAGGCGAGTCTATAGGCCACATTTCCTACTCGGTCAAGGATTTCAAATGGACCAATGAATCGTGGGTTGAGCTTTCCTCTCTTTCTGAATCTCGTAACTCCTTTCCATGGAGCAACACGAAATAATACATGATCTCCGACATTAAACTTCATGTCTCTTCGATGAAGATCAGCATAACTCTTTTGTCGATCTTGTGCAATTTGTATACGTTGCCTGATCATTTGAATCTTTTCCATAGTCATACATACTAACTCCTGTCCCAACAATGTTGCTTCACCCACCTCGTTCCAGCATACTGGAGAACAAAATTTTCGCCCATACAACGCCTCGAATGGAGCCATGCCTATACTTGCCTGATAACTGTTGTTGTAGGAGAATTCCACCAATGGTAGGTACTTATCCCAACTCCCTTTAAAGTCTAGAACACAGAGTCTCAATAGATCTTCAAGAGTTTGGATGGTCCTTTTCCGATTGCCTGTCTGTTTGTGGATGATATGCAGAACTAAATCGTAAATCCGTGCCTATAGCTTTCTGCAAGCTGACCCAAAATCGTGAAGTGAATCTTGGGTCACGATCCGAAACTATGGATACTGGCATGCCATGCAATCTCACAATCTCATTCACGTACATACGAGCAAGATGTTCAAGGGAATAAGTCTCTCGTATCCGCAAGAAATGAGCAGACTTGGTTAATCTATCAACAATAACCCAAATTGCATCCATGCCTTGAGAAACCTTGGGAAGACCCGTAACGAAATCCATGGTAATGTGTTCCCACTTCCACTTTGGAATCTCAAGTGGTTGCAATGGACCCTTTGGCATTTGATGCTCCACCTTGACACGTTGACACGTTAAACACCTCGGGATGAACTCCGCGATCTCTCTCTTCATATTGCTCCACCAAAATGTATGTCGAAGATCACGATACATTTTGGTACTTCCAGGATGGATTGCAAACGGTGTGTTGTGTGCCTCCATCGTGATTCTATACTTCAAATCAGGATCGTCAGGAACACAAAGTCTGGAGTTGACTCGAAGTATTCCTTCTTCATCAATCCTTGCTTCTGGAATAGCACCTTCTTGCACCTTCTTCCTCATATTCATCAGCTCCGGGTCTATAGCTTGAGTAGCTTTAACTTTATCAATCAAAGCTGGTTCTACGCGTATACTTGATATCATTGCATGGGTCCCCGGAGTCTTGAACTCTATCTCTATCTTTTGTAAATCACACAAAATAGGCCTTGAAAGCATCGCATTCGTTCCCGCATATGATCTTCTACTCAATGCGTCAGCTACCACGTTCGCTTTTCCAGGATGGTATTGGATGGTATGATCGTAATCTTTCAACAGCTCAAGCCAACGTCGTTGCCGCATGTTGAGTTCCTTCTGGGTGAAGAAATACTTGAGGCTCTTATAATCCGTATAGATCTCCACTTTCTCCCCATACAGGTAGTGTCTCCAGATCTTCAACGCGAAAACGACTACTGCCAACTCTAGATCATGAGTAGGATATTTTCCTCTCATATTCCTTGAGTTGTCGCGAGGCATAGGCTATAACTTTTCCATGTTGCATGAGAACACATCCTAACCCTTTGCCTGAAGCATCGCTGTAAATGACAAATCCATCCGAACCAGGTGGTAGCGTCAGAACAGGTGCCGAAATGAGTCTCCTCTTGATCTCTTGAAAGCTCTTCTCGCATTCCTCGTTCCATACGAATTTTATATCTTTCCGAGTCAGCTGAGTTAATGGAGTAGCGATTCGAGAAAATTCTTCCACGAATCTCCGATAATAACCAGCTAAGCCCAGAAAGCTACGTACTTCGGTCACCGACTTCGGTTGCTCCCAACTTTGTATTGCTTCAATCTTCGCCGAGTCAACATATACTCCACGTTTTGATACCACGTGCCCAAGGAATGCTACTTCCTCAAGCCAGAACTCACACTTCTTCAGCTTGGCATATAGCTTGTTTTCACGAAGCCTTTGAAGTGCCAGCTTCAAGTGGTGCTCATGATCTTCACGGCTTTTGGAATAGATGAGGATGTCATCAATAAAGACAACCACGAACTGATCCAAATATTCCTTGAATACACGGTTCATCATATCCATGAAGGCAGCAGGAGCATTAGTCAATCCAAAAGACATGACTAAGACTTCATAATGCCCGTACCGAGTTCTGAAAGCAGTCTTCGAAATATCCTCAGTTTTAATCTTCAGCTGATGATATCCAGAACGAAGATTGATCTTTGAAAAGAATTGTGCACTTTGCAACTGGTCGAACAGGTCATCAATACGAGGTAACGGATACCTATTCTTGATTGTGACATGGTTCAACTCCCGATAGTCAATACAATGTCGCATACTCCCGTCTTTCTTCTTTATGAATAAAAAAAGAGCACCCCAAGGAGATGTACTAGGACGTAGAAAACCGATGTCTAACAACTCCTGTAGTTGGACCTTTAACTCCTAAAGTTCTATAAGAGCCATTCGATATGGGGTTTTAAAAATGGGTTTTGTACCGGGTTCAAGGTCAATAAAGAATTCAACTTCACATTCCGGGGGTAGACTGGGAAGTTCTTCGAGAAATACATCAGGAAACTCATTAACAACAGAAATATCATTCAAACCTGACGTATTCTGGTTTAGATCAGTGACATGGGCTAAGAAAGCTTGACATCCGTTTTTCAATAAACGAATAGCTTTATGACTTGAAATAACATTGATTGATTTTAGTTGTTTGGTTGTTTGAATTCGCACAATAGGTTGGTTAGGAATATAAAAACTAACAACCTTACGAAAACAATCAATTTTGGCATGATAAGTGGTCAACCAATCAATTCCTAAAATCACATCAAATGCAAGTATTTTCAAAGATATAAGATCAACAGGTAGGGTGAGGGTACCAATTTGAATCAGGCAAGATTTGTAAACTGTAGATGTAACGAAGGTTTCTCCTAATGGAGTTTCAACAGATAAGTCAAAGTCTAATTTCTCAGGTGTCAAGTTCAAACGTTGAGCACAAGCAGGTGAAATAAAAGAATGGGTAGCACCCGTATCTAATAATGTGTAAACTTTGCAAGAGTTTATTATCAGCTTACCCGTAATAACCTCGTTCGGGATTCCTTGCTTGTTGGGCAGTCACGACAAAAGCTCTTCCAAGAACTACTGACTTTGACTTGTCAGGGATAGCCTTTGGAGTCACCATCCCTGCTGGACTTGGTTTCGCTACAGGACACACTCGAGCTATGTGCCCTTCCTTTCCACAGTTATAACACACCTTGGATTATTGTGTGTAGTTGGGGCTAATGTGTCCCTCTTGCCCACATTTATAGCATATGACCGGCGGTCGTTCTCCTCCCCTAGAAATAGTTGATGTTGGTGCTGCTGTCGATACTTTCACGTTTTCATTGTTGTACCTTCTCTTCTTGAAATCTCCCCCCGACTCACTTCTTCTATTATCATGACCACGATTACCACTAGAGTGGTTACCGCTTCTGGCATGATACTTTCCTCCCTGCTGGTTGTTATTGTTCCGATGACTGCTGTCACCGGTACGACCTTGGTTGTCGTCCCTTGGTTGAACATTATCATTATCTCGTTCTAATAAGCCCTGTTTACTACATCCGAATATAGAGAAAATTTATGAGAAATGAGGTATTGACGAATCTCGAGTTTCAAACCTCTCAGAAATATCCCCGTCATACATTCCTCATTCTCCACCAAATGAGGTGCAAACCAGGATAACTCCGCAAACTTAGCCTCGTACTGGGACACAGTCATGTTGTTCTGTTCCAGTCTGATAAACTCTACCTCTTTCATGTGACGAATACTTTCTGATAAGTACTTGTCATTGAACAGTTTCTGGAACGCCCCCCAAGACATCTTGAGTGCGGCAAACTGGGTACGCTTTACAGATTTCCACCAGTAATCTGCCTCTCCACGGAACATAAAGGTGGCAAATGGAACCTTCTGTTCCTCCGTGCATCCCAAGACATCAAATATCTTAGTAATTTGCTTAATCCAATTTTCTACCTTGATTGGATCTGGCTTTCCCTGAAACTCTGGTGGTCCCAACTCTTTAAACTGCTTGGCAGTGATAAGCCGCGAGTTGTTATTTCCACCTGTATTATGAACACGAGTCTCTCTCGTCTGGTTTTGCATGAACTGCAAAAAACTTCTAAACATCCTGTCATTTATCATTTCTTCGGTAGGGTTGTTTACAGAAGAATTGTTGCCTTCCTGTTGCACGTTCTCTTGGTTGGTGATTAAAGGTGTTTCAACAGTCTCATTCACTCCATTATTTTGATTTTCAGCTGCCATTCTCAAATACTGTCACAAAACAAGGGTTAATCAAACAAATTAACATATCACATATTAACCCTATATTCCAACCGACCAATTAAATAACAATTAAGCTTAGGTAGGACACATTAGCGAAGGTTTTACTCGTCTCTCCCCTCTTAGTTCTATTCCCAGATCTCCGCCACAGATCATATCCCTAAGCTCTGATACCAACTGTGACGCCCCCAAAAAAGGTTCAATACTCAACCCATTTTGAGTCGCCAAATACACTCAACAAAATTCAAATACCATTTTTCATATCACACGGTCGTGCAAAATACGACCACACAACTGTGAGTGTCAATACAGACATGTAGAAAATATTAACATTCAAACTAAGTCCTTATTACATTTATTATCACACTATTTTAAATAAAAAAAATAGTTAGAATTTCTACAGCTCTAACTCGGACCATCACTCCATTCCCCGACTAGTACCCGCGATATTCTCATTTCCTGAAGAGAACAATGGAAGAAAAGGGTAAGCTCAACTAGCCCAGTAAAGAAAATTATGACTAAGATAATGAAAAATAAATTATCGTTAGCCTTCAATAAATCAGATAAAATATTATGGACAACAAGTTTTATATCAATATTCGCAGCGAAAATAACAATTTATTAGAAGAGTTAAGTAGATAATGATGTCTACTCTCTTCTTTGATTTAAAAGTCCATCACCAATATTTTATCCCTGTAACATCAATCAATATACATCTCGAATCAAATATCTATCTTTGCACTACGGGCCAAAGATATTCATTTGTATCATCAGTTGGTCATGTTCATCTCAACACCTGTCCATCTTTGCACTACGGGCCAAAGATATTCATCAGGTAATCATTCATTTTTGCACTACAGGCCAAAGATATTCATCACGTAATTATTTATCTTTGCACTACAAGCCAAAGATATTCAGTTATATCACCATTTAGAACTGAGGATGATGAAAAATAATACGAATAACGGATCCAGTGAGATAAATGACAAATATTAGAGAATTTATCCAGAGTTCAAGAATGAAGATCAAAACCTAGATCCAATCAAAGATAATTTGGAAGAAAAAAATATTTTTTTACCCGTGAATAGTACTATGTGAATAGTAACTTGTGAATAGTAACTCATGAATAGTAACTCGACATGAAAAGATAAAAATTTCACGAGAATATTCAGACCAATATTACAGTGAAATAATATTAGATGAAGCGCAAAACTCAAGTAATATCTGATCATTTTAGGAATTATAGAAGCAATACTTACTGTAGTAAGTTTAGAGTTAGGAATCTGAAATGAAACAATATACGAAACTGCAATTTATTTTTCACCCATCTGGCGGTAGTCCGCTCAGACAGATTATTTTCACAATTTAATAACAACTGAATACGAAGGGTTATTCACCAGGCATGCGGTAGTCCGCGTAGACAGGTTATTCCCACAAAATAATAAAGAATAGAATAACAACAGGATTTCACCATGCATGCGGTAGTCCGCGTAGACAGGTTATTCCAACAGAATAATAAAGAATGGAATAACAACCCTTACGAGTATTGAAAGAAAATAACTCTCTTCATGAATACAAAAGAAATAATACCCCTTACCTTAAAATTTAGAGACTGTACTAGCGTAATAGCAGAATACTCTTCTTCTTTCTCTTTTATTCTCTCTATACTTTCTCTCTCTATAGCTTTTGTAAATTGGTGAGAAATAATGAAGAAATGAGCTTCTATTTATAGGCTCGACAAAGTAAGGGTAAATAATTTTTTTGCCATAATTTATGACATCATCACTAACATCATCGATCTATGACATTATTGCTTATCTCATCGCTCCGATGACATCATTGCTTACCTCATCGCTCCGATGACATCATTATTTGCATCATAAGAGTTCAAACTCAATTTGCACTCTTCCACCTCGTTTAACTTTTATACCATCAATTTACTATAATAATGTTACCATTCAAATTATAAAAATCATACTATTATATAAGCACATCATACTACTATAATGTAATATTATAATAATATATTTGAATGAATTATTTTATCGGACAAGATAAAATACCAACTTTCAACAAATGTCACATGTTAAAAATTTCTCCGTTTAAATCCACATTGAATAAATATTTCCTTATCATATATATCAAAAATTAATTATTCACAAATAATATTACAGAACTACAATATTAACAACCAGGTCGTTCTCAGGAAAGACGGGCCTTCCGATAAGGATTTTTCCTTACTGACGCGCAATTAATCAACCCCTTTCCTAGACAGAACTTCCTTAGACATTGCCAATAATGCTATCTAATAATATTATTCAAATAATATGAATTATTGATTTGATAATTTGAAATAATGTGCAATGACAATTATTAAATCAATAATATAAAATAGCAAAGTAGCACCTATGGATATAAAATATCAACGTAGCAAATATTGAACTAATAAAATATTATGCAATTATTGAATCAATAATATAAAATATTGAACAGTAATTACTGAAACAATAATTGAGTAAGTGCCTTCCTACGTAAGAATCAATAATTCAAAATACTGTGCAATACCGTGTGCTACCGTGCAACACCGCGTATTACTGTATTTTAACCACCGGATATTTTAACAGTACTAACGATAACAGTTTTGCCGTTATTTTTATAAACAGGTTACTTCTGTCGCTTTCTATATCCGACATTCATTCTATTGTGGGGTCCACCAATGACTGCGCCGTCGTACGAATATTCTCCGATAAAAAGAATATTCCTCAACCAAACGAATATTCCCCGACAAAATGAATATTTTATAACCACTTGCTTACTTTGTAAACTTTGCACATTTCACCCATAACTTATCACATTTATCAAATCAACACCTTACTATTTTAAAATAATATATAAAGAAAATTAAATCTTATTCATAAAATTTGGGATCTTACATACTTGAGTTGCTAATGGAGGGTGGATGGCACTGCTCTTGCCATGTGGATCCAAGGTCTACCCAATAGAAAATTGTATCCAGTGGCAATATTGAACACTTGGAAGGATACGTAGAAGGTGTGTGGACCAATTTCTAGAGGAAGCTCGATTTTCCCTATAGCCTGGCGGTGAGATCCATCGAAAGCCCGGATGACCATATGACTGTTTTTGATCCGGTTCGGATTGATCTTCCTTCTTTCCAACGTGTTGTATGGACAAATATTGAGGGAAGATCCTCCGTCAATAAGTACTCCTCCGATCACGTATCCGGAGGACACTACAGCTATATGCAGGGACTTGTGGTGGCCCCTTCCCTCAGCTGGGATATCATCGTCTGTGAAGGATATCACATTGTTGTTGAAAATGTGTTCTATCACGTGACGGAATTTCTCTATGTCTACCGTGTGTGGCAGATGGGCTTCCTCTAGTACCTTCACTAGAATGTTACGATGGTCTTCTGATGATTAGACCAGATCAAGGATAGACACTTGCTTGGGTGCGTCTTTCAAGCTTTGCACTACCTTGATTTCATTATATCCCATTTTGTCGAGGAACTCTGTGATCTTTTCTTCAGCCACCTTTTCTTTTGCTTTGGTAACTGGTTTAATCACCCGCTAAGGCAGGTATAATCGATTATCCTTTGATAGGATGGAAATGTTGTTTGAAGTAGAGCTTTCAATGTCCCCATAGTTCCATGGGACCTTCTTCAGACTGATGATTGGATATTGAGGTCTGAAGGGCAAGATTAGAGGCTGAGGTGCAGCCACCTTCACAGGATTTTGGACTTATTGGATCCGTTTCCCTATCAGTACCAAGGGTCTGAGGATTGATTCCTTATCGCAGGATACGACAGTCACTGTGTCCTGGTACCATGCATTGGGGATCTAGAGGCTATCTTTATCTGCCAAGTCGAGGATTTGATCTCCTCTGATTAGGTCACCTTTCTCAATCAGGTCTTGAATTAGGTTACGAAGTGCCCAGCATTCTTCCGTATCATGGCCGAGAGAGTTGGAATGGTACTGACATATTTGGTCAAGTTTGAATTTTCTGGATTGAGGATTTAATGGGGGGTAGTAGTTCTGCAACCATCTCCTCGTTGATCATCATTTGGAGGATTTCTTCCATTGACTTGTTCAGATTGGTGAAATTCCTTTGAAATAGGAATTTTCTACCTTCTTGGGTATACTCATTTTTTACCATTGGTTGTTCGTGCAACTGGCAATGATCCCTATTGGGAATGGAATTGACTTCTGTCGGAGGAGAATGACTGCCAATGGATTGATGAATTTGCTTCAGCACCTTCCTGGTGAGTTGATGCTGGTAGATGACCAGTTCAGCCAATTGCTCAATCTGTTCCTTAAGAGGCTTAACTTCTTGCTCCATCAGGAATCGCTTCTCAAAAGTTTCCTAACTCTCTGGGCTACTAAGATTGGGTTGACTTAGTTTCCTAACGTAGCGGAGGTACTTAGATCCTTCTCCATTTGAGGCACTGATCATGTTAACATTTTCCTCTTTGTGCTGTGGGAGAGGATTGTCTTGGACATGGGCTTGGTCAGGTTTTGTTACCACAATTTCCCCGTTGTCAATCAAGTCTTGAATTTTGTGCTTGAGAGACCAATAGTCTTGAGTATCATGGCCTGGAGATCCAGAATGATAAGCACATTTCTTGTTAGGATCAAAGTTCCTTTCGTTCGTGTTGGTTGGTGGAAGGTGTTGAACTATCTTCTTCTGAGCTGTCAGAAGTTTGAACACATTCTCGAGGGAATCCCCTAGTGGGGTGAAATTTCTTCGACGCCTGACTTCCATGTTTATCTGGAATTGAGGGTTTGCAGGCTGTGCTGAAGCTTGGAAAGGGGTATAGCTCCTCCTTTGAATGGGCATGTGGTTTGATTCGGCCCTTGAATTTGTCATTGTAAAACCAAGGAGACTTCTTCGTCTTTCTTTTTATGGACCCTCCAGGGATTACTCCCGTAATTTCTGGATTGGATATGTTCGGCGACAGCTTCGAGGGCAATTAGATCTTTTATCTTCCCGGATTTGAGCCCCATTTTTGCCATCTCGCCATGCTTGATCATTTCAGAGAATGGTTTTCCTATTCCCGCTAGGACCCTCTCATAATAAGGCGCTTCTTGGATATCGACGAAAGTCATGACTATTTTAGATTCAGTCATGGCATGGGTAACTTCTGCTGCGACCCATCTCCATTGCTGGGCATATTCTCTAAATGATTCAGTGTTCTTTTTCTTGATTTTGGTTATTTGATATCTGTCTGGAGCCAGCTGTGATTGGAAACTGTACTGGCTAAGTAAGGCATGGGCCAGCTCTTCCCAACTATGAATTTTGGAGTTGTCCAAGCGGGCATACCAAGCTTTGGCTTCTACCGGTTAGACTCTTCTAGAATAGTTGCATTCGAAGCTTCTCGTCCTCAGCATAGGATCCGAGTTCTCTGATGAAGACTTTCAGGTGTGTATAAGGATCCCCCGTTCCATTATATTTCTCGAACTCAAGGACTTGAAATTTTTTAAGATACTGAGCTCCAGGGAATAAGCATAGGTTAGAGTAAGTAACACTGCCAAACTCCCCAGTCCCTTTGATAGACCGGAGGGTTTCTTCCATTTGTTGTACTTTTTTCATGATGTCACCAGCTTCCTGTTCTTTGACTAGGGGTGATTTCAAGGGTTTTGTTGGTTGTGTTCTGGTTTTGTGGTCCAGGAATCTGAATTTTGGCCTTTTCTACATCTTGACTACCAGCACCACTACCAGATGTTCCTGGTTCTGGATGAGCTTGAGATTGTTTCTCTTTAAAGGCCTTACTTTGTTCTTGTAGAAAACCGGCTAGCTCGTCTATCTGATTTTTCAGTTCTTCGAATTCTTCCCTGGAGACAGGGGTGAATTCTAGTGGAGCACTTAAAGCCATGTCCGCGGATGGACTAAGTGCTTTCTTGAATTTAGATTTGGTGATAGGACCAATTTTTACACCTACAACACAACGTAGGCGTGTTAATTTCCTGAGTTAGGTAAGGGTTGGATGCATGATGTGTTTTTTAGTGTTTATCCTGCAAAACTGTGGTTAGTTGTTTTGATGGAAGGATGACATGTATTTGACAGGGAAAGTAAATCTTTCAATATTGATATTTACATTGTGCTCCTAAGAAATTGGAGACTTGACATGGAATTGAAAGAGGAAGGCATGAAAAAGCTTCCCGTCGATTTTGGTTAATCAGAGGCTGACCTATCTTAGGTTGCTCTCGCTGCTTTTGTTTTAGCATGAAGGCTCCCAGATCATCGCAATCTACTAAAAGGGAAGTTAATCCGATTGTTCAACTGGAGCGAATCTGAGTGGTGTATTTTCATGAGGCACCCCCAGAGACTTAATCGTCCCCAGAGTCATTACTTAACACCGACCAGGTTATCCTCCTTGTGAGAGGGACACACAACATACATTCTCATACATCGTGTCTTACCGTTTATGCATGTAATGACAATTGGGTGCGAAGCACTAATAAGGGTGCGAAGCACTAAAGTAGGAAAGCATTCATTCACATTCATTTAATGTAATGACGCAGCATTTACTCATCCATTGACTGTGGAGACGCAGGATTTTACGCATTCAATAGTTTTTGAAGGGAAATGTTTGAAAAGATTAGAAAGCGGCCTAAGCACTCTACTGTCCCCAGTAGAGTCGCCACCTGTCGACGTTGGAAAATTTAAGAACCCCGCGGGTCGGTTCATAACCCGGGTTTCCTCAAATCAATCTTCTTAAGTTCTCTCTACCCTTATTCTTTTTATTTAGAAAAAAGGTTTTGAATGGTTTTTTAGGAAAGAGGCCAACATGTATTTATGTCGACGATTTGAGCGTTCAGAGTCGCCAATTGGTAGATTGGAAAATGGTTGTACCAACTCAACTGAGTTTGATTTGAAAAGAGGCCCAATTGCTGGACACTGTCGAAACTTGATCTTTGAAATCGAAGTTTTGAGTTCGGGGGCTTGGTTAAGTGTGGGGAAGGTGTTAGGCACCCCACGACTCCCGTGTAAACATGGTATCGCATCTTTTCAATATTTCCCTTAAAATTGTGAATGCGTGAGTGAATGCTGTTTGAAAATTGGGCCTATTGATTTGATTGATTGAAAGCTTTGACAGACTTCGTTGAGCCTATATACAAAGGGTTTGATTTGATTTGAAAATCATTCTTTGATTTGATTTGCAAAAGCATTTAATTTGATTTACCAAAAGCTTTTCTTTTGATTAAAAATGATATTTTGAAAGTTGGATTATCAAACCCTTACGCTGCCATAGGAATTGAAGCGTATCGCTACTTTCAATTTTTTTATCTTTATAGCCTTAAGGCTGCATGTGAATGGTGATTTGTCGGGCTGCGAAGCATCCTCGACCACAGGAATAGACAAGTGTCGGTCTTCTCATGGGTATAAAAACCATCGGAGGGACGCTGACACGACAATTGACATTTCACTATGATGAGACCTTAAATTCGGATAACCGTTTTAAGGTCTGTGTATGTACATTTTACAGAAAAACTGGCATGGTACATCTGTAAACTGGAGTTTGTTCATCATGGGAATCAGATCCCGATTGATTTGATCGTGAATCCCACGATTTCTAGGCTCACATATGAGTAGCCCATAAACCTGCACAGTTCAAATTTGCACAGAAATGGATATATATACATCCTCACGTCGCAATGGAACCAAGGATTCATCGATAAATCCTGGCTGCGAGTGGATAAAGCGTTTTGTTCTCACTAGATAGCGATCTAAGGGACGCAGGTTTGCTTTCAAAGCTGAAACTATAAAAATAACTAGATTTAAAGATATCTCAGCCATTATAGCTTTCAGGTTCTATCGGGACTTGTTTGAACCATTGAAAGCTAGAATTGGCGAAATTTGAATAAATTTAGTCCTCCCGCAGATATGTTAGTGCAGATTCATATACAAATGAATGTTAAATGTAACAGTTGAATAAATTTGAGTAAAGCAATATATATAATTATATATATAAAAAAGCTGTAAAAGGGCGATGGGTTTTCACTCGCAAGCCCGGACTGGAATTGAAATATATATATATATATATATATATATATATATATATAAAAGAATTGTAAATAGCCACGAAATAATCCAGGCTGTGACAGAAATGAAATATATATTTATATATATATATATATATATATATATATATGTATAAAAACAGTAAAAAGGGCAATGGGTTTTCACTCCGGTGCCCGTACTGGAATTAAAATTGATAGAAAAGTAGTTAACTAGTGACTGGGGAGAGCAGCCAGTATGGCGAAGTATGCAAAAGCAGTAAAATGGCCACGAAGTAATCCAGGCCGGACTAAAAATATATAAATATATTTATATTGATAGAAATGTAGTACAACCAGGACTAATATGAGTACCAGTGATGGTGAAATTCGCTTATATATCCGTAAGTATATATAAAAGCGGTAAACTACCTCGATTTAAAATCCGGGCTTGACAGAATTGAAATGTTAATACATTTGCAATTAAATAAGCACAAAAAAGGGCCAAACCCGGACTGAAAAGATAACCCAGTCCAGCGAAGTTGCCAAAAAGGTGTGTGCTAGTGCATTGAAGCTGCTGGAGCTGACGGATCGTCAATCCAAGTTGTAGAAATGCAAAAATTTGCGTTTATGTACAGAAATGTACCAAATTTTGACAAAAACGGCCACGGAACTAGGTTCCGAGCATATTTAGAGAATGAAACTTTGTGTGCAAGTGAAAAACAGTGCAAAGTAGTAATATTGACTTTCTAATCGTAAAAATACTTATAAGGGACTGTAATACGGGCTTTTTGTCAAATCGTAGGCTCTATACGTCCAAATCTACCGGTTATTTTCTGATATGTGGTAGTATGGGTATATCTACGTGTTGGAGTGAAAATATTTAAGTTGGGAAGAGGTATAAAAGTCAGAAAATCTGACGGGCAGAGCTTCGCTGCATTTCGAAAACTTGAAAATGAAGGGGGGTGCACGTTTATTTATAGGCCAGGGAGCCTTAGCTCTACTTACGGCTGCCGCAGGTAGACGTGCAATTTCCTAGGTGGGGCCCTCGATGTCGGGTTTTATTGCCTCGAAGTACGTGCACTCTGAACAACGCGCAGTCAAAGTCAGAACTTTCAAACTTTTGATCGGAGCGTCCATTTGAGGCGTGCTATACCTTTTTGGAAAGCCCTTGCCGAGAGTGTCGCAATAACATGGGATAAAACATTTTTCGGGTCCAAGAAGACGGGTTCATAACTAGGTCTTCGATTCCTCGCAGTTTGTCCGTTGAGCTGTCTTGCGCTGTTAGCACTCGGGATCGTTGTTGTGGTTTGTTTTGACTTTGATGGCATCAATTCGGCTTGAGTTTGACCGAATCAGTTGAGAGTTGGATAAAATGACTGTTTTGCCTCTCCCGGGGTTGCCTGTGGTGTCGGCATGGCTTTTGATGGAACTGGCTTCCCAGGGTTGTTTCTAGGGCTGAACTGCACTTCCCGGATTGACGCCGGGGTTGATCTGTACTTCCCGTGCTGAGACCGGGGATGACTTGACATGTCCTGGGTTGATGTCCAAGTTGACCTGTACCTCTCGGGTTGATGTCGGGGCTGACTTGAAGGCCCGATATTGAGATCAAGGTTTGACTGATGGTCCGATCGAAGATCGGAGCTGGATAGACGGTCTAATTGGAGATCGGAGCTGGCTTAACAGTTTGATTGGAGATCGGAGCTGGATTGACGGTCTGATTGGAGATCGGAGCTTGATTGACGGTCCGATTGGAGATCAGAGCTGGATAGACGATCCGATTGGAGATCGGAGCTGGATTGATGGTCCGATTGGAGATTGGAGCTGGATTAACGGTCCGATTAGAGATCAGAGCTGGATTGACGGTCCGATTAGAGATCGGAGCTGGACAGACGGTCTGATTAGAGATCAAAGCTACATATATGGTCTGATTAGAGATCGGAGCTGGAATGACGGTCCGATTAGAGATCGAAGCTAGATAGACGGTCCAATTAGAGATTGGAGCTGGATTAACGGTCTAATTGGAGATCGGAGCTGGATAGACGGTCCGATTAGAGATCGGAGCTGGATAGACGGTCCGATTAGAGATCAGAGTTGGATAGACGGTCTGATTGGATATCAGAGATTGATTGACAGTTCGATTGGAGTTCGGAGCTGGATTGACTGTCCGATTGGAGATCGGAGCTAGATTGACGGTCCAATTAGAGATTGGAGCTGGATTGATGGTCCGATTAGAGATCAGAGCTGGATATATGGTCCGATTGGATATCGGAGCTGGATTGACGGTCCAGTTAGAGATTGGAGCTGGATTAACGGTCTGATTGGAGATCGGAGCTGAATAGACGATCCGATTGGAGATCGGAAGCTGGATAGACGATCCGATTGGAGATCGGAGCTGCATAGACGGTCCAATTAATGATCGGAGCTGGATAGACTGTTCGATTGGAGATCAGAGCTGGATAGACGGTCTGATTGGAGATTAAAGATGGATTAAATGTTCGATTGGAGATCGGAGCAGGATTGTTGGTCCGATTGGAGATCGGAGCTGGATTGACTGTCCGATTGGAGATTGGAGCTAGATTAATGGTCCGATTAGAGATCAGAGCTGGATTGACGGTTCAATTAGAGATCAGAGCTGGATAGATTGTCCGATTGGAGATCGGACCTGGATAGAATGTTCGATTGGAGATCAGAGCTGGATTGACAGTCCGATTGGAGATCGGAGCTGGATTGACAGTCCGATTGGAGATCAGAACTGGATCGACGGTTCGATTGACTATCGGAGCTGGATTGACTGTCCGATTGGAGATCAAAGCTGGATTGACTATCCAATTGGAGATCAGAGCTGTATTGATGGTCCGATTGGAGATCGGAGCTGGATAGACGCTCCTATTGACTATCGGAGCTGGATTGACGGCCCGGTTGGAGATCGGAGCTGGATTGATGGCCCAATTAGAGATCGAATCTAGATAGATGATCCGATTGGAGATCAAGGCTAGACTGACTGTCCGATTGGAGATCGGAGCTGGATTGACGGTCCGATCGGAGATCGGAGCTGGATAGACGATCCGATTAGAGATTGGAGCTGGATAGACGGTCCAATTGGAGATCAGAGCTGGATAGACGGTTCGATTGGCGATCGGAGCTGTATAGATAGTCCGATTGGAGATCGGAGCTGGATATATGGTTCGATTAGAGATCGGAGCTGGATTGATCGTCAGATTGGAGATCAGAGCTGGATTAACGATCCGATTGGAGATCAGAGCTAGATAGACGGTCCGATTGGAGATCAGAGCTCGATAGACGGTCCGATTGGAGATCAGAGCTCGATAGACCATCCGATTATCGGAGCTGGATTGACGGTTCGATTGGAGATCAGAGCTAGATAGACGGTCTGATTAACTATCGGAGCTGGATTGACGGTCTGATTGGAGATCAGAGCTAGATAGACGGTTCGATTAACTATCGGAGCTGGATTGACGGTCCGATTGGAGATCAGAGCTGGATTGACAGTCCGATTGGAGATCAGAGCTGGATTAACGGTCCGATTGGAGATCGGAGCTGGATTAAGAATCCGATTAGAGATTGGATTTAGCTAGAATACCGATATTGGGGATCGGATTTAGGTTACCGATATTGGGGATCAGATTTAGGTTTAAGGACCGACCTTGACGACCGGTTTTGAATTGACAGACCGGCATTGGTGGCTGGATTTGAATTGATTGACGGTTTTGCCCTCCTACAGTGTTAGTATTGGGGCAAGGAAAATTTTGAGTGTCTACAATTAGTCTTGAAACCTGAGATTCGTTGAATCCGGGGGATAGGTTAAGCTGGGGGAAGGTTTAGGCACCCCCCGACTCCTATGCAAGCACGGTACCGCATCTTATATATTTTCTATACATAAAGTGTGTATGTGTATATGTGTGTGTGTGTGTTTTATTTTGAAAGCTTTATTAGTCTCTTTTTCTAAGTCTTTATTTTGGGTGACTTGAAAGTAGTGATGTACCTCTTTTGCGCCTAGGTACGAAGGATTTGATTTAATGAAAAGTTAATTTTTAACAAGATATATGAATTGAAGTGGGGTTTTGGAAAGTAAGATTTTTAAATCCTTTGCCCGACTATGAATCTAAGGACTTCGATACTTCCTTTTATTCTTTACGTTCATTACGTGATCTAACCCGAATCGCTTTATTGTTCATCAAAAGCTCTTTGTGGTTTTATTAGAAATCATTTTGATGATATGCATGCAAAAGCGTTAAAAAGGATTCGAATCATCATCGGGCGTGTAAGCCATCTCGATGAACCGAGCTCCCGCAATCAAGGTTTTCACTATCACGGGATCTTGAATCTGACCTCTCGAGACTAACCCCTCAAGTTTGTTTTCAAGATCCAAATATTACATGTACAACGATATTTATGTTATTTAAAGCATTTACATCATAAAAACTGGTCCATCGTGGGAATTAAGTCGGATCCATTCGGGGATCTCAACATCGGGATTCCTAGGCTCACATGATTTGTATAATATTACATATATATAACGTCCACGGCTTTGATATTAGATGATTTCATCGGTTGAAATCACCGTTTAAGCCGTTTCGGCCCCCATTTCACCTCTAAATATAGATTTAGGGTTATACGGGTTAACCAGGACCGTTCAAAACCATAAATCCATAGATATACCATGAATCTAAGCTGTTATAGCCTATGGGTTAAAGCTTCATGCTTAATAACCTCTCGGGGGCTAGATTAGGCTTAGACTTAGGTATATCTAGTCTTCGCGGTCGATTTACAACGTAATAAGCACAATATAACCGATAAAAATGTAAAATCTATCAACTATTCCACAATATGCTTAAAATACAACAAGTTTAGCTATATTCAAACAAGATATCTCATTAATCTATTATTTGAACAATATTTACAAAGAAACGAAGCTCGAAAGTGCGTTATTTCACCTTGGGGGACGCGTGAACAAGCGTTTTAACTCCCGGGATGAACTTAGAACACTAGTGGGGCTTCAAGTGTATGCTAGATAGGATGATTAAGCTTCAAGTTGGTTGTATTGAGTTCCACCCGAGCCTCTCTCTCTCTAGAATGACTTTCTCTCTCTATATTATCTCTCTCCTTTTTTCTAAAATGAACTAATGTGGGGGATTTAAGCTGCCGAAAGCAGCCGCAACCATATATGCTGCTAGCTGTAGATATGGTCAAGGCTGGCCCAAGTGGACCCCATAGGCTCGGCAGGTGGTCCTTCGGTCTCAGTTCGGCAGAAGTTGACGTCCGCCGCTCGACCTTTCGGACAGTCTTTAAGGAATGCAGAGGAAATAAATCAATTCTGACTGGATTAGGGTTCGGGAAGTCGATACTCGTAGATGAGATATATCCACCAGGTCCGGATATCAGTTAGCTGATTTGTCTCTGATGGCACGTCGTTTGAGGTTTGCTGAAGTGGTTTTCGACTATCAGTTTCTCTGCTCGTCGATCCTCGATCGGTTCGCGGTATGTTCGGACGTCATTGGTCCTTTGCATCACTCCCGGGGTTGTCTCCAAGATGAACTGGCTCTTTTGCCCTACCTCGGGGTTGTCACGGAAGTAAAATTATGCTTTTGCCCTTCTGCAAGGTTAGTACAAAGAAAGCAAAATTTCGAGTGTCAGTAGTCTAGTAGTAGCATTAGTAGATTCTTTTATGTAATGTATATATTGATGTAATCCCAATCTTTTGTGTAAGATATGAGATAGTTATGTAAACTCCGAGTAGGCTTATGTTAGAGGGGTAGTATGTTAGTGAATTCCCCATCTTTTGTGATATTAGGGGATATGTGTTGACATTTATAAAAGTATGCTAGGGATGATCATTTTGATGTAATAATTTGGCATATGAATATAAATGATCTTATTTCATAAATGTGTTATAAAGTTTTATTCCTTTTTCATTTGAGAAATACTTAAGTAATATAAGTGAAGAATAAAAATGAAAATTTTGTGATGCAGAAAAATGCCGCCCAGACGTAACTGCACCTGAGGAATCAGTGAACAACGAGAGAGAGCAAATAGATCCCATCCAAAAACTAGTTGATTTGCTAGAGGAAGCTCTTAGGGGAAGGAACAATGAACCCTTTTGCCCCAATCCCCAAGCAGTCCAGTCACGAACTTCAAAGACTTTAGGAGCGTAAGACCCCAAGAGTTTGAGGGTACTACCGATCCGATCACTGCACAGATATGGATCAAGGAGATCGAGAAGGCTTTCACCATTGCTCGCGTGGGCGAGGACCAGAAGACGGTATTTGCTACATATATGATGAGGGGCGAAGCCAACTACTGGTGGGAGGCAAATCAGCAAAGAGCATGAGAAGGGATAATAGCATGGGAGAGATTCAAGACTCTGTTTTTGGAGAACTACTTCCCAAAAAGCATGAAAAATAGAATAGAGGTAAAGTTCCTAGAACTTAAGCAAGGAGATATGACGGTGGCGCAATACGCGGCTAAGTTCAACGAACTAGCGCAGTTTGTAGAACATCAGGTAGGGGATGAAGAGAGGAAAGCTAGACGTTTTGAGCAAGGATTGAAGCCTTGGTTGTTTAACAAGGTGTCGGTTCTTTAGATCGATTCATTTGCGACGTTGCTGGAAAAGGCTATCATTGCGGAAGGTGGTAGTGAAGCCTTAAGTTTGTATAACAAAGAGAAGAAGGGAAAGAACATTGGGGGAGAAAGTCGTGGAGGAAGCAGTAGCGGGGGAAGTAATCCAGGGAAGAGGAAATGGGAGAATAATAACAACAACAACAACAAAAATAATTAGTCAGGAAGTTTTCATGGAGGTTTTAAGAAGAGGGCTGAGAGATGCCCAAAGTGTGGTAAGAATCACCAGGGCGAATGCTGGAAGGGGTGCAGTACTTGCTACAACTGCAACCAAGAGGGGCATATTTCACCCAACTGCCCAAAGCCAAAGAAGATCCAAGGGTGTTTCGTTTGCGGCTCAACTGAGCACCGGATCAAGGATTGCCCGAAGAAGGGAAACAGCAAAGGAAATGGCCAGCAAGGGGGAGGCAGCAAGTTAATGATCGGCGGACCAACGCAATCCAACCACCCAGCCACCAGAACCTTTAATATGACAGTCCAGGATGCAGTAGCTGCAAAGGACGTGGTGTCAGGTATTATCCCAATCAATAATATAAATGCTTATGTATTATTTGATTCGGGTGCCACCTGTTTATTTGTGTCTGAAGAATTTGCTAGTCGATTAAACTTACCCCAAGAACGATTAGGAAATCCTTTAGACATAGAAGTTGCAAATAAGGAAGTGATCCCTGTAGAATTCATATACCGAAATTGTCGCGCAAACATTAGAGATCATGAACTGAGCGTAGACTTAATTCCGATTGAATTGGAAGAATTTGATGTAATATTGGGAATGGATTGGTTGTATAACCATGCTGCGATAATTGATTATCAGAATAAAAGTGAAACCTTCAAACTCTGAATAAGTCTAAGGTAGTGTTTTATGGTAGCTCATCGCTTAAGTAATCGTGTTGTCTTACGATGATGCAGGCCAAGAAATTGTTAAGGAAAGGATGTGTAGGTTACTTAGCTTACATTGTAGATACTCAAAAAAAGGGAGTAGAAATTAAGGATATATCCGTTGTGAGAGAATTCCAAGATGTATTTTCAGACGATCTACCTGGTCTTCCGCCAGACAGAGAAATCGAATTCGTAATAGACATAACACCGGGAACGACACCAATTTCGAAGGGTCCATATCGTATGGCGCCAGTAGAAATGAAAGAATCAATGATACAATTGCAAGAGTTACTAGATAAAGGTTACATACGACCTAGTGTGTCTCCTTGGGGAGCACCGGTGTTGTTTGTTAAGAAAAAGGACGGATCGATGAGGCTCTGTATCAATTATCGAGAATTAAACAGAATAACGATCAAGAATAGATATCCGTTACCGAGGATAGACGACCTTTTCGATCAATTGAAGGGAGCGAAGTGTTTCTCAAAGATTGATCTACGAACAGGATATCACCAGCTGAAAGTACGGGAAGAGGACATACCAAAGACGGCGTTTCGAACCCGTTATGGGCACTACGAGTTTTTGGTAATGTCATTCGAATTGACTAATGCTCCGGAAGCATTCATGGACTTGATGAATTGAGTCTTCAAGTCATACTTGGATAAGTTCGTGTCAGTTTTCATCGACAACATCTTGATCTACTCGAAGACGAAAGAAGAGCACGCCGAACATCTGAGGATTGTTTTGGAAGCATTAAGGAAAGAGAAAATGTATGTGAAGTTTTCTAAGTGTGAATTTTGGATGGAGAAGGTTCAATTCTTAGGACACGTGGTGGATAAGAATGGAATCTCAGTAGACCCTGCAAAGGTAGAAGCAGCGAGTAATTGGGAGCAGCCAAAAACACCAACAGAGATAAGAAGTTTCTTAGGGTTAGTTGGGTACTATTGAAGATTTATCCAGAATTTTTCTAAGATAGCGACCCCGTTGACCAATCTAACGAGGAAGACGGTGAAATTCGTATGGACAGAAAAGTGCGAAGAAAGCTTTCAAGAGTTAAAGAAGAGATTAAGCGAAGCGCCTGTATTATCATTACTAGACGATGCGGGAGGTTTCGTGGTGTATAGTGATGCATCACACAAGGGACTTGGATGTGTGCTCATGCAACATGGCAAGGTCATTGCGTATGCATCACGACAATTAAAGAATTACGAAAAACGATACCCTACTCACGATTTAGAGTTAGCGGCAGTAGTTTTTACGTTAAATATTTGGAGACATTATTTGTATGGAGAGAAATGTGAGATATACATGGACCACAAGAGCCTGAAATATATCTTCACACAGAAGGAGTTGAACATGCGTCAGAGGAGGTGGTTAGAATTGATCAAGGATTATGACTGTGATATTCTTTATCACCCAGGAAATGCAAACATAGTAGCCAACGCTCTGAGCAGAAAGGGAAGGGAGAAATTGTTTCAATTGACAACTCAGGAGGAGTTCATAAGGGAAATGGAGAAGTTGAAAATAGAGGTGAAAGGACCGGGGAAGTCTGAAGAACAACTATTTATAATGGAAGCTCGTCCAACCTTGTTGGACAGAGTAAAGGAATCACAAGAGAAGGATGAAGAGTGTGAGAAAATAAGAAAGAGAATCACAGAAAACAAAGAACAAAGATTCAAAATGGATAAAGACGGTATCTTGAGATTCGAAGGAAGAGTTTGGGTACTAGCGGTAATCGAACTGAGAAAGGAGATTTTGCACGAGGCACACAATACGACGTATTCCGTTCATCCAGGAGGCACAAAGATGTACCGAGATTTGTGATAACATTTTTGGTGGCTCAATTTGAAACGGGAGGTCGCAGAGTGCGTCAGTAGATGTCTTACTTGCCAACGGGTCAAAGCAGAGCACCAGAGGACGAGTGGTTTACTTCAACCATTGGAAATACCGGAGTGGAAATAGGAGCACATTACGATGGACTTCGTAGTGGGACTTCCAGTCATGCAAAAAGGTTATAATGCCATTTGGGTTATCGTGGATCGACTAACGAAGACGGCTCATTTTCTACCGATCAAGATCAAATATAATTTGAATCAGTTAGTGAGTCTGTACGTAAAGGAAATTATTTTACGACATAGAGTGCCGGTGTCAATTGTCTCTGATCGAGATCCGCGCTTCACGTCAAACTTCTGAAAAAGCTTGCAAGAGAGGATGGGAACACAGTTGAGGTTGAGTACTACGTATCACCCTCAGACGGACGGACAGAGTGAGCGAACGATGCAAATGCTGGAGGATATGCTTAGGACTTGCGTGATGGATTTCAAGGGAAATTAGGACGATCACTTACCCTTAGTAGAATTCGCTTACAACAATAGTTATCATACAGGTATCGGCATGCCACCGTACGAAACTCTTTACGGGAGAAAGTGCAGAACGCCGTTATGTTGGGACGAAGTCGGAGAATGACGAATGTTGGGACCAGAGTTAGTGAAACAAACCGCAGACGTGGTGACAATGATAAAAGCCAGACTGGTAGCAGCTCAAGATCGCCAGAAAAAGTACGCAGATCTACATCGACAAGATTGGGACTTTAAAGTCGGTAGTTTCGTATTCTTGAAGGTATCTCCCTTAAAAGGAAAAATAAGATTCGGCAAGAAGGAAAAATTGAGTTCGAGGTTCATAGGATCATTCGAGATATTGAAGCAAGTGAGCGAAGTGACATACAAAGTTGCATTATCACCTGAGTTGGAGCACATCCACAACGTGTTTCACATCTCTGTGATGCGTCCGTACAAGCCTGACTACAAGCATATAATTTCTTATGAGCCCATTCAAGTAAAGAAGAACCTGGCGTATGAAGAAATTCTTGTCCAAATATTAGATAGGAAATAGCAAACCTTAAGAAATAAAGTTATATCTTCTGTAAAAGTACTTTGGCGAAACCACGATGCCGAGGAGGCTTCATGGGAAATAGAAGATAGGATGAAAAGGGACTATCCCCATCTATCTGTGTAACCTTGTACCAATTTCGAGTATGAAATTTTTATAAGGGGGGGAGGATGTAAGAACTATGAATTTTATGAATAATATTAATAAGAATGTGAATATTTATTTAAATAAAAAAATTTATGTGTTATGAGATGAGTAATTCAATTAATTTCAAATTGAATTTATGATAATTAAGAAAATATGTAAAATTGCGATGAAGTCGTAGAATGCCTTGTGTGGCATGAGAATGGAAATGATGATAATGATTTAATTAAATTAAAGAGTGAATTAATAAGTGAAGGATTAATTAATATTATATTATTAATTAATTATTATTATGAGTAATAACGTATTCACGAGTAAATAATTAATTAATATTTTAGATTAATGTTTATTCAATTAATTGTTGTGTGCAAGATATGCGATAATTAATCGTATAATATATAGTACCTATATTCAATTAAAAAGGAAGTGTAGTGTGACACTTTAATGTGACTATATTATATATAAAACTATATAGTAAGATTAAATGAATTTTATAGGTTACATAATGATGTTATGTGACAACATGTTATGTTATGTGTACTTTGTGCAATAATAAATTAGACTAAATAAATAATTGTTATTTAATTATTATTTCAATAATCAAGTATACTTGAAATAATAAAGTTCATGATAATGAGGAAAGATAATACTCAACTGAATTATATTCGGTATTATAAAATGTACATGGATTATAGTATGTGTATTGATATGTACCCCCAATTTGCTACAATATAATATTATCTCCTCATTAAAGCTACATTGTGATTTAATGGAATTAAAACCTAAGTATACATATGTATATATGTGACCAAATTACAAATGCTGAGTTCCAAATAAGCTTGTCCCATATTCATAGTCACAACTCTTTATCTCCTCACGTGTCTAGACCAATGGTCTCTAAAGGCTATTGCTTGCAAATCAAACTCAGCAATCTAGCCAATGATCAAAGGGGGAGTGGCTCTAACAGTAATCTTCAACTACTCTACCAACTTTTCTCCATTAACCATCATGTTCTTCTCATTTCCGTTAGTTTGAAATAGGAGGCAAAACCATTGTCTGTGTAATCCATTCTCCATAAATAAAGCTCTCTTCCTTATCATTTCAATTGCTGAAAATTCTGTTAAGTATAAGATATAGAGTGAGTTTACTGAGTTGGAGAAGGAGACTAAGAATTGGAAGATTAATAACAGCAAGCTTAGCAAGCAATTTTAACAGAGGTATACTCTCATTGTTCTTCAATTTTGGAATTTGATAAATTCTTAATAACTTATGAATTCTTGCTAATTGATTGAATTCTTGATGACATTGTGATCATATAAGTTTACATGCATCTATAATAGCAATGTGACTGATTTAGAATAGATTTCGTGAAGAAATTTTGTGTTTGGGTTTGATTTCTGTCGAAGCAGAATGCCTTCTGAACTGTCCAGGGTATGGCACAGTTGCGCTCTCCCTGTAATTCAGAATAGCGCAGCTGCGCCATTTGCTGTTTCTAAGTCTGTCCTGGATTAGCGCAGCTGCGCCGCTCCCACAGCTTAGAACAACGCAGCTGCGCCAGGCCCCAATTTTGAATTTCAATATCTGTAATTATCTGATAAGTCTAACATGTTGGTATCACTTTAACATGCATAAGAATAGGTTTAGCATGTGGATATATGCTCTTTGACATAGTATGAATGTTCTTGATTCCGTTAGTATACGCTTACTACAGGAAAATTATAGTTTTAAAAATGGACTTTGACATATACTTATGATGTCTATATTCTGACTTTTTGAGCATGTGTGTATGGTCTATCTATACATGAAATATGAGTCTAAGGTGTTGGGTATGCACAAGAATGCATGGTTTAAGTTAAAAACAATTTCAAAAGCAAAACTCGAACTTTTTGCAAACTGAGTTGCATGGACGTGGTGTAGCTATATTCTGAACATATGGAATGCATGCTAGTACCCTTACGTCGCTAAACAAGACCTACGTATGTACTCACCTAGTCGGATATGTTATAAATTATTCAAAGCATGAGTTTAGACATGTTTTAAAGTGATAAACGATATTAGTTATGCATAAGTGAATCGAATACATGCAAGCATGCGTATTACAGATTATATGACCACCTCACATATATATATGGTGAACATAGTAATCTTTATTATTTCATGACCCTATTTGGCCTCAAACTATAACATGTAAAGCCGGACTTGAAAACAATTATGTAAGCATGCAAGACCCTTTAACATGCGTGTATGCTAGGTGGTAATATCTAAGTATGCTTAAGATTGGGACAGAACCAAGGAAAAGCAAAGTTCAACTCTGGACTGGCCAGGGGACAACGTAGCTGCACCGTCCCTAAGCCTACCCAGAGCGTAGCTGCGCCATCCTGCATTTTGATCTGGACATTCTGCTTGTTTTTGATTTTGTCAGTTTGTCGATAATGATACTTTAATCTATTGAATAGAGTATGATTGATACTGATTGTATTCATATGTGATAATGATATAATATAGTGATTGTAAAACTTGTAAAAGGATTCTAAAGATAGTAGAGGCGATATCGATTAAGTGTTGTGATTAAATACAATACTATACATGGTATGACTATGTAGCAAGGATAAGACTTAACGTATGTGTTGATTATATATACGAGATAATGTATGTTTTTAAACTGTGTAACTAATAGACATCCTATATACGTAACTATGTTATAATAGGATTCGAAAAATGTTGATAAGCTATACTTTGGTAAACTACGCTTAAGGCAAGTTTTCTATCTTACACAACTTTAAATATTGTGCAAGTATCTAAACCTTATCTCTTTTGAGCAAGTTTCCTAACTTCATTTGAAATTGGTATTGAATGCAAGTATTCGGACCATTACTTTTATTGAGCAAGTTCCTTAACTCATTTCACTTTACATGGTGTATAAATTCGAATTGTTGCCATTTGTTATTATTTGAACATCGACTTTATATCTGAATTTTGTTGCAAGCATTTGAACTTATCGTTCCTAAATGCATTACAAAAGCGTCTAAGCCATTTAATTCAGCTAGACTAATATCTTATGCTAGAAAGCTATCCAAAATAATTGATTGGTGCGGAATCTTATAATTGATCGAGATGAACAACCCTTTTGAAAGGGAAACTACATTTGTCGGGAGACCGACGTGCGCACTTAAGTACGATTAAATGTTATGCATAACGTTTGGTACTTTAAGCTGATCACCTGTTGTACTTGTTTTTGTTGGATTATCAGCATATTACTGTTAATTCTAGTAGAATTTCATAGTCCTTAGACTGCTCAGTATTCATTACTCTTGAACTGTGAAAAGGTTAAACCTTGAATCTTATTGATATCTTTCTGTCCTTAGCGACTATTATTGAGAACTATCGATACTTCTTGCTATTCTTAAACTATCAGTTATTGTTGTACCCTTGGGAATTGAAAACTATATTGACCCCTTATTGTTATATTACTTGCTGAGCGAACTTGTTGCTCATTCTTGCTTTCCCTGAAAACATTTCAGTTAAGGCAGAGCAAGGCGGACCCTCGGACACTGATAAGGGCAAGGCTACGAAGTAACTTGTATTTATTTAGAAATATTATGATAATGTAATAAGACTTAATTTATATTATGTATTAGCTATGTCTAAGTTATATGTAAGCTATGTATGAGATGTTTAAGTTACGAAACCTTGAGGCATGAATGATTATATTAAATAAATTTAATTTATTCTGTGATTTTCGTTGCGCGAGATGTTATATATGTCGTTGGATATTTAGAACGTGACGAACCAAATTCGAGACGAGAGCGGTCCAAATTTGGGGGCGTCACACATACTCTGGCTTTTGCTTGTGAAATGTTACATTTTGTAATGAGAATTGCTGAATTTATAGTTGATTTTATTTGAACACTATTCCATCGTTCAGTGAACCGACTCCTTCTCTTCTTCTCGATCAACGACTATTCTTTCCCTCGATGGCTTCACTCATATAAACAATCGCCTCTTCACTGACTTCTCTTCCCCTCAATCCTTCTCCTCTACTAACGCCTGAGCACAAACAACCGTCACGGTTCCAACCTCAACCTCCATTTCAACAGAGCTCCCCGTTCCTTCAACCCCAACAACAACATCAACAACAAAAAAATCAACTTTATCTCTTTACCAACGAAAAGGCTCACACTAGCTATGGAACTAAATGAGCCTACCTCCATCATGATTATCAAAATCGAGTACGTTTTAAATTAGGGCTCATTTGGTAGTTTAAATGTTAAATTTACTAAAAATTATAATTTTTTTAGGAGTATATTAATTTACTTAGAGTTGAATTTACTAAAAAATATGAATTTGTGATGAAGTTTATTAATTTGTTAAGATGGTGATATGTGTGGATAGAGAGAGAATCTTGGATTATAGAGACGAGTGTAAGACCCCAAATTTTATGAATAAGATTTAATTTTCTTTATATATTATTTTAAAATAGTAAGGTGTTGATTTGATAACTGTGATAAGTTATAGGTGAAATGTGCAAAGTTTACAAAGTAAGCAAGTGGTTATAAAACATTCGTTGTGTCGGGGAATATTCGTTTGGTCGAGGAATATTCTTTTTGTCGGAGAATATTCGTACGACGGCGCAGTCATTGGTGGACCCCACAACGGAATGAATGTCGGATATAGAAAGCGACAGAAGTAACCTTTTTATAAAAATAACGGCAAAACTGTTACCGTTAGTACTGTTAAACTACCTGGTGGTTAAAATACAATAATACGCGGTATTGCACGGTAGCACACGGTATTGCACAGTATTTCGAATTATTGATTCTTATGTAGGAAGGCACTTACTCAATTATTATTACAGTAATTACTGTTCAATATTTTATATTATTGATTCAATAATTGCATAATATTTTATTGGTTCAATATTTGCTACGTTGATATTTTATATCCATAGGTGCTACTTTGCTATTTTATATTATTAATTTAATAATTGTCATTGCACATTATTTTAAATTATCAAATTAATAATTCATATTATTTGAATAATATTATTAGATAGCATTATTGGCAATGTCTAAGGAAGTTCTGTCTAGGAAAGGGGTTGATTAATTGCGCGTTAGTAAGGAAAAATCCTTATCGGAAGGCCCCCTCTTTCCTGAGAACGACCTGGTTGTCAATATTGTAGTTCTGTAATATTATTTGTAAATAATTAATTTTTGATATATATGATAAGGAAATATTTATTCAATGTGGATTTAAACGGAGAAATTTTTAACATGTGACATTTGTTGAAAGTTGATATTTTATCTTGTCCGATAAAATAATTCATTCAAATATATTATTATAATATTACATTATAGTAGTATGATGTGATTATATAATAGTATGATTTTTATAATTTGAATGGTAACATTATTATAGTAAATTCATGGTATAAAAGTTAAACGAGGTGGAAGAGTGCAAATTGAATTTGAACTCTTATGATGCAAAAAATGATGTCATCGGAGCGATGAGGTAAGCAATGATGTCATCAGAGCGATGAGGTAAGCAATGATGTCATAGATCGATGACGTAAGCGATGATGTCATAAATTATGGCAAAAAGACTATTTTACCCTTACTCTGCCGAGCCTATAAATAGAAGCTCATTTCTTCATTATTTCTCACCAATTCACTAAAGCTATAGAGAGAGAAAGTATAGAGAGAATAAAAGAGAAAGAAGAAGAGTATTCTGCTATTACGCTAGTACAGTCTCCAAATTTTAAGGTAAGGGGTATTATTTCTTTCGTATTCATGAAGAGAGATATTTTCTTTCAATACTCGTAATGGTTGTTATTCCATTCTTTATTATTTTGTTGGAATAACCTGTCTACGCAGACTACCGCATGCATGGTGAAATCCTGTTGTTATTCTATTCTTTATTATTCTGTGGGAATAACCTGTCTACGCGAACTACCGCATGCCTGGTGAATAACCCTTCGTATTCAGTTGTTATTAAATTATGAAAATAATCTGTCTGAGCGGACTACCGCCAGACAAGTGAAAATTCAATTGCAGTTTCGTATATTGTTTCATTTCAGATTCCTAACTCTAAACTTACCACGGTAAGTATTGCTTCTATAATTCCTGAAATGATCAGATATTACTTGAGTTTTGCGCTTCATCTAATATTGTTTCACTATAATATTGGTCTGAACTTTCTTGTGAAATTTTTATCTTTTCATGTCGAGTTACTATTCACGAGTTACTATTCACGAGTTACTATTTACAGGGTACTATTCACGGTAAAAAAAAAATTTCTTCCAAATCATCTTTGATTGGATCTAGGTTTTGATCTTCATTCTTGAACTCTAGATAAATTCTCTAATATTTGTCCTTTATCTCACTGGATCCGTTATTCGTATTATTTTTCATCATCCTCAGTTCTAAATGGTGATATAACTGAATATCTTTGGCCTGTAGTGCAAAGATGAATAATTACGTGATGAATATCTTTGGCCTGTAGTGCAAAGATGAATGATTACCTGATGAATATCTTTGGCCCGTAGTTCAAAGATGGATAGGTGTTGAGATGAACATGACCAACTGATGATACAAATGAATATCTTTGGCCCGTAATGCAAAGATGGATATTTGATTCGAGATGTATATTGATTGATGTTACAGGGATAAAATATTGGTGATGTACTTTTAAATCAAAGAAGATAGTAGACATCATTCTCTACTTAACTCTTCTAATGAATTGTTATTTCCGCTGCGAATATTGATCTAAAACTTGTTGTCCATAATATTTTATCTGATTTATTGAAGGCTAACGATAATTTGTTTTTCATTATCTTAGCCATAATATTCTTTACTATGCTAGTTGAGCTCACCCTTTTCTTCCATTGTTCTCTTCAGGAAATGAGAATATGGCGGGTACTAGTCGGGGAATGGAGTGATGGTCCGAGTTAGAGCTGTAGAAGTCCTCACTATTTTTTTTATTTAAAATAGTGTGATAATAAATGTAATGAGGACTTAGTTTGAATGTTAATATTTTCTGCATGTCTGTATTAACACTCACAGTTGTGTGGTCGTATTTTGCACGACCGTGTGATATGAAAGAGGGTATTTGAATTTTGTTGAGTGTATTTGGCGACTCAAAATGGGTTGAGTATTGAACCTATTTTGGGGGCGTCACAACTAGAGCCAACGATTTGATCAGTGGAGTCGACTTTTTGATTTTTGGGTCTCCAATGATGGATTCGAGCTCGGTGCCAGTCTCATTATTCAGGTATTCACTCTTTCATAAATTAGTTACATATATATTTTGCTGTATATACCAAAGGCTCCAATAGCCACACTTTACTGTTAACTTGATTGGATTGGCTTCACATGGTGAGATGAAGAACTGTAGGTTTCTTTACTAAATTATTAGTGGATCTGTGTGGGAGTAACAGAACAAAAGGAAGAGATTTGTTGTGCTAATTGCCAAATATGTGGATAGCATTACGCAATGCAAAATTTCCAGAGCTAAAAAAATTATATTCCAGTTCTTTCTCCAAGTACTGTTATAGATGTTAAAATTTTAGTAACCTGATAATCATTGAGATCATGGTATAGATGTATGTTGTTCAAATGAAGTATTCCTTTAAAAGAACAGGTAGAGAAAAAAACTCATTGGCAAGGTAGAGAAGGTAGAGAAGGCAACAACAGGTAGAGAAAAAAAGAATTCATTGCAAAACAACTCATTTTCATTGGCAAGGTCATATAACTACAGAACCTTACCAGAATTTTATTTATAATTGGTTGAAACTTGAAAGTATAAGGTAGTAAAAAGTATAATATTTACTAGAGTTGTATTCCAGATTTTTAGAGTCGTTTCAAGCATCCCTTTTTTGAGCTAACATCATCAGATTTACTTTTATGTGTTCGTTATATATTAGTATTTACTTTTATATATTAGTATTGATATGAGGTTAGGCATACTGTCGTCCCTAGCTATGACTTGAAGCCCATTTCTAATCTTGAATCGAACGGAAAATCTTTGCTAAAACCTTTTTTCTGAAGGCTTCAATTTGAAAGTAAATAACCATTCTAGCTGTTTTTTCCTCTTTTTCTTCTTTTTGACCGTATTACCTGTGTTTTTTTAAAAATTATTTTTATATATTCCTTCTCTTTAGGGTTTTTTTCTCTAGAATTCGAACGATTTGGGCCTTTTTGGGTGGAGTAAATTGAGAGTTTGCGAACTATGAAGTTCGTGGATCTATTAATTTTGGTTGTTGATGAATTTTTTGGAAGTTTTCAGACGGTTTAGAGAATTATTGTGTTTTTGCTGGATTGGTTTTATGGAGTTCTTGCATCTTTAAGCCTATGACAGGAGGAGGATACGATCATATCATAATGTTTTCTTCTACGAATCTCCAAAAGCATGGCTTGAAATCCCTCACCCTTCATTTTCCACAACCTCTCCAAGTATATTCTTATATTTGTATTTCTATACAACATATATCAAATTCTCAGTTTTTTACTTCATTTTCTAGAATTTGATTTGGTTTCTTTCGATAATATTGCAGGAATGTGATGGTACTAAACAAAGTTTCCCCAAAATTAATATTGAACTATGTGATTCAGAGTTAATCCTCTTTTTCCTCAGAGTATGTACCTATTTCTGTGTATTCCAATTTATGCATTTGTATTTAAACTATCAATTTTATCTACTGTCAGTTGCCTTTAAGGCTGTAGTTTTTGTTCTATGCTAAAATAATGGAGACGATGAAAAGTTGCAATTTTTATGTTGGGAGTTGGGTTAAAGATGAAGAAAATTATCCAATTTATGAACCATGGAATTGCCTTTTTGTTGATGAGGCTTATGATTGCCAAAGCAATGGAAGAAAATATTCTCAGTATACGAATTAGCGATGGAAGCCGGATGGATGTGATATTCCTAGGTTAGTGCTCTTCCAAGTTGGGTTATTATGAGGAAACCCCAACCTCTAGTGCTAAATACAATGTTAGCAATATCTTTGCCTGCATATTAGATCCAACTATTAGTTATATAGCTGCCTCTATAATAAGAAAAGCTTATTATAATGAAATTCATGGACATGATCATGCACAAAGTTGGATGAATTCTCATTAAATTTATAATATTCCATGTTTAGGATTTTCATTAATTTTTTCTTAGTTTTTTCTTTTGCATAGTGTTATGTTAGTTTTTACATTATATATATATCATGTTACTGTCCTAAGTTTGATGAAAAGTTATCATCTTTTTCAAGTGGATTTTCATAGGCATAGATATCATTATATTTGTAAAGTTCTTAGTTTGAATGTCCAAGCAACTATTTTTCCCTCCCAATTCACATATCTTAATTAATTGAGCATTTTGATCTCATGGTATAGTATTTTCTTATCATTTTGGTGTTTCAGGATCCAGAATTGAAATAGTAAAACCTTATCCCCAGAGGGTCTATCATATTTCTGCAACAGAAACACAAGAATTGTAGGTGAGAAATTAAAAAAAAAGGGTTTTTTTATGGAATGTCCGATGCACTCTCTATCACAGCTGATCTCGGCTTCTCTATTCCCCCTTCTCCTTCCCAGGTACCCACTTCCTTCTTTATCTTTGAATTGTGTAATTACAATTATTTCAGTTATGATTTTTTCTTCTTTTTTTTTGTTTTAGAGCACGTTTATTGTCGTTTTAAGCTCGACCCACGTTTTCAATGGATTAAACATGCTTGATTTAACTTTGATTGTTCATGTAAAATCTCTAAGATTTAAATATTTGTAAAGGTGGTTTATGTTCTTTTAATCCTCAACTAGTGTCTAGCATCATAATATGATTAAACTTAGCCGCGTACTGCGCCACCGTCATATCACCTTGCGTAAGTTCCAAAAATTTCACCTCCATCCTATTCTTCATGCTTTTCGGGAAGTAATTCTAGAAAAACAGCGTTTTAAACCTATCCCATGTTATCGTCCCTTCTCCAGCTCTTTGCTGATTAGCCTCCCACCAATAGTTCGCTTCGCCTCTCACCAATAGCTCTTTGCTGATTAGCCTCCCACCAATAGTTCGCTTCGCAAATACCGTCTTTTAGGTCTTCACCCACGCGAGCTATAGTGAAAGCCTTCTCGATCTCTTTTATCCAGGTTGGCGCGATTATCTGGTCGATAGTACCCTCAAACTCTGGGGGTCCTACGCTTCTAAAGTCCTTAAAGTTTGTCACTGGGACAGCTTGAGGGTTAGTGCGAACAGGTTCGTTGTTCCTTCCCCTAAGGGCCTCTCCTAACAAATCTACTAGCTTCTAGATCGGGTCAACTTGTTCCCTCTCGTTATTCAATGACTCCTCAGGAGCAGTCAATCTACGTCTGGGCGGCATTTTCTGCATCACAAATTTTTACTTTTATTATTACTCAGCTATATTACTTAAGTATTTATTTTAATACTAAAAAAAAGTAAATTTATAACACGTTTTTGAAATAAGCTTCATTTATATTCATATGCCAAATCGTTTCATTACATGATTTTTCCTAGCATATTTCTATAAATGTTATCACATATTCCCTAATATCACAAAAGATGGGGAATACTAACACACTACCATACTACCCTTCTAACAAAAGCTTACTAGAGGTTTACATCACTATCCCACACTTTACACAAAAAGTTGGGATTACAACATAGTATATACATCACATAAGATAAATACTACTACTAGACTGACTAAGGGTCTCATCCCATCATCCCACGCTCCATGGCACTCTTGTACTCGATCTGTGCTATATACGCCACCAACTCTCGGCTCATAGTATGTAGGGTCTGTCGTTGCTCCGCTGGGTAGTGGTACACACCGTCAATCACCCTCTCGAAAGCTGAACGGAACACATACCCCATCTTGTTCATCTTCCTCTTCTGGCGTCTGACATCATCCTCTAGGTCGTCAGCTCTCTCGTTAGCCGCTTCCCACTTCTCCTCGAAGTGTATCCAATCCATAACCTCCAACTCTAGCTGAGTACGGAGTGCTTCCTTCGCAGTCTTCTCACTCAGCTCCCTCTACTCTACTTCTCCCAGCTTCCCTGCCAGATCTACATTTCTGGATACCGACTTGTGGAATAAGGTTCTCATCTGGATCCCTGCCTCCTTGCGGTAAGCAACCTCCACCTCCAACTCCTGCATGGCCAGCTTCCTCTGATGGTCTTCGTCCCTCAGTTTCTGGAACTCCAACTCTCTCTCTTTGGCCTTAGCCTCCAACTCCTGGAGTCTGCAGTCCAACTCCAGAATACGCTCCTCGTACTCTCCCAGTATATGCTCCTCCAGGTTAGGCTCGTAGGAGTCCTCCATTGACTCTTCCTCGGGGTCAAACTCCACCTCGATCTCATCCTCGTCGTCAAACTTGGATGGTGCAACAGCCTGTACTGGCACAGCCTCTAAAGGTGCCTCGTATACTACGTGTATATCTCTAGGCTCCTCCTCTGCCACTCTACTAGGTACCTCTGTGTCTGCCATCCTACAATCACAAACACAAGACAAACAAACAGCAACTCCATTAGAATGTTAAATAAAACATAAGTTCATTGTATAGAATGAAGTTACATTTTATAACACACTAAGTCTCTCAAGGAAAACTCTACATGAGTTCTATCCTTTCTAACTTTTAAGTTCTCCTAAGTTATAGTCTGAGGACACTCGCTCCTAAGGTTTATAACTACAGCTTTGATACGAACCTGTGACGCCCCCAAATTCGGACCGCCACTTGGTCACTCGAATTCGGTTCGTCACGTTCTCATGGTAATACGATAATAACTAAAATCACACAATCACAGCGGAAAATCTAATCTAGAATAATTTACAATGATTTATTATAATTATTCCCCCAAGTCTCGCAACCCACAGTACTTAATAGATTACATAATAATATCAAATAAAGACTTATTACATAACCCTACTTAATCTTAAATATAGTTCTGAAATAGTCTTAACATAACATCAAAGATTTAAAAATGAAAAAGAGACAAGCTAGTCAGTAGCCTTGCCCTTGCCCTTATCAATGCCCGAAGGTTCACCCTGCTCTGCCTTAACTGAAATGTTTTTAGGAAAAGCAAGAATGAGCACAAATTGCCCAGCAAGTAATATACAATAAGGGTGAAGAGTTTTATAACACGAGTTTGACATATCAAAGTATAATCTCAATGATAATTCAGAGTTTTAAGAATAACATCAGGAATAATGAATATCAACTATTCTCAAATCAAATCTTTGGAATAGGAAATGATAGTTCAATATAAATCGACAGATATATATGAATTCAAAGGCAATCAACGTATCCAACTTGATAAAACAATTTATACTAAGCAGTCACGAAGGACTATTAAACATCTACTAGAATCATTAATATTAAACTGATAACCCAAAAGAAATAAGTACGATAGATGATCAGTCTACAATACTCTATGTTATGCATAACACCACAATAATATTCATGCGTGTGTTGGGGCATCCAACAATATACACTCCCCTTACCATAAGGGTTGTTCAACTTAGTTTTCATGTGAAGACCCCAGAATAGTTTTAATCCACAACCCACCTATTCTGGGTCGCCAAGAAATACATGGTACAGAATCCAAATACAAATCTTTTATATCCAATTGTCGTGCATAATACGACCACACATAAAGTGTGTTTTAATATAAATACAGTACCCACACTCCTTATCTATGATACGTTACATAAAGGTACAGTCAATAACTGTTTTAGGAATTAAAATCTTTGGAAAATACTCAAGGAAACCTTCGTACATTGGCGGCCATGCATCTAAGTTATAATAGATATCGTAGGACTTGAGAATTATCCTTGGTTGACCCAATAGACCCCAAAGAAGAACGAGAAGATTACTATCATGCTCTTTCCAATGGTGGATTTTCTCTTGCCATATAATTATCTCTATTGACTCCAACTGAGAGTTATACTTCAACTATACTCCGAGATTATATAGGTAGTGCTCATAGATATAATCAGCAAGTGGATGTGCACAACCTTGTGTTATGATAACATGACATCGTATGTCATTAGACATTTTGTATGATAGTGGCAAAATACCCTTCCAAAGTTGGGTTCACCTCAGCCTATTTGGTTCACCAAAATCAACAATTAAATGACGTATAAAATACGACACACATAATTAAATTCTCAATATAATTATTCTCATACTGTTTTATGGGAAACTTCAACAGCTATAGACCATCGTTTTATTCCCCTGTTACCCCTGCTAGACCCAGCTACACTCTTATTACCTAAAAGGAATTGTGAAGCAAAAGGGTGAGCACAAATAGCCCAGTAAGGAATATCATAACTAAAGATAATCAAATTATCAATAGCATTCGTCAGTAATAACTCAGAGATTTAGAACATATGGCAGATGATAAAACTTTTCAACCATAGTTGCAGCGGAACGAACAATCCATTAGATGAGTCAAATAGACCCTAATGTCTATTGTCTTCTCCATGTTAAAAGTCCACCAACAATGTTTTATCCATATAACATCAATCAACAGTTCCTGTCCACAATCATGTGAATAATTCATAATCATAATTGTGTTGCTAATTTTCTCTTCGCACCCAGGACGAAGATAACTTTCATCACATGTCTTTACCTGAAACACCAAAGATCGTGGTTATACCAAATCACAGTTCCTGTTCATAAATCATGCTAATCAATTCATCTTTGCACTACGGCCAAAGATATTCAACAATTAATCATTCATCTTTGCAATACAAGCCAAAAATATTCATCAATAGCTCATCTTTGCACTACAGGCCAAAGATATTCACAAATCAATCGCTCATCTTTGCACTACAGGCCAAAGATATTCATCAATAGTTCATCTTTGCACTATAGACCAAAGATATTCATAAATCAACAGCTCATCTTTGCACTACAGGCCAAAGATATTCAAATCCCAAAGAAATATCTAATCATTTCAGAATTTATAGAAACAACATTTATAACCATGTTGATCAATTCACCTTTGCACTTAAGCTAAAGATATTCAATTGTAAACTTAATTGTCATGATCATACCAGTCAACAATTCATCTTTGCACTACTGGCCAAAGAGAACCCATAATCATGGTCATACCAATAATCTACCCATCTTTACACTCAAGTCAAAGAGAACTTTCATCACCATGATTATAAAAATATTATATATGATAATAAGAACAATATGATCAAAACAAACATGGGTCTAATTTCAAGAGTAAGATTCATAAATCAAAAATAATTTGGACAGTAAAAAAAATATATTATTTTTTTACCGTGAATAGTACCCCGTGAATAGTAACTTGTGAATAGTAATTCGTGCCCATGAATAGTAACTCCTGAATAGTAACTCTGACACAAAAAGATAAATATTTCATAATAAAATTTATACTAATATTTTGGAGGAATGATATTAAAAGAAATAACATCATTTGCAAGAAAAATAATATCCCTTACGATTCCTTACGAATTCGAAAGCAATAATACCCCTTACGAGTATAAAATCACATTCTTTACCAAAATATCCTTTATCAAAATATCATTTATAAAAAATAACCTCCTTTACGAAACATAATAACATCCCTTACAATAATGATATCCCTTACCTTAACAGGAGAGTAGTTTTGACTGGAATATCGAATATAATGCTGAGAAAAATCTTGCACCATAATCCACACTCAAAGTATCTAAATACTCACAAGAAATACGCTCGATATTATAGAGAGAAAATTTTCTGATTCTGGTGTGATTTTCATTTCTAACTAAGCACCCTATTTATAGAAAAATGCCAGAACCACCAAAGCTGACTTTTTTTTGCTCTCGGCGACTTCTCCCAGCATACCTCAATTGAAATTGAAATTTCAGCATTTACAACCCACAAAAATAAAAGCGGGGCCCACCCATATTTTTAATAAAATATTTATTTTCGAAACTTCAATAATTCATTAATAAATAGCTCTTTTATCAAAAAAAATACAAATTCTATATCTTTTTCAAAGAAAATTTAATTCTCTACAACTTTGTAGAAGGAAGTTTTTCCAAATTTCGAACGAAAAATGACCAAAATCTACATACGGATGATTTTCAAGTGCCTCATTTTTTAAAACTGGCAGCTCACCAACGAGGAATTCCAATTTCCTCCACCAGCCACCTTTTTATATATATATAATATATATATATATATATATATTAAATCATTAAAGAATTCAATTTTTAACTTAATGTAAAAAAAACATCAGCAAATTTCTTTTTGACCAAAAACAATCAGCATTTCACAATTTTTCAAAAATCTTCCACCCTTAATATCCACATTAAATAAATATTTACTTATCATTTTTATCAATAATTATTATTCACAAATAATATTACAGAACTACAATAATGACAAACAGATCGTTCCCAGGAAAGAGGGGGCTTTCCGATAAGAATTTCTCCTTACTGGCGCGCAATTAGATTAACTAACCTCTTTCCTAGACAGAACTTCCTAGACATTGCCAATAATGTAGTCTAATAATATTATTCAAATAATATGAATTATTGATTTGATAATGTGAAATACTGTGCAGTGGTTACTGTGACAATTATTGAATCAATAATATAAAATATCAACGTAGCAATTATTGAACCAATAAAATATTATGCAATTGTAGCAATTATTGAATCAATAATATAAAATTTTGAATAGTAATTACTGTAACAATTTGAGTAAGTGCCTTCTTACGTAAGAATCAATAATTAGAATTACTGTGCAATACCGTGTGCTACTGTGCAACACTGCGTATTATTGTATTTTAACCACCGTGTATATCAACAGTTTTAACGGTAACAGTTTTATCGTTATTTTTATAAAAATGTTATTTTTGTCGCTTTCTATATCCGACAGTTATTCCGTTGTGGGGTCTACCAAAGACTGCGTCGTCGTACGAATATTCTCTGACAAAAAGAATATTTTCCGACCAAACGAATATTTTCCGACACAACGAATATTTTATGTCAACTTGCTTACTTTGTAAAATTTACATATATCACCCTTAACTTTAACCTTTTAGCAATTTAACCATGTACTAAATAATAATAATAAGAAAAATTGAATACTTTTATTTCATAAAATTCAGGGTCTTACAATCTCCCCTCCTTATGAAATTTCGTCCCCGAAATTTACGTACCTGGTAATTTGAAGGGGTGAGGATATCTTGCATTCATTCCAGATTCTATCTCCCCGGTCATTTCTTCTGTATCATGATTTCTCCGTTACCCATTCTAGAATACAGCTTTAAAACAAAGGTTAATTGACATATCACAATTTGTCAATTTATTAAGTAAGAAAATTCAGCTTAAGTAAGTCACACACTAGCGAAGTATATTACTCGTCTCTCCCTCCTAGTTCTAAACTCAGATCTCCGCCAGCGACCATATCCTAAGCTCTGATACCATTTGTGACGCCCCCAGAATAGTTTCAATCCACAACCCACCTATTCTGGGTCGCCAAGAAATACATGGTACATAATTCAAATACAAATCTTTTATATCCAATTGTCATGCATAATACGACCACACATAAAGTGTGTTTTAATATAAATACAGTACCCACACTCCTTATCAATGATATGTTACATAAAAGTACAGTCAATAACTGTTTTAGGATATTTAAATCTTTGAAAAATACTCAAGGAAACCTTCGTACATGGGCGGCCATGCATCTAAGTTATAATAGATATCGTAGGACTTGAGAATTATCCTTGGTTGACCCAATAGACCCCAAAGAAGAACGAGAAGATTACTATTATGCTCTTTCCAATTGTGGGTTTTCTCTTGCCATATAATTATCTCTATTGACTCTAACTGAAAATTATACTTCAACCATACTCCGAGATTTTATAGGTAGTGTTCATAGATATAATCAGCAAGTGGATGTGCACAACCTTGTGTTATGATAACACGACGTCGTATGTCATTAGATATTTTGTATGATAGTGGCAAAACACCCTTCCAAAGTTGGGTTCACCTCAGCCTATTTGGTTCACCAAAATCAACTATTAAATGACGTATAAAATACGACACCCATAATTAAATTCTGAATATAATTATTCTCATACTGTTTATTGGGAAACTTCAACAGCTATAGACCATCGTTCTATTCCCTTGTTACCCCCCCCCCCCCCCTCGACCCAGCTACACTCTTATTACCTGAAAGGAATTGTGAAGCAAAAGGGTGAGCACAAATAGCCCAGTAAGGAATATCATAACTAAAGATAATCAAATTATCAATAGCATTCGTCAGTAATAACTCAGAGATTTAGAACATATGGTAGATGATAAAACTTTTCAACCTATAGTTGCAGCGGAACGAACAATCCATTAGATGAGTCAAATAGACCCTAATGTCTATTATCTTCTACATGTTAAAAGTCCACCAACAATGTTTTATCCATGTAACATCAATCAACAGTTCCTGTTCACAATCATGTGAATAATTCATAATCATAATTGTGTTGCTAAATTTCTCTTCGCACCCAGGACGAAGATAACTTTCATCACATGTCTTTACCTGAAACACCAAAGATCGTGGTTATACCAAATCACAGTTCCTGTTCATAAATCATGCTAATCAATTCATCTTTGCACTACGGCCAAAGATATTCAACAATTAATCATTCATCTTTGCAATACAGGCCAAAGATATTCATCAATAGCTCATCTTTGCACTATAGGCCAAGGATATTCACAAATCAACCGCTCATCTTTGCATTACAGGCCAAAGATATTCATCAATAGTTCATCTTTGCACTATAGACCAAGGATATTCATAAATCAACAGCTCATCTTTGCACTACAGGCCAAAGATATTCAAATCCCAAAGAAATATTTAATCATTTCAGAATTTATAGAAACAACATTTATAACCATGTTGATCAATTCACCTTTGCACTTAAGCTAAAGATATTCAATTGTAAACTCAATGGTCATGATCATACCAGTCAACAATTCATCTTTGCACTACTGGCCAAAGAGAACCCATAATCATGATCATACCAATAATCTACCCATCTTTACACTCAAGTCAAAGAGAACTTTCATCACCATGATAATAAAAATGTTATATATGATAATAAGAATAATATGATCAAAACATGGGTCTAATTTCAAGAGTAAGATTCATAAATCAAAAATAATTTGGACAGGAAAAAAATATATTATTTGTTTATCATAAATAGTACTCCGTGAATAGTAACTCATGAATAGTAATTCATGAATAGTAACTCATGAATAATAACTCGTGAATAGTAACTCATGAATAGTAACTCGTGAATAATAACTTGTGAATAGTAACTCCTGAATAGTAACTCCGAAACAAAAAGGTAAATATTTCATAATAAAATTTATATCAATATTTCGGAGGAATGATATTGAAAGAAATAACATCTTTTGCAAGAAAAATAATATCCCTTATGATCCCTTACGAATCCGAAAGCAATAATATCCCTTACGAGTATAAAATCACATCCTTTACCAAAATATCCTTTATCAAAATATTCTTTACGCAAAATAATATCATTTACCAAAATAATATCATTTTACAAAAAATAACATCCTTTACGAAACATAATAACATCCCTTACAATAATGATATCCCATATCTTAACAGGAGAGTAGTTTTGACTGGAATATCGGACATAATACTGAAAAAAATCTTGCACCGTAATCCACACTCAAAGTATCTAAATACTCACAAGAAATACGCTCGATATTATAGAGAGAAAATTTTCTGATTCTGGTGTGATTTTCATTTCTAACTAAGCACCCTATTTATAGAAAAATGTCAGAACACCAAAGCTGACTTTTTTTTGCTCTCGGCGACTTCTCCCAGCATACCTCAATTGAAATTGAAATTTCAGCATTTACAACCCACAAAAATAAAAGCGGGGCCCACCCATATTTTTAATAAAATATTTATTTTCGAAACTTCAATAATTCATTAATAAATAGCTCTTTTATCAAAAAAATACAAATTCTATATCTTTTTCAAAGAAAATTTAATTCTCTACAACTTTGTAGAAGGAAGTTTTTCCAAATTTCGAACGAAAAATGACCAAAATCTACATACGGATGATTTTCAAGTGCCTCATTTTTTAAAACTGGCAGCTCACCAACGAGGAATTCCAATTTCCTCCACCAGCCACCTTTTTATATATAATATATATATATATATATATATTAAATCATTAAAGAATTCAATTTTTAACTAAATGAAAAAAAAACATCAGCAAATTTCTTTTTGACCAAAAACAATCAGCATTTCACAATTTTTCAAAAATCTTCCACCCTTAATATCCACATTAAATAAATATTTACTTATCATTTTTATCAATAATTATTATTCACAAATAATATTACAGAACTACAATAATGACAAACAGATCGTTCCAAGGAAAGAGGGGGCTTTCCGATAAGAATTTCTCCCTACTGGCGCGCAATTAGATTAACTAACCTCTTTCCTAGACAGAACTTCCTAGACATTGCCAATAATGTTGTCTAATAATATTATTCAAATAATATGAATTATTGATTTGATAATGTGAAATACTGTGCAGTGGTTACTGTGACAATTATTGAATCAATAATATAAAATATCAACGTAGCAATTATTGAACCAATAAAATATTATGCAATTGTAGCAATTATTGAATCAATAATATAAAATTTTGAATAGTAATTACTGTAACAATTTGAGTAAGTGCCTTCTTACGTAAGAATCAATAATTAGAATTACTGTGCAATACCGTGTGCTACTGTGCAACACTGCGTATTATTGTATTTTAACCACCGTGTATATCAACAGTTTTAACGGTAACAGTTTTATCGTTATTTTTATAAAAATGTTATTTTTGTCGCTTTCTATATCCGACAGTTATTCCGTTGTGGGGTCTACCAAAGACTGCGTCGCCGTACGAATATTATCTGACAAAAAGAATATTTTCCGACCAAACGAATATTTTTCGACACAACGAATATTTTATGTCAACTTGCTTACTTTGTAAAATTTACATATATCACCCTTAACTTTAACCTTTTAGCAATTTAACCATGTACTAAATAATAATAATAAGAAAAATTGAATACTTTTATTTCATAAAATTCAGGGTCTTACAATCTCCCCTCCTTATGAAATTTCGTCCCCGAAATTTACGTACCTGGTAATTTGAAGGGGTGAGGATATCTTGCATTCATTCCAGATTCTATCTCCCCGGTCATTTCTTCTGTATCATGATTTCTCCGTTACCCATTCTAGAATACAGCTTTAAAACAAAGGTTAATTGACATATCATAATTTGTCAATTTATTAAGTAAGAAAATTCAGCTTAAGTAAGTCACACACTAGCGAAGTATATTACTCGTCTCTCCCTCCTAGTTCTAAACTCAGATCTCCGCCAGCGACCATATCCTAAGCTCTGATACCATTTGTGACGCCCCCAGAATAGTTTCAATCCACAACCCACCTATTCTGGGTCGCCAAGAAATACATGGTACATAATTCAAATACAAATCTTTTATATCCAATTGTCATGCATAATACGACCACACATAAAGTGTGTTTTAATATAAATACAGTACCCACACTCCTTATCAATGATATGTTACATAAAAGTACAGTCAATAACTGTTTTAGGAATTAAAATCTTTGAAAAATACTCAAGGAAACCTTCGAACATGGGCGGCCATGCATCTAAGTTATAATAGATATCGTAGGACTTGAGAATTATCCTTGGTTGACCCAATAGACCCCAAAGAAGAACGAGAAGATTACTATTATGCTCTTTCCAATTGTGGGTTTTCTCTTGCCATATAATTATCTCTATTGACTCTAACTGAAAATTATACTTCAACCATACTCCGAGATTTTATAGGTAGTGTTCATAGATATAATCTGCAAGTGGATGTGCTCAACCTTGTGTTATGATAACACGACGTCGTATGTCATTAGATATTTTGCATGATAGTGGCAAAACACCCTTCCAAAGTTGGGTTCACCTCAACCTATTTGGTTCACCAAAATCAACTATTAAATGACATATAAAATACGACACACATAATTAAATTCTGAATATAATTATTCTCATACTGTTTATTGGAAAACTTCAACAGCTATAGACCATCGTTCTATTCCCTTGTTACCCCCCCCCTCCCCTCGACCCAGCTACACTCTTATTACCTGAAAGGAATTGTGAAGCAAAAGGGTGAGCACAAATAGCCCAGTAAGGAATATCATAACTAAAGATAATCAAATTATCAATAGCATTCGTCAGTAATAACTCAGAGATTTAGAACATATGGTAGATGATAAAACTTTTCAACTATAGTTGCAGCGGAATGAACAATCCATTAGATGAGTCAAATAGACCCTAATGTCTATTATCTTCTACATGTTAAAAGTCCACCAACAATGTTTTATCCATGTAACATCAATCAACAGTTCCTGTTCACAATCATGTGAATAATTCATAATCATAATTGTGTTGCTAAATTTCTCTTCGCACCCAGGACGAAGATAACTTTCATCACATGTCTTTAACTGAAACACCAAAGATCGTGGTTATACCAAATCACAGTTCCTGTTCATAAATCATGCTAATCAATTCATCTTTGCACTACGGCCAAAGATATTCAACAATTAATCATTCATCTTTGCAATACAGGCCAAAGATATTCATCAATAGCTCATCTTTGCACTATAGGCCAAGGATATTCACAAATCAACCGCTCATCTTTGCATTACAAGCCAAAGATATTCATCAATAGTTCATCTTTGCACTATAGACCAAGGATATTCATAAATCAACAGCTCATCTTTGCACTACAGGCCAAAGATATTCAAATCCCAAAGAAATATTTAATCATTTCAGAATTTATAGAAACAACATTTATAACCATGTTGATCAATTCACCTTTGCACTTAAGCTAAAGATATTCAATTGTAAACTCAATGGTCATGATCATACCAGTCAACAATTCATCTTTGCACTACTGGCCAAAGAGAACCCATAATCATGATCATACCAATAATCTACCCATCTTTACACTCAAGTCAAAGAGAACTTTCATCACCATGATAATAAAAATGTTATATATGATAATAAGAATAATATGATCAAAATATGGGTCTAATTTCAAGAGTAAGATTCATAAATCAAAAATAATTTGGACAGGAAAAAAAAATATATTATTTGTTTATCATAAATAGTACTCCGTGAATAGTAACTCATGAATAGTAATTCATGAATAGTAACTCATGAATAATAACTCGTGAATAGTAACTCATGAATAGTAACTCGTGAATAATAACTTGTGAATAGTAACTCCTGAATAGTAACTCCGAAACAAAAAGGTAAATATTTCATAATAAAATTTATATCAATATTTCGGAGGAATGATATTGAAAGAAATAACATCTTTTGCAAGAAAAATAATATCCCTTATGATCCCTTACGAATCCGAAAGCAATAATATCCCTTACGAGTATAAAATCACATCCTTTACCAAAATATCCTTTATCAAAATATTCTTTACGCAAAATAATATCATTTACCAAAATAATATCATTTTACAAAAAATAACATCCTTTACGAAACATAATAACATCCCTTACAATAATGATATCCCATATCTTAACAGGAGAGTAGTTTTGACTGGAATATCGGATATAATACTGAAAAAAATCTTGCACCGTAATTCCACACTCAAAGTATCTAAATACTCACAAGAAATACGCTCGATATTATAGAGAGAAGATTTTCTGATTCTGGTGTGATTTTCATTTCTAACTAAGCACCCTATTTATAAAAAAATGCCAGAACACCAAAGCTGACTTTTTTTTGCTCCCGGCGGCTTCTCCCAGCACACCTCAATTGAAATTGAAATTTCAGCATTTACAACCCACAAAAAACAAAAGTGGGCCCCCCATGTTTTTAATAAAAATATTTATTTTTGAAACTTCAATAATTCATTAATAAATAGCTCTTTTATCAGAAAAATATAAATTTTATGTCTTTTTCATAGGAAATTTAATTCACTATAACTTTGCAGAAGGAAGTTTTTCCAAATTTCGAACGAAAAATGACCGAAATCTACATACGGATGATTTTCAAGTGTCTCATTTTTGAAAACTAGCAGCTCACCAACGAGGAATTCCAATTTCCTCCACTAGCCACCTTTTTATATAATATATATATATATATATATATATATATATATATTAAATCATTAAAGAATTCAATTTTTAACTAAATGAAAAAAAACATCAGCATCTTCTTTTTGACCAAAATCAATCAGCATTTCACAATTTTTCAAAAATCTTCCACCCTTAATATCCACATTAAATAAATATATACTTACTATTTTTATCAATAATTATTATTCACAAATAATATTATAGAACTACAATAATGACAAATAGGTCGATCCCAGAAAAAAGGGGGCTTTCCGATAAGAATTTCTCCTTACTGGCACGCAATTAGATTAACTAACCTCTTTCCTAGACAAAACTTCCTAGACATTGCCAATAATGCTGTCTAATAATATTATTCAAATAATATGAATTATTGATTTGATAATGTGAAATACTGTGAAGTGGTTACTGTGATAATTATTGAATCAATAATATAAAATATCAACGTATCAATTATTGATATAAAATATCAACGTAGCAATTATTGAACCAATAAAATATTATGCAATTGTAGCAATTATTGAATCAATAATATAAAATTTTGAACAATAATTACTGTAACAATTTGAGTAAGTGCCTTCTTACATAAGAATCAATAATTAGAATTACTGTGCAATACCGTGTGCTACTGTGCAACACTGTGTATAACTGTATTTTAACCACCGGGTATATCAACAATTTTAACGGTAACAGTTTTACCGTTATATTTTATAAAAATATTATTTTTGTCGCTTTCTATATCCGACAGTTATTCCGTTGTGAGGTCCACCAAAGACTGCATCGTCGTACGATATTCTCCGACCAAAAAGAATATTCCCCGATCAAACGAATATTCTCCGACACAACGAATATTTTATGCTAACTTACTTAATTTGTAAAATTTACATATATCACCCTTAACTTTAACCTTTTATCAATTTAACCATTTACTAAATAATAATAAATAAAAAAATTGAATACTTTTATTTCATAAAATTCGGGAGTCTTACATTTCAAGATTTTCGCACCAATCAAATGGTTTGGACAGCTTTCTAAACATGCATATAGTCTAGCCGAATCAAATGACATAGACACTTTCACGATATTCAAGAACAATATCAAGTTCAACATGAATAATAGCTTTCATAAAGCTCAATGGAATAAGAGTTATTCAATAAGTACACTATCTCAATTTAAACGAGTAAGTAAGAAACTAGCTTGCAATACTTTTTGAATAAAGTAAATACAAGGATAGAATAATTGCACCGTAAAAGAGTGTAAGTTAGAGAACTTGCATTCAAAGATATAAGGTTTAGATACTTGCCTTATGCGTAGTCTATCCACGAAATTAATCAACACTTTTGAATCCTATCGTAATATAGTTACGTATATATATGATATCCATTAGTCATATATTTTAACATCATATCTTATCTTGGATATACAATCAACACATAAACTAAGTTTTAACCTAGCTACACCGTCATACTATATATAGTATCATATTAGTTCACAAGTCTCGACTAATATACTTTTATCCTTAACGTTCCTCTTTCTGAGTTAAATATATTCTCATATCATTATTATCTCATAAGACCATAATCAATACCAATCATATTTCATCTAGTAAGTTATGGCATTGTTGTACGTTAACTGTCAAAATCGAATTCAAGTATCAACATATGATATCACATAGCATGTATACATATTAAAGGATACTTGCATGTTTGTATAACCTTTCCAAGTCCAATCATATATGATATAGTTCTAATGCACGACCTTCTAACGACTTAGGGTTATACAATGCCATGAATTCACATAAGTTGTCATGTTTATCATTTAGACATATAAAGTAGTCATATATTTTATTGATACGCATGCTCACATGTTTCTATGTCATGAATAAGTAATCCTAGCATTGCTACTTGTTCGTAACTTAATCGAACTCATGCTTGATTAACTTGCATTACATCTAACAAGTGTGTATATGTATGATGCCTTAAAAGCACATTCTAACATGTTGAAAATATCAGAATTTAGAATCCTAATATAACATGTCAAAGTCCATGTTTAAAGCTTATGTTGTTGTTAGTAACGTTCACTAATGAGTTCAACATGCTCACGCTTCATTACGAATCATATAAACACAAGTTAACGGGTTATTCATGCATTTCTAAACCATACTACTATGCTCGCAAGATCAGAATATCAACATGGTTATAGCATGTCAAAGTTTATTTTCAAAACTTACATTTTCAGTTAGGAATGTGCACTAGGGAGGTTCACATGTTCATGTCATAGTATGAAACCCGTATACCTCAGTCAACATGCCTTTCATGTATTTCTAAGTCATGCTATCATGCTTGCAAAGTCAGAATGTTAACATGGCAAGTATACATATCGAGTTCGTTTCCAAAATGCAAAATTTATTTATAAAATGCTAAGCTTATTTCAAAACTATAAGTATGCGTGCAACTCTTAGTAAAACATGCTTACATTATCTCAATATGTTCATATATATGTATTACTCATGCTAGCATGTTCGTCTAGGTTACACAAGTAAACCAACACTCAACAGTTTGCAGCAGGAAATCAAAAATTGGAACAGGCTGCTGGCGCAGCTGCGCAGCTCTCCAGTACAAGACTGGAGCAGCTGCGCCGGCTCTCAGCCAGCAACAGACAGTACCTGCAAACGGCAAACTACAAACCCAATTTCCAAATTTCACAATAATTTCTACTGTAACCAAGATGCATTATAGTTCTAACATACTAGCAGGCCAATACAATAACTATCAAACAATACCCAATCATAAGGTAATAAATCTCTACCAAAATCAAGAATTGGAATTGACAGAAAATGAAAACGAAGAACAAGAGAGGTATATTATACCTCTGCTTCTCGGTTAATATGAGATTGCTTGCTAATGCTACTATAGAAATTCTTCCTCAACTCAATAGGCAATCATAGTATACTATCTTTACTTGGAAATTCTCAGCAATTGAAATGTGAAGGAGAAGAGCTTATATATATAGAGAAGCTAATGTCCAGGCAATGCTTTTCTCCCTCAAAACAAGTTAACGGATTGACAAATTGCATGAAGGTTAATAGGAAGTTGGTGATAGTTGGTGAATGAAATCATAATGTCCACTCCCCCCATAATCATGAGCTAGAAAGTTTGCTGAAGTTGAGGAATAGAGAGTAGGATAGCTTGAGTATATCACGTGAAGGAGAATGACTATCAATATGGGACAAACTATGTATCTCAGCATTCTAACAAGTTTGTATAGTACAATGTTATAACATATAAGCATAACATATATTATCTACACTTAGGTTATAATTGAAATGTCACAATGCAATTCACCTAATGTAGTAAATGTAATATACACACATATAATGCATGTACATTTTATCTTACCGATATAATTTAACCGGATATTCTCACATTACATCATCTTCTTTATTAAAAGCAATTGTTTACAATATATTCATGATGTATTATTTTAATGTATACTCACATACAATTGTCACATAACCTCATAATGTATTAATTAGTCATAACATATAGTTTCAATATGTATAGTCACATTGTATTAATCATGTAGCGTTCACAATTCATAACTTTACTTAATAGTTTATGTATAATTGTATAGTCACATTGCACTATATTTCATATAATATATAGGTAGCTACTATACATTATACATTTAATCATCACATGCTTACACATAGCAATTAATTGAGCAAATCTAATTTACTCATTTATATATTATTATTCTAAATGAGAAATAAATTAATTACTTATCTTATCAATTAATTAATAATAATATTAATTAATCCCTTCCTCATTAATCAATGTAATTATTAATCTCTTATAACAATTAATTAACATTAAATAAATAAAATCTTATTATATTTATATACAAGTTGCTTATTATTATTCTATTACTTGCAATCACATATCATTAATTAATCACCATTATATCAATTAATTATATAATCATTAATATTTCTCATCACTGTGCCACACAAGGCATTCAACGAGTTTATCGCAAATTCCATATTTTTCTCAATTATTATAATTATTCAATTAATATAATTGAGTTAACTCATCTCATAACATAAAATCATTTATATTCGAATAAATTCTCATTCCCATTAATAAATTCATTTAATAATATATAGAAATTCTCGGGTATTACAATATAAATATCAATGCTTGATCGACTTCTTTGCTTACTTAGGATGAGTTACAGAAATTATCTACTGGGTGTGATGAAAAGGCTGATAACTTGGTAAGGGTTTTAAAATATCTTACTACTGTACAAAGAAAAATAGCAGATCTATAAGTGGAACTTCAAGGTCGTAAGGTGACGTACACAAGTCTTGATCTTATTCACATCCATTTTTCTTTTAGGTTTCATTATATTTTAACCAGCTTAATAATGTCATATAGGCAACTTACACCTCCTCTAATTTAAATTAAATTGCACTTTACAAATATATTTGCACTTTCAAATAAAGTTGTTTATCTATTTTCTGCATGCGTGTATTTTTTTTGTTTCATATTTTGTAAAGTTAACTAATTATACATGGTTATGGTGATTTTGGATATGGAATGATGGTTGTTTTGGTGGTTTGAATATGTATTGATGATTGTAAGTTTTGTATATAGGTTTAGATTTTTCTGGATATCTATTTTTAAAGAAAACTCTGTCGAAATTTCTTCAAATTAGTAGCGACTAGCTTGATTTTTTTGTGGTTAGATATGTGTTGATGATTGAGTATGTATTAATTATTGTGATGGTATGGTGAATTATGATAATTGTTATGTCTGATTGTAAGTTATTTTAGATTGCAAAGAGTCTTTAGGTAATGTAATATTTTTCGAATTTTAATCTAATTTTTCGTTACGCCGTGCCTTTAGGCACGGGGGCAATTACTAGTAATAGTACATACCTAAATTTTGTACAGGAAAAATAATACCTTACCTTGAGAGCAAGGGTGTGTCTAGGAGGTGTAAGGGTGGTCACTTACCACGCTTAAATTCTTAAAAATTTGAATTAGTAAGGGTATGATGGTAAAATGTGATTACTCTTAAAAAATAGAATAACAAACAGGAAGAAGAGTAGGGGTGAGCATGGTACAGTTTGGTGCGGTTTGAAGCTCAAACCGCACACGAAACCGCTTAGGTGCGATTTGACAAATTCAAAACCGCACATGAAATCGTTTGTGATTGGTGCGGTGCGGTATTGAACAGTGCAGTTTGGTTTCATTTGGTGCGGTTTCAATTTCAAAACCAATTGAAATAAAAAAACTGTAAAATAGTTTGTAAAATCATCCACGCAAATATATTACGCAGTGAACACAATCGTTAAGCTAATTTAGTAAAATAGTTCCAGGCATCAACAATTATATAGTTGATTAATACTATGTTATCACATTTGATTGAGGAAATACCAAGCCACTCTTTGATTTGCAAACATAATTGATATTGTTGATTCTTCATTCAACCCTGTAATATTTGTCTTCTAAAATAAAATGAGGAGAATATGTTATAGTAGAGAAATTATATATACTCGTAAAAAATTTGAGAAAATATGATAATTATTTGTGCGGTTTCGATTTTATGCGTGCGATTTTGGCTAGTAACCAAATCGAAACCATAAATTTGGTTTTTCAATCCATCTAAAACCATCACATACACCGGGACTGTTGGTGCGATTTTAATTGGTGCGGTTTGTGCGATTTTTTGCGGTTTCATTTTCAATTTAGTTTCTTGCTCAGCTCTAAAGAAGAGGCTAATAAAAGTCCACAATCTAATTGTACTCGACAGTCGGTAAATGACAATTTACATTAAAAAGAGGTATTTGATACCATTAAAAATGAGACGATTGCGAAAAAAATCAAGAAATTAGACCTAAAAAAAATTATGTAATGATTTTAATATATTTTTAATGAATTTTATCAATTATTATTTTTATTTGTTAATTTTTTTTTATTATCTTTACTTATAATAGTCACCACCTTTGATAAAAGAGTCCTTCTATGGGGACTGGCTTCTTCTGACCGGGTTGGCGACCGATTGGATTTTATTTTTTTTTGCTTTTGTCTCCCAAATAATTAATGTGATTTATTGGAACTGGAATTTTTACAAAATACAATAATTTAGGTGTCATTTGGATACATGCACAACTCTATTTTTTACATGTAACCAAATGATACCTAAATTACTGCATTTTATAAAAATTCCAGTTCTAATAAATCACATTAATTATTTGGGAGACAAAAGCAAAAAAATAAAAAAAATAAAATCTAACTGGTCGCCAACCCGATGAGAAGAAGCCGGTCGCTCTAGACTTTTCCTCGATAAAATCCTGAATATGCCACCGCTTGAGAGCATGGGGAGTCGGGAGTGGGAAGGGGGGAGGGTTGAGGGGGGAAAGCACAAGACATAGGAAATGGATATCTATATGCCTATAGTAAGTTTGAACAATAAAACTTAGTAGTATTTCTTTAGATAACGGAGATTAAATATTAATGATTAATGATGAAATAAATAAATAAACAATATTTTAAAAAGTATTACTATTTATTAGTAAAAGAACAAACATAAATCGTAATAATAACAAAAAACTTATTTCATCTAACATTTATATAGAATGGGTTAGGGGCAGAGGTTAATCCCCTTATTTTTCTTTCTCGCAGTTAGGGTTTCTGATCAATTCTCCTGTGGCAAACGATATGACGAGTGGTTTTTCGACGTTTGCGATGATATTCATCCTCTCACTCTCACTCTTTGTTATCAATTATTTTATTACATTCTTCATTTCTAAAACGCGTTAAAACTGTAGCTCCTTAACTCAACCTTGCATAAAAGAGGAAATCGCGTTACTCTAAAATGATGTTCTATCCGATTTATCGGTTGAAATGGATCATCGATTTTGATGCCCTATTTGAGTTTGATTGTGTATGCCATCATATTAGTTCATGTATCCTTTATATAGTAGCTTTATGTTATGTGCCTCTAATTTCGTAGATATAAATCTTTTGTGTTATTGACATAATTTAATTATGTATTAATACCATCGAGACCTTATTACATTGTTATAGATTTTTGAAAATTCATGTATTGAATTTTGAAGGTTGTAAGTCTTCAAACAAATTATTGTTATCTTCGATTATAATTTTTTACTATGTCAAGGGTATCCCCCTTTCCTTTATGCGATTCAAATATTTTTATTCGTTTTAAATTCTTATTTTTATGAAAAATCAATTACACACTTTCAATTTTTGTTGTTTTCGAAAGGGGGATGACTTTGGTTATAATTTAATATGTATATTAGAATTCTTTTTTCGCCCTTCTTGCACCTAAGGCTTCCCCTCTTTCCCAATTGCAATGCTGTTTTTATTTAATTTTTATTTTTATTTTTATTTTTATTTTTATGCAGGGTTACAACAGTTTCTTAGTAGATTTGAAGCTCTTGATTGTTGTTTCCGGAACTTGAAGATGTTTGTGAAGAATTACGGTGTGAGGTATGTGCACAATTAAATTTAAGTAATTAAAAATGTGAGCTTCAAATTTTCTGATCAATCATCTATTTCTAATGGACGTTTTGTAGACGTGATGTCTGATCGAAGAATTTTGAATATCTAACACGGTGTAAATGATTAGGTATGTATTGTTGTATATTTTTATAATTGTTTGTTTATGTCATTTTGTATTTTTTTTTTGGTTAATTAATGCTAGTGTATGTCACTTATTTTATTGGGGTGTATTGGTGGCATTTTTTTTATTTCTTGACATCATTTGCCCCCATCGACTATAGCCGAAAACATAAATTAAATTAAATTATCTTTATATATTTGATAAAGGAATTAAGTACATTTTGTTTATGAAGTGTTCTCGAATTATATAAAACATTAAATCCTAAACCATTAGCAGAATCCGGGGGGGGGGGGGGGGGGGGTAACAAAATTCTGCACACACACACACACACACACACACACACACACACACACACACATATATATATATATATATATTAATACATATATATCATACATATATTAATACACACACATATATATATATATATATATTGTTTGTATATATATATTAATACATATATTAATAATCAATATCATACATATATTAATAGTCAATATATATATACACACACATGTATATATGTATAATAATAATAATTTATAATAGCAGTCCAAAATTTCAACATGCGCTCCATAAATTAAAAAATAGAATAAATTATTATTTTATAATAAAATTCAAATAAAAAAACTTAAAACATAATCAATCTAGGTCGCTACTTGAGGTTGAAAAATGATCACAAAAACTAAGTTCTTTATTTACCAAATTATTTTTTACAAACATTTTATATTTTTAAACATCATGAATTTACTTCAGAGAATCCCCTTTGTTGATTTCTTTCTCGATTAATTTTCTTTGTTCTATATAGAAAATTAATATTTTCACATAAAAAAAATAATATTTCTACATGAATCTCTCTCACGTATTTCTACATGAAATACAAAAAATAATATTTCTACATAAATTTTGATATTGACCAAAATTTTGTGAGTTTTTCAAACTGTGCAGAATCTTAAGATACAGTTGCCTCCTCTAAGTCGTAGTTGAAAGAAGCACTCCAAACGACAAATATTTTTTTTTTATTGATATATTTTAACCCTCTTCTAAAAACGTTCTGGTTCCGCCACTGTCCTAAACATGAATTATTCAAATCTCGGAGTTTTGGATTTAACACATTTACAATCTTTTTGACAAATATTACATTTTGCTTTATTTGCTTTTACTTGTTTAAATTTTGTTTCTCTTTTTCAAACTTCAAAGAGCAATTTCACACAACTAGTTTGGTGTAATATGACTAATTAAAATAAAATAAAATAAGGGCATAAAGAGTAACTAACAAATGAAAGCTACAAAAAAGATAAATGAATAACCATATACTATCCCATAATATATATTATAAATAAATAATATAACATTAATATATTATACATATCTCATAACTTATCCAACCGCCTGGGAATAAAATGTGTTGGTCATGGTACCAATAGAAAAAAACATATAAAATAAGCGAAGAATTATAAATTTATAACAAAATTAGATTGCCTCTTATGAGAAATTTTAAGCGTTAAGATAGAATAAATTAGATAAGGTCATTTTTAATTCTCTAAATATTTTTAATTCTCTATATCGATATTTGTAATTGATATAAATTTGTCAGTCATATATAGAAAGACTCAAATAACACAATGATGACACTCATTACTCCCTCCGTCTCTTAATATAAGACGTTTTAGAGAAGTTTTTTTGTCCCTTAATATATGACGTTTTAGATTTTCAAGTAAGCATTAATTGCTTAGTTTACAATATTACTCAAAGTATTAAATATAACTTTGGTTCTCTCACTATTTTTTGTCCAATAAATAACAATCTATTTTTCAATACAAGGACAATATAGATATTTGATATTATATTTAATGCTATACAATTATTTTTTTAATGCTTGTATACAACTCTAAAAAATTTTATATTAAAGAATGGAGGGAGTATGATATTTTGAGAAATGATTTGTTGGGACTCTCGTTATGATATTTTGAGAAATGATTTGCTGGTCAAATTTTTATGATGAAACTTGAATTACTACCAACTTGAAATTTTAAGCAATAAAATATACTACTAATAAATTAGTGTGGGGGTTCTTCTTAATCGACTCTTATCCCATCTATCCACCTATGTTAATACTTATTATCAACATAAATTTTTCATCATATATATATATATATATATTTATATTAAGATTTTACTATTTTTTAAATAGAAATTCAAATTAAAATGATTTGTTATTATAATATTAATTTATCCATAAACGCATTTAGAATAAAATATGTACAATCAACATATGTACCCACATGGTAATAATAATATTATATATTGCACATTAAATTACTTGACCATTCAAAAAACACCATTAAGACTTATGAAATCTCCTAAAATTTGTAAATAATATAATCATAATTTTTTATCCTAATTTATATGTTTAATGAACATGAACACTAAATCTAGAAAAGTGAAAGCAATACACAATCTAATCTTTATATTTTTGCAAGATTTTTATATTTATTACCCAAAACCCTTAAATTTGATTACTAATATGTGCATCATCAAATTTCAAATTCTTTTCAAACAAAATAAATTTATTTTCCCTGAAAGTACCATCAAGTCCTATTCAAATTCAAATGCTTAAAGCAGAAATTGAAAATCCAAGGCTAAGAATGTAAATTCACAAGTAAAATCCACCACAAGATTCCTAATGAAGCCGCGGCCCAACTTCCGAAATCCTATTGGCGGACTCTAAATTTCAAATTTAACTCAAATCGAAAAACTCAGCTAATTCCGAGCCGATAATTTTGTGAATAAATACTGTACGTAATTCACAATTTTTACCAATGAAAATTAGAGAAAAAAAATTGGGGATTTGATTTCTATTTCTCTTCGAATAAAAACCTAATCTCAAACGTATATCTCGTTAGATTTTATGTTTTTGAAAAAACATCTAATTTCCCCCTTTTTCTCACTCCACAAAAATCCCCTGATTTTTTGGTCAATTTTATATAAATTATTATATATATATACAATATATATTATAGATATATTAATCTCTTTAGATTTCTCTATATTTCGTTTCTCTCTCTAGGAAACTCTCTCCTCTCTCTAAGATCCTGTTTGTTCGTTGCCTTACTGGTTTTCTAGGGTTTCGGGAGCTTATTTTAATTTGTCATTGTTTTGGGTGTTTAATCATTGGTGTTTATTTTGTTGATTTTGAGATTTCAATGGTGTGAGGTTGGGGTGGAATTTAACGATTTCACAAAAAGATCTTGAGTGAGTGACAGATATTATATAGGGAAAAAAATTAATTGATGGGTTCAGTGGATAAAGGGCTGGTACAAAAGCTGCAGGATGCTGGAAATAGGCTTGCACAGCTTCCTACCGACGTGGATGAGCTTCTTCCTCTCCTTGATGTGAGCCCTAATTCCTGTCCTTTTATTAAATCTGTTAATTTAATTTTCTTCCTATTTACTCTTGGTGCTTTTAGTTTTAATAGCATTTTAACAAATTTTAGCTTATTTCGGTAGTTATCACTGATATTTATTGTGTTGCATGCTGGTTGGATTTTCATCTTTGTTATTTCTCTTTTGGGACTATCAAAAACTCAAATCTTTCAGTTAGTCGACTTAGCTAGTTAGGTGATTTTTTTTGGGGGTATATTGTAGTTGCTGTTTGAGAATTATGAGTATTTATGGATTATTGTTCCCCCCCCTTCAGTTCTAAGCTTTTGCATTAAAGACTAGCAGTAGCTGTTTTGAACAAATAAGATGTATTTTGGGAAAAAATATTTTTTGGTAAATTATTTTGAGTAATTAATATTGGTCTTAATGTAATTTTACTTCATGATATGTGATAGTCCATTAATGTTACCTTTTTTTTTTTGCCTTGGGAAATCAGACTTATTATGTAACCTGGTTTATTTGTACTTGGGAGATTGGACTTTTGTAAAGATAACAACTTGTTAAAATATGTTACTCCAGTGGCCTTGGCCGTGTTTGTTTATGTTTGTATCTAGTAGAGGAATGAGACAAGGGGGATAATAAGAGATCTTTTTGACACCCTCCACCAAAGCCAGCCCCACCTCTCGAAAGATGAAAGATATAATTGAAAATTGAATAAAATTATGCTGGGATAATATATTAAGAAGTATGATACTTCAAATTGGAGGAACTTTAGAAGGATAGAGGTGTTGTTTATGTATTCACCCTTATATAAATATAAGATTGTTATTATGATGTGGGATTCTGATTGTTTAGGGTCTTTTTTAATTTTATTTGGTTTAGATAAGAAAATTCTTCTTTCAAATGAAGTCGGAATCTAATTTTCTTTGTTAAAATTTACTTATCCTAGTTTCGGATCAGGTTCACTGAAGATGTATACAGGCATATGTTCAACGGTGTAAAATTTGTTAAAAGCAGAGCTTTCACTTCGCATCCCCCAAATAAAAACCCCAAAATTAGTTTTCTACAGATGCATAAAGTAGTTTCTTTTGGATTTTTGACGTTTTCAATTCTTCTCACTTAAAATTTTCAATTTTTTTGAAACATTGGGCAAAACTTGGGTATTCAATTCTCTGTAGTTGTGGCCACTCTCCTCTAGTTTGACACTTTTTTGATCCGGTCTCTTTTGATATTGTTTAGGACTTTGATCCCTTGTCACATCTGGAAGATGAGTAAAGAAATCATAACTACTCGGCTTCCTTCTTGACTAAAGTCACTAAACATCTAATTTTGAACCAAATAAAATTTCAAAGTGTGCCCATGCTGCTTTCTCTCTAAACAAAGCAGAATTACGGCTTTGTCACTGTGGATGTGTGCATAGAAGGATTGGCTTATTAACTGTGGATAAATCTTTTACCTTTTTGTTATATGCTTTAGATAATAAGCATGATTATTGATTGGACTATTTTTTTTAATCTTAATTGATATATTAGTAGCACATCCAAGTAAAGGGTTATATTTTTCCTATTTCTTTTAGCATGTGGAGAGTCTTCTATCAAGGGTGGAGCAGTCGCCTCCAGAACTAATTCAAAAAGCATATTCTCCATCCATGAAAGCGTTGCTTGAGGAACCGCTTCTAAGGCATTCAGATGTTGATGTTAAAGTTGCAATTGCATCTTGCATCAGCGAGATCACTAGAATTACGGCACCTGAAGCCCCATACAATGACGAGCAGATGAAGGTATGGGGATATATTAGTTATGACTTCTTCACATTTTAATTTCTCGGCTCCCCCAACTTATTAACCTCTTTATTTATGGTATGCAGGACGTGTTTCAGCTGATAGTATCATCCTTTGAGAACTTATCAGACAAATCCAGCCGATCATATGACAAGCGAGCTTCAATTCTTGAAACTGTTGCTAAAGTCAGGTCATGCGTTGTCATGCTGGATTTGGAATGTGACAGTCTGATTGTTGAGATGTTCCAGCACTTTCTAAACTCGATAAGGTGCTCTAAATTTATTGCATATCCCCACACAAACCTCAAGTAAAAAATAAAAGTTGAAAAAAGACGAAATGTGTTGATACTTGGTATTAATGCATTATTATATTTCCTCGCTTATATGTATTTAGCATTATCTGGTTTTCACCTATAGGTGATAAATCTATAAGCTGTTGCTTTTGTGTACTATATTTATGTCAGTCGTCAATGGATATTTTCTTGGGTTCACATTCAATTGGTTGTTTGTTTTTAGTGCTTCTGTCATAAATGATTATCAAGATCTAGTTTAAGGTGTAGTTGATAGTTATGCGATCTGTATGATGTCTGTCCTCTGGTGGATTAGGGTATTTCTATGTTAACTATAGTGTTTTTTGTGCTCATAGCCTGATTTTCTTTTAGAATCATACTTAGATCTTGTATTTGCCTCACTAAGTTGAAAATTCTGTATTGCATTTTCATTTTCATTGAACGCTATAGTTAAGATGTAGTTAAGACGTTCACTGGCCACTGTAGTTAACATATATGAGTTTCAGATTAGACCCCTATTGTTGGATGTGGACTTGTAGTTTCCTACCGACCCCAAGAAAAAGACATTATTTGGTTGCAAAAGTCCTCTTCGTATGCATGATTTCTTTCTTTTTTTTTCCCATGATTTTATAGTCATTTTTGGATTTCTTATTTTTAAGAAAAATTAGACTCAGCAGATTGTGTGATGTATGTTTTTCAGGAGTGTTGGGGGAGGGGAGGGGAGGGGGGGGGGGGGAGGTTTTACTGCATAAAAAAATGATTTGAAAGGTCGATTTGGCAAGGCTCGATAACTTGCTAATATGAGATGATTTATCTTATAGCCCCTTGGTTTTTGTTACCTCTCTTGCACTTTTTGTTTCCAATAGCGTTGCCTCTTTACCAGAATTTGCTTATACAATATATTTATTAAGAATGAATTTATCATTTATGCACTTCTCTCGACTTGCATTTCATTGAGCTCTTCATAAGGTGACTAAAAGTGAATTTAAAAATCAACTGCCAGAAGTTTTCCGGTGATGAAACGTGCACATTGTTTCCTTTCTCCAGACAACTAAAGAATTTCTTTGACTATATTTCAGGGATTATCATACAGAGAATGTTTTTGCATGCATGGAGACAATAATGACTCTTGTGCTAGAAGAAAGTGAAGATGTTTCCTTAGAGCTACTAACACCCATACTGGCTAGTTTAAAGAAGGACAATGAGGTAGCTAATTATTTAATGGATTGGTTATTTTGTACTTGTCCGATTCTCATGAGTATAAGCATAATTTGTTTCTCTCAGGAAATTCCAACAATTGCCCAGAAATTGGGAGAGAAAGTATTTGAAAAATGTTCAGTTAAGATTAAACCTTATCTCACGCAAGCTGTGAAATCCTTGGGTGTTCCTTTAGATGATTATAGTAAAGTTGTTGCTTCAATATGCGAAGGGAGCACTGATGCGGTTGAAAATAATGATGTCAATGTTTCTGGAGAGTTGGTATGATTTCTTCTGTATTGCAGATGTTTGCTCCAATCTACAATTGCTGCCATTATGCTTATTTGATCTTATTTGTAGTTTTGATTACAGTTTTTCTTATCCTGTTTGCCTGTCTTCCTCGCTATCCTTATGGAGTCAATATGTTGGCACGACAATATGTCTACTGTCCACAATGCATTATTCCAATCTATGAAGTACTAGTGTCTCAGTATCTTTGCATTATTCCATTCTTTTGGAGAAGTATTCTTGGCAATCTAAGGTTTCCTGTTTTGCACAATTTTTATCCATTACGGTGAACATCTGAAACTTCATTCATTGTTCATATTTAAGAATCCAATTTATTTTTCAACTTTGTTGGATTGGACATATATTTACTTATAATTGGGGGTGTGTTTTGGGTTTTTTTTCTTTTTCCTTTTTTGTTTTTGGTGTGGGGGTGGGTGAGGGAGAGAATAATTAAGTCACCAATAATTATCTATTGCATGAAAGGACAGTCTGCTGCTATTATTTTCTTTATGGTTTGTTATTTGACTGCATTAACCAATAAAAAAAGGTCTGCTCTGACTTTATCAAATTTATGTACAACTTGTTTAGGCTGAAGAGAGAAAGTTGGCATCCTCGGAGGAGGCAGCTCAGGCATGTCACTGCTTTATCCCTTTCCTCCCCTCGTATTTCCTTCTTTATAGTTAGTATACATTGGTTTTATCATTTTTGTATACTCTGTATATTACATGTACCTTTATATATATTTTGTTGTCCTGTTACTTCCATATGTAGTAATTTCATTTCCTAAAACTCATCTTTCAGGTTGATGAGAGCAAGGTGATTACGGCACCTATTGATGAGACAGCCCAGGTAGGTCTTCTAGTTTGGCGTAATTTATAATGTTTAAGTTATTTTCTGATTACTCTTATAGTACTGGCTTCATATTTCAAATTTATTGCATTGAATTTTATTTAATCCCCAGAAATTCTTTCGATCAGGAGGTGAAAGAGCATGTTACAGAAGAGGATCGTCTTGAAGAGGTACATCCCGAGGCCGAGAGATCTCCGAAGTCAGTTATGAGTAATGGACTTACAGGGACTGGGAATGAAGGAACATCAGTTGTTCCTGAGTCTTTAAAGAAGCCAGATGAGAGTAATTTTACTAGCGAGTCCTTGGATGTTAATATTACAAACAAAATGGACACTCATGATTCAGATGCTAGAAAGTCAAAGTCAGCCAAATCAGAATCTAAGGCAGAACAAGCTGCTAAGATAAAGGGAAGGAAATCTAGTTCTATACTTGATTCAACAGAACCTTCTGATGCATCACATGTTGATGAAGACAAAGAAGCTGAGATTTCTTGTCCAAAGACGAGTGAAAAAGAAGCTGAGAAATCGCCAGACCCTCGAAATAGTGATAGCAAGGATACCCATGCTTCATCTGGTGAGGATCAAAATGTTGGTACAGGGGCCTCTTCAGAAAATGAAAAAGAGCTCACAGCAAAGATTTCTTCACCGAAAACATTAGACAGTGAGGCTGCAATTGTTGCTTCTCTGTCCCCGAGCAAAAGTCTTCCTGATGAGAGTCTTACTAAAAAGGCTGGTCAACCAAAGAAGAAAGAGCACATGGCTCAAGAAGATGCACCATCTGTGGATCCTGTTCCTGCAAAGGTAGCTGATGGAACCAGTGATTCGGAAGCTAAACCACAGAGGCATTCTGGAAAGAAGAAAGAGAACATGGCTCAAAATGATGCACCACATGTGGATCCTGTTCCTGAGAAGGGAACTGATGTAACCAGTGATTCTGACGTTAAACGACAGAGGCGTTCTGGAAAGAAGGAAAACTTACCTCAAGAAGTTGCACCATCTGTGGATCTTGTTCCTGCAAAGGTAGCTGATCGAACAAGTGATTCGGAAGCTAAACCGCAGAGGCGCTCTGGAAAGAAGAAAGAGAACTTGGCTGAAGAAGATGCACCATCTTTGGATACTGTTTCTGTAAAGGTAGCTGATGTAACCAGTGATTTGGCAGTTAAACCACAGAGGCGCTTGGGAAAGAAGAAAGAGAATTTGACTCGAGAAGATGCACCAGCTGCTGATCCTGTTTCTGTGAATGTATCTGATGCAATCAATGATTCCAATATTAAACGACAGAGGCGCTCTGGAAAGAAGACCACTGCTTGCATTACCAAGGAGGAGAGTGTGGTGGCTGGAGGAGGTACATCCAAAACTGAAGGCGATACAACTAGTGATTCAGAGGCGAAACCATTGAGGCAGTGCGCTAAGAAGGGGGAAGCAAGCGACTTGGAGGCAAAACCACTGAGGAAATCAAATAAGCAAGGGGAAACAAGCAGGACCAGGGGAAAACCGCTGAAGCAATCAGCAGCAGGTAAGAAGGGGGATGCAAATGATTCAGAGACAAAGCCGTTGAAGCAGTCAAATAAGAAGGAAGACACGAGCAACGAGGATAAAGTATCATCGAAGAAAGATGATGGGAAAAAGCGAGGCCGTGGAAAGGATACTAGTGAGAGAGATTTGGCAAAGTCTCCTGTTAAAGATGATGGCCAAGTACTTTCTGATGTTTCGTGAATTATTGTTCTGTTGTCTTAAGTTGTTTAATTGCCAATTATTCTAATTCTTTGTTGTGAATCATGTAGGAGATGGTCTCTTCCCCGAAATCTACTTCAAAATCAGTGAAAGAGGAAGACTGTGTAGAAGATCCTAAAATGAATTCAAAGAGAAAGCGGACACCAGGCAAAGATAAGGTCTTGCCATCATCCTTTGATAAGGTCCAGTTCCTACATCTTTATTTTATTTTATTTTACTCTCTTTCTAGTTCCTACCTATATGTTTGATTTAGTTTGCATGATCTCCAAGTCCTACTCACATTGCATCCTGATACAGTCGTGTAAACTTTTATAAATATCTAACTAACGACAATTTTCTTGTGCCAGATATCTCAAAATGTAGAGTATGGAGAGGATCTAGTTGGTTCCCAGGTTAAAGTTTGGTGGCCGAAAGATCGTGCGTAAGTACTTAATATTTTCCAATTTTTTTTAACTGGTGGCTTTCCTTCATTGTATTTAAGTTTTCACTTTATACCCTGTTTTCCTTCCCCATATTTCGTCCCTTTGCCTGGTTCGTTTAGATCCCCCCCATCTTTTCCTTCACTTTGTTTCCCCTTAAAAAAATCTTCATTATGTCACTTCAAAGAATCATGGTCACTCAATTTCTTCTGTAAATTTTATCAAGCTCTTAATCATCTTGTTCTTCTGTGAAATGTGTGAAAATTTATGTTACACGGACCCATGTCTGACACTAGACATCGGACAAGGGTATGGATACTGGACACTTCATTTTAGTGTAAATAAAAGGCGAAATTGAGGAGTACTTGTATCGGACTATTCAAAATATCGTGCCCAACCAGACACTCCATACGAGTCCGTGTAATATATGTGAAAAATAAGAACTGACAGTATCTTTTTAATCAGTTAAATAAAGTTGAAATGGCAATGGTTTTTCTGTAAGTCCATTCTGAACCAGATTCCAGTTGCCATGCATCCAGCCCATATTATACATCTTTAAATATTTTTTGATGAAACATCTTAAAAACTTCAGAAAATACACTTACAGGAAAAAGTACCCAAGTGTTGCATTATAAACTAGAAATTGTAATGGTCTTGGTGTAACATCAACTTCTTCATCAAGTTTTAGGGTCTTTGTTTATCTTTTTCCGTTGCTTGTAGAATCTGTACCTTACTTGAAGGAATGTTGTGATGTTTTAAAAGGAAAAACTTTTCTGTCTATGCAGTGTCTAAAATTTTCTTTTGCAGGTTCTATGAAGGTGAAGTTGTTTCCTTTGATCCTCACAAGAAGAAGCATAAGGTACCCATTCGGTTTAGATAGTTATTTGGGTATTACTGATATCTAAGTGCAGCTTTCTTAATTTTGTCTTGAAGTGCTGATGAATTTTATACAATTTTTGGTATCTGTAATAGGTATTATATATTGATGGCGATGAAGAAATACTAACCCTTCAGAAAGAAAAGTGGGGGATTGTCGACGATAGAACCATGCAGGTAAGCTAGTGGCTGAGCGTGCATTGTTTCCTATTTGTTTCATGTTCTGTTTTCTTAGAGATATTGCTTCTTGACTGCAGGGAGCAGATGAAGATTCAAATCATGATTCTTCCGCTAAAACGTAAGTGTTGCTTTTGGTGGTTGTCTATTTGAACTTGAGATATCTCTATATTAGTATGCAGGTGTTGAGCAATTTTTTTTTTCCTTTTTTTTTTGAAAAAAATTAAAATTATTATTAATATTTTTTATAAAAAATTCAACCTTTATTGCTCAAGCTATTTATTGATCTTTGTCTAGGCATCATGGATACATGATGTTTGCTAAACTGAAAAATCAGTTTAACTCAAAGCATGTTCTAGCAAGGAACAGGGACCACACATTTATACCAGCGTGCATGCGTGCGTGTCCGTTCCCTTTTAAAAGCATGCATGATTGATACACAAATATGATTTTATGAATCTGAGGGAAAAATGGACGATGAACTAGAAAAGATCACTACTCTTTGGGGTAATCCCACTTCAGGGATAGCTACTATCTTGTTTTTCAAGTAATCGAATGGAGAAAAAATAGAGGAAGACTTTATACATCGGATTTTTCAAACACACGATTAACCAACACAAAGGTGCATTAAAGGTTAAACTTTAATAAGATTCATTTAGGAAAAAGGGTTAATCTCTAACAATATTTCTGTTTATTATAAATTTGTTAGTAACCATTAATAGCAGTAGGTTGTATTGCCGTATTGGTAGTCTACTATGACGATATTTCCATTTGAAATCCCTGAATTTTTAAGCGACGAACTTGGATGCTTAATTAGTTTTTGTTCGGTTGGCGTGCTTTCTATGGTTTCTGAGCTTTTCTAAATATATAGCAAGAGAATATACACCTTACGTGCGAGTATATGGTTTTCAAAGACCATTGTTGTATTAGATGTGCCAGATTTTTCATGCTTCATTTGTTGTCACTCGTCAGTTTTGGTAAGTAGAAGCTCTTGTTTTTTTTATAAAAATTTGTTACATATAAAAAGGTTATATTACTATTTATCCATCTTAGAATGTGAATACAAAATTTTATTAGAGGTGTTTTCACTATTTACTCTCAGCTCATGTTACTTTTTTATAATATTTTTGAGGATTTGTTTAAAATTTAATGAAGATTATTATTTGTATTCAATGTTTCCATTTTGCTTTTTACTACCAGGCATAAAAGGAAGAAAACCAGAACAAATTCTGAGCCGTTGGCTAAGACAGATCAGATGGATGTTTCACCTAAACGGTCTGTTACTCTTCTGCACTCAATTTTATCTAGACAAAAATCTGTATTCTATTATTTTTCATGTGAAAAGATGTATTTTTTTGTAATTATAAACTGAAATTTGAAAAATATAACTGATGGTAACCAGAGCTGGAGCTGCTGCTGCTTCCAGCAAATCGAAGCGGAAGACTACTAAGAATTTGGCAAAAAGTGATGGTGAATCTGATGAAGATTTACTTCAAGCAGCTAAAAAATCCAATGATGATGATGGTAGCTTGTCCAAGACTACCCCCAAGTCGAAACAAGAAACTCCAAAGCCGGGCACCAAGGCCAAGGGTAAATCCCCCAAAAGTGGCAACAAATATAATGGCACGGGGAAGGGTAAATCTAGCTTGTCGAAGGTGAAAGAAACAGAGGATACAAAGGGAAAGCTGTCCGACTCTGCCAAAACACCCGACACTTCCAAGGCCCGAGGAAGTGAGACGAAGAGTGGAAAGAAGCGGAGAAGAGGATTTAAAGGGTGATGCTGTGTAGATTTGGTCCGTTTACAGCTGCAGGTTACTACAGCGAGCCATGTATTTTGTTAATTGTCTTTCTGCTTTGTCTTGCTTCAAATCATGGCCTCATAGTTGTCTGTTGAGTTTAGCTGATAGTGGTTGTAGGAGTAAGTTTTAGTCTAATACATTCTTGTTTCTAAGTTGGATTTTGTTTTATCTTTAAAGACCTGAGTAGGAATAGTTTGGGATTAGCTTTTGTTATAAAGTTAGATCTGTTATGATTAACCAAACTGGCCTTTAGAATGGCCCTCTGTTCTTGCGTAGTCACTTTTATTTATCATCTTGTTACTGGAAGTGTTGGGGCTATTTGAAATTTTAGACTAATGTCAGACAGAATGTCATTCTCATGTGCTGCTGCTTGCCTGCATACTCTAGTGTTTGCAAATGTTAATGGTCTGAATTTCTTTTAGACAAATTTGGACAGTTCTGTAGGAGGTTTTTGGGAACATTTTAGTGCTTGCCTTCTAGGCAGTTGGTTCTTGAGGCCTTGATTAAGCGCTTTGTTTGCAGAAATTGAAGGGGAAATGTAATGGCTCATTCCCGATGAAATGAAAAAAAAGTGTCGTTCGGTTGGAATGGAATGATTTATTTCTATTTTTATTCTTGACAAATGTCAAATTGCGATGTTTCCCTTTTATACTTCATTCCTACCTTAATTTTATTCTTTTAATTCAAAATTAGCATAATTATAGGTTTACTATGGTACTGGTTTTGATGCCCTTAAATTGAAGAGTAATGCTAAGAGCAAAACGATCAAAAAGTGCACAAAATGAGTTGTGAGATCGAGGTAGAAGTGAGAATCAAGATGAGAAAAATTGGATAGAGATTAATTTTTTTAAGGAAATTGATAAATGCACAACAGAAAATAATATTTTTACATAAAAATCGTCGCTATAAATTTAATACTATAATAAAAAAGTGTTGTGAAAATATCAATTTTTTTAAATCAAGTTGGACGAAGTGTTTGGATTAGTGGTGGGTTATGTTGGCTGAATTTTAGTTTTATTTGACACTTGCATGTGACTTTATTTTATAAATAAGTCTTGGCGGACAGGTCCAATGGACCGGTCCTATTTTTTTTTCCTAATTTTTTTTTAAATAATGCTTACTATCACATAAAGTGAGTCACATAATGCTCATATAATGATGATGTGACTGTATGTGATTTGTTGTTGAGTTAAGTGAATCATGGCAACAATAAATCACGTACTGTCACATCAGCAGTATGTGATGTTTATGTGATAGTAACATTACTCTTTTTTTTTTGTTTTTTTTGGTGATTTCCAAAAAAATGTATAGTATTTATTCCAACTGAAATTTTTACAGAATACAGTGTTTTAGGTGTAATTTGAATACATATACAAGAATAGGGTTGTACAGACCGTACAACCTTATTTTATATATGTATCCAAATTACACATAAAAACACTGAATTTTGTAAAAATTCTAGTTGGAATAAATATTATACATTTTTTAGGAGTTGCAATAAAAGCAATAAATAAATAAATAAATGAAAATGTCCAATTATCTAGTCCAATAATCCGGTCCCTGTAAAAGTACTCTTATTTTATTTCTTTCAATTCTCATGCGTCAAGGCTATAGAAATATGGAATGGGCTATTCCAACTCCCAAGCAGGAATACAATAGAATATTACAAGTACACTTGTCTATTCTTTTTCTTCTTGTTTTAATGTATTTGTAACGAATGAGATTTTAATATAAATTTTTAAATATTTATTGAATTAAATAAATATTTTAATTAAATTATTTATCGAGTTAAATAATTTATGTGATTATGTTATAAAGTAAATTAATTAAGTACAATATATTAATTAAATGAATGTTAATATTAAATTGATGTGTAAGTAATTTTGTGGCAATGTGATTTAATAATTGGTGTTAGCTTTATTTAATTAAATTAGAATGTTGAGATTTAATTAAATAAAGTGCGACATTGAAAAGTACATGTTAAATGATTTATTAAAATAAAATAAAAGAGTTTTAAATTAGTTTTGCCAAACAAGGCCCTTAAAGCTGTTTTAAAGAGTTTTTACCAAACAAGGCCTTCACTACTAAAAATCTGTTTTTAAAATTAAATGGTTTTTGCCAAACAAACCTTATAGCTTTTGAATTTCAAAATAAACATAATTGATGTATTTACTAATAAATTAAGTATTTTATCAGTTATATTATATGTATTATATTCTATATCTAATATATGTATATCAGTTATACATATTAGTTTATACGTTAGTTAAGTTAGTTAGTGTTAGAGAGAAAGAGCAGAGAAAGAAAAGAGAGAAAAGAGAGAAGAAAGAAAGAGGAAGATAGGCTCTGTGATTTCAAAAACAAGAAATTCACCATCATCTTCTTCTTCCTAACACCAAAAGGGTATAATTCTAACTCTGTAATATTTTAAAATCATGTTTTTATTGTTCTTCATTGTTTTACTTCTCTGTAATTTGAATTTTATGAGAATTCATGCTAGTATGGCTTATATATGTTTAATTGTATATATAAACTACCATAGATGATTTATATGATAATTTAAGTGATTAGATTCATGTAAATATGATGAACGAAGAAATCATGCTCATCAAAAGTTACAGTGAACTTGTTTTGAAAATAAATGGCTCCTTTAAAATCAAAATTCATGTTTGATTGTAATATGTTGTATAAATTGATTTTAGATTATGAAAACATGTTAAGAAACGAAATCAATATGCTTGGAATTATGTGAATTGGTTTAAAAACAAACTTACAGTCTTGATTTTCATCAAGAACACTTACAAATGACTTTTTCTTCAACATAACAAAATTGGAGTTTTTAAATTATGTGTTTTGATGTTTAGATGTATTAAAACTTGTTAAAAACATAAACTAATGTTTTTACAAAAGTTTATGTGAATTATGTGTGCTAATTTCTGAGTTTGGTGCGAGAAAATAAGTCAAATTGGCTTTTTTCTGCACAGAGTCACGAACTGTCAGAACGGTCTGCACAGTGGCACGGTCGCGTCGCTCCAAGGCTTATGAGGAGCGCATCCGCGCCAGGCAGCGCTGCCGCGCTGTTCCAAGGCTTACTTGGAGCGCGGCCGCGCCAACCATGCAAATTGTGCAGAAATTATTTCCAAGTGTAAAATGTTAGGAGATTAATGAAGTAATAAATTATAAAACATGTTAATAAAATTAAAATGCTAAATGGACAGTAATGAATTATGTTATTAAAATATAATATGTATAATTTAAATTATAATTTGATTCATTATAATTTAATTAAGGTGAGGACATAATTTAATTTGATTAATTATGTGAATATGTGGTTTGACCATGAGATGTAATAATTACTAATAATTAAATAATAACGAGTTAATCTAGATGAGTTAACATAGAATGTGGATTAGTTATATAGTAACTAATCTATGATTTATTATTGTTAATTATGTATATGTAGGATTAATTAAGGAACGTGATTTGTAAATTGTAGCTTGCGCTCGAGGCAAGTTCCTAAACCTTTTTTTTACATTATGCAAGTTTACTATCCCTAGCTTGTCATTTATTGTGCAAGTTATTTTGTACTCTAATATCCATATTGAGCAAGTATTGAAATTGTTGTTGGAGTAACGTGATCTTGACTTAATTGTTCAAACAAGATCTATTTAATCTTTCAAATACTTTAAGTTAAATTCTAAAGCATGATTGTTGAGCATGACTCATAACTGTTTCAAAATTCTTTATTATCGAATTCTAAATTATTGTAAGTCGATTCAACTACTCCTTAGTTGATGATAGTTGAACTCCAAATTACCTTTGAGTTTATCCAAACCAAATTTTCTTTGATGCGGACTCGTTATGAAGTACTGAGATGAACAACCCTATTTAATAGGGGATTACTATGCAAAAGCGTTAAGATGTTTGTGCACAATACATGGTACGAAGAGCTGATCCCCCTATGTACGAGTTAAGAGTCCGTATAGTTTAACGACTGTTAAAAGTTTTAAATAGAAATGTTTATAACCTGGGACATAGTTCAAGGTCTTATGACCCTCAGATGATTCTACATTCCATGTTCAATTCTTTATTATTGATGAAAGAAGTGTTATTCAAATTACTCCAAGTTATTAAGTTTAGATCATCACTATTGATTGTTATTCTAAGTGAGCTTTTGTTTGCTCACTCTTGCATTATATAACCCTTGCAGCTAAAGTTGAAAGTGTTGACGCTCCGTCAACTAGTAAGGACAAGAACAAGATGAACAAGTGAAGACTTGTTATTGATTATCGATTATGATGTGTAATAAGACTTTATTTATATTATATAATATTTATTTTCCGCATTTATTGACGTTAAGGTTAGATAACCATGTGAATGTTTTATTAAAGTTGTAATCCTTTTTATAAGGAAGATTTTATCTGATTAAGGTTGTAATTTATTTATTCTTTAATTATGGGCAGTAGTTATGTTTTATTTAGATAGTGAGCACCAAATTTTGTGGAAATGAAGTACCTGAATTTGGGGGTGTCACAATATTAATGTATAATTTTTATTTTTTGGATTACTTTAATATTTTACTTTCAGATTATTTTAATATTTTATTTTCTTATTATTACTCTTTTAATTTTTTTTATTGTTCTAATATTTATTGTCTGACGTCTGGGAAAATCGTTTTACCTGAGATTTTGGAAATGTTTCTTCCCTTTGTATTTTGCTATGTCGATTAACTTATTTAAAGGGTGAGATTTTTAAGAAAAAAGGCGGACATAAATGTCGACGAATTTGAAAATGTTAATTTTGATAATCGGGCCGAAGTAGACAGAGTCGCCAGTTGGTATAAGTTCAAATGGATGTACCAACTCATCCGATTTTTGAGGTTTTCGAAATATGACCCAATATGACTCCGTAAAATTGTCTGGAACCCGAGATTCAAAGAGTTCGGGGACTTGCTTAGGCGAGGGGAAGGTGTTAGACACCCCCGACTTCCGTGAAATACGGTTACCGCGTCTTGTTGTTTTTCTAAGTTTGAAGTGTGAAGTGTGTGTGTGTGTGTGTGTGTGTGATTTTTGAGAAAGCCGTTGATATTTTGAAATTGTGTTAAAAGCCTTGATTTTAGAAGTTGATCTAAACCTTGTTTTTACCTAGGAGCGTGTTTATTTGATTATTTTAAAAGCTTTTTTGGGAGGGTTTAGAGAGCTTGGTGTTCTAGCCTTATTTTGTCGCTTGATTTTAGCCTTGTGTTTGTCTACCTCCGAGCGGATTATTTTACAAGATATTTATTGTTTTTATTTTGAAAATCATTTTTGGTGATAATAAGCATGAGATAAAGCATTAAAAAGGTCGAGCCATCCCCAGGCTTGAAAGTCATCTCGATAGACCTGAGCACCTACAGTCACAATATTCACTATCATGAGGCCTTAAATCCGGTCTCTAGGGATGAAGCACTCGAAGTTGTTTTAAAGCCTGAAATTACATGTACAATGATTTACACGGTTTAATATTACATTTAACAAAGAATAGTCCATCACGGGAATCTAGTCAGGGTCCAATTAGTGAATCTCGACCTTGGGATTCCTAGGCTCATATAAATATATTTGGACATAATTTGGAAAGATCTAAAGGGGCTCCCGCAGCCATAAATTTTATATCGCAATATCGAAACCGTCTTTTGAGGGACTATGTGTATGATGAGATCTATCGAAGGATCCTTGAACTTATAAATCTAGGGTATTTGAAGATTTTTACAATGACACAATCTAGATTTAAACAAAAGTATATAAAAAATGTATCCTAAAATTGCTATCAGGTGATTCATTGATTAGAATCTCTAGCGCGACTAGTTATGACCTCCTTCCCACTAGATATGGATCCAAGGTTTTGCGGAGTGCTCAAAATCAATTGATAACATTGAAAATGACTAGATCTAACCTAGATCCGAGCGGATCTAGCATAAAGATTCAAGTGCTGAAGCTATGCAACCGGTTAAGGGCTAGATCTAGGCTAGATCTAGTAAAAAGATTCAATCTTTAACTAGATCTAAATAAAATATTAGGTAAAATATATAGATCTATAGGTAAACAATGAATATATGTATAAAGATTGCAACCTTAAATGAATCTGAGCACTATATTAAACTTGATCTAATAGATCTAACTATATTTTCAAAGAAATTACCAATGATTCGATTTTCACCTTTGGGAATGAAAGAACAAGCTTCTTTGGGCTTGAATCTAAGCTATATCACTATATATATATATATATATATATATATATATATGAGATATGACTATATAATGCTATATCAAACTTAAATCTATGAATATTTTGTGCTAAATTTGAGCCCCTCTCTAGAAATCCTACTTTCTCTCTCTAAAATTGAGCTCTCTCTTTGTAAATGAGCTGTTGATGCTCTAATATAGTCCTCGGCGACAGCCGCAGGTGTTGCACCTGCGACTTGGGCTGTGTGGGTCCTGCAGTCTTGAAGTTCATTCCTTTGGTTGCCCGTGTCTTTTAATTTGGGAAAAGCCTGGAAAGCTTCTATCGAGTGCTATACAATGATGTCGAGTCTGACCAATTCAGGGTCTGGGAAAACGAAGCAGTAAGCCGATAGGTATCTTCTTGTGTCTGAGGGTAGTTAGGAGGTTCGTCTTGGGTAGTTTGTATTTCGGGGTTGCTGTGGTGGCTTCTTATGTCCTTATCCTCAGCTTTAAGATCGTTGCTCGAATCATGTCGTGGTTGGGGTGAATTTCCACTTTTCCCCTCCATCGGGGTTGTCTCCAAGGTGAACTTATGTGCTTGCCTTTCTGCGGGGTTGTCTCTGGGGTGAAATTATGCTTTTGCCCTCACGCGGGGTTGTCTTCAGGGTGAAATTATGCTTTTGCCTTCCTGCAAGGTTAGTATAAGGAAAGAAAATTTTTGGGTGTCTACAGATGCCCCTCTTTGTCATGTTTATGTAATGACATGAAGTGAGCATGACAAAGTGATGAGTGTGTTTTATATACACAAACTAGGTACTTTTGAGCTCGATAATTTGTAAATCCTAAGCTATTTCATTTTTTATGTGTTTTTATCATTTTGTTGTGTAATGTGGCTTTTTATTATTTTTATGTGTTTTTGTATTATTTTATGTGTTTTTACTTTGTTTTGTAGGAATTGGAATAAGTGTCATCTGGATTGATGGTTGGAGTTGTCAAATGCGCATTTTCGCCTTGCCATTTACATAGCAGCCACTTCAGGGCCAATTTCAGCATTTCTCCAGCTAGTATTCAAAGAACTCAAAGAATGAAAGTTGTAGATCTACGTCTCCTCTTTCTGAAACATCTTGAATCATCCAAATCAGAGTTCGGACGAAGACGTTATAACTTTTTCCCCAATAGACGTCAAAGCTAAAAATCCAGAAAATGCACCGGCGCCGCAGTGCCCATTTCTAGTCTTATTCTGGCGCCGTAGTATCCGAAATTAGTAGCTCGCCTAGTTGCTGCACTGCAGGGCCATTCTTCAAGCAAAACCTGGAGTCGCAGTGCTGGGTGAGGGTTTTCTGGTAGATTTTAGCTATTTTATGCCTACCCTAATGACCCATTTACACATTCCTTACATTATCTTCATTTTACTACCAAAGAGAGAAGAGGGTGGCGGCTGGGCATTAAGAAGGAAGGCCATGGCCTTGTTCCATGGTTCTTCAAGAGCTTGGAGGAGCTTCAATGGAGTTTCATCTAACAACAATGGGGAAACCACTCCCTTAACTTTTTTTTCTTTATGTAATTATTAGTTTTAGATCTAAGAATGTAATTGAATCCATTGCTTAATTTGTATTGAATTTCTCTACCTTTTGATTGGCACCATATGAGTTGGTTCATTATATTTATTCTTAATGTTTAATTGCTAAAGAATTGGTAATTAGTTAGTAATCTATATTAAATTGAAAAATGGATTGTGGATTTAGGCCATGAATATATTGACATGTGATTATGCTTGTTCTATATGAGATAGAATACATAATTTATGTGTAGGATAAGAATATACCTATATGCTATGTGTAGCTAATTTGAGAATCTATGCTTATGACTCCCTATGTGAAAGATAATTCGTTTCAGGAATGATTAACGAAATTTCCATAACATTTGTCTTGTTAATTATTTTTTAGAATGGAATGACTTGCTAGCATATAGTATATGAAATACCTATATGCCGTATAGGGTGATTTTTATATGACTTTCGGAAGAGGCGTATAAATAGTATTGAGTTCTCGGTTGACAATTCATCGCGACCTTTATGATCAATTGGAGAGTTAGGAGATTTAAATGAAGCATTGCATACTTGCATTGATGATAAAATGCTTGTGTGGGGGATATTATGTTTTTAGCTCTTTAACTAATTGTTTATGTTATTTAGCTTAATTGTAGTCTTTAGTTTTTATCAGTTAAATCAAGGTGTTTAAATAAGATTGAGACGATATAAAGCTAGTACTTGAAAAATGTAAAAGTTAATTCCTCGTGGGTTTGACAACTCTCTTATCATTATATTAATTGTTGAACGCGTATGCTTGTGCATATTTATCGATTGCAAAATCGACCAACACAAAGATACTAGACACCCAATGCATGACAGGGCATATCAAAAGATGCAATGACATTTGAAAAAATGTTTAGTGATTATGAGTGCTAGGTTTTAAGGCTTCCCGTTGGCTGGGGAGGATTGATGTCTGTAGTTGACGCCATCGGGTATTGTCTCCGATGTCTTCAATGGGTGTTGTCTCCAATGGATTGCGCCACTGGGTATTGACTTCGATGTCTTCGTGGGTGTTGTCTCCAATGGATTGCACCACCGAGTATTGATTTCAATGTCTTCGATGGGTGTTGTCTCCAACGATTTGCACCACCGGGTATTGTCTCCAATGCCTTCGATGGGTGTTGTCTCCAACGGATTGCACCATCGGTTATCGACTCTGATGCCTTAGATGCGTGTTGACTCCAACGTATTGCACCATCGGGTATTCACTCCAACGCCTTCAATGGGTGTTCTCTCCAATGGATTACACCACTGGGTATTGATTTTGATGTCTTCGATGGGTGTTGTCTCTAACGGATTGCACCACCGGGTATTATCTCTAATGCCTTCGATGAGTGTTGTCTCCAACAGATTGTACCATCGGGTATTGACTTTGATGTCTTTGATGGGTGTTGTCTCCAACAGATTGAATCATTGAGTATTGACTCCGATGCCTTCAATGAGTGTTGTCTAGGCATGGATTTAGATAGACCCAATAGCTGTGCCTCCTATAGGGCCTCTTCCAGAGTGTGTTCCCTCAGAACTGCTTTGATTATTCCTGCTCCGTGGTTAACCCGACAGGTTCGCCGTCTCACAAAGTCAGTGATTCGTCCTTTAGGAGTGGATATGACTGATATGCCCGAGGTGGAGGATGATCTTCTCGATCCCGGGGTCCCTTTCCCGTCTGCTTCGCGCCAGGTTCTTCCTGGCATTCAGGTGGTCATTCCCGACCTTTTAGGCGTGGATCTGAGCCGACACCCGTCGGTTCATCTTCATGCAACGAGGTATAGGAGATTTCTTACATTGAATACACTTCATACCCCATTTTCTGCAAGAGTGGATTTTTAACCCTTGTATAACGCAAGTTCCCGAGTTCACCCAGCCGAGGGGGAACTGATTTAGTGTTTTTTCTTTATACTAGTCTCTTCATCCCGCCTACTGAGCTATGGTAGACTCTTGGGGTTTTTCTCCCTTTTTCACTATTGCTCCTCGCCGCTGCCCTTGGGGCTACCTTTGAGATCTATTAGAGAGATGGTTTCATCAGAGCATTCCCACCATCCTATGGATTGCGAGGTGATGATGATGCCCATGGATTGGCGGTAAATTACCGACATGGAGTTTTCTAGATCCCTGGTTTCTTTGGAGGCTGATATCACCCCAGCTGCAGTTCACGCTCTTCTTGGATTCTCTCCTTTGGAGCGGACCTTAGAGGCCCATAGCATTCATTAAGGACCGTTGAGTGTTGACGATGCCAGAGGCACCTTGCTGGAGCTGTTCCAAGAGGACTTGGTGGAGTGGGACTATATTTTGAGGCGCTTATTCTTGACCATCATGAGTGGTTGTTTCCTTGTGAACAACTCTTCCACGGTATCATTCAGTCTGGTTGGATCTCTCCGCGATGTGGACCACATAGGAGATTATGACTGGGGCTCCTTCACTTTTGCCTAGTTTCTACATGGGATGCGCTTGCGCTCAGAGGGCGTGACTGACGCCTGGCTTGACTTTTACCCATTTTTGTTGGTGAGTCCCCTAGTTATCTTTGATTCTTTTTCCTAAGGCTATGTTTGTTTGCAAGGATTACACTTGGGATAGGACTATTAATCCCAAATGTCTTGTTTGTTTTTAATTTGAGCTTGGGACTATTAGTCCCAGGATTATAAAATAGCTTAAGATTAGGGATTATTTAATACCATGTTCTACCTGGTATTATAATCCCTACCATTTGGGATTAAAATTTGCTAGACAAAATTAACCTCAAACTTTTTCTAAAATGACCATCATATCTTGTAATCTCCGTTATTAATAACCGGTAACTTAAAACTTACTGGTACAAAGACTATGTACCAGTAATCTAAAACATGTAATTTAATTATTTGATGTGTAATTTAAAGCTTACACTGACAATAGAACTGGAAATTTAGACCCCGCCCAACCCCAACCCGCCCCATTCTCCACCCCCAAAAAATAATATTTATTGATTATGTATACACCCCCACCCACCACATTACCCACCCGCCCCCCGCCCCACCTACCCCAAAAAAATAATATTTATTGATTATGTATACACCCCCACCCCGCGCACCCCCACCCGTCCCCCCACCCCCTAAAAAAATAATAATATTTACTGATTATGTATACACCTCGCCACCCCCACCCCACCCCACCCCACCCCCCACACCCTACCCACACTAAAAAATAATATTTTTTGATTATGTATACACCCCCACCCCACCCATACCACCCCACCCACCCCCACCCCCACCCCACAAAAATTAAAAAATAATATTTACTGATTATGTATACACCCCCGCCCCACCCCCCACCCCCTCCCCTTCCCCCTCCCCCCTAAAAAAAAATAATATTTACTGATTATGTATACCCCCACCCCACCCCGCCCTCGTCCCTAACCCCGATCCCACCCACCCACCCCACCCCCACCCCCCCACCCACCCCCATCACACAAAAATTAAAAAATAATATTTACTGATTATGCATACACCCCCACCTCGCCCCCGTCCCATCCCGCCCCACCCCCACCCCTACCTCCTTCAAAAAAATAATATTTACTGATTATGTATACACTTCCACCCCCCCCCACCCCACCCCCCTCTCAAAAAAATAATATTTACTGAATAATATAACCACTTATTTAAAAGTTTCTAATTAATTTTTTTTGGATATATAAATAAGTTTAAATTATAGTTTAAAATATGTTATTATTGGTAAGGGTATAATAGTCCAAACGATATTTTTTAATCCAATTCTTTAATTAATCTTGGAAAAAACAAACATAACATGAGATTATTTTAAGTTATCCCATGAATAATCCAATAAAAAATAAACATGTGACTAGGACTATTTAATCCTAGGATTAATAGTCTTGGATTATAATCCGATGGATTATAATCCCGGGATTATAATACTTGCAAACAAACATGGCCTAAATATTTATAATGAAAAGTCTGTCCTTTCACACTCACAACATAATTTTTATCAGGTTCAGTACCATTTCCATTCGTTCTACTTTACTGTTGAGATTTGACAATATATACACAACTGATGGCTCAAGGTTAACGTCAGAAGGTTTGGAGTCTGTAATTCTTTGTTGGAAGGAGCTTGAAAGCCTCAGTGTGCTATCGTGTAACAATATAAAAGACAGTGAAGTCCGTCCTGCGCTTGCGACCTTGTTTTCTTTCCTTAAATATTTCAAATGGAGAGCTGATACCAAATCCCTTTTGTTAGCAAGCCTTGTGGGAAGTGGCATGGGAAAAGAGGGTAAATTTTTCAGAAAGTCGCATGATTGGAAGTTATTGCCTACTGGTGCTTAGGTTATACTTTGTTGTACACTTGTATGATTTACTTGTGAGTAAAATGCAAAATTGACCACTGTACTCTTAGTATATTTGGATATTGTGCCTCTTTTTGTTGGTCAATGCAAAACAAATAATCTACTATACAAAAATTTGGATAACAAACATTTATGTAACAATTGGACATTGATTATCGTACGTGACATTGATAACATGTAAAGTAAGCCAAACTAATTTTTTTTTTCCGGTCAAGATTTGAACTAAAAACCTCAACCCCATAACTTTAAACAACTATCCAACTGAGCTCCATGACATAATTATAAATAAGACAACATAAATTTTATTTATACAAGTTTCTTCATTATAAATTGAGTACGTACGATTAACATTTTTATTTCAATTAAAAAAGAAAAGGTTAATATTGAATATTTTAAGTAAACACTTACAACTTTATTTGGCCAAAAATAGCACTTTATTTCTATAATAATTAAGATGTTTTAATAAAGGTGCGTCAAATAGTATTCTCCGACTTGATGAATAAAAAGTGTAAACTAAACTAGTAAATAAGTAATAAATTACATTATAATAAATTATAACTTAATATACAAAATTTTGAAGTAGTTGAATTAAAATAAAGAATATGAGAAATTCTTTGTTTTTACTATAGACCTCAAGCTATATATCACCTTTAGTCTTAAGAAATTATTTGCGTCGACAATGAAAATACATATTATTAGTATAATTCCTAATCAATAAATAAATTAGATAAATATAGATTTGCTTGATGCGTCCCTTGTTTTAGAATGTTAAAAAATATCAAAATTTCAAAATATACAGTTCAATATAGTATTCAATAAATGCAGTTAATTTTTTTTTAAAATCTTATGATTATCAAAATAAACTTAAAACCCCTATAAATCAATAACAAACAAAAATTATTTACCAACTTATTTATCTTTTCTCTTTTTTTAGTTTAAATAGAGAAACTTGTATAAATAAAATTTATGTTGTTTTAATTACAATTATATCATGTAGCTTAGTTGGATTGGATAGCTACTTAAAACTATGAGGTTGAGGTTTTTAGTTCAAATATTGACAGAAGCAAACTTTTTAGTCTTTGTTTGGTTTATTTACATGTCATAATTGCCAAGGAGGATAGTCAATTTTCAGTTGTCACATAAAAGTTTGTTATCCAAATTTTTATATAGTAGAGGGTTTATTTTGCATTGATCAATAAAAAGGGACACAATATCCAAATATACTTAAGAGTACAATGGCCACTTTTGCATTTTACTTATTTACTTATGGCTACAAATAGTACAAAGAAGCTTACTGCAGACCACACCAATCAATGAAATCATATAAGCAAATTCATAGAACTTAAATTACATGGTTCCCTGAAGAGGAATAGTTAGTTAGCCATCATAAAACATTGAAGAATACCGTTTTCTTGTTACATAAATATGTTGCTAACACTGAAACCAATAACACAAGAATTTCCATGTACACATACATCTTAATAATTGAATAATAACCATTGATGGATTTCTTGTTTTTCTAGTTTTTGAGTCTTGGTTATTTGTATGTAGATCAAGAAATTCAAAGATTCATTAACAAAGTATGGGACTGATGGAAGTAGTCTTGGTCCAGCTAAAGGGTTAGATGATTCTGAGCTATTGAGATTAGCCTCAGCTGGTGAAATTTCAATAAATTCGCTAATATTACCCACTACTGGTAAAGGGGGAAATGGAAGATTTGGTTCTAAAAGGCATGGATGTGTCCAAGATTTTAGGCAATAAGACAGGAGCATTTATGGTAGTGATAGTCTCAGAATTATCTTGCAACAACATGTCAATGAGGAGATTTGCTTAAACTTGGTCTTAGTTGAGTTGGGGGTTGATTCAGTAAAATAAAATAAGTTAGTAGTGACTGCTAAGTACGAGATTTGTTAGGAGTTGTTGTCTTCAGTAATGGTACTTTATTTGGCCTATTTAAGAGGTCTTCTTCTTGTTGAAAAGAGAAGAAAATAATATTGAATCCTTCTTTATCTAAACTTCTTCCTCTCTTCCTCTGATAACTCTAAAACAACACAAATTTATATATCATTTGGTATCAAAGCCTAGTTACTCAAAACCATGGCCACCCGAAACCAAAGCAACGCTGAGTTCCGCAATGAAGTCCAAGAAGTCCTAGGCCGTCATGAGTCGAGTTTGGACCATGTTCATACGACTCTTCAGACCATTTTATCTGAGTTGCAATCCTTATGGGCTGCACAACCCAATTTCCACCAAACCAACCAACCTTCAGCCTCACTCAACCCTATTAACGACCGCAATCATCACCTAAAACTCACCTTTCTAAACTTCAACGGCGAAGACCCTATCGGATGGATTTACAAGGCAGAACAATTCTTTGAATTTAAGGGTATCACCCAAGAGCAGCAAGTTCAATTGGCTTCTTTCCATCTCGAAGGTATTGCACTCCAGTGGCACTGGTGGTTGACCAAATTTAAAGGACCCCTTACATGGGCAGAATTTACAAAAGCTGTCCTCCAACAGATTACAAGGATCCCTCCGAAACATTAACACGATTGAGATAAACCTCGACCGTGGCGTCTTACCAAGAAGCATTTGAAAAACTCTCTCATCGTGTGGATGGCTTGCCGGAACAGTTATTAGTTGGATGTTTTATTGCAGGTTTGCGAGACGATATTCGCCTAGACGTGAAGGTTAAGCAACCCAAGACTTTAGCGGAGACCATTGGGGTAGCTCGTTTGATTGAGGAACGCAACACCTTAGTCAAAAAGATAAGCGACAGTAACGCATTTAGACCTCCAAATGTAGCAACCTTTCAACGCAATCAAACCTTTCTGCTGCAGGAATTCTTGGCCCTCTACTAACTCAACAATCGAACAGAACTTCAAATACCATGGTTCATCGCATTACTGGGCAAGAGGCGAAGGAGAGACGCGATAAAGGACTTTGCTTCTATTGTGACGAAAGGTATGTTCCCGGACATCGGTGTCAACATCCACAGTTCTTCATAATGAAGGATTGTCTAACTAATAATGATGGAGAAGAAGAATAGAAAAATAATGATCAATTATGCCAATGAGACCTTACCAGAAATATCTTTTCATGCTATGGCGGGAACGGTTCATCCCCAAACTCTACGGGTGACTGGAAAAATAAAAAATAAGGAAGTTACAGTGCTTATTGATGGGGGAAGCACTCACAACTTTATTGATTAAAACATTGTTAACAAGTTGAGTTTACCTATTACTCATGATAAAAGTTTTCAGGTGATGGTGGGCAATCGTGAGAAGATAGAATGTACGGGACGCTGTCAGAACCTTCCACTTAATATTCAGAACCACCTTATCTGAGCCGACTTTTATGTTCTTCCTGTGGCAGTGTGTCCAGTAGTATTGGGGGTTCAATGGTTAGAAACCTTGGGTCCTGTGGAAACTTACTATCGAAACTTGACAATGACGTTTGGCAATAGCGATGAGGAAAAAAACTTTTCAAGGGCTAGGTCACACTCAATTGGAACCCTTAGATAGCAAGGAGTTGCAGCAACTAACAGGGTTGGTATACTATATGCAAGTCACACTTCAACCCACACCTACAATAACTTCAAATGATGACCAATTAGCAGCATAACCTGCTGACATGGTTCAGCTATTGGAAAATTTTTCTCAAGTATTTTTAGAATCACATACACTGCCTCCAATCGGACTACATGACCACCGAATACCCCTAAAAAATAATCAAGAGCCAATCAGTGTTAACCCCTACAGGTACCCTCAGTATCAAATGGTAGAAGTGGAGAACATGGTGCAAGACATCTTGAAAATAGGTATAATTCGCCCTAGCACCATCCCATTTTCTTCTCCTGTGCTCCTTGTTAAAAAATTAGATGAAACGTGGAGGTTTTGTGTTGACTATAGAGCCTTGAATAGCGTCACCAATAAAGATATGTACCCAATTCTAGTTATCAACGAATTACTTGATGAGCTGTTTGGTGCAAGATCTTTTTCCAAAATTGACTTGCGTTCTGGGTACCATCAAATCCGTGTGCATGAAGAGGATGTCTATAAGACGGCCTTCCGTACTCATGAGGGCTATTACGAGTTCGTGGTCATGCCATTTGGATTAACGAATGCCCCAACTACCTTCCAAAGCCTCATGAACGACTTATTCAGGTTACATTTACGGAAGTTTGTGCTAGTTTTTTTTGACGATATTCTTGTGTACAACAAAACTTGGGAAGATCACATTAATCATCTTCAATATGTACTGAAAATATTATTGGCAAATCAATTAGCGGCTAAACGGTCTAAGTGTGAGTTTGGTACTACGCGAGTAAACTATCTTGGGCATGTAATTACTGCTAAAGGAGTTTCAACTGATCTAGAAAAAATTCAGTCAGTTAAGGCATGGCCCAAACCATCTACTTCAAAGGCAGTGTATGTTTTTCTTGGCCTTGCAGGGTACTACCGAAAGTTTATAAGTGAGTTTGGCACCATGGCAACCCCATTAACTCGACTCACCACCAAAGAAGGTTTTTGTTGGACTCTTGAAGCCGACACAGCTTTTCACAAACTCAAGCAAGCCCTCACCACTACACCCGTATTGCGTCTGCCTGATTTTGCTCAACCATTCGTGATTGAATGTGACGCTTACGGCACATGAATTGGTGCGATTCTGATGCAAGACAATCAGCCCATTTCTTTTTATAGTGAGGCATTGAAGGGAGCTGCCCTGTCGCTTTCGATATATGATAAAGAGATGTTGGCCATTGTCAAAGCCATTCGCAAGTGGAGACCTTATCTCCTTGGCAAGCCCTTCATTATTCGAACGGATCAACGTAGTCTCAAGTATCTCCTGGTGCAGCGAATCACTACACCAACTAAACTACGGTGGTTGCCTAAAATTTTAGGATATGACTACGAGATCCAATACAAGCAGGGGGCAGAAAATAAAGGTTCTGATGCCTTATCCTCGATAGCAAAATTCACATTTTATGTAATTTCTTTCTCCACATCTAACGTGATGGGCCACACTCCTAACAAGAGGTGAAGTCTGATTCTTTTTACTTCCAATTCAAGACTAACCAAACTCAAACACCTTATCTTTATAGTTGTCGTGATGGGGTTTGGTTTAAAAGGGATAAAATCTTGTTGAGTCCAAAGTCTTCTTTGATACCATCTATGCTTGCAGAACGCCACTCATCTCTCACAGGGGATCACTTCGGGTTCCATAAAACGGTGAATCGTATAAGAGATGTATGTGTATGGTCTGGTATGCGTACTGTTGTAAAAAAATTTATTCGCGAATGTGCGACTTGTCAAAGCTGTAAAACTGAGACAATGAAGTCCGACGGTCTCCTCCAGCCCTTGGAAATTCCTGAAAAAATTTGGAGTGATATCTCTATGGATTTTATTGAAGGATTACCTTCCTCTCAAGAGCATTCAGTCATAATGGTTGTCGTAGATCGCCTCACCAAATATGCTCATTTTATTCAGTTGCGACATCCATACATTGCACTCATTGTAGCTAAGGCTTTCATGAACAACATTGTTAAGTTACACGGTATCCCAAGGACGAACGTTAGTGTTCGCGACAACGTCTTTGTAAGTGTTTTTTGGAAGACTTTATTTCAAATGCAAGGAACTTCTTTGTGTATGAGTTCAGGATACCATCCTCAAATGGATGGCCAATCAGAAGTGGTCAATCGAACGCTTGAACAGTACCGCCGTTGCTTCGTGCATGAGAAGCCCAAGAAATGGATGGATTGGCTTCCATGGGTTGAATATAGTTATAACACTGCCAAGAATTCTGTAACTAGGTTCACTCCTTTTAAACTTATTTATGGGGTTCCTCCTCCTAATATTCTAACTTATGTGCCTGGAACCACCAAAGTCCAAGCTATGGACGAATTCTTGCATAACAGGGAGTTGATTTTGAAGGATTTGCGCCAACATTTATTAGTGGCCAGGAATCGAATCAAGATACAAGCAGACCAGAACCATTATGATGTCAAATTCAGTGTAGGTGATTACGTCTACGTTCGCCTATAGCCTTACCGACAACATTCAACTTTTTTCTGAAGTAATCTCAAATTATTGCCCAGATTTTTTGGGCCTTTTAGGGTGCTCGCACGCATCTACCCAGTTGCTTATCGTCTGGAGTTGCCGGAGTATTCTCAGATACATGACGTCTTCCATGTAAGTCTGCTCAAGTGTCATGTTAGAGCCACATCACAAGTCTTACCGTAATTACCTCCAACCACAGAGGATGCTATGTTACTTCCATAACCCGAGGCAGTCCTTGATAGTAGGGTCATACGAAAGGGCCGATATCGACCAAGAGAGGAAATCCTTGTCAAGTGGGTAGATGCCTCTGCTGAAGACGCCACTTGGGAGAACAAATGGAGGCTTCTGCGCACTTATCCAACTTTTCGTCCTTGAGGACAAGGATCGTTTTAGGGGGGTGGAATGATAATCTCAGAATTATCTTGCAACATCATATCAATGAGGAGATTTTCTTAGACTTGGTCTTAGTTGAGTTGGGAGTTGATTCATTAAAATAAAATAAGTTAATAGTGGCTGTTAACTAGGAGATTTGTTAGGAGTTGTTTTCTTTAGTAACGATACTTTATTTGGCCTATTTAAGAGGTCTTCTTCTTGTTGAAAAGGGAAGAAAATAATATTGAATCCTTCTTTACCTAAACTTCTTCCTCTCTTCCTCTGATAACTCTAAAACAACACAAATTCACATATCAGGTAGCTTAAATATGGTAAATTCAATTTTATGCAGGTGATGAAACTGTCTCCTTTAGAACCATGAACAATTTTTTGTAGATAAAAGAAGAAATTTTATTAGATAGAAGAGTGTATAAAAAGGGAGGTCGAGTAATCCTAAGAAATATATGTGCGGGAATGATGCAACATCCATGTATTGGGGTGGGGCTGGTTTACATGTATTTTTTCTTTATATGAGTGAAAAGAAAGATTCTCTCTGTTTTGTACAATATTTCATTTTAATCTTACTAAATGGATTTACAGTTATCTTGTCTTAAATTTGATCTGGAGGATATGGATTTCATTATGTCCAATAGAGAAGGCAACTTGACTGAGCAGCTTTTTCCCTTAAAACATTCTTTCTTTATTCGTGAATCGAGGTAACTTACCTGGAATATGTCATGATTCTTTATTATGCATTATTTTTCTAGGATCTTGGTTTTTAGTTTTAAATAATGATAATAGTCATGCTAAAACAAGCAAAAACCTTGACTTGGCAACTCCAATAATTGGGATCTTAGTTCTTGGTCGGTGTGTTATCTAATGACTTGCTCATAAATTTACTAAATTATTTTGGTGTTTTTGCAGGTCTGGTGTTAGGCACACAAATGTTTTAATATGGGGTGCAGTTTTTCGAACATTGTAGACACTCAAAATTTTGCATTCCTGTTACTAACCCTGCAGGAGGGCAAAATTGTGTTTTACCTTCCAGAGACCTCCCAGGAAGTTCAAACCAAAGTCAAAACCCGGCGACAACACCGGGAGATCCAGTTCATCCCTGGTCACAATACCGGGATGTTAACTCAACCCCGATCACAATACCAGGATGTCAACTCAGCCCCGATCACAATACTGGGATGTCAACTCAGCCCCGAAAATAACACCGGGATGTCAACTCAACCCCGGTCACAATATCGAGATGTCAACTTAACCCCGGTAACAATATCGGGATGTCAACTCAACCCCGGTCACAATACCGGGATGTCAACTCAATCCCGGTCATAATACCGAGATGTCAACTCAACCTCGGTCACAATACCAGGATTTCAACTCAACCCCGACGACAACACCTGGAGATCCAACTTGTGACAACCCGAGAATTTATAAGATTAATAAAATCTTAAATGATTAAATAAAGGTTAAATAATAAGACCTAGACTGGAAATAGAGTATGAATTTAAATTTTTTTGTGAAAGACTTATATGATTTTGTGATTATATGTGTGTACAGTAGGTGGTTAAGGGTTACTATAAATCAGATAAAGGATAACATGGGAAAACCTTAATGTTATAATAAGAACTTTAATGTTCAGTTAAGAAACCCTAACTATGAATTTTTTTAAAAAACCTAACCCTAATTAAGAATAGGGATTTGATAGATAATACATTTATTATAATTGTATCTATGATTATGTGTTTGTATAGTAAGGGATTAATGATCAAATATTGATCAGATAAGATATAACTGTAGTAGACCCTAATGGTAGATTAGAAACCCTAATCTACAGTTAGAAATTATAATTTCAACTTTAAAAAACCCTAAACCCTAATTTATAAACCCTAATAGTGATTAACAAACCCTAATATTATTTATCAAACCTTAAGGGTTAAATTTTAAGGGAAACATATGAAATGCCCAAACTACCCTTAAAATTATGCGGAAAATTACCAAAATACATTTTTATGCAAAATGACCAAAATACCCTTTTACTTAACTTATAAGTTTAAGATATTGCCAAATCTTGGTGGGTCATCATCCAAGATATCCCATATGCTCTAAATCTATTTGGATCAGCCGAAATTGGACACATATCAACATTATTGTACATTGAATCTAAGACTTGGAAAGAAAAGTTAAGAAAAGTCTCTACTTTATTTTCTAAGCTTAGCCAACTCTCTCTCTCCTAGACCACGAAATATTGAGGGAAAATAAGTCATTAGATCAGTCAATAACACTTCTTATCTCTCCAAGAACAGATCATAAGGACAGAAATCAAATATTGGAATATTAAAGGTATAAACTTAAAGCCATGCTAGATCCTTAAGATTTTTGTAATTTTATGATTTGAATGTTTATATATGTGCTATGACATGTTATATGATGATAAAACGATGACCCATAACATCTAAGTGCAGAAAAAAGTAAATTTTAAGCAAACTGCCGAAATTGAAAATTTGGGTCTGACAGTGAATGTCAGCCCTCGTAGATCGCTGTCTGTTTGATGTTTATGTGTGTTTAAGGTTTGTACTTGTAGTATATAATGTTGTTAGTAGCCTGGAAGTGGTAGAATGGAATTTGGACTAACAGATTGGTTGATATAATCGGTCAAACCCCGTTGACCGAGCATGACCGGACGTTTTCTGGGAAACCCAAAAAATGAAAGAACATGGTCTGACAGTCACTTTGACCGCTTTGATCTCGCTACTGAAAGATTTTTAGGGTGTAAAGTTGTGTCTAGATTATAGTATGACATTAGTACTACACGTCTAGAGCACTCTCATGCCTTATTAAGTCTCTGACCGGAAGTAATAGACAGTCAAAACTCGTTGACCGTTCAGCTTGAGGTTCTGGGTAACCCAGAAACTCATAAGCAGCGGTCTGACATCATATTGAGAGACTTAGATCTTGTGGTTTGTTGATACTTAGACATTGTTAGTGCTCCAATCTTGTACCCTGGTAGTTTGTTTACAAGGCCCGACGTCTAAACCACCTAAACAATGAACAACCTGCTCAGTTTAAGGCCATTTTGAACGTTGACCGACATTGACTTCAAATTCTGGGCAGCCCAGAAAATGAAGAATAGCTCTGACATGATTTTTGATGGGTTATAACTTCATGTTGTGATGTAGTTTGACCCTGAACTTAGTTTGTGCTTGTAGTATTACATCACTACTACATAACCAATACATTATCAGACCTAGAAACATTATGAACAAGAAATTATTGTGGTTCTCTGATGCACTGAGGTTGGTTTCACCCCTCAGATTCCAAGAACGACCCTAACATCAATATTGCGAATGTCAGATAGATAGGAATTATTGATATGAAAGAAATATTCGTGAGATTATAAACCTATTCATCTAAGTGAGGGTATCCCAACATAGTAAATGTTATGACGAGAACTACTCTTCGTTGTGGAATACTGTAAATCTTGGATTGATAGGAATTATTATCTTATGGAATATTTATGTGAGCACCAAAACTGCTACAGGGAATGTAGGGAATTTGGGGGCGTCACAATTTGGTATTAGAGCCGTAGGTTATAAAACTTAGGTAAGGTTACCTTAGGCTATAACCTTAGAGGAATGAGAGTGGTAGAAAAGTTAGTGAAAATATAAACTCCAAAAGAGTTTATAGGATATGAATTGAGAAAATTCATCGTAAAATAAGATAAAAACTAACTTAAAGAAAACTATTGCTTGTTATGTGTATACAAGGTATATTAGGTGCTAGTCTAGTAAATATAGTTGATTGAAAATAAAGAATTTAAGGATATTCACAAAAGTGAGTGAGGAATTGGTCGTTCCGTTTGAGTTGATATCTGAACCAGAATCAGTTGGGCCAATAGAAAATGATCCAGAGGGTAGGATATGAGAAGTACTAACTGAAGTAGCTTATAGAATAGTATTTGAAACTGAAAAAGGAAATCTTTTGATAGATTTAGAAGGTACTATGAAGTGTAACCGGAGTTGGAACTAAGTGAAGAGGGAGACTCAAATCCTGACAAGGCTTATATAGAGACGGGAGAAGGGATATGTATATAGCAGCAGCTATAATATGAATTATGATATATGAATAGCACGGTATTCCCAATGTGTCATAAGAATAAGGGAATCCTTGTGTGGAACTGGTGAGGTATATCACTAGTCGGTTATATATTTTATTTTGTGTATCGGGTGATATGACATAAATCACTATTTAAATATGTAATCTCCTATATATGAAATACACATTACTATTTACTAAAACAAATTATTCACCTATTATACGGTATTTATACTTAGTTATTTGTTATATTTAGATAAATGGCACATAAAAGAAGAACTCGTGGAGAACTTGAGCAAGAACAGGCAGAGGAAAACCCCACACAAACCTTGGTCAATATTTTGGTGGGAACTAGTTTAAGGATTTTAAACTAGTGGGACCACTGGAATTCAGGGGAACGGATGAGCCAATAAAGGCTCAGACTTGGATTACCGAGATGGAAAAGATGTTTAAAGTAACCAAGGTGAACGACGACCAAAAGGTAGATTTTGCCACATTCTTTTTAAAGGAGGAAGCTAACCACTGGTGGGAAGCGAACAAGGGGAGAGCTAGAGAAGGTGCATTGGGACAAGTTCAAAGAATTTTTCTTTGCCAATTTCTTTCCAACTTCGATGCAGGATCGTATGGAGGTTCAATTCTTGGAATTAAAACAAGGGGAAATGACGGTATCACAATACGCAGCTAAATTCAACGAGTTGGCTAGGTTCACATCACATCAGGTAGATACCAAGGCAAGAAAGATATGAAGATTTGAAGGGGGGCTGAAACCCATAATTAGGAGCAGAATATCGGCGTTTCAGGTGAAGACTTTCGCGGAGATCTTGGAAAAGGCTATTATAACAGAGAAGGAAGGAGAGGCTTTATTGCAATTCCAAAAGGAAAAGAGGGTTATTACGATAAAGGGAAACACAAGTGGGAGTTATAACAACAACAACAACAATAACAATAAAAGAAGGTGGGAGGTAACTTTTCCAAACAACTCTGGAAAAGGAGGCTATAACCCTAACAACAATGCCAACAAAGGAGGGAACAACAACAGCAATCAAAGAAATGAGCATTGTCAGGTTTGTGGGAGAAATCACGGCGGAGTATGCAAATTGAGTGGGATTAAGTGTTTTATTTGTGGAAAAGAGGGGCACTACTCAAATGTGTGTCCATAAAAGAAGAACGATAATAATAATCAGACTAAACATAATAAATGTTTCAACTGCGGGGTGGAGGGAAACATTGCTAAGTTCTGTCCAAAACCCAGAAATCCAAACAAAGGGGGAAACCAAAACTTCAAACCAGCAGTAGCCGGAGAGGTTAGTTAGAGTCGTCCGGAAGAGTTAGAACCTTTAACATAATGATGAGGGATACTGTTGCACAAGACGTAGTAATAGGTATTATCCCAAATCGATATTTTAAATTCTCATGAGATATTTAACTTTGGTACGAATTATTCGTTCACATTCGTTGGTTTTTCTAAAAACATAGAAAGATGTCGCATAAAGATATATATATATATATATATATATATATATATAAAAGCTTTTCATAAAGAAATAGTTTTTGTTAAAACCATATAAAAATGTTTGTAATGCTTAAATAATATAAAGTTTCAGTTAAGAGAGTTTAATGGAATTTAGGGGTAAATTGGTTAATCATAAGTTAATGATTGACTGCAATTAGAAATGAACAAAATTATAAATACATTGGGATCAAAAAGGAGTGGGCAACGAGGATTGTTCACTAAAAATAACTCTGTGGGTATAACAGTTATCTAAACAGAGAATTTTTTTTAAAAAGCTAGTAGGGTCTATTATCAAGGTGAAGGGAATAGAAAAGATTTTGACTAAAAAGATCTTATACTATTTCATTAATAATTAATATCATTAGAGACGTTTTAAAAGTTGAAAGAATCAAGAAAAGTTAGAAGTAGTAATAAAACAACGAGGTACTGATAAAAGATTTTAATAAATTTGAGATTTAGATAAGAGTTTCAACTAACTCTATCTAGGGATGATAGTCCAACCTTATTTAACGGAGTCAAAAAAATACAGGAGGTGGTAGGGGTGATCAAAAAATTCAGTTTTTTAGTTTTTTTTACCACATCGGTTGGTACCGGTACCGGCGGTACCAGTTTTTTTTGGTACCGGTTTTTTCGATTTTTTTTATAGTTTTCGGTACCGATAGCGGTAATGAAAATTTTGGATTCGATAAAAACCAAAGAACCGAAAAAACTGATGGATAATAATTAATAGTTTAATACATACAGTACAGGCATACATGATACAGCATACTTAATTACTTACTTTACTAATTTACTTGATACTTCATTTATTATTCTCACTACTCTCAGACTACTCACACAGCTTCTCTCTACACTCTTCAAATCTAAGCATCTCTGGACTCCTACTCTGACTACCAAGTATGCACGCACCTAGGCCCAGCCACCCACACCATCTCCGACTACCACTCTACCAGCACCCAGGTCCACAACACGGCAACACATCTCAGATCTGTTCATCGATAGACGCCGACGCCGACGGTAAGTCGTGAGATCTGCAGTTTTGCACCCAGATGACCAGATCTGATTTCTCTCTAATAAATTTATTTTAACTGAAGGATGTTTTATATTGATGATTGCTTTAGGGCTTTCTTTAATTTGTAATTTTCTTTATTTTTTGATTCTGCAATCGATTGTAGCAAATTGGGACTTTTTTTTTGCTTTGTTTTTGTAGAAGTCTGGGTAATTGAAGGAAAATGATGGATTCTCTTTGCTGATAGTGTAACCTTTCTTTTATGAGTTATCCCATTATCCAATTCTATGAACTATTTGTTTATGTTAATGGGTTAACACATGGCCAGTACTCAGTAGACAAAAACCAATTCTATGAAGGCATTTGTTTGGGTAAAGTATCTTCATCTGAGAATGAGATAAAAACACATTTGTTTGGAACCACTAGTTAAGTAGTTATGGACTGTTTATGAACTGGTTTATATACCAATTGAGATTTGGGAAGGCAGGCAGGCATTCACTTAGATAGTTAGATGTTTGTATGCTTCTGAATTAAAATTTCCAAGGTTCTCATTAGTGGCCTCTGTAAATAGTTTATGTTTTGTATTGGTGATTTGATGATGAACTGTGGTGACTGGTGCACACCAAGTTCATATGTTAAACCATTATGTTATACCAATTAAATTAAGGTTCTTGAGCTTCAAGTAAGGCTAATTGTTTTGAGCATGTGTAGGTTATAATGGCTGAGGAGCAGTCTGAGGCACCCATCAACGTGGACTCGAATGCTGAAAATCCAATTCATATTGATGAAGAGGATTTGAATGAAGGTGAAATTGAGCAACTTGATACCGGTAAGACTCGTGCTAAAATTTGGGCTCATTATACAAGATTTAAGCAAAATGGTCAAATTAAAGCTAAATACAAATATTGTGGAGCTGTTTTAAGTGCTGATCCAAAAAATAATGGGACTAGTGGTCTTAAGGCTCACAATAGGAGATGTAAAATTTACCCCCCAAATGTGGAGTTAAGAAATCAAGTAATCTTAAACTTCAAATCTACAAGTGCTAATAATGATGATGAGACTGTGGAAGGGGAGTCAACAAATAATTGTCTTTGGAAGTTTGATGTGGATCTAACTCGAGCTGCTTTAGCATATATGATACTAGTTGATGAACTTCCTTTCAAATTTGTGGAAAATGAAGGATTTCGACATTTTGTGTCCATTACATTCCTAGGTTCAATGTTCCTTCACGTCACACAATAGCAAGAGATTGTTTTAAAATATATATGGAAGAGAAAAAGAAGTTAAAATCTATTTTTAACTCATCTTCTCAAAGGATATGTATTACAACTGACACATGGACATCAATGCAAAAACTTAATTATATAGTTGTGACAGCTTATTACATTGATGAGAAATGGAGATTGAGAAAAAAGATTATAAACTTTGTTCCAATTTTGAGTCACAAGGGTGAGGCCATTAGAATGGCAATTGAGAATTGTTTGATAGAATGGGGTATTAAGAGAGTTTTTACTATAATTGTTGATAATGCCAGTTCAAATGGTGTTGCAATATCCTATTTAAAAAATCAATTACAAGTATGGGGACATAGTGTTTGTGAGAATAAATTCATTCATGTTCGATGTGTTGCTCATATTTTAAACTTGGTCATAGTTGATGGGCTGAAAGATGTTAATATTTCGGTAGCTCGTGTTCGGGCATTGATTAGGTGGATAAGGCAGTCTCCATCTAGGATTAAAAAGTTCAAGTAGTGTGTTAACTTTGAAAAAATTAAAAGTAAATCTTCATTAATCCTAGATGTTGCTACTAGATGGAACTCCACTTATTCAATGTTGAATGTTGCTCTTCCTTTTGAACGTGCTTTTAATAAGCTTGGGAGTAGGGATCCTTTGTTTAAACAAGAAATGATCTCAGTTGAAGGGTGGCCAACGATGGAGGATTGGGGTAATGTGAGAAGAATTGTTTTGTTTTTGAAACACTTCTATGAATTAACATTTAGAATCTTCGGCTCATTATATGTTACATCCAATGGATTTGTTCATGAGTTTGTGGAAGTCGATCGTCTTTTGAAAGAAATGGAAGATGATGATGATTATCAAATGACAGAAATGGCTATGAGGATGAGATCAAAGTTAATAAAATATTGGGGGGATGTTGATAAAATGAACAAGTTGTTATACATTGCCGTGGTTCTTGATCCAAGACACAAATTCACTTTCATTAAGTTTGTATTTAATCACATGTATGGTAAAGAAAGTGATTTGGCAATCAAAATGACTAGAGGGGCTAAAGATGTATTATTTGAGTTGTTCAATTATTATAATCTCAATCATTTATCGTCCCAAGGTTATTCATCTCAAACTCCAAGTGAGAGTGGAAGCTTAACTCAAAGTGGTGGTTCATCATTAGTAGAAAGTATGTCAAGAAAAAAAAGAAAAATTGACAGCTTGTTTGAACAACATGTTGAGGATGTTCAAGGTGGGAAGTTCAAACTGAGTTAGAAATGTATTTAAAGGATCGAGTTGAAAGAAAGGATGAGAATTTTACCTTTTAGCTTGGTGGAGATCCAACACTCATAGATTTCCCGTTCTTTCATTAATGGCTAGATATGTCTTAGCGATTCCCATTTCTACCGTGGCTTCCTAATCGGCATTTAGCACAGGAGGACGCATCCTTGATTCCTTTAGGAGCTCTTTAACTCCTAGGATGGTGCAAGGAATTATTTGTTCTCAAGATTGGCTTCGCCGAAGCAAGGAACCAATTGATATCGAAGAAAAGTTGAAATCCCTTGAAGAAATTGAAAAAGGTAACACTGTAACACTTTGTATTGTTTATATATTTTTTGTAATGTAGTTTAAATTCTTCTTAATAAATTATGATTTGCTCACATTTGTCTTTTAAAAATTGCAGAATTTTCAGCAGGCGATTTAGATGCATCAATCTTGGATATGTAATTGTGCAATTTTCAGCAGGTTGATTTTCAGCAGGCGAGCAGTTGAACTTTGTAGTGCCTTGTGGCTTGTGTGGTGTTTGTTTTTAATTTCAGCAGTAAACTTTTCAGCAGGTTGAACTTTGTAGTGCCTTGTGGCTTTTGTGGTGTTTGTTTTTAATTTCAGCCTTGAACTTTTCAGCAGGTTGAACTTTGTAGTGCCTTGTGGCTTTTGACTTTTGTGGTGTTTGTTTTTAATTTCAGCCTTGAACTTTTCAATAGGTTGGCTTTTTTTTGATTGTTAAGTTATAGGAAGTTTAAATTTTATTTTTTTGTGGGTTATGTTAAGTTACAGGAACCAACAGGAAGTTCAAAATTTGTGATTTTGTGGGTTATGTTAAGCTACAGGAAGTTTTTTGTGCCTACAGGATGTGTCATGTGTTTATAAAATGAAATGGTAGATTACAAAAAGTCAAAAAGAATGTAATTTACAAATGCTGATATCTCAAAACGATTAAACGAATGCAGGCTGCTCCGCTGCTGTACTACCAAAAAAACGAATGTAGCTTCCAAGGGATCATCTTTAAAAAGAATGTGATTTATAATTTACAAATACTATTATACTTCAGAAAATGTATTGAACCAAAAAACATTTTGATAGCATATCCCAAGCTGCTATACTGTACAGTGTACTACCAAAAAACATCTTGCAGAATGCAGGCTGCAGCTCACAACTCATAAGAATATAAAATTGAGCCAACTTAAAATCCTAGGCTGCTCCGCTGCTGTACTACCAATTTAATTTATTTACCAAGTGCCAAGTGAGCCAACTTTGAGCCTGCACAATATTCCAATTGCTTGGGTATATACAGAATACATATGCAGAAGAAAAGTAATATAAAATAATAATAATAATAAATTATTTAATTATTGCGGCCGGTACCGGTATCGGTTATTCGGTACCGATACCGATTATTTGTTTTTCGGTATTTGCGGTTCAGTATCGGTTCAATTTTTTTGGTACCGATTCGGTTTTTTTACCAATGAGCACCCCTAGGAGGTGGTTAAAGATTGTTCAAAGTATAAAATCAGATAACTTATAAAATGAATATTGAATTTAGAGTAGATAAAGATAGGACACTAAAATACAAAGAAAGTATTGCATAGCATGGAATCAACATTAATAGAAAAAATTCAAAGTCATGGAAAGGACGCCAGATCCAAGGGTTGCGAAGGCCTTTAGTGCAATAAGGGGTTTAGGTATTGTTGCAGAAATGGTGAAACCAGGTCTTAAGGAACTTTTAAAACTATCTAACAGAAATTAGGAGCTTATTGAAGTAGATACCTATCACCACTATCAGGAGGTAGGTAGTTTTGTTTCTATAGTGTTAGATTCGAGATATACTGTTTATTTCAAACTTTAGGAGATGAGTTATTAAATACATTTAGGGACTTAGTGAAGGGTAAGTACAGTATACCACCCATAAGCAGATGAATAAAGTTAGAGAACCGTTCAGACCTTAAAGAATATATTAAGGATTTATGATTCAGACTTCAAAGAAAAGGGAAGCCTTTGTAGAAGTTGCATACCATAGTTACCACGCTAGCATAAGAACGAAGCCTTGAACGATATAAAATGTACAACACATTAGTCTTGGGATTATTTGTATTTGGAAATACAAATACGTATTTGTATAAAAGAGAAAATCGAGTCCACGATTTGTTGAACCATGTTAGCTATTAAAAAGAATGAATAATGAGGTAGTATTACCTTCTAAATTAAAATATAGTCATAGTATCTTGCATATGTTGTACTATGTAGATATAAATCTGATTATAAACACGTTATAAGCTATGAAGCTATACCGATAGAGAAAGAATTATATTATATAAGAATTCCGATGCAAGTAGTTGGTCGGAAGGAGTGCGTGTTGAGAAATAAAGTTATATCATCGGATTAAGTGATCTAGAAAAATCATGATATTGAGGTGGCTATGTGGGAGCTGGGGGATAAATACGAGGAGGTTTTCCACACCTATTTTCGTTGAATGTATTTATAATTTCGAGGACGAAATTCATAGAAGAAGGGGTGAATGTGACAACCCGAGAATTTATAAGATTAATAAATTCTTAAATGATTAAATAAAGGTTAAATAATAAGACCTAGACTGGAAATAGAGTATGAATTTAAAATTTTTTGTGAAAGGCTTATATGATTTTGTGATTATATGTGTGTACAGTAGGTGGTTAAGGGTTAATATAAATCAGATAAAGGATAACATGGGAAAACCCTAATGTTATAATAAGAACTTTAATGTTCAGTTAAGAAACCCTAACTATAAATTTTTTAAAAAAACCTAACCCTAATTAAGAATAGGGATTTGATAGATAATACATTTATTATAATTGTATCTATGATTATGTGTTTGTATAGTAAGGGATTAATGATCAAATGTTAATCAGATAAGATATAACTGTAGTAAACCCTAATGGTAGATTAGAAACCCTAATCTGCAGTTAGAAATTATAATTTCAACTTTAAAAAACCCTAAACCCTAATTTATAAACCCTAATAGTGATTAACAAACCCTAATATTATTTATCAAACCTTAAGGGTTAAATTTTAAGGGAAACATATGAAATGCCCAAACTACCCTTAAAATTATGCGGAAAATTACCAAAATACATTTTTTATGCAAAATGACCAAAATACCCTTTTACTTAACTTATAAGTTTAAGATATTGCCAAATCTTGGTGGGTCATCATCCAAGATATCCCATATGCTCTAAATCTATTTGGATCAGCCGAAATTGGACACATATCAACATTATTGTACATTGAATCTAAGACTTGGAAAGAAAAGTTAAGAAAAGTCTCTACTTTATTTTCTAAGCTTAGCCAACTCTCTCTCTCCTAGACCACGAAATATTGAGGGAAAATAAGTCATTAGATCAGTCAATAACACTTCTTATCTCTCCAAGAACAGATCATAAGGACAGAAATCAAATATTGGAATATTAAAGGTATAAACTTAAAGCCATGCTAGATCCTTAAGATTTTTGTAATTTTATGATTTGAATGTTTATATATGTGCTATGACATGTTATATGATGATAAAACGATGACCCATAACATCTAAGTGCAGAAAAAAGTAAATTTTAAGCAAACTGCCGAAATTGAAAATTTGGGTCTGACAGTGAATGTCAGCCCTCGTAGATCGCTGTCTGTTTGATGTTTATGTGTGTTTAAGGTTTGTACTTGTAGTATATAATGTTGTTAGTAGCCTGGAAGTGGTAGAATGGAATTTGGACTAACAGATTGGTTGATATAATCGGTCAAACCCCGTTGACCGAGCATGACCGGACGTTTTCTGGGAAACCCAAAAAATGAAAGAACATGGTCTGACAGTCACTTTGACCGCTTTGATCTCGCTACTGAAAGATTTTTAGGGTGTAAAGTTGTGTCTAGATTATAGTATGACATTAGTACTACACGTCTAGAGCACTCTCATGCCTTATTAAGTCTCTGACCGGAAGTAATAGACAGTCAAAACTCGTTGACCGTTCAGCTTGAGGTTCTGGGTAACCCAGAAACTCATAAGCAGCGGTCTGACATCATATTGAGAGACTTAGATCTTGTGGTTTGTTGATACTTAGACATTGTTAGTGCTCCAATCTTGTACCCTGGTAGTTTGTTTACAAGGCCCGACGTCTAAACCACCTAAACAATGAACAACCTGCTCAGTTTAAGGCCATTTTGAACGTTGACCGGCATTGACTTCAAATTCTGGGCAGCCCAGAAAATGAAGAATAGCTCTGACATGATTTTTGATGGCTTATAACTTCATGTTGTGATGTAGTTTGACCCTGAACTTAGTTTGTGCTTGTAGTATTACATCACTACTACATAACCAATACATTATCAGACCTAGAAACATTATGAACAAGAAATTATTGTGGTTCTCTGATGCACTGAGGTTGGTTTCACCCCTCAGATTCCAAGAACGACCCTAACATCAATATTGCGAATGTCAGATAGATAGGAATTATTGATATGAAAGAAATATTCGTGAGATTATAAACCTATTCATCTAAGTGAGGGTATCCCAACATAGTAAATGTTATGACGAGAACTACTCTTCGTTGTGGAATACTGTAAATCTTGGATTGATAGGAATTATTATCTTATGGAATATTTATGTGAGCACCAAAACTGCTACAGGGAATGTAGGGAATTTGGGGGCGTCACAATTTGGTATTAGAGCCGTAGGTTATAAAACTTAGGTAAGGTTACCTTAGGCTATAACCTTAGAGGAATGAGAGTGGTAGAAAAGTTAGTGAAAATATAAACTCCAAAAGAGTTTATAGGATATGAATTGAGAAAATTCATCGTAAAATAAGATAAAAACTAACTTAAAGAAAACTATTGCTTGTTATGTGTATACAAGGTATATTAGGTGCTAGTCTAGTAAATATAGTTGATTGAAAATAAAGAATTTAAGGATATTCACAAAAGTGAGTGAGGAATTGGTCGTTCCGTTTGAGTTGATATCTGAACCAGAATCAGTTGGGCCAATAGAAAATGATCCAGAGGGTAGGATATGAGAAGTACTAACTGAAGTAGCTTATAGAATAGTATTTGAAACTGAAAAAGGAAATCTTTTGATAGATTTAGAAGGTACTATGAAGTGTAACCGGAGTTGGAACTAAGTGAAGAGGGAGACTCAAATCCTGACAAGGCTTATATAGAGACGGGAGAAGGGATATGTATATAGCAGCAGCTATAATATGAATTATGATATATGAATAGCACGGTATTCCCAATGTGTCATAAGAATAAGGGAATCCTTGTGTGGAACTGGTGAGGTATATCACTAGTCGGTTATATATTTTATTTTGTGTATCGGGTGATATGACATAAATCACTATTTAAATATGTAATCTCCTATATATGAAATACACATTACTATTTACTAAAACAAATTATTCACCTATTATACGGTATTTATACTTAGTTATTTGTTATATTTAGATAAATGGCACATAAAAGAAGAACTCGTGGAGAACTTGAGCAAGAACAGGCAGAGGAAAACCCCACACAAACCTTGGTCAATATTTTGGTGGGAACTAGTTTAAGGATTTTAAACTAGTGGGACCACTGGAATTCAGGGGAATGGATGAGCCAATAAAGGCTCAGACTTGGATTACCGAGATGGAAAAGATGTTTAAAGTAACCAAGGTGAACGACGACCAAAAGGTAGATTTTGCCACATTCTTTTTAAAGGAGGAAGCTAACCACTGGTGGGAAGCGAACAAGGGGAGAGCTAGAGAAGGTGCATTGGGACAAGTTCAAAGAATTTTTCTTTGCCAATTTCTTTCCAACTTCGATGCAGGATCGTATGGAGGTTCAATTCTTGGAATTAAAACAAGGGGAAATGACGGTATCACAATACGCAGCTAAATTCAACGAGTTGGCTAGGTTCACATCACATCAGGTAGATACCAAGGCAAGAAAGATACGAAGATTTGAAGGGGGGCTGAAACCCATAATTAGGAGCAGAATATCGGCGTTTCAGGTGAAGACTTTCGCGGAGATCTTGGAAAAGGCTATTATAACAGAGAAGGAAGGAGAGGCTTTATTGCAATTCCAAAAGGAAAAGAGGGTTATTACGATAAAGGGAAACACAAGTGGGAGTTATAACAACAACAACAACAATAACAATAAAAGAAGGTGGGAGGTAACTTTTCCAAACAACTCTGGAAAAGGAGGCTATAACCCTAACAACAATGCCAACAAAGGAGGGAACAACAACAGCAATCAAAGAAATGAGCATTGTCAGGTTTGTGGGAGAAATCACGGCGGAGTATGCAAATTGAGTGGGATTAAGTGTTTTATTTGTGGAAAAGAGGGGCACTACTCAAATGTGTGTCCATAAAAGAAGAACGATAATAATAATCAGACTAAACATAATAAATGTTTCAACTGCGGGGTGGAGGGAAACATTGCTAAGTTCTGTCCAAAACCCAGAAATCCAAACAAAGGGGGAAACCAAAACTTCAAACCAGCAGTAGCCGGAGAGGTTAGTTAGAGTCGTCCGGAAGAGTTAGAACCTTTAACATAATGATGAGGGATACTGTTGCACAAGACGTAGTAATAGGTATTATCCCAAATCGATATTTTAAATTCTCATGAGATATTTAACTTTGGTACGAATTATTCGTTCACATTCGTTGGTTTTTCTAAAAACATAGAAAGATGTCGCATAAAGATATATATATATATATATATATATATATATATAAAAGCTTTTCATAAAGAAATAGTTTTTGTTAAAACCATATAAAAATGTTTGTAATGCTTAAATAATATAAAGTTTCAGTTAAGAGAGTTTAATGGAATTTAGGGGTAAATTGGTTAATCATAAGTTAATGATTGACTGCAATTAGAAATGAACAAAATTATAAATACATTGGGATCAAAAAGGAGTGGGCAACGAGGATTGTTCACTAAAAATAACTCTGTGGGTATAACAGTTATCTAAACAGAGAATTTTTTTTAAAAAGCTAGTAGGGTCTATTATCAAGGTGAAGGGAATAGAAAAGATTTTGACTAAAAAGATCTTATACTATTTCATTAATAATTAATATCATTAGAGACGTTTTAAAAGTTGAAAGAATCAAGAAAAGTTAGAAGTAGTAATAAAACAACGAGGTACTGATAAAAGATTTTAATAAATTTGAGATTTAGATAAGAGTTTCAACTAACTCTATCTAGGGATGATAGTCCAACCTTATTTAACGGAGTCAAAAAAATACAGGAGGTGGTAGGGGTGATCAAAAAATTCAGTTTTTTAGTTTTTTTTACCACATCGGTTGGTACCGGTACCGGCGGTACCAGTTTTTTTTGGTACCGGTTTTTTCGATTTTTTTTATAGTTTTCGGTACCGATAGCGGTAATGAAAATTTTGGATTCGATAAAAACCAAAGAACCGAAAAAACTGATGGATAATAATTAATAGTTTAATACATACAGTACAGGCATACATGATACAGCATACTTAATTACTTACTTTACTAATTTACTTGATACTTCATTTATTATTCTCACTACTCTCAGACTACTCACACAGCTTCTCTCTACACTCTTCAAATCTAAGCATCTCTGGACTCCTACTCTGACTACCAAGTATGCACGCACCTAGGCCCAGCCACCCACACCATCTCCGACTACCACTCTACCAGCACCCAGGTCCACAACACGGCAACACATCTCAGATCTGTTCATCGATAGACGCCGACGCCGACGGTAAGTCGTGAGATCTGCAGTTTTGCACCCAGATGACCAGATCTGATTTCTCTCTAATAAATTTATTTTAACTGAAGGATGTTTTATATTGATGATTGCTTTAGGGCTTTCTTTAATTTGTAATTTTCTTTATTTTTTGATTCTGCAATCGATTGTAGCAAATTGGGACTTTTTTTTTTGCTTTGTTTTTGTAGAAGTCTGGGTAATTGAAGGAAAATGATGGATTCTCTTTGCTGATAGTGTAACCTTTCTTTTATGAGTTATCCCATTATCCAATTCTATGAACTATTTGTTTATGTTAATGGGTTAACACATGGCCAGTACTCAGTAGACAAAAACCAATTCTATGAAGGCATTTGTTTGGGTAAAGTATCTTCATCTGAGAATGAGATAAAAACACATTTGTTTGGAACCACTAGTTAAGTAGTTATGGACTGTTTATGAACTGGTTTATATACCAATTGAGATTTGGGAAGGCAGGCAGGCATTCACTTAGATAGTTAGATGTTTGTATGCTTCTGAATTAAAATTTCCAAGGTTCTCATTAGTGGCCTCTGTAAATAGTTTATGTTTTGTATTGGTGATTTGATGATGAACTGTGGTGACTGGTGCACACCAAGTTCATATGTTAAACCATTATGTTATACCAATTAAATTAAGGTTCTTGAGCTTCAAGTAAGGCTAATTGTTTTGAGCATGTGTAGGTTATAATGGCTGAGGAGCAGTCTGAGGCACCCATCAACGTGGACTCGAATGCTGAAAATCCAATTCATATTGATGAAGAGGATTTGAATGAAGGTGAAATTGAGCAACTTGATACCGGTAAGACTCGTGCTAAAATTTGGGCTCATTATACAAGATTTAAGCAAAATGGTCAAATTAAAGCTAAATACAAATATTGTGGAGCTGTTTTAAGTGCTGATCCAAAAAATAATGGGACTAGTGGTCTTAAGGCTCACAATAGGAGATGTAAAATTTACCCCCCAAATGTGGAGTTAAGAAATCAAGTAATCTTAAACTTCAAATCTACAAGTGCTAATAATGATGATGAGACTGTGGAAGGGGAGTCAACAAATAATTGTCTTTGGAAGTTTGATGTGGATCTAACTCGAGCTGCTTTAGCATATATGATACTAGTTGATGAACTTCCTTTCAAATTTGTGGAAAATGAAGGATTTCGACATTTTGTGTCCATTACATTCCTAGGTTCAATGTTCCTTCACGTCACACAATAGCAAGAGATTGTTTTAAAATATATATGGAAGAGAAAAAGAAGTTAAAATCTATTTTTAACTCATCTTCTCAAAGGATATGTATTACAACTGACACATGGACATCAATGCAAAAACTTAATTATATAGTTGTGACAGCTTATTACATTGATGAGAAATGGAGATTGAGAAAAAAGATTATAAACTTTGTTCCAATTTTGAGTCACAAGGGTGAGGCCATTAGAATGGCAATTGAGAATTGTTTGATAGAATGGGGTATTAAGAGAGTTTTTACTATAATTGTTGATAATGCCAGTTCAAATGGTGTTGCAATATCCTATTTAAAAAATCAATTACAAGTATGGGGACATAGTGTTTGTGAGAATAAATTCATTCATGTTCGATGTGTTGCTCATATTTTAAACTTGGTCATAGTTGATGGGCTGAAAGATGTTAATATTTCGGTAGCTCGTGTTCGGGCATTGATTAGGTGGATAAGGCAGTCTCCATCTAGGATTAAAAAGTTCAAGTAGTGTGTTAACTTTGAAAAAATTAAAAGTAAATCTTCATTAATCCTAGATGTTGCTACTAGATGGAACTCCACTTATTCAATGTTGAATGTTGCTCTTCCTTTTGAACGTGCTTTTAATAAGCTTGGGAGTAGGGATCCTTTGTTTAAACAAGAAATGATCTCAGTTGAAGGGTGGCCAACGATGGAGGATTGGGGTAATGTGAGAAGAATTGTTTTGTTTTTGAAACACTTCTATGAATTAACATTTAGAATCTTCGGCTCATTATATGTTACATCCAATGGATTTGTTCATGAGTTTGTGGAAGTCGATCGTCTTTTGAAAGAAATGGAAGATGATGATGATTATCAAATGACAGAAATGGCTATGAGGATGAGATCAAAGTTAATAAAATATTGGGGGGATGTTGATAAAATGAACAAGTTGTTATACATTGCCGTGGTTCTTGATCCAAGACACAAATTCACTTTCATTAAGTTTGTATTTAATCACATGTATGGTAAAGAAAGTGATTTGGCAATCAAAATGACTAGAGGGGCTAAAGATGTATTATTTGAGTTGTTCAATTATTATAATCTCAATCATTTATCGTCCCAAGGTTATTCATCTCAAACTCCAAGTGAGAGTGGAAGCTTAACTCAAAGTGGTGGTTCATCATTAGTAGAAAGTATGTCAAGAAAAAAAAGAAAAATTGACAGCTTGTTTGAACAACATGTTGAGGATGTTCAAGGTGGGAAGTTCAAACTGAGTTAGAAATGTATTTAAAGGATCGAGTTGAAAGAAAGGATGAGAATTTTACCTTTTAGCTTGGTGGAGATCCAACACTCATAGATTTCCCGTTCTTTCATTAATGGCTAGATATGTCTTAGCGATTCCCATTTCTACCGTGGCTTCCTAATCGGCATTTAGCACAGGAGGACGCATCCTTGATTCCTTTAGGAGCTCTTTAACTCCTAGGATGGTGCAAGGAATTATTTGTTCTCAAGATTGGCTTCGCCGAAGCAAGGAACCAATTGATATCGAAGAAAAGTTGGAATCCCTTGAAGAAATTGAAAAAGGTAACACTGTAACACTTTGTATTGTTTATATATTTTTTGTAATGTAGTTTAAATTCTTCTTAATAAATTATGATTTGCTCACATTTGTCTTTTAAAAATTGCAGAATTTTCAGCAGGCGATTTAGATGCATCAATCTTGGATATGTAATTGTGCAATTTTCAGCAGGTTGATTTTCAGCAGGCGAGCAGTTGAACTTTGTAGTGCCTTGTGGCTTGTGTGGTGTTTGTTTTTAATTTCAGCAGTAAACTTTTCAGCAGGTTGAACTTTGTAGTGCCTTGTGGCTTTTGTGGTGTTTGTTTTTAATTTCAGCCTTGAACTTTTCAGCAGGTTGAACTTTGTAGTGCCTTGTGGCTTTTGACTTTTGTGGTGTTTGTTTTTAATTTCAGCCTTGAACTTTTCAATAGGTTGGCTTTTTTTTGATTGTTAAGTTATAGGAAGTTTAAATTTTATTTTTTTGTGGGTTATGTTAAGTTACAGGAACCAACAGGAAGTTCAAAATTTGTGATTTTGTGGGTTATGTTAAGCTACAGGAAGTTTTTTGTGCCTACAGGATGTGTCATGTGTTTATAAAATGAAATGGTAGATTACAAAAAGTCAAAAAGAATGTAATTTACAAATGCTGATATCTCAAAACGATTAAACGAATGCAGGCTGCTCCGCTGCTGTACTACCAAAAAAACGAATGTAGCTTCCAAGGGATCATCTTTAAAAAGAATGTGATTTATAATTTACAAATACTATTATACTTCAGAAAATGTATTGAACCAAAAAACATTTTGATAGCATATCCCAAGCTGCTATACTGTACAGTGTACTACCAAAAAACATCTTGCAGAATGCAGGCTGCAGCTCACAACTCATAAGAATATAAAATTGAGCCAACTTAAAATCCTAGGCTGCTCCGCTGCTGTACTACCAATTTAATTTATTTACCAAGTGCCAAGTGAGCCAACTTTGAGCCTGCACAATATTCCAATTGCTTGGGTATATACAGAATACATATGCAGAAGAAAAGTAATATAAAATAATAATAATAATAAATTATTTAATTATTGCGGCCGGTACCGGTATCGGTTATTCGGTACCGATACCGATTATTTGTTTTTCGGTATTTGCGGTTCAGTATCGGTTCAATTTTTTTGGTACCGATTCGGTTTTTTTACCAATGAGCACCCCTAGGAGGTGGTTAAAGATTGTTCAAAGTATAAAATCAGATAACTTATAAAATGAATATTGAATTTAGAGTAGATAAAGATAGGACACTAAAATACAAAGAAAGTATTGCATAGCATGGAATCAACATTAATAGAAAAAATTCAAAGTCATGGAAAGGACGCCAGATCCAAGGGTTGCGAAGGCCTTTAGTGCAATAAGGGGTTTAGGTATTGTTGCAGAAATGGTGAAACCAGGTCTTAAGGAACTTTTAAAACTATCTAACAGAAATTAGGAGCTTATTGAAGTAGATACCTATCACCACTATCAGGAGGTAGGTAGTTTTGTTTCTATAGTGTTAGATTCGAGATATACTGTTTATTTCAAACTTTAGGAGATGAGTTATTAAATACATTTAGGGACTTAGTGAAGGGTAAGTACAGTATACCACCCATAAGCAGATGAATAAAGTTAGAGAACCGTTCAGACCTTAAAGAATATATTAAGGATTTATGATTCAGACTTCAAAGAAAAGGGAAGCCTTTGTAGAAGTTACATACCATAGTTACCACGCTAGCATAAGAACGAAGCCTTGAACGATATAAAATGTACAACACATTAGTCTTGGGATTATTTGTATTTGGAAATACAAATACGTATTTGTATAAAAGAGAAAATCGAGTCCACGATTTGTTGAACCATGTTAGCTATTAAAAAGAATGAATAATGAGGTAGTATTACCTTCTAAATTAAAATATAGTCATAGTATCTTGCATATGTTGTACTATGTAGATATAAATCTGATTATAAACACGTTATAAGCTATGAACCTATACCGATAGAGAAAGAATTATATTATATAAGAATTCCGATGCAAGTAGTTGGTCGGAAGGAGTGCGTGTTGAGAAATAAAGTTATATCATCGGATTAAGTGATCTAGAAAAATCATGATATTGAGGATGGCTATGTGGGAGCTGGGGGATAAATACGAGGAGGTTTTCCACACCTATTTTCGTTGAATGTATTTATAATTTCGAGGACGAAATTCATAGAAGAAGGGGTGAATGTGACAACCCGAGAATTTATAAGATTAATAAATTCTTAAATGATTAAATAAAGGTTAAATAATAAGACCTAGACTGGAAATAGAGTATGAATTTAAAATTTTTTGTGAAAGGCTTATATGATTTTGTGATTATATGTGTGTACAGTAGGTGGTTAAGGGTTAATATAAATCAGATAAAGGATAACATGGGAAAACCCTAATGTTATAATAAGAACTTTAATGTTCAGTTAAGAAACCCTAACTATAAATTTTAAAAAAAAACCTAACCCTAATTAAGAATAGGGATTTGATAGATAATACATATAATTGTATCTATGATTATGTGTTTGTATAGTAAGGGATTAATGATCAAATGTTAATCAGATAAGATATAACTGTAGTAAACCCTAATGGTAGATTAGAAACCCTAATCTGCAGTTAGAAATTATAATTTCAACTTTAAAAAACCCTAAACCCTAATTTATAAACCCTAATAGTGATTAACAAACCCTAATATTATTTATCAAACCTTAAGGGTTAAATTTTAAGGGAAACATATGAAATGCCCAAACTACCCTTAAAATTATGCGGAAAATTACCAAAATACATTTTTATGCAAAATGACCAAAATACCCTTTTACTTAACTTATAAGTTTAAGATATTGCCAAATCTTGGTGGGTCATCATCCAAGATATCCCATATGCTCTAAATCTATTTGGATCAGCCGAAATTGGACACATATCAACATTATTGTACATTGAATCTAAGACTTGGAAAGAAAAGTTAAGAAAAGTCTCTACTTTATTTTCTAAGCTTAGCCAACTCTCTCTCTCCTAGACCACGAAATATTGAGGGAAAATAAGTCATTAGATCAGTCAATAACACTTCTTATCTCTCCAAGAACAGATCATAAGGACAGAAATCAAATATTGGAATATTAAAGGTATAAACTTAAAGCCATGCTAGATCCTTAAGATTTTTGTAATTTTATGATTTGAATGTTTATATATGTGCTATGACATGTTATATGATGATAAAACGATGACCCATAACATCTAAGTGCAGAAAAAAGTAAATTTTAAGCAAACTGCCGAAATTGAAAATTTGGGTCTGACAGTGAATGTCAGCCCTCGTAGATCGCTGTCTGTTTGATGTTTATGTGTGTTTAAGGTTTGTACTTGTAGTATATAATGTTGTTAGTAGCCTGGAAGTGGTAGAATGGAATTCGGACTAACAGATTGGTTGATATAATCGGTCAAACCCCGTTGACCGAGCATGACCGGACGTTTTCTGGGAAACCCAAGAAAACGGAAGAACATGGTCTGACAGTCACTTTGACCGCTTTAATCTCGCTACTGAAAGATTTTTAGGGTGTAAAGTTGTGTCTAGATTATAGTATGACATTAGTACTACACGTCTAGTGCACTCTCATGCCTTATCAAGTCTCTGACCGGAAGTAATAGGAAGTCAAAACTCGTTGACCGTTCAGCTTGAGGTTCTGGGTAACCCAGAAACTTATAAGCAGCGGTCTGACATCATATTGAGAGACTTAGATCTTGTGGTTTGTTGATACTTAGACATTGTTAGTGCTCCAATCTTGTACCCTGGTAGTTTGTTTACAAGGCCCGACGTCTAAACCACCTAAACCATGAACAACCTGCTCAGTATAAGGCCATTTTGAACGTTGACCAGCATTAACTTCAAATTCTGGGCAGCCCAGAAAATGTTGAACAGCTCTGACATGATTTTTGATGGCTTATAACTTCATGTTGTGATGTAGTTTGACCTTGAAATTGGTTTGTGCTTGTAGTATTACATCACTACTACATAACCAATACATTATCAGACCTAGAAATATTATGAACAAGGAATTAAAGCCGGTCAAACTAGATACCCAGAAAACTGCCTATGAATGCTCAAGAACACCTTTAGCGACGGTTTGAAATAAAAATTAATTAAACTAATTAAAATAAATAGAAATTAATTATGAAAAATTCATAAATTAGTTTTAAAAATTATTTTAAGTTATAAAAATTAACTTTTAATAATTTGAGATATATTTTATTAATAAATTAATTTATTTAAATATTAATGATATTAAATTTATTTAATAATTGTATTAAATAAATTATTTAAAAATAATTTTAATATTTTAAAAATCATTTAAAATTATATTAAAATGTTAGAAGATATTTTAAGTTATGTTAAATAACTTTTAATATTTTGGGATGGAAATTCATTAATAATTTAATATTAATGTTAATAAATTTATTTAATAATTATATTAAATAAATTATGTAAAAATAGTTTTAATGATCTAAGAATCATTTAAAAATGATTTAAATGTTTTAAAGTTATAATATATAACTTTTAATAGATGGACATGAAATACATTAATATTAATGACAATTATTAAAGAATGATTTTAAATATTTTAAAAATTATTTAAAGGTGATATTAAGATATTAGAAGTATTATGAGTTATAATAAATAACTTTTAATATTATGACATGTATTTTATTAATATTTGATATTAATTAAATATTAATGATGATTGAATTATTTGTTATTTAAATCATTAAAAAATGATATTAATGATTGAAAAATCACTATAAATGATAATAATTAATTAAAAATTATTATGAGTTACTGAAAAATGTTATGACTAATGATTGAATTTTCTAAATATAATTGTGAAGCAGTTAAGTAGAGTTTAATTTAAAATAAACTCAAAAATTATCCGATAGGGCAATCGGGACGTCGAAATAGGACCGAACTCCAATCAGACTGAAATAATTTGACTTGATACTAGGTCTTATGTGTTTTAGTGACTGTTAGGGATATGTGCTTATGTGTTTAAGATATATTATGACTGTAATTAACAGTAGTATATGTGATGATATTATTCTAATTGAGAGATCGATATTATCAATATTAGGTCTTTCAGATGAATCTAAAATAGATTGCGTAACAGTAATCGACGGTTCAGGCAAGTTCTCGAGCTATACTTTTAATTAAGCAAGTTCCTAAACTATATAACTCTTTTATTGTGCAAGTTTTCTAACTTCATTTAATTTCTATATTAAATGAAAGTCATATATATTGATATACGAACTTGTTATAAACATTATTCGTGATATCTGTGATTTGAAAAGAGTTATTGCTTATTGTTCAAGCATAACAAAACTATATGAACTATTGTTTGCATAAAATGTGTTTGATTTGATATCAAAGCATAGACCGTGGTAAAACCAATGTTGTTTGGTACAGATATATATACGGATACTATTGTACAGGCAGTTATAATACTGACCGGTGGTTACAGGCAATTATAATACTGATCGGTGGTTATAAGTAGTTATAGTACTGACCTTTTTGAGATATGCATATAATGTCCGATTGAACAGATCAATCTCGGGGTTCTAAGTCTTTATGACTGATAGAGGCCAGAATGAGGTATATATATGTGGAAAAATTCTGAAATATATGTTCATTCAATTCAGATTCAGTGTGAGTATAATATTCAACTTGTTTAAAACTTGCTGAGCTTTTTGTAGCTCATCCTTGCAATTATTCTTTTCCTTTGCAGTTTTAGCTGATCTATCCAAAGTACTAGAGTTCAATCATGTGGATGAAACAACTCGGTTAGTATAAACTTTTGGTTATATCTTTATAGACTCTGATGTAACAGTAAGTTGGGAGTTATTGTAAGCCAATTTAAGATTATGTAATATATTATTATCTTTTATCAACTGCTTAGTTTTTTTTACCTTTCTAGAACATTAGAAAAAGTACAGTATCTATATGAACTATACATCTGAATTAGAAGTATTGAAAGATATTGTGGTTCTCTGATGCACTGAGGTTGGTCGGACCCCTCAGATTCCAAGAACGACCCTAACATTAATACTGCGAATGTCAAATAAATAGGAATTATTGATATAAAAGAAATATTTGTGAGATTATAAACCTATTCATCTAAGTGAGGGTATCCCAACATAGTAAATGTTCTGACGAGAACTACTGTTCGTTGTGGAATACTATAAATCTTGGATTGATAAAAATTATTATCTTCTGGAATATTTACGTGAGCACCAAATCTGCTACAGGGAATGTAGGGAATTTGGGGGTGTCACACAACTCAACCCCGGCGATAACACTGGGATGTTAAGCCACACCCTAGCTACAACCCAGGAGGTACAGCAACCCCGGCGACAAGCAACAAATAAGATCGAGTAGAAATCTTTTGTAACCAAATACAGGTTATATAATCCTCACGAATTGACACTTTAGCTTATAATCCATCTTGACTCATGACCAATCATAGACTCGCACATCATCACATCACTTACATGACCCTAATCCCCTTTCATGCGTGTGTGTCCAATTTCATACCAGCAGTTCAAAGTGATTCATGTGATTTTTCCCAAACAAACATCTTACCTTTTACACAGATAACTACACAAACATGGCATCCAAATAAGCATTACAAAAATTAGGCTAAATAAGAGATAAAAGATTAAACATCAAAGCTCATGCTTTGTGGGTGCGTTTTAACTGTTCATCCCACCAATTATTTCATATATCTGACTTGTGCAATGTTCAACCCCCTTAGGCTTTCCAATGTTACCCATGTAACGGACTTTCGGCCAACGACTCCTAAACCCGAAGGCTTTAGGGCGTTAGGTGTTAAGACATCCCCTAGGGTTTACTTGTCCGAGTAACAAAGGCCACAAGGTCAAACTAAGTCATTTTTTATTTCATAAGTACTCTTTTTTTTTCTTTTCAATTTTTCCTTTCTTTATTTTCTTTTCTGAATCACAATTCCCCCAAACTTATGTTTCAGCTAATGTTTTACTCTTAATCTGTGATCAAGTAAGTGTCCGTGTTCTTAATACACATGAATTCCTAATCACGACTGACAGTCAATTGGTGTGCTTGAAATTTGAAAGAAAATCAAAATCATGCAATGAGGTTACTATGGTCAAGCCTAATCAGATCATAAAACTCAATTTTATGCAAGATCAGTGCAAACTGAAATCAATAACCATATATTCTATTACCATGACTTACTGCTCAATCTCATGTTTTATACTATATGCATGCTTCTACTAACAAAATTCCTACATGAATGCAATATATATATTTTTTCAAATGCATATGAACTAAATGAATTAAAGTAACTCTACATGCAACCTACTTTATATGCAAAAGCATAAAAATTGAATTTGTCCCCCAAAACTTAAATCAGGTAATGTCCTTATTACTTGGCATAGGAAATAATAAAAATGCAAACTTCCCTGAGCGATGAGTCAAGACTCGTCGGAATCGTCATCATCGGATAGGGGGTATCTTGGGAGAATTGGAGGAATAGGCAGCTGAACTGGGTCTGAATTCGGAGAGAAACACGAGAATGCATTGACCAATGCTGTAAGCGCCCCAACATTGTATATATGTATTGCAGCTTGGCGTTGGGCAAGGCGCATACTCCTCTGTTGACTTAGTCGCTGAAAAGTGGCTGGCGACTCTGGTTTGTCCTCTTCAGCCATTGGTTTGGCAGCTTGTGGTAGTGGGGGTGGTGTGGATGGTGGTATCATAATGAAACCCTCTCCCCGCGGATGTGACCATGCTCCTTCCCATGGTTTGTACTTCTCGATGGTGGGATGGTAAATGATAGCCATCGGTTGTTGAACCGGCTTTGAGGCATACCATTGAACTCCCGTTTGGCGGCATAGGTCTGTGATCAGAAATCTATGCAGTAATCCTCCTTTGGTACCCCCTCTCAGTGATTGGTCAATTGATTCTTGAATGCAAAGCTCGATGTCGACGTTAAAAATCTCAACCTCATTATTTGAACTGTCCTCATGAGTGACTATGCCGTAGAGAAGCCGTGCTCGTTCTTTAGTTACATCATTTTGGTGACGCGTAGGCATGAGTCGAGCACAAATAAAGGCGTACCAAGCTTTCCCATATTGACTCAAAGCGGCATATGGGAAATGGACTTTTTCATCGGTGCCCGCTTTTGTCAGCCATTGAGTTCCAGGCTTGCAAAGGCGAGCTATGATCTTATCCAAATTGGGCAAATGGTCCTCATAGCGATCTGTCTGTGGTGTCTCCACCCCAAAATAGTCATTTATCTCCGCTGTGCTAAATGACACCAGCTTGCCCCGAACCATGACCACATGATTAACGTGCTCGATGGCGTTAACGTAGAATTCTTTGACAACGTTGATCACTGCCGACCATGGTTGCTCTACCAATTGAAACCAGTGGCGCTCCACAATCATAAGTGCCATGTTGCCGTATCAATTAGCATCCGGTTTCAGCCCTCTTTCAAGAACCAAAGTTTTCTTGTTGATGACTTTAGAGTAGCGTGATGACGCTCCCTCACTCACAAATCGAGTAGCATCAAATCTTGGAGGAGCACTAGAAGTCGAAGTCCGTGGCCTTTTGGAAGCTATTAGTGATGCTCTCTAGTCAACGGAGTGAAGTGAGATGGTGGAAACCTGTTGAAGCAATTTGTCAAATACGTGGTGGGCAACAGTGTCTCTTCCCCAAACTTCGTACAATATGTAATCCCAAATTCCCCAAATATAAACAATTCAAATCAACCTTGGGTCATCAGTAACCCAAAGATTCCCAATACAATTGTTAAGAAATTCAATGAAATTTATGATACCTTAGACAATTAAACCCAAATAACAATGAATCACTTTTATTACCTTTGGATTTGTGCTTTAATTGTATGTGTGTGAGAATTCAAGTACCTTTCTGTTCCTTGCCTCCAATTAGTGATGATGATTGTTGTTTGTGTAGAGAAAATTGTATGTGTAGAGGAAATTCGGAAGTGGGGGGTAGTTTGGACAAATTTGATGTGGATAGTGTATGGGGCAAATTGGGATTAGGATGTAGAGAGAGAGTAGAGGTAGAATAGGATTTGGGGAAGAGAGTTATTAACTTGGATTAGGTTTAGAGTGTTTGTATAGGAATAGGGTTAGAGAGAATTGAGTTTGAATTTATTTTGGAGAGGAAAGAGATTGTATTGTAGTGAGAGGGTGGGAATAAAAATGACAACATCTGTTTTAAAAAACCAAACCAACCGACCGACTCGCCCCGCGCCCGATCACTTCATATAGCCGCGCGGCCCGCGCTTATCTGCTTGGTCGAGTTTATTTTCAATGCAACACTAGCGCGCCACGTGCCTAGTGAAGCGCGCCCCATGCCAGTCTATGATTTTTATGAGCCTGAGTTGCTGGTAGGGTAGCGCGCCCCACGCAAGGTTGCTTGTTGTGATGGCGCGGCCCGCGCCACTTGGATTTTTGTGAAACTTGATTTTTGAATTTCCTTACCTTAAGTCCTGTCCACATTTAACGTGTAGTGTATTAGGATATAATAGACATCTATTAATGGAATACTAATAATTACTAAATATTAATAACTAATTACTAATAACTACTAAAGGTAAAGAAATTGGGTTGCCTCCCAAGTAGCTGCCCTTGTTTAACATCGTTAGCTCGACTGTAATCCACTCAATCATCCTAAAGCCGGATCCATCATCGTCACTACCTCAACCTCCTCAACTTGACTGCTATCCAGAAATGGCTTTAGCCTATGGCCATTCACCTTGAACACATTCCCTGTCTTTAGATTTTGGATATCTACCGCACCATGAGGAAACACATTAGTGACTACGAACGGACCCTCCCAACGAGAACGCAACTTACCTTGAAATAATTTCAATCGTGAATTGAAAAGTAGAAATTTTTGTCCCATAGTGAAATTCTTTCTCAAAATCTGCTTATCATGGAAAGCTTTTGTCTTAGTCTTGTACAATTTAGAACTCTCATATGCATCGATACGCAACTCCTCGAGTTCTTGTAACTATAACTTCCTATTGACGCCAGCTTGATCCATGTGTGTGTCATGTGTGCATTCTAATTTTGTGAACACAATCGTATGGTCTATATTGACATGAAATGCATGTTTAAAGTGTTAAACACACTAGCACACATGATTGAAAGATTCAAATGATTTCAAAGGAGAAACTTAAGAACTTTTTGAAGTGAACTTGACCAAGACTTATGTCTTGTAATTTTTGACCATTTGAATACATTTATGTTGTTTAGCTAAGTGTTCAAAGGCAAGTGAGTATGATTTCAAGACACTTTATTTATACTAAATGACCTTTGTGGACTTAGAGTAATTTTTAATAAAAAAATTTAGAGTTTGAAGACTAATATCAATAAACACAGTGCGAGTTACGTTCTAAGCATGCAAGCATAAAGATTAGGAGTCCATTATGCCTATAGACATATTGACATGAACATCATTTGTTTATACATGGATTTCGCATATGCACGCATATTCATAGAAAATGAATTTCTAAGGCATGAACTATGTGGATTAAAGTACACATGTGTAGTATACGCACGAGCATGCATGTTAAGTATTGTTTGGCCTCGTTATGAGGTAACATAACTTTAGTAGCTGACCTTGAAGCTTGGACTTGATTTACTTAAGGTATATGAAAGTTCGGCATGATAACCATGTAACTTGATTTGGATTTGAATGAGCATGCTAGGTTCGAACTTGAGTTTATAAAACTTATAAGCATGTGTGTATGATTTATAACATTAGTTGATATGAAGGGGAGTTAGGTCGGACTTTCAGCAAAGTGAAATTTCATTTCTAGTTTAACCAATGAGTGGAGTAGATGCGCCACTCCTAAGGCTAATACCTGCGCAGCTGCGCTAGCCTATTTTCAGGATTGGTGCAGTCTGCTTGTTTCTTGATTTGTTAGTAGACTTGTATTGTTACTTAAACTGCAAATCATGGTCTGACCCCTACTGATATATGATTATATGATGAACACGTGAAGTTAAGTGTGTGATAAATGTATATGAAGGATGACAGTAAGTATGTATGGTTAAGGTATACCTATACGTACATAGTTATTCTCAGAATACAATGAGACAGTAAAACGAAGGTTCTAAGAGCCAAGTTAGATAAAAATGTATCAATTGTTATTATGTTGAGAATGTATGGATGCATATAACTGATAAGTATGAATCCATAATTGTATAATTATGTAGGATTACACGAAGTGCAGTAATCTATAAGCAGTTAAGTCGTAGTTGTTAAACTACGAACCAGGCAAGTCTTTCAGTTCCTATTTGATATATAAATTCTATAACTGTTAATTGAGTTATATTATGCTATGAGAATGTTAATGTATATATGTGAAATATATATGAGATATGTATGAGATTGAAAGTTAATCTTTGATGATATACTTGTAAAGTGAATCTCTATGCCTGTTATGTGAGAAGTAACATGCGTAGAAAATATTAATTGATTATGAATGCATGAACTGAGTATGATATTATATGCTATGTGATGCATGAAAACTGTTAGAATTGCTGAGCTGTCGAGCTGACTCTTGCAAATAACCACTTTTGCAGGTTAAGGACTCATGATAAAAGTTACGTGCTATGTGATAGAGTTCGAAGATTTCAGTTTATTTAAATATATGTTCTTGAACCATGCTTAGGTTCTAGAAAATGTATACTATAGTAGATTACAATGTTTTATACATGTTGAAATTGTAAGTTGTGTTATGAGAACACATAGGGATTTTGAAATGAGATGTATACGTTTATACGGTAATTCAAACATAGTGAATCATATTTTATAATTGATTCAAGGTTATGTAATTGATTCAAAATTTTGAATTCAATGAAAGATGTTATTCAAAGGATATACAAAAGTTTAAGTTATTCCGTATTTTTGTAACATCAGTTATGATGTATAGACAGGGATGGTATATGACCGAGATTTGAAAACTTATAAAGGTTTAGGGTCATCATACGAGATCTTGGATATGAAGAGAAATTATATTTCTATATTGTATTAAGTGAAATTTATTCATTAAGTTTTGAATAAAAGATGTAATAGTTTGACGATAGTAGTATCGTGACTGCACCGGATTCGAGGTAATATTAGGGACCCGGATTTGGGGGCGTCACATATGTTATATCCCGAATTGATCCACTGAAGTACGTATTCAACAAACTAATGTTGAATTGTCGATTATCCAAATGGCAGTTGATACTTCAACAATTCGACATTGTCTATGTGACTCAAAAATCCATCAAAGGTCAGGGCATTGCAGATCAAATAGCCGAAGCACAGTTCGGAGGTTTTGAGCCTTTAGAAACTTATTTCCCGGATGACGAAATTATGGAAATTCAACAAATACCTCAGAAAAATACAGTCCAACCCTGGAAAATGTATTTCGATGGATCGGTGAACATGGAAGGTGCTGGAGTTGGGGCAGTCCTTGTCTCTGGTTCAGGAGAACAGTATTCTGTGGCTACCAAGTTGCAGTTTGTCAACACCAACAACACAATTGAATATGAAGGCTGCATAATGGGGTTGAAATTGGCATAGTCCATGGGTATCAGACGTCGATTAGTCTTTAGAGACTCTTAGTTGGTTATCAGACAAACCACCCGGACATATCACACCAAAGAATTGCATCTCCTGCCCTATCACCAGCAGGTCATCAACATATCCATGGATTTTGAAGAGATAACCTTCATCCACATTTCTCGAGGTAGGAATGATTTTGCTGACGTATTGGCGACATTGACTTCCCTGATCAACGTATCAAGTAGGAGGGGAATTCCCAATTTTAAATTTGCAAGCCAAAAGGCCCCGACATATGGGAATTACATTGGAGAAATATCAGATGAAATAGCTCTTATCAAATAGCCTTGGTACCAAGATATCAAGGAATATCTACGAGATGGATCTACACCTGTTGGAGCAAGCCAAGTTGGACGAAAGCGAATTCAAAAAATGGCTATGAAGTTCTCTCTGAGCGAAGAAACTCTCTATAAGAGGGATGTTGGAATAGGCCTTTTAAGATACCTCGATAAAGAGCAAGCCCAAAGACTGATGGATGACGTCCACGGTGGAGTATGTGGTCCACACATGAGCGGTCATTTACTGGCCAAGAAGATACTAAGATTGGGGCATTACTGGATCTCTCTCAAAGCTGACTGTGATGATCACGTCAGGAGATGCTACCAATGCCAAGTCCACCGAAATGCTATCCACGCTCCTCCAAATGAGCTGCACAATATGAGTTCCCCATGGCCTTTCTCTATGTGGGGAATGGATTGATTGGGCCAATAGAATCCAAAGCCAGCAATGGGCATCGATTCATCTTTATAATGATCGATTACTTCACCAAATGGGTTAAAGCTGCCTCTTTTCCCAAAGTCACTAAAGAGGTGATCATTGGTTTCATCAGAAACAATATCGCTTGTCGATACGGACAACTGGAGGTGATCGTATCAGACAACGCCAAGAACTTAAACAATCAGATGATGAAAGATTTATGCAGCAAGTTCCACATCAAGCATCTCAATTACATCATCTATCGGCCCAAGATGAATGGTGCTGTTGAAACGACCAATAAGAATATCAAGAAGATCATGCAGAAAATGTCCACCAATCACAAAGGATGGCCTGACCTGTTGCCTCTGACTCTGTTAGCATACCGGACGTCAATGCGTACCTCTACTGGGGCTACCCCCTATTCATTGGTCTATGGCATGGAAGCAGTACTTCTCGTAGAAGTAAAAATGGATTCCTTGAGAGTGTTAATAGACGCTCAAATGGAAGAAGATCAGTGGGTGCAAAAGCGATACCACCAGCTGTCCCTGATAGATGAAAAGAGGGCTACAACCATTTTCCACGGGTAGTTATATTAACAAAGGATTGCTCGATCATACAACAAGAAAGTTCGAATCCGATAATTCAAAGAAATTGACTTGGTATTGAAGAAAGTTCTGGCTAATCAAGATGAAGCCAAAGGAAAGTTTGCCCCAAATTGGGAAGGTCCTTTCATTGTCAAAGAAGTGTTGACAGGAGGAGCTATCAGATTGCAAGAGATGGACGGGAGTGAATTTCCCCAACTCATCAACCTAGACATCGTGAAAAGGTACTATGTCTAAAACACATGCCTACCATAAATCCTGGTCCTGCAAATCGATAAAATTAGTTCGAGTTTTCACTAAAAGACCGAACTATGAATGACCTGATCTCCCTCCACCTGAGAGTACGTAGGCAGCCATTCCTGGTGCGGTCAAACCAAATAAAAATTTCAAAAAACCCATCAAACCAAACTCAAAAGAGACACTTCTCAAACCTCTCACGCAAAGATCGAACTACGAATGACCTAATCTCCCTCCACCCGGGATTATGTAGGCAACCATTCCTGGTGCGGTCTGACCTTTAAGAAAAAACAAAAACCAATAAAAACCAGTCCTAAGACACTGAAGTCCTATAAAACCCAAATACTATTAAGTCTCCCTGGTCAACAGGCCTTGATGAGATATTCTTTGACATATCACTGTCAATCCATCAAGGAGAAGCTCATGATACATCAACAAATAGCAAGTCATGAAAGAAGTGGTAATCACTCAGCAATGACAATATAAATCCAATAGGGAAGTGAATCAAAATATATTTCTTTGATATATAATACTGTTTGATATATACATTGTGTCCTGCACATGACAAAAATGACTGATCTAGTATGTGCAGGAAAAATAAAGCTAGTCTTTGAACCCGTGGACAAGCGGGATAGCAGTGCCAACATGGCATCTCTCTCTGAAGATGGAGGAGCAACTGCAAGCTCAATACCCTCAGTCTCTATACGAGCAAGAACATCCACAGCCATCTGCATAGTGCTACTGTGACCAACTATGAAGGTGCTCATATCCGCCACCAGGCTGTGTGTATATGATCTAAGTGCTGTGCTATCCACAATATAAATATCCCGGGTAGCTATAGGCTCGTCCCTCTCTATATAAGTGGCATCTCGAGCAACCAAGGCCTCCTTAATCTCCTCAAGAGCTACATCTCAAGTAGATCGAGCCTCATCTATCTCAACCAATGTCGCATCCCAAGTAGCTCGAGCCTCGTCTCTAGAGGTAAAGGCTGTATCCCAGCTAGAAAGGGCTGTTAACATCAACGCCCTAACCTGATCTCTCTCAAAAGTCATCTGAGCTAATGAATCAGCAATAACTGGATCTGTCCCTGCAGGGATGCTTGGAGGGTCACTAACTAAAGCCGCTGTTAAGCCGGTAAACAGATCATCCTCAGTGGGAGAATTAGGATCCTTCATAGGCTCCTCCTCATCTGAGTCAACAATCGGAGCTGACTAGATAGCCGCAACCAATGCAATATCAGACTCTAACCATACCGAATACTCTGGAGAACGATTCGGATGGCTATTAGAGAACTCAGCACTCTCCCTGTGAGTTCGACACTCGTAAATCTTGATCAGGTAAGCTAACGACAAAGATAAAGCTGATATCCTTTGATCCATAGCCCCCTCAAAATGGTGGAGGCTCTGAAACTGATCAAACTGACCCATGACTGCCAGTGGATGGTAGGTGGTCACCCCTCTCAAACCCTCTAGGGGCAAATAGTTCATGCCAACTGCATGAGTGATGAAGCTGTAAGGGGAGCTAAGCCCTGAGCATGGCAAGATCGAAAAGGGATGCTCGATATCCGATATGAAGGCCGACCATGATGCTGCATCTGAACACTCCGCTGGTTGGAAGGAGTAAGACATGGCTATCTCATGGGTACAGCAGTACCCATGATGTTTGGATGTGCCGATCGGACTCAAATGCATTATGAACCATACATACAGCAGAACGGCGCTGCCTCTAAAAATCCCCCTTGATGGGTACTGCAAAAAGTAGCCGACCGCAGAGTCTCGGCTAATATCATCGGAAGAATCGTACAACCCTGTCTGAGGGCACGTACCACTACCATCAAGCCAGTATCTAAGTGGTCCATATACAGGGGCATGTACAGATAAGCAGTGATGCACATCATCAAAACATCTACTCGTGCAAACTACCACTCGTCTGCCGGAATGATGAAATCCCAAGAGTATTGATCGTAGCTGTCCAACCTACCTAAACGATCAATCAAAAAGTTCATGGACACTACGTGGCCGACAGTAACCTCCTCAGTAACGACCCGGCGCTTCAGGCCTGTCATACCCATTAATGGTCGCCTCAAGTCACTGATGGTTATCCGGGCGCAAGGCAGATCCAGTGCAAAACCTGTAAGGCGCTCATACTCTTCTAAGGTAGGATTCAACTCATGAAGGCCAAAACGAAAAAGTTGTCGCTCCGGTATCTAGCATGATAAGATGCCATCCATAAATCCATGCAGAACCTGGAAAGCTAAAAGGGCTAGAGAATGCCCTAGCATCTGGTCTACTGTCCCTCTGGCTGGGTCGGGCAGACTGTCATACCACGACCGCAACGAAGATGCCACCAAAGACGGCGACGAATGCTCAATACAGTTGACTGTGGATGACAACATCTGTATCACCGTATCACAAGACCATCCAAGGGTCATATCTAAACTCACCTTTTTAAGTGCATATTCATGATATAATATGTACATAATGACAATGATAAATAGAATGCAATAGCTAAGAAATATTATGCATATCTATAATAAACTATCTACTGCAAGCATCATCTCTGTCTGCTCATAAAATACAAAATAAAAAGTACAGTGAAACGGGGCATAGCCGCCCAATAACTAACAAAGGCCTATCAAAAGATATAGGGAGAAATGGGGTATAGCCGCCCAATAGCTAAACAGAGGCCTATCAAAAGATATAGCAAGAAAAGCTATCCGAAGAGATTAAGAATATCTGCCTTCAGGCTATCGACCTGATGTAGCTCCTCCTGAGTAATAGAATCTCGGCCAGTGGGAATGTCTGGTCGATACAAAGGAGGGTCAGCACCTGCAAAGCTGTTAGAAATTGGACCTGCTGAGGGACCAACTCCCGAACTAGAAGGATCAAAAGAATCTGCCTAGAATGGATCCCGACCAAGATGCCTGATAAAGAAATGAGCCCTCTCCAATTGCTGGGTCAGTCCTGTAATCTGGTCCAGATGAGTATGCTCTCGGAGGCAAGCTATTCAGTCTGTCATCGTCACAGACCCCGACACCATATCTTCCATAAACTGGGTAGCGCGAGTCTGATCCCCAATAGTATGGGGACTCTACCAGCTGTGAAATGCCTCTTGGCTGTAAGGACCCTCTGACAGGGTGAAGCCATCTATGCCTACCAGTGGAATGTCTGTGAGTGGCTGAGCTAGTGGCTAATGATGCCAAGCAGAAGGAACAAAGGGAATTTGGATATCTCCCGTGGTGCTCTGAATAGCACGCTCTCCTAAATAGAAATCCAACCTCCCTCTGTCAAAAATGGAACTCGGCGGGTGGACACTGCAAACTCCCGACAAGTGGGAAAAGCCATCCTCAAACCCGACTGTCAGAAAGTCTGAGGTGTAAGGGACCCACAAGATCGAATCGACCGTTAACAACTCTAGCTGCAAGCGGGAATGGGTGAATCCCTCAGCTACAGGGACCTCCGTCAATGTAGAGTGATGCCAGTGCCGTCCCCTCGGATAAGTCTCCAATCCCAAAGTAGTGGCTGGGCGTAGGCAAGAAAGCCTCTCATATACCCAAAATTGGTCATGCAAATATCAAAAGTCCTCAGTGATAAAGACTGACAAACACAAATGTGGAAATCAAAAGGTGCGAGAGGAATATACTCATCAGCAGGAAGGGATAAAAATCTATCCAAGCCTCTGTCATGCCATTCGAAGGTATGTGTATCCCTCGGAGAAAATAGGCAAAGGTGTAGGTACCCCAATCAAAATCACTGAGGTGCTCCACGTAGTGAGTAGCGCTGACCAGGGAAAAGGACACCATCGAGGAGTTGTCTGCAAGGAAACAACCCCTGATGATCACTAAAAATAGTTATCGTAGGATGCGATCTCTAACCCTCTGATCATCAGGCAGAGGCTCAGTCAAAGCTTCACTCTGGTCATCTATGCTCAAGGGACTAGAATAGACCGTCTGACCCTTGATGGCCATCGCAGGAACTCCCAAGACAGACCGAATGACAGTAGGTAAAATGTCAGCCACAACTGGCACTGGTTCACCTGCAAACTCTATCCCGCTGATGAACCTCCAGTCCATAGACATCATCATCACCTCACAATCTAACAAATGAAGAGACTGGGTCTGGTGGAACCAGCGCTCAGACAAAGCCCTCAGATAACCCAGGGGCAATGGCGGGGAGAGATAGAAAAGAATAGCTGAAACCCCCAGGTGTCGACAATGGCCCGATACTCCGAATGAAGAGTATGGTACAAGGAGTGGACATTGAACCAGTTCCCCCTAGGCTGTGTAAAGCTGGGAACCTGCGTCAAATAGCCAGTCCAGATCAAACTTGTGCCCTGAAAATGGCAAAAGAAAGAAAGAAAATCCCAAAGAAAAACTTTAGTCACCTCGTTGGCATGAAGATATCTCGATGGATGGCACCTCAAATAGCCCAGAAACTCCTGGATCGGCACCACAATGGCTAGAAGCTCCCCCACATAGAGCATGAGCTCGGGCAGGATCAACAAAAGGGACATCCTCATTGTCCACAGCAACCGGAGGCTCAGCCCAGATCGGACGAATCACATACACGACAAAACGGCGAGGCGGCAGAGTTGGACGTGGCTGAGGAACATCAGAGACTCTCCTCCGCCTAACTCTTGAAGTGACCCTGCTAGCACCACTGGGTCTATCTCGCTCTATAACCTGGACAAATTCTCCAAATCACCTTAGAAAAGGTGAGGTAAGCCTTAAACCTATGGCTTAATAAATTAAATCAGCAATTCCTGCATTTTTAAAGTTCTAAAGCATGCATAAGTTAACCAAAATCCCTAGTTGAGTCGAAATTTCATGTTTATTAAATACTCAGGCTTTTAAAATTTTTTTGCCAGAGTCTCCTTTGTAAATGGACTATCCGCATGCACACAGGCATGACTAGGTGGCCATTCAGTATCATACCTACCCAAAAACAAAAATAGTTCATATTTATAAAAAAAATCAAAAGTAAACTCCCCATGGCAGCTAAATAACCATGGACATTTTTAGTTGAAAATCCAGGCTCACTTGGTCTCAAAAAGGATGAGTAAACTGATCAAAAAGGGCGTCCATTGATTGTCTCAGAATTCAAATTTTTTTACATCAGAATGTTCAGCACAGTAAAATATACATATTTAAGTCTGAATTTTTTTTATCAAGTCATATAGGCACGCCTATTCCATACATTGTGTTTAAAAGCATACTATGTGGTTCATAACATTTTAACGGTCAAAACTGGAAAAGAAAGGTTGTAAACATTATCAGAGATGTGCAGAACGCTTGTACGGTGACGGAATCTAAAAAAAGTTTCCCGAACTTCGTAGATCTTAAGAAAAAAATCGAATTTCCTTTAGAACTCAAGTTTGAAAATGAGTTTTGAAAGCCACGGGAGCCAAGTTATAAATCACAGAAAGGAGTGGCCCCACCTGCGACAGCAGCACCTCTACCTGTGGCTCCCTAAGGTGGGCCCCACCCCCTCCAGTTTGGTCCAGTTCAAGTGGAAACGGAGTTTACAGAAGCTAAAAAGTCAAATTCGGGAAAAAACTGCTATAAGATTGAGCGGATTGGCCTGAAATCCTGCGTTTAAGCGGCAAGTGCCTGACGAAGGAAGAAACTTCATCATGTAAGCCATTGGTTAAGACCCTAAAGTGATATTCAGGAGCTAATGATGAAAATAACAGAAAAACTGAGAAAAACTGCTAAAAACTTCTTCTATTAGAGCATCGGGAAAGTCCGACGGTATGACCGACAGGTCTTGAATATGTCAAGGCATCCAGGTTGATCCGAGGATGTGATTTGTTAGAAAGAGTACCCCCACATCGAGATTTATCAAGTTTGATAGACCAGCCATTGGCGACGACTCCAACGAAGAATCGGGAACGGTCCGGTGATGAAGCCGTTGAAGGCTACTTCAGCGAAGGTGCGAAGGTTAGAGGTTCTGACACTATCAGCCATTGGCGATAACTCCAGCGAAGCATCGAGAACTATCCAGTGGTAAAACCATTGAAGGCTACTTTAGCAAAGGTCGGAGGGTCTGACATTATCAGTCGTTGGCAATAACTCCAGCGAAGCATCGGGAACGATCCGGTGAAGAAAACCATTGAAGGCTACTTCAGAGAAGGTCAGAGGGTTTGACAGTGTAGCCATTGGCGACAACTCTAGAGAAGCATCGAAAATGATCCTGTGGTGAAGCCATTAGAGGATACTTCAACGAGGGTCAGATTGAATGACACTATCAATCGTTGGCGACAATTCCAGCGAAGCATCGGGAATGAGCCGGTGATGAAAATCGTGTGGAAGTTTATCCCCACAGAGGACAGATGATGGAATCTATTATACAAATCCCCAGAGGAATCATTGAGAAGGATCGGTGATTCAACCAACTGTTGCAAACTACCGTTCTAGTAGGCACCGAGAAAGTCCGGTGACGGTCAATTCTGTAAACTACCGTTCGAGTAGGAATCGAGTCAATGTCAATGGACCGGTGTGAACTATCAGTCGGATAGACATCCATAAGAACGTAGGCATTAACTAAATGGTAATTCAAACCGTTGGCGATAACTCCAACGTAGCATCGGGAAAGGTCCGAGGATGTAAATCGGTGGGCGCTATCATTAGGATAGGCATCAGGAATCTCCAATGGGGTAACTCGTTAAAAAAAGAATATCCCTAGCAGAGAAGGAAGTTAGAAAGCTTATCTAAAGGCAGAGAGTGTTGGTGAGAACTTCAACGTCAAGTTTAGAAATGTCCAACGGCATCAGACAGGAGAAAATCTTCCCCACAAAGAGTATCAACGAACGTGGTAAATCATTGGCCTCAAACCAGTGTGGCACCAAGGGTTATCACGGATGACGTTATCCCCAACAAAAAATAACATAAACAGCCAGTGATAGCCCTATCTGTGACGCCCCAAAATTTCTATCTTCACACCCGAATTCTGTACGTTACGAGTACATCTCATTCCATATATACATCATTACATCCTGAAGATTAATGATATATTCATTCATTTCCCAGGTTCTATTACCTTAAAATCTTCATTCATTAAAAATAATGATAATTACATTATTCTTATCACATTACAATTGTGACTTAACTAGTCACCATATCTACAGAATAATTTTAACTAACTATGCTATAAGTCTTGGCTTGATCTTCACGGTTGTTCATAACATGAACAGTACTTCATCTTGTGACGCTCATGGTATTCGCAACCATAGCATCTCACCATAGCAGGACATCGATCCTCTTGATCTTCATAGGGTCCTTTAATACATACAATCGTCGTTCACTGAAAATGTTTTTATTTTAAGCAAGTGTGAGCATTAAATTGCTTAGCAAGTCATATCAGTTGAATATTAACAACTCAATAACCAAAGTTCTTTTAAGACTTCAATAACCAAACAATGGTTATGAAGCAGCTCGAATAGTAGGAATACGTTTTGATTCCTATCATTTTACACATACATCACATTTACTTTGCCATACTTTTATCCTTCTACCTTTTATACACATTATGTCTGGCTAGACTCAATAGCACAGACTTAACAACAACAGTTCGATCACAGAATAATTCATTTCACAGAAACATCGAAGTGTTAACATTGTGGCACAAGGCCTCATACATACCAACATCTTGTACAAATATCACACATTTGTATATACGAAATACTTTCTCATATTCAACATCTGAGAAAGTTAAGAACTAACATTACTATAAAAATGAATGAAGTCAGGGAACTTGCATCAATTAGAACTTGAGCAATATTAGGAAACTTGCCTTAGCGCTACTTACTGCTTACGTTATACTGTTCATCACATTCCCTATATAACACATAAGGAAAGCACATATCCATTAGTCATATATTTGACTTCAGCATTGTTTAACTTCACTTTACTTCTTATGGTTCACGTTCTTGTAATCTAAGTTTACGCGACTAACTTTACTTCCATTCTTCTATTCTTTCACTAGTATTATCCATAGCACACATCGAGTCTCTAACAGTAGTCAATATAGTAAACTGAGCGGTTTCCCACAAACAACCAACAAACTAGTTTCCCATCTCGTCTACACTGTCTTTCACAGTGAGTTAGATCGGTTGCTAGTTCGTATATACTATCGCTCTCTGACGGAATTGTTTAGCCCAGATACTATATCTCGACCATTTAAGACTATGCTTGCATTACAATTTAGATTTAACTTATCCGAACCATTATAACTATAATGTTCGTTAAGTTACTCCTCATTACATTTCTTATAACGTCTAGTCCAATTGACTCAGAATGTTATTCAAGTTATTACCACTAACTCGGCTTTTCAATGTTATACATTATTCTTCATTCTCTCATTAACGTTCGTTATGGTGTATTAACATTCATATGACATCAACCGACTCTCGTCGGTCGTCGCTAGACAACACGACAAGCGAAGCCCTAATTTGTTCGCTAGGTCGCACGTATTTCCACCAGATTCCCGTAATCGGACTCCATATAAAAATTACATAAGTTTTATCTTTACTTCTTAACATTCACATATGCCACACCTCTATTACATATTATGTAACCTTGAGGCGCGCATTAAACTCGACTACGATCCCCGGTTCACTTTTTTGGATTTCAAGTTTTGAATTTAAATAAGTTTATTCAACATTTAATTCTCTAAACCATCTTTAAGCATGTGGTTTAATGGTTCTCTCTTTATGAATATTAAACATTTACTTGCCCCACAATTATTATGTAAAAAGTTGGGTAATAAAATAACCACGTCGAAAATTTTTCCCCATAAAGGCGCTGCAGCGCAGGCCTAAGGCTTAATCTTGGCGCTGCAGCGCCGGTCCTGCAGTACTCGGGTCCCCTGGTCTAGAGTTGCGGCACCAGCTTTCTAGGCTTGGGCGGCGCTGTGGCGCCAGCCCTGTTTCATTGAAATTTTTTCTAAGTTTTTCAATTTTTGAAATTCCCGGGCTCATAACGCGATCGTTATAACTCGGAATTAGCTCTTTCCAAAGCCAATAGTTCACATATCTTACGTTCTACGACTCCATCCAGTCAGAATTTATTTCTGAATTCGTTGACATAAAATTGATCGTTTCGTCCAATATTACATTTTCGTTAAACGTTCGTGAACGTTCGACGCTCAATTCTTCATTTTAACTCCAAATTCGTTCATTCTTGCTCTCACAAGTCTTATTTACCTAATTACACGTTACGCAATCGAAAACCAATATTTTTGAATCAAGCGACGACTTTTGACTTCTATTCCGAGAAAATTTACGATTCGACGATTAACGTCTAATCGTGTAAACTTTCGCCAAATCTTCGTTTCTCGATATTTTTACTCTGAACCAAATGGAATCATTCCATTGGTTATTTATTATTGATTCTGACCATTCTAAACATCTAAGTTTTAATGGTTTTATTTATTAAGTTCCTTAACTATTTAATTACGATTTAACTTGACCATTTCAAGGTTTTAACGTATTTCTTCATTAACTTCTTAACCATTCACTTATGGTTTTACTTGTTCTTGGTTATTAGTAGTTTTAATGTCCACTAAAATCAATCTTATTACTTCCTACCATTCATGCTTTGGTAATTTTCACTTCTCTTTTAATTTAAGGATTGAAAGAATATGAAAATTCAAGGTAAACACTTATACCTTAAGTGTTCTTGAGTTTTCACTTGACAACAATCTTACATAGCTTCCTTTTGCTTCTTAATTGCATGTCACAAGCTCTTCCCTTCTCTATTCTCTTCTCTCTCTATATAGGAGTTGGTGATTTTTCAAAACTCTCAAATGAGCTCTTAAGCTCTCCTTTTATAGGAAAGCAAGACCAAGGGCTACATGGTCGTTAAGGAAAACCTCCTTAAGACCACCTCCCCCCACTTGCCAACCAATGTCTTCCCATGTGCTATCATATGCTAGCACATGGCCACCATGTCCCCCATGTGCTCATGGGTTGCCCAATGGGTTTAACCCACCCATTAACCCACCGGTTTGATCCACGGGTTTAATTCTTAAATTTAATTCACATTAAATCTATTTACTTCGTATAAAATTCCTATTATACGTCGTATTAATTCTCGTTTTCTCCTCGCACTAGTATTATACTCGTATTCATTATGTATAATAATCATTTGTTATTACACATAACCATTATCTTCTTTAATTCAACTTTCCCTAACCCTTAGGGTTTTAAGTCTGCAAGCGAAAACTTCGCGAGCCATAAATGAAATATTATTACATATTTCATCTCGTCTTAAAATCCTATCATTACACGTTTCTTGAAATTTCAATATAAATTCTCGAGCAGAAACAAATGAATAGTGATTTTCATCAGAGAAAACTTTTCTCGGCTAACTTAACTTTTCACGACATATTGTCGTCAAATTTTTCGACAGAATGTCATTTCGACATTCCAATCTGCCGAAAAGGTTTAGGGTTCAAACCCTAACATCAAACCCTAACCCTTAGGGTCAAATCCTAACCCTTAGGGTTTCATATGTGAATAGTGCCTATTTTATCTTTTTCTCAGAAATATTTTTATTCCCATAAATCTTTTATTTTTGTCTTGAAAATTCTTACTCGTTCATTTCAGCTCGTAGCCAGAATCCTCCCCATTTCTAATTATCCAATGTCATAGAATGATTACTAAACACATAACATAGAATATAATCAATAAAATTCATTTATTAATTCTTTAAACCTAATTTCTGGACAATCCAATTTTTCAGGTTGTCACATTCTTCCCTCCTTATAAAAATTCCGTCCTCGGAATTTCTCAAACCACATCCATACCTGGATGCTTTATCCTTACAACCTTCCACGAAGGTTTAATCTCACTTTTTTTTATTTATGTTGAAAAATCTCAATATATTAATTCAATTAGGTGTTTACCTAATTATTCCTTCTCATTAACTCATCCACTTCCTTCCTCCCAAGGATCATTATCTGTTATAATCGTCAGATGCTAAAGATCATGACAACTATACTTCTAATATCTCGTAATATTACATTCACCCCTTCTTCTAAAAATTTCGCCCTCAAAATTATTAACATAACCTCTTTCTCAACTTGTCGTTACAGAAGTCATCATCTTTCGCCCATTTAAGAACATCTATAACAGAACATTCCAGCACTAAGGCTGTATGCTCCACATATTCACAAAGGAACATCCCGGCACTAAGGCCGTATGCTCGATATTTCTTACGAGCACGTCCAGGTGATTAGTCTGTAGTACCCTGTGTTAATCAACACTCAATTCTTTAACGTTTTCACGTTTAAGCTTTTCGGCAACTCCTCGTGCCCGTCGAATTAATGACATTAACTCTGAATCCGCACCAAAACAATTTGGTTTGGTACAACATCTCAAAGAAAGCTTGATTTCTTTTAAACATGATATACCATTTGTCTCGCCAAATCAAATAGCTCAGACCACCAATAAATTGGACACCAACTTGAAACCGTCGTCTAGTCAAATCAATTGACATCGACTACTCTTTTTTAGTTCTTTCAAAACGTTTAATGACGTCATGTTACCGTACTATTCACAGTATGTTGAGGACTTCATCATTTTAGGACTTCGTCATACTACATACTACCATAGTGGGTTGATGATCTCACGATCACATCCAACACTAGGTTTAATGAATTGATAACTCCGTCTTTTTACCATTTATGTATCCAATACACAGAGGATAAAAATTCATTTCGATATTTCAAATCAAATTATATCTAGCTGAAACGATTAGCATAGACATACAAACAATAGTTTTTTTTTAAAATCCATTAGTTTCCAAAAGTTGAAACCAATATTTTCCTTCCAAAGACATATACCTCCGCACGAAAATCTAGCATAGGTAGAAGACTTGGAATTTTCTACTTCCTTCTTCATCCTTTATTGTCATACTTGCGACAATATTATCCTCTTCTAGCACCTAAGGTGATATCTATACTGAAAATAATCTCATTTTCAGTCTAAACTTCCCTATACCTTAGTATAGTTCATTAAACTTGCCACACTTTATGTGTTTAGGAACTTTCCACAACCATATGTGTTTAAGAACTTATCTTTGCAGTATATAATCCAAGAACAAATCAAGGACTATCTATACGCTCAGGGCTCAGAAACATAGCATACAACTATGAGTCACAAACTTTTTATAAGTATGAGTTTCAAGAACTCGCACCTAACGTAATACACTCTACTATCCAATATATACATGAGAAATAATTCACCTTCTCGTTATATACATATTGATAGCGCGACATCACTATTCCAATAATTATCACTGTAATAGAATGAGTGGTTGTTACACCAAAGCACCAACCTTTGCCTATAACAAAAGTTCATACAACTCAACGATCACATGAGTCCTCAATTAAAATTTACAACCTTCTAACTCTCTCTTAACTTAATACGAATTTTCTTTAATTTGTACCTTATCCTCTATCACTCGATATGCGTTCTTCTTCCCGTACTACTCACAGTACCTGTCCATCATAGCAATCCGCCATAACTCATCTATCATTTAACTAGAAAATTTATTATTATGAGTTCATGAGATCACATCGTGATCTTATTCCTTAATCATTTCCCCAATGATTTTCTTACCCTCCTCCCTCAGGCTATAGTCTTAGGTATTCATACCTAAGGTTTATAAACTATCAGATTTGATACCAACTTGTGACGCCCCGAAATTCGATCTATCTTCACACCTGAATTCCGTACGGTACGAGTACATCTCATTCCATACATACATCATTACATCCTGAAGATTAATGATATATTCATTCATTTCCCAGGTTCTATTACCTTAAAATCTTCATTCATTAAAAATAACGATAATTACATTATTCTTATCACATTACAATTATGACTTAACTAGTCACCATATCTACAGAATAATTTTAACTAACTATTCTACAAGTCTTGGCTTGATCTTTAAGCTTGTTCATAACATGAACAATACTTCATCTTATGACGCTCATGATATTCGTAACCATAACATCTCACCATAACAGGACATCGATCTTCTTGATCTTCATAGGTTCCTTTAATACATACTACCGTCGTTCGCTGAAAATATTTTTATTTCAAACAAGTGTGAGCATTAAATTGCTCAGCAAGTCATAGCAGTTGAATATTAACAACTCAAGAATCAAAGTTCCTTTAAGACTTCAATAATCGAACAATGGTTATGAAGCAGCTTGAATAATAGGAATACGTTCTGATTCCTATAATTTTACACATACATCACATTTACTTTGGCATACTTTCATCCTTCTACCTTTTTCATAAATATTATGTCTGGCTAGACTCAATAGCACAGACTTAACAACAAAAGTTTGATCACAGAATAGTTCATTTCACAGAAACACCGAAGTGTTAATATTGTGGACAAGACCTTATACATACCAACATCTTGTACAAATATCACACATTTTCACATACAAAATACTTTCTCATATTCAACATCTGAAAAAGTTAAGAACTAACATTCATATAAAAATGAATGAAGTCAGAGAACTTGCATCAACTAGAACTTGAGCAAGAATAAGAAACTTGCCTTAGCACTACGTACTACTTACGCTATACTGTTCATCACATTCCCTATATAACACATAAGGAAAGCGCATATCCATTAGTTATATACTTGACTTCAGCATTTGTTTAACTTCACTTTACTTCTTATGGTTTGCGTTCTTGTAATCTAAGTTTACGCGACCAACTTTACTTCCATTCTTCTATTCTTTCACTAGTATTATCCTTAGCACACATCGAGTCTCTAATAGTAGTCAATATAGTACACTGAGTGGTTTCCCACAAACAACCAACAAACTAGTTTCCCATCTCGTCTACACTGTCTTTCACAGTGAGTTAGATCGGTTGCTAGTTCGTATATACCGTCGCTCTCTGATGGAATTATTTAGCCCAGATACTATATCTTGACCATTTAAGACTACGATTGCATTACAATTTAGACTTAACTTATCCGAACCATTATAACTATAATGTTCGTTAAGTTACTCCTCATTACATTTCTTATATCGTCTGGTCCAATTGACTCGGAACGTTATTCACGTTATTACCATTGACTCAGCTTTTCAATGTTATACGTTATTCTTCATTCTCTTATTACCGTTCGTTACGGCTTATTAACATTCATATGTCATCAACCGACTTTCGTCGATCGTCGCTAGACAACATGACTAAGCGAAACCCTAATTTATTCGCTAGGTCGCACGTATTTCCACCAGATTCCCGTTATCGGACTTCGTATAGAAATTACATAAGTTTTATCTTTACTTCTTAACATTCTCGTATGCCACACCTCTATTACATATCATGTAACCTTGAGGCGCGCATTAAACTTGACTACGATCCCCTGTTCACGTTTTCGAATTTCTAGTTTTAAATTTAAATATGTTTATTCAATGTTTAATTCTCTAAACCATATTTAAACATGTGGTTTAATGGTTCTCTCTTTATGAATATTAATCATTTACTTTCCCCACAATTACCATGTAAAAAGTTGGGTAATAAAATAACCGCGTCGAAAATTTTTCCCTATAAGGGCGCTGCAGCGCAGGCCTAAGGCTTAATCTTGGCGCTGCGGCGCTGGCCTGCAGTACCCGGGTCCCCTGGTCTAGAGCTGCGACGCCAGCTTTCTAGGCTTGGGCGGTGCTTGCGGCGCTAGCCCTGTTTTATTAAAATTTTTTCTAAGTTTTTCAATTTCTGAAATTCCCGGGCTCATAACTCGATCGTTATAACTCGGAATTGGCTCTTTCCAAAGCCAATAGTTCACATATCTTACGTTCTACGACTCCATCCAATCAGAATTTATTTCTGAATTCGTTGATAGAAAATTGACCATTTCGTCCATTTTTACGTTTTCGTTAAACGTTCGTGAACGTTCGACGCTCAATTCTCCGTTTTAACTCCGAATTCGTTCGTTCTTGCTCTCGCAAGTCTTATTTACCTAATTACACGTTACGCAATTGAAAACCAATATTTTTGAATCAAACAACGACTTTTAACTTTTATTTTGGGAAAATTTACAATTCGACGATTAACGTCTAATCGCGTAAACTTTCGCCGAATCTTCGTTTCTCGATATTTTTACTCCGAACCAAATGGAATCAATCCATTGGTTATTCATTATTTATTCTGACCATTCTAAACATGTAAGTTTTAATGGTTTTCTTCATTAAGTTCCTTAACCATTTAATTACGGTTTAACTTGACCATTTCAAGGTTTTAACGCATTTCTTCATTAACTTCTTAACCATTCACTTATGGTTTTACTTGTTCTTGGTTATTAGTGTTTTAATGTCCACTAATATCAATCTTTTTACTTCCTACCATTCATGCTTTGTCAATTTTCACTTCTCTTTCAATTTAAGGATTGAAATAATATAAAAATTCAAGGTAAACAATTATACCTTAAGTGTTCTTGAGTTTTCCCTTGACAACAATCTTACATAGCTTCCTTTTGCTTCTTGATTGCATGTCACAAGCTCTTCCCTTCTCTTTTCTCTTTTCTCTCCATATAGGAGTTGGTGATTTTTCAAAACTCTCAAATGAGCTCTTAAGCTCTCCTTTTATAGGAAAGCAAGACCAAGGGCTACATGGTCGTTAAGGAAAACCTCCTTAAGACCACCTCCCCCAACTTGCCAACTAATGTCCTCCCATGTGCTATCATATGCTAGCACATGGCCACCATGTCCCCCATGTGCTCATGGGTTGCCCCATGGGTTTAACCCAGCCGTTAACCCACCGGTTCGATCCACGGGTTTAATTCTTAAATTTAATTCACATTAAATCTATTTACTTCGTATAAAATTCGTATTATACGTCGTATTAATTCTCGTATTCTCCTCGCATTATACTTGTATAATAACTAGTATTATACTCATATTTATGATGTATAATAATCATTTGTTATTACACATAACCATTATCTTCTTTAATTCAACTTTCCCTAACCCTTAGGGTTTTAAGTCTGCAAGCGAAAACTTCGCGAGCCATAAATGAAATATTATTACATATTTCATCTCGTCTTAAAATCCTATCATTACACGTTTCTTGAAATTTTAATATAAATTCTCGAGCAGAAACAAATGAATAGTGATTTTCATCAGAGAAAACTTTTCTCGGCTAACTTAACTTTTCACGACATATTGTCGTCAAATTTTTCGACAGAATGTCATTTCGACATTCCAATCTCCCAAAAAGGTTTAGGGTTCAAACCCTAACATCAAACCCTAACCCTTAGGGTCAAATCCTAACCCTTAGGGTTTCACATGTGAATAGTGCCTATTTTGTCTTTTTCTCAAAAATATTTTTATTCCCATAAATCTTTTATTTTTGTCTTGAAAATTCTTACTCGTTCATTTCAGCTCGTAGCCAGAATCCTCCCCATTTCTAATTATCCAATGTCATAGAATGATTACTAAACACATAACATAGAATATAATCAATAAAATTCATTTATTAATTCTTTAAACCTAATTTCTGGACAATCCAATTTTTCGGGTTGTCACACTATCCCCTTGAAGGTATCTAACATTCATAACATGTCATTCCATCTATTGGATTACATTTGCATCTATCATACTTCCAGTGTCCAACAATCTTTATCCTGTTCATTCCATTGCATTGCATAAACATGAAAAAGAGGGGCATCTGTAGACACTCAAAATTTTGCATTCCTATTACTAACCCTGCAGAAGGGCAAAACAGTTTTTTACCTTCCAGAGACCTCCCTGGAAGTTCAAACCAAAGTCATACCCTGGCGACAACACCGGGAGATCCAGTTCCGCCCTGGTAACAATATCAGGACGTTAACTCAACCCCGGTCATAATACCGGGATGTCAACTCAGCCCCGGTTACAATACCAGGATGTCAACTCAACCCCGACAATAATACCGGGATGTCAACTCAACCCTTGGTCACAATATCGGGATGTTAACTTGACCCCGGTCACAATACCGGGATGTCAACTCAACCCCGACGACAACATATGAAGATCTAACTCAACCCCGGGGACAACACCGGGATGTCAAGTCAAGCCCCAGCTACAACTCGGGAGGTACTGCAACCCCAACGACAACACCGGGAGATCCAACTCAACCCCGACGACAATAATGGGATGTCAAGTCAAACCCCAGTGACAACACCGGGAGATCCAACTCAACTTCAGCGACAACACCGGGATGTCCAGTTAAGCCCCGGCTATAACCCAGGAGGTACAACAACCCCGGTGACAATACCGGGAGATCCAACTCAACCCCGGTCACAATATTGGGATGTCAATTCAACCCCGGTTACAATACCGGGATGTCAATTCAACCCTGGTCACAATATCGGGATGTCAACTCAACCCCGGTCACAATACCAGGATGTCAACTCAACCCCGATCATAATACCGAGATGTCAACTCAACCCCGGTCACAATACCAGGAAGTACAGAAACCCCGGCGATAACACCGGGAGATCCAATTTTACTCCGGCGACAACACCTGGATGTCAAGTCAAACCCCGGCGACAACACTAGGATGTCAAGTCAAGCCCCTGCCACAACCCGGGAGATGTAGTCACCCCAGAGACAACCCTAGGGAAACCAAGTCAACCTCAAAAATAACCCTAAGGACAAACAGAATCAGCTGTGATCAAAACCTCAGAGAAAACCTCGGGAAAACAGTCGAAGACCGTGCCAGTACATTATACAACACCTAGAGGGGCAAAATGGTCATTTTACCAACTTGAAGCCAATCCGATCAAAATCATGTCGAATTGATGCAACGAAGGTTAGAAAAAACCATAACATTGATCCTGAGTGAAGGCAACACAATACAGCTTAACGGATAAACTGTGAAGAAACGAAGATCCGATTATAAATGTAATACCCGAGAATTTCTGAATATTATTAAATAAATATATTAATGAAAATGAGAATTTATTTAATATAAATGATATTGTGTTATAAGAAGGATTAACTCAATTCTATTAAATTGAATAATTATAATAATAATTGAGAAATTTATGGAGTTTGCGATAAACTCGTTGATAGCCTTGTGTGGCAAAGTGATGAGGATTATTAATGATTATATTAATTAACGAATGAATTATTAAGTGAACAATTAATCTATAGTAATTGTTAATTGTTATTAGAGAATATTAATTAATTATTATAGAATATTAATGATAATTAATTGATGATGTGGGAATTATTATTATTGCAAATAATATAATAGTAATAAGCAACGTGTTTATAAATATAATAAGAATTATAATTATTCATGTGATATTTAATCATGTAAGTGTTAATCTATTATTGTGAATATTAATAATTGTATGGACTAATGAGAAGCGAATTAATTAATATTATTATTAATTAATTGATGAGATAAGTAAATTATTTACTTCTATGTGCGAGCATACGAATCAAAAAGTATAACGTATAGTAGCTAACTATATATTATATAAAGTGTAAATTGCAATGCGACTCTATTATATATAAACTATATAGTAAAGTTATTTAATTATGAGAGTTACATGAAATGCCTATGTAACAATGTGAATATACATTAAAGTGAGACATCATGAATATATGGTGGACAATTTAATAATACATGAGATAATGTAATGTGATAACATCCGATTAAATTATATCGGTAAGATAGAAATGTACATGAATTATATATGGAGGTGTATATATGAACCTCAAATTTCTATATTGTAATATCATTTCTTCATTTAAAACTATATTGTGAGACTAATGGAATTTATAGCCTAAGGGTATATAATATATATGTGATAAAACTAAGTATGCAGTATGTTATTTTGCCATGTTGCTGAGAATGAGTTGTCCCTAAGTGTATGGCTCATTCTCTCCACACGTGAACAAATCAAAGCCTAAGCCTATTACTTGCATAAATCAATCCTCAGCATTCTAGCAAATCATGATATGGGGAGTGGGCACAACAGTGTTCTTCAACCACTCTACCAACTCTTCCTTAGCTGATATACAAAGTTTCAATCTATTGGTTCAATTTAATGGACAATTGCATTGTCTGTGTAAGGATTGCTCTATAAATATGACTCCCTCCCTTCTCTTTTCAAATTGCTGAGAGTTGTTTAAGTGTTGAGAGCATACACTAGTTATATCAGTAGAGTGAGAGGTGTGGATTAGCAGCAAACTTAGATTGCATTAATAGAGGTATAATTACAGAATTCTTGGTTCTTTATTTTCTGTTTCTGCAAATTCTTGAATTCTTGATATTGTGGAAATTGATGACAATTGAAGTGTGAATTGCTTAGTTAGTTGATATATAGACTTATAAACATGTTTAAACCACAATGTAATTGTTTAGAAAAGTTTTCATGAAGTAATTTTGTGATTTGGGATAATGTTTGCCGAGGCTAGCTGATCTCTGGGCTGGAACGGGAGCCGCGAGGCCGCGCGTCTCCCTAGTACAATTTGGGCGCTGCCGCGCGCCACTGCAGAAATTGTTGATGATTTCTTTTATATCTTCTGATGTATTGAGCATGTTGTACTGTTAGGATATGCATATAACTCACAATAACATATGGAATAAGGGTACTAGGTTATAGTAATCCATGCTAGTGGTTTTAGTTGAGTATTTCGAAGAAAACTGAAAGTTATGAAAAGAGGAACTTTGATATGTTAGCTTTATATTGACATTCTGACTTTTGAAACATATTTGTATGACCTATAAACACATGATATGAATGTTAACTTGCGTATCTATGCTTCATAATGTAACTTGAGCATATGAACCTCAATAGTGAACCTTTCCAACGAAAACTCAAGCGTTGAACATGGACTCTAACATGTTATATTAGGATTCTAGGTTCTAATTTTTCGAACATGTTATATGACCTTGAAATACGTGTCAAACATGTTAACATATGAATCTAGATAGCATGAGCATGTTAGGCCTTATTAGTGAGCTTTACTAATGAGAATACAAGTTTTAAACGTACACCTTGATATGTTAACTTGAAGTTTAAATTCTGAAGTTTATGAACGTGTTGGATAATACTATTGACTTCATGAACGTCATGCATGTATACATACCATGCTAGATGTCATGATTAAAATTTAGCGTAAACGAAGCATGTTTTCAACTAATAACTGTAATAGTTACATGTATGAAATGTGAATACTCATAAGTATGCCTAATGCAAAGTATATGAATACCTTATGTGTTTAAAGAGCGAGCATGATAGGCCTTGTGAATTCCATGACCTTGAATGGCTTTAAATTATTGAAAGTGTTAACTTAGAATCTATTGCATGTATGATTGGAACAAGGAAAGGTTGTATACACATAAAAGTATCCTTTAAACATGTATACATGCTACGTGATATTATATGATGTTACTTGAACCCGATTTTGACGGTTAACTTATGAGAATGCCATAACTTGCTAAAATGAAATACATTTAGTATTAATTGTGGTCTTATATGATATTAATAATATGAGAGCATGTTTGCTAATTGTTGCGATCTTATATGATATGAGAATGTGTTTAAACTCAAAAGGAGGAACGTTAAGGATAGACATTATATTCTATATAACTGTGTAGCTAGGTTAAGACTTAGCTTATGTGTTAATCGTATATACTAGATGAGGTATAATGTTAAACTATATAACTAATGGATATCATATATACGTAACTATATTACGAGAGGAATTCGAAAGTGTTGATTTTCTTTTCGTGGATAAACTACGCTAAAGGCAAGTTCTCTAACTTACACTCTTTTAAAGTGCAAGTTTCCTAACTTACACTCTTTTACGGTGCAAGTATCTAAACCTTATCTCTTTGGATGCAAGTATCCTAACCGACGCATTTACTTTATGCAAGTATTCTATCCTTGTATATTGCGAACTAGTTTCTTTACTTAATCGTTTGAATTGAATTAGCATACTTGAACTCTTATTTCATTAAAGCTATTGTTCATGTGGAACTTGGTATTGTTCTTGAATATTGTGAAAGTGTTTATGCCATTTGATTCTGCTAGACTTATATTATTGAAAGGTGACCCAAACCGATTGATTGGTGCGGGATCTTATATTTGATTGAGAAGAACAAAATATAACTGTCGGAGAATCGACGCGCGCACATTAGTATGATTGAGTGTTATGCATAACATAGGGTACTTTAGGCTGATCACCTAATGTACTTGTTTTTGTTGGATTTTTCAGTTTATTACTGTCAATTCCTATGGAAGTTCATAGTCCTTAGTGACTGCTCAGTATTCAGTTATCTTGAAATCTTGAATTGGTTTATTATTGAATCTTATTGATATTATTCTGTCCTTAGCGACTGTTATTGAAAATTATTGATATTCTTGTTATCCTTGAACTATCAAACCTTGCTATACCCCTTCGAGAATTGAGAATTATATTACAAACTCTTATTGTATATTACTTGCTGGACAAATTGTGCTCATTCTTGCTTTCCCTAAAAATATTTCAGTTAAGGCCGAGCAGTGCGGACCCTCGAGTACCGACAAGGGCAAGGGAAAGGCTACTGAGTAGCTTTGTTTATGTAGGACTTTATGATTATAATAAAGAACTTATCATATTATGTATTAGTTAAGGTTATTTATGCTTAAGATATGTCTAAGCTATGTAATCACTGTTTAAGTTGCGAAGACCTTGGGACGTGAATAAATTATATTATTTAAATGTAATCTATTCGGTATTAGTTGTGTATTATTCTGCTGTGCGATCCGACATTTAGTTGTATTATTATTGTGATGTATTACCATGAGCACGTGACGAACTGAATTCGAGAGACCAAGTGGCGGTCCCGGATTTGGGGGCGTCACAATAAACCCATCTTCTTGGATTCGAAAAAGTTTAAGTCCCATGTCATTGTGACGCTCTCGGAAAGGGCTTTCCAGAAAGGTATAGCATGCCTCAAACGGACGCTCTGATCAAAAGTTAGAAAGTTTCTCAGACAAACAGAATTCGCTCTGACATCGCGTTGCTCAGAGTGCACGTACTTCGAGATGACGGGACCCACCAGGTGAGGCCCACCATAGGGAGCCGTAGGTAGAGGTACGACAGCCGCAGGTAGACCTGCTACCATCGGGTCTTTAAATATAAGACCCCCCTTGCCAAAAAAAAAGAAAAAAAAAGAAAACGCTTTGAAACTCCGCCCGTTTCATCCCTTAGCCCTACCTCTTGTACTCCAAACTTCGATTTTATTCTTCTAACACGTTTGTATACGTATATATTTACGACATATCAAAAATTAACCGGTGGAAACGTCCATTTGAAGCATACTAAATGGCAAAAAGCCAGTGTAGCAGTCCATTGTAAGTATTTTTACGATCATAACTCGTTTTCTACTTTATTACGTATATTTATACGTGCACGTAAAGTTTGTCTTCTGATTTTGCACCGAACTCAGTTTTGTGGCCGTTTTTGCTTACTTTTTAGTACATTTTAGTACATATATACGTTTTTTGCATTTGCATAGCCTGGATTAACGATCCGTGGCTTTTACTCGCTTTTATGTACATATATATATATATATATATATATATACGTACTAACTTGTTCGGTCTGGATCGCTGATTCATGGCATTTTTAGCTTTATTATATATATAACTGACTATATATATATATATATATATATACTAATTTTCAATTCTGTCAAGCCCGGATTGCAAATTCGTGGCAGTTACTGCTTTTGTATATAATTTTTCTAACTTCGTTTGGCTTGGATTGCTAATTTGTGGTCTTTTTCGTTTTAATATATATATATATATATATATATATATATATATATATATATATACACTAAATATATATATTAACATTTACATTCTAGTTTGGCCTGGATTGGAAATCCGTGACTTCTTTACCGCTTTTATATATATAAATATATATATATATATATATATATATATATATTTACATTCTGTCAAGCATGAATTATTCTGTGACTCTTTTACAGCTTTTATATATATATTTATATTTTGTCAAGCCTGGATTATTCCGTGGCTCTTTACAGCTTTATATATATATATATATATATATATATATATATATATATATATATATATATATATTTACATTCAGTTGAGCTTGGAGAAATTCGTGGCTCTTTATCGCTTTTAAATATATATATATATATATATATATATATATATATATATAAATTCGTGGCTCTTTATCGCTTTTAAATATATATATATATATATATATATATATATATATATATTTACATTTTTTGTCCGGGCCTGAGATTGGAAATCCGTCGCCCTTTACAGTTTTATGTATATATATATATATATATATATATATATATTTCATTTCTGTCTGGGCATAGGATTGGAAATCTGGCGCCCTTTACAGCTTTCGTATATATATAATTATGTATATATTCTTTATTCATTATGATCAAATATCTGTTTTAAATGCTCATTTGACATGCATTTATTTTAATGTAAATTTGGCGAATTAAATTTATTTAAATCTAGCCTTTTCTACCTTTCAAACGGTTCCAAATAGGTCCAACCGGAATCGAAAAGCTAGAATGGCTAAGATTTATTTAAATCTAGGCTTTCTTTCTAGTTTTGTTAAATTTTAAAGCGACCTCGCGACCCTTAGATCCCTATCTAGTGGGAACGAGAAGCTTTGGCTTCACGCATGCAAGGATTTGACTGATGGATCCTTTGTTTTGCGGCGTATAGATGTAAATATACATTCTTGGTGAATATCTGTGTTGTGCAGGTTTTCTTGGCCTCCTTCTGTGAGCCTAGGAATCGTGGGATTTGTAATCAAACAGATCAGAATCTGATTCCCACGATGGACAAACTTCATATTACAAATGTACCCTGTCAGTTTTTCTGTAAAAATGTACATCCAAAGGACCTTAAAACGGTTATCCAGGTTTAAGGTCTCAAACATAATAAAATATGGTTTGTTGTGCTAGAGTCACTCCGATGACTGTCATGCCCATGAGAAGACCGACACTTGTATATATTTTTGTGTGGTCGAGGATCCTTCGCAGCCCGACAATCATCATTTAAATCAAGCCGAAGGCTGAAAAGATAAAAAATGAAAGCATAAACATGTTTCATTTCCTATGCAAGCAAAAGGGTTTGAGAATCTTCTTTCAAAACATCATTTTCATATCTTGTCCAAAATTAGATTTTTGCAAATCAAATCAAACTCTTTGTATATAGGTTCAACGAAGCACGACAATACTTTCAAATCAAACAAACGTAGGCTCAATTACTTCTAGCATACATACACACATTGCAATTTAAAAGAAAAATATTGAAAAGATGTGGTACCGTGTTTCACGGGAGTTGGGGGGAGGGGTGCTTAATACCTTCCCCCCACTTAACCAAGCCCCCGAACTTTAAAATCTTGGTTTCAAGTTCAAGTTTCGACAATGTCCAGTAATTGGGCCTACTTACAAAATTAAACGAAACTCGGTTGAGTTGGTATAACCATTTTCAAATCTACTAACTGACAACTCAGTAAACCGTTCAAAATCGTCGACATGATACATGCTAGCCTATTCCTAAAATACTCCACCTTTCATAAAACAGATAAGATAAATAAGGGTAGAAAGCAAACTAAACTTAGGAAGAGAGAAAGATTCAGGCCCAGAGTTGACCGGATTTTTTTCCGACGTCGATAGACATTTAGTATCAATTTTTTCACGTACGGTTTTCTGGTATAAATCCTTAACATTGTAATCAGTTTTTTTAACTATGGGGTAATTGTTTAGGGTGCGGGTAAATCAGCTGTTTTGAACAGCCTAATTGGACATCCTGCTTTGGTAAGTAGACAAATGGACTTGCATTATGCCTGCACAAGCTTGTGCTCTCCGTTCACTTATAATTCACAAACAGGCACAACTGCTCAAACACATGCACATGCACATGCAACCTTTCCACAATTAACATATTTTGCAGGGGTATTTTCTTGTCTTTCCATGTTTGATGGATAGAATCATAGAAATAAGTCCATATTCTGTTGTTCGTACTTTTGCAAATAAATTGAGCTAATTTATTTTTTAGGAATGGACAGAATAAGAGGTCTTTAACTTAATGAATTCGATGGTCTTTCTTTTGTGGAATCTTTCTTTCAACTTTTGAAGGTGAAGTTCCCTTGAAGCAAAGAAGTGTATCACCACAAGAATCCAACCCTCAAGAATCCATCTCCGTCTGTTGAACTTGGTGCAGAATGGCGGAATCAACTCCAAAATGGAAAGCCTCTATCATCATTGTTATTGTCTTCCTCTGCTTCATAGTTTTACCTTTCTACAGTGCAATCTATTTAGGTGAAATGGAGTTATTACTGTCCCTAAGAAACTCTAATGTCCAAAAACGACATGCATTTCCAAGTTGGTTTGATTCAAAGATTTTGCCATGCAACTGGACTGGCATAAAGTGTGAGTGTCTAGTAGTGTCACAGATAGATTTATCCTGTACACTTTTACCCCTGAATATTCTATTTCCTAGCAGCCTTGGAAAATTTAGATCTCTGAAGCACCTCAACGTCAGCAGTTGTGCCCTTGGATAGAATGTGTTGATCTTGTTGGATATTTACTTGATAACAATGGAGCTGAAGTAAACTGTTAACTTCATTATAACTTATCCGTTATCTCTATTGAATTCTTGATAAATGTGTATCATTTTTTTACAGATCAGCGGGCAACTGAAATCCTTGTAAATTGTAGCAAGCTTAACAGCAGAACGAGATGGTGAACTTGGGAAGGCTGCTCTTAATTCTCTTGCGACCGGTTATAAAATTATTGGTGATTTGTGATCCTAAGCACTCCAACTAGTTGTTGCTCTTAAATCTAATGGTGTCTGGAATTTGTTATATTTAAGAGGAGCAAGAGCATGGATGAACATGTGTATTATTTAGTGGCGAAGCCAGAAAGTTTTGATAGTGGGGTCAAAATTATTACTGAGCTACAAATAATTTGGCGGCGGGATTTCGGGGGCAGCGCGCCCTAGTCATTTTTTTAATACTTTATACTTTCGGGTCACACACACACACACACACACACACACACACACATATATATATATATATATATATATATATATATATATACTATATTACAATAAAAATATAATAAGTAATAATATATGGTATATATACACTATATTGACTCATAATAGACTTTTTTAATCACAACTGTTTATAAGTAAGTAATTCATTATTTATTTTTAAAAATAAAATAAATTAGATTATTATTTAGTTTAAAATATTATAGAGAGATATACATATATTGAGAGAATACGAGTCATATGTGGTTAAAATTTGATTAACAAAGTTATAAATTTTCAATTTGACCCCGTATAATAGAAAATTTATAAAATTTTAGTGGAGTTAATTTATATATAATAATTAAAATTTTAAAATTTACCTTATATTATAAAATAATTTTTTTTCCTGACATATTCCATGTGGCTTCGCCACTGGTATTATTAGTAGAACTGTCTATTTGAACATTGAAAAAGCAATATCTATCCATTCCTTAGCGAATGGACTATGATACACATCTTGAAAGCTGGATTGTATTTTCTTTTCATTTTAAAGGATTTACCATCATAGAAGAAATTCCTGATCAAAATTCTATGTAAAGCTCTGTAGGATTTAAATGTCTTTGAACTCACAGGAGGGATGATTATTGCTTTGTGAATGATTATAATAGCAAACATAATGAGATCCAAAAACGTTGTATATATGCATGTATTACAACATTTTTTAGTCAGAAAAGTTATGAAATCATACTATCTACAACGTTTTCACGCATCCAACACCTTATGGAAAACAAATCTACAACGTTTTTTTAGAAAAAAATATTGTGTGATGTGTTAAACTACAACGTTTTTGACAAAATAAACGTTGTTGCTGGCTAAGGTAGAGATCCAAAAACGTATATATGCATGTATTACAACGTTTTTTAGTTAGAAACGTTGTGGAATCATACTATCTCCAACGTTTTCACGCATCCAACACCTTATGGAAATTAAATCTACAACGTTTTTTAGAAGAAAAAAAACGTTGTGTGATGTGTCAAACTACAACGTTTTAAAAACGTTGTGTAAATGTGTCTAATAGATGACACAGCTAACCACGACGTTTCTGGGGGCCCAATTACAACATTTTTTAAGCGTTATATATTTACTTTTTTCTACTAGTGTTTGATACTTTGTTTATTAACATTAAGTCTATGAACTTATTCCAAAAGTAGTGTTGTACCTCTTTGGACCTATGCACCAATGATTCGATTTGGATAAAAGTTCATTTTTAGAACAAATATATAAAAGTGACGTTTTGAAAAATAAGATTTTTGAATCCTTCGTCAAATAGGAATTGAGGTTCTTTGATACATCCATTTATTTGACCTAAATATATCCCCGAATCGATTCATTCTTTATTAAAGCTCTTTGTGGTTTTGATTTGAAAATCGTTTTGGGTGATAATGAATGCAATAATGCGCCAAAAAGGGTCGGGCTATCATCGGGCATGAAATCCATCTTGATAGACCCGAACTCCTGCAATCATAAGTTTTCACTATTACGGGATCTTAAATCCAACTTATCGATCGGGACGAACCCCTCGAACTCGTTTTAAAATCAAATATTACACGTACAACAATTTTGCGTTATTGAAACATTACATTGTAAACAAAAGGTCCATTGCGGAAATATAGTCAAGATCCAGTTATTAGATCTCGACCCCGGGATTCCTAGGCTCACATTAATATACTAAAATAAATATATACAATGTATCCTAAACTCGATATTAGGTGATTTCATCTGTTGAAACCCCTATCACGTGTCATTAGGACCCCCTCACCTCTAGATATAGATCTAGGGCTCTACGGGATAATCGGGACTGATCAAAAACATCTAAATGACTAGATCTACCGTAGATCTAAGTCGATCTAGCATTTAAGTTAGAGCTTTGAGCTTCATAACCGGTTAAAGGGCTAGATCCGGTTAGATCTAGGTAGATCTAGTCCTAGGATTTGATCAGTTTACTCATCCTTTTGAGGCCTAGTGCACCTGGATTTCAACTAAAAATATCCATGGTAATTTGGCTACTATGTAAAGTTCACTTTTGATTTTATTTCATAAATATGAACTGTTCCTATTTTTGGAAAGGTGTGCTACTGAATGGCCACCTAGACATGCCTATGTGCATGCGGACAGTCCATTTTACAAAGGAGATGTAGCAAATTTTTTTTAAAATCCGAGTATTTAATAAACATGCAATTTTGACTCTACTGGAGATTTTTGACTAACCCATGCATGTTTTAGGATTTATCTCTTGAAAAACATGCAGTTTTGACTTTACTGGTTATTTTTGACTGACCCATGCATGTTTTAGGACTTAGAGATACATTGAGTATTGATTTAAAAAGTAATAAGCCACAGGTTTTAGGCTTACCACACCCTTTCTGAGGTGATTTGGAGACTCAGTCCAGGTGATGGACAGAGATAGACCCGATAATGCCAGCAAAGTCGTTTCAGGCGTCAGATGTAGAAGGGCTTCTGATGTTCGTCAGCCACGTCCGGCTCGACCGCCTCGCAGATTGGCGGAGTTAGTGATTCGTACAACACAGGATGAGCAGCCGATCAATATTGATGATGACCAGGCTTATTTTGCTGCTCTGGCCCCTGCTCAGGCTCCACGTGCTGAGGTTCCAGGCATTGTTGTGCCGACCTAGGAGCTGTTGGGCGACTTGAGTCGCCATCCATCGAGGTTTGTCCATGCTAATGAGGTGACTTAAAATTTTTCTCTTCTTGGATTCTTTTCTTTCTTTTACCATTCTCAGGGCACATATTTTTGACATGGGTTGATATTTTGATGCAGGTTCCCGGCTTTACGCAGCCTCGAAGGAGTTGGTTCAACGTGCATTCTCTATTTCATACTTTGCACTAGGAATAAAGGGATATTGTTGATGGCTGGGGGTTCCAGGCTTTCTTTTCTATTCTTCCCCGCTAATGCCCCTGGGGGTATATGAGGGCTTTGTCTGAGCGTTGGTTCCACCAGACTCAGTCCCTTCACTTGTTGGATTGTGAGGTGATGATGACCCCTATAGATTGGAGGTTCATCACCGGTATTGAGTTTGAGGGTGAGCCAGTGCTTGTCGTGGCTGACATCACACCTACTGCCGTTCGGTCCCTGCTGGGAATTCCTGCAACGACGCTCAAGGGTTGGATGGTCCGATATGGTCCCTTGAGTATAGATGCCCAGAGCGGGGCTTTGCTGGAGCCTCCATCTGATGATTGGAGGGTTAGAGATCGTATTCTAAGGTAATTTTTTTTAGTGATAATCAGGGGTTATTTTGTAACGGATAACTCATCTACTGTGGCTATTGCTTTGGTCAGTGCTACCCGATATGTAGAGCGCCTCAGTGACTTTAATTGGGGTTCCTACACCTTTGCCTATTTTCTCCGGGGCATGCGCATGCTTTCGGAGTGTTTAACGGAGGCTTGGTTAGGGTTCTACCCGTTTCTGTTGGTGAGTACATCTTTCTTGTACCTTTTTCATTTCAGCATTTATATTTGTCAGACTTGATCATTGAGGACTTTTGATACTGACATAGCCAGTTCTGGGATTTGAGAGGCTTCCTTGCCTACGGCCTGCCACTACTTTAGGTCTGGAGACCTATCCTCGAGGACGGCGTTGGCATCACTTGACTTTGGTGGAGGTCCCTGTTGCTGAGGGATTCACCCATGCTCGCTTACAGTTGGAGCTTTTGATGGTTGGATCGATCTTCTGAATGTCGTATACCTCTGTGTTCTTGACGGTTGGATTTGAGGGAGGCTTCCCCACTGGTCAGAGTTTGCATTGTCGACCCGTAGAGTCCCGATTTTGACAGAAAGAGGTTGGGAGCTCTATTTGGGAGAGCGTGCTATCAGGAGTATTACGGGTCAAATCCACATTCTCATTATTCCTCCTGCTTATCATCATTGGCCATTGATCATGCCACTGACAGATATTCCCATGGAGGGCATAGATGGCTTCACCCTATCAGAGGGCCAGTTCAGCCAGGAGGCATTCAGTAGATGGTGGAGCCCTCACACTATTGGAGCTCAGACTAGGGCTACCAGTTCATGGCAGATATGGTGCCAGGGTCTGTGATGATGACAGACTAAATAGCTTGCCTCAGGGAGCCCACTCATTCAGATCAAATTGCAGAGCTGACCCGGGAGTTAGAGAGAGCTCATTTTTTCATCTGGCACCATGGCCGAGATCCGTTAGAGGCATCTTCTTTTGACCCGTCCAGCTCAGGAGTGGGATCCTCTTCAGGTCCATTTTCCAGCAGTTTTATAGGGGCTGATCCTCCCTTGTACCACCCAGATATGCCTGATGATCGCAATTTTGTGTCCACAGCGGAGATGGAGCAGGTTGATAACATAGGCACAGATTATCTGGACCTCTTTTGATAGCTATGGTAGCTATATCTTTTTGGTCAGCCACTATTTTGGCTATTTGGGCGGCTGTGCCATTATTTTGATAGACCACTGTTAGTAGTTGGGTGGTGGTGCCCCATTTTCTTGTACTCTTTATTTCACTTTGTATTATCAGACAGGGATGATGCCCGCAGTAGATAGCTTGCTATAGATATTCAGGATATTTCCTATCTATCGCATCATGTTTATATTTGTCATCATGCTTGTATTATGTCATATATATGCATTTAGACAGATGAGTTTAGACTTGACCCCTGGATGGCCTTGTGATACGGTGATACAGACGACATCGTCTGCAGTTAGCCTTATCGAGCATCTACCACCGTCTGAGGTGGCTTTATCATTGAGGTCGTGGTACGAGAGCCTGCCCTTCTCAGCCAGAGGGACAGTAGATCAGATGTTGGGGCATTCGTTGGCCTTTGCAGATTTCCAGGTGCCATATGGATTCATCGATGGCATTTTATCCTGCTGGATACCCGAGAGGCAGGTTTTTCGCATCTGGCAACATGAGCTGATGTCGACTCTGGAGGAGTATGAGCGACTTACCGATTTGGCTTTGGACTTGCCGTGCGCTCGGACTGCTATTAGCGATATGAGGAGACCGTTCCTGCTGATGTCCGATCTTCGCTAAAGGGTAGTCATGAACAAGATCATTTCTAGGCATGTGATCTCGATTGACTTCTTGATCGATCATTTTGGTGAGCTTGATAGCTACGATCGACATGCCGAGGATTTTGTTATTTCAGCAGAGGCGTGGCATCTGGCCAGGGTAGATATTCTGCTGATGTGCAACATGGCATACATCTACATGCCGTTACGCTTGGATCACCTGGATGTAGGATTAGTAGTCGTGGTTAGGGCCCTTAGACAGGGCACTATCATCCCGATGATATTAGCTGAGACACTGCTGTCAGCCACTCACTGTATTACGCACCCAAAGGGGTTCTTCAGAGGCAGTTCGGTCTTACTGTATATATGGCTTATGTCCCATATACGATCGATTGGATCTTTCAGGCATCATGGGTATTATTTTTCCCATGATATAGCTATGTCCTACTCCTTTCAGCCGGCAGAGTGTACCGATGTAGATACATGGTTGGCATTTTTATCGGATATTGAGCATCCGTTCTCGATCTTATAATGCTCAGGGCTAGCCTCCCCATATAGCTTCATTACTCATGTATCTGGCATGGACTATCTGCCCCTATCGGGATTGAGGAGGGTGACTACTTATCATCCCCTGGCTGTTATGAGCCAGTTTGATTAGTTCCAGAGCCTACACCAATTTGATGGGGCTGCTGATCAGGGCTGAGTTCTTCAGTAGTCATTCGGACCGTTCTCTATAGTATTTTGCATGGCTGGAGGCAGATATGGCAGCAGCAACAGATGCCCATTATCTCCGATTGTGGACTCTGATGAGGAGGAGCCTATAGAGGATCCTGAGTCTCCCACTGAGGATGAGCTATTTATGGGTTTGACAGCGGTACTGGTCAGTGATCCACTGATTATTCCTGCAGGGACAGATCCAGCTTTGGCGGACTCACTATTTAGGATGATCTTTGAGCGGGATCAGGCTAGAGCGCAGATGTTGACCGCTTTGTCTGGACAGAGATATAGCTTTGGATGAGAGGGATGCGTCTTGAGCCGCTCAGGATGCAGGATTGATTGAGCGAGAGGAGCTCTGATCTGCCAGAGATGCAGCTTTTGTAGAGAGGGATGAGATCCACTCAGCCAGAGATGCAGCTTTTGTTGAGATCAAGGAGACTTTTATTGCTCGGGACGTAGCTTTTGCGGAGAGGGATGAGGCTATATCTTCTTGTGATGTCCACATTGCTGACAGTACTGCTCTTCGATCTTATACTCACGGCCTGGTTATAGAGATGAATGCATAAATTGATGACCACAGTGCCACACTACAGATGATTGTGGAGGTTTTGAGCCGTATGGAGGCTAAAGGTATCGCACTTGCAGCTGCTCCTCCATCTTCAGAGAGAGATGCCATGGTGGCATTGCTGGCCCGCTTATCCTTGGGTCTATAGATTAGCTTTATTTTTCCTGCACATACTAGATCAGCCATCTTTTGTCATATACAGGACACTATGTATATATCAAACAGTTTTATATATTAGAGAAATATATTTTTGATTCACTTCCCTGTTTGGAGATGTATTATCATTGCTGAGTGATTACCACTTCTTTCATGACTCGCCGCTGTTGATGTATACTGAACCTCTCCTTGAGGGATTGACAGTTGAGATGTCAGGGAGTATCTCAGATGGGCCTGTTAACTAGGGAGCTTGATAGAATTTAGGTTTTATGAAATTTTGATGTCTTGAGACTGGTTTTTATTTATTTTATTGATTTTTGTTTATTCTTGAAGGTCAAACAGCACCATAAATGGCTGCCTACGTACTCCCGGGTGGAGGGAGATCAGGTTATTCGTAGTTCCGTCTTTCTAGTGAAAACCGAACCTGATTTGATTCGTAGGACCCGGATGCTGGCATGCATGTGCTTCAGACATAATACCTTTTCACGGCGTCTGAATTGATGAGTTGGGGAAATTCGTTCCCTTCCATTTCTTGTAATCTGATAGCTCCTCCTGTCAACACCTCCTTGACAATGAAAGGGCCTTCCCAATTAGGGGTGAACTTTCCTTTGGCTTCATCTTGATTGGCCAGTATTTTCTTCAGCACCAAGTCATTTTCTTTGAATTATCGTATTTGGACCTTCTTGTTGTAGGATCGAGCAATCCTTTGCTGATATAACTGCCCTTGGAAAATGGTTGTAGCCCTCTTTTCATCTATCAGGGACAATTAGTGATATCGGTCTTGCAACCATTGATCTTCGTCTATCTGAGCGTCGATTAACACTCGCAAGGACTCCATCTCTACTTCTATGGGGAGGACTGCTTCCATGCCATAGACTAATGAATAGGGGGTAGCCCCAGTAGAGGTGCGCATTGACGTCCTGTATGCTAATAGGGTTAGAGGCAGCATGTCAGGCCATTCTTTGTGATTGGCAGACATTTTTTGCATGATCTTTTTGATGTTCTTGTTGACCTCTTTGACAGCCCCATTCATCTTGGGCCGATAGATGACGAAATTGAGATGCTTGATGTGGAACTTGTTACATAGCACTCTCATCATCTGATTATTCAGGTTCTTGGTGTTGTTTGATATGATCACCTCTGGTTGTCCATACCGACGTACGACATTGTTTCTGATGAAACCAATTATGACCTCTTTGGTGACTTTGGGAAAAGAGGCTTCTTCAACCCATTTGGTGAAGTAATCGATCATGGTGAAGATAAATTGATGACCATTGCTGGCTTTGGGTTCAACTGGGCCAATTACATCCATTCCCCACATAGAGAAAGGCTATGGTGAACTCATGTTGTGTAGCTCATTTGAAGGAGCGTGGATGGCATTTCTATGTACTTGGCATTGAAAGCATCTCTTGACGTGATCATCACAGTCGGCTTTGAGCGAGATCCAATAATGCCCTATTCTTAATATTTTCTTGGCCAGCAGATGACCGCTTATGTGTGGACAACAGACTCCACCGTGGATTTTATCCTTCAGTCTTTGGGCTTGCTCTTTATCAAGGCATCTTAACAGGATTATTCCATTATCTCTTTTGTAGAGTGCATCTCCGCTTAGATAGAACTTCATAGCCATCTTGTGAATCCGCTTTCTCTCGGATTGACTTGCTCCAGTGGGTGTAGATCCATCTCGTAGATATTCCTTGATATCTTAATACCAAGGCTGCTTGATAGGATGTATTTCATCTGATACTTCTCCAATGTAATTCCCATATGTCGGGGCTTTCTGAATTATGAATTTGAGGCAAGGAATCCCACTCCTATCGGATATGCGGATTAATGAAGCTAACGTTGCCAATGCATCAGCGAAGTCATTCCTACCCCGAGGAATATGGCTAAAGGTTAGGTCTTCAATTTCTAGGGATATTTTGACAACCTGCCGATGATAGGGCAACAAATGCAGTTCTTTGGTGTGATATGCCCCAGTGGTTTGTCTAATGACCAATTAAAGAGTCTCCAAAGACCAGTAGGTGTTTGATACCCATGGATTGGGCTAGTTTTAACCCCATTATTCAACCTTCATACTCGGCTATGTTGTCGGTGTTGCCAAATTGAAGTTTGGTAGCCACATAATATTGTTCTCCTGTACCAGAGATAAGGACTGCCCCAGCTCCGACACCTTCCATGTTTACTACTCCATCAAATACATTTTCCATGGTTGGACTGTATTCCCTTGCTGGAGTTGTTAAATTATCATGATTCCATCATCTGGGAAATAAGTCTCTAGGAGCTCGAACCCTCCTGAAGGTGCTTCAGCCAATTGATCTGCAATGCCTTAACCTTTGATTAACTTCTGAGTCATGTAGACAATGTCAAATTATTATAGAATCAACTGCCATTTGGACAGTCGACAATTCAACATTGGCTTGTTAAATACATATTTGAGTGGATCTATGTGGGATATGAAGTAGGTCGTGTGCCCATGGAGGCAATGTTGTAACCTCATTGCGGCCCACACTAATGCACATCATGTTTTCTCGATCAGGTTGTACTTCTGTTCACCATTGCTGAATCTTTTGCTGATGTAGTAGATGGCTCTTTCTTTGCTACTATCATCCTTCTGTCCTAACATGCAGCCCATAGCATCAGCGTTGACGGATAGGTACATGAATAAGGGAACTTCATCCCTTGGAGGTACCAAAATAGGTGCTTCGACCAGCTATTTCTTGATGGTAAGGAAGGCTTAATGACAATCCTTGTTCCATTTAGTGGAGGAATTCTTCCTTAGTAGCTTGAATATGGGTTCACAGGTTGCTGTGAGCTGGGAAATGAATCGACTTATGAAGTTGATTCTCCCCAGAAACCCACGTATCTCCTTCTTTATTCGAGGTACTGGCATCTCAGTGATGACTTTGATCTTGGAAGGGTCTAGCTTGATGCCTCGATTGCTCACCAAGAATCCTAGCAACTTGTCTGCTTTGACGCCCAAAGCACATTTGGCTGGATTTAGCTTGAGGTTGTACTTACGCAACCTGTTGAACAACTTCCTGAGATATTCATGTGATCATCCTCCTTCCGGGATTTGATGATGATGTCGTCCACATGAACCTTTATCTCTTTGTGCATCATGTCATGAAACAGGGCCATCATGGCTCGCTGATAGGTGGCGCCGGCATTGATGAGACAGAAAGAGAGTTGCCTATAGCAGAAGGTTCCCCAGGGAGTGATGAAAACTATTTTCTTCCGGTCCTCTTCAGCAACCATGATTTGATGGTAACCAGTAAAGCAATCTAAGAAGGAATATATACCGTACTGTGCCGTATTGTCTATCAGGATGTGGATGAAAGGTACCGAGAAATTGTCTTTGAGATAAGCTTTGTTCAAATCCCGATAGTCCACGCAGACTCGTACCTTCCCTCAGGGTTTAGGTACGGGAACTATGTTTGACAGCCACTCTGGGTATGTTGATACCATGATGATTCCGGCTTTGAATTGTTTAATGACTTCCTCTTTGACTTTCAGACTCCATTCATGTTTCAATCGCCTGAGCTTTTGTTTGACTAGCTTGAATCCATCTTTGATGGGCATTCGATGGATGACAATGTCAATGGATAGGCCAATCATGTCTTCATGTGACCATGCAAACACATCCTGAAACTGTGTTAGGAGTTCGATCAGGTCGGGTTTTTGGTCTTGGGTGAGGTCTATGCCTATCTGGATTTCTTTGATGTTTTCGAAGGTTCCTATGTTGATAGTGGTGGTTTGGTCGAGGTTTGGTTTGGGTTTGTCTTCGACCCATTCTTTGATCTCCTTGGGCACCTCATAGTCATCTTCCTCCTCTTGATCAATATCCATCAAGTCGAAGTTCAGTTCTACATCAAAGTTGTAGTCACCTTGACAGGTTGACATCTCATCAGCAGAGACAAACATATCCAATGCTTGAGTCCAGAAAACAAAAAATGCTTTCATTTTAATATATACAACTACTTAAATATACAAAGCATTTGGCAAAGCATGACAAAAGTTACTACTATAGCTGTGCAATCAAAAGTAAGCAGTAAATGAAAGCATGCTTAAAGGGCAGATGTACTCTCTGCCCCTTTACCCTTTTTGACCGAGGCAAGGGACACTACTCTAGTTATCCAGGGTCAGATCCTCATGAACAGGGAGGATCAAGGATTTGTGCTCGTCTGTCTCATCTCAGATGATAACGAAAACATCCTTTTCAACAGGGCAGGGGTTTCTCTTTGCATTGCCCCCTTTTCCCTTCTTGATGCGAAGAACTTGAATCTGATCCTCGTTGTCACTGTAAGGGATTTCATCATTCATACCCTCGTAGTTTATGATGACCCGCATGTTAGCGAATGGGTCTCATCCTTCATACATGATCTTTTCTTTTCCCTTTTCGTTGTCTGCCTCATCCTTGAGGGCTTTTCTTTCCTCGACAGGTATGATTGCAGGAAATAACATAGATGATACCACAGTAGGAATTTTCCTCATTGGTTTTACCCATCTGGCATTAGTGAGGTTTGGCAGCAATATGGTGGAAGCATGAGCTTTAGGATGCTTGTGTGGGTTCCTGTGATTTGCCCTAGATGAAAATCCCAATCCGACTCTCCCAATCTGACTCGGGATTTGTACTGTACTTTGGATACCTTGCTGATTCTTTCCTAACCCTTCTCCAGGTTGGAAACCCAAAGATACCATTTCCTGGCCCATTGTCATAACTTCGGTGGAGACCTTTGGTTTCAGGGCTGGTGCTTTGATAGGTAGATACTGAGTATCACTAACCTCCAGGGCTTGAAAGCTTGCAGGCTCAATCCCTGCATCCAGGCTAATCATTGGCATATCTCCCTGTATGCAGACAGGGTATTCTGGTTCGACATCGACCATGATGAGGTTGCCGTTGATAATGTATTTGAGTTGTTGATGGAGGGTGGATGGTACTGCCCCTGCCATGTGGAACCATGGCCTGCCCAACAACAAGTTATATACAGTAGCTATGTTGAGCACTTGAAAGGACACATAGAAAGTGTGTGGGCCAATCTCCAGAGGAAGCTCTATCTCTCCCATGGCTTGTCGGCGAGATCCATCGAAAGCCCGGATGACCACATGACTGGTTTTGATCCGATTCGGGTTGATCTTCATTCTTTCTAAGGTATCGTAGGGACAGATGTTGAGGGATGATCCTCTATCTATGAGCACACCTCCAATCACATACCCGAAAGACATCACAGCTATGTGCAGGGACTTATGATGGCCCGTTCCCTCTACAGGGATATCATCGTCAGTGAAGGATATCACATTACTGTTGAAAATGTGTTCCACCACGTGACGGAATTTCTCGGCATCCACGGTATGAGGCAGATGGGCTTCTTCTAGTACTTTCACTAGAATGTTGCGATGATCCACCGATGATTGGACCAAGTCTAGGATGGGCATTTGCTTGGGTGCGTCTTTCAAGCCTTGCACCACCTTGATTTTATTGTGTCCCATTTTGTTGAGGAACTCTTTAATTTTCTCATCATCCACCTTTGCTTTGGCTTTGATGATTGGTTTGATCACCCGCTGAGGCAGGTATAATGGATTGTCTTTTGGTATAATGGCAATGTTATTTGAAGTGGAACCTTCATCATTCCCGTAGTTCCATGGGACCCTCTTCAGACTAATAACTGGATACTGAGGTCTGAAGGGCAAGAGTAAAGGCTCGGGTGCGGCCACTTTCACAGGGTTTTGTATTTCTTGGACCCCTTTCCCTGACAGTACTAAGGGTGTGATGGTTATCTCATTGTCACAAGATACAACAGCCACCGTATCCTGATTCCATGTAGTGGGGATCCAGAGAGTGTCTTCATCTGGAAGGTCGAGAAGTTGATTTTCCCTTATCAATTCACCGCTTTCATTTATGTCTTGAATCAGGTTACGAAGTGCCCAGCAATCGTTAGTATCATGGCCGGGTGAATTGGAGTGGTACTGACATATTTGGTCAGGCTTGAATTTTTTGGATCGAGGGTTCAATGGAGGTAATAAATCTGCAACCATTCCCTCGTTGATTAACATCTGGAGGATTTCTTCCATTGGCTGGTTCAGGTTGGTGAAATTCCTTTGAAATAGGAATTTCCTACTAGATTGGACACTTGCTTCTTCAACCCCCTTGTTGGTCCAGGGTTCATGCTCATGAGACCGACTATGATCCATCACGGGATTCATCTCCGGTGTGGGAGGACGATCGATGTCAGACTGGTCGTCCTATTTTATCATCTTCCTGGTGATCTGATGCTAGTAGACCACCAGTTCTACTAATTGTTCGATTTGTTCCTTGATAGATTTTATCTCTTGCTCTATCAGGAATCTCCTTTCTGAGATCTCCCAACTGTCTGGTGTATTGTTGCTAGATGAAGTTGATTCTCCTACATAACAGAGGTACTTGGATCCTTCTCCACTTGTGGTGCTGATCATATTGACATTCTCCTCTTTATGTTGTAGAAGAGGATTGTCCTGTACATGAGGTTGCTCAGGCTTTGTTACCACAATCTCTCCATTGCTAATAAAGTATTAGATTTTGTGCTTGAGAGACCAACATTCTTGAGTGTCACGGCCTGGAGATCCGGAATGATAAACACATTTCTTGCTTGGATCAAAATTTCGTCCACCGGTATTGGTGGGTGGAAGGAGTTGGAAAATCTTCTTCTGAGCTATCAAAAGTTTGAATACGTTCCCGAGTGAATCCTCTAGAGGGGTGAAAGTTCTTCGACGCCTGACCTCTATATTTTTCTGGAATGGAGGGTTTGAAGGTTGTGCTGGAGCTTGGAAAGGGGTATAGTTCCTCCTTTGAATGGGTATACTGTTTGACTCGCCTCTTTGATTCCGCCCTTATAACACTAAGGAAACTTCTTCATCTTTATTTTTATTTACTCTTTGGGGATTACTCCAGTAATTTCCGGACTTGATATGTTCAACGACAGCTTCGAGGGCGGTCAGATCTTTTATCTTCCCGGACTTGAGCCTCATTTCTGCCATTTCGTCGTGTTTGATCATTTCAGAGAATGGTTTTCCTTTGCCTGCTAGGACCCTCTCATAATATGGAGCTTCTTGGATATCGATGAAGGTCATGACTATCTCAGACTCAGTCATGGCAGGGGTGACTTGTGCTGCAACCCGCCTCCATTGTTGGGCATACTCTCTAAATGATTCAGTGTTCTTTTTCTTGATTTTGGTTTTTGGTATCTGTCTGGAGCCAGCTGAGATTGGAACCTGTATTGACTAAAGAAGGCATGGGCCAGCTCTTCCCAGCTGTAAATCTTAGAATTGTCCAGACGGGCGTACCAGGCTCTAGCCTCTCCAGTCAGACTCTTTTAAAATAACTGCATTCGAAGTTTCTCGTCCTCTGCATAGGATCCGAGCTCTCCGATGAATACTTTAAGATGTGTATAGGGGTTTCCCAATCCATCGTATTTCTCAAAATCAGGAGTTCTAAATTTTTTGGGATAATGAGCCCCGGGAAAAATACAGAGGTCGGAGTAATTAACACTGCTGAATACCCAGTCCCTTTGATAGACCGGAGAGTTTCCTCCATCTGCTGTACTTTCTTAACAATGTTATTAGCTTCTTTCTCTTTGTTGAGGGTGGTGATTTCAGGGGTTTTGTTGGTTGTGTCCTGGTTCTGTGGTCCAGGAATCTGAGTCTTAGCTTTTTTGGTCTCTTGACTGCCACTCTTACCACTAGGCGCTCCCGGTTCTGTGTGAGTTTGGGCTTACTTCCCTTTAAGGGCCTTGCTTTGTTCTCTCAGAAAATCGGCCAATTCAGCTATCTGACTTCTCAGTCCTTCAAACTCTTCCCTAGATATAGGGGTAGATTTTGGTTGAGCACTCGAAGTCATGTCCATGGATGGATGTAGTGCTTTCTTAGCCTTAGATCTAGTGACAGGACCAATTTTTCACCTACAACAAAACGTAGGCGTGTCAATTTCCTAAGGTAGGTAAGGATAGGATGCATGTTATGAGGTGGTTTTTAATCTTTTCCTGCAAAACAGAGGTCAGTTGTTTTGATGACAGGATGACAAAAAATGTAAATCTTTTATTATGGTATTTACATTGAAAACTTGATATTGAATTGAAAAAGGAAGGCATGAAGAAGCTTCCCGTTGGATTTGGTTAATCAAAGGCTGACCTATCTTAGGTTACTCTTGCATGGCTTTTGGGCATGAAGGTCCCCAGATCATTGAAATCTACTAGAGGGGAAATTAATCCGATCTTTCAACTGGAGAGAATCGGAGTGGCGTATTTTCATGAGCCCCGGAGACTTAGCCGATCCCCAGAGACATTACTTATCACCGACTGGTTTTGCCTCCTTGTGAGAGGAACACAACATACATTCACATACATCGCCCTTATCGTATGCATATGATGACAATTGGTGCGAAGCACTAATATGGGTGCGAAGCACTAAAAAGCAGGAAAGCATTCATTCACATTCATTCAATGTAAAGACGCAGCATTCACGCATTCATTCAATGTAGAGACGCAGAACTCACGCATTCATAGTTTTGAAAGGGAAATGCTTTGAAAAGATTTGAAAGCGGCCTAAGCCCTCTACGGTCCCCAGCAGATTTGCCACATGTCGACGTTGGGAAAAAATTCGCGGGTCGGGTCACAACCCAGATCTTTCTCTCTTCCTAAGTTATCTATACCCTTACTATTTTTATTTTAAAAAAGGTTTTGAAGGGTTTTTTAGTAAACGTCCAACATGTATCATTTCGACGATTGAAAGTTTTACAGAGTTGCCAGTTGGTAGATTTGAAATGGTTGTACCAACTCAACCGAGTTTTGTTTGAAAGAGGCCCAATTGCTAGACACTGTCGAAACTTGATCTTTGAAAATAAAGTTTTGAGCTAGGGGGCTTGGTTAAGTGTGGGGAAGGTGTTAGGCACCCCACGACTCCCGTGTAAACACGGTACCGCATCTTTTTAATATTTCTCTTAAAACTGAAATGCTTGTGTGAATGCTATTTGAAAATTGGGCCTATGCTTGATTGATTGATTGAAAGTAGTGCTTTGCTTCGTTGAACCTATATACGAAGGGTTTGATTTGATTTGCAAAAAGTCTTTGATTTGATTTGCAAAAGTGTTTACTTTGATTTGCAAAAGCTTTTCTTTTGATTGAATTGAAAATTATGTTTTGAAAGCTGGTTATCAAACCCTTACTCTAACATAGGAATTGAAGCCTGTTGATACTTTCATTTTTTTATCTTTATAGCCTTAAGGCTTGCATTTGAATGGTGATTTGTCGGGCTGCGAAGTATCCTCGACCACAGAAATAAATACAAGTGTCGGTCTCCTTATGGGCATGAAAACCATCGGAGGGACGCTGACACGGCAAACCACTATTTTCACAATGTTGAGACCTTAAATTCGGATATCCGTTTTAAGGTCTTTTGTATGTACATTTTACAGAAAAACTGGCAGGGTACATTCGTCAACTGGTGTTTGTCCATATTGGGAATCAGATTTCGATCAGTTTGATCACGAATCCCACGATTCCTAGGCTCATATATGAGTAGCCAATAAACCTACACAGTTTAAATTTGTACAAAAAAAGAAATATATCCCAAATGTCGCCAGAACCGAGGATTCATTCAGTAAATCCGGGTTCGCACAGCCGAAGCATCTCTTTCCCACTAGATAGCGATCTAAGGGACGCGAGGATGCTTTTGTAACTTAAAAATGCTGCATTTGTTAATGCTGATTCATATCAAATGAATATTTAAAGCAGCATTTTAATAAAGTGAGTAAAGCAATATATATACAATTATATATACGCAAGCTATAAAGGGCGATGGGTTTTCACACCGATGCCCGCACTGAAATTGAAAAATTTATATATATATATATATATATATATTGATAGAAAAGTAGTCAACCAAGACTGGGAAGGGAACCCAGTGGTGGTGAAGGCTGCTTATATGTGCATATTTATATGTAAAAGCAGTAAAAAGGCCACAGAATAGTCCAGGCCGAACTGAAATCTAAATGTACAGAAAAGTAGTCAACCAGGGACTGGGAAGATAATCCAGTAATGGTGAAGGGTGCAAAAAATAGTATAAAATCCACAGAATGATCCAGGAAAGACTGAAATATATAAATAAATATATAGAGGTAGAAACATAGTCAACCAAGATTGGGAAGAGAACTTAGTGGTGGTGAAGGCTGCTTATATATGAATATTTATATATAAAAGCAGTAAACTACCTCGAATTTGACATTCGGGCTTGACAGAATTGAAAAATTAGTATATATGCAGTTAGATATATACAAAAAAAGCCAAACCCGGATTGGGAAGATAACCCAGTCCGGCAAAGTTGCTTAAAACGAAGGTGCAAGTGTACTGAAGCTGTTAGAGCTGACGGATCGTCAATCCGAGTTGTAGAAATGCCAAAAAATGCAGTTATATACAAAAATATACAAAAAGTATACAAAAACGGCCACAGAACTGAGTTCCGGGCATATTTAGAAAATGAAATTTGATATGCAAGTGCAAAACAGTGCAAAGAAGTAATATCACAATGGACTGCTACACGGGCTTTTTGCCAAATCGTAGGCTCCAAATGTCCAAATCTATTGGTTATTTTCTGATATGTGTCAGTATGTGGGTATATCTACGTGTTAGAGTGAAACAATTTGGGTTTAGAAGAGGTGAAAAAGTTAAAAAATCAAATGAGCAGAGGTTCATTGTATTTCAGAATTCTTGAAAATGAGGGCCTCATATATATAGACCAGGGAGCCTCTGCTCTACCTGCTGCTACCATAGTTAGAGGTGAGGCTCCCCTGGTGAGGCCCACGTGTCCAGTTGAGTCGTCTCTAAGTATGTGCACTCCGAGCAACGTGAGGTTGAAGTCGAAACTTTCTAACTTTTGATCGGAGCGTTCGTTTGAGGCGTGCTATACCTTTTCAAAAAGCCCTCACTGAGAGTGTCACAATGACAGCGGATAAAACATTTTTTGGGTCCAAGAAGACGGGTTCATAACTAGGTCTTCGATTCCTCGCTGTTTGTCCGTTGAGCTGTCTTGCGCTGCTTGCATCGGGATCATCGTTATGGTTCGTTCTGACCTTGGTGGCATCATTTTGGTTTGATTTTGACCGAATAGGCTTATGGTTGGTAAAATAACCGTTTTACCCCTCTCGGGGTTGCCCTTAGTGTCGGCATGGCCTTCGGTTGACTTCCGGGAGTTATTTCCAAGACTTGGATCCCATTCGAGTCTGTTTGTCCTCAGTGTTGTCTCTAGGTCTGAGTTGTTCATTCCATATTTTCCTCTGGAAATGTTGTGAGGCTTCAAGTTTGTTCCCTAAGTTGGCTTAACTTCCCGGGTTAAGATCGGGGCTGACCGGCACTTCCCGGGTTAAGACCGGGGCTGAGTTGACATCGCGAGACTGGTGATCGAGGTTGGGGTTGTCCCGGTATTGGTGACCGGGATTGAGTGACATCCTGGTATTAAGGCCGGGGTTGATTTGAAGGCCCAATATTGAGATTGGGGTTGACCTGACGGCCCGATTTGAGATCGGGATTGATATGATGGCCCAATATTGAGATCGGGGTTTATCTGATGGCCCGACTTGAGATCGGGGTTGATATGATGGCCCGATATTAGATCGGGGTTGATCTAACGGCCTGATTTGAGATCGGAGTTGATATGATGGCCCGATATTGAGATCGGAGTTGATCTGATGGCCCAATTTGAGATCGGGGTTGATATAATGGCCCGATATTGAGATTGGCATTGATTTGACTGCTCAATTTGAGATCGGGGTTGATATGATGGCCCGATATTGAGATCGGGGTTGATCTTATGGCCCGATTTGAGATCGGGGTTGATATGATAGCCCGATCTTGAGATCAGGGTTAATCTGACGGTCTAATTTGAGATCAAGGTTGATATGACGGCCTGATCTTGAGATCCGGGTTGATCTGACGGCCCAATTTAACATCGGGGTTGATATAATGGCCCGATCTTGAGATTGTGGTTGATCTGAAGGCCCGATTTGAGATCAGGGTTGATATGATGGCCCGATATTGAGATCGGGGTTGATCTGACGACCCGATTTAAGATCGGGGTTGATATGATGGCCCGATATTAAGATCAGGGTTGATCTGACGGCCTGATTTGAGATCGGGGTTGATATGATGGCCCGATATTGAGATTGGGGTTGATATGATGGTAGTTTTTCCCTTCTACAGTGTGAGTAACAAGGAAAGGAAATTTTGAGTGTCTACAGGATATTTCGCAGGTCAATAGTTGTTGTGGTGACTTTTTTTGGCCACATTCTCAGCTTTGCGATCCCCATTCGGACCATGTCGTATCTGGGTGATGTTGCGCTTTGATTTCTCCACGGGGTTGTCTCCGGGGTGAAATGATACTTCTGCCCTCCCTTAGGGTTGTCTCCGATATGAAATTATACTTTTACCCTCCTGCAAGGTTAGTTCAGGGAAAGCAAAATTTTGAGTGTCTACAGGTATGCTTGTGTATAATAAGTTGTACATGGAGATAATGAATGATCAACAAAGAATCTATCACTTCTAGTAAACGGAGAGAATGTCCTATATGATTCACTAAATGATAACTCAGTCGTCTTTGACCAAAGTATAATGAAATTAGAAAGATGTTTTTAATTTGCATTAATCAGAGTTGTGCATTTGAGAATCGAAATACATATAATCAAATAAAATAAGACTTGACAGTAATTCTATATCTTATATTTGATTGGAACATTGTATGGTAGAAGGATTAAATTGTACGATAACTATTCACTGAAAGGTTCTTTTATGATTAATGTTGAAATCTATATTATCTAGAAAGTCGTTGATCGCTAAGGGGGCTTACCCTTATTGTAAAATAAATATTATTTATTTAAATAAATTAAATAATTTAATTTATTTATTTAAATAAAAATAGAATTGTTTTAATTTATTTAATCACAACCGGTTTAATATGGAAAATTTAAAGGGTTATACGGCAAAAGGAAAATATTTATTTAAAAAATAAATGGCATAATCGTAATAAGTATATTTAATTTATACTATAGTGATAGAATAAATTAAATAGCTTAATATTTATTATTTAATATTTTGAAAATATTAAATATAAGTTAATAAGAATAGTCTTATTAATATTATTACTATTATTATTATTTAATTTCTAAATGGTTTAGGAATTAATTAATAAGATTACTCTCATAAATTCCTAATTGGATTAAGAGTTTAATTAAATAAATCTCTATTCCTAAATGGTTTAGGAATGCTGTCTATATTTACAAATAAGAGAAGTCTTATTATGGATTAGGTAGACGTTACACACATTTCCAAGAGTTGGGAGAGTACTCACATATTCTTTAAAGAGAGAAAAATAGGGTTTTTTCAAACACCCAACTTATTGAATATGTATTATTCCTTAGTGGATCGCCTCTAGAGGCCAAACACTTAGGTGGCTTGCGTTAATCAAAAGAAGGAATCTAATCGGTGGAATTCAAGGAGAATGCGAAGAATTTGGAGGTGAACTCGTACCCGAGGAAGCACGATTCTACAAGAGTATGATTCTATTTCTCCATCTCTTTCGTTTAATTGATAATTGTGCATAAGGATGATTATAGTGATGGTTCGTATAAAAATTAAAAGAAAATGATTTTATCGCGCTTTCGCACTATGTATGCAATTTGATTGTATGTTCGCGTTATATACAAACCTAACAATTGTTCAACTTTGCTCATTCATATACAGTTTAGTACTATAATTTATGAGTTTTATGTTTTTACATGATAAAAACTATAATACTTGTAAGGGGCAAAATGAAGTGGAGAGGGGATAACTTATACATATACATATCCCAAAATGCAGTTGTGGAGCGAGATTGTGAAGAAAGCCAATACAACTAATGCTTTCTTCACAATGAGTTGGGTGATAAGTTGCATAATACCATGCAGATGCCAACTTCTGTTACTCCTGCACCTTACAACTACTGTCGAACAACCCTTTGCTAGCTCAAATAAGGCGGTCAACATATTTGCAGGTGAATGGAAAGATAAATGTACTATACTTTAGAACTTAGAAACCCGTTTGACATTCACTCATTAGGAGTGAATGTTGAATAGTCCCCAGTTTGGGACTCTAACTGTGTAGACACTCAAAATTTTGCATTCCTGTTACTAACCATATAGGAGGGAAAAACTGTCTTTTACCTTCCAAAGAAAACCCTGGAAGTCCAAATCAAACCTAGGAAACAACACCGAGAGATCAAAGTCAGCCCCGGTGACAACACCGGGATGTCAAGCCAAGCCCCGGCGACAACCCCAGGAGGTACAGAAACCCCGACGACAACATCGAGAGATCAAAGTCAGCCCCGACGACAACACCGGGAGATCAAACTCAACCCTGACGACGATATCGGGATGTCAAGGCGGGCCCCGACGACAACCACGGGAGGCCAAATCAACTTCGGAGACAGCCCCAAAGAATCAAATCATCTTCAGAGACAACCCTGGGACACCAAATCAACCTCGAAGACAACCCTGAGGAAAAACATAATCGGCTGGGATCAAACCTTGGAGACAACCCCGAGAAACAGTCGAAAACCTTGTCAATCTGGGAGACAACCCATAGAAGGGAAAAATGGTTATTTTACAAACTTGACGTCAAATCACGTCAAAATCAAGCTAAATTGATGCAACGAGGGTCAGAAACAGCCATAACATCAATCCCGAGTGAAAACAACACAATATAGCTCAATGAACGGACTATGAAAATTCAAAGATCTATTCACAGACCCATCTTCCAAGATTTGGAAAAGGTCAAATCTCATGTCATTGTGTAGCGCTTGGAAAGGGCTTTCTGGAAAGGTATAGTGCGCCTCCATCGGATTCCTAGATTGAAAGTTATGAAGGTTTGAAGCAGACATCGCGTTGCTCGGAATGCACGTGCTTTGAGATGACGGGACCTACTGGAGTGGGGCCCACTCGGGCAGCCGTACCTCTACCTGCGGCTGCCGCGGGTAGACCCGCTACCATTTTGGTCTATAAATAAGACCCCCCACCCTTGCAAAAAAAGAAGAAAAAAATAGAAAAATACAGAAAAACTCCATCCATTTCGACCTTTAGCCCTACTTCTAGTACTCCAAACTTCAATTTTAGTCTTCCAATACATTTGCATACATATTTTCTACAACATATCAAAAATTAACTGGTGGAAATGGAGATTTGAAGCCCTCCGAGTGGCAGGAAGCCCGAGGAGCTGCCTATTGTAAGTTTTTTTATGATCAGAAGTTATTTCCTATTTTATTACGTATATGTGAACGTGCATATAAAGTTTCATCTTCTGGTTTTGCCCGGATCTCAAATTCGTGGCCTTTCTAGCTTACTTTTTAGTTTATATAAGTATATATATACGTTTTTCTTTGTTTGCACAGCCTGAACTGTTAATCTGTGGCTTTTACTCGCTTATATATATATATATATATATATATATATATATATATATATATATATATACTAACTTGTTCGGCCTGGATTGTTAATTCATGGCCTTTTCAGCTTTATTATATATATAACTGACTATATATATATATATATATATATATATATATATATATATATATATATATATATATATATACTAACTTTCAATTAAGTTAAGCCTGTATTATAAATCCGTGGCATTTACTGCTTATATATATATATATATAACTATATATATATAATTATTCTGACTTCGTTTGGCCCGAATTTTAAATTCATGGCCTTTTACAGCTTATATATATATATATATGTATATTTACATTTCTGTCGAGCCTGAATTAGAAATTCGTGGCTCTTTACAGCTTATATATATATATATGTATATATATATATATATATATATATATATATATATATATATATATTTCAGTCGAGCCTGGATTAAAAATTCGTGGCTCTTTATAGATTTTATAAATATATATATTTACATTTCAGTCGGGCCTGGATTAGAAATTCGTGGCCCTTTAAAGCTTATATATGTATATATATATATATATATTTACATTCAGTCGGGCCTGGATTAGAAATTTGTGGCCCTTTACAGCTTATATATATATTTACATTTTTCAGTCGGGCCTGGATTAAAAATCCGTGGTCCTTTACAGCTTTTATTATATATATATATATATATATATATATATATTATTCAATGTGATTAAATCTTTGCTTTAATTATTCATTTTATATGAATTTGTGTTAATATAAATTTTGTGGATTAGATTCATCTAAATGTAGCCACTTCTAACTTTCAAACGGTTCACAATCGGTCAAACAGAACCGGGGAGCTATAATGGCTAAGATTTATTTAAATCTAGCTTTCTTTCTGGTTTTGTAAGTATTAAAGCGACTACGTGACCCTAGATCCATATCTAGTGGGAACGGGAAGCTTTGGCTACACGCATGTAAGGATTTAACTGATGAATCCTTTGTTTTGCGACGTCTAGAGTACAATTTGTATTATATGACAATATATGCGTTGTGCAGGTTTCATGATCTTCTTTTGTGAGCCTAGGAATCATGGGATTAATGATCAACCACACGGATCTAAATTCAATTCCTATGATGGACAACTCCATATTATAAATACATCATGTCAGTTTTTTTGTAAATGTAAATCAGACAGACCTTAAAAAGGTTATCCGAATTTAAGGTCTCCATATAGTATAATATGGTTTGTAGTGCTAGGGTTACTTGGATGAATTTCATGCCCATAAGAAGACCGGCACTTGTATATACATTCTGTGGTCGAGGATGCTTTGCATCCTGACAATAAACATCCAAATCAATTTGCCGAGTGCAGAATAAAATAAAAATGGAAGTATCAAAAGGCTTTAATTCCTATGTAAGCGTAAGGGTTTAAAAATAACCTTTCAAAACGTCATTTTCATATCTTGTTTAAAATAGACTTTTCAAATAAATCAAACCCTTCATATATAAATCCAATGAAGCACGACACTACTTTCAAATCAAACAAATGTAGGCTCAATTACTTTCAGCATACACACACACATTGCAAATAAAAAGGGAAATATTGAAAAGATGCGGTAACCGTGTTTCACGGAAGTCGGGGGGTGTCTAACATCTTCCCCCGCTTAACCAAGCCCCCAAACTTTAAGAATCTCGGTTTCCAAGGCCAAGTTTTTACAGCGTCTAGTAATTGGGCCTACTTGCAAAAATCAAACAAAACTCGGTTGATTTGGTACAACCATTTCAAAATATACCAACTGACGACTCTATAAACCTTTCAAAATCGTCGACATGATACATGTTGGCATTTTCCTAAAAGTCTCACCCTTCATAAAACAGATAAGATAAATAAGGGTATAAAACAAAATAATTTAGGAAGAGGAAGATCTGTCCAAAGATTTTTTCCCGACGTCGACAGGTGGTGACTTTGCTGGGGACAGTTGAAGGCTTAAGCCACACTTCAAATCTTTTCAAAATTTCCCCTTTTTTTTTGCGTGTGTATGGATGCTGTGTTTCACATTGAATGGATGTAAATAAATGTTTTACTGCTTTATATTAGTGTTTTGCACAATGTCATCATTTCATACGGTGAGACACGACGTATGTGAATGTATGCTGTGTGATTCCTCCACCAGGAGGCGAACCCGTCGGTGTTTGATTACTGGACTCAAAGGAGAATAATCATGCGAGGCTCAGGAAAGGCACCACTCAGATCCGCTCCAATTGAAAGACCAGATTAATTTTCCCTCTAGTAGATTGCGATTATTTGGGGACCTTTATGCCGAAAAGCCGCGAGAGTAGCCTAAGATAGGCCAGTCTCTGATTAACCAAATCCAAAGGGAGGTCTCTTTATGCTTTCCCCTTTCAATTCAATGTAAACTTTCCAATTCCAATGTAAAATGTAAATATACATTTCATATCTTGTAAATCCTGTCATGTTATCATGTCATTAAAATAACTAACCTTTGTTTTACAGGATAAGATTAAAAAACTTCAAAAATAAACACATTGCATAACATGCAACCTGTTGATATATATACATCAAAATTAATACACATACTTTTAATTGTAGGAAAAAAATTGGTCCTATCACAAGATCAAAATCTAAGAAAGCACTAAGCCCATCTCCAAACATGGCTTCAAGTGCTCAAGCTGAATCCACCCCTATCTCTAGGGAGGAGTTTGAAGGATTAAAGAACCAGATATCAGAATTAGCTATTTTCCTCAACGAACAAAGCAAAGGTCTTCAAGGGAAACAAACACCTGGTCATACAAAATCATCTACACCCGGTGGCAGTCAAGATATCAAAAAGAAAGATACTCAGATTCCTGAGCCTCAGAACTAGGATCTGACCAACAAAACCCCAGAAATCATCCACCTCAACAAAGAGCAAGAAGCTGGTGATATTCTGAAAAAGGTCCAATAAATGGAAGAAATAATCTGATCCATCAAAGGGACTGGGGCATTAAGAAGCGTAAATTACTCAGATTTATGTATATTCCCAGGGGCTCGTTATCCAAAAAAGTTTCAAGTCCTTGATTTTGAAAAATATGATGGATTAGGAGATCCCTACACCCATTTAAAGGTATCCATTGGAGAGCTCGGATCCTATATAGAGGACGAGAAGCTCAAAATTCAATTGTTCTAGAAAAGTCTGACCAGAGAGGCTAGATCCTGGTATGCCCGACTGGATAATTCCAAAATTCACAGCTAAGAAGAGCTAGCACATACCTACCTCAATCAATACAACTTCCAGTCTCAGATGACTCCAGATAGATATCAAATCACCAAAATTAAGAAGCAAAATAATGAGTCATTCAGAGAGTATGCCCAATGATGGAGATGGATGGCGGCACAAGTCACCCCGTCTATAACATAAACTGAGATAGTCCTGACTTTCATCGACATTCAAGAAGCTCCATATTACGAGAGGGTCCTAGCAGGTATAGGAAAACCATTCTCGAAGATGATCAAACATGGAGAAATGGCCAAAATAGGTCTAAAATCTGGGAAGATTAAGGACCTGACCGCTTTGGAGGCAGTGGCAGAGCATATTCAATCTGGAGGATATGGCAGTAATCCTAGAAGAGTACACAAGAAGAAGGAAGATGAAGTGTCCTTAATACTGCAAGGATAGAATCAAAGAGGCAATCCAAGCTTGCATGCTCAAAGGAGAAATTATTCCCCTTTTCAAGCTCCTGCACAACCTTCTAATCCTTCATTTCAGAAATCTGCAGAGGCCAGACATCGAAGAACGTTCACACCCTTGGGGGACTCATTAGAAAATGTGCTAAAACTGCTGACAAGCACAAAAGAAGATTGTCCAACTCGTTCCGCCCTCCAATTCTAACGGACAGAATTTCGACCCGAGTAAAAAGTGTGCATACCATTCTGAAGCACCGGGCCACGACACACAAGACTGTTGGCCTCTCAAGCATAAAATCCAAGACTTGATAAATAATGGAGTGATTGTGGTGACAAAACAATAGCAACCACATATGCAAGATAATCCTCTCCCTCAACATAATGAGGAGAGTGTCAATATGATTAGCACAAGGAATGGAGAAGGGTCCATATACCTCCGGTATATTGGAGAGTCAACTCAATCAAGTACCAATAGCCCAGACAGTTGAGAGTTCTCAGAAAGGTAGTTCCTGATGGAACAGGAAATCAAGTCTATTAAAGAACATATTGGACAGTTGGCAGAGCTGGTCGTGTATCAACATCAGATAACCAGACAGCTGATAAATCAGACCAACCAGCAGGAAATAAGTCCTCCTACACCTGAAATTAGCCTCATTACTATGAAGGATCATTACTGGTTTCATGAACGTGAACCCTAGGCCAACAAGGTGGCCAAGGAAGAGAAATTCCAAGCTGATAGGGAATTCACTTTCCAGAGGAATTTCACTAATTTGAATCAACCTATGAAAGAAATCCTCCAAATGCTGATCAACAAGGGGATGGTCACAAATTTGTTACCCCCGGTGAACCCTCAATCCAGGAAGTTCAATCCTAACAGGACCTGTCAGTATCATTCCAATGCGCCCGGTCATGACACCGAGGATTTTTGGGGACTTTGTCACCTGATTCAGAATCTGATTGAAAGTGGTGAACTGATAAAAGGAAATCAAGATTATGGTTATCCCGATAAGGAAGCACTCTTTATTCCCATGACATGGAATCAGGAAATAGTGGCTGTTATTTCCTGTGAGAAGGATCTAGCCGTAACACCCTAATATTGCAAGGAAAAGGGGTCTAAGAAGGAAAGAATCCTATGAAGGTAGCTGTGCCTGAACCTCTAATATTGCCATTCAGACCGTAATATCCTGTAGTCAGCCTGAAGAAAGTCCCATGGAACTATAAGAAGGATGAAGGTTCAACATCAAACAACATTTCTAGTGTATCAAAGGAAAATCAGCTGTACCTGCCTCAGCGGGTGATCAACTCAGTCATTAAAGCTAAAGGGAGAGTGGCTGAGGAGAAAATTGAAGAATTCCTCAGTAAAATGGGGCATCATGAGATTAAAGTGGTGCAAATCTTGAAAGAGGTACCCAAATAGATATCCATCTTAGATATGGTCTTATCCTAGGTAGATCATCTCAAAATTATGGTGAAAGTACTAGAGGAAGCACATCTGCAAAAGACGATAGATGCTGAGAAGTTTCGTCATATGATAGAGCATATTTTCAACAGCAATGTGATATCTTTCACTGACGATGATATACCCGTTGAAGGGACGGGTCATTGCAAGTCACTACACATAGCAGTGATGTCCTTAGGTTATGTGATTGGAGGTGTGCTGATAGATGGAGGATTATCCCTAAACATCTGCCCCTATAATACCTTGGAAAGAATGAAGATTAATCCAAATTGAATCCGAACTAGCTATGTAGTCATTCGGGCTTTCGATGGATCTCGACGAGAGGCTGTGGGGGAGATTTAGCTTCCACTAGAGATTGGTCCCCATACTTTCTATGTATCATTCCAGGTACTCAATATTACCACTGGATACAATCTGTTGTTGGGAAGACCGTGGATCCACATGGCAGAAGCAGTTCCATCCACCTTTCATCAGCAACTTAAGTACATTATTAATGGTAGCCTAATCACGATAAATGCCGAACTAGAATACCCTGTCTATATACAGGGAGACATACCGGTGATCAGTCTAGATGAAGGGATTGAACCTACTAGTTTTCAAGCTTTGGAGGTAAGCAATACTCAGTACCTACCTGTTGGGGCCCCAACTGTGAAACCAAAAGTTTCCCCTGAAGTAATGATGGTTGGTCAGGAAATAGTATCCTTGGGTTTCCACACTGGAGAAGGGTTAGGAAAAATCAGCAAGGAATCAAGAGTCCAGTGAAAATCCCAAGCCAATCAGAGAAAACTGGATTGGGTTATTTGTGACGCCCCCAAATCCGGGACCGCCACTTGGTCTCTCGAATTCGGTTCGTCACGTGCTCATGGTAATACAATAATAACTAAAATCACACATTCACAGCGGAATATCTAATTTAGAATAATATACAATGATTTATTATAATTATTCCCCCAAGTCTCGCAACCTACAGTACTTAATAGATTACATAATAATATCAATTAACGACTCATTACATAATCTATCTTAAGCTTAAACATAATCAAATCCAGTCTTACTACATCATCTTAATACAACATTAAAATATTTAAAAACATAAAAGAGACAAGCTAGTTGGTTGCCTTGCCCTTGCCCTTATCAACGCCTGAAGGTTCGCCGTGCTCTGCCTTAACTGAAATGTTTTAGGGAAAGCAAGAATGAGCACAAATTGCCCAGCAAGTAATATACAATAAGGGTAAGTGACAAAATTCTTAATTCTCGAAAGGGTATAACAAGGTTTGATAGTTCAAGAATAACAAGAATATCAACAGTTTTCAATAACAGTCGCTAAGGACAGAATAATATCAATGTGATTTAATAATAAATCAATTCAAGATTTCAAGATAACTGAATACTGAGCAGTCACTAAGGACTATGAACTTCCACAGGAATTGACAGTAATAAACTGAAAATCCAACAAAAACAAGTACAACAGGTGATCAGCCTAAAGTACCCTATATTATGCATAACACTTAATCATACTAATATGCGCGCGTCGGTTCTCCGACAGTTATAGTTTGTTCTTCTCAGTCAAATATAAGATCCCGCACCAATCAATTGGTTTGGGTCGCTTTTCAATAATATCAGTCTAGCCGAATCAAATGGCATCGACACTTTCACAATATTCAAGAACAATACCAAGTTCAACATGGATAATAGCTTTAATGAAATAAGAGTTCAAGTATGCTAATTCAATTCAACGATTAAGTACAGAAACTAGTTCGCAATATACAAGGATAGAATACTTGCACAGTAAAAGAGTGTAAGTTAGGAAACTTGCCTTAAGCGTAGTTTATCCCTGTAATTTAATCAACACTTTTCGAATCCTATTTTAGTATAGTTATGTATATATGATATTGATAAGTGGTCTTTATGACCACTTATTCGGATAGTAACCAGCTTGTTCCGCTGTCGAAACTCAAGTATCTGTGCGCTTTTCACGTGTTTTTGCTTTGTTTTGTAGTTTGAATGTTTTGGAACTCCCTTGGTGCTTATTGAGCTTAAAAGGACAAAATGAGGTCAAAAGGAGCAAGAATGGAATGATGGCATGACAATGGGAAGGAAATGCAATCCGGACATCGTTTGGGTGGTTCACGTTCATTTTATGTTCTTAGATTGGAACTTAGTTCATATTGTAGAGCATCTTATAAGCTTTCCAGAACATCTTGAATCATCCCAATCGGAGTTCGAAGGCGAGAGTTATGCCTCGTATACTAACGGACGTTAAACTCCACGGTTTTGGGTTTCTATTGCACAACTGTCACTTAGAGCTCATTTTCAGCCTTCATCCATCCATTATTTCTCAATTCTAAAAGAATGAAAGTTGTAGAGATCTTCGATAGCTTCGATTTGATAGGTGGCAGGCCTCGTAACTCCTCCCAGATAAAAAGTTATGGCCATTCTACCAGAGGACTCTGCAGTAGAAAATGCTTGGCGCGGACGCGCGGATTGTAGGGCATTTTTGGGCGCGGCCGCGCCAGTCTTCAAGCTGTGCCAGACTTGACTTTTCAATTGCACGGGACTTGGATTTTGATTGGGATATAAGGGGGCTCGTTTGGGGCAAGAAAGAGCATCAAATATTGGCCTTAAGCCCTAGCCCTAGCTTGTTCTTCCATTTTCCTTACATTTCTTGTATAGATTAGGAGTAGATTAGTGTTAGATTAGGATTAGAAGGGTTGACCAATATCTATATAAGAGGAAGTCTTATAATAGATATCAGTTAATGCAATTTCAATTGTTGGAGAGTACTCCTTTTCTATAGTGGATAGAAAACTAAGCCAATCACCCTCCTTCTTGATAATTCATCTTCCTTGGTGGATCACCTCTAGAGGCCAAACACTTGGGTGGCTAACGTTGATCAAAGGAAGGAATCTAACCCGGAAATTCAAGGAGATCACGAAGAACAAGGAGTTGAACTAGTACCTGTGGAAGCTTCGTTCTACAAGGGTATGATTCCATAACTTCTTATTTATCGTTTTAAATTAATAATTTGCATAAAGGATGATCCGGGTAATGGTTTTGTAGAATTTTTTTAAACTCTGATATACCATGCTTCCGCTAATTTTTGCAATTTGATTGCGTCACGATTTCGTACAAACCCAACAGTGGCATCAGAGCCAAACCTTTATGCAATTATTAATTTATTTTTGATTTCATATACATATAGGTATATATTTAAAATAATTTATTGGGCATAATTTTATTGTATAAAATTATTTTTTTTTAAGAAAAAAAAATGTCATTTTTTTTTTGGGACGAATCAGAATTTTTTTTTTGGGTGCTAATCTTGAATTCTGCAAAGAAAAGGTGTTGTCTCTTTCTTACTCCAAAAAGAAGATGACCCATCAATAAAGGACTCTTTTAATAAACCTGCAGGACTCTTTTAATAAAAGAAGGTGACTTTTTTTTTAAAAAATAAATGTGAATTTATATTATATATATATATATATATATGATATATTTATATATTATATTCTAAATAATTTTATAATTAAAATAAAGAGTTTATTTTAATCTTGAAATTGGATTTCATGCAATTTAAAATTGCCCATTAAATGATACTCATATATATTTGGAATGTTTTAATTCATGAGATGAATATTTATTTATTGATATATATGGTGATATGTATGATAATAAATGGGGATTGATTATGGACTATTTGACCAATGTGATTGGATTTTATTTTAGTTGAATGCTTGAATGAATGAGTTTTATTAAATGGGGTCTGTGTACCTCGTCTTCTCTAATTTTTTTTTTCTTGATGTAAAATTCTATCTCCCTCCTATGTACTTCCCCTTGACTGCTGATCAAGGTTTCTATTTAAATTAAATAGTTTAATGTAATAGAAATAGTTAGAATTATCTTGAAAAAATTGGAGACCAAGGAGCAAGGAGCGCGTGAAGACCCGTTTGTATGGAGCCCGGTTTAAATGTAATAGTTATATTTAAATTTAAATTCTTGCACTCCTAGGTTTGACCTTTTGGTTCACTTGGTGGCTCTAGTGAACCAAACTAGAATAAAAGTCCATAATCAATCCGGGTAGAATATAATATTCTATATTGCATGCTAAATATTATATATATTATATTTTATGCAAACATGCTTCGCATGTTTAATAAAATGACGCGTATTTTATATATATATGTGCATGTGCGCTAAACAAGATGAGACAAATAATAACAAACCCCTCAAAGAAATAATATTAAGTCCGAAGCGTTCAAATGATATTTGGAATATCGAACGTCGCCTTCTAGCATGATAAATTAATAGAGTATTAAATATTTAATATGAGCTTATTGTGCTATCCACAAGGCGAGTATTGTGTATTTAAGATGTTAATTAATCACATTTGATGCTTATCAAGAAAATTGAACGATCTAGTCTTGTTGTGCTATCCACAAGGACGAACATTTTTCTTTTTTGAATTTACAGAAGTGCTAGGCTGGACTTAACTTAAATCATTTTAGTTCGGATGTGCACACACTTGACCATTATGATTTAAGAGGCAAAATAAAAGGAGTTATATAGTGATGTAATTGACAAGAGTTGTCTACCTATTTATTTGTATATCGCTTGTTGTGCTATCCACAAGGTTATATACATTTGAAATGGGATCCTTATTCTCACTAGCAAATCTTTAATTAGATGTTGCCGAACTATATAAGTGAGGGTAATATAGTTTGATAAAAATAGTGGGAGATACCAATTTAAAATAAAGACCTAAATTTATTTTGGTATGCAAAATTAATAAAATGAATGTTTGCTAAAATGCTGTTTTTCACATGCAGAATTTTAAAAATGTCAAAATCACTAATTTCACTGCGAAGCATACTTGATGCTAATAAGCTTACCGGGCCGAATTATATGGACTGGCTAAGAAATCTGAGAATAGTTCTCACTGCTGAAAAGATTTCTTATGTCCTAAACTCACATGTCCCTAGAACTGTTCTAGAAACAGCCTCTGAGGAAGAGATTGCCACCATTGTAAAGTGGCAAGATGATGCATTTGTGGCTCAATGCATCATGCTCGCATCTATGAATAACGAGCTTCTGCGTCAGCACGAAAACATGGATGCTCCTACTATGTTGATTCACCTCAAGGAGTTGTATGGTGAACAAAGTAGGACTGCTAGATATGAGATATCTAAGGAGCTCTTCCGATCTCGGATGACCAAGGGCAAAGTGAACATAAAGGAACAAAAGAAATCTGATCCAGCTAGCAAAGGAATGTGCTTCCATTGCAACGAGCTGGGTCATTGGAAGAGGAACTGGAAGAAGTTTCTGGCAAAGAAGAAGCTTGGAGAAGCTTCGACTTCCAATCAAGGTTTGTTCATGATTGAAATTAATTTTTCAGAAAGTCAAAATTCTACTTGGGTATTGGATACCGGCTGTGGTTCTCACATATGTAATAATGTGAAGGGACTGGTCAGAAGTAGAAAGCTGAACAATGATGAGGTGATCCTACGAGTGGGGAATGGAGCAAAGGTTGCTGCATTAGCTGTAGGAACTTATTATTTAGCAATGCCTTCGGGCAAGTCCATTTATCTTAATAATTGTTATTATGTTCCGAATATTATTAAAAACATTATTTCAATTTCTGTATTGGATATGGAAGGATTTAACGTTGTTATAAATAACAATAGTTGTTCTATTTATAAAGACGATGTTTTATATGGTGTTGGAAATTTGCGAAATGAACTTTATACACTTGACTTACAAGAAAATATTTTTCAAATTAAACAAACTAAGAAAAGGAAAAGAGATGATATTAATTATACCTACATGTGGCACTGTAGACTCGGTCATATCAATGAAATAAGATTATCCAAGTTGCATAAAGATGGGCTCCTTGAGTTATCTGATTATGAATCATATCCAACTTATGAATCTTGTCTCATGGGTAAAATGACTAAATCTCCTTTTAGTAGAAAAGGAGAAAGAGTTACAGAGTTGTTGGCATTGATTCACACAGACATTTGTGGACCTATGACAACAAGTGCATGGGGTGAGTATTCTTATTTTATTACTTTCACTGATGATCACTCAAGATTTGGATATGTGTATTTAATGAAATACAAGTCAGAATCATTTGAAAAGTTCAAAGAGTTCAGAAGTGAAGTAGAGAAACAAACGGGCAAGAGTATAAAGATACTTCGATTAGATCGAGGTGGAGAATACTTAAACGGTGAGTTTCTCAATTGTCTCAAAGAAAATGGTATAATCTCACAATGGACTCCTCCAGGTACACCACAGTTAAATGGAGTATCTGAAAGGAGAAATCGAACACTGTTGGACATGGTTCGATCCATGATGAGTTTTACCGACCTTCCAATTTCTTTCTGGGATATGCCCTAGAAATGGCTGCTTACCTACTTAACAAGGTACCTACCAAATCCGCCCCAAAGACTCCATATGAGATGTGGAAATGGAGGAAACCAAATCTTAAGCATGTTAAGACTTGGGGTTGCCCAGCTTATGTCAAAAAGTTTGAAAATGATAAGCTACAGACTAAATCCGATAAGTGTAGATTTGTGGGATACCCTAAAGAAACTATAGGATATTATTTCTATCATCCAACTAATCAAAAGGTGTTTGTTGCGAAACATTCTGCCTTCTTGGAAAAGGAGTTTATCCATGTAGGGGTCAGTGGGTGTAAGATATATCTTGAAGAAGTTCAAGAACCACAAATTACCACGGATCAAAGTCAGGTACCTGACCAAGTAGAAGAACCTACTATACCACACCCTGTTCGTAAATCTGGAAGAGTACCGAAGATACCTGAGAGGTATGGGTTCGTTATAGAGGATGACGATGAGGTACACATCATGAATGATGATGATCCATTGAATTACGAACAGGCTATGAGTAATAAAGACTCAGGGAAATGGCTTGAAGCCATGAAATCCGAAATGGACTCCATGTATGAAAATAAAGTATGGACTTTGGTTTCACCACCTGAAGGCATTAAGCCTATTGGGTGTAAATGGGTCTTTAAAAGAAAGACTGGAGCGGACGGCAAGGTGGAGACCTATAAGGCCCTACTGGTTGCAAAAGGTTTCAAACAAAGACAAGGAGTTGACTATGATGAAACCTTTTCACAAGTAGCTATGCTCAAGTCCATTCGGATTTTGCTTGCGATTGCAGCTTATAACGACTATGAGATCTGGCAGATGGACGTGAAAACGGCCTTCCTCAATGGAAAACTTGAGGAGGATGTGTATATGACACAGCCAGAGGGATTTGTTTCAAAGGTTGGAATAAATCAAGTCTGTAAGCTGCAACGATCCATTTATGGATTGAAGCAAGCTTCTCGTAGATGGAACATTCGTTTTGATGAGACAATCAAAGAGTTTGATTTTATCAAAAATGACGATGAACCATGTGTGTACAAGAAGGTTAGTGGGAGCGCAGTTTCATTCCTTGTATTATATGTTGATGATATATTACTGATAGAGAATGACATTCCTATGCTACAATCGATTAAAATCTGGTTATCTAAACACTTCTCCATGAAGGACTTGGGAGAAGCATCCTATATTTTGGGGATAAAGATCTATAGAGATAGATCTAAAAGGATGCTTAGTTTATCCCAAGGAACGTACATTGATGCAATGCTAAAGAGATTTAGCATGGAAGATTCCAAAAGTGGTCTCATGCCAATGAGCCATGGAATACATCTCTCCAAGAAACAGGCCCCAAAGACACCTGAGGAGAGAGACCGTATGAGTAAGATCCCTTATACTTCTGCAATAGGATCTATCATGTACGGTATGATATGTACTAGACCGGATGTTGCTCATGCACTTAGTGTAACGAGCAGATACCAGTCGAATCCAGGAGAAGAGCAGTGGAAGGCAGTGAAGAATATCCTAAAATACTTAAGAAGGACTAAGGATATTTTTCTTGTCTACGGTGGGTCTGAATTAAAACTCGAGGGCTTCACAGACTCAAGTTTTCAAACGGACCAAGATGACAGTAAATCTGTTTCAGGGTATGTTTTTACCTTGAACGGAGGCGCAGTGAGTTGGAAGAGTTCCAAGCAGCAAACAGTTGCTGATTCAGTGACAGAGGCAGAGTATATAGCTGCAAGTGAAGCTGCAAAGGAAGCTGTTTGGATGAAGAAGTTCATAACTGAACTTGGTGTGGTTCCTAGCATTGGAGAAGCAGTTCCCGTTTACTGTGACAACACAGGAGCAGTTGCACAGGCTAAGGAACCGAGGTCTCATCAGAAATCTAAACATGTGTTGCGGCGATTTCATTTGATCAGGGAGATCATTGAAAGAGGAGACGTCACCTTGGAGCGTGTAGACTCTCAAGACAACATTGCAGATCCATTTACTAAAGCTTTAACACAACAGCAGTTTGATCGTCACTTAGAGAAGATGGGTATGAGATACCATGGCGATTGGCTTTAGTGCAAGTGGGAGATTGATAGTAGTGTGCATACAAGCCAATTATGTATGATGATAAAGCACGTACTTTGTAAACAATCTTATTTATTTATTAATAAAATATTCATTTATTAAAGGCATTTAATTATCTACATGTTGCTGTTTTTATAATATGTAAATAACCCATAGTTTTAAGCAATGCTTTTAGAATCATGATGATGATCATGCTAATGAGATCTAAATTCGTAGAAAGTTTTAAAACTAAAATAGTTCCCAATCGTGGGATTACTAAACAGGGGATTAGTAAATCCGGATAGATTGGTACATATGTTGCTTGCTCATTGGATGAGGATGATTGATCTCATGATCATTTGTGTGGAGACACTAAAGCAAGTATGTAGGTGCTTATTGGAGAATAAGTTCACTGAACGTGATTCGCTATGGAATACCTAATGGAGATTTACTCGCCTGTCAATAGGAATTCTTAATGTGATAGTAGTACAAGTGATCCTTGGACTTGAGATCATCATAGTATCTTGTATGTAACAAATTATACTTTGACTTATTCCTTAAGACCTTTTAAGGCATATATAGGGTATGCTTGGGTATAATGAGTTACATATGGAGATAATGAATGATCAATAAAGAATCTACCACCTCTAGTAAAAGAGGAGATATGTCCTATGTGATTCGTTAAATGACAACCCAGGAATCCTTGGCCAAGGTGAAATGAAATAAGAAAGGAGTTTCTAATTTTCATTATTTGGAGTTGTGCATTTTCTAATCGAAATACATATAATTAAATAAAATAAGACTTGACAGTAAATCCATGTCTTATATTTAATTGGGACATTGTATGGTGGAAGGATTGAATTGTATGGTAACTATTTACTAACAGGTTCTTTTATGATTAATGTTGAAATCTATATTATCTGGAAAGTCGTTGATCGCTAGGGAGGCTTATCCCTATTGTAGAATAAATATTATTTATTTACATAGATTATTAGTTTAATTTATTTATTTAAATAAGATTAGAATTGTTCTAATTGATTTATTCACAACCGGTTTAATATAGAGAACCTAAAGGGTCACACCATAAAAGGAAGAATAATTATTTAAGAAGGTAATGGAATAATCGTAATAATGCATTAAGTGCAATTAATTTAATCTATAGTGATTGAATAAATTAAATAGCTTAATGTTTATTATTTAATATTTTGGAAATATTAAATATAAATTAATAAGAGGAGTCTTATTAATATTATTACAATTATTATTATTTCTAAAGGAGTTTAGTAATTAATTTAATATTAGTACTCTCATTTATTCCTAATAAGATTAGGAGAAAAATTAATTAAATGAATTTAATTAATTATTCCCCATGTGGTGGGAAGCCTAAATTAATTAAAGGAGTTTAATTAATTAAAAGAAATCCCATGTCTAATAGGATTAGAAGGGTTGACCAATATCTATATAAGAGGAGTCTTATAATAGATATCAGTTAATGCAATTTCAATTGTTGGAGAGTACTCCTTTTCTATAGTGGATAGAAAACTAAGCCAATCACCCTCCTTCTTGATAATTCATCTTCCTTGGTGGATCACCTCTAGAGGCCAAACACTTGGGTGGCTAACGTTGATCAAAGGAAGGAATCTAACCCGGAAATTCAAGGAGATCACGAAGAACAAGGAGTTGAACTAGTACCTGTGGAAGCTTCGTTCTACAAGGGTATGATTCCATAACTTCTTATTTATCGTTTTAAATTAATAATTTGCATAAAGGATGATCCGGGTAATGGTTTTGTAGAAATTTTTTAAACTCTGATATACCATGCTTCCGCTAATTTTTGCAATTTGATTGCGTCACGATTTCGTACAAACCCAACAGGATTCATCATGAATCCCATTCCCTCTATAATCATGAGCTATGCAATGCTGAGTTTGAGGAAGAAATAGGGAGTAGACTAGCTTGAGTTGTTCACGTGTACAAGGATTGTGTTTGTCAATATGGGCCAAGCTTCTAAGTATCGAGCATTTTGCAACATGAAGTGTATTAACACTAAGGCCATATATACATATATCATACACTTAGGCTATTACATATATATTCATACTATATATTTAGATTATAATTAACATTATAATGTAAGTCACATACTTAATATTTCAAGGTAGTAGATGTGATATGGCAATGTAATATACATATCATCTATGTACATTTATTAATACCGGATATAATTTACTCGGATATAATCACATCACATTATCTCCTTTATTAAAATTTATTATTCCATTATATATATAAATAATCATCAATTATTATTTATATTCATGATACACTATTTTAATGTATACTTACATACATATTGTCACATAGGCTATTTTAATGTCACAACACATCTTGCCTTATTCAATGAATGAAGGAACTTTATTAATTATTTATATACTTAAACTATACACATATACTTATATTATACAAGTCCACTTAGATTATATAATATATACTTTTAAGTCACAATGCACTTTTAACATGGCAATGTGGTACAATTAATTTACACATATATAATCCATGTCATATTCTTTTACTGTATACTCACATGTCACATAGGCATTATCATGTAACTCCCATAATTCAATAAGCCTTACCATATAATAGTGTCATATTACACTTCACATAATACATAGTTAGCTAATATATGTTACACATTTAATTCGCATACTTGCACATAGAATTACTCATCTTATTAATTAAATATTAATTAATAATATACACACATCCTTCATCAATCAATATAATTGTTAATCTCCATAACAATTTAATCAACCCTTATATGATTAATTATCACTTTAATATAAATCTTATTATATTTATAAACATGTTGCTCATTATTATTATTATATTTCTTGCAATAATAATAATCACATATTATTAATCAATCACAGTTAATATTCCACAACAATTAATTAATATTCTACGATAACAATTAATATAGATTAATTGTTCGCTTAAATTAATATAATCATTCTTATATTACGTCACTGTGCCACACAAGGCTATCAACGAGTTTATCGCAAACTCTATCAATTTCTCAATTATTATAATTATTCAATTTAATATAATTGAATTAATCATTCTCATAACACAAAATTATTTATATTCTAATAAATTCTCATTTCCATTAATATATTTATTTAATAATATTAGAAAATTCTCGGGTATTACATTATTCATCTGGATTAAACCATCAAAACCCGCACAAGCATCCAAAAGTTCCTGCTTCCACGATTCTACTCCCAAACCTCACTGATGCAGGGTTTGTGAAACCAATGAGGAAGATTCCTGCTGTTGTGTCAGGTATACTGTTTCCTCCGGTCAAACCAATTAGTTAAAGAAGAGTCCTAAAGCCTGATGGGGAAAGCAAAAAGGGAAAAGAAAAGTTCCTATATGAAGGACGAAACCTATATGCTAACATGTATTTTCTAATACATTATGAGGGTATGAATGATGATATCCCAGACAGTGATGAAGAAGATTAGATTCGAATCCCTCACATCAAGAGGGATAGGGGTAGCAGTTCAAAGAAAAACCCCGGCCCTGATATGAAGGATGTCTCAGTCGTCATCAAAGAAGAGACAGACGACCACAACTCTTTTATCCTCCCTATTCATGAGGACTTGACATTGGACAATTGGAGCAGCACCCCATGCTTCATTCAAAAAGGGTAAAAGGGCAGAAAGTCCATCTGCCCTAAAACATGGTTTTATTTACTACTTCTTTTGTTTCACAACGATAGAATTTACTTTTGTCATGCTTTGCTAAATGCTTTGTATGATTAAAAAGTTTCATATATTAAAGTGAAAGAATTTTGTTTTCAGAACTCCAGAAATGGATTTGTTTGTCACTGCTGACGAGATGCCAAATTGTCACAGTGATTACAACGTTGATGTAGAACTGGACTTCGACTTGATGGAAATTGATCAAGAGGAGATGGATGACTATGTGGTGCCCGAGGAGATCAAAGAATGGGTCGAAGTTAAACCGAAACCAAACCTCGATCAAACCAATGCTGTTAATATCAAAACCTCAAAAAACCTTAAAGAAATCCAGATAGGCATGGACCTTACACAAAACCAAAAAGCCGACCTAATTGAACTCTTAACACAGTTCCAGCATGTGTTTGCATGGTCACATAAAGACATGATTGGGTTATCTACTGACATTGTTATCCATCTATTGCCCATCAAAGATGGATTCAAGCCAGTCAAGCAAATGCTCAGGCGATTGCAACCTGAATGGAGTCTGAAATTCAAAGAAGAAATCGTCAAGCAATTCAAAGCTGCCATCACCATGGTATCAACTTACCCGGAGTGTCGGTGTTAATTGTCTTTGATCGAGATCCGCACTTCACGTCCAATTTTTGGAAGAGTTTGTAAGAAAGAATGGGAACACAGTTGAGGTTGAGTACGGCTTACCATCCTCAGACAGACGGACAGAGTGAGCGAACAATACAAACGCTGGAGGACATGCTTAGGACTTGCGTGATGGATTTTAAGGGAAATTGGGATGACCATCTACCCTTAGTTGAATTTGCGTATAACAATAGTTACTATGCGAGTATCGGCATGCCACCGTACGAAGCTTTTTACGGAAGAAAGTGCAGAACGCCATTATGTTGGGATGAAGTCGGAGAGCGACGAATACTCGGACCAGAGCTAGTACAACGAACCGCGTATATGTGGATTACCGGGATTTGAACAAAGCTTGTCTCAAGGACAACTTCCCAGTACCTTTTATCCACATCCTGATAGACAATACGACACAATATGGCATGTATTCTTTTGTGGATTGCTTTGCTGGTTACCATCAGATCATGGTGGCTGAAGAAGACAGGGAGAAAACAGCCTTCATCACTCCCTGGGGAACCTTCTGTTATAGACGTTTGTCTTTCGGCCTCATCAATGCTGGTGCTTCATATCAGTGAGCTATGATGGCCCTTTTTCATGACATGATGCATAAAAAGATAGAGGTCTATGTAGATGACATCATTGTCAAATCCTAGGAGGAGGATGACCACATCAGCCATCTTAAACATATTTTCAACAGGTTATGTAAGTACAACCTAAAGCTGAATTCGGCCAAATATGGTTTTGGTGTCAAATCAGGCAAGTTGTTGGGATTTCTGGTAAGCAACAGAAGCATTGAGCTAGATCCCGCTAAGATTAAAGCCATCACTGAGATGCCCGTGGCCCGAACAGAAAAGGAAATACGGGGGTTTCTGGGAAGAATCAATTTCATAAGCATGTTCATCTCTCAACTCACAGCAACTTGTGAACCCATCTTTAAACTGCTAAGGAAGAATTCCTCCACTAAATGGAATGAAGATTTTCAAAAAGCTTTCCTTTCCATCAAGAAGCAGTTGATCGAAGAATGTAATACCCGAGAATTCCCTAATATTATTAAATAAATATATTAATGGAAATGAGAATTTATTTGAATATAAATAATTTTGTGTTATGAGATGGATTAATTCAATTCTATTAAATTGAATAATTATAACAATTGAGAAACTTATGGAGTTTGCGATAAACTCGTTGATAGCCTCGTGTGGCACAGTGACGTAATATAAGAATGATTATATTAAATTAAGCGAACAATTAATCTATATTAATTGTTAATTGTAGAATATTAATTAATTGTTATCGTAGAATAATTATTATAGAATATTAACTGTGATTGATTAATAATATGTGATTATTATTAATGCAAGAAATATAATAATAATAATGAGCAACATGTCTATAATATAATAAGATTTATATTTATATACTGTGCGTGATAAATGAGCAATGGTTGTAAAAATTAATAATTTCATTAACTAACGAGGAATAGATTAATTAATATTATTGTTAATTAATCAATGAGATGAATAATTTATTTATTTGACATTATGAATAATAAAATAAATAAGTAAGTTATTAACATAATAAGATTATATTAATCGTTACGTGGAAGTATATTTAAACTATACTATATGATTGTACATAGTAAAACTATGTGTTTTGATACTTGAGGTGTAAACATACATTATAATGCTACTTTTTGTGACATTAGCATGTGTGGGTATTCATACAATAAAGTTCCTTATTAGATATAAAAGGTAATGTGACACTAGTATATAAATAATTAATAAAGTTCCTTCATTCATTGGATAAGGCAAGATGTGTTGTGACATTAAAATAGCCTATGTGACAATATGTATGTAAGTATACATTAAAATATTGTATCATGAATATAAATAATAATTGATGATTATTTATATATATAATGGAATAATAAAATTTAATAAATGAGATAATGTGATGTGATTATATCCGAGTAAATTATATCCGGTATTAATAAATATACATGGATGATATGTATGTTACATTGCCATATCACATCTATTACCTTGAAATATTAAGAATGTGACTTACATTATAATGTTAATTATAATCTAAATATATAGTATGAATATATATGTAATAGCCTAAGTGTATGATATATGTATATATGGCCTTAGTGTTAATACACTTCATGTTGCAAAATGCTCGATACTTAGAAGCTCGTCCCATATAATTAGTCACAAACCTTGTACACGTGAAATGCATCATGAAGCTAGCCTACTCTCTTCTCTCAAACTCAGCATTCTAGCCATCATGAAGGGAGTGGGCAGAATAGTGGAGATCACCAACGAATTACCAACTCCCTCATATCTAGCATGCAATCCTTCAATCCGTTGTTTTGGTTTGGGAAATAATAGCATGGCCTGGACATTAATTTCTCTATATATATAAGCTCTTCCCCTTCAATTTGATTTGCTGAGAATTTTACTAAGTGTTGGATTGAGAGTAATACATAGCAAGCTCAGATTGTTAACAGAGGTATAATATACATTCAGTGTTCTTCATTTTCCATCTTCTGTTTCTGCAATTTCTTAGAATTCTTGATTCTTGATCATGCCAAATTAAAGTGTAATTGGGATATAGAATGCTTGTCTAGTTGTTATATAAGCCAATGTATGTGTTAACAGTCAATGTAGTTGTTTAAAAACTGATTTCGTGAAGTAACTTGGCAATTGGCCTGGGAGTCTGCCGATGCAGACTGCATCTTGAATCAGACCAAGCACAGCGCATCTGCGCCGGCATTACACTGCGGCGCAGCGCAGCTGCGCAGGGTCCCCCTGCATATTTTTGCTTTTTGCTTCCTGCTTGATGTCTGCTACATGATAGTTTACTTGAATAACTTAGATGAACATGTCATCATGAGTACTACCTATACATAAGTATATTAACATGATGTGCACGTGTGTTGCTATGATGTCATGCAAGATTAATGGAATGACGAATAGCGTTGAAATAAATTTTAAGTTTCCTAAACGAACTTTAAACATATATGACTTATGTCGGTATTCTGACCGTGCAAGCATACTAGTATGATCTAGGAAGGCATAAAAAGCATGTTAATAGGTGTGTACATATTTCATAAGGTAACATGAACATGTGAACCTAACTAATGCACATTCCTAACAAAAATCAATGTTTTGAAAACAAACTTTGACATGTGTGTAACACATTGATGTTCTGATTTTCAAGGCATGTTGGTATGAGGTAGAGATGCATGAAAGACATATTAACTTATGTATGTATGGTTCATAGTATGTCAAGAGCATGTTAGACCTCACTATTGAAAATTTCTAACAAAAATATAAGCTTTGATTGTGAACCTTAACATGTTATTGTAAGTTTCGTATTATGATATTTATGGACACATGTGATAGTATTCTTAGACTCATTCATGTGTCATGCATGTATATATACCATGATTAGTTGCCGTGATTCAAGTTTAGCGTAAACGAAGCATGTTTTCAAGATAATAACAATGCTAGCTACATATATGTAATACGAATACTCATGAGCATGCCTAATACAAGTTATAGGAATATCTTATGTGTTTAAAAAGTGAGCATGTTAGACTATATGAGTCCGTCTCCTTGAATGGCTTTAAGTATTAACATAGAACCTATATCCTGTAAATTGGTTGTGAAAGGGTTGAACGAACATGGAAAGACTCTTTAATATGTATACGTGCTATGTATCATATGATGATACTTGAAACCGATTTTGACGGTTAACTTACAATAAAGCTATAACTTGCTAAATAGAGTATGTTTGCTATTTGTTGTGATTCTTATGTGATATTAATAAAATGCGAGTATGTTTGCTAATTGTGATAGTCTCACATGATAGTAATGATGTAAGAATATGATTAAAAGAGGAACGTTAAGGATAGAAATTATATTCTATATAACTGTATAGCTAGGTTAAAACTTAGCTTATGTGTTGATCGTATATTCGAAGATAAAATGTGAAGTTAAATTATATGACTAATGAATATTATATATATACGTAACTATATTACTATAGGAGTTGAAAAGTGTTGAATTACTTTACGTGGATAGACTACACTAAAGGCAAGTATCTAAACCTTATCTCTTTGGATGCAAGTTTCCTAACTTACACTCTTTTACGGTGCAAGTATTCTATCCTTGTATATTGCGAACTAGTTTCTTTACTTAATCGTTTGAATTGAATTAGCATACTTGAACTCTTATTTCATTAAAGTTATTATTCATGTGGAACTTAGTATTGTTCTTGAATATTGTGAAAGTGTCTATACCATTTGATTCGGCTAGACTTATATTATTGAAAAGCGACCCAAACCAATTGATTGGTGATGGATCTTGTATTTGACTGAGAAGAACAACTTTCTTTGAAGGTAATATATAATTGTCGGAGAACCTGACGTGCACACTTGAGTATGATTGATTGTTATGCATAACGATGGTACTTTAGGCTGATCACCTGTTGTACCTGTTTTTGTTGGATTTTCAGTTTATTACTGTTAATTCTAGTAGAAGTTCATAGTCCTTAGTGACTGCTCAGTATTCAGTTATCTTGAAATCTTGAATTGATTTATTATTGAATCACATTGATAGTATTCTGTCCTTATCGACTGTTATTGAAAACTGTTGATATTCTTGTTATCCTTGAACTATCAAACCTTGTTATACCCTTTCGAGAATTGAGAATTTTATTACAAACCCTTATTGTATATTACTTGCTGAGCAATTTGTGCTCATTCTTGCTTTCCTTAAAACATTTCAGTTAAGGCAGAGCATGGTGAACCTTCAGGCGTTGATAAGGGCAAGGGCAAGGCTACTAACTAGCTTGTGTCTTTTATGTTTTTAAATATTTTAATGTTGTATTAAGATGATGTAGTAAGACTAGATTTGATTATGTTTAAGCTTAAGTTAGATTATGTAATAAGTCGTAATTGATATTATTATGTAATCTATTAAGTACTGTAGGTTGCGAGACTTGGGGGAATAATTATAATAAATCGTTGTATATTATTCTAAATTAGATATTCCGTTGTGAATGTGTGATTTTAGTTATTATTGTATTACCATGAGCACGTGACGAACCAATTTCGAGAGAACCTGTCTTGGTACCCCCAAGGGAATGAGGTTCCCTGTTTATGTACCTATCAGTCAATGCCAACACAATGGGATGTATGTTGGGACAGAAAGTTGATAGAAGCAAGGAAAGTGCTATCTATTACTTCAGCAAAAGATTCAATAGCGGCGAGCAGAAGTACGCCCTGATTGAAATGACCTGTTGTGCATTAGCATGGGCCACTATGAGCTTACAACACTATCTGCATGGTCACACGACCTATCTCATATCCCGCATGGACCCACTAAAGTATGTATTCAGCAAACCAATGCTGAATTATCGATTGTCCAAATGGCAGTTGATCCTCCAACAGTTCGACATTATCTACGTGACTTAGAAGTCCATCAAAGGTTAAGGTATTGCATATCAACTGGCCGAAGCACCGTTAGGGAATTTTGAACCCTTAAAACTTATTTCTCAGACGAAAGGATCATGACAATTCAGCAGATCCCTAAAGAAAATATAGTCCAATATTGGAGAATATATTTTGATGGAGCAGCAAACATGGAAGGTGACGGAGCTAGGGCAGTCCTTGTCTCTTGTACAGGAGAACATTATCCTGTGGCTGCCAAGCTGCAGTTTGTCAACACCAACAACATGGCTGAGTATGAAGGCTGCATAAGGGGGTTAAAACTAGCCCAGTCCATGGGTATCAAGCATTTATTAGTCTTTGGGGATTCTAAGTTGGTTATCAGACAAACCACCGGGTAGTATCACACCAAAGAAATTGCATCTATTGCCTTATCACTGGCATGTGGTCAAGATGTCCATGGAATTTGAAGAGATAACCTTCATCCACAACCCTCGAGGTAGGAATGACTTCGATGACGCATTGGCAATGTTGGATTCCTTGATCTACGTATCTGATAGGCGGGGAATCTCAGACACCAAATTCACAAACCAAAAGGCCCCATTATATGGGAATTACATTGGAGAAGTATCAGCTGAAATACCTCCTATCAAACAGCCTTGGTATCAAGATATAAAAGAATATCTCTGAGATTGATCTACACCCACTGAAGCCAGCCAAGCTGAACGAAAGCGGATTCATAAAATGGCTATGAAGTTTTATCTGAGCAGAGATGCACTCTATAAAAGTGATGCTGGAATAGGCCTTTTAATATGCCTCGATAAAGATCAAGCCTAGAGACTAATGGATGAAGTACACGGTGGAGTCTGTAGTCCACACATGAGCGGTCATTTGCTGGCCAAGAAGCTATTAAGAACAGAGCATTACTAGATCTCTCTCAAAGCTAACTGTGATGATCACGTCAGAAGATGCTACCAATGCCAAGTCCATGGAAATTCCATCCACGCTCCTCCAAACGAGCTACACAATACGAGTTCGCCATGGCCTTTCTTCATGTGGGGAATGGATGTGATTGGGCCAATAGAACCCAAAGCCAACAATGGTCATCGATTCATCTTCACCATAATCTATTACTTCACCAAATGGGTTGAAGCTGCCTCTTTCCCCAAAGTCACCAAAGAGGTAATCATTGGTTTCATCAGAAATAATTTCGTCTGTCGATATGGACAACTGGAGGTGATCATTACAGACAATGCAATGAATCTAATCAATCAGATGATGAGATAGTTATGCAGCAAGTTCCATATTAAGCATCTGAATTCCGTCATCTATCGGCCTAAGATGAATGGTGCTGTCGAAGCAGCCAATAAGAATATCAAGAAGATCATGCAGAAAATGTCCGCCAATCACAAAGGATGGCCTGACCTATCGCCTCTGACTTCGCTAGCATACAGAACCTCAATCGTACTTCTACTGGTGCTACCCCTTACTCATTGGTCTATGGCATGGAAGCAGTACTTCTCAAAGAAGTGGAAATGGAATCCTTGGGAGTGTTAATAGACGCTCAGATGGAGGAAGACCATTGGTTGCAAGAGCGGTACCACCAGTTGTCCCTGATAGATGAAAAGAGTGCTTCCGCCATCTTTTACGGGTGGTTATATCAGCAAAGGATTGCTTGGTTATACAACAAGAAAGTTCAACTCCGGCAATTCAAAGAAAATGACTTGGTACTGAAGAAAGTCCTTGCCAACCAAGATGAAGCCAAACGAAAGTTTGCCCCAAATTTGGAAGGCCCTTTCATTATAAAAGAAGTGTTGACAGAAGAAGCTATCAGACTACAAGAAATAGATGGGAACAAATTTTCCCAGCTCATCAATTCAGACACCGTGAAAAGGTACTATGTCTAAAACACCTGCAAGCCATCATCCTGGTCCTGCGAATCAATCAAATAATTTTGAGTTTTCACAAAAGCCTGAACTACGAATGACCTGATCTCCCTCAACCCGGGAGTACGTACGCAGCCATTCTTGGTGCAGTCAAACCAAACAAAAAGTTCAAAAACTCATCAAACTAAACTCAAACCCAAAATAAACACTTCTCAAACCTTTCAGGCTAAGCCTGAACTAAAAATGTCATGATCTCCATCAACCCGGGAGTACGTAGGCAGCCATTCTTGGTGCGGACAAACCAAACAAAAAGTTTAAAAACCCATCAAACCAAACTCAAACCCAAAATAAATACTTCTCAAACCTTTCAGGCTAAGCCTGAACTACGAATGACCTGATCTCCCTCAACCCAGGAGTACGTAAGCAGCCATTCCTGGTGCGGTCTGGCTTTCAAGAAAAAAACCAATAAAAACCAGTCCCAAGACACCAAAACCCTATAAAACCCAAATCCTATCAAGCCTCCCTGGTCAACAGGCCCTGCTGAGATATTCTCTGACATCTCAATGTCAATCCATCAAGGAAAAGCTCATGATGCATCAAAACAACAAGTCATGAAAGAAGTGATAATCACTCAGCAATGACAATACATATCCAATAGTGAAGTGAACCAAAATATATTTCTCTGCTATATAATACTGTTTGATATATACAACGTATCCTATATATGACAAAAATGGCTGATCTAGTATGTGAAGGAAAATGAAAGCTAGTCTATGAACCCGTGGACAAACGGGATAGAAGTGCCAACATGGCATCTCTCTCAGAAGATGGAGAAGCAGTTGTAAGTTCATGTCCCACGGTCTCCATATGAGCAAGAAGATCCACAGCCATCTGTATAGTGCTGCTATGACCATCTGTGAAAGCACTCATATCTGCAACAAGGTAGTGGGTATATGATCTGAATGCAGTGTTGTTTGCAATATAAACATCCCTGGTAGCTATGGCCTCATCCCTCTCAATATAAGCAGCATCACGAGCAACTAAAGCCTCCTCAATCTCAATAAATTTTGCATCCCCGGTAGCTCGAGCCTCGTCTTTATCAGCAAAAGCTGCATCCCTGCTAGAAAATGCTGTTAACATCAGTGCTTTAGCCTGATCCCTCTCAAAGGTCATCCAAGCTAGTGAATCAATAAGAGCTGGATCTGTCCCAGTCGGAATGCTCTGGGGGTCACTAACCAAGGATGCTGTCAAACTAGTAAATAAGTCATCCTTCGTGGGAGAATCAGGATCCTCCATAGGCTCCTCCTCATCAGAATCAATGCTCAGAGCTGACTAGATAGCCGCAGGCAATGCAATATCTGCCTCCAACCATGCAGAATACTCTGGAGAACGGTCCGAATGGCTAGTAAAAAAATGAGCCTTCTCCCTATGAGTCCAGCACTCATAAGTCCTGATGAGATCAGTCGACAACAAAGATGAAGCTGATATCCAATGATCCACAACCCCCTCAAAATGGTGGATGCTCTAAAACTGATCAAATTATCCCATGATAGCTAGTGGATGATATGTAGTCACCCCTCTCAAACCCGCCAGGGGTAGGTAATCCATGCCGACTGCATGAGTGATGAAGCTATAAGGGGAGCTAAGCCCTGAGCAGGGCAAGATCAAAAAGGCATGCTCGATAGCCGATAAAATGGCCAACCATGATGCCGCATATGTACACTTTGCCGGTCAAAAAGAGTAGGACATGGCTATCTCATGAGTAAAGCAATTCCCATGATGTCTGAAGATGCCGATAGGTCTCAAGTGCGTCATGAACCACACGTACAACAAAATGGCGCTACCCCTGAAAAACCCCTCTGGATGGGTACTGCAGAATATAGCCGACCTCAAGGTCTCGCCTAATATCATCGGCAGGATAGTACAACCCTGTCTGAGACCACGAACCACTACCATCAAGCCAATGTCTAAGTGGTCCATATATACAGTGGCATGTACAAATAAGCTGTGTTGCACATCAACAAAACGTCCACGCGTGCAAACTGTCACTTATCTGCAGGGATGATAAAGTCTCCTGAATATCATTCATAACTGTCCAGTCTGCCGAAGAGATCGATTAAAAAGTCCAGAGACACCACATGCCACGCAGTAATCTTCTTAATGACTACTCTGCGTCTCAGACCAGTCATAGTCATAAACGGTCATCTCATGTCACTAATGGCCATCCTAGCGCAAGGCATATCTAATGCCAAACCCATGAGGTGCTCATACACCTCCAATGTAGGTGTCAGCTCACGAAGACCAAATCTGAAAACCTGGCTTTCGGGTATCCAATAGGATAATATGCTGTCCACAAAGCACGGTGGAACCTAAAAAGCTAAAATAGCCAAAGAATGCCCCAGCATTTGATCCACTGTCCCTCTGGCTGTGGGGGGCAACTGTCATACCAAGATCTCAATGATGATGCTATCAAAGAAGGTGGTAGGTGCTCGATACGGCTGACGGTAGATGAAGACATCTGTAGAACCATATCATGAGACCATCCAGGGGTCAAATCTAAACTCAACTGTCTAAGTGTATATCCATGACATAATACATGCATAATAACAATGATAAATGATTATATGATGCAATAGATAGGAATATCATACATTTCTAGAATATACTATATACAGAAAGCATCATCTTGTCTGCTCATAAAGTGCAAAATAAAAAGTATAAGGAAATGGGGCACAACCGCCCAACAACTAACAGAGGCCTATCAAAAGATATAACTAGAAATGGGGCACAATCACCCAATATCTAATAGAGGCCTATCAAAAGATATAGCGAGAAAACTATCAGAAGAAATCTATAACTATCGACCTGCTGCAGCTCCTCTGAGTCACTGAATCTCGGCCAGTGGGAATGTTTGATTGATACAAAGGATGATCAGCACCTGCATAGCTGCCAAAATATGGATCTGCTAAGAGGCCAGCTCTGGAGCTGGAAGGATCAAACGAATCTGCCTCTGAAGGATCCCTACCAAGATGCCTGATGAAAAAATGAGCCCGCTCCAACCGCTAGGTTAATCCTGAAATATGCTCCAAATGAGTAGGCTCTCTGAGGCAAGCTATCCAGTCTGTCATCATCACAGACCCCGGCACCACGTCTGCTATAAATTGGGTAGCACGAGTCTGAGCCTAAATAGTGCGGGGACTCCACCAGCTATAAAATGCCTTCTGCTGTGAGGACCTTCTGATAGGGTAAAGCCATCTATGCCCATCAAGGGAATATATGTGAGTGGCTCAGCTAATAGGCAATGATGCCAAGCAGGAGGAACAAAGGGAATGAAAATATCTCCTATGGAGCTCTTGATAGCGTGCTCTCCTAAATAGAACTTCCAGCCTCCCTCGGTCAAAATAGGAATCCGACGAGTGGACAATGTAAACTCCATCCCAGTTAGAAAGCCATCCTCGAACCTGACCATCACATAGTCCGGGGTGTAAGGAACTTACGTGATAGAGTCGGCAGTTAACAGCTCTATCTGCAAGCGGGAGTGGGTAAATCCCTCTGCTACAGGGACCTCTGTCAAAGTGGAGTGATGCCAACGCTGTCCCCTCAGATATATCTCCAGGCCCAAAATAGTGGCAGGACGTAGGCAAGGGAGCCTCTCATATGCCCAAAATTGGCAATGTAAATATCAAAAGTCTTCAGTGGTAAAAACTGATAATCACAAATGAGGAAAGTGAAAAGGTGAAAGAGAAAGTACTCACCAACAGGAAGGGATAAAAAGTTAGCCAAGCCTCTATCGCACCCTCAGAGCGTAGATGCATCCCTCGAAGAAAGCAGGCGAAGGTATAAGTACCCAAATCAAAATCCTTGAGTCGCTCCACGAATTGAGTAGCGCTAACCAGAGCGAAAGACACGGTCGAGGAGTTGTTTGCAATGAAACAACCCCTGATGATCACCAAGAATAGTGGCCGAAGAATGCGATCTCTAACCCTTTGATCATCAAGCAGAGGCTCAGTCAAAACCCTGCTCTGGGCATCTACACTCAAGGGACCAGAACGGATAGTCCGACCTTGATGGCTGTCGCAGGAACTCCCAAAAGGAAGCGAACGGCAGCAGGTGAAATATCAACAACCAACGACACTAGCTCCCCAGTAAAGTCTATCCCGATGATGAACCACCAGTCCATCAGTGTTATCATCACCTCACAGTCCAACAGATAGAGGGACTGGGTCTGGTGGAACCAGCGCTCAGATAATGCCCTTAGATAACCCCAGCGCTCCACTGCGCTCTTGTACTCCATCTGTGCTATGTACGCAACCAACTCTCGGCTCATGGTATGTAGGGTCTGTCCCTGCTCCGCTGGGTAGTGGTACACACCGTCAATCACCCTCTCAAAAGCTGATCGGAACATATACCCCATCTTGTTCATTTTTCTCTTCTTGCATCTGACCTCATTCTCTAGGTTGTCAGCTCTCTCATTGGCCGCCTCCCACTTCTCCTCGAAGTGTATCCTATCCATCACCTCTAATTCCAACTGAGTACGGAGTGCTTCCTTCTCAGTCTTTTTGCTCAATTCCCTCTGCTCGACCTCTTCTATCTTCCCTACCAGATCTATATTCCTAGCCACTGACTTGTGAAACAAAGTCCCCATCTGGATTCCAGCCTCCTTGCGATAAGCAATTTCTACCTCTAGCTCCTACATGGCCAACTTCCTCTGGTGGTCTTCGTCCCACAATTTTTGGAACTTCAACTCTCTCTCTAAGGCCTCTTCTTCCAACTCCTAAACTCTGCAGTCTAACTCCAGAATACGCTCCTCATACTCTCCTAGCATATGCTCCTCCCAGTTAGGCTCGTAGGAGTCCTCCATAGGCTCGTAGGAGTCCTCCATGGGCTCCTCCTCTGAAGGCTCGTCCTCAACCGGTTCGTCCTCCATCTGCTCCTCCTCGGGGTCAAACTCTATCTCTATCTCATCCTAGTCATTTTACTCGGATGGTGCAATAGCATGCACTGGCACAACCTCTATAGGTGCCTCATACACCACTTGTATGTCTCTAGGCTCCTCCTCAGTCACTCTACTGGGTACTCCCATATCTGCCATCTACAATCACAAACACAAGACAAGAAACAGCAACTCCATTAGAATGTTAAACAAAACATAAGTTCATTGTATAAAATGAAGTTACATTTCATAACAAACTAAGTCTCTCAAGGAAAACTCTACATAAGTTTTATCTCCTTCCTAACCTCTAAATTCTACTAAGTTATAGTCTAAGGACACTCGTTCCTAAGTTTTATCACTACAGCTCTGATACCAACATGTGACGCCCCCAAATTCTGGACTGCCACTTGGTCACCCAAATTCGGTTCGTCACGTGCTCATGGTAATACAATAATAACTAAAATCACACATTCACAGCAGAAGATATAATATAGAATAATATACAATGATTTATTATAATTATTCTCCCAAATCTCGCAACCTACAGTACTTAATAGATTACATAATAATATCAAGTAAAGACTTTTTACATAATCCTACTTAAGCTTAAACATAGTCTGAAGACAATCTTAATACATCATAACAATTTTAAACATGAAGGAATAAGCTAGTCGGTAGCCTTGCCCTTGCCCTTATCTTTCCCCGAGACACTTTCCTGTTCCGCCTTAAATGAAAGGTTTTAAATAAGCAAGAATGAGCACAAATTGCCCAGCAAGTAATATATAACAAGGGTGAAGAGTTTTATAAGACGAGTTTGAAATATCGAAGTATCATATCTAAGATAGTTCAGGGTTTCAGAATAATATCATGAATAACGAATATCAATAATTCTCAAATCAAATCTTTGGAGTATGAAACGATAATTCAATATAGATCAACAGATATATATGTATTCAAAGGCTATCAACGTATCCAACTAGATAAAACAATTTTATACTGAGCAGTCACTAAGGACTATTGAACATCTACTAGAATTACCAATATTAAACTGATAACCCAAAAGAAATAAGTACGATAGATGCTCAATCTATAATACTCTATGTTATGCATAACATCACAGTAATATTCACGCGTGTGTTGGGGCTTCCAACAATAAACACTCCCCTTACTATAAGGGTTGTTCAACTTAAATTTCAAGATTTTCGCACCGATAAAAAGGTTTGGACAGTTTTATAAACATGCATATAGTCTAGCCGAATCAAGTGGCATAGACACTTTCACAATATTCAAGAACAATACCAAGTTCAACATGAATAATAGCTTTCACAAGAGTTTAAACATACTAGCTCCAATGAATGAGTAAGACAACTTGCATTCAAAGAGATAAGGTTTAGATACTTGCTTACAATATTCGTTGAATAAAGTAATACATGGGTTAGGATACTTGCACTATAAATGAGTGTAAGTAAGGAAACTTGCCTTTAGCATAGTTTATCCACGAAAAGCAAAACAACACTTTTGAATTCCTATCGTAATATAGTTATGTATATATATGATATTCATTAGTCATATAATTTAACGTCACATCTTATCTTCGGATATACGATCAACACATAAGCTTAGTTTTAACCTAGCTACACAGTTATATAGTGTCATATTAATATAATTTCTATCCTTAACGCTCCTTTTTTGAGTTAAAACACATCCTCATATCATTAATATCACATAAGATCACAACAAATAGCAAACATAATTTTTCTAGCACTTTATAGCATTATTGTAAGCTAACCGTCAAATCGGATTCAAGTAACAACATATGATATCTCATAGCATGTATACATATTAAAGGATACTTCTATATTTGTATAACCTTTCCTTGTTCAATCATATATGTTATAGTTCTAAATCATGATTTCTAACGACTTAGAGTCAAGCAACGCCATGAGTTCTTGTAAGTTATCATGCTTGTCATGTAAACATGTAAAGTGATCACATTTTAGACATGTTTGCAAGTTTCTACTTCATATACACATGTCTAGTATTGCTAGTTATCTTAATTCATGCTTTACTTGTGCTTAACTAGTTTTCTTGGCATCTAACATGACATGTGTATGTTTATGACATTTTAATGAGGTTATAAGCACTACCAAACATGTTCGTAAATTTCAGAATTTAAACCTCAAGGTAACATGTCAAGGTGCACGTTTAAAACTTGTATTCTCATTAGTAAAGCTTACTAATAAGGCCTAACATGCTCATGCTATCTAGATTCATATGTTAACATGTTTGACACGCATTTCAAGGCCATATAAACATGCTCAAATAATCAGAATGTTTAAAACGAATAAAACAAGTCAATGTCCACTTTGAACTCTAAGTTCATTGTGAAATCCATAACTTCACCATTCAGGCAAGCCATCCTAATATAACATGCTCACACTAGTTTAACATGTTCATATATATATATATATATATATATATAAAATCATGCTCGCATGCTAATTTAAGTTAAGTAATTAAACCCACACTTAACAGATTTTAAACAGGTTGCAGGAAACTGAAACTGCAGACTGGCGCGGCCGCGTGCTAGTTGTACTAGGGAGACGCGCGGCCGCGCGGTTCCTATTCCAGACCAGAGAGCAGCTAGCCTCGGCAGTTAACATCCCAAATCACACAATTACTTCACAAAAATGGTTTTAAACAGTCACATTGTGGTTCAAACATGTTCGTGAGTCTATATAACAACTATATAAGTGTTCCACCACCAAATCACAATCCAATTTGGCATATTCAAGAATTCAAGAAATCTTAGAAATTACAGAAACAGAAAAATGGAAATAAAGAACAAGGAAGCTGTTATACGAATTTGATTGCTAGCAAGCCACCTTGTATACCAATATGATTATAAGTTTTATACAACAACTCACAAACATTATTCAATCATAGCTTCATGGGTTCATGCCAAATTCAAGAATTTGAAACTCAGTAAACAAGAAATGTAGAATGAGAGAATGTGATTATACCTTTGCTATACGTTAATTGGACTTGCTGCTAACTCTAGAAGGCTCAACACTGATATATATATATAACTCTCAACTTAACACTTATGCAAATCTCAGTAATGGAAAAATGAGAGAAGAGGAGTTCATATTTATAGAAGAAAGATTACACAGACAATACAATCTTCCACTAAATTAAACTCATGGATTGAAGGATTGCATGAAGGTTATTAGAGGGTAGGTAATTTAGTTGTTGAAGATCATCCTGATAACCACTTCCCCCCCCCCCCATAATCATGAGCTAGAAGGAGCTTGGGAGAAGAATGTGGAATAGCTTCTAGCCTTTATGTGTTACACGTGAATGAGAAGTGAGGAGCAATTGGGCAATCAAAGTGGGACAAGGAAACTCAGTATTCTAGCAATAAGGAAATACCATATATTATACACTTAACACACACATATATATATATATCATGGCTTAAGTTCATTTAGGGCATACATGGACCTAGAAGGTCACTACAACATTTCATGGTAGTACATTGGGGTACATATTTATACACATCATGTAATCCATGTACATTTTTAATAATGCCAATTTATGAGTTAATTAAATGGTGATATACTACATTATCACAAATCTCATTATTATTATTATTTCAATTATGTACTTATTGAAATAATTATTGTTATTCCTTATTCACATAATTTAATATACCATATATTTCATAGTCTTACTAAAGTGTCACACTACACTTTATATTTTATATAGTTCCTTGTGTTGTCACATATGCAATTATTTATGTAACTTATAATTCTTTTTACTTTATTATATAGTTTCTGTATATAATATAGTTACCACAAGGTGTCACACTACATATTCTTTTTAATGTAGTTACTAGACCTTACTACATACTTTGCACACATCAATTAAATAGCTAATACATACTCTAATTATGTAATTTACTTTGCTCATCAATTAATTAATAATATGATATTAATTAATTCTTCACTTCCTAATTTAATCATCTCTTATTTAAACCAATTCCTTAAATCTTTATTCTCATGCCACACAAGGCATTATCACAATTCTCATCACAAACCACATTCGTATAAATTCAATTTAACTTAGTTAAATTATTTATTTCACAGCACATCAATATTTATATTTAATAAATATTCATTCTCTTATTTTGTCAAAATAATATTTATTCATGAAATTCTCGATTCTTACAGGCTCTCTTAGGTGGCTCCCACCCCTCCGGTTTGGTCCGATTAAAGATAAAGCGGAGTTTACAAAAGCTGAAAAGTCAAATCAGGGGAAAAAACTGCTACGCGATTGAGCAGAATGGTCTGAAACACTGATTCCAAGCATCAAGCTCTTGACGAGCTGGTGATGAAAACTATAGAGAAAATTTCCCCATAGATGACAGATGATGGCATTTGTTATACAAATCCCTAGCTGGAGCATCGAGAAGGAATCAAATCGGTTCAGCTGACCATGTAAACTACTGTTCGAGTAGGCACCGAGAAGGTTCGGTGATCGTAAAGCTCTGCAAACTACAGTTTAAGTAGGAATTAAATCAAGTTCAATAGACCGTTGTAAACTACCATTCGGGTAGGCACCGAAGAGGTTCGATGATGGTTAAATCGGTGTCAACCATTGTTCAAGTAGATTATGAGACTTCTATCCCCGACAGAAACGACAGGCATCAATCGAGAAGTAACCCAAACCGTTGGCAACAACTCTAACGTAGCGTCGGGAAAAGATCCGATGATTTAAACTAGTGTAAGCTATTATCAGGATAGGCATCAGGAAGCCCTAATGAGGTCACTCGTCATAAGAGGAATATCCCCAGCGAAGAAAAAGTCAGAAAGCTTATCTGAAGACAAAAGATGTTGGTGACAACCCCAACGTCGAGTTCAGAAATGTCCAAATGGCATCAGCCAAGGAAGAATCTTCCCCACAGAGATCTTGAAAGCATCTTTGCCATATGTCATAGGATTAGTCTTGGTAGCACTGACAGACATGGTAAACCATTAGCTTCAACCCAATGCAACATCGGGAAAGATTCACTGATGGTCAATGTAGACACTCGAAATTTTCTTTCACTCTTACTAACACTGTAGGGGGGGCAAAATTATCTTTTTAAATCAACCCCGGTCTCAATACCGGATCATCAACATAACCCCAGTCTCAATACCGGGCCATCAACTCAACCCAGATCTCAATACAGTGCCATCAAATCAACCCCAGTCCTCATACCGGGTCATTAACTCAACCCCGGTCTTAATACCGGGTCATTAACTCAACCCCGGTCTCTATACCGGGCCACCAACTAAACCCCGATCTCAATATTGAGCCATCAAATCAACCCCGGTCTCAATACTGGGTCATCAACTCAGCCCCGATCTCAATAGCGGGTCATCAACTCAACCCCAGTCTCAACCCGGGAAGTACAAGTCAGCCCTGGTCTCAACCCGGGAAGTACAGGTCAACCCCGATCTTAATCCCGAGAAGTACAGGTCAGCCCCAGTCTCAACCTAAGAAGTACAGATCAACCCTGGGCTTAACCCGAGAAGTGCAGGTCAGCCCCGGTCTCAACCCGAGAGGTACATATCAGCCCCGGTCTTAATCCAAGAGGTACAGGTCAGCCCTTGTCTCAACTCAGGAGGTATAGGTCAGCCCCAATCTTAACCTAGGAGGTATAGATCAGCCCTGGTCGCAACTAGAGAAGTACAGGTCATCCCCGGTCTCAACCTAGGAGGTCAGGTCAACTTCAGAACCAATTTTGAAGCATCACAACATCTCAAGAGGAAAACCTAGAGCGACCAAGTCAACATCAGAGACCACACTGCGGACAAATAGACTTAAATGGGATCCAAACTTAGAAACAGCCCCAAGAAGTCAACCAAAGGCCATGCTGACACTGAAGGCAACCCCGGGAGTGGCAAAACGATTATTTTACCAACTATAAGCTAATTCGGTCAAACTCAAACCGAATTAATGCCACCAAGGTTAGAACAAATGCTAACAATGATCCCGAGTGAAAACAGCGCAAGACAGCTCAACAGACAAACTGCGGGGAATCGAAGACCTGTTTATGAACTCGTCTTCTTGTTCCCGAAAAATGTTTTATCCCATGTCATTGTGACACTCTCGATGAGGGCTTTCCAAAAAGGTATAGCACGCCTCAAACGGATGCTCCGATCAAAAGTTAGAAAGTTTCGAATCAGACCTCGCGTTGCTCGGAGTGCACGTACTTCGGAATGGGATCCAAATCATGGAAACAGCCCTAGGAAGTCAACCAAGGCCATACCGACACTGAAGGCGACCTCGGGAGGGGAAAAATGATCATGTTACCAACTCCAAGACAATTCGGTCAAACTCAAGCTGAATTGATGCCGCCAAGGTCAGAACGAACTCTAACGATGATCCCGAGTGCAAACAGCGCAAGACAACTCAACGGACAAACTATGGGGAATTGAAGACTTGGTTATGAGCCCATCTTCTTGGACCCAAAAAATATTTTATCCCATGGAACGGCGAGGGCTTTCCGAAAAGGTATAGCACGCCTCAAACTGACGCTCCGATCAAAAGTTAGAAAATTTTGAATCAGACCTCGCGTTGCTCGGAGTGCACGTACTTTGAAATGATGGGACCCACCACGTGGGACCTACCACGTGGATCCGCACCTCTACCTATGATAGCAGCTGGTAGAGTGGAGGCTCCCTGGCCTATATATAGAGGTGCACCCCCCTCTCATTTCAAGAATTCAGAAACGCTCTAAACCCTTGCCCGTTTGGTTTTCTGTCTATTTTCTTGTCTTCCAAACCCAAATTTCTTCACTCCAACACATAGATATACCCACATACTACCACATATCAGAAAATAACAGTTACATTCGGACGTGTAAAGCCTACGATTTGGCAAAAAAGCACGTTTAGCAGTCCATTGTGAGTATTTTTATGATCAGCAAGTCAATACTACTTCTTTACACTGTTTTACATTTGCACATCAAATTTCATTTTCTAAATATGCCCGGAACTAAGTTTCGTGGCCGTTTTTGTTAACTTTTGGTATATTTTAGTACCTAAACGCATTTTTTGGCATTTCTACAACTCGGATTGACGATCCGTCGCTTCCCGCAGCTTTTATATACTTGCAACTTTGTTATTAGCAACTTCGTCGGATTGGGTTATCTTCCTAGTCTGGGTTTGGAATTTTTTGTATATATTTAACTGTATATATACTAAATTTTCAATTCTGTCAAAGCCCGGATGTCAAATCTGTGGTAGTTTACTGCTTTTATATATAAATATGTATATATAAGCAGCCTTCACCACACTGGGTTATCTTCCCAGTCTTGGTTGACTACTTTTCTGTCTATATATATATATATATATATATATATATTTACATTCCAGTTTGGCCTGGATCATTCTGTGGCCTTTTTACTATTTTTGCAACATTCACCATATTGGGTTATCTTCCCAATCTTGGTTGACTACGTTTCTGTAAATATTTATATTTCAGTCCGGGCACAGGCATGAAAACCCATTCCTTTTTTACTATTATATATATATATATATATACATTTCAATTCTGTTCAACCTGGATCATTCCGTGGCTTTTATACAGCTTTTATAAGTATATATTTGTATTTCAATTCTAGTCTAGGCACTGGTGTGAAAACCAATCGCCCTTTACAGCTTTCATATATATAATTATATATATATTGCTTTACTTGCTTTTATTAAATTATTTCTTTAAATATTTATTTTATATGAATCGACACTGACATATCTACGGGCGAACTAGATTTATTTAAATCTCGCCAACTCTAGCTTTCAAACGGTTCAAAATCAGTACAGACGGAACCAGGAAGCTAGAATGACTGAGATTTATTTAAATCTAGCATTTTTCTAGTTTCAGTTATAAAAGCAACCTCGCAGCCCTTAGATCGCTATCTAATGGGAACGAGACGCTTTGGATTAGCGCTAGCCAGGATTTACTGATGGATCCTTGGCCATTATAGCGTTTAAATATATTTCTGTACAAATTTGAGCTGTGCAGGTTTATTGGCCTCCCTATGTGAGCCTAGGAATCGTGGGATTCATGATCCAACTGATCAGAATCTGATTCCCACGATGGACAAACTCCACTTTACAGATGTACCTTGCCAGTTTTTCTGTAAAAATGTACATACAAAAGGCCTTAAAACGGTTTTTCGGATTTAAGGTCTCAACATAGTGAAAATATGATTTGTCGTGTCAGAGTCCCTTCGTTGGCTATCATGCCTATGAGGAGACCGACACTTGTATATTTGTTGTGGTCGAGGATGCATCACAGCCCGACAATCACCATTCAAAATTGTGCCTTAAGGCTGAAAAAGATAAAACTGAAGTATCAATATGCTTCAATTCCTATTTTAGCATAAGGGTTTGAAAACCTTCTTTCAAAACATCATGCAATAAACTTTTTGAAAAAAGAAGCTTTTGCAAAATCAAATCAAACACTTTTGCAAATCAAATCAAAGACTTTTTGCAAATCAAATCAAACCCTTCGTATATAGGTTCAACGATGCATAGACATGCTTTCCATCAAACATATGCCCAATTTTCAAACAGCATTCACACACATACACACACTTTAGTTTTAAAAAAAAATATTGAAAAGATGCGGTACCGTGTTTACACGGGAGTTGTGGGGTGCCTAACACCTTCTCTATACTTAACTAAGCCCCCGAACTCAAAACTTTATTTTCAAAGATCAAGTTTCAACAGTGTCCAACAATTGGGCCTCCTTTCAAACAAAACTCGGTTGAGTTGGTATAACTATTTCAAATCTACCAACTGACTCTGTAAAACGTTCAAATCATCGGCATAATACATGTTAGCTTTTTTCTAAAAAACCCTTCAAAACCTTTTTCGCAATAAAAAGAGTAAGGGTAGAGATAACTTAGGAAGAGAGAAAGATCCGGGTTGTGACCCGACCCGTGGATTTTTTCTCGACGTCGACAGGTGGTGACTCTGCTGGGGACAGTAGATGGCTTAGGTCGCGTTCAAATATTTTCAAACATTTCCTTTTCAAAAGTACGAATGTGTGAATACTGCGTCTTTACATTAAATGAGTGCATGAATGCTGCGTCTTTACATTAAATGAATATGAATGAATGCTTTCCTACTTTTTTAGTGCTTTGCACCCATATTAGTTCTTCACACCCATATTAGTTCTTCGCACCCATATTAGTTCTTCGAACAAATGTCATCATATGCATAATGGTGAGACGCGATGTATGTGAATGTATATTGTGATTCCTCCTTCTAGAGGCAAAACCCGTCGATGATAAGTAATGACTCTGGGAACGACTAAGTCTCTAGGGGCTCATGAAAATGCACCACCCAGATTCGCTCCAGTTGAAAGATCGAATTAAATTCCCCTCTAGTAGATTGCGATGATCTGGGGACCTTCATGCCAAAAAGCCGCGAGAGTAGCCTAAGATAGGTCAGCCTCTGATTAACCAAATTCGATGGGAATCTTCTTCATACCTTTCTCTTTCAATTCAATGTCAAGTTTTCAAGTTCCAAATGTAAAGGAGCGCAATGTAAATATCATAATGAAAGATTTACATTCCTTATCATATACATCCTGTCATCAAAATAACTGACCTCTGTTTTGCAGGATAAGATTAAAAAACCACAAAAACACATCGTGGCATACATCCTATCCCTACCTACATTAGGAAATTGAAACACCTACATTTTGTTGTAGGTGAAAAATTGGTCCTATCACTATATCTAAGTCCAAGAAAGCACTAAGTCCATCCACGGACATAACTTCCAGTGCTCAGCCAGAATCTACCTCTGTCTCTAGTGAAGAGTTTAAAGGACTGAAGAATCAAATAGCTGAATTGGCCAATTTTATGAGAGAACAAATCAAGACCCTTAAAGGGAAGCAAGCCCAAGCTCACATAAAACTGAGAACACCTGGTGGTAGTGGTTGCGGTTAAAAGACCGAAAAAGCCGAAACTCAGATTCCTGGACCACAAAACCAGGACACAACTAATAAACCCCTAATATCACAATCCACAACAAAGAGCAGGAAGCTGGTGACATTCTGAAGAAAGTACAGCAGATGGAAGAAACTCTCCGGTCTATCAAAGGGACTGGGGCATTCGACAGTGTTAATTATTCAGACCTCTGTATTTTCCCTGGGGTTCGTTATCCTAAAAAATTTAGAACTCCTAATTTTGAGAAATATGATAGATTGGGAGACCCCTATACCCACTTGAAAGTATTCATTAGAGAACTCAGATCCTATGTAGAGGAGGAGAAGCTTCGAATGTAATTATTCTAGAAGAGTTTGACCGGAAAGGCTAGAGCCTGGTACGCCCGTCTAGATAACTCTAAGATTCACAGTTGGGAAGAGTTAGCCCATCTTTCCTCAGTCAATATAGCTTCCAATCTCAACTGGCCCTAGATAGATACCAAATAACCAAAATCAAGAAACAAAACATTGAATCATTCAGAGAGTATGCTCAACGATGGAGACGAGTTGTAGCACAAGTCATTCCACCTATGAATGAGACTAAAATAGTCATGACCTTCATGGACATCCAAGAAGCTCCATATTATGAGAGGGACCTAGCAGGCATAGGAAAACCATTCTCTGAAATGATCAAACATGGCGAGATGGCAGAAATGGGGCTCAAGTCAGGGAAGATAAAGGATCTAACCGCCCTCGAAGCTGTTGCTGAACATATCCAGTCCAGAAATTATGGGAGTAATCCCCGGAGGGTACATAAAAAGAAAGATGAAGAGGTGTCCTTAGTATTACAAGGACAGAATCAAAGAGGTGAGTCAAACAGCATGCCTATTCAAAGGAGGAACTATACCCCTTTCCAAGCTCCAGGACAACCTTCAAATCCTCCATTTCAGAAAAATATGGAGGTCAGGCATCGAAGAATTTTCACCCCTCTAGGGGATTCACTTGAGAATGTGCTAAAGCTGTTGACGGCACAGAAGAAGATTGTACAACTCCTTCCACTAACCAACACTGGTGGACAGAATTTCAACCCAAGCAAGAAGTGTGCTTACCATTCTGGATCCTTGGGCCATGATACCTAAGACTGTTGATCTCTCAAGAATAAAATCCAAGATTTAATTGACAATGAAGAGATTGTGGTAACCAAACCAGAACAACCACACGTACAAGATAATCCCCTTCCTCAGCACAAAGAGGAAAATGTCAACATGATCAACACCAGAAATGGAGAAGGATCCAAATACCTCTGTTATATGGGAGAGTCAACTCCATCCAGCAGCAACACCCTAAACAGCTGGGAAGTCTCAGAAAGACGATTCCTGATAGAGCAGGAGATAAGGTCTATCAGGGAACAAATCGAACAGTTAGCAGAACTGGTCATCTACCAACATCAGATCACCAGACATATGATGAAACTGGCCAACCAGTCTGATGCCGATCGTCCTCCCACAACGGAGATCAATCCCATTTCCATGAGGGATCACTACCGGTCTCATGAGCATGAACCTTAGACTGACAAGGTGGCCAAAGATGAGAATTCCCAAGCTGGTAGGAAATTCTTATTTCAAAGGAATTTCACTAACCTGAACTAGCCGATGGAGGAAATCCTCCAGATGTTAATCAACGAGGGAATGGTTGCAGAATTATTACCACCATTACGATCCAGAAAATTCAAGACTGACCAAATCTGTCAGTATCACTTCAATGCACCCTGCCATGATACTGAGGATTGTTGGGCACTTCGTAACTTGATTCAGAATATGATTAAAAATGGTGAATTGATAAAAGGGAATCGAGATTATGGCCTCCCAGATGAAGACACTCTCTTTATCCCTAATACATGGAATCAGGATACAGTAGCTGTGGTTTCCTGTGATAAGGAGCCATCCCTCACACCCTTAGTACTGCCAGTGAAAGGGGTCAAAGAAATGCAAAATCCTATGAAGGTGGCCGCACCAAAGCCTTTAATCTTGCCCTTCAGACCTCAGTATTCAATTATTAGTCTGAAGAGGGTCCCATGGAACTATAGGAATGATGAAGGTTCCACGTCAAATAACATTGCCATAGTACCAAAGGATAATCCATTGTACCTGCCTCAGCGGGTGATCAAACCAGCCATCAAGGCCAAAGAAAAGGTGGCTGAAGAGAAAATTGAAGAGTTCCTTAACAAAATGGGACACAATGAAATCAAAATAGTGAAAAGTCTGAAGGACGCACCCAAACAAATGTCCATCCTAGACTTGGTCTTATCATCAGTGGATCATCGCAACATTCTAGTGAAAGTACTGGAAGAAGCTCATCTGCCACATACCGTGGATGCTGAGAAATTTCGTCACGTGGTAGAACACATTTTCAATAGCAATGTGATTTCTTTCACTGATGATGATATCCCTGCAGAAGGGATGGGCCATCATAAGTCCCTGCATATAGCTGTGATGTCTTCTGGGTATATGATCGGAGGTGTGCTCATAGATGGAGGATCATCCCTCAACATCTGTCCCTACGACACCTTGGAGAGAATGAAGATTAACCCGAACCGGATCAAAACCAGTCATGTGATCATCCGAGCTTTCGATGGATCTCGTCGACAAGCTATAAGAGAAATAGAGATTCCATTAGAGATTGGCCCACACACTTTCAATGTGTCCTTTTAGGTGCTCAACATCGCCACTGGATATAACTTGTTGTTGGGAAGGCCATGGATCCATATGGCAGGGGCCGTACCATCTACCCTCCATCAACAGCTCAAATATATTATTAATGGCAACCTTATTATGGTCAACGTCAAACCAGAATACCCTGTTTGCATATAGGGAGATATGCCAGTGATTAGCCTGGATGCGGGGATTGAACCAGCAAGTTTTCAATCCCTGGAGGTGAGTGATACTCATTATCTACCTATCGGAGCACCAGCTTTGAAGCGTAATGTCTCGTCTGAGGTGATGATAGTAGGTCAGGAGATGGTTAGGAAAGAATAAGCAAGGTATCAAGAGTCCAATCTAAATCTCGATCCAGACAGGGAGAGCCGGACTGGGTTATTCATTCGGGTCAAGTCGCCGGAACCCATATAAGCATTCTCAAGCTCATGCTTCCACAATTTTGCTGCCAAACCTTACGGGTGTCAGATGGGTGAAACCCATGAGGAAAATCCCAGCTGTGGTGTCAACCATGTTATTTCCTCCCATTATACCAGCAAGTGAGAGAACAACTCCCAGATTCGAGATGGATAGCAAAAAGGGAAAAGAAAAGATCCTGTACAAAGGACGGGACCCATTTGCTAACATGCGGGTTATCATAAACTACGAGGGTATGAATGATGAAATCCCAGACAGTGACGACGAGGATCAGATTCAAATTACTCGCATCAAGAAGGAAAAAGGGGGCATTTCAAAGAGAAACCCTGGCCCTATTATGAAAGATGTCTCAGTCGTTATCCGAGAAAAGATAGATGATCACAAATCCTTGATCCTCCCTGTTTATAAGGATCTAACCCTGGATAACTGGAGCAGTATCCTTTGCCTCAGTCAAAAAGGGTAAAGGGGCAGAGAGTCCGTCTGCGCTAATAAATATGCTTTCATTTACTGCTCACCTTTGATTGCACAGCTATAGCAGTAACTTTTGTCATGCTTTGCCAAATACTCTGTATATTTAAGCAGTTGTATATATTAAAATAAAAGCATTTTTTTGTTTTCAGGACACAAGCATTGGATGTCTTTGTCTCTGCTGATGAGATGCCAACCTGTCAAAGTGACTACAACTTTGATGTAGAACTGAACTTCGACTTGATGGATATTGATCAAGAGGAGGAAGATGACTATGAGGTGCCCGAGGAGATCAAAGAATGGGTCAAAGACAAGCCCAAACCAAACCTTGACCAAACCACCACTATCAATATAGGAACCTCTAAAAACATCAAAGAAATCCAGATAGGCATAGGCCTCACCCAAGACCAAAAAGCCGACCTGATTGAACTCCTAATACAGTTCCAGGATATGTTTGCATGGTCACACGAAGACATGATCGGCTTGTCTACTAATATTGCCATTCATCGAATGCCCATCAAAGATGGATTCAAGCCAGTCAAGCAAAAGCTCAGGCGATTGAAACCTGAATGAAGTCTGAAAGTCAAAGAAGAAGTCGTTAAACAATTCAAAGTCGGAATCATCATGGTATCTACATACCTAAAGTGGCTGTCAAATATATTCCCCATGCCAAAACCCGGAGAGGAGGTACGAGTATGTGTGGATTACCGGGATTTGAACAAAGCCTGTCTGTGACGAACAAGATTTTTGTAATTTAATGTGAATATTTATTGAATTAAATAAATATCAATGATTTAATTATTGAGTTAAATAATTAATTGATGAAATTATGGTAGATTAATTTAATTATATGTGTCACGTTAGTTAAATTAATGTGGTGAATTTTATATTCAAAGTATGTATTTAGTTGAGCTTATTTGATTAATATATTAATTAATAAGCATAATGTTATTCTAATTAATTTAATAATTAATTAGAGATTTAATGATTTGACATAATTAATAAATAATAATTTTAATTATGTGACTATGTGAATTATTGTGGAATTATGCAATTTTATTTAATTGATTTAAATAGGATTATTGATTAATTAAAAGTGTGACATTATTAAACTATATTATAGTAAGTTAATTAAATTAATGGGAAAGGAAGAATAAAAGGGGCAAGCAAACAAAGCCTTAGTGGGGGTTGGAGCCAGTTAACCCATTGTGGGATTAACTGACGACCCATAACCCACGACTTCTAATTACACGTATATCATATTAGTAGTATATCATATATCATATATTACATTCATCAGTTAAGAAAGTTAGAGAACACAGAGAGAAAAAGAGAAAAATTTGAGAGAGAGTGAGATTGAAGAAGGTTTGGAGAATCAAAGTAGAGTTTCCTATCATCTAAACAAGAATCAAAGGGTAAGAATCCAAGTTATAATCTCTATTTCTCATGTTCTTGAGTTTTCATAGAAAAATTAGTTTCAGTTCTCTATAAATGAATTTTGTGACTAATACATGAGAAAGTGATTGATATATGTTAGGTAGTATGTATAAATCATTATATGATGTTTATAAACTATTTTGGTTGAATTAATCCATTAGATTGTGTTTAAAAAGAAAGTTTTGAGTTTACAGTGAAAATATTCAAAAATGGCTTGTATGTTTGAAATTTGATGCCTTAGTTGCATGTAAAACTGTAAATTGACAATTTAATATGTTTGTACATGTAAAAGCAAAAAGAACGAAACTTAAACGGACTGATTTGGTGTTATAACGAATCTGTATTTTGTGATTTCATGAAAATTGACGAAACTTTGAAAAATAGCAAAAACGTGGAATTTATGGGTTTAAATTTAGTTGTTTAAGTTGTTTAAGTTGTCAAAATCATGCTATAAGTGTTGGGTTATACTTCTGTAAAGTCTAGAATTGATGAGTATGATTAATTTATTGTTTGAGAAAAGTTTTGGGTGCTCTGTTCTATGTTATTCGCGAACTACAGATTCTGAAACTGGCGTGTGGAGCTGCAGCGCCAACTTTAAGCCTAAGAGTGGGGCTGCAGCGCCAGTGGAGCTGCAGCGCCAACTGTAAGCCTAAGAGTGGGGCTGCAGCGCCAGTGGAGCTGCAGCGCCAGACTTAAGCTTAAAGTCCGAGCTGCAGCGCTAGTGGAGCTGCAGCGCCATTTTTAGTTCAAATGGTGGAGCTGCAGCGCCACTTGGTAATTTTTCCCAAAAATGAGATTTTAATTATTCAAGTTCAGAAAATGTAATTGGAACCTAATGTAATAAACATGAAGACATGATTAAACATATAATAAGAGGTTAATAACTTATATTACGTGAGTAATTAATAAGTTAATTACATGACTTGAATCGTTAATTGTATAGTCCAATAACGTGCTCAAGACCGATGTGTGTGATTCGATACGTATATCGAGTTATTGATTAATGTGTATTGTGAACGTATTGATATGTAGGATTTAATAAAGAACGTGAATTATAAATTGTAACTTGTGCAAGAGGCAAGTTTCCTATCCTTAAACGTGTTTAATATTTTCCTCTTTGGGACACTTCCTTCAGCTCTATCCATACAAGGGATCCTGAGTTAATTTTCTGTATGATCATCATCTGGGATATCATTGTTCATTCCCTCATTGTGCACCAGAAAATACATCCTTGCAAATGAGTCTTATCCTCCCCGTAGGAACCTTTCCTTCCCTTCTTTCCTTTCTGCATAAGGCTACGGGACTTCTTTTTCAATGATCGGTTTAGCCTTAAGAATTAGCATACTGGAGACCGCAATAGGAATTTTCCCCATAGGCTTCACAAATCCTACATCAGTGAGGTTTGGTAGAAAAATGGTAAAAGAGGGAACCGGTGGATGCTTGTGCGGGTTTCGATGGTTTGATCCAGAGGAATAGCCTAATCCAGCATTCCCTGTCTGGCTAGGGATTTGAACTAGACTTCTGATTCCTTCCTGACTCTTCCTTAACCTTTTTCCAGGCCAAAAATTGAAGAATATCATTTCTTGACCAACCGACATTACTTCGGTGGAAACTCTTGGCGTTAAGGCTGGAGCCCCAATAGGTATGTATTGAGTGTTGCTCACTTCAAGGGCTTAAAAATTGACAGCCTCAACTCCTTCATCAAGACTTATCACAGGCATATTGCTTTGTATATGGATAGGATATTATGGTTCGATATTAACGGTTACCAGATTGCCATTAATGATGTACTTGACTTGTTGATGAAGGGTGGACAGAACTGCTCTAGCCATATGGATCCATGGTCTTCCCAATAGTAAATTATATCATGTGGTAATATTTAGTACCTGGAAGGATATGTAGAAAGTATGGGGTCCAATCTCCAATGGAAGTTTGATTTCTCCTACTGCCTCTCGCCGAGATCCATCAAAGGCCCTTATGACTACATGACTAGTCTGTATTCGATTTGTATTAATATTCATTCTCTCCAAGGTGTCACATCCATCTATCAACACACCTCCAACCACATATCCTGAGGACATCACTACTATGCTATGTGCAATGACTTGCAATGACCAGTCCTTTCTGCTGTTATGTCATCATCAGTGAAAGATATCACATTACTGTTGAAAATGTGCTCTATCACATGATGAAATTTTTCACTATCTACTATCTTCGACAGATGTGCTTCTTCCAGTAATTTCACTAAGATTTTGCGGTGGTCTTCCTAAGATAAGACCAAATCCATAATGGATATCTGTCGGGGTGCCTCTTTTAAACTTTGCACCACTTTGACTTCATTATGCCCCATCTTGCTGAGGAATTCTTCAATTTTCTCCTCGGGCACTGTTCCATTGGATTTGAACACTGACTTTATAACTCGCTAAGGTAGGTACAGCGGGTTTTCCTTCGATATAATAGCAATGTGGTTTGATGTTAATCCCACATCTTTTCCATAGTTCCATGGGACTCTCTTTAAGCTAACTATAGGATATTGCGGTCTGAATGGCAATATTTGAGGTTCAGGCACAACCACTTTTACAGGATTCTTTCCCTCTTGGCCCCCTTTTCCTTAAAGTATCAGAGGTGTTATAGCTAGATCCTTCTCACAGGAAATGATAGCTACTATTTCCCTCAAATTTCATGCTATGGGAGAAAAGATTAATCCCTCAGTAGGATAACCATAATCTTGGTTTACTTTCAGCAGCTCACCGCTTTCAATCAGATTTTGAATTAAGTGACGAAGTCCCTAATAATCTTTTGTATCATGACCAGGAGTTTTGGAATGATATTGACAGATCCTATCTGGATTGAACTTCCTGGATCGAGGTTCCACTGGGGGTAACAATTATGTGACTTTCCCCTCGTTGATTAATATTTGGAGAATTTCTTCCATAGGCTGATCCAAATGAGTGAAATTCCTTTTGAAAGCGAACTCTCTGTTAGCTCAAAACTTTTCTTCCCTAGCAACCGTGTCTGCCCAGGGTTCATGCTCATGGAACCGGTAATGATCCTTCCTGGCAATGGGACTAATTTCAGGCGTAAGAAGATTTGTTTCTGTGACGCCCCCAAAATCCACGTTCCTTTGAAACCTCGGATTCGGTGCAGTCACGATACTACTATCGTCAAACTATTACATCTTTTAATCATTAGTAAAAGAATACAACTTTGTTTATTACAATTTAGAATATAAATTCTATTCATATCCAAGATCTCGTCTTTACATCATATTCGATATTACTAAAATACGGAGTAATTTAAACTTTTCAATATCCTTTGAATAAAAATCTTTTTATTGATTCCATAACTTTGATACCGATTACAAATCTTGAATCAACTATATAATATGATTCCTTCTTATCTGAGTTATCGTATAAACATTTACAACTCAACTCGATATCCTCTATGTATTAATTAATACATTCTTACAATACAACAAGTATTAAACAGTGTAAGCAACTATCGAGTACATCATCTAGAATCTAAACATGGTCCAGATAATAATCTAAGTAATATTCTTCAATGCGATACTATCTATCTTTATCAATCAAGAAGCACGAAATCTTTACCGTGAATCCTTAACCTGCAAAAGTGGTTATTTGCAAGAGTGAGCTCGACAGCTCAGCAATTCTAACAGTCCTCATGCATCACATAGCATATAGCATCATACTCAGTTCATGCATTTATAAATAGTTGATATTTACTACGCATGTTACTTTTCACATAACAAGTATATCATCAAAGATCAACTTTCAATCTCATTTATATCTCATATACAGTTCATATATAAGTTCACATTATCACAACATAATATAATTCAACTAACAGTTATTGAATTCATATATCAAATAGGAACTGAAAGACTTGCCTGATTCGTAATTTAACAACTACGACTTAACTACTTAAGAATCTCTGCACTTTGTGTAATCCTACACAGTTATATTAACCATAGAGATCACACTCATTAGTTATATGTATCACACATTGTCAATGTAATAATAAAGGTTACATTGTTGTCTAACTTGGTTCTTAGAACCTTGTTTCACTTTCTTAACATACTCCTATAATAGCTAGTATAGGTATACTTTTAATATCAACAGTCATACACCTTTACTCGACTCGCTATGTGTTCGACACGTATTTAAAGCTCATAGATACATGATCTATATTGCTTTCATGTTTCTCAAACCTTATCGAAACCATTACATTCAAACTTTTCTAAGTTTCACCTTTCAAAATCCTTGTCATATTTTAAACTAGGCATGCAAGGTTATTATGTTTATCATATAGTCATAAACCAGTAGGGGTCAGACCATGATTTGCAGTTTAAGTAATAATACAAGTCTACTACAAAATCAAGAACAAACAGACTACACAAATCCTGAAAACAGGATGGCGCAGCTGCGCAGGTATTGGCCTTAAGAGTGGCGCAGCTGCGCCACTCACTGGTCAAACCAGAAATGACCTTTCATTCTGCTGGACAACCCGAGGTCATTCACTAGCATTCAGATTACTGATATCCATTACGTACCTATATCTATAGGGTCATTAACTCAAGTTTGAAACCTAGCATGCACATTCAAATCTAATTCAAAGTTACATGGTTTTCATGTCGGACTTTCATATACCTTAAGTAATTCAAGTCCATACTTCAAGGCCAACTACTAAGGTCATATTACCACATAAAGAGGCTAAACAATACTAAGTAGGCATGCTCGTGCTTATACTACACATGTATACCTAATCACATAGTTTATGCTTTAAAATTTTATTTCTTGAATACGTGTGCATAGGTGATATCCATGCTCCATCAAATGATTCTCATGTCAACATGTCTATAGGCATAATGACATCCTAATGCATATGCTTGCATGTTCACAACAGTAATTCATATGGTAATTGATGTCCTTAGCTTTTCATTGGAAATCACACTAAGTCAACAAGGAATCATAGTACATGCATGGCATCTATATGTATTTCATATACACTAGAAACTCATATTTAAACCACATAAATATTCTCAAATGGTCAGAATCTAAAAGACATTAGTCTTGGTTAAGTTTGTTTTCGAAAGTCTTAAGTTTCTTTTGAAATCGTTTGAATCTTGCAATCACGTATGCTAGTTTATTCAACACTTTAAACGTACATTTCATGACAATATAGACTATATGATCATGTTTACAAAAATTAGAATGCTCACATGAAATATTTGTGATGAAGTTCACTTTAATCATTTCTAAGTTCACTTCTAATCTAGAAAGCTTTTTATCAAAAGCATATGCTATTATGGCCATAAACATTCATGTTGTATCAAGAGACATGTTTATAGGAGTTATACCAGTTTTCATGCTTGTCTTAATTAATATCAATAAGTTATCACGTAGCAGGCTGCTGTAGAAAACAGAAAACAAAAGCCAAGACCCTGCGCAGCTACGCAGGCACCAGGTACAAACCCGGCGCAGCTGCGCCGGTGTCCGGCCAACCCAGTGATAGCTTTCTGTTCGGCAGAACTGGAAACCCATCTCAGAAAATTCATACGAATTCTATTCTATATCAGCCATATAACAATTTAAACATGCTTACATGGTTATATAACAACTATGTAAACATTTCCCAACTCTATTATCATTTAACTCCACATAATTAAGAAATTGGGAATTTAAGAATGGAAATTTTGACAGAAACAAAAATGAAGAACAAGAAGAAACCTTATACCTTTGTAATTTGCTTGCTAATTCACACTTCCTCTACTGATGTGTATATAATTACTCACTCTATATATATGCTCTCAATTTCACACTTAAGCAATTCTCAGCAATGAAAAAATAGAGAAGGAGAGTCTATATTTATAGAAAAAGGATTACACAGACATTGCAATTTCCCACTAAAACAAACCCATGGATTGAAGAATTGCATGAAGGTTATTAAAGAGTTGTTAGATTAGTTGTTGAACTCCACTATTTAGCCCACTCCCCTTGTGATGATTTGCTATGAAGCTAGAGTTGCTGAGTTTGAGAGCAATAGTAGGCTTAGCCTTTTGCTTGAACACGTGAGGGAGAAAAGTGACCATCATATTGGGACAAGACTTGATAAAACTCAGTAATTGGGTAACATGAGTTATATATAACACTTGGTTTATATATATACCTTCCATATACATTTAAGTTGTACACCTTCCATTTCATATAACTTATGTTATAAATTAATGTGTCACAATGTAGTCCCAATAATACTATCATGTAGTAAATTTTAACTTGCACATATATAAATTCATGTACATTTCATCCTACCGGATATAATTCTATCGGGTATTACTCATTATTATAACAGTTATTAATTATCATAACGGTTATTATTACAGTTATAATATCCTATAGAAATCATTATCAATTAACAATTACTATATGCTAATAGGGTATTCCTTAAGGTCTACCCACACACATCATGTTACATAAGCAATAATATTATGTAATTCACATAATGCAATCAATTTTACTATATAGTTTATATATAATACAGTCACATTAATGTTGCACTATACTACATAAAACATATGTGTAACTACAATATGCTATATTCTTAATAATCACATCCTTTGCACATATCAACTAATTGAGCAATTATAATCATATTAATAATCTACTCGTTTATATATTATTATACTATCACTAGTTATAATAATAAATCAACATAATATTATAATAACAATTAATATAGACTAATTGTTTAATTAATAATTCTTTCATCCATGAATTAATTAATTCATTACCGAATCTATTATCGTGCCACACAAGGCAATTCATACAAGCGTATTATTATTCCCATCTTATTATTATTCCCATCTCACTTAAACATTCTTTTAGTATAATGTTTGCGTGTCTTAAGCATTTAAATGCTAAACTACCTCAAATATTCATACTTATAATAAGTATAACCTTTACGCTTATAATACTTAATATATATTCTATTAATCATTGTAAATAATAATATACGCGATAAAATAATAACTTAAGTTATTTAATATATTAAAATAACGTAGTTTCCTTTCATTAATTAAACTCCCTTGAAAATACATTATGTATTTAGCCATAACATAAAATATTATGTTTTCTCCAAATAAGCACGTTCATTATTAGAAAATAATTTACTTATTGTCTCAAGATATTATAATTAATATAATATCTATTAGAAATAATCACATGTACGCCACATGTATATTATATATAGAAAATAGATAATAAGTTTATTTTCTATTATAATAAATTATTTCCATCAATTTATTTACATATAGCAAATATGTTTTAATATATTTATTAATCATACCTATTACCTCATACAAAAACATATAAGGTAATATTATTATTCAAAAATAACATTTCCTCCTTTTATTAAAATAATTCAATATTAGAAATTATTTTAATATCCTTTATTAGAAAAATCATATCTCTTTCTTTTCTATAAATTGTTCCCAAAACAATTTCTTCAAATATTCATTTAAAGATATAATGATTTCCATCTCCCTTTTAATAACGTATATATATATATATTTAACGTTACTCGCACATTAGATTTTCTCACATATTACTATTCTAATTAATATAAAAGTATCAACTATAATTACATATTCAACGCACATATTAATTCACTCCTTTACTTAAGTAAATTAAACACTGTACTATTTCATCATAGTTAATTAAGGTTCAATACTCTCATTATATTATTTCATAATATAACTCCCAACTTAAATTAACTAATATTTATTTTTATTAGTTAATTCCTTAACTAACTCATGCTTCACTATTCAAACCTATTCACGGATAGCTTAAGATTTATCAATAACCTATATTATAAGCATACTAGTTATTAATACACATACACAAGAATATGGTGATTATACATTAAGGATATTTAATGTCACCAACTTACTATGATAAAATAATTCTATAAATTATTTAATATCGATAGGAATTTATCCACCTCCTTTATCTCAACTGGATCGTCTCTACGATAATTAAAAAATATATATTAATAATATATTTATAAATCACAAAAACACATTTTACATAGTCCATATTATCCTATGTAATATAATACCACATACCTCATATCACATATATATATTATTATTCGAACCCATCTCACAGTTTAAGAATTTTATTTATTAAATCCTTATTTAATAATATCTGAAAATTCGGGTTCTTACATCCTCTCCCCCTTATAAGGATTCCGTCCTCGAAATCACCGAAACTTCCTCTACTCGGTGCTATTCCGATTATTACATGTTCTCTTGAATAATTTATTCATTCTCTTTTCAAAAGTTTTATTACTATAACTTTCTCAATCTCATTCTACTACTTTCTCCTTTCTAAGGAACATTCTACTTACTACATTCATCCTTTAGAAGAATAAGAATATTCCACGATTTTTCAATAATCAGGAAGTAGTATGAATAACTCAGATTCCAATTTATGCTGAGGGGTCACAAGACCGTGAACTTTTCTCCAGGTTTACTAATGCTTCAACACAATTCTTCACACCGCAAACCAGAGTGTTTATCAATCACAAAGACTAAAAACACTCTCCACGCGTACTCTAGGTGGCCAACCTATTGTACCACTACGTTGGGCCGTAACGTAGTGTTTTGTAACGGCTATATGCGTTACGCTCGGAACCATTGTCCCCGAAAATATGTCCCCTTTATAGGGTTGTTCACCTCAGCTTTTCAACGTTAAAATCCGCACCAGAGCAATCTAGTTTGACATAAATACACAAGAATACTTGAATTCTATAATCCCTTTCCAACAGTCGCCTAGCCGAATCAAATAGCTTAGACTTTTATCAACAAGCCGGACATTAATCGAAACATATCAATCCTCCTAACTGACCTTTTTCATAGTTCAAACGAAAACCAAAAATTCTTTTATGACATCATAATACCGTACCACCTCAGTCGTACGTTGAAAATTCTGTCATTTTATGACTTTATCATACTACATCATACCATCATGGACAAGCGATCTCACGATCGCTCCGGACACTAGGTTTGATAGCATTGATGACTCCATCGTTTACCATTCTACTCCATATCAAATGATGCATATGGTTAAAAATACGTTTTGAAAGATTTTCAAATCATTTTTGTCTTAGCCGAAACAAATAGCATAGACATACGAATAACGGTATCGTTTTTAAAACTCATTGGTTCAGTCATCTGACCCAATATTTTTTTTCAAGAAAATCGAAGTGCAAACACTAGCACGAAGTCAATAAATTTTGAAAATCTAGCATAGCTAGAAGATTTAGAAAAATCCAAATTTCTCCATCACTTCAATCTTTTACAACCATCAATGCTCACTATTCCAAAACTCTTATATAATATATCTATTCTCAGTACAGTTCACCAACTTACCATACCATGGAAGCTCAGGAACTTACCATAATCATATGGGTTGAGGAACTTATCCTAGTCAGACCAAAATCGTCCATTCGCTGAGGGGTCCCATCATACGATTATGAGTCACGAACTCGTCATAGGCATAAGTCTTAAGAACTCGCACCTAATCTTAGTATTATCTAATTATATCTTAGAAATCTCTATCTATCAAAATAAATATGAGAAAAGAATCACCTTTCCGCCATATGTATAATGATACCGCGACACTAACATTCCAACGATTATTAATGTGACGTACTCAGTGCAAGCACAAAACTTCTGCCCATACAAAAGTTTGTACAACTAAGCCGTTACGTGAGTCCTCAATGGAAGTCCAACACTTAAATCTATCTTACTCTATCACTTGCTCGTTACGAGCTTTCTACGTTTCATCACATACAACTCCTCATGAGTTCTTCTCGTACTTTTTATAGTACATTTTCTCATAGCATCAAGCTATACACACTTAGTCGTTACAGACTATCTATCATTTCACAGTTCAATCTGATCACGTCGTGATCATCGCTTTACCTCAGGGTTCTTTCCCTACTATCAACTAAACTCCATCCGAGTTTATTCTCACTATCTTCGTCATATACATCTTATAGACATCGTCTTAACATTTTCATTACCGGAGTTAGGAAACTCCTGTTTCTCATTCTCTAGATATTTCAAGATTCTTCTTTGAATCTTCATGTATATATTTTAATCTTTATCTTTTCCTTTCTCAAGCTATAGTCTAAGGTACACTTACCTAAGGATTATAACCTACAGCTTTGATACCAACCTGTGACGCCCCCAAAATCCACGTTCCTTCGAAACCTCGGATTCGGTGCAGGCACGATACTACTATCGTCAAACTATTACATCTTTTAATCATTAGTAAAAGAATACAACTTTGTTTATTATAATTTAGAATATAAATTCTATTCATATCCAAGATCTCGTCTTTACATCATATTCGATATTACTAAAATACGGAGTAATTTAAACTTTTCAATATCCTTTGAATAAAAATCTTTTTATTGATTCCATAACTTTGATACCGATTACAAATCTTGAATCAACTATATAATATGATTCCTTCTTATCTGAGTTATCGTATAAACATTTACAACTCAACTCGATATCCTCTATGTATTAATTAATACATTCTTACAATACAACAAGTATTAAACAGTGTAAGCAACTATCGAGTACATCATCTAGAATCTAAACATGGTCCAGATAATAATCTAAGTAATATTCTTCAATGCGATACTATCTATTTTAATTAATCAAGAAGCACGAAATCTTTACCGTTAATCCTTAACCTACAAAAGTGATTATTTGCAAGAGTGAGCTCGACAGCTCAGCAATTCTAACAGTCCTCATGCATCACATAGCATATAACATCATACTCAGTTCATGCATTTATAAACAGTTTATATTTACTACGTATGTTACTTTTCACATAACAAGTATATCATCAAAGATCAACTTTCAATCTCATTTATATCTCATATACAGTTCATATATAAGTTCACATTATCACAGCATAATATAATTCAACTAACAGTTATTGAATTCATATATCAAATAGGAACTGAAAGACTTGCCTGATTCGTAGTTTAACAACTACGACTTAACTACTTAAGAATCTCTGCACTTTGTGTAATCCTACACAGTTATATTAACCATAGAGATCACACTCATTAGTTATATGTATCACACATTGTCAATGTAATAATAAAGGTTACATTGTTGTTTAACTTGGTTCTTAGAACCTTGTTTCACTTTCTTAACATACTCCTATAATAGCTAGTATAGGTATACTTTTAATATCAACATTCATACACCTTTACTCGACTCGCTATGTGTTCGACACGTATTTAAAGCTCATAGATACATGATCTATATTGCTTTCATGTTTCTCAAACCTTATCGAAACCATTACATTCAAACTTTTCTAAGTTTCACCTTTCAAAATCCTTGTCATATTTTAAACTAGGCATGCAAGGTTATTATGTTTATCATATAGTCATAAACCAGTAGGGGTCAGACTATGATTTGCAGTTTAAGTAATAATACAAGTCTACTACAAAATCAAGAACAAACAGACTGCACAAATCCTGAAAACAGGATGGCGCAGCTGCGCAGGTATTGGCCTTAAGAGTGGCGCAGCTGCGCCACTCACTGGTCAAACCAGAAATGACCTTTCATTCTGCTGGACAACCCGAGGTCATTCACTAGCATTCAGATTACTGATATCCATTACGTACCTATATCTATAGGGTCATTAACTCAAGTTTGAAACCTAGCATGCACATTCAAATCTAATTCAAAGTTACATGGTTTTCATGTCGGACTTTCATATACCTTAAGTAATTCAAGTCCATACTTCAAGGCCAACTACTAAGGTGATATTACCACATAAAGAGGCTAAACAATACTAAGTAGGCATGCTCGTGCTTATACTACACATGTATACCTAATCACATAGTTTATGCTTTAAAATTTTATTTCTTGAATACGTGTGAATAGGTGATATCCATGCTCCATCAAATGATGCTCATGTCAACATGTCTATAGGCATAATGACATCCTAATGCATATGCTTGCATGATCACAACATAATTCATATGGTAATTGATGTCCTTAGCTTTTCATTGGAAATCACACTAAGTCAACAAGGAATCATAGTACATGCATGGCATCTATATGTATTTCATATACACTAGAAACTCATATTTAAACCACATAAATATTCTCAAATGGTCAGAATCTAAAAGACATTAGTCTTGGTTAAGTTTGTTTTCGAAAGTCTTAAGTTTCTTTTGAAATCGTTTGAATCTTGCAATCACGTATGCTAGTTTATTCAACACTTTAAACGTACATTTCATGTCAATATAGACTATATGATCATGTTTACAAAAATTAGAATGCTCACATGAAATATTTGTGATGAAGTTCACTTTAATCATTTCTAAGTTCACTTCTAATCTAGAAAGCTTTTTATCAAAAGCATATGCTATTATGGCCATAAACATTTATGTTGTATCAAGAGACATGTTTATAGGATTTATACCAGTTTTCATGCTTGTCTTAATTAATATCAATAAGTTATCACGTAGCAGGCTGCTGCAGAAAACATAAAACAAAAGCCAGGACCCTGCGCAGCTGCGCAGGCACCAGGTACAAACCCGGCGCAGCTGCGCCGGTGTCTGGCCAACCCAGTGATAGCTTCATGTTCGGCAGAACTGGAAACCCATCTCAGAAAATTCATACGAATTCTATTCTATATCAGCCATATAACAATTTAAACATGCTTACATGGTTATATAACAACTATGTAAACATTTCCCAACTCCATTATCATTTAACTCCACATAATTAAGAAATTGGGAATTTAAGAATGGAAATTTTGACAGAAACAAAAATGAAGAACAAGAAGAAACCTTATACCTTTGTAATTTGCTTGCTAATTCACACTTCCTCTACTGATGTGTATATAATTACTCACTCTATATATATGCTCTCAATTTCACATTTAAGCAATTCTCAGCAATGGAAAAATGGAGAAGGAGAGTCTATATTTATAGAAAAAGGATTACACAGACATTGCAATTTCCCACTAAAACAAACCCATGGATTGAAGAATTGCATGAAGGTTATTAAAGAGTTGTTAGATTAGTTGTTGAACTCCACTATTTAGCCCACTCCCCTTGTGATGATTTGCTATGAAGCTAGAGTTGCTGAGTTTGAGAGCAATAGTAGGCTTAGCCTTTTGCTTGAACACGTGAGGGAGAAAAGTGACCATCATATTGGGACAAGGCTTGATAAAACTCAATAATTGGGTAACATGAGTTATATATAACACTTGGTTTATATATATACCTTCCATATACATTTAAGTTGTACACCTTCCATTTCATATAACTTATGTTATAAATTAATGTGTCACAATGTAGTCCCAATAATACTATCATGTAGTAAATTTTAACTTGCACATATATAAATTCATGTACATTTCATCCTACCGGATATAATTCTATCGGGTATTACTCATTATTATAACAGTTATTAATTATCATAACGGTTATTATTACAGTTATAATATCCTATAGAAATCATTATCAATTAACAATTACTATATGCTAATAGGGTATTCCTTAAGGTCTACCCACACACATCATGTTACATAAGCAATAATATTATGTAATTCACATAATGCAATCAATTTTACTATATAGTTTATATATAATACAGTCACATTAATGTTGCACTATACTACATAAAACATATGTGTAACTACAATATGCTATATTCTTAATAATCACATCCTTTGCACATATCAACTAATTGAGCAATTATAATCATATTAATAATCTACTCGTTTATATATTATTATACTATCACTAGTTATAATAATAAATCAACATAATATTATAATAACAATTAATATAGACTAATTGTTTAATTAATAATTCTTTCATCCATGAATTAATTAATTCATTACCGAATCTATTATCGTGCCACACAAGGCAATTCATACAAGCTTAATCTCAAGCTTATTATTATTCCCTTCTCACTTAAACATTCTTTTAGTATAATGTTTGCGTGTCTTAAGCATTTAAATGCTAAACTACCTCAAATATTCATACTTATAATAAGTATAACCTTTACGCTTATAATACTTAATATATATTCTATTAATCATTGTAAATAATAATATACGCGATAAAATAATAACTTAAGTTATTTAATATATTAAAATAACGTAGTTTCCTTTCATTAATTAAACTCCCTTGAAAATACATTATGTATTTAGCCATAACATAAAATATTATATTTTCTCCAAATAAGCACGTTCATTATTAGAAAATAATTTACTTATTGTCTCAAGATATTATAATTAATATAATATCTATTAAAAATAATCACATGTACGCCACATGTATATTATATATAGAAAATAGATAATAAGTTTATTTTCTATTATAATAAATTATTTCCATTAATTTATTTACATATAGCAAATATGTTTTAATATATTTATTAATCATACCTATTACCTCATACAAAAACATATAAGGTAATATTATTATTCAAAAATAACATTTCCTCCTTTTATTAAAATAATTCAATATTAGAAATTATTTTAATATCCTTTATTAGAAAAATCATATCTCTTTCTTTTCTATAAATTGTTCCCAAAACAATTTCTTCAAATATTCATTTAAAGATATAATGATTTCCATCTCCCTTTTAATAACGTATATATATATATATATATATATATATATATATATATATATTTAACGTTATTCGCACATTAGACTTTCTCACATATTACTATTCTAAGTAATATAAAAGTATCAACTATAATTACATATTCAACACACATATTAATTCACTCATTTACTTAAGTAAATTAAACACTGTACTATATCATCATAGTTAATTAAGGTTCAATACTCTCATTATATTATTTCATAATATAACTCCCAACTTAAATTAACTAATAGTTATTCTTATTAGTTAATTTCTTAACTAACTCATGCTTCACTATCCAAACCTATTCACGGATATCTTAAGATTTATCAATAACCTATATTATAAGCATACTAGTTATTAATACACATACACAAGAATATGGTGATTATACATTAAGGATATTTAATGTCACCAACTTACTATGATAAAATAATTCTATAAATTATTTAATATCGATAGGAATTTATCCACCTCCTTTATCTCAACTGGATCGTCTCTACGATAATTAACAAATATGTATTAATAATATATTTATAAATCACAAAAACATATTTTACATAGTCTATATTATCCTATGTAATATAATACCACATACCTCATATCACATATATACATTATTATTCGAACCCATCTCACAGTTTAAGAATTTTATTTATTAAATCCTTATTTAATAATATCTGAAAATTTGGGTTCTTACAGTTTCTCGCCGATTGGACTGATTTATCAATTGTCGCGTTATCTGATGTTGATAAACTACAAGCTCTGCCAGTTGACCAACCTACTCTTTGATAGATTTGATTTCTTATTCTATCAGAAATCGCCTTTCTGAACATTCTGAATTGTCCGATGTATCCTTATCTACTTGGGAGGACTCTCCTACGTACTGAAGGTATTTGGAACCTTCTTCGTTTCCCATGCCATTAATATTGACGCCCTCTTCATTGTGCTAGGGCAGAGGATTATCTTGAACATGTGGTTATTCTTGTGTTGTCACCACAATCTCCCCACTGTCTATTAGGTCTTGGATTTTGTGCTTGAGAGACCAACAATCTTGGGTATCGTGGCCCGGAGCTCTAGAATGATAAGCACATTTCTTGCTTGGATCAAAATTTTATCTACTTGGATTAGCTAGAGGAAGGAGCTAGACAATCTTCTTTTGTGTTGTCAGGAGTATCAGTACATTTTCCAATGAGTCCCTAAGGGTGTGAATATTCTTCAACGTTTAACTTCTCCGGTTTTTTGAAACGGAGGATTTGCAGGTTGTGCAGAAGTTTGGAAAGGGGAATAATTTCTCCTTTGAAGGGTCAAGTTTTGACTGCCTCTCTAATTTTGTCCTTGAAGAATCAAGGACACATCCTCCTCCTTTGTATGGACTCTCCGAGGATTATTCCTATAACTTTCAGCTTGAATGTGCTCGGCTACGGCCTCTAAAATAGTAAGGTCTTTGATCTTTCCGGACTTTAATCCCATTTCAACCATTTCTTCGTGTTTAATCATTTCTGAGAATGGTTTTCCTATGCCTGCTAGGATCGTCTCGTAAAATGGAGCTTCCTGTATATTAATGAATGTCATTACCATTTCTGTCTCTGTCATTGATGGAATGACTTGAGCAGCCAAGCGTCTCCACCGTTGGGCATATTCTCGAAAAGATTCATTGCTTTGCTTATTAACCTTGGTAATTTGATACCGATTAGGAGCCATTTGTGATTGAAAACTGTATTGATTTAGGAAGGCATGTGCTAGCTCCTCCCAGCAGTGGATTTTGGAATTGTCCAGTCGGGCATACCATGCTCTAGCTTCCCCGGTAAAACTTTTCTGGAACAACCGCAGCCTTAGTGTCGACGTCAAGAAAAAATTGCGGGTCGGGTTGGACCCGAATCTTTCTCTCTTCCTAAGTTTTATCTACCCTTATTCTTTTTATTGTGAAAAAGGTGTTGTGGAAAAGGCCAACATGTATCATGTAGACGATTTGAACATTTTATTGAGTCGCCAGTTGATAGTTTTGAAATGGTTGTACCAACTCAACCAAGTTTTATTTGAAAAGAGGCCCAATTGCTGGACAATGTCGAAACTAAATCTTTGAAACCGAAGTTCTAAGTTCGGGGGATTGGTTAAGTGTGGAAAAAGTGTTAGGCACCCCACAACTCCCGTGAATCACAGTACCGCATCTTTTTAATATTTTCCTTTTAAATCTGAAATGTGTGTGAATGTTGGAAGAAATTGGGCCTATGTTTGATTGATTGAAAGCATGGACATGCTTCGTTGAACCTATATACGAAGGGTTTGATTTGATTTGCAAAAGTGTCTTTTTTAGACAAGATTATTAAAATAATGTTTTGAAAGCAGGTTTTCAAACCCTTACGCTAACATAGGAATTGAAGCATTTTGATACTTCCATTTTTCATCTTTTCAGCCTTTTGGCTCAATTTAAATGGTGATTGTCGGGCTGCGAAGCATCCCCGACCACAGAATATATACAAGTGTCGGTCTTCTTATGTGCATGACAGCCATCGGAGTGACTCTGACACGACAAACCATATTTTCACTATGTTGAGACCTTAAACTCAGATAACCGTTTTAAGGTCTTTTGAATGTACAATTTTACAGAAAAACTGGCAGGGTACATTTGTAAAGTGGAATTTGTCCATCGTGGGAATCAGATTCTGATCAGTTTGATCACGAATTCCACGATTCCTAGGCTCACAGAGGGAAGCCAATAAAACCTGCACAGTTCAAATATGTACAGAAATGGATATTTACATCTAAACGTCTCGCAATAACCAAGGATTCATCAGTAAATCCTGGTATGCGCATAGCCAAAGCGTCTCGTTCCCACTAGATAGCGATCTAAGGGCACGAGGTTGCTTAAAAATGAATAAAACTAGAAAAACTGCTAGATTTAAGTAAATCTCAGTCATTCTAGCTTCTTGGTTCTGTCTGAACTTATTTTGAACCGTTTGAAAGGTAGAGTTGGCGAGATTTAAAGAAATCTAGTTCGCCCAAAGAGATGTCAGCATCGATTCATATCAAATGAATATTTAAAGCAGCAATATAATCACAAGGAATAAAGGATATATATATATATATATTTATTTATTTACATTCCAGTTTGGGCATCGGAGTGAAAACTGGAATGTAAATATATATATATATATATATATATATATATATATATATTTATAAAAGCTGTAAAAAACCATGGAATGATCCAGGTTGGACAGAATTGAAATATATATATATATATATTTCACTCCAATGTCCGGACAGAAATATATATATATCTATATATATATATATATATATATATATATATATAAAAGCGGTAAAAAGGCCACGAAATGATCCAGGCCAAGACAGAATGTAAATATATATATAAAAGTTGTAAAGGGCAACGAACATTCTATCCTTTGCTTGGGCAGAAATGTATATATATACATATATATATATATATATATATATATATTTATAAAAGCAGTAAAAAGGCCACAGAATTATCCAGGCCAAACTGGAATGTAAATGCTAATATATACAGTTAGTATATATATATATTAAAGCAATAAAAAGGCCACAAAGTAGAAATCCAGGCCCAAGTAAGTTAAAAAAATTTATATAGATAGTTATATATATAAAAAAAGTGAACTACCACAAATTTGACATCCGGGCTTGATAGAATTGAAAAGTTAGTATATATATATAGTTAAATATATACATTAAAAAGCCAAACCCGTACTGGGAAGATAACCCAGTCCGACGAAATTTCTATAGAAATATATATATATATATATATATATATATATAAGCTGTTAGAAGCGACGAATCGACGATCCGAGTTATAGAAATGCCAAAAAATTAGTTTATATACTAAAATGTACGAAAACGTAAGCAAAACGGCCACGGAACTAAGTTTCAGGCATAATCAGAAAGCGAAACTTAACGTGCAAGTATATAAAAGTGCAAAGAAGTAGTAAAAACTTTCTGATCGTAAAAATACTCACAATGGACTGCTACACGGGCTTTTTGCCAAATCATAGATTTTAAACGTCCGTTTCTACCTGTTAATTTTTGATATTTGGTAGTATATCTACGTGTTAGAGTAATAAAATTTGGGTTTGGAGTACAAGAATATGGCTGAGAAATGCAACGAGCAGAGGTTCAGAGCGTTTTTGAATTATGAAATGAGCTGGGGGTGCACGTTTCTTTATAGACCCGGTGGAAGCGGCTTTACTTGCAGCAGCCGCAGGTAGAGGTGTGGCTCCACATGGCAGGGCCCACGTGGTTGGTCCTATTGCATCGAAGTACGTACACTCCGAGCAATGCGAGGTCAGATTCAAAATTTTCTAACTTTTGATCAGAGCGTCCGTTTGAGGCGTGCTATACCTTTCCGGAAAGCCCTCGCCAAGTGTGTCGCAATGGCATGTGAGTAAATCTTTTTCGAGTCCAAAAATATGGGTTTATAACCAAGTCTTCGATTCCTCGTAGTTTATCCGTTGAACTGTCTTACACTGTTTCTACTCGGGATCATTGTTATGGTTCTTTCTGACCTTGGTGGCATCAATTCGGCTCTAATTTTACCAAATCGACTTTAAGTTGTCAAAATGACCATTTTACCCCTCCCGAGGATGCCTTTAGTGTGAGCATGGCCTTTGGCTGACTTTTCGGAGTTGTTTTCGAGGTCTAGATCCCAGCCGATTCTGTTTGTCCTTAGGGTTGTCTCTAAGGCTGACTTGGTTCTTCTAGGTTTGCATCTGGAGATGATGTGAGGCTTTGGAGTTGTCTACGAAGTTGAGTTGACCTCCCGGGTTGAGACCGGGGCTGACTTGTACCTCCCGGATTGAGACCGGGGTTGATATGTACCTCCTGGGTTGAGACCAAGGCTGATCTGTACCTCCTAGGTTGAGATTAGGGCAGATTTGTACCTCCTGGGTTGAGACCGAGGCTGATCTTTACCTCTTGGGTTGAGACTGGGGCTGATCTGTACCTCCCGAGTTGAGACCAGAGCTGACCTGTACTTCCCGGGTTAAGACCGGGGCTGACCTGTAGTTCCTAGGTTGAGGCCGGGGTTGATCTGTACCTCCCGAGGGTAGATCGGGGCTGACCTGTACCTCCCAGGTTGAGACTGGGGTTGACCTGTACCTCCCGGGTTGAGACCGGGGATAACCTGTACCTCCCGGGTTAAGACCGGGGCAGACCTGTATGTCCGGGGATAAGACCGGGTTTAGTTAACTATTTTGCCCTCTTGTAGGGTTAGTAACAAAAACACAAAATCTTGATTGGCTACAACAGGACTGAAGAAAATTCTGAGTGTCTACAGAAGCCCCTCTTTATCATGTTTATGTAATGTAATGAAATGAACAGGATAAAGATTGCTAGACACTGGGAAAATGATGAATGAAAATGTAATGCAATGCATGGTATGATATGTGATGAATGTGAGATGCCTTTTAGTGTTATCATTGAATGTGTACGTCATTTTCTGTTGGGATAACATCATTCATGATAACCCTTGGGGGAAAAACTGTTAGGCGATTACTGGTAGGATGTCACTGATAGGCCATCTCAACCTATCCTCGTCACTCTCTGCTGGGAATGACGTCACTCATGATAGCCTTTGTGGTTTCTCTAGATGCCTACCTCGAGTGGTATCTTATCAAGTCAAGATGACTACTGAATCCTTCTCGATGCCTCCTCTGAGTATCTATATAACAGATTCCATCATCTGTCCTTTGTGGGGATAGATTGATATATTATCTTCGCCACCGGATCATTCCCGATGCTTCGCTGGGGTTGAGCCAACGGCTGAACGGTCACCGATCTATACCCGACGCTTCGCTGGGGTTGTGCTAACGGCTGAACTGTCACCAGTCTGTGTCTGATGCTTCGCTGGGGTTGAGCCAATGGCTGAACTGTCACCGTTCTGTGTTCGATGCTTCGCTGAGGTTGAGCCAACGGCTGAGCTGTCATCGGTCTGTACCCAACGCTACTCTGGGGTTGAGCCAACGGCTGAACTGTCACCGGTTTGTGTCTGATACTTCGCTGGGGTTGAGCCAACGACTGAACTGTCACTGGTCTGTACCTGATGCTTCTTTGAGGTTGAGCCAGCGGCTGAACTATCACCGGTCTATACCCGATGCTTCGCTGGGGTTGATCCAATGGCTGAATTGTCACCGGTCTATACCCTGATGCTTCTCTGGGGTTGAGCCTGTAATACCCAAGAATTTATGAATATTATTAAATGAATATATTAATGAAAATGAATATTTATTTGAATATAAATATATAAGTATTATGAGATGAGTTAACTCAATTATATTAAATTGAATATGTATAATAATTGAGAAATTATGGAGTTTGCGATAAACTCGTTGAATGCCTTGTATGGCACAGTGATGAGAAATATTAATGATTATATTAATTTACGAAGGAATTATTAAGTGGACATTTAATCTATATTAATTGATAATTGTTATTATGAGAAAGATAATAAGATTTATAATTATTTAATATGATAATTAATCATATAAATGTTAATCAATTGTTATAGAGATTTAATAATTTCATTAATTTATGAGAAAGGGATTAATTAATATTATTAATTAGCTAATAAGATAAGTAATTAATTAATTATCATTGAGAATAATAATATATGAACGAGTAGATAACATTTGCTCAATTAGTTGCTATGTGTAAGCATGGGATAATTAAATGTATAAGGTATAGTAGCTACCTATATATTATATGAAGTGTAGTGCAACACTTAAGTGTGACCATACAATTATATACAAACTATATAGTAAAGATTATTGAATTATGAACGCTACATGATTAATACAATGTGACTATACATATTGAAACTATATGTTATGACTAATTAATACATTATGAGGTTATGTGACAATTGTACGCGAGTATACATTAAAATAGTACATCATGGATATATTGTAAACAATTGTTGATTAATAGGATTTAATAATGAAGGAGATAATGTAATGTGATTATATCCGATTAAATTATATCGATAAGATAAAATGTACATGGATTATATGTGTGCAAATTACACTTACTACATTATATGAATTTTATTATGTCATTAAAACTACAACCTAAGCATATATTATATGAATACAACTTAGGTATATATATATATATATATATATATATATATATGATAATGTAAGTACAAAATGACTTAAGTGTTGTATATATTGCTAGAATGCTGAGATTGCTTTGCCTTGTCCCATATTGATAGTCACATTTCCTCACACATGAATACATCATGAAGCTAACCTACTCTCTATTCCTTAAACTCAACAATTCAAAGCTCTCTAGCAAATGATGAACAATAGAGTGGTCATAATAGTGTAATTCAACTACCATCTACCAACTTATTCTTAACCTCCATAAAATTCAAATTTTCGTTGGTTTGATTTGGGAGAGAAAAGCTTTGTCTAGATATTGGTTCTTCTATAAATAATGGCTCTTCTTCTCTCTTTTCAATTGCTGAGAATTGCTTGAGTGTTAAGTTGAGAGCAATACATATATTAGTAATAACATTCTAAGAATTGAGAGACTTCAAATTTATAGCAAGCTCAATCTACATTTACAGAGGTATAATTCCACTTCTTCATTCATGTTTACTATCAAAATTTCAATTCTTGAGTTAAGCATGAAGTTCATGATTAGGTGATCAAAAAATATTGGTTAGTGGTGGTATTGGTTTGTTAGTATGATAGAACTATAATGTAGTTAGTTTGAAAGCAAATTCGTAGGTAATTTCTGTGTTTGGGATAGAAACTGTCGAAGCAGGAAGTTTTCTGGCATTGATCGGACACGGCGCAGCTGCGCTGATTTTATACCAAGGCGCAGCGCAGCTGCGCAAGTCTCTGTGACCAGATGCTAATTTCTACAGGAAATCCATTATGTGTAAATGGTTATTAAGACTTAGGCAAAGCATGCTAGCATGAGTAACTTACATATATAGATATGTAGGCCTAAAGTAAGCATGTTCTATTATGCTTGTATTCAAGGTTGATGAAAAGTGTAGTTTTCAAAATAAACTTGGAGCTTTTAAAAGTAAACTTTGACATGTGTGTACTATATCTATATTCTGACTTTTGATACATGTTAGAATAGTTAATAATTACATGAAGGATATGATGACTTGCGTATGTATGTATCATAAGGTAGCATGAACATGTTAAACCTCATTAGTATACATTACTAACGAAATATGAGCTTTGAACATGGACTTGACATGTTATATTAAGATTCATATTTTGATATTTTTAACAAGTTTGATAATGAGTATAACATCACTCGTATACCATACATGTGTACTCACTTGTTAAATTCGATAAGAGGTTAACCAAGCATGAGTTTAAGCATATTTTTAAAGTGATAAACCATGCTAGTTATGAATAAATGATGTGGACAATCGCGAGCATGTATATTATAATTTATATGACCTTCTCGCATGTATCTATGATTAAAATATATACGTTGTGATTGCATGACCCTATTTGATCTTAATTCCGTGTAAATCCTAGACTAAGACCATGACATGTATAAGTGAACTTAAGATGGTCATACGCTTATAAAAGCCCTCTGACATGAATATATGTTAAGAGTAATTGGTTAAGTATGTTAAGGTACAAGACAGAAATAGAAATGCAAGGCTCAACCCTAGTCTAGCCAGGGGACTGCGCAGTTGCGCTGTCCCTAGGCCTAACCAGGGCGCAACTGCGCTGGCCTGGAATCAGGAGTTAGTCAGTTTTGTTAATCTGGTTTTGGCAGTTGACTCATATCAAAGCTATAGCTACTAAACAAGTCTAATTGTTACTGATACATGCTAGTAGCATACTATGAAGATGTTTTAATTAAGAAAAGGAATTTCATAGATAATGAGAACCTAAATCGATTTAAAGCAATATGACATAATGATATACGAGTGTTACTTTACTTCGTGGCAAATTATAAACTGAATTTGTACCATATGCGTATAAGTATATAATAACATGTGACTAAGGTAGTACCATGTGTGTATATCTAACTTGAAAATCGAACTTGATTACCAAATGTGCCTAGCTAATGAATACCATATGTACATAACTATATTACGATAGGAATTCAAAGTGTTGATTATCTTTTCATGGATAAACTACGCATAAGGCAAGTTCTCTAACTTACACTCTTTTACGGTGCAAGTATTCTATTCTTGTATTTATTTTATCCAAGGAACGTTGTAAGCAAGTTCCTAACCTTACTCTTTATTGAGCGTTCGTAAATCTTGTGCTATTATTGTCATACAAGTAAATCTTTGAGATTGCAAGTCATGTATTATAAACAATATACTTCATGGATAAGATAAAAGTCGATTCATATTCTTCGAGCTTTAAATCTTTGGATTGAACTTATAATTGTTGTGATCTATGCCATGTGATTCGGCTAGACTTATATTGTTGAAAGGCGATCCAAATTAATTGATTAGTGCGGGATCTTATGTTTAACTGAGATGAACAACCTTCTTTGAAGGCAAATTATACTTGTCGGGAGACTGACGTGCGCACTTTAGTACGATTGAACGATATGCATAACGTAGAGTACTTTAGGCTAATCACTTATTGTACTTGTTTTCATTGAATTATCAGTATATTTCTGTTAATTCTAGTAAGAGTTCATAGTCCTTAGTGACTGCTCAATATTCAGTTATCTTGAAATCTTGTATTGATTTAGCATTGAATCATATTGATATTATTCTGTCCTTAACAACTATTATTGAGAACTATTGATATTCTTGTTATCCTTGAACTATCATACCTTGATATACCCTTTTTGAGATTCGAGAACTATATTACTCACCCTTGTTGTTATATTACTTGCTGAGCAAACTTGTTGCTCATTCTTGCTTTTCCTAAAATATTTCAGTTAAGGCAGAGTAGTGCGGACCCTCGAGCACCGACAAGGGCAAGGGAAAGGCTACTGGGTAGCTTTATTTATGTAGAACTTTATGATTGTAATAAGAACTTATGCTATTATGTATTAGTTAGGTTTATATATGCTTAAGGTATGTTTAAGCTATGTAATCGATGTTTAAGTTACGAGACCTTGGGACGTGAATAAATTATATTAATTAAATATAATCTATTCGGTAGTAGAGTTGTGTATTATTTCGCTGTGCGATGCAACATTTAGTTGTGCTATTATTATTATCATGATGTTAGATTATAGAACGTGACAAACCAAATTCGAGTGACCCTATGGCAGTCCGAATTTGGGGGCGTCACAGGTTGGTATCAGAGCTTTAGTTATAAACCTTAGGAGCGAGTGTCCTTAGATTATAACTTAGGAGAACATAGGGAGTTAGAAGGAGATAAAACTCATGTAGAGTTTTCCTAAAGAGGCTTAGTGTGTGACGCCCCCAAATCCACGTTCCTTCTAAACCTCTGGTTCGGTGCAGTCACGATACTACTATCATCGAACTATTACATCTTTTAATCATTAGTAAAAGAATACAACTTTGTTTATTACAATTTAGAATATAAATTCTATTTATATCCAAGATCTCGGCTTTACATCATATTCGATATTACTAAAATACGGAATAAGTTAAACTTTTAATATCCTTTGAATAAATTCTTTTATTGATTTCACAATCTTAAATCAATTACACATTCTTGAACCACTATATATGATTCACTATATCCGAATTATTGTATAAACGTTTACATCTCAATTCAATATCCTCTATGTATTAACTAATACATCTTTACGATACGACAAGTACCAAACAATGTAAACAACTATCAAGTACAGCTCCTAGAACCTAAACATGGTTCGAGAGCATATATCTAAATAAATAGAAATCTTCGAACCCTATCACGTAGCACGTTACTCTTATCGTGAGTCCTTAACCTGCAAAAGTGGTTATTTGCAAGAGTGAGCTCGACAGCTCAGCAATTCTAACAGTTTTCATGCATCACATAGCATATAACATCATACTCAGTTCAAGCACTTATAAACAATTTATATTTACTACACATGTTACTTTTCACATAACAAGTATATCAACAAAGATCAACTTTCAATCTCATTTATATCTCATATACAGTTCATATATAAGCTCACATTATCACAGCATAACATAATTCAACTAACAGTTATTGAATTCATATATCAAATGGGAACTGAAAGACTTGCCTGATTCGTAGTTTAACAACTACGACTTAACTGCTTAAGAATATCTCCACTTCGTGTAAACCTACACAGTTATATTAACCATAGAGATCACACTCATTAGTCATATGTATCCACACATTCTCAATGTAATAATAAAGGTTACATTGTTGTCTAACTTGGTTCTTAGAACCTTCGTCTCACTTTCTTATCGTATTTCTTAGAATAACTATGTACGTATAAGTATACTTTAACCTTACGTACTAACTACCATTCTTTACATACACATGCCCGTCTACCACTAATCTATTTACATATAGCTAGTGTAGTCCATCTTTTGAGTTAATCATTCTCATATATCATTACTAACACATAAGACCATATCAAAGCAAATATACGCTATTAACTGTCGAAGTCAGATTCAAGTATTAACATATGGTCCTACATAGCATGTATACATATTAAATGATACTTTCATGCTCGTTCAACCTTTTCACATTCAATTTACACGATATAGGTTCTAAGTCAACATTCTAACAATTGAAGGCCACTCAAGGTCATGAACATCATAAAGTTTATCATGCTAGTTCTTTAAACACATAAAGTATTCATATAACTCATACTGGGCATGTTCATGAATATTCATACTTCATACATGTAACTATCACGATTATTAGTTTGAAAACATGCTTCGTTTACGCTAAACTTGGTTTCATGATATGTAGTCACGGTATGTATATACATGTATGATACATGAGAGAGTCCAAGTGTGCTATCACATATGTCCATAAACATCAAAATCCCAAATCTTAAGGTAACATGTTAACGTCCACGTTCAAAGCTCGCATTTTCATTAGTGAAGCTCACTAACAAAACCTAACATGTTCATGCTATCTATACATAGGTTGACATGTCCGATATGCATTTCTAAGTCATCTAAACATGCTCACAAAATCAGAATATATACATGGTATGTATACGTCCAAGTTCAAATCTAAAACTAGAAGTTTTATTTTAAAATCATACGTTTTCCTTCCATAGTATATACTAACATGGCCATGCATGTACATGTAGTATCAAAAACACGTACTATAAGTTAATACCAACTTTCATGCATGTCTAGACCGTACAAATACGCTTACAAGGTCAGAACACACATGTTTATACAAGTATCAAAGTTCATATCGAAAACTATAAGTTTCATTTGAAAATTATGAGTTCTTCATCAATAATGTATACTATCATGCTTATGTCATGTCATGATACTCATATATACATGTTATTTATGTGTGCATGCTTGTTCTAATTAGATAACTTATGCTAGCAAATAACAGAACCTGCACAGAAAATAAAACCCAGAAACTGGTCCCGGCGCAGCTGCGCAGCTCCCCAGTTCAAAACTGGCGCAGCTGCGCAGGGCCTTGGCCAACAAAACATCTGGTACCGGCGCAGCTGCGCCTCTGGCCAGTACAAAACTGGCGCAGCTGCGCAGTTGGCCGGCCAGAGACAGAGCAGCTTTCTGCTCGGCAGACTGCAACCCAACTCACAAATTAATTACGAACTTCGTTCATGTTCCAGCCATAAAACAGTTCTAACATGCCTACTAACTCGACTAATACTTAACAGACATACTCCATAATTCAATTAACATCTAGATAGCATAATCAAGAAGTTGACAATGTAGAGCATGAATGGGAATTTTACAGAGAATAAGAAATGAAGAGCATGAAGGACAACAATAGGTATTATACCTCTGTTAAGGTGGCTTGCTAAGCTTGCTGCTACAATTTCCCTTAATCCTCAGATTTTTACCAAAATGATATACTCCCTCTAAATTCTTGGTTAACAGAAAACTTCCAGCAAATGAAATGAGAAGGAGAAGTGTTCTATTTATAGAAACTCTTTTACACAGACAATGGTTTTCTCCACCAATTCAAACCAACAGAAATGAGAAGAGCACATTGGTTCATAGAGAGTAGTTGGAGTAGTTGTTGAAATCCATCATGATCCCCACTCCCTTATCATTATTACTATGAAGCTAATGTTGCTGAGTTTGATAGAAATAGGCTTAGGCTTCATGAGTTATACACGTGAGAAGGAATTGGGTCACTCAATTAGGGACAAGGCAAAAAACTCAGCATTTGGCAAATGAAGAGTATTAACACTTAAATTATATACATATAATATATACTTAAGTTATAACTAGAGTCACCATGTAATCCTAATAAATAATAATACTATCATGTAGAAATTTTTAACTTGCACATACATTTCATCCTACCGGATATAATTCTTTCCGGTACCATCACGGTGTATTATCTCCTTTATTATTAAATTTTATTAATTCAATAATTGTTTACAATATATCCATGATATATTTATTTATTGTATACACATTGTCACACCCACATTACATGTATCTCTTACAACTCAATAAACTTTACTATATAGTTTATATTCATAAATAACATAGTCATATTGCACTATATATTTCGCATAACATATAGTTAACTATCATATGTTATACTTTTAATATCGCATGGTTGCACATAGAATTAATAAATTACTTATCTTATCAATTAATTAATAATAATATTAATTAATCTATTTCTCATTTAATCAATGGAATTATAATTTCCATAACAATTAATTAACATTTATATAGTTAATTATCTTATTATATTTATAACAAATATACTTATTATCATGCTATCACTCGCAATAATAATAATTCAACATATTATTATAATAACAATTAATATAGATTAATTATTTAATTAATAATTCTTTCATCCTTGAATTAATCGATTCATTACCGAATCTATTATCGTGCCACACAAGGCAATTCATACAAGCGTATTATTATTCCCATCTTATTATTATTCCCATCTCACTTAAACATTCTTTTAGTATAATGTTTGCGTGTCTTAAGCAATTAATGTTTGCGTGTCTCACAAGCTTAATCTCAAGCTTATTATTATTCCCATCACTTACTACTTATAACATGTTCAATATAATTAGAACTATTAAGTCACAAGGTTCACATATATAAATATATCGTGAATGAAAATACGCCAATATTCTATATAACCTTTACGGTAATATAATAACTCAAGCTATTAAAATGCTAAACTACTTCAATTAATTATACTTATAATAAGTATAACCTTTACGCTTATAATAATTAATATATACTCTATTAATTATTCCAATAATAATATTCATGATCAAATAATAACTTAAGTTATTTAATATATTAAAAATAACTTAGTTTCCTCTCATTAATTAAACTCCCTTGAAAATACATTTAAAATTATGTATTTAGCCATATCATAAAATATTATGTTTTCTCTAAATAAGCACATTCGTTATTAGAAAATAATTTACTTATTGTCTCATGATATTATTCTTAATATAATATCAAATAACTATATGTACGACACATGTACATATATTATATATAGAAAATAGATAATAAGTTTATTTTCTATTATAATAAATTGTTTCCATCAATTTAATTACATATAGCAAATACGTTTTAATATATTTACCATATTAATTAATCATACCTATTACCTCATACAAAAAATATATAAAGTAATATTATTATTCAAAAATAACATTCCCTCTTTTATTAAAATAATTCAACATTAGAAACTATTTTAATATCCTTTATTAGAAAAATCATATCTCTTTCTTTTCTATAAATTGTTCGCAAAATAATTTCTTCAAATATTCATTTAAAGATATAATGATTTCCATCTCCCTTTAATAACGTATATATATATATATATATATATATATATATATATATATATATATTTAACATTATTCGTACATTAGACTTTCTCACATATTACTATTCTAAGTAATATATATAAAAGTACCAACTATAAGTACATATTCAACACACATATTAATTCACTCTTTTACTTAAGTAAATTAAACACTGTACTATATCATCATAGTTAATTAAGGTTCAATACTCTCATTATATTATTCCATAATATAACTCCCAACTTAAATTAACTAATATTTATTCTTATTAGTTAGTTCCTTAACTAACTCATGCTTCACTATCCAAACCTATTCACGGATAGCTTAAGATTTATCAATAACCTATATTATAAGCATACTAGTTATTAATACACATACACAAGAATATAGTGATTATACATTAAGGATATTTAATGTCACCAACTTACTATGATAAAATAATTCTATAAATTATTTAATATCGATAGGAATTTATCCACCTCCTTTATCTCAACTGGATCGTCTCTACGATAAGTAACAAATATATATTAATAATATATTTATAAATCACAAAAACACATATTACATAGTCCATATTATCCTATGTAATATAATACCACATACCCCATATCACATATATATATTATTATTCGAACCCATCTCACAGTTTAAGAATTTTATTTATTAAATCCTTATTTAATAATATCTGAAAATTCGGGTTCTTACATAGTGTGTTATGAAATGTAACTTCATTCTATACAATGAACTTATATTTTATTTAATATTCTAATGGAGTTACTGTTTGTTTGTCTTATGTTTGTGATTGTAGGATGGCAGATACAGGGGTACCTAGTAGAGTGGCCGAGGAGGAGCCCAGAGATATACATGTAGTATACGAGGCACCTCTAGAGGTTGTACCAGTGCAGGCTGTTGCACCGTTCGAGTCTGACGACGAGGACGAGATTGAGATAGAGTCCGATCCAGAGGAGGAGCCAACAGAGGACGAGCCGATGGGGGATGAGCCAGTGGAGGACTCTGATGAGGCTACTGTAGAGGAGCAGATGTTAGGCGAGTATGAGGAGCGGATCCTAGAGTTGGACTGTAGAGTCCAAGAGTTAGAGGCAGATGCCCAAGAGAGAGAGTCTGAGTTTCAGAAGCTGAGGGACGAGGACCACCAGAGGAAGTTGGCCATACAAGAGTTAGAGGTAGAGATTGCTTATCACAAAGAGGCAGGGATCCAGATGGGAACCTTATTCCACAGGTCGGTATCCAGGAATGTAGACTTAGCAGGGAAGCTAGAAGAGGTCGAGCAGAGGGAGTTGAGTGAGAAGACTGAGAAGGAAGCACTCCGTACTCAGCTAGAGTTGGAGGTTATGGATAGGATACACTTCAAAGAAAAGTGGGAGGCGGCCAATGAGAGAGCTGACGACCTAGAGGATGAGGTCAGATGCAAGAAGAGGAAGATGAACAAAGATGGGGTATGTGTTCCGTTCGGCTTTCGAGAGGGTGATTGATGGTGTGTACCACTACCCAGCGGAGCAGGGACAGACCCTACATACTTTGAGCTGAGAGCTGATAGCATACACAGCGCAGGTCGAGTACAAGAGCGCTGTGGAGCGTGGGATGATGGGATGAGACCCTTAGCTAGACTAGTAGTAGTTTAGTAGTATTTACTTTATGTGATGTATATACTATGTGTAAATTCCAACTTTTGTGTAAAGTGTGGGATAAGGATGTAAACCCCGAGTAAGCTTTTGTTAGAGGGGTAGTGTGTTCGTATTTTCCCCGTATTTTGTGATATTAGGGGATATATGTGATAACATTTATAGAAATATGCTAAGAATGATCATGTAATGAAATGATTTGGCATATGAATATAAATAGAGCTTATTTCAGAAACGTGTTATAAATTTTATTCTTTTTGATACTAAAGAAATACTTAAGTAATATAACTGAGTAATAATAAAATGAAAATTTATGATGCAGATAATGCCGCCCAGACGTAGATTGACTGCACCTGAGGAGTCAGTGACCAATGAGAGGGAACAAGTAGACCCGATCCAGAAGCTAGTAGATCTGTTAGGAGAGGCTCTTAGGGGAAGGAACAACGAACCCGTTCGCCCTAACCCTCAAGCCGTCCCAGCGACAAACTTTAAAGACTTTAGGAGTGTAGGACCCCCAGAGTTCGAGGGTACTACTGACCCGGTAATTGTGCAGACCTGAATAAAATAAATCGAGAAGGCTTTCACTATAGCTCGAGTGGGTGAAGACCAGAAGACAGTATTTGCTACATACATGATGAGAAGCGAAGCAAATTACTGGTGGGAGGCAAATCAGCAGAGAGCTGGAGAAGGGACGATAACATGGGATAGGTTTAAGACGCTGTTCTTTGAGAATTATTTCCCAAAAAGCATAAAGAACCGAATGGAGGTGAAGTTTTTGGAACTTAAGCAAGGTGATATAATGGTAGCGCAATACGCGGCTAAGTTCAACGAACTAGCGCAATTTGCGGAACACCAAATAGGAGATGAAGAGTGGAAGGCGAGACAATTCGAACAAGGGCTAAAGCCGTTGCTGTTTAACAAGGTATCAATTCTTCAAATTGATTCCTTTGCAACGTTGCTGGAGAAGGCAATCATTGCGAAAGGTGGCAGTGAGGCCTCAAGTCTATATAACAAGGAGAAGAAATGAAAGAACACGGGAGGAGAAAACCGTACTGGAGGAAGCAGTAGTGGAGGAAGTAACTTGGGAAAAAGAAAGTGGGAGAACAACAATAACAACAACAATTAATCGGGGAACTTTCGTGGAGGATTTAAGAAGAGAGCAGAAGGATGCCCAAAATATGGGAAGAATCATCAGGGCGAGTGCTGGAAGGGACGCGGCACTTGCTACAACTGAGGTCAGGAGGGACACATTTCACCCAACTACCCTAAATCGAAAAAGACACAAGGATGCTTTGCATGTGGCTAGACAGACCATCGGATTAAGGACTGCCCAACGAAGGGAAGTAGGCGGAGGTAGCAGCCAACAAGGGGGAAATAAACTGATGATCGGCGGAGCGGCACAATCCAACCGTCCAACCCTTAGGACCTTTAACATGACCGTCCAGGACACAGTAGCTGCGAAGAACGTGGTGTCAGGTATAATCCCAATCAATGATATAAATACTTTTGTATTATTTGATTTGAGTGCCACCTATTCTTTTGTATCTGAAGAATTTGCTAGTAAACTTAGTTCACCCCGAGAACATTTAGAAGATCCCTTGAACATAGAAGTTGCGAATAAGGAAGTAATCCCTGTAGAATACGTTTATCGAAATTGTCGCGCAAATATTAGAGAACATGAACTAAGCGTAGACTTGATTCCTATTAGATTGGGAGAATTTGACATAATACTGGGAATGGATTGGTTGTATAACCATGCAGCAATAATTGACTATCAGAATAAATGTGTGAACCTTCAGACTCCGAGTAAGTCTAAGGTAGTGTTTTATTGTAGCTCATCGCTTAAGCAATCGTGTTGCGTTACGATGATGCAGGCCAAGAAATTGTTAAGGAAAGGATGTGTAGGTTATTTAGCTTACATCATAGATACTCGAAAAAAGGGAGTAGAAATTAAGGATATATCCGTAGTGAATGAATTTTGAGATGTATTTCTGGACGATCTGCCTGGTCTTCCGCCAGACAGAGAGATCGAATTCATAATAGACTTCGCACCGGGAACGGTACCGATTTCGAAAGGCCCATACCGTATGGCGCCGGTAGAAATGAAGGAGTTAATGATGCAACTGCAAGAGTTATTGGATAAGGGTTACATTCGATCGAGTGTGTCTCCTTGGGGAGCACCAGTGTTATTCGTTAAGAAAAAGGATGGATCGATGAGGCTCTGTATCGATTATCGAGAATTGAACAGAATAACGATCAAGAACAGATATCCGCTACCGATAATAGACGACTTATTTGATTAATTGAAGGGAGCGAAGTGTTTCTCGAAGATAGACCTACAAACAGGATATCACCAACTAAAGGTACAGGATGAGCACGTACCAAAGACTGCGTTTCGAACCCGTTATGGACATTACGAGTTTTTGGTAATGTCATTTGGATTGACTAATGCTCCGACAGCATTTATGGACTTGATAAACCGAGTTGTCAAGCCATACTTGGATAAGTTTGTGGTAGTTTTCATTGATGACATTTTGATCTACTCGAAGACAGAGGAAGAACACACCGAACATCTGAAGATAGTTTTGGAGGCGCTAAGAAAGAAGAAGATGTATGCAAAATTTTCTAAGTGTGAATTTTGGATGGAGAAGGTTCAATTCTTAGGACACGTGGTGGATTAGAATGGAATCTCAATAAACCCTGCAAAGGTCGAAGCAGTAAGTAATTAGGAATAGCTGAGAACACCAACGGAGGTGGGAAGTTTCTTAGGGTTAGCTGGGTACTATCAAAGATTCATCAAAGATTTTTCTAAGATAGCAACCCCATTGACCAATTTGACGAGGAAGACAGTGAAATTTGCATGGATAGACAAATGCGAAGAGAGTTTTCAAGAATTGAAGAGGAGATTAAGCGAAGCGCCTGTGTTGTCACTACCAGATGATGCAGGAAATTTTGTGGTATATAGTGATGCATCGCACAAGGGACTTGGTTGTGTGCTCATGCAACATGATAAGGTCATTGCGTATGCATCACGACAATTGAAGGATTACGAAAAATGATACCCTACTCATGACTTAGAGTTAGCGGCAGTAGTTTTTGCGTTGAAGATTTGGAGGCATTATTTGTACGGAGAGAAATATGAGATATACACGGACCACAAAGGTCTGAAATATATCATCACACGGAAGGAGTTGAATATGCGTCAGAGAAGGTGGTTAGAATTGATCAAAGACTATGACTGTGATATTCTTTATCACCCGGGTAAAACAAACGTAGTTGTCAACGCTCTGAGCAGAAAAGGAAGGGAGAAACTGTTTCATTTGATGACTCAGGAGGAATTTATAAGAGAAATGGAAAAATTAGAGATAGAGGTAAAAGGACCGGAGAGGTCTGAAGAGAAGTTATTTATAATGGAAGCTCGTCCAACTTTGTTGGATAGAGTGAAGGAATCACAAGAAAATGATGAAGAGTGCGAGAAAATCAAAAAGAGGATCGCAAAAAATGAAGAAGAAAGATTACGAATAGATAAAGACGGTATCTTGAGATTCGAAGGGAGAGTGTGGGTACCAACGATAACCGAGTTGAGAGAAGAAATTTTGCATGAGACACACAATACGATGTATTCCGTTCATCCGGGAGGCACTAAGATGTAGCGAGATTTGAGGCAACACTTTTGGTGGCCCAATCTGAAACGGGAAGTCGCAGAGTGCGTTAGTAGATGTTTGACTTGTCAATGCATTAACGTAGAGCACCAGCGGCCGAGTGGGTTACTATAACCGTTGGAAATACCGGAGTGGAAATGGGAGCGTATTACGATGGACTTCATGGTAAGACTTCCAATCACACAGAAGGGATATGATGCCATTTGGGTTATTGTGGATCGACTAACGAAGACCGCACATTTTTTACCGATTAAGATCCGATATAGTTTAAACTAGTTGGCAAGCCTTTACGTAAAGGAGATTGTTTCACGATATGGAGTGCCGGTGTCAATTGTCTCTGATCGAGATCCGAGCTTCACGTCAAATTTTTGTAAAAGCTTGCAAAAAGAATGGGAACACAGTTGAGGTTGAGTACTGCTTATCATCCTCAGACAGACGGACAGAGTAAGTGAACTATACAAACACTGGAGGACATGCTTAGGGCTTTCGTGATGGACTTCAAGGGAAATTGGGATGACCACCTACCCGTAGTTGAATTTGCATATAACAATAGTTATCATGCGAGCATCGGCATGCCACCGTACGAAGCTCTTTACGGAAGAAAATGCAAAACGCCATTATGTTGGGATGAAGTCGGAGAGCGACGAATACTCGAACCAGAATTGGTACAACAAACCGCAGATGTGGTGACAGTGATAAGAGCTAGACTTGTAGCAGCTCAAGACCACCAGAAAAAGTACACAGATTTGCATCGGCAGGACCGAAACTTTAAAGTCAGCAGTTTCGTATTCTTGAAGGTATCTCCATAGAAGGGAAAGATCCGTTTCGACAAGAAAGGAAAGTTGAGTCCAAGATTCATAGGACCGTTCGAGATACTGCAGCGAGTGGGCAAAGTGGTATACAAAGTTGCATTACCACCCGAGTTGGAGCACATCCACAACATGTTCCACATTTTCGTGTTGCGACCGTACAAGGCCGACTACAAGCACGTGATTTCTTATGAGCCCATTCAAGTGGAGAAGAACTTAGATTACGAAGAGATATCTATCCAGATATTAGATAGGAAAGAGCAAACCTTAAGAAATAAAGTTATTTCGTCTGTAAAAATACTTTGGCGTAACCACGATGTCGAGGAGGCTACGTGGGAATTAGAAGATAGGATGATAAGGGATTATCCCCATCTATTTGTGTAACCTTGTAGCAATTCCAAGAACGAAATTTTTATAAGGGGGGAGGATGTAATACCCGAGAATTTTTGAATATTATTAAATGAATATATTAATAGAAATGAATATTTATTTGAATATAAATATGTAAGTATTATGAGATGAGTTAACTCAATTATATTAAATTGAATATTTATAATAATTGAGAAATTATGGAGTTTGCGATAAACTCGTTGAATGCCTTGTGTGGCACAGTGATGAGAAATATTAATGATTATATTAATTTACAAAGGAATTATTAAGTGAACAATTAATCTATATTAATTGATAATTGTTATTATAAGAAAGATAATAAGATTTATAATTATTTAATATGATAATTAATCAGATAAATGTTAATCAATTGTTATAGGGATTAATAATTTCATTGATTTATGAGGAAGAGATTAATTAATATTATTAATTAATTAATAAGATAAGTAATTAATTAATTATCATTGAGAATAATAATATATAAACGAGTAGATAACATTTGCTCAATTAGTTGCTATCTGCAAGCATGAGATAATTAAATGTATAAGGTATAGTAGCTACCTATATATTATATGAAGTGTAGTACAACAGTTAAGTGTGACCATACAATTATATATAAACTATATGGTAAAGATTATTGAATTATGAACGCTACATGATTAATACAATGTGACTATACATATTGAAACTATATGTTATGACTAATTAATACATTATGAGGTTATGTGACAATTGTATGTGAGTATACATTAAAATAGTACATCATGGATATATTATAAATAATTGTTGATTAATAGGATTTAATAATGAAGGACATAATGTAATGTGATTATATCCGGTTAAATTATATCGGTAAGATAAAATGTATATGGATTATATGTGTGCAAATTACACTTACTACATTATATGAATTCATTATGTCATTAAAACTACAACCTAAGCATATATTATATGAATACAACTTAGGTATATATATATATGATAATGTAAGTACAAAATGACTTAAGTGTTGTATATATTGCTAGAATGCTGAGATTGCTTTGCCTTGTCCCATATTGATAGTCACATTTCCTCACACATGAATACATCATGAAGCTAGCCTACTCTCTATTCCTTAAACTCAGCATTACATAGCTCTCTAGCAAATGATGAACAAGGTAGTGGGCATAATAGTGTAATTCAACTACCATCTACCAACTTCTTCTTAACCTCCATAAAATTCAAATTTTCGTTGGTTTGATTTGGGAGAGAAAAGCTTTATCTGGATATTGGTTCTTCAATAAATAATGGCTCTTCTTCTCTCTTTTCAATTGCTGAGAATTGCTTGAGTGTTAAGTTGAGAGCAATACATATATTAGTAATAGCATTCTAAGAATTGAGAGACTTCAAATTTACAGCAAGCTCAATCTACATTTACAGAGGTATAATTCCTCTTCTTTATTCATGTTTACTGTCAAAATTTCAATTCTTGAGTTAAGCATGAAGTTCATGAGTAGGTGATCAAGAAATGTTAGTTAGTGGTGGTATTGGTTTGTTAGTATGATAGAACTATAATGTAGTTAGTTTGAAAGCAAATTCGTAGATAATTTATGTGTTTGGGATAGAAACTGTCGAAGCAGGAAGTTTTCTGGCATTGACCGGACATGGCGCAGCTGCGCCGGTTTTATAACAAGGCACAGCGCAGCTGCGCAAGTCTCTGTGACCAGATGCTAATTTCTACAGGAAATCCATTATGTGTAAATGGTTATTAAGACTTAGGCAAAGCATGCTAGCATGAGTAACTTACATATATAGATACGTAGACCTAAAGTAAGCATGTTCCATTATGCTTGTATTCAAGGTTGATGAAAAGTGTAGTTTTCAAAATAAACTTGGAGCTTTTAAAAGTAAACTTTGACATGTGTGTACCATATCTATATTCTGACTTTTGATACATGTTAGTATAGTGAAGAATTGCATGAAGGATATGATGATTTACGTATGTATGTATCATAAGGTAGCATGAACATGTTAAACCTCATTAGTATACATTACTAACGAAACATGAGCTTTGAACATGGACTTGACATGTTATATTAAGATTCATATTTTGATATTTTTAACATGTTTGATAATGAGTATAACATCACTAGAATACCATACATGTGTACTCACTTGTTAAATTCGATAAGAGGTTAACCAAGCATGAGTTTAAGCATATTTTTAAAGTGATAAACCATGCTAGTTATGAATAAATGATGTGGACAATCGCGAGCATGTATATTATAATTTATATGACCTTCTCGTATGTATCTATGATTAAATTGTATGCGTTGTGATTGCATGACCCTATTTGATCTTAATTCTGTGTAAATCCTAGACTAAGACCATGACATGTATAAGTGAACTTAAGATGGTCATACGCTTATAAAAGCCCTCTGACATAAATGTATGTTAAGAGTAATTGGTTAAGTATGTTAAGGTACGGAACAGAAATAGAAATGCAAGGCTCAACCCTGGTCTGGTCAGGGGACTGCGCAGCTGCGCCGTCCCTAGGCCTAACCAGGGCGCAGCTGCGCCGGCCTGGAATCACGAATTTGTCAGTTTTGTTAATCTGGTTTTGGCAGTTGACTCATATCAAAGCTATAGCTACTAAACAAGTCTAATTATTACTGATACATGCTAGTAGCATACTATGAAGATGTTTTATTTAAGAAAAGGAATTTCATAGATAATGAGAACCTAAATCGATTTAAAGCAATATGACATAATGCTATACGAGTGTTACTTGACTTCATGGCAAATTATAAACTGAATCCGTACCATATGCGTATAAGTATGTAATGACATGTGACTAAGGTAGTACCATGTGTGTATATCTAACTTGAAAATCGAACTTGATTACCGAATGTGACTAGCTAATGAATACCATATGTACGTAACTATATTACGATAGGAATTCAAAGTGTTGATTAGCTTTTCATGGATAAACTACGCATAAGGCAAGTTCTCTAACTTACACTCTTTTACGGTGCAAGTATTCTATTCTTGTATTTACTTTATCCAAGGAACGTTGTAAGCAAGTTCCAAACCTTACTCTTTACTAAGCGTTCATAAATCTTGTGCTATTATTGTCGTACAAGAAAATCTTTGAGATTGCAAGTCATGTATTATAAACTATATACTTCATGAATAAGATAAAAGTCAATTCATATTCTTCGATCTTTAAATCTTGGGATTGAACTTATAATTGTTGTGATCTATGCCATTTGATTCGTCTAGACTTATATTGTTGAAAGGCGATCCAAACAAATTAATTAGTGCGGCATCTTGTGTTTAACTGAGATGAACAACCTTCTTTGAAGGGAAATTATACTTGTCGGGAGAACGACGTACGCACTTTAGTACGATTGAACGATATGCATACCGTAGAGTACTTTAGGCTAATCACCTATTGTACTTGTTTTCATTGGATTATCAGTATATTTCTGTTAATTCTAGTAAGAGTTCATAGTCCTTAGTGACTGCTCAATATTCAGTTATCTTGAAATCTTGTATTGATTTAGCATTGAATCATATTGATATTATTCTATCCTTAGCGACTGTTATTGGGAAGTATTGATATTCTTGTTATCCTTGAACTATCATACCTTGATATACCCTTTTTGAGATTCGAGAACTATATTATTCAACCTTGTTATTATATTACTTGCTGAGCAAACTTGTTACTCATTCTTGCTTTTCCTAAAATATTTCAGTTAAGGCAGAGCAGTGCGGACCCTCGAGCACCGACAAGGGCAAGGGAAAGGCTACTGGATAGCTTTATTTATGTAGATCTTTATGATTGTAATAAGAACTTATGTTATTATGTATTAGTTAGGTTTATATATGCTTAAGGTATGTTTAAGCTATGTAATCGATGTTTAAGTTACGAGACCTTGGGACGTGAATAAATTATATTAATTAAATGTAATCTATTAGGTAGCAGAGTTGTGTATTATTCCGCTGTGCGATGCGACATTTAGTCGTGCTATTATTATCATGATGTTAGATTATAGAACGTGACAAACCAAATTCGAGTGTCTCTGTGGCAGTCCGAATTTGGGGGCGTCAAAGATCCAATGGCTGAACTGTCACCGGTATGTACCCGACGCATCGCTGGGGTTGAGCTAACGGCTGAACTATCACCAGTCTGTACCCGACGCTTCGATGGAGTTGAGCCAACGGCTAAATTGTCACCGATTCGTACCCGATGCTTCGAAAGTGGCAGTTTTTAGCAGTTTTGTGCAGTTTTTCAGTAGTTTTCATCATTGGTCCCCGAATATTGCTTCGGGATGAATACCAATGGCTTTTATGAAGCTCCTCCCTCTGTCAGTAATCCGCTGCTTAAACGCAGGATTTCAGGACAAATCGCTCAATCGCGTAGCAGTTTTTTCTCAGATTTATCTTTTTAGCTCATATAAACTCTGTTTTAACTCAAACTGGACCCAGCCAGAGGGGCGGGGCCCACCCTAGGGAGCCGCAGGTAGGGGTACGGAAGCCGCAAGTGGGCTCGCTTCTTCCTACGATTTTATATTGGGCAGCAGCAAGCTCATAAACTCATTTTTAGTTTCGAGTTTTTATAGAAATTCGATTTTCTTTTTCAGATCTACGGAGTTCGTGCAGCTTTTTTCAGATTCCGTCAACGGCATCGCGTTTTGCACGTCTCATGTGACGTTTTCATCCCTTCTTGTCCATGTGTTCCTACCCTTTATGATTTCTATTTTGATTTGTTTGATCTGAGGATGAGATTTCAGGAAAAGACCGACATACAATGTCGACGATTTGAAAAGATTTGATTTTATTGGTCCGAATTAGATAGAATCGTCAGTTGGTATGAGTTAAATGGTTGTACCAACTCAACCGGGTTTTAAAAGATTTTTGCAATATGGCCCAATTACTGAACTCTGTTTAATTGGTCTTCGAAACCGAGATTCATATAATTTAGGGGCTTGATTAAGCGGGGGTGAGGTGTTAGGCACCCCCCGACATCCGTGAAATACTGTTACCGCATCTTTTCAATTTTCTTAATCATTATGTGTGTGTATTGCAGTAATTGGGCCTAAGTGTTTTATTTGAAAGTAGTGTCGTGCTTCGTTGGACCTATATACGAAGGGTTTAATTTATTTGAAAAGTCCATTTTTAGACAAGATATGAAAGTGATGTTTCGAAAGATGGTTTCAAACCCTTTTGCTCGTATAGGAATTGAAGCCTTATGATACTTCCATTTTTATTCTGTATTCGGCTTGATTTGGATTTTATGGGGAATGCAAAACATAGATACATATTTACATAAGTGTCGAACCTCTTATGGGCATGAAAGCCATCGAAGTGATCCGAGCACCACAAACCACAATTTAATTATGTCGGGACCTTAAATCTGTATCCCCGCTTTAAGGCCCATGATTACATGTACAAGGGGCTGAAAGCTGTATATACAGTTCAAATTTGTCCATCGTGGGAATCAAATCTAGATCCGTATGATTAATAGTAGATCCCGTGCTTCCTAGGCTCACACAATATCATTAAAAATCTTGCACGGCAGATATATTAAAATAAAATGCAAACTATAATCTAGACGTCGCAAAACAGAGGATTCATCAATTAAATCCTTGTATAAGCATAGCCAAAGCTTCCCGTTACCTCTAGATACAGATCTAGGGTCGCGTATGTAAGACTCCAAATTTTATGAAATAAAAATATTCAATTTTTCTTATAATTATTATTCTATTCAGTAAATGGTTAAATTGATAAAAGGTTAAAGTTAAGGGTGATAGGTGCAAATTTTACAAAGTAAGCAAATTGTTGTAACGACCGAGAAAATCCACTTTGTTTAAAATTTAAGTTTTAAATATTATTTGTAATGTGTGTTTAAATGTCGTTTTATGACCTATGATGGTGATAATATTGTAGTATTTTTGTTGCGTGAAAGAATAAATAATTAAGAATTTTGAAGATTAAAATAAAAATATTCGAGAAAGTTTGCATAAAAACACTATTCATGTAAGAACGATAGGAGTTAGGTTTTGACCCTACGAGTTAGGTTTTGACCCTACGAGTTAGGTTTTGACCCTAGGTTCTTTTGAGAGATCTGTACGTCGTATTGACTTTTCGTTTCAAAATCTATCGGTAATACGTCGTGAAAAATTTTATTGTCCAATAAAAATTTTCTCCAAAAAATGTCGTGCTTAACACCTCGTGCTTAAAAATTTTCTTTCGTTTTTGGACTTTTCGGTATATTCGTTTTGACAAGTTGCTTTGTCGTGCTTACACTGATAAGACGCTTTGTCGTGCTTACGATGACAAGCTGCTGTGTCGAGCTTGGTTGCAACCTGCTGTGTCGAGCTTGGTAGATATTTTTGGAGGCAAGCTGTTGTGTCGAGTTATGAGCTGCTGTGTCGAGCTTGGTAGATATTTTTTGAGGCAAGTTGCTGTGTCGAGCTTAGTTATAAGCTGCTGTGTCGAGCTTGGTAAATATTTTTGGAGGTAAGTTGTTGTGTCGAGCTTAGTGACAAGCTGCTGTGTCGTGCTTGGTTGCAAGCTGTTGTGTCGTGTTTGGTAGATATTTTGTGGCTTAAAGACCAAAATACCCTAACCTAGGAAATCCTATAAATAGACCATTCCACCTTCACTTAAATTTTGCCAATTCACAAAGTTATAATCTCAAGTTGCAAAGAAATAGTTAAAGCTTGCAATTACAAGAGGTAACATCTCTGGTCGTTGTTATATTCGATTTTATTTCAGTTTATAGTCTATAAGCTCAAGAACATAAGCCGTGGCCATGTTCAAATTTTCCAACTTCGTGTTCTTCATAAGTTCTTGAGCAAGACGTTATTATGTTCTATTTTATGTAATTGTATAGTAGAAATGTCAAGAACACAAGTCGTTACCATGTTCGGATTTTCCAACTCCGTGTTTCTTCATGTGTTCTTGAGAAAATCTAGTATTATTTAAGTTTATGTTATTTCATTTAAAAAAATGTTATAATCACATATGCAAGCCGTTATAACGCCCAAATTATTTTAATTATTAAAACCAAAATCTCAAGAACATAAGTCTTTACTATGTTCGATTTTTGGTTCTTCGCGTTCTTCGCGTTCTTCGTGTGTTCTTGAGAAAAAGTCATAAATTTTACATAAGTAGGTTTATGATTTTACTATTTGTATGTTATGATGTGTTATTAAGTGTTAGAACATGTTATCCTAGCAAATTAATGCTTGTGGTATCATGTTTTACCAAATGAAATGAAGAATTGTGAACAAAATCATAATTCTAACATTTCAGTCCATTTTCTGAAATTTTAAAATGGGAATTTGTTTTTGAAATGAATAAGAAAGTTGTAGATACGGAAGTTAAGAGCGCGTAGGCGCAAGAATCACCCAAAAATGTTTTAAAACGAAAAAGTTATGACAGCTTCCGTAAAAGACGTCAAAGCTAAAAATTTCTTGGAGTCTCTCTGATTTAAGGGCTTAAAAGTGTGCTTTAGAGCTAGGATGTTAAGAAGCTTATATCACCTATGAACATAGTTAAGTTATGTTATTATATGACTTATAAAGTTATATAACACGATGAATCTAACCGCTTATGCAATATGATTGTGTAGGGTTATTTTAACAAGTTTACGCTTATAGTTTAGTATACTAAACATCAAGGCAAGTATCTGAATCTTATTTCATTATTGCAAGTGTTCGAAATTTATCTTTTCATTGTACATTTAAACGTACTATGTTACGCAAGTTTATACTTAATCTTATGACATTACTTGAATACCTTTCGATATCTTTTACCGAAACCTGATTATTATCACTGAAAAAGTTACTGCTATTATTTCAGCATGACTTAAAAAATGAATTACTTATTCATATGAAATTGAATTGTTGTTTATCAAGTATAAACTATTAGTCAAACCAAATTATTTTGGTAAGGCATCCTATACTGAGTTGAATTTACCCTAAATTGGGGTTTTCTATATGTGTGTCTATAATAGACAATAGAAGTAGGATGATATGCACACTCCTAGGATGCTGAATAGACTGATCCCCTATCTCAGATCCGAATACGCAGATTTCTAAGTCTGTGTAACTGACAGAAATGGTTGAGTGAAATAAAAATTCCAGAAATGGTCGTCAACCCTCAGTGAAGTGAAATTATTGAACTATCGTTTTCTTCAAATCAAACATTTTGTTTATAAATATAAACTTGTTAAGCATGTCATAGCTCATTCTTGCAAATTATTCCCTTTGCAGTTTTAGATGATAAATCCGGAACGTCTGGGATGCATAATGGAAAGAAGTTATGCTTAGATTAGTTTTATATTATTGTCTTTATTAATGTAAGTCTTATAAGACTTTTGTTGTAATAAGAGCGTAATGTTGAGAACCATGTAACCGAACTTATTATAAAATATATGTATTATCATCTTTTGTTTCCGCAATCGTGTTCATTTATATTTTTAGATGAATTAGAAAATATTATTGAACTAGTATAATATCCATATGAACTATACATCTAAATGAGGGTTTTGAATGACATTGGGAGTTTTGTAAGCATTGAGGTCGCTCCTCGGTTCCAAGAACAATCTTATCATTCATATTGTGAATGTCAGATAGATAGGAACTATTGATATGAAAGAAATATACATAAGATATAAACCTATTCATGCAAATGAGGGTATCCAAACACAGAGACTGTTCTTACGGAAACACCGCCAGGGGGGAGACCCCCCCTTGGACCCCCCCGTCGTAGCGCACGATGGTCGTGACCCCAATATTTTTTATATAGTTTTCTTTAATTAAATAAATTGTGTCATGTGCTTATTGTGATATGCATGGTGCACAGTTATGGCCCTTTTGACCCATAGGTTAGTGGTTTTTGGTTTTGAAATACGGCTTGCATGTCGTGCCTTTCTATAAATTCTGATGTAATATTCTCTTCTCATCAAAATCCCCTCGAATGTAACTCGAGGTTTCTTTATGTCATGTAATGTACAATTGTAACCTATCAAGATGACAAGATGATGATGGAGAAGAGACACCTGCATGAGGAAGGTCCAAGGAAACTACTATTTTGAAGACCTTTTACCACCTTAGACTGACCTTCAATCTTTTCATTAGCTTGAAAAGATTGACATAGGGTTGGGGCCATAACTGTGACACATTTAATTTTGCACTTTATTTAAGCTTGTATACGATATGATATGATAAATAATGTGCATGTTTAATAAGATTAAAATTGGTGAGATCTAAATTAATTAATAAAATCCCTCATAAAATTATTAAGTCTAAATCAGATGTCTTCCAATAAATAACACACATCAAGACCTTGACCGATGGATGTAGGTTTGCCAAAGCAAAGTACCCCATTTATCTTGGTAAGATGCGATAGGATAATTGTGATATCCAAACTATTAAAATCATTGGGCCAGACTTAACTAAGTTATCACAATAAGATTGTGGACTTAGAGGCATAGAGTTTGGTAGGTACCATTAGATGGACTAGAAACAAATGTTGTTCACCAAACTATCTAAGAGTTATATATGATATAATTGACAAAGGGTTGTCTACCTAAATAATTATGTTTTGAGAGAATAGCCAAAGCTAACTTAAGGCATAATGAAATATGGATCTTAGATCACTAGAAAGATTTAATTGAAAATGCTTTCCGAATTAATGGTGAGGGCTATTAATTTGAATAAAATAGTGGGAGGTATATTTTGAATGTACTATTATCAATTACATAATATCAAAATTCTGCAATTTGACTTATTGTTTTTGCACTTATAAATTGTAGATATCAATGGCAAACAACAACACAAATAGTCTTTCACTACGATTAGTCCTTGAGAAGGAAAAACTGAGTGGAATTAATTTCCTAGACTGGTATAGGAACTTGAGGATTGTCCTCAAACAGGAGCGCAAGCTATATGTCCTTGATGGGCCCATTCCTGTAGCACTAGCTAACACTGCACCACGTGTAGAGCATAATGCTTACAAGAAGCATCAAGAAGATGCTCTGGACGTGAGTTGTCTCATGCTAGCAACTATGAACTCTGAGCTTCAGAAGCAACATGAGTTAATGGATGCTTATGAGATGATTGAGCATCTCAAGAAATTATTCGAAGGGCATGCTCGACCGGAGAGGTATGATACAAGCAAGGCGTTGTATCACTGCAAGATGGGTGAACGTGATCCAGTTGGTCCACATGTGCTGAAAATGATTGGGTATATTGAGTACCTTGGTAGGTTGGGTTTTCCGATTACTCCGGAAGCCCAAACTGATATTGTTTTGCAATCTTTGAACAGCAGCTACTCTCAATTTGTTATGAATTACCTCATGAATGAAATTGAGAAACCACTTACTGAGTTGTTGAGCATGTTAAGAACTGCCAAGAACAACATGAAAAAGGCAGGACCCGCTCCCATAATGATGGTGCAAAAGGGGAATGCTAAGGGAATGGGGAAAGGCAAGAAGAAGATAGGATCTAAATCTGCCAAACCCAATCCCAAAACCAAACAGGCTTTAAAACCTAAAGGTGGGGTGGCTAAAGAAGGTGATTGTCACTTCTGTGGAAAACCTGGACACTGAAAGAGGAATTGTCATGCTTATATAGAAGAACTGAAGAAAAGAAAGGAAGTATGACTTCTGATTCAGGTATATATGTTATAAAAGTCAATTTGTCCACTTTTACGTCATGGGTATTGAATACTGGATGTGGTTTCTCACATTTGTGTTAATGTGCAGGAACTCCGAAGGAGTAGGACTTTGGCGAAAGGCAAGGTTGACCTACGAGTTGGGAATGGAGCAAAAGTTACTGCACTAGCCGTAGGAACTTATCATTTATTTTTGTCCACTGGGCTAGTATTAGAATTAGAGGATTGTTATTATGTGCCTGCTATGAGCAAAAACATTATTTCTGTTTCTTGTTTGGACAAGAAAGGTTTTTCATTTTTAATAAAGAACAACAGTTGTTCATTTTACTTAAATGAAATATGTTATGGTGTTGCACAATTGTTTAATGGTCTTTATATTCTTAATTTAAAAATGCCTATCTATAACATAAATACAAAACGATTTAAATCAAATGATTCAAATCCGACATATCTTTGGCACTGTCGTTTAGGCCATATAAATGAGAAACGTATATCCAAACTCTATAAAGATGGGTTTTTGGATTCATTTGATTTTGAATCATATGAGAAATGCAAGTCTTGTTTATTAGGCAAGATGACTAAAGCCCCTTTCACTGGACACAATGAACGGGCTAGCGATGTATTGGGACTTATACATAGTGATGTATGCGGACCCATGAGTTTGTTAGCAAGAGGTGGGTTTTATTACTTCATTACATTTACTGACGACTTCAGTAGATATGGATATGTGTATCTTATGAGACACAAATCCGAATCCTTTGAAAAGTTCAAGGAATTCAAGAATAAAGTTCAAAACCAATTTGGCAAAAGCATAAAAGCCATTCGATCCGATCGAGGAGGTGAATACTTAAGCCAAGACTTTGATGACCTTCTAAAGGAGTGTGGTATTATATCACAGCTCACTCCACCTAGAACACCACAATGGAATGGTGTGTCTGCGAGGAGGAATCGCACCTTGTTGGACATGGTACGATCGATGATGAGTTATGCAGATCTTCTAATAAGCTTCTGGGGTCATGCCCTAGAGACAACTGCATTCACACTTAACCGTGTTCCTACAAAGACGGTTCAGAAGACACCATATAAGATGTGGGCTGGGAAACGTCCTAGTATGTCGTTCATGAAGATTTGGGATTGCGAGGCATTTGTAAAACGTCTAGCTTCTGACAAGCTCGGGCCCAAATCTGGACAAATGTAATTTTGTGGATACCCAAAGGAAACAAAAGGGTATTATTTCTACAAACCTTCTGAGAACTAAGTATTTGTTGCTCAAACTGGTATTTTTCTAGAAAGAGAATTTGTCTCTAAAGGAAACAGTGGGAGGAAAGTAGAACTCGAAGAAGTTCGAGAACCACAAACTATCATTGAACCTAAGTTGGAACATGAGCAGGAACCACAAGATATTGTGGAAAGTGAACCTGCTCAAATTACACGAGGCATTCGTAGATATGGTAGGACACGCCCAGAGCCCGAGAGATATTATGGATTTCTTGTAACTCAAAACGGCGATGTGATGCTCATAGATCATGATGAGCCTGCTTCCTACCAAGAAGCTATGAATGGACCAGATTCTGAGAGATGGCTTGAAGCCATGAAATCTGAGATGGACTACATGTATACTAACCAAGTATGGACTTTGGTTGATCCACCCGAAGGGGTAAAACCAATCGGGTGCAAGTGGATTTTCAAGAAGAAAACCGACATGGATGGTAATGTACAAACCTATAAAGGCTGACTGGTAGCAAAAAGTTTCAAACAAGTTCAAGGTGTTGACTATGATGAAACCTTCTCTCCAGTGGCAATGGTTAAATCCATCAGGATCTTACTTGCTATTGCAGCCTTTTATGATTACGAAATCTGGCAGATGGATGTCAAAACTGCTTTCCTTAACTAAAATCTCCTTGAGGATGTGTATATGACACAACCTGAGGGTTTTGCCAATCCAAAGGATGCTGGAAAGGTATGTAAGCTGCAGCTATCCATTTATGGATTGAAACAAGCCTCTCGGAGTTAGAATCTTCGATTTGATGAAGTAGTCAAAGAGTTTGGCTTTATAAAAAATGAAGATGAACCTTGTGTATATAAGAAGGTTAGTGGGAGTCACATTGTATTCCTGGTATTATATGTTGATTGTAACGATTGAGATTTTATATTTAATTTTAAATATTGATTGAATTAAATAATTATTTATGTGAATTATTTATTGAGTAAATAAATAGATTAAGTAAATTATGGTAATGATTTAATTGAGTGTTACATATTAATTTAATAAATGTTATTTAATTGATATGTATATATATTAATGTTATATTATAGTTCTAATTTAATTGAGATAATTGAATTAGATGAATTATGTGATGAAGTGTTACATGAATTATAATTAGCGAGTAATTATAATTATGTGGCAAATTTTATGTGATTAATGGATGTTAGATTTTAATTGATTAAATTAGATGATTAATATTTAATTGATTAAAATATGACATTAAAGTATGTGTCAAAATAATTTATTAAAATAAAAGAAAAAGGATTTTAAATGAGTTTAAATAAACAAGGCTTTACATTTGTTTTAAATTTATTTTACCAAACATGGCCTTAGTAATAATAACCTGTTTTTTAAAAAAATAATGTTGTTTTGGCCAAACAAAGCCTTAAGGCTTTTTGAATTTTGAAACTTATGTAACTGCTAAATTAATTAGGCTAATTAGTATTAGTTAGTACGCGTATTATATTATATTACTTAGTTCTGTACTACGTTAGATTAATCCTAAGTCTAAACTAAGAGCAAAGAAGAAAGAAAAGAGCAGAGGAAAAAGAGAAAGCAGAGAAGAGTTGGAGAAGAAGAGAAGGAAGAAGAAGCTTGTGAAAGCTAGAGTGAATCTTTGTTTTCTTCTCCTATCACCGAAAGGTGATCCATAATCTCTACTTTCATATTTTCAAAACTCGATTTAAGTTTCATGTTTTATTCTCTGTGAAAACTGAGTTTTCATGTAATATCATAAGCATGGATGATATATATATATATATATATATATATATAGGTGGTGTTGTTCATGGTGAATTATATGGTTATCAATGATTTTCAGAAATCAAATTACTGTAGAAATATATTTTAACAGAAAATTCATGTTTATATGAGTTCATATGGAATTTCATGAGTTTATATATTATGGGTGATTTTACATTGAGAAATTGGTATATGTTAGTATGTTGTTTAAAAATTTTCTATGATACTACCTTGAATCATGAGAATAAAGCATGTGTTATAAGTTGAATTGCTTAAGAATTTGATTACAGTGACTTATTTTGGAAAATATATGAGTTTTCATGAAAATGGCCAAATTGGATTTTTAAAACTTGTGATTATCATTGTTTAAATGGTTTTGTGTTGTGGAAGCATGTTATATATATGTATAATTGCATAGGTATGATTTACAATGTTTAAGTTACTGTAAATATCCATTTGTTGGCTTGTATGGGTTAATCGGTGAAGCAGAGTAACGTGGCTGTCTGCGTCTGGCCAAGTTGCTGCGCCGGCAGCAAGGCCAGGAGCAGCGCAGCTGCGCCGCTTGTCCTTCCCAGATCCTTACCTTGCGCAGCTGCGCCGGTGCCAACCCCTGTGGCTACGCAGCTGCGCCGTGCACAGTGCAGTGGCAGTGAGTTTTAGTCAAGTGTGCAGTGTGTTGTTATGTTTCCATTACATTATTGCTAAGATAATGAGCATGTATCTAGCTGCTATAACATGTGTTAACATGAAGTTGATAATTTCATAATTCGAGAAAAAGAAAGTTTTGAAAAAACTAATATGGTATTTAAATTATAAACTATAATTGTTTAATTGTAGACTAAGTTACTTAATTATAATTTTATTAATTATAATTACGAGTAAATATTTAATTTAAATTATAATTTTTGTGAAATTATAATGTATAGAAGTTGGTTTATTTTAATCAATTAGATGTTAATTTAAATTATAATTTATGTAATTATAATTTAATAAACGCATGTTTAATTATGGATTATAAATTGATAATTTCATGATTAATTATAATTTGTGTAATTAAATGCATGATGTGGTTTAATTGATTATAATTATTATAATTTGTTTATAATCATAATTTGATTAAGTGTTTGAATTATAATTGTTTAATTATAATTTAGTTAAATACATAATTGATTTAATTAACTATGTGATAGTTGATTATTATTATTAGAGTGAGTTAACCATGAGGGTTAACCACTTATGTGAATTAGTTACGTGTTAACTAATTTAGGTTATTGTGATTGAATATATATGTGTAGGAAGTATTAAAGTACGTGAATTGTGTTAAGTAGCTTGCGCTTGAGGCAAGTATTCTAAACCTTAAACTCGTTAATTTTATGCAAGTTTTCTAAACCCTAATCTTGTATAATTTCTTGAGTTCATATATTCTTGTTAAGAATGTCCTTTTCTATTTCTGTATTAGACAATTGTTTATTTAATTAAAATGATCTTAACTTATTGTTCAAGTAAGATCCAGTTATTATTTTAAATGCTTTAAGTTGATTCTAAAGCATATGTTAATTCATAATTCTTTATTTATAATTATTGGAAGTCGATTCAACTAATCCTTAGTTGATGAACGTGAATTCTAAATTACCCTTGTAAGCTTATCCAAACCAAACTTTCTTTGGTGCGGACTTGAATTCAAATTACTGAGTTAAACAACCCTATTTACTAGGGGAGGTTACTACGCATAGCGTTAAGATGTTTGTGCACAATACATGGTACGAAGGGCTGATCCCCCTAAGTACGAGTTAAGGTCCATAGTCTTATTGACTGTTAAAGGTTTAAATAGAAATATTTATAACCTAGGACAAGAGTTCAAAGGTCTTATGACACTCAGATAAATTCTATATTTGAATTTTAATGTTGACAGAGAATTATTATTCAATTCTTTATTGTTGAAGTAAGCTAAGTTATTCAGATTATTTTTTAAAGAATTCCTTTCATGTATATATTATTGTTAAACTCCAGTGAGCTGTGGTTTGCTCACTCTTGCATTAAATAACAATTTCAGTTAAGGTTGATAACGCTGATGCTCCGTCTACAAGTAAGGGCAAGGGAAAGCAAAGCAAGTGAAGACTTATTTTTATTTAATTGAGAATGATTGTAATAATTGAATGTTATGTTTTATTTCCGCACTTTATTATATTCATATCAAGGTTAGAGTAACCCTGGGATTGATTTTGAGAAGGTTGTAACCCTTGTTTTAAGGGAGATTTTATTAATAGTTGAATAAAGGTTGTAATTTATTTTAAGATATATTGGGTAGATGTTTGTTATAGTTAGAAAGTGAACACCAAATCATGTGGAAACGAAGTACCCAAATTTGGGGGTGTCACATTGACAACATATTAATTATTGGGAATGACATTCCTTCCTTACAGGCTGTAAAAACATGGTTAGGAAAATATTTCTCCATGAAAGATTTAGGCTAGGCAACCTACATTTTAGGTATCAAAATCTATCGAGATAGATCGAGAAAAATGCTCGGCCTAAGTCAAAGTACATATATTGATAAAGTGCTGAAACGGTTTAGCATGCAAGAGGCAAAAAGAGGACACTTACCCATGTCTCATGGTGTTAAGATCTCTAAGGCCCAATGTCCTAAATCACATGATGATGAGGAGCGTATGAGAAAGATCCCTTATACTTCGGCAATTGGATCTATCATGTATGCAATGATATATACTCGTCCGAATGTCTCGTATGCTTTGAGCATGACGAGCAGATACCAATCGAATCCAGGTGAAGGTCACTGGACAGCAGTCAAGAATATCCTCAAGTACCTGAAAAGGACTAAGGATTCATTCTTGGTATATGGAGGTGAAGACGAACTGGCAGTAAAGGGTTACACAGATCCTAGTTTCCAGACTGACACAGATGACTATAAGTCTCAGTCAGGTTTTCTGTTTTGCCTTAATGGTAGTGATGTTAGCTGGAAAAGTTCGAAGCAAGAGACAGTAGCCGATTCTACGACAGAGGCTGAGTATATTGCTGCTTCTAGTGCTGCCAAGGAGGCTGTATGGATTAAAAACTTCGTCACTGAACTTGGTGTTGTTCCAACCATTGTTGATCCGGTTGAGCTATACTGTGATAATAATGGAGCCATTGCACAGGCTAAGGAACCCAGATCTCACCAACGATCCAAGCATATACTTAGGCGGTACCATCTCATCTGTGAAATCATTGATAGAGGAGATGTACATATAAGCGGAGTGCTAATAGATGATAATGTTGCAGATCTACTGACCAAAGCTTTGTCGCAGCATAAGCACAAAGGTCACACTAATTCCATGGGTACTAGATACATGAGTGATTGTCTCTAGTGCAAGTGGGAGACTGTTAAAGTTTATGCCCTAGAGGCCAATTCTTTGATGTAATTGCTTAACATTTTTGATATTATATTTGATTGAATAAATGAATTATTTTATTATGGTTTTATTTACTGCATTATATAAATGTTAACATAATAAAAGTCCTTAGAATAGTTATACAAATTATATGGCTTCAAGTATGTGACTTGAACATGAGATCATATAATTACAATTAGTATCATTACTCTTAAATGTCTCTAGTCGAGTGTCATTGTTAATGGGACAACAATGATACATTGAGACTAGTATGTGAATTGACTGATGGCCAAATCTCATTGGTCATAAATATATAAGATATTAAGTCAATGCATAGGTACATGTTAGAGAACAATGTACTGGACAGACCCACCATGAGAATTCTACATGGAGCATTATGCAGAGTGTCATAAGCAATTCTCATAGTGACAATGATGTAATGATCCTCTGACCTCAAATCACTATATTACTACACAGGAATTAATGTACTTTGATATCATCAAAAGTCACCTTTAATAGGGTGAACAATAAAGGTGATTATTGGGTACATCATAAATCGTGTGAGGAATATGAGTGATCTAGATGGAATTTAACCCTCCTATATATTAGGGGTGATATCCATAGGCCTCTTGATTAAGTAGAACTATGAAATGTATGGCCATGCTCAAATAGTGATTTGTTTCATATAGTCTACTCATCGATCAAGAAAACTCTGATTAAATTATGAAGAGGATGACACATTCCATGCCTCGAGTTTAATCTAGGATGTCAAGGTTAAAAGGATTAAATTACATTGAAACATTGGTCACGAAAAGGTTGTATCGAATCACCGATCTTAATATTATTTGGGTAGCAGTGATGCATTACTAGATGCCGCTCACTGTTAACAATGTGCAAGCTCGAAATAATCTTACCACCGGGGTTCTTTGACTCGATGGAGGATTTGCTTATTCATCTGCCATATAAACTTAAGCTTGGAGGACCGGTGCAATATCGATGGATGTATCCTTTTGACAGGTAATATCACCTACCTTGTGCAATATTCATCATCTCTATAATTAATTTAGTCGATACCGTCATATTTCAGGTATATGCGTAGATTAAAGCAGAAAGTTAAAAACAAAGCTCGTGTAGATGGTTTTATTGCTGAACGATATACAGAGGAAGAGCTTGTCAACTTCTGCTCGTTGTACTTTGAAGATGTAGTCACAACGAAGCACAACCGTTTAAGTCGAAATGAGGTCATCGATCCTCAATCTCGTGCTGATGAGTTAGCTGTATTCACTTATTCGGCTAAACCATTTGGACATGAGACGAAGACTTACCTAATCGATAAAGATTTGAAGATTGTATCTACATACGTGCTTCTAAATATGCCTGAAGTATCGTCGTACATCAAGTATGTATTATTATAAGTTGAAGCTTTAATATCTAACCTTAATCAATAATTAAATAATATATTATTATTGTACGCAGTTTATTCGAAGCAAAAGCACATGCTTCTAACCCGGGGTTGACTACAGCGCAGATGGAAGCATTCACTAATGAAAATTTCCAACAGTGGTTTTAGAGAAGGGTCGAAGAAGAAAACACTTCTGAGCATTTTAGAGATGTCATTTTAGGCCCGTACAAACTTATTAGTTCATTTCCAGGCTGCATCGTTAATGGGTATAGATTCAAGGTTGATGACTTAAATGAACTGACATCAGTCAACTCTGGCATTGTCGTGTTGGGAAGTTGTTACCAAGATTCTGAGTCCAATTACTATGGAAGATTAGAGAAAGTTGTTGTGCTCAATTATCCCGGGGGTAAAAAGGTCGTTACATTTAAGTGTCGCTGGTTTGATACTGCAAAGGGTGTTAAAGTTGATAGTAATTGAATCATCACAGTAGATATAAAGTCAAAGTTACAGTCAAATGACATATTTGTGTTTGCCAGCCAAGCAACTCAAGTGTACTATGCCCCTAATGTCGTAAATTATAGAACCCCCTGGTATACAGTTGTCACAATGAAGACTCGAGCGTTTGATGGTACTAATCTGTCTGGAACGGATGACCCATTGCAAGAACAAGTTAGCAAATCTAGCCACGTATTGCTATATGATGATGATGTGGTGGTAGATTATGTCGTTGACGTACCAGATGTTGACGAAGTGGAGGAAGATGTGGTTATCAGTTCGTATGTGGTCGTAGAAGATGATAATGAGGAAGAAATTGATACGCAAAAGGAAGAGACAGAATCAGAGGATGAAAATGATTTTGATTCTGACGGGTTTGACGACGTACTACTTCGTAACTAATTGGTGTTTTGTAAATATTTTACTACTAAAAAAATCATTAGAATAATTTAACTAAAATTTAATTAATGTCATATATGTCTGTTATTTCAGTAGTACAGCTATGCCTAGACATAGCGATGGAGGTGGCCGTGGTGGCGGTCGTACAGGATCGAGTGACGGCTCCCAGGGCGGGTCGTCTTCATCAGCTAGTGAGTTAATTTTGTTTTGGCCCAATAACACTTATTTTCATAAATTTTTTTATAAAAAAAATGTCCATTTACTATTTTTTCACAATGTCATAACTATAATATACATACAGATGCTAGACGTCGGCGTCAACGAGGGCCAAACCTCGATCAATTAGGTCGTCTGTTGGCAGTTCCATGACACAGTTCATTTTGATGTCGGCTCGTTGACGTAAGTTTCAACTATAATATATTATATTCAATTAAAATGATATTAGTATATGATTAATAAATTAAAATAATCCATTTAAATTTTATATTTTAGTATTATGGATTCTGTCACTAAGGTGACCGTACACGCTATATGCCTGGTGTATCTCCCTGCATGCGATTTAGCCAGTACGCGCGGTACGATGCCGACTTTATGGTGACAGTGATGCGTGAGTTTCGCGTAAGTTGAATTATATATATTAAATCAAAAACTTGGTCCTAGTTATTTATATGTTGTTCAAATAACTATTGATACATATGTTATGTCCGTTTGATAGAGGTATTATAGATATGAACCGGCATCACTGATGCGGCCAGGGACGCTGTTATTATTGCACACATTTCAAAGAACTATGCCGACTGGCTTTACGAGATGCAACAGTAGGCAGCCTGGGCAGTTGAAGAATCGCCCGGGACTACTATACGAGATCATCAGCCGCCAACAGTATCAGATGCAGCATGGGCTGCCATGTGTACGTATTGGGATGATGCTGCCTTCAAGACCAAGTCTAAGAAGATGAAGAAGAATCGAGGCAAGCTACAGATTGTACATACTTCTGGCTCACAGTCGTTTTAGGAGGTAAAGTCGGTATGTATTTATATTTAGTTTAGTTTAATATTGTTGGGATATATAGTAAGGTAATGTGATATTAATTAATGTATGACTTAGGCTATGCGGAGCAGCTTGGGCCGACCTCCTACTATGATCCAGTTTTGGGATAGAGTCCATATGCCGAAGGCGTCGACTTCGGCGTCGACGATGTCTTCAGCAGCACTAGCTATACGAGTAATACATTTACTATAATAATTATTATTTAAGATCATATTATGTAATTTACATGATGATACCAAGTTAACTCACATGTACATATATTAAATTACAGGACCGATTTGTGAAGTTTCGATGTCGGCGTATAGCTGAGTTGCAGGCTGCTAGGGGCGATGCTGAGACGTTAGATTTCACCATCCCTCCGCCCAATGATTAGTTTATTTCAGGATGAGGTGACGGCTCTTTGGGTCTGATAAGTACAAAATATTCATGATTTTTTGATTCCTTTATGTTTGGTTTTATTGCATGTTTCATGTGTATATGAGCTTAATAAGTTGTTTATTATTTTCAGGTGAATTAAAGCTAAACGGATTGAAACAAGTTGATTTGGAGCTGAATTGAAGAGGAAAAAAAAATTTGGAAATCTTAGATTTTTGAAAAGTTTCTAAAAGCAGATTTTGGCATCTTTCTACATGGAATGGGATTGATATTTCTATTAGATTTAGGATATCTTTAAACTGAGATTTATTTCCAAATTGAATTCTATTTCTTTATGGAAACTAGTTGTGATTTGTAATTCCTTTTAGGATTTGAATTTTTAGTTCTCATAGAATTTAGGTCTTTGTCTAGCATTATAAATAGAGGATGATAGTCAGGGTTTTATTCATTCATTCAATCATATTCTATATTCTATCATCTACAACATTGAAGACATGGGCTAATACTTTCAATTCAGTTCTGAAGGGATGTTGAACCTTATTCATAATTAACAGTTTGATCAAGTTTACTTTATTTATTCCTTCTTGCATGAGATTTATTCTAATAATCTACTTTAACTTCTTGTATGTTATTCAATCTACTAATTTGGTTTCTGCATGATTAAATTAGTGAATTGATATCATCTGCTAGATTAAGATTGGTATTACATGTAATTGATATCTGTCTTCATCACAAGTAGCAAATTAGTGATACTAATTGTGGACAAGCTTTTGTGTATTGCTAAGGTTATCAGGAAACAAGTTAAATAAATCGAGCTTATGTGTTTGTTGCTTGGATTAGCCTAATTCTCTATTTCTTAATGCTTCTATCATATTAAATCTAGAGAGCTTGTTCTAAGTTGTATTACAGTTAGAATCTGGTGAAGAGCTTATTTCATACAGTGACGATCTAAGGAGAATTTCGGGTAGCAGAGCTTGCTGCTATCTAGGGCTAATAGTTTCATTGAAGGGTAAATACTGTAAAATATGATTACTCCATAATTGTGAAAAGGTGATACTGAACTGAAGAACTGAAGCTTTTTATTCATTGTTAATTCTTATTAGTTTATTCTTGTTAATTTAGTTAATCAATTCAAAATCCCCTTTAATTAAAAATCATAGGATAAATATAAAACAAATCACTCTCTATGGGATCGATCCTTGCTTACCACTGTGCTGATTGTTTGAATTTGTAAAGTGAAAGTGAGGTAAATTTAGGAGTGTAAACGACAGCTCCCATTCGCGTCTCAAGATCCTCCCAGTAGCACTTCCGGCCGGTATCGAGTGCTGGGGTTGCTGAGGATACCAGCCTATACACTACCTAGAGGTATAATATTTTAGTTTATCTCTCATTTATGAATAAAGTGAACTTAAAATATTATTCATTTTATATTTATTTTCGCAGGCTCTAGCCAGCTTCTGCATCCGAGAGCCCCCATTAGACCATCACATACTGGCGCTGGCTTAGACGATGCTATGTTCCAGCGGGTTATAGCTGCGGTGTCGGAGAAGTTTTGTACGGAATCGATATTCTGTCGTCAGGACCTGTCCAGCCGTTCTCGCCTCCATCAGCTTGCTCAGAACATTGCAGCTGGTGCCACCGCCGAGAGTACGGGTATCCCTCTGGAGCAGTTCTCCGCGATACGAGACGAGATTGTTCGGATGGTGGTTACCTTACTCATGGACGTTTTTAGGCCTATGCTGAGTCAGCCCTCGACTACTCAGGTATACTATTCGTTTTCAATTCAAGTATGTAATATGCATGTTATTTAATTTTCATTTAGTTGTATCTTTAATTTTTTCATATATATAGACTAATGAGTTACATTATATTGTATCAACAAGGTGACGCTACCGAGCGGGCTGACGATGTCGAGGAGGCTGCTCACTCCGATGACAATGTCGACGATTTTCATACGCTAAAGCATCAGCGTCGACGCCCGCCCGATGATCCTCCTCTCACCGGGGGCAGTACTACTGGCTTGACTTAGTTTTGTAGATGATTAGTACATATTTACTTTAGTTTAGCTTAATGGGATGTTAATATTTTGTAGTTTAGTTGATGTTTGACGTATTGTAGTTTAAACTTTGTCATTACTTTAGTTTGACATCTTTACTTTAGTTTTGTTTATGTTTGCCATATTTAGTTTAGTTTCGCTTAATGGAATGTTTGATATACTTTAGTTTAGCTTAATGGGATGTTTGACATCTTTACTTCTCGTTTAGTTGATTTTTGACATATTGTTGGCCTTGGTAATTCATATTTATGTTTTGGGTCTTGGTAAGTCATATTCATGTTGTTGGATAGTTAGTTATGTTGTATGTGCTGTTGGAAAAAAAAATATGTTTACAGGTACAAAAATGTGGGTTAAAACCCTGGATGTTGCCAAAATAGAGCAAACATTCAAAAAAAAAAACTACTTATTTTAAATGGAATAAGGTAATCTCGAAACGCCGATCAAATAAACTCGACGGAATGGAGTCCGTCGGAGGATAGTTTAAATCTCGACTGAAAGTTCGGTCGGTGATAAATTCGTCGAGGATAAGTTATTATCGACTGAAATTTTCGGTCGGAGATAAATCTGTCGGAGTTATTTATTCTCGACTGAACTCTCGACGGACTTAATTTCGACGCGCTTATATCCGACTGAATTTCCGACTGAATATTATGTCGGAATTAAGCTAACCTCAACGAAATATTGTCAAGGTCGAGGGAATATTCCGTAGGAATTAACCCTTTTTGTTGTAGTGATTGAATGTCGAATAGTTATCCCCATATTCAAATGACAGTTCTCATAAATTGAGTAGCATTTACATAGTATTCATTTTGACTTGATCTTGTTCACTTCTTGTTGTGATTTGATATGCTACAACTTGCATTATGAATATGGAAAATTATTAGAAAAAAAAAATATCAAGATATGATTTGGATAGTTATTAAAATAAAAAAAAAATCTCTCTGCCTATTCCCCGCCTAGCCCGCCTAGGCCCGACCTAATTTTGGAGGGATTTTTTTATCGCATTGGGCCTAGGTGAGGCTCCAAGGGGGGACCTAGTGCCTAAGCGGAGCGCCAGGGGGGGCCTAGCGCCTAGGCGGGGCGCCTAGGGAGGTCCTAGTGCCTAGGCGGGGATTTTTAGAACACTGCTATTGATACCAACTTAAGCTGTTTCTGCACTTTACAACTACTGTCGAACAACCCTTTGCCAAATCAAATAAGGCGGTTAACGTATTTGCAGGTTAATGGAAGGATCATATATGTACTATACTTTGGAACTTAAAAACTCATTTGACATTCACTCATTAAAAGTGAATGTCAAATAGTTCCCAGTTTGGGACTGTTACTGGAAGTTATGTCTCTCATTTAGGTCGGTGCCAACTCATAGGGCAATTTTTTTTTGTTTTAAGGATTTTTCGGCTATTATCTCTACATGTTCTTCGAGTGCATTCTTCGATTAAGTTATCTTAGTCTATTTTGTGTATTTGGAGACCATATGGAGGTGTTGCCAAAATTTTCTTCAAACAGATGAAACGTGCTCAACGTGTTGGCACTAGTGAGGAGACACATCCATGAACGGGATAGAAGAATTACCCGTCCTGTAGAGTGGAGATACTAGGAAAATATAATTCATGTATGGACCACATACATGAATATCTCGGTACTGAATGTGTCTTCTATACAGTTAAAGATGTCAGCCGACCGAAGTTGGATGTACCATAAAATACCCATTGATGGGAGGGGATTAGTGTCAGTTTATCGTGATGGGGTGTCTAACTTTTTGAACAAAGCAATAGAATATGATGATGATCCGAACAGAAAGATACGATGCCCGTGTGTCAAGTGTAAAAACCTGATCTGGGAGAAAGTCGACGAGATTAAATTTGACTTATTTTCCCGTAGCTTTGTGGTTGGGTACTCCGTATGGATTCATCATTAGGAATCAGCTGAGTTGAGTGAACTTTCAAATAGTGTAGACCAACCAGTTTACAGGGATTCAAATGCGGATAACTATTATTTCGTGGAGATGTTGGTCGATGCTTATAGGTCTAACACTATAAATTGGGCTGGTAACGAGTATGCGTCAGGCAGTGCTCAGCAAGACCCAAATGATTCAACTGCTGCCTTTTACAAGATGCTATATGAATTTGGGGTCCAATTGTATCCAAGAAATGATAATCACACCAGGCTATCTACAGTGACTAAGCTCTTACACTTTAAGAATTTGCATGATTGCAGTGAGAGAGATTTCAATGATTTGCTTGCCCTTATCAGCGATTTTTTACCCAGGGATCATACTTTTCCCGCGAATTATTACGAAGTGAAGAAGATGGTCCAAGGGTTGAATATGGGGTATCAGAAGATCGATGCTTGTGAACAGGATTGCATGTTATACTATAGGGCAGACAAAGATAAGGGACAGTGTGATATATACAGCTTGCCTCGGTACAAGGTGACAAAATATGAGGGGAAGGAGAAACATGTGCTAAGGAAAATCTTACCTTACTTTCCTCTTGCGCCGAGGCTTCAACGGTTATTCATGTAGTCCCACACAACTCAGTATATGACTTGGCATAGAACAAGGGACATCATGCCTGGTCAGCTAACTCACCCTGCAGATGGAGATGAATGGAAGAAGTTTGATGAAAATTTTCTAGAATTTGCTAAGAAAGATAGGAATTTCAGGCTTGGCATGGCTACAAATGGGTTTTGCCCATTTAATAATTTTAGTCAGCCCTACTCTATTTGGCCAGTGATCATGGTAGCTTATAATCTTCCACCATCAATGTGCATGAGGGATCTGTATCTGTTCCTGACTTTACTCATACCGGAGGATAAGAGTCCTACAAAAGATATAAACGTGTACCTCAGAACGTTAGTCGATGAACTGAAGATGTTGTGGGAGACGGGTGTTCAGATTTATGATAAATCGAAGATGGAAAATTTTGTGATGAAAGCAGCTTTGTTATGGACTATCACTGACTTTTTCGGCACTTAGGATGATAAGTGGTTGGTCGACTCACAAGAAGCTGTAATGTCCAGTCTGTATGGGGAATGTACAAGGCATACAACTACATTATGGGAAAAACACTAGTTTCTTTAGAACTGCTCATAGATTCTTGCCTTCTGACCACAGTTACAGAAAGATGTATGTACAATTTAACAGAAAGACAGAGAAAAAGGGGGTTGTTGGACGTTTATCGGGCAATGAGATATCGGGCTGGCTTAATGATCTAAAATTTCCACGTCAAGGAAAGAGCATGGTAAGTTGAGAGCAATAGGTTACGGGATAACTCATAACAGGACACACTCGCCCATGTGCTTTGAGTTGACATATTGGGTCACATTATCAATCCGTCATTGTATAGATGTTATACATATAGAAAAGAATGTATTCGAGAACTTGTTTTACACCGTGTTAGATGCGAGTGGTAAAACAAAAGACACTGATAAAGGACGTAAAGAATTGGAGACAATGAAAATCAGGCCAGAATTGTGGCTTCGACCTAACAACTAAAAACCAAAAGCTCCATTTTGTCTTACCAAGCAACAAGTTGAAGACATTTGCAAGTGAGTAAGTGCATTGCCACTCTCGGATGGATATACTTTTAACATTTCTCGTTGTACTAAGGTTTAGCAGCTGAAAATTATTGGGTTCAAACCTCACGATTGTCATGTATTCATGCAGAAGTTGATGCCAATTGCATTTCATGAGATGTTACCTAACAAATTTGTTGATGCCTTGACCGAACTATCAAATTTCTTTCGGGATATTTGCTCAACGGTAATAAGGTATAGTGATATTGAGCAGATGGAGAAGAATATAGTACTGATAATGTGCAAGCTCGAAATGATTTTACCTCCAGGGTTCTTTGACTCGATGAAGCATTTGCCTATTCATCTACTATATGAACTGAAACCTGGAGGACAGGTGCAATATCGGTGGATGTATGCTCTGAGAGGTAATATCATCTATTTAAGTATATTTTGATGATATTTATAAGTCATAATATCAGTATTAATTATGTTTAATCATATTTCACGTATATGCGTCGATTAAAGCAGAAAGTGAAAAATAAAGCTCGTGTAGAGGGTTTAATTGTTAAACGTTATACGGAGGAAGAGCTTGTCAACTTCTGCTCTCTGTGCTTTGACGATGTAGTCTCAACTAAGCACAATCGTTTAAGTAGGAATAAAGTCCTTAGTCCTCAATTTCATACTGATGATGAGTTAGTTGTATTCACCTATCCGACTAAACCATTTGGCCATGAGACGATGACTTACTTAAGCGACAGAGATTTGAAGATTGTATCTACATACGTGCTTCTAAATTTGCCCGAATTAGCGGCATACATCAAGTATGTATTATTATATATATGTCAATACACTAATATTATTGTCGCATAATAAACAATTAAACTATGTTATTATATTATTTCAGTGCATTCGAAGAGGAAGCGAATGCTTCTAACCCGGGACTAACTGCAACACAGTTAGAAGCTTTCACAACTGAAAGTGGTTTAAGAGAAGGGTTGAAGCGGATAGTGCTTATGAGCATTTTAGAAATGTTATTTCAGGCCCGTACAAACTAATTAGTTCATTTTCTTGTTGCATCGTCAATGGGTATAGATTCAAGGTTGATGACTTGAATGAAATAACATCAGTCAATTATGGCGTTGTCGTGTTGGGAAGCTGCTACCAAGATTCTGAGTCCAACTATTATGGACGATTAGGGGAAGTGGTTGTACTCAATTATCCAAGGAGTAAAAAGGTTGTTCCATTTAGGTGTCGCTGGTTTGATACTGTTAAAGGTGTTAAAATTGATCCTAATAGAATCGTCACAGGTAGATATAAAGTCAAAACTACATACTAATGACATATTCGTTTTAGCCAGTCAAGCGAAGTGCATTGTGCCCCGAATGTCTTAAATTCTAAAAGCCCCTGGTATACAGTTGTCACAACGAAGACTCGTGATTTTTATGGTACTAATCTGTCTAGAACGGATGACCCGTTACAAGAACAAATTAGCAATCCTAGGGTAGATGTCGTTCTAAATGATGATGTGGTGGTTGGTGACCTCATTGACATACCTGATGCTGAGGAAGACGAGAAAGCACTACAAGAAAAAGACTTAAAGTCGACAGAATTAATTTCGAAGGAATAATTTCTATCGAGGTTGTACTAATTCTGACAGAATAATCCCTCGAAACTAATTCCTTCGAAAATAACGTAATATCGACGGATGTGTTAATAACCTCGACGGATGTTCGTCGACAATATGAATACCAAAGGAAGCGCATACTTGGCGCCAGTGCCAATACTAATTTTGACGGATGTATTAATAACCTCGACGGAATTTCGTCGAAAATACTAACTTTAATTAAAACATAATCAGTTCCTCCCCTCCGCCCCCGCCCCTCCGCCGCTGCCGCATACTACATTTTCTCTATATTTGACAGCTCTTCTCTCTGTCTCTCTCTCACCTCTGCACAGACTGCACCTCCCTCTTTCTCACCTCTTCCTTCTGCAGCCTCTAGCTCCGGCTCCGCCTCCACCTCTACCTCCGCCCTCTGCCGCCTCCGCCTCCTCCTCCACCTCCTCCTCCTGCCTCCCGCCTCTGCCTCCTCCTCCTCCTCCTCCTCTTAAAGCTTAAAGGTTAGCCTTCATAAGTTAATTTGTTTGCTAAATTTTGTTATCAGCTTTGGTATTTTGGGTTGCCCTAATTTTTTCCCCCCAATTTTGTTTCAAAAATTTGACTGGCAGCTTGAGTATGCATGTAGTTTTTAAAAATTGTTTGATTTATTGGCATAATTTGTGATTAGCAATAAGGATTTTCCCCCAATTTTGTTCCTTAATGTGCATTTTTGATAATTAACTTCGTTGTATGCTTTAAATTTGTTGGTGAATCTGTAGTGAATTTTTGTTGGAGCTTGTTCATGTTATTGCAGCATGTTAATGTTAATTATTGCCTATTTTGCAGATTTGAGTATATACAATTGTTGAATTGTATTGTTGAATTATATATACTTTTTGGTTGTTTATCTCATTATAGTTGATTGATTGGTGTTGGTTCTGTTGGTATTGATATTGATTCTTGTTGTGATATATATGTGGATTTCCTAATATCTTCATATTATCATATTTGTTATATCCGACGAAATTTTTGTCAGAATTCAGCAATTGCAACATATGTGGGCCCTTTTTAATTATATTAATGTATAGTTAGTTTCTCAATACTAAAATACACTAAAATGAAATGAACTATGTAGCATTTTCTAAGTTTTACACTATTACATTAAAAAATAAAATAAAATTTTGATTTAATTTAATTTAAGATAATACAATTTAAATAAATTAAACTATATAATATAATACAAATTCAATTAAATTAAATTAAATTAAAAATTGACTTAATTTAATTTAAGATAATAAAATTTAAATAAATAGATTAATATAAAATTATATAATATAATATAATATAATCAAAAATTAAATTAAATTTAAAATGAGATAAAATAAAATAAAAAATTTGATTTAATTTAATATAATTAAATTGATCTTAGTTAAATTTAATTAATTTAAGATAATAAAATTTAAATAATATATATATTATTATATTATATTATATTAATAATATAATATAATATAATATAATACAAATTTAATTTAATTTAATTTAATTTAATTTAAGATAATACAATTTAAATAAATTAAATTATATAATATAATACAAATTATATTAAATAAAAAATTAACTTAAATTAATTTAAGATAATAAAATTTAAAAAAAATTAATTAATATTAAATTATATTATATAAATTTAATTTAATTTAATATAATGCAATTTAAATAAATTATATTATATTAAATTATATAATATAATACAAATTAAATTAAAACAAATTAAATAAAATAAAATAAAAAATTAACTTAATTTAATTTAAGATAATAAAATTTAAATTAATTAATATTAAATTATATAATAAAATAAAATAAAAAATTAAATTAAATTAAATTTAAAATAAAATAAAATAAAATAATTGATTTAATTTAATATAATTAAATTAAACTTAATTAAAATTAATTAATTTAAATAATATAATACAATACAATACAAAATAACTTAAAATAAAAAAAATCAAAATAAATAAATAAATATAATATAATAAAAAAATATAATATAATATAATGTAATAAAAAATAATTTTAAATTAAATTAAATTAACTATACTATAATATCATACAATAAATAAACTAAGTAGCATAAACTGAGTAGCACTTACTTAGTTTATATCATTGGAAAAATAAACTGAGTAGTATTTACTTAGTTTATTATTGGAAAAATAAACTAAGTAGCATTTTCTTAGTTTTTCACAATTACAATAAATTGCATATATACTTGTGCATGTAGTTGAAGATAGGTAGGAGCTTAGAAACCCGTTTGACATTCACTCAATAAGAGTGAATGTTGAATAGTCCCCAGATTGGGACTGTTACTGGATGTTGTCTTTCACTTAGGTCAGTGCCAATTACATGGTACGTTTTTATAAACTTTTGAGGATTTTTCAGCTGGTGTCTTTACATGTTCTCCGAGTGCGTACTTAGACTAAGTTTTCTTGGTCTATTTCGTGTACTTGGAGACCATGGGGAGGTGCTGCTAAAATTTTCTTAAACTAGAAGAAACGTGCTCAAGATTGGCACTAGTGAGGAGGCGCATCCAAGAACGAGATAGAAGCCTAACCCCTGTAGAGTGGACATATATACTAGGTAAACTAAATTCATGCATGGACCACATTCATGATTATTCTTGATCTAATTGGGTATTTTCTTCAATTAAAGATGTTAGCCGACCGGAGTTGGATGTACCGTAGGATACGGATTAATGGGAGGGGATTAGTTGATGCGTACCGTGATGGGGTGTCCATTTTTATGAACAAAGCAATAAAACAAGCTGATGATCGGAACGGAAAGTTGAGATGCCCGTGTCTCAAGTGTAAGAACATGATATTGAAGACTGCCGATAAGTTAAATTTGACTTATATTCACGTGAGTTTGTGAATGGGTATTCGATATGGATTCATCACGGGGAATCAGCTGAGTTTAGAGAACGGACAAATAGTACTGTAGACCAATCGGTTCACGGGGATTCGCAATCAGATAACTATGATGTCATGCAGATGTTGGTTGATGCGTATGGCCCTACCAATATTGACTGGGTTGAAAATGAGCATGTGTCAAGCAGTGCTCAGCAAAAGCTAAATGATTCAGCAGCTGCCTTCTACAAGTTGCTATCTGAATATGGTGTCCAGTTGTATCTTGGAAATGACAAACACACCATGCTTTCTGCAGTTACGAAGCTTTTACATTTCAAGAATGAGCCGGGGGATAAGAGTCCTACAAAAGACATCAACGTGTACCTTAGGTCGTTAGTCGATGAACTTAAGATGTTGTGGGAAACAGGTGTTCAGACTTTTGACAAATTTGTCGGGCAGAATTTTGTGATGAAGACAGCCTTGTTGTGGACTATCACCGACTTTTCGGCACTTGGAATGATTAGTGGTTGGTCGACTCATGGTAAGATAATTTAAATTATATTTTGTATGATAAGATAATATAAAATAATAAAATCAAATAGCATAACATAATTAAGATAAAATAAAATAATTTAATTTAATTTACCTTAAATAAATTGTAAATAAAATAATATAATATAAAATATAGTATACTAATATAAAATAATATAATTTAAAATAAAATAAATAAATTATAATAAAATATTATTTATAAAATAAAAAAATAATAAAATAAAATAAAATAAATTCTTTAGATAAAACAAAATAAATTAAATAAATTAAAAATAAAGTAAAACAAAACAAAACAAAATAATTTCTTTTGATAAAACAAAATAAAATTAATTAATAATTAAAATTAATAAATTAAAATAAAAACAAAATAAAACAAAATAAAATGAAATGAAATGAAATAAAATGAAACAAAATAAAAATAAAACAAAATAAAATAAATATCAAGTGTCGTTTGCTTAGTGTTCCACAACTAAATTAAACTGATTATGTTCGACATGTAAATACTTTTAACCTATACTAAACTAAGTAGTATTTGCTTAGTTTTTCACAACTAAAGTAAACTAAATATATTTAACACATGTAGTACACTAATTAGGAGCTTTAGTAAACTAAGTAGCATTTGCTTAGTTTTTCACAGCTAAATCAAATTGAATATGTTTGACACATCATGTAGTATACATAGAAGTTTTAGTAAACTAAGTAGCATTTGCTTAGTTTTCCACAATTACAATAAACTGCATATATACTTGTGCATGTAGTTGAAGATAGGTAGGAGCTTAGAAACCCGTTTGACATTCACTCAATAAGAGTGAATGTCGAATAGTCCCTAGTTTGGGACTGTTACTGGATGTTGTCTCTCACTTAGGGCGGTGCCAATTCACATGGTACGTATTTATAAACTTTTGAGGATTTTTCAGCTGGTGTCTCTACATGTTCTTTGAGTGCGTACTTAGACTAAGTTTTCTTGGTCTATTTCGTGTACTTGGAGAACATGGGGAGGTGCTGCTGAAATTTTCTTAAAATAGAAGAAACGTGCTCAAGATTGGCACTAGTGAGGAGACGCATCCAAGAACGAGATAGAAGCCAAACCCCTATAGAGTGGATATATATACTAGGTAAACTAAATTCATGCATGGACCACATTCATGATTATTCTTGATCTAATTGGGTATTTTCTTCAATTAAAGATGTCAGCCGATTGGAGTTGGATGTACCATAGGATACAGATTGATGGCAGGGGATTAGTTGATGTGTACCGTAATGGGGTGTCCAATTTTATGAACAAAGCAATAGAACATGCTGATGATCCGAACGAAAAGATGAGACGCCCGTGTCTCAAGTGTAAGAACATGATATGGAAGACTGCCGATGAAGTTAAATTTGACTTATATTCACGTGGTTTTGTGGATGGGTATTCGGTATGGATTCATCACAGGGAATCAGCTGAGTTTAGAGAACGGACAGATAGTACTGTAGACCAATCAATTCACGATGATTCACAATCAGATCACTATGATGTCGTGCAGACGTTGGTTGATGCGTATGGCCCTACCAATATTAACTAGGCTGAAAACGAGCATACGTCAAGTAGTGCTCAGTAAAAGCCAAATAATTCAGCAGTTGCCTTCTACAAGTTTTTATCTGAATCGGGTGTCCCATTGTATCTTGGAAATGACAAGCACATCAGGCTTTCTGCAGTTACGAAACTTTTACATTTCAAGAATGAGTGTGACTGCAGTGAGAGATGATTCAATGATTTTCTTGATATTTTCAGCGAGTTCTTACCTAGGAATAATATTCTATCTGCAAATTACTATGAAGTGAAGAAGATGGTTAAGGGGTTGAATCTCGGGTATGAGAAGATCGATGCTTGTGAGCAGGATTACATGTTATACTATGGGGAGGACAAAGATAAGGTGCAGTGTGATATCTGCAACTCGCCTCGGTACAGGATCACAAAACGTGGGGGGAAGGAGAAACATGTTCCAAAGAAGATTTTACAGTACTTTCCTCTTGCACCGAGGTTGCAGCAGCTATTCATATCTGCGCACACTACTCAGCATATGAGTTGGCATAGAACAAGGGTTGTCGTTCCTGGTCAGCTAACTCACCCAGCAAATGGAGATGAATAGAATAATTTTGATGCCAATTTTCCACAATTTGCCAACGAAGTTAGGAATGTCAGACTTGGCATGGCTACAGATGGCTTCTGTCCATTTAATAATTTTAGTCAGCCTTAATCTGTTTGGCCAGTAATTATAGTAGCTTACAATCGTCCACCGTCAATGTGCATGAGGGATCTGTATCTTTTCTTGACTTTACTTATACAGGGGATAAGAGTCCTACAAAAGACATCAACGTGTACCTTAGGCCATTAGTAGATGAACTTAAGATGCTGTGGGAAATAGGTGTTCAGACTTTTAATAAATCTGTCGGGCAGAATTTTGTGATGAAGGCAGCCTTGTTGCGGACTATCGCTGACTTTTCGGCACTTAGGATGATTAGTGGTTGGTCGACTCATGATAAGTTGTCATGTCCAGTCTATATGGGGGATGTGCAAGGCACTCAACTACGTCATGGGCAAAAAACTAGTTTCTTTGGAACTGCTCGCAGATTTTTGCCTTTTGATCACAGTTATAGAAAGATGTCTACACAGTTCAACAGAAAGACAGAGAAAATGTGGGTTGTTGGTCGCTTATCGGGTAGCGATCTATTGGGCTGGCTACATGATCTGACATTTCCACCGCCTAGGAAGGAGCATGGTAAGTTGAGAGCAATATGTTACGGGAAAAGTGATAACTGGACACACTCGCCGATTTGTTTGAAATTTTCATACTGGGTTACATTAGCACTTTGTCATTGTATAGATGTCATGCAAACAGAAAAGAATGTATTCGAGAACTTGTTTTACACCGTACTAGATACGAGTGGTAAACAAAGATAATGATAAAGCACATCAAGACAGGAAATGAATATCAGGCGGGAATTGTGGCTCCGACCTAAAAACTCAAAACCAAAAGCTCCATTTTGTCTTACCAAGCAACAGGTTAAAAACATTTGCAAGTGGCTTAGTGCATTGAAGCTCCCAGATGGATATGCTTCTAATATATCTAGTTGTACTAAGGTTAAGCAGTTAAAAAATTAATGGGTTCAAAACTCACGACTGTCATGTATTCATACAGAAGTTGATGCCAATTGCATTTTGTGAGGTGTTACCAAGGAATATTAATGATACCTTTACCGCACTTTCAAATATCTTTCGGGATATTTGCTCAACTGTTATAAGGTATAGTGATGTGGAGCAGATGGAGAAAAACATAGTGTTGACAATGTGCATGCTAAAAATGATCTTACCGTCGATGTTCTTTGACAGCATGGAGCATTTGCCTATTCATCTGCCATATGAACTTAAGCTTGGAGGACCGGTGCAATATCGATGGATGTATCCTTTTGAGAGGTAATATTACCTACATTGTGCAATATTCATCATCTTTATAATTAATTTATCTAATACTATCATATTTCAGGTATATGCATCGATTAAAGGAGAAAGTTAAAAACAAAGCTCGTGTAGAGGGTTCTATTTGTGACGCCCCCAAAATAGGTTCAATACTCAACCCATTCTGAGTCGCCAAATACACTCAACAAAATCCAAATATAATTTTTTATATCAAATGGTCGTGCAAAATATGACCACACAACTGTAAGTGTCAATACAGACATGTAAAAAATATAAATATTTAAGCTAAGTCCTCATTACATTTATTATCACACTATTTTACACAAAAAAATAGTGAGGACATCTACAGCTCTAACTCGAACCATCACTCCATTCCCCGACTAGTACCCGCGATATTCTCATTTCCTGAAGAGAACAATGAAAGAAAATAGTGAGCTCAACTAGCCAAGTAAAGAATATTATGACTAAGATAATGAATAATAAATTATCGTTAGTCTTCAACAAATCAAATAAAATATTATGGACAACAAGTTTTAGATCAACAACTGCAGCGGAAATAACAATTCATTAGAAGAGTTAAGTAAAAAATGATGTCTACTATCTTCTTTGATTTAAAAGTCCATCATCAATATTTTATCCCTGTAACATCAATCAATATATATCTCAAATCAAATATTCATCTTTGCACTACGGGCCAAAGATATTCATTTGTATCACCAGTTGGTCATGTTTATCTCAACACCTGTCCATCTTTGCACTACAGGCCAAAGATATTCATCAGGTAATCATTCATCTTTGCACTACAGGCCAAATATATTAATCACGTAATTATTCATCTTTGCACTACAGGCCAAAGATATTCAGTTATATCATCATTTAGAACTGAGGATGATGAAAAATAATACGAATAACGAATCCAGTGAGATAAAGGATAAATATTATAGAATTTATCCAGAGTTCAAGAATGAAGATCAAAACCTGGATCCAATCAAAGATGATTTGGAAGAAAAAAAAATTACCGTGAATAGTACCTTGTGAATAGTAACTCATGAATATTAACTCGACATGAAAAGATAAAAATTTCACAAGAAAGTTCAGACCAATATTCCAGTGAAATGATATTAGATGAAGAACAAAACTCAAGGAATTTCTGATCATTTCAGGAATTATAGAAGCAATACTTACCGTAGTAAGTTTAGAGTTAAGAATCTGAAATGAAACAATATACGAAACTGCAATTGGATTTTCACCCGTTAGTCGGTAGTCTGCTCAAACAGATTATTTCCACAATTTAATAACAACTGAATACGAAGGGTTATTCACCAGGCATACGGTAGTCCGCGTAGACAGGTTATTCCCACAGAATAATAAAGAATGGAATAATAACAGGATTTCACCATGCATGCTATAGTCCGCATAGACAGGTTATTCCAACAAAATAATAAAGAATGGAATAACAACTCTTACGAGTATTGAAAGAAAATAACTCTCTTCATGAATACGAAAGAAATAATACCCCTTACCTTAAAAATTTGGAGACTGCACTAGTGTAATAGCAGAATGCTCTTCTTCTTTCTCTCTTATTCTCTCTATACTTTCTCTCTCTATAGCTTTAGTGAATTGGTGAGAAATAATGAAGAAATGAGCTTTTATTTATGGGCTCGACAGAGTAAGGGTAAAATAGTCTTTTCACCATAATTTATGACATCATAGCTTACATCATCGATCCTATGACATCATTGCTTACCTCATCGCTCCGATGACATCCTTGCTTACCTCATCGCTCCGATGACATCATTGTTTGCATCATAAGAGTTCAAATTCAATTTGCACTCTTCCACCTCGTTTAACTTTTATACTATAAATTTACTATAATAATGTTACCATTATAATTTTAAAAATCATACTATTATATAATCACATCATACTACTATAATATAATATTATAATAACATATTTGAATGAATTATTTTATCAAAAAAGATAAAATACCAACTTTCAACCAATGTCACATGCTAAAAATTTCTCCGTTAAAAATCCACATTGAATATATATCAACAATTAATTATTTACAAATAATATTACAGAACTACAATATTGACAACCAGGTCGTTCCTAGGAAAGAGGGGGCCTTCTGATAAGGATTTCTCCTTACAGGCGCGCAATTAATCAACCCCTTTCCTAGACAGAACTTCCTTAGACATTGTCAATAATGCTATCTAATAATATTATTCAAATAATATGAATTATTCATTTGATAATTTGAATTATTGTGCAATGACAATTATTGAATCACTAATATAAAATAGCAAAGTAGCACTTATTGATATAAAATATCAACGTAGCAAATATTGAACCAATAAAATATTATGCAATTATTGACTCAATAATATAAAATATTAAATAATAATTACTGTAACAATAATTGAGTAAGTGCCTTCCTACGTAAGAATCAATAATTTGAAATACTGTGCAATACCGTGTACTACTGTGCAACACCGCGTATTACTGTATTTTAACCACCGGGTAATTCAACAATACTAACGGTAACAACTACGCTGTTATTTTATAAAAAAAGGTTATTTCTGTCGCTTTCTATATCTGACGATTATTTTGTTGTGGGGCCCACAAATGGCTGCGGCGTCGTACGAATATTCCCCGACAACAAGAATATTTCACGACCAAACGAATATTCCCTGACAACAATGAATATTTTATAACCACTTGCATATTTTGTAAACTTTGCACATCTCCCCCATAACTTATCACATTTATCAAATCAACACCTTACTATTTTTAAATAATATATAAAAAAATTTAAATCTTTATTCATAAAATTTGGGGTCTTACAACCTCCCCTCCTTATGAAATTTTATCCTCGAAATTGACGTACGTACCTGGTATGTCGAAGAGGTGAGGATACCTCGCTTTTATTTCCTATTCTAACTCCCAGGTCATTTCCTCAATTTCATGGTTTCTCCATAAAACTTTGACTTAAGGTATAACCTTTGTGCGTAGGACATGTTCCTTCTTATCCAAGATCTTGACGGGTGCCTCTTCATACGTTAAATCTTTGACTATCTCGTCTGGTTCTAACTCAATAATATGGTTTGGGTCTTTCACATATTTACGTAGCATGGATATGTGAAAAACGTTATGAACACGAGACATGCTTGGCGGTAAAGCGAGTCTATAGGCCACATTTCCTACTAGGTCAAGGATCTCAAATAGACCAACAAATCGTGGATTGAGCTTTCCTCTCTTTTCGAATCTCGTAACTCCTTTCCATGGAGCAACACGTAACAATACATGATCTCTGACATTAAACTCCACGTCCCTTCGATAAAGATCAACAAAACTCTTTTGTCGATCTTGTGCAGTTTGTATACATTGCCGGATCATTTGAATCTTTTCCGTAGTCATACGTACTAACTCCGGTCCCAACAATGTTGCTTCACCCACCTCGTCCCAGCATACTAGAGAACGACATTTTCGTCCATACAATGCCTCGAATGGAGCCATGCCTATACTTGCCTGATAACTATTGTTGTAAGAGAATTCCACCAATGGTAAATACTTGTCCCAACACCCTTTGAAGTCTAGAGCACAGAGTCTCAATAGATCTTCCAGAGTTTGAATAGTCCTTTCCGATTGTCCGTCCGTTTGAGGATGATATGTCGAACTGAATCATAAATTCGTGCCCATAGCTTTCTACAAACTAACCCAAAATCGTGAAGTGAATCTTGGGTCACGATCCAAAACTATGGATACTGGCATGCCATGCAATCTCACAATCTCATTCACGTACATACGAGCAAGACGTTCAAGGGAATAAGTCTCCCGTATCGGCAAGAAATGAGCAGACTTGATTAATCTATCGACAATAACCCAAATCGCATCTATGCCTTGAGAAACCTTGGGAAGACCCGTAACGAAATCCATGTTAATGTGTTCCCACTTCCATTTTGGAATCGCAAGTGGTTGCAATGGACCCTTTGGCACTTGATGCTCCGCCTTGACACGTTGACACGTTAAACACCTCGAGATAAACTCCGCAATCTCTCTCTTCATATTGTTTGACCAAAATGTATATCGAAGATCACTGATACATTTTGGTACTCCCAAGATGGATTGCAAACGGTGTGTTGTGTGCCTCCATCATGATTCTATACTTTAAATCAGAATCGTTAGGAACACAAAGTCTGGAGTTGACTCGAAGTATTCCTTCTTCATCGATTCTTGTTTCTGGAATAGTACCTTCTTGCACCTTCTTCCTCATATTCATCAGCTCCAGGTCTGTAGTTTGAGCAGCTTTGACTTTATCAATCAAAACTGGTTCTATGCGTATACTTGACATCATCGTATGGGTCTTTGAAGTCTTGAACTCTATCTCCATCCTTTGAAAGTCACACCAAATAGGCCTTGACAGCATTGCATTCGTTCCCGCATATGATCTTCTACTCAACGCGTCAGCTACCATGTTCACTTTTTCAAGATGGTATTGGATGGTATGGTCGTAATCTTTCAACAGCTCAAGCCAACGTCGTTTCCTCATGTTGAGTTCCTTCTGGGTGAAGAAATACTTGAGGCTCTTATGATCCGTATAGATCTCCATTTTCTCCCCATACAGGTAGTGTCTCCAGATCTTCAACGCGAAAACGACTGCTGCCAACTCTAGATCATGAGTAGGATAATTCCTCTCATATTCCTTGAGTTGTCGCGAGGCATAGGCTATGACTTTCCCATGTTGCATGAGAACACATCCTAACCCTTTGCCCGAATCATCGCTGTAAATGACAAATCCATCCGAACCAGATGTTATCGTCAGAACAAGTGCCGATATGAGTCTCCTCTTGAGATCTTGAAAGCTCTTCTCGCATTCCTCGTTCCATATGAATTTTGTATCATTCCGAGTCAGCTGAGTTAATGGAGTAGCGATTCGAGAAAATCCTTCCACGAATATCCGATAATAACCAGCTAAGCCCAGAAAGCTACGTACTTCGGTCACCGACTTCGGTTGCTCCCAACTTTGTATTGCTTCAATCTTCGCCGGGTCAACAGATACTCCACATTTTAATATCACGTGCCCAAGGAATGATACCTCCTTAAGCTAGAACCTGCATTTTTTAACTTGTCATATAGCTTGTTTTCACGAAGCCTATGAAGTACCAGCTTCAAGTGGTGCTCATGATCTTCACGGCTTTTGGAATAAATGAGGATGTCATCTATAAAGACAACCACGAACTGATCCAAATATTCCTTGAATACACGGTTCATCATATCCATGAAAGCAGCAGGAGCATTAGTCAATCCGAAAGACATGACTAAGAATTCATAATGCCCGTACTGAATTCTGAAAGTAGTCTTTGAAATATCCTCAGTTTTAATCTTCAGCTGATGATATCCAGAACGAAGATCGATCTTTGAGAAGAATTCTGCTCCTTGCAACTGGTCGAACAGGTCTTTAATGCGAGGTAACGAATACTTATTCTAAATGGTGACATGGTTCAACTCCCGATAGTCAATACAAAGTAGCATACTCCCGTCTTTCTTCTTTAGAAATAAAATGGGAGCACCCCAAGGAGATTTACTAGGACGTATAAAACTGATGTCTAACAACTCCTGTAGTTGGACCTTTAACTCCTGAAGTTCAATAGGAGCCATTCGATATGGGGTTTTAGAAATGGGTTTTGTACCGGGTTCAAGGTTAATAAAGAATTTTAATTCACGTTCCGGGGGTAGACCGAGAAGTTCTTCGGGAAATACATCAGGAAACTCATTAACAACAAAAATATCATTCAAACCTGACGTATTCTGGTTTAGATCAGTGACATGAGCTAAGAAAGCTTGACATCCGTTTTTCATTAAACGAATAGCTTTATGACCTGAAATAACATTGATTAATTTTAGTGGTTTGGTTGTTTGAATTTGCACAATAGGTTGGTTAGGAATATGAAAACTAACAACATTACGAAAAAAATCAATTTTAGCATGATAAGTGGTCAACCAGTCAATTCCTAAAATTACATCAAATGCAAGTATTTTAAAAGATATAAGATCAACAGGTAGGGTGAGGGTACCAATTTGAATCGAGCAGGATTTGTAAATTGTAGATGTAACGAAAGTTTCTCCCAACGGAGTTTCAACAGATAAGTCAAAGTCTAATTTCTCAGGTGTCAAGTTCAAACATTGAGCACAAGCAGGTGAAATAAAAGAATGGGTAGCACCAGTATCTAATCAAGTGTAAACTTCGCAAGAGTTTATTATCAGCTTACTCGTAATAACCTCGTTCGGGTTCCTTGCTTGTTGGGCAGTCACAACAAAAGCTCTTTCAGGAACCACTGACTTTGACTTGTCAGGGATAGCCTTTAGAGTCACCATTCCTGCTGGACTTGGTTTCGCTACAGGACACACTCGAGCTATTTGCCCTTCCTTTCCACATGTATAACACACCTTGAATTGTTGTGTGCAGTTGGGGCTGATGTGTCCCTCTTGCCCACATTTGTAGCATACGACCGGCGGTCGTTCTTGTAACGATTGAGATTTTATATTTAATTTTAAATATTTATTAAATTAAATAAATATTTTATGTGATTTATTTATTGAGTTAAATAAATAAATTATGTGATTTATGGAGTTATTTAATTAAGGGTATATATTAATTAAATGAATGTGCAATATTTAATTTAATTAATGTATATTAATTTTTATTTTTAGTTCTAATTTAATTGAGAGAATTAAATTAGATGTGATGAAGTGTTACATGAATTATAATTAGCGAGTAATTATAATTATGTGACAAATTTTATATGATTAATTGATGTTAGATTTTAATTGATTAAATTAGTTGATTAATATTTAATTGATTAAAATATGACATTAAAGTATGTGTTAAATGATTTGTTAAAATAAAAAGGAAAAGAATTTTAAATAATTTTTACCAAACAAGGCCCTTGCTTTTGTTTTAAAAATTGTTGCCAAACAGGACCCTTACACTAGCTTAAACCTAATTTACCTAAACCATGCCTAAGTAAAACTAGTTTCTAAATTTCTTGTAGCAAAACAAGCCAAGTTGGCTTTTGAATTTTGTAACTTACATAATAAATGTATTTATTATATATATTAAGTAATTAGCAGTTACATATATATCATTAGTATACGTATATTATATCAGTTATAATATATCTAAACTACGTTAGTTTTTCCTAAGTCTAAACTAAGAACTAAGAAGAAAAGAGAGCAGAGAAAAGGAAGAGCAGAGAAGAGAAAAGAGGAAGAAGAATTGTTAGAATTGAACTCACATCGCTTTCTCTTTCAATCTATTAACAAAAGGTATTATCTATAATCTCTAATTATTATATAACTCAATTCATATGTTTCATGTATTTTATTCTCTATCAAAAGTTGAGTTTTCATGAAATTGTATAATTGTGTTCATATCATGTCTATATGTGATGATATGCTTAATTAGTTGTTTAATTCATAAATATATATATATATATATATATATATATGATGGAGAATTTATGTTTTTCAAAAGTCACAGTGAAGTGTTTGGGAAAAATAAAGTTTCTCATATAAATCAAAATATATGTTGATTGTTGATTTTTTTGTATAAATTAATTGTGGAATATGTTATTATGTTTAGAAATTAGTTGATTGGGATTGGAATTGTGAGAATTGGTTTTAAAACAAATTCGCAGTGTTCAATTTCATCTAGAACACTGACATTGGTATTTTTTAAATTTTTATAAAAATTAAGCGTTGTAATTTTGCTAATTGATGTATTAGTGTGTTCAATGTGACACCCCCAAATCCGTGTAACATCGATTACAGGACATGGTGCTCACGATACAACATACATCATCAGCTATCTAAGTAAACTCCAGCAATAATAATAGTAATATTATAACTATTACGTACTTACTCAAAATAAAATCCCAAGTCTTTACAACCTTTAATAAACAAAAACTTAAACTTAGCGTTTATCGCTACATTACATCATATGCGGAAATATAAACTTATTTTATAAGGTAACTAGCATCATTTCATCTTAGTCTTCCCCTTGTCCTAGCCCGAGCCCTCAGCCTTCTCATCCTTAACTGAAAGGTTTAAGCAAGAATGAGCACAAATTGCCCAGCAAGTATATAAAGAAGTTTGAAAACATACATCAGGAGTAAAAATATCTGTATGACAATATCTCAGCAGTTGAAAGAATTATCAAGTGTTAAACAAGAATATCAAAGATAAGAGTTTAGAATTCTCCATAGCATACTAAGGGGTGTTAAATACCCTGAACGTTACTTTGTTTCATCGAAAACCATCAGACAATTTAACAATCAAATAGATTGTAAACGGTCTCTGCAAGTACTCCAGGTGATCAGCCTATTGTACCCTACATTGTGCACAAGTATAAAGTTTAAACTGCATAAGCATAAATGGGACTATATGCCCGACATCTGTTTGCCCGTTTATTCGGGTTGTTCATCTTAGTATTCATGCGAGACCGCACCAAAGCAATTTGGATTGGTAAACATTAAATAGCTTCGAAAGATTTGAATTAAATCATTTTTCATCAATAATAACTAGCCGAAAACAAAGGCCAGGAAACATACTTAGAAACAGTTCGATCATGACATGAAACTTATAAGCATAGTTGTTAGAATAATAACTGAGTAATCATCGATAAGCTTGCAAGATAATTGAAGTTGTATAACTTCACAACAAAGGAACTTGCACGAATAAATAGCTAGCACAAGTCCAATACTTATCCTCACTGAGATAAAAATAAGTAAGGATTGAATAAATACCCAACAGAAATTAGGGCTAGGAAACTTGCCTGATACGTCTGCTATCGTTAAAGCTAGAAATTAACCTTCACGTAACCTAATCATATGTGTCACATTAAGCCATTAGGTTCTTGAACTCTAATTCGAAAGAAAATGATTTCCTTTCATTATAATTTCATTAATCAACTACCACGTATGCTATCATCAAACTAATTTAATCATATAACATATTGCGTCATATAGATAAAGTGGTTCAATATGAGAATCTGAGTAAAAATAAGTTTCTGGAATTTTTCCCGGTCCGACCCGACCCGACCCGGATCAGACCTGACCCGGACCGGCGCAGCTGCGCAGCCTCAAGCCGTGTTACTGGCGCAGCTGCGCTGCCTGGAAAACCCGGAACCCATCTTTGAGTGGCGCAGCTGCGCATCGTTAAGCCGTATGAACGGCGCAGCTGCGCTGCTCTTCATGCCCAGAAAATTTTTGCAGTTTTGAGCAGCCATCTTAGCGAATTAATTCCGATTAAACCATACATGATATGACCATAAAACTTGGACACAACATACTTCATCTAGCATACTATTTTACAAAAATATCACATTCCAAAAAATAGCAAATTAAGACCACGAACCGGCTACCTTGAAAAGCGTGCCAGAACAGGTTCTAACACTTAGAAAAATTCTGGAAAACCCAGAAATTTGCAGATTTTTATTTCCAACATGCTTGCTCTCGAAAATCATAACTTGCTCAATTTAACTCCGTTTCTTATGAAATTTGGTCAGGTTATACATCATACTACACAGTATTTTACAAAATTATTACACCCACTAATCGGGTCATAGAAACCATGATTCCATGGCTCCGAAAAACCCGAAAAGTCACAGATTCTATGTTAAACCATCTTTGACAAATTTTGTGATTTTGATTCTAGCATGCATGGGGTTGATTCCTACTGTCCAGACCACACATACTAACATATATACACGTAACCCAACCTTTAACTTCATTAAATTACCATGATTTGAATAATTTGACATCTAAGAGGAATTTTAGCAAACACTTAGCATGCATGGCATAAATTCATATGATTCAATGTGTAAGAGACATGAATTAAACCAGAACTTTCGTTCTCTACACCCACATATCAGTAACCAACATGAACATAGCCTCACAAAATCAAAACAAATCATTTGCAAGGTCTCATATGCATATTTTCTCATTTTTACTTAAGAACATGAAAAAGAGAGTTCATGGCTAACTCTTTGATGAATTCTTTTTGTTCGAATTCCTCTAATGACTCTCTTTGCTTGGTTAGTCTCTGCAAACTCTAGAATTCGCCACCCTCTCAAGCTCTTTCCTCTCTCACACTCAACTTCACTCACGGTAGAATATTTTACAAAAGAAAGAAATAGAATTTTAGGTGTAGAGTATATATAGAAATCATTAGTATAAGCTTCCCTTGCCTCTTCCATTCTCAATTCAGCAGTTACAACATTAGTTTAGCAAATTAAATAAGAAGAATGTGGGGGTTAGAGAAAATAAAAGGATTTTTGGTTTTAAGGAGTAAAATGAAGTACTCCCTCCTTAGCTATATGTAATATACGTATACTCCTTCCCTTGTCCCAATTCGTGAGTCACAAGGGTCCCACCAGCTGCTAACTTGTACCATATAAAATATTATTATAATCAATTAAATCAATTAAATAATTATTTTAACCATTTTGCCCCTCGTAGCAAAACGTTGCGATACTTATATCGATTCCTACTAAAGTCGACGTCCCGGACGTCATGGAACTATCTGTTTCGTCAAAATCCTCTCCAAAATTCGTGGTTGACTTTGACCAAAAAGTCAACCGTGACACATTTTCGTGGTTACAATCTAACCTGACTAAATTCGACGTCCCGGACTCAAATACGCAGTCCGCATCTCTAAATTCCACTCTGATCTCAAAATCATGCTTCAAAGCCATCCCACTGAAATTAATAGAATTAATTTCATACTTAACCTATTTAAATAGTTGAATTAAACTAAACCAACCATTTAAATACTCCTCATCACATATCATAAAATAACACATGTATGTATACCGTATATACATCTAAATAACAGAAAACACACCAAAATTTCACATAAATTCGTTTATTGATAATTGTTAAAAGACATAATAATCTCGGATATTACATTCACCCTCCCTTATAAGGATTCCGTCCCCTGAATCATTACATATCAAACAAAAAGACTAGGGTAGTTTTTCATCATTTTCTCCTCGAGTTCCCACGTAGCCTCTTCGGCGTTGTGGTTCCTCCATACTACCTTAACAGAAGGTATTATCTTATTTCTCAACACTTGTTCTTTTCTATCAATTATCTGTACTGGAACCATCTTCATAGGTTAGGTCCTTTTCAAATTGGATGGGTTCATACTCTATGACATGCTTGTAATCCCGTTTATAGGGTCGTAAAACTGATACGTGGAACACGTTGTGTATATGTTCTAACTCCGGAGGTAAAGCTATTTCATAAGCTACCTCACCGACTCGCCTTAACACTTCAAAGGGTCCTATGAATCTGGGACTAAGTTTTCCTTTCTTCCCAAATCTCATTTTCCCTTTCCAAGGTGAAACCTTTAGAAACACATAAGTGCCGACGTCGAAGTCTCGTTGTTGCCGATGTTGATCAGCATATTTCTTCTGTCGATCCTGAGCTGTCACTAATCTCGCTCGTATTATTTTGATCACATCTGCAGTTTGCTGCACTAATTCTGGCCCTAGCAATTTACGTTTTCCCACTTCATCCCAGCACAATGGCGTTCTACATTTTCTTCCATATAAAGCTTCATAAGGTGGCATCCCAATGCTCGCGTGTTAACTATTGTTGTATGCAAATTCCACCAACGGTAGGTGGTCATCCCAGCTTCCTTTGAAGTCCATAACACATGCTCTCAGCATGTCCTCCAATGTTTGAATAGTTCTTTCACTCTGCCCGTCTGTTTGAGGATGATACGCGGTGCTCAACCTCAGTTGCGTTCCCATGCGTTCTTGAAAGCTTTTCTAGAAATTAGCTGTGAACCGCGGATCTCGATCTGACACAATTGATACAGGTACGCCGTGCCTGGAAATGATCTCCTTGATATAGAGCTTTGCCAACTGATCCAAGGTATATCTGATCCTAATTGGCAAGAAATGCGCTGACTTGGTCAATCGATCAACGATTACCCAAATTGCGTCGTAACCTTTTTGTGTATTTGGAAGTCCTACCACGAAGTCCATCGTGATATGCTCCCATTTCCATTCCGGAATTTCTAATGGTTGAAGTAACCCGCTCGGTCTCTGATGTTCCGCCTTAACTCTCTGGCATGTCAAACATCTGCTGACGCACTCTGCCACTTCTCTCTTCATATTGGGCCACCAATAATGTTGGCGAAGATCCTGATACATCTTTGTGCTTCCCGGGTGAATTGAGTAACTTGAGCTATGAGCTCCCTGCAAGATTTCCTCCTTTAACTCAGATACCGCAGGCACCCAAATTCTCCTCTCAAATCTTAATAGTCCATCACCACCCACATTGAACTTAAGCTCATCCCCTTCTGAAATTCTTTTCCTCACCTTCTCACATTCTTCATCGCTGCTTTGTTCTTTCTTGATTTTATCCAATAGAGTCGGTCGAACCTCCATTGCAAACAACTTCTCATCCGACTCACTTGGACTCTTTACCTTGAGTTCCAAACCGGCCATTTCCTTAATCAACTGCTCTTGAACCGTTAGCATTGCCAACCTGCCACTGCCCTTTCTGCTTAGCGCATCTGCGACCACGTTAGCTTTCCCCGGATGATATAAGATGTCGCAATCGTAATCCTTTATTAGTTCCAACCATCTTCTCTGTCTCATATTCAACTCCTTCTGCATGAAGATATACTTCAGACTTTTATGGTCCGTGTATATTTCACACTTTACACCATATAAATAGTGCCTCCAAATCTTCAGGGCAAATACTACCGCTGCCAATTCCAGGTCATGGGTAGGATATCCCTTCTCATAATCCTTCAACTGACGCGATGCATACGCAATAACTTTACCATGTTGCATAAGCACACAGCCAAGTCCTTTGTGAGACGCATCACTAAAAATTACGAAATCACCAGTATCGTCTGGTAAAGACAAAACTGGTGCCTCACTCAATCTTTTCTTAAGCTCCTGGAAACTTTCTTCACACTTCTCTGTCCAGATAAATTTTACAGACCTCTTCGTTAAATTCGTCAACGTTCCTGCTATCTTCGAAAAATCTTGGATAAACCGTCTATAATAGCCTGCCAATCGTAAGAAACTTCTTACTTCAGTCGGCGTCTTTGGTTGTTCCCAATTTTGTACCGCTTCCACCTTTGCTGGATCCACGGAGATTCCATCCTTGTCGATCACATGACCCAAAAATTGAACTTTCTCCAACCAAAACTCACACTTTGAAAATTTTGCGTATAACTTATCCTTCCTCAATGCCTCCAATACCAACCTTAAGTGTTCAGCATGCTCCTCTGGAGTCTTGGAATAGATCAGGATATCATCTATGAACACAACTACGAATTTATCTAAGTATTGCTTGAATACCCGATTCATCATATCCATAAATGCCGCCGACGAGTTTGTTAACCCAAATGACATCACCAGTAACTCGTAGTGACCGTAACGAGTCCTGAATGCTGTCTTAGGAACATCTTCCTTCCTCACCCTCAACTGGTGATATCCCGTCCTCAAGTCGATCTTGGAAAAATATTTCGCTCCCTTCAACTGATCGAACAGATCATCTATTCTAGGTAACGAATACTTGTTCTTGATCGTCACTTTGTTCAACTCTCGATAGTCGATACAAAGTCTCATCGATCCGTCCTTCTTTTTCACAAATAAAACTGGTGCTCCCCAAGGAGACACACTTGGTTGAATATACTTTCTATCCAATAATTCCTGTAACTGTACCATCAGCTCTTTCATCTCTGCCGGTGCCATTCTGTATGGGGCTTTAGAAATAGGGGCCGTTCCCGATACTAAATCTATAACGAATTCGATCTCTCTATCAGGTGGAAGTCCTGGTAATTCTTTCGGAAATACATCCAAAAATTCATTCACTACTGGTATCTGTCCCATCCCTTTCCCTTCTTTCTGTTTGTCGATGATATGGGCCAAATATCCTACACATCCCCTCCTTAGTAACTTCCTCGCTTGCATCACCGTCAGACAACTCGAGTGTCTCGGCAACTTACTCCCGTAGAACACTACCTTAGACTTATTTGGAGTCATAAGGTTTATACACTTATTCTGGCAATCTATCATCGCTCCATGGTTAAATAACCAATCCATTCCTAGAATTACATCAAATTCTCCTAATTGAATTGGAATTAAATCCACTGGTAACTTATACCCCCTGATATCTACAACATAATTCCTATAGACATGGTTAACAGAAATGACTTCCTTATTAGCGACTTCTATGTTCATAGGATATTCTAATTCTTCCTGGGGTAAGTTTAATCGTTGGGAGAATTCATACGACACGAAGGAACAAGTAGCACCCGAATCAAATAATATGTAAGCAGATATATCATTGACCGGAATGATACCTGAAACCACGTCCTTGGATGCGACTGCATCCTGAACCGTCATATTGAAAGTCCTTGCTGTTGGTCGATTTTGAGTTGGTGGTCCAGTAATTTGGAGATTTCCACCGCTTGGTCCCCTTCCTCCATTTCCTCCTGCTGAATTCTTCTGTGGGCAATTCCTTGCCTGATGATCTAATGCTCCACAGTTGAAGCATCCATTCCTCTTTGGTGCAGAGCAATTGGGAGAAATGTGCCCCTCTTGCCCGCAATTGAAACAGACATTCTTCCCCTTTAGACATGCACCCGAATGATTCCTCCCACACTCCTTGCATGCCTCAATCCTCTTCTTTGTTTCCCCTGGTTTTCCCCCAGAGTTTCCCGAGTTGAAATTGTTATTGCTGTTGTTGTTGTTCCACTTCCTCTTGTTTACACCACTGCTACTGCTACCTTCCCCGCGATTCCCTCCTTCATTCTTCTTCTTTTTCTCCTTATTAAACTTCATTAGGGCTTCACTTCCGCCCTCCGCAATTATAGCCTTCTCCAGGAGAGTCGCGAAGCTGTTCGTCTGCAACACCGAAAGTCTACTGTATAACTATGGTTTGAGACCCTGCTCAAACCTCCTCGTTTTCCTCTCCTCAGTGTCGACCTGATGAGGTGCGAACCTCGCCAGTTCGTTAAACTTTGCGGCATATTGGGGTACCGTCATGTCTTCTTGCTTCAACTCTAGGAATCGCATCTCCATCCGACTCTGCATACTCGCAGGAAAGTAATTCTCAAAAAATATCTTCTTAAACCCTTCCCAAGGTATCACACCTTCTCCAGCCCTGGTCTGGTTTGCCTCCCACCAGTAGTTGGCTTCACCCTTCAGCATATACGTGGCGAAGATTGTTTTCTGATCATCTCCTACTCGGGCGATAGCGAACGCCTTTTCAATTTCCTTAACCCAAGTTTGGGCTTCGATAGGTTCGGTGGTTCCTTTGAACTCAGGTGGTCCCGCGCTCTTGAAGTCTTTAAAGTGTGCCACCTGACCCGCTGGAGGGTTATTGGTATTCGGGGTTCGATTCTGAAGTGCCCCAGCTAATATGTCGACAAATTGTTGCATGGGGTTCGGTGGACCCCCAGCATTACCGCCTGACCCTTCTGGTACTTGACGACGTCTTCCTCTAGCCATCTTTCTGTTTAAATAAACTTAATGTCATCATCTCATAACTTATTCCTACAGTATATATAATTCATATAAAACTTAATCATCACATCACATATTTAAATAACAGCATATTTATTTATAAACATAATACCCAAAGTATTTCATCGTCTTATGGCATCAAGCCATTTACATCACTTAAACCATCCTATTTAGTGAAACTGGAAACCAAGTTTTATTTCATAGATAAGCGTTCTACACGTTAGTAGTAAAAGTTTAACACCAACAAACTAAAGACCCCGCCTAATGGCGTCTTCATGCTCTTCATCCGCTATCTCCAACACCAGCCCACGGCTTATGGAATGTCTAGACCGGTACTCCTCACGTGGAAAGTGATACACCCTATGCTGGAACCTCCCATGTGCTGACTTAAACGCGTACTTCATTCTATCCATCCTAACCTTCTTATCTCTTACTTCTCCTTCTAACTCGCCTGTTAGCTTCTCGGCCTGAGCACGGCCTCTTCTCTCATCTCCCCAGAATGTGGTAATGATCTGCTTGTCAGTTTGGAGACTCTGAATCCTTGACTCTAGCCCATTAATAGTATGTCCTAAGTGGGTCCTGATAGCTTCTTTCTCGTCTTTCAGCCTGTCCGTCTTCTGACCTGCTGTTCGCAACTTGTCAGCCAGATCCCCGTTCCTAATTATCAGGTGGTGCACCAATGCCTCAAGCAATGCTGCACCCTGCTGCTCCCCCTGATACAGTTCCTCCAACTCATGGACCTTGTCTCCAAATCTGTAATCCTATCCATCAACTCATCTAGTAGACCATCCTCAGGTGCTTCCTCGGAGTCCTCCTCGGGCTCCTCTTCCTCTTCAGGATATTCCTCTGGGTCTGACTCAGCTGCTGCCTCAGCTATAGGCTCAGGTACAGCTGTCACCAACTGCTCACTCACAACATGAATATTTCTAACCTCCTCTTCTCCTGACATCCTACGATCAAGACAAAGAACTCGATTAGTATTTTTAAAATAGATATTGATTTTTGTTTTTAGAAAAATAGATTCGACGCTACACTTAGAACTCTACGTGAGTTCATCTCCTTATTACCTCCACTAACTTCCCTAAGGTTATAGTCTAAGGTTCCCCACCTAAGGTTTATAACCTGGCTCTGATACCAACCTGTGACACCCCCAAATCCGTGTAACATCGATTACAGGACATGGTTCTCACGATACAACATACATCATCATCTATCTAAGTAAACTCCAGCAATAATAATAGTAATATTATAACTATTACGTACTTACTCAAAATAAAATCCCAAGTCTTTACAACCTTTAATAAACCAAAACTTAAACTTAGCGTTTATCGCTACATTACATCATATGCGGAAATATAAACTTATTTTATAAGGTAACTAGCATCATTTCATCTTAGTCTTCCCCTTGTCCTTGCCCGAGCCCTCAGCCTTCTCATCCTTAACTGAAAGGTTTAAGCAAGAATGAGCACAAATTGCCCAGCAAGTATATAAAGAAGTTTGAAAACATACATCAGGAGTAAAAACATCTGTATGACAATATCTCAACAGTTGAAAGAATTATCAAGTGTTAAACAAGAATATCAAAGATAAGAGTTTAGAATTCTCCATAGCATACTAAGGGGTGTTAAATACCCTGAACGTTACTTTGTTTCATTGAAAACCATCAGACAATTTAACAATCAAATAGATTGTAAACGGTCTCTGCAAGTACTCCAGGTGATCAGCCTATTGTACCCTACATTGTGCACAAGTATAAAGTTTAAACTGCATAAGCATAAATGGGACTATATGCCCGACATCTGTTTACCCGTTTATTCGGGTTGTTCATCTTAGTATTCATGCGAGACCGCACCAAAGCAATTTGGATTGGTAAACATTAAATAGCTTCGAAAGATTTGAATTAAATCATTTTTCATCAATAATAACTAGCCGAAAACAAAGGCCAGGAAACATACTTAGAAACAGTTCGATCATGACATGAAACTTATAAGCATAGTTGTTAGAATAATAACTGAGTAATCATCGATAAGCTTGCAAGATAATTGAAGTTGTATAACTTCACAACAAAGGAACTTGCACGAATAAATAGCTAGCACAAGTCCAATACTTATCCTCACTGAGATAAAAATAAGTAAGGATTGAATAAATACCCAATAGAAATTAAGGCTAGGAAACTTGCCTGATACGTCTGCTATCGTTAAAGCTAGAAATTAACCTTCACGTAACCTAATCATATGTGTCACATTAAGCCATTAGGTTCTTGAACTCTAATTCGAAAGAAAATGATTTCCTTTCATTATAATTTCATTAATCAACTACCACGTATGCTATCATCAAACTAATTTAATCATATAACATGTTGCGTCATATAGATAAAGTGGTTCAATATGAGAATCTGAGTAAAAATAAGTTTCTGGAATTTTTCCTGGTCCGACCCGACCCGACCCGGATCAGACCCGACCCGGACCGGCGCAGCTGCGCAGCCTGAAGCCGTGTTACCGGCGCAGCTGCGCTGCCTGGAAAACCCGGAACCCATCTTTGAGTGGCGCAGCTGCGCATCGTTAAGCCGTATGAACGGCGCAGCTGCGCTGCTCTTCATGCCCAGAAAATTTTTGCAGTTTTGAGCAGCCATCTTAGCGAATTAATTCCGATTAAACCATACATGATATGACCATAAAACTTGGACACAACATACTTCATCTAGCATACTATTTTACAAAAATATCACATTCCAAAAAATAGCAAATTAAGACCACGAACCGGCTACCTTGAAAAGCGTGCCAGAACAGGTTCTAACACTTAGAAAAATTCTGGAAAACCCAGAAATTTGCAGATTTTTATTTCCAACATGCTTGCTCTCGAAAATCATAACTTGCTCAATTTAACTCCGTTTCTTATGAAATTTGGTCAGGTTATACATCATACTACATAGTATTTTACAAAATTATTACACCCACTAATCGAGTCATAGAAACTATGATTCCAAGGCTCCGAAAAACCCGAAAAGTCACAGATTCTATGTTAAACCATCTTTGACAAATTTTGTGATTTTGATTCTAGCATGCATGGGGTTGATTCCTACTGTCCAGACCACACATACTAACATATATACACGTAACCCAACCTTTAACTTCACTAAATTACCATGATTTGAACAATTTGGCATCTAAGAGGCATTTTAGCAAACACTTAGCATGCATGGCATAAATTCATACGATTCAATGTGTAAGAGACATGAATTAAACCAATATCAGTAACCAACATGAACATAGCCTCACAAAATCAAAACAAATCATTTGCAAGGTCTCATATGCATATTTTCTCATTTTTACTTAAGAACATGAAAAAGAGAGTTCATGGCTACCTCTTTGATGAATTCTTTTTGTTCGAATTCCTCTAATGACTCTCTTTGCTTGGTTAGTCTCTGCAAACTCCAGAATTCGCCACCCTCTCAAGCTCTTTCCTCTCTCACACTCAACTTCACTCACGGTAGGATATTTTACAAAAGAAAGAAATAGAATTTTAGGTGGAGAGTATATATAGAAATCATTAGTATAAGCTTCCCTTGCCTCTTCCATTCTCAATTCAGCAGTTACAACATTAAGTTAGAACATTAGTTTAGCAAATTAAATAAGAAGAATGTGGGGGTTAGAGAAAATGAAAGGATTTTTGGTTTTAAGGAGTAAAATAAAGTACTCCCTCCTTAGCTATATGTAATATACGTATACTCCTTCCCTTGTCCCAATTCGTGAGTCACAAGGGTCCCACCAGCTGCTAACTTGTACCACATAAAATATTATTATAATCAATTAAATAATTATTTTGACCATTTTGCCCCTCGTAGCAAAACGTTGCGATACTTATATCGATTCCTAATAAAGTCGACGTCCCGGACGTCATGGAACTATCTGTTTCGTCAAAATCCTCTCCGAAATTCGTGGTTGAATTTTTACCCGAAAAAGTCAACCGGTTGACTTTGACCAAAAAGTCAACCGTGACACATTTTCGTGGTTACAATCTAACCTGACTAAATTCGACGTCCCGGACTCAAATACGCAGTCCGCATCTCTAAATTCCACTCTGATCTCAAAATCATGCTTTAAAGCCATCCCACGAAATTAATATAATTAATTCCATACTTAACCTATTTAAATTGTTGAATTAAACTAAACCAACCATTTAAATACTCCTCATCACATATCATAAAATAACACATGTATGTATAACGCATATACATCTAAATAACAGAAAACACAACAAAATTTCACATAAATTCGTTTATTGATAATTGTTAAAAGACATAATAATCTCGGATATTACATTCAAAACATGTTAGAAGCTTTGCACTTTGTTTTTGTAAAGTTTTATATGAAAATTGTTGGCTGAATTGAGAATTCATTATAGAGAATTAAGCCAAATTGGCTTTTCTCTGCAATATTCGCGAAGCTGCTCTGTTTCTGTCCGTTGCCGGCGCAGCTGCGCAGGCAGTAAGGGTAGAAGCGGCGCAGCTGCGCCGCTGGGTTTTAGCAGGTTTGGCCCCTGTGCAGCTGCGTCGGTGTCAAGGCTAAAGGTGGCGCAGCTGCGCCGTGTCCCGAGAAGTGGCAGTGACTTTAGTTTTTGTGCAGTGTTAATTCTAAGCTTAGTTTAATTATTCTATGACAAGGAGCATGTATCTAGCTGCTATAACATGTGTTATAATTTGAGAAAAAGGAAGTTTTGAAAAACTAATATGGTATTTAAGTTATAAACTATAATTGTTTAATTGTACAATAAGTTACTTAATTATAATTTTATTAATTATAATTAAGAATAAATATTTAATTTAAATTATAATTTTTGTGAAATTATAATGTATAGAAGTTGATTTATTTTAATCAATTAGATGTTAAATTAAATTATAATTTATGCATGTTTAATTATGGATTATAAATTGATAATTTTATGATTAATTATAATTTTTGTAATTAAATGCATGATGTGGTTTAATTGATTATAATTATTTATAATTTAAATGGAAATTATAATTTAAGTAATTATAATTTGATTAAGTGTTTGAATTATAATTGTTTAATTATAATTTAGTTAAATACATAATTGATTTAATTAACTATGTGATAGTTGATTATTATTATTAGAGTGAGTTAACCATGAGGGTTAACCACTTATGTGAATTAGTTACGTGTTAACTAATTTAGGTTATTGTGATTGAATATATGTGTGTAAGAAGTATTAAAGTACGTGAATTGTGTTAAGTAGCTTGCGCTTGAGGCAAGTCTTCTAAACCCTAAACTCGTTAATTTTATGCAAGTCTTCTAAACCCTAAACTCGTTAATTTTATGCAAGTTTTCTAAACCCTAATCTTGTATAATTTCTTGAGTTCATATATTCTTGTTAAGAATGTCCTTTTCATTTCTGTATTGGACAATTGTTTATTTAATTGAAATGATCTTAGCTTATTATTCAAGTAAGATCCAGTTATTATTTTAATTGCTTTAAATTTAGTTCTAAAGCATATGTTAATTCATAATTCTTTTATTTATGAATTATTGAAAGTCGATTCAACTAATCCTTAGTTAATGAACGTGAATTCTAAATTACCCATGTAAGCTTATCCAAACCAAACTTTCTTTGGTGCGGACTCGAATTCAAATTACTGAGTTGAACAACCCTATTTATTAGGGGAAGCTACTACGCATAGCGTTAAGATATTTGTGCACAATACATGGTACAAAGGGCTGATCCCCCTAAGTACAAGTTAAGGTCCATAGTCTTATTGACTGTTAAAGGTTTAAATAAAAATATTTATAACCTAGGATAAGAGGTCAAAGGTCTTATGACCCTCAGATAAATTCTATATTCGAATTTTAATGTTGATAGAGAATTATTATTCAATTCTTTATTATTAAAGCAAGCTAAGTTGTTCAGATTCTTTTAAATATATCCTTTCATGTCTATGTTATTGTTAAACTCCAGTGAGCTATGGTTTGCTCACTCTTGCATTAAATAACAATTTCAGTTAAGGTTGATAACGCTGATGCTCCGTCTACAAGTAAGGGCAAGAAAAAGCAAAGCAAGTGAAGACTTGTTTTTATTATATTAAGAATGATTGTAATAAGACTTGAATGTTATGTTTTTGTTTTCGCACTTTATTATATTCATGTCAGGTTAGAGTAAACCGGGATTATCTTGAAAAGGTTGTAACCCTCCTTTTAAGGGAGATTTATCTATTCTAATTTAAGTTGAAGTTTATTTTACATTATTCATTGGGTAGATGTATGTTATATTAGAAAGTGAACACCAAATCATGTGGAAACGAAGTACCCGGATTTGGGGGTGTCACAGGTTGGTATCAAAGCTGTAGGTTACGAAATCTTGGGTGGGGAAAAACCTTAGGTAGTAGCCTTATGGTAAGATCGAAAAGATAGTGATGCTAGGTAAAGATAATAAACTACCTTATGTGCCTATGTGTTTACATTATAGTATTCGAAGAGTGACGATTCGTTATCACGTAATAATGAACTTTAAAATTCTTTTGTCAGGATATCGAACGTGGGAGAACCTAGTCAGGCTAGAGAGGATGTACCTCAGGTGCCTAGAGAGGAAGAGCCCCGTGACATACATGTTGTCTAGGAGCAGCTGGTTAGGAGAGAGCCATCTCAAGTGATCACCGTAGCTGGTCGGGAGCGTGAGCTGACACCTATTCCAGAGGATGAGAACGAGGATGAGTCTGAAGAGGAGGAAGAGAAGGAATAGGATCCTGAAGAGGAATTCCCACCTCACTCTACTAGTGCTGAGATGTACGAGGCAGTCTACGATAGCAATGTGGAACTTCATGGACGAATAGGAGATCTCGAAGAGACTATTCAGCAGCGTGATGAGACTATCGAAGAGATGGATAGTGCACTAGGAGATGCACAGTGGAACCTGATACATATGGAGGTCGAAAGAGATGCTGCTCGTTTTGAATTGGCAAAGCTGAAGCAAGACATCCAGGAGGAGTCGAGGAAGCGTGCCAGAGCTGAGGAGTCAAGCTTGAGGGCTAATCAACGAGCCGATCGAGCTGAAGGTGAAGCTGAAGCCAAGAGAGCCAAGCTGAGGGAAACAAAATATGCTTTTCATACAGCGATAGAGAGAGCTCAGGACCGTATTTTCTACTACCCAGCTCAGTTCCAAGGTTTACCGTGGTATGTGGTGGACCGAAGAACGGCATTTCGGGTAATGGAAGAGGAACGTAGAGAGGCTGTGCGATGTATTAATATGCCAAGGCAGTAGCAGCAGCAGCAGTAATAGGAGTAGTAGCAGTAGCAGTAGTAGTAGAGCCTTTATTTATGTATTGCTTTTTGTATTAAATAATGTAAATTCCATAATTTGAGATAAGAATGGGATGAGTTAATAATATAATCCTGCAACTTTTTCAGTTCAGGAAGTATGATGTAAATGGCAGAAATACTATCTGATTGATGTTTTTAAACTACAACTAATGAATAAAAGAAGTCTATTGACGTGCTTGGTGTTCTATGTGAACTGAATTGTCTAGAACGTTCAAGTATGAACTGAAGTACTTAATAATTGAATAAAGGGTCTAATAGTAATATTTTCTTAACAGAAAATGCCTCCTAGAAGAAGAGTAACATGTCAAAATCCCGAGGGTTCGACGAACAACAACAATAACGAGGGAACGAATCCCAATTCGGTTCAGCAGTTGGTGAATCTGTTGACAGGAGCTCTTGCGAATCAGCCGCAGGTGCAGGGTACTACTTTCAAGGAATTCAAGGCAGTAGGACCGCCTGAGTTCAAAGGATCGACTAACCCTATCGAAGCTCAGACATGGGTTATGGAAATGGAGAAGTTATTTGACATGGCTAGGGTAGGAGAAGACCAAAAGACAATGTTCGCGGCTTTCATGTTGAAGTCAGGATGCTAGCTTTTGGTGGCAGGCTAACAAGACTCGAGAGGGAGAGGGAGTCATCACGTGGGAACGTTTCAAGGAAATGTTCTACGAGATGTATTTTCCAGTGAGTTCGCAGGACCAGATGGAGGTCCAGTTCCTAGAACTTAAGCAAGGAGGGATGACAGGTGTCTGAGTATGCCGCTAAGTTTAACGAGTTGGCCAGGTTCGCTACATACCAGGTCAGCACTGATGCTAGGAAAGCGAGAAGGTTTGAGCGGGGACTAAAGCCCTGGCTCTACAGCAAAGTTTCCATGTTCCAGCTGAATACCTTTACAGCAGTGCTGGAGAAGGCCATACTTGCTGAGGGAGGAAGCGAAGCGGTGACGAAGTTCAACCAAGATAAGAAGAAGAAGAATGAGGTAGAAACCAAGTCTGGGGGTAGCAGCACTGTGAACCAGAGGAGGAAGTGGTTTGATAATACCTCTGCTGGGAGTCAACCAGGAAGCCAGCAGAAGAGGAAGTTCGAAGCATGTGCTACATGCGGTAAGAATCACACTGGCGTGTGCATGACGGAGAAGCGGGCGTGCTTCAACTGTGGTCAGGAAGGCCACATCGCGCCTAATTGCCCAAAACCGAAGAAGGGAGTTTTCTTTACATGTGGATCCAAAGATCACATGGCTCGCAATTGCCCGAAGAAGCTGACAGCAGGGTCAACAGGGAGCGGAGGGAATGGAAGCGGCAGTTCCGTTACTATCGCTGCACCATTGCAAGCTGTTCGACCCACTGCACGGACATTCAATATGACAGTGCAGGATGCTGTGCAATCAAAAGACGTGGTGTCAAATATTATTCTGGTCAATAGTATAAATGCATATGTATTATTTGATTCGGGTGCTACTTGCTCATTCATATCTGATGATTTTGCTAGAAAACTTACCTGTAGAGGAGTTAATTTACCCTTTGAACATAGAGATTGCGAATAGCGAGGTTATTCCTGTTAGGAGCATTTATAAGAATTATATATTGGACATTAAGGGTCAGGAACTTAGAGTAGATTTGATTCCGATAAAACTTGGGGAATTCGACGTCATACTAGGTATGGATTGGTTGTTCAACCATGGGGCGATAATCGACTGTCAGAAGAAGTCGGTAAACCTTACGACTCCGTCGAAGTTGGTGTTCTATGGTAGCAAATCGCCTAGGCAAGCGAGTTGTCTGACGGTTATGCAAGCCAAGAAACTTCTGACGCAAGGCTGTGTAGGATATCTAGCCTACATAGTAGATTCGCGTAAGGAAAGCCCGAAGGTGGAGGAGATATCGGTAGTTAAGGGGTTTATGGACGTTTTTCCAAGCGATTTGCCAGGACTTCCACCAGATAGGGAGACAAAGTTCGTGATCGATCTACCGCCGGGAACTGCTCCCATTTCGAAGGCTCCGTATCGAATGGCTCCAGTCGAGATGATGGAACTGATGGTTCAACTGCAAGAACTGCTAGACAAGAAGTATATTCAACCGAGCGTTTCGCCGTGGGGAGCGCCTGTCTTATTCGTGAAGAAAAAGGATGGGTCGATGCGCCTTTGCATTGATTATAGAGAGTTAAATAAAGTTACAATCAAGAATAGGTATCCTTTACCTAGGATCGATGACTTGTTTGATCAACTGAAGGGTGCGAAATACTTCTCAAAAATCGATTTGAGAAGCGGGTATCATCAATTGAAGGTGAGGAAGGAAGATATACCGAAAATAGCTTTTAGAACTCGGTATGGTCATTACGAGTTCTTGGTGATGTCATTTGGTCTCACGAATGCCCCAGCTGCATTTATGGACCTAATGAACAGGGTGTTCAAGCCATTTCTGAACAAGTTCATGGTAGTGTTCATAGATGACATCCTGGTTTATTCCAAGACCGAGGAGGAGCATGCTGAACACTTACGACTAACCTTAGAAGCACTGAGACGAGAGAAGCTTTACGCTAAATTCTCAAAATGCGAATTTTGGTTGGAACGTGTGCAATTCCTTGGCCACGTTATCGACAAGGATGGTATTTCGGTAGATCCGTCGAAAGTTGAGGCCGTAATTAGTTGGGAACAGTCGAAGACGCCGTCTGAAGTGAGAAGTTTCTTAGGATTGGCTGGTTATTACCGAAGATTTATTCAAGACTTTTCTAGAATCACAACTCCGTTGACGAATTTGACTCGTAAAATAGTTAAGTTTGTTTGGACGGAGAAGTGTGAGGAGAGTTTTCAAGAGCTAAAGAAGAGATTGAGTACTGCGCCTATATTGACTTTATCGGATAGTTCGGGGAATTTCGTAGTATATAGCGACGTCTCACATAAAGGATTAGGCTGTGTATTGATGCAGAGCGACAAAGTCATTGCCTATGCGCCACGTCAGCTGAAGGATTACGAGAAGGGGTATCCGACCCATGACCTAGAATTGGCGGCAGTAGTGTTTGCCCTAAAGATTTGGAGGCACTACTTATATGGAGAAAAGTGTGAAATATACACAGATCACAAGAGTCTGAAGTATATATTTACCCAGAAGGATTTGAACATGCACCAAAGAAGGTGGTTGGAACTGATTAAAGACTACTATTGCGAGATACTTTACCATCCGGGTAAAGCTAACGTTGTTGCCGACGCATTGAGCAGAAAAGGTCGGGAGAAGCTAAACGTATTAACTGATCAGGATCGGTTAATAGAACAGATGGCTAGATTGGAGTTGGAAGTGAAGTTTTCGAAAGAATCGGATGAGATGTTGTTTCAAGTAACCACTGGTTCTACTTTAATAGACAAAGTGAAAGAAGCACAACTTCATGATGAAGAATGTGAAAAGTTTCGGACGAGGTTAACTGATTGCGAAGAGTTCAAGTTCAAGGTCGATAATGAAGGACTGTTACGATTTGAAGGTAGAATCTGGGTACCGCCAGTACTAGAGGTCAAAGAGGAGATTTTGAGCGAAGCTTATAGTTCTAGATATTCTATTCACCCTGGGAGTACGAAGATGTGCCAGGATCTCAGGCATCATTTCTGGTGGCCGAATATGAAGAGGGACGTGGCTGAATGCGTTGCGAAATGCTTAACGTGTCAGAAAGTCAAAGCAGAACACTAGAGACCAAGTGGTTTGCTGCAACCGTTAGAAATTCCAGAGTGGAAGTGGGAGCACATCACGATGGATTTTGTGGTAGGACTTCCAACGACTCAGAAGGGATATGATGCGATATGGGTTATAGTGGATCGACTGACAAAGTCAGCCCACTTCCTGCCGATCAGGGTCAAGTACAACCTGGATAAACTAGCGAAACTCTACGTGAAGGAAATTATTTCTCGACATGGTGTTCCGGTGTCGATTGTGTCCGACAGAGATCCACGTTTCACGTCTAATTTCTAGAAGCGATTGCAAGAATGTATTGGAGCGCAATTGCGAATGAGTACAGCGTATCATCCTCAGACTGATGGACAGAGCGAGAGAACGATTCAGATGCTTGAGGATATGCTGAGAGCTTGTGTGATGGACTTCAAAGGAAGCTGGGAGGATCATCTACCGTTGGTGGAGTTCGGCTACAATAATAGTCATCATGCGAGTATTGGCATGCCGCCTTACGAAGCATTATACGGCAGCAAATGCAGAACTCCTTTGTGCTGGGATGAAGTCGGTGAACGTCAATTGTTGGGACCAGAATTGGTACAACAAACCGCTGAAATTGTGAAGCTGATCAAAACGAGATTAGTTGCTGCTCAAGACAGACAGAAGAAGTATGCTGATTTACATCGACAGAACCAAGAATTCTTACCAGGAAGTTTTGTTTTTCTGAAGGTATCTCCTTGGAAAGGGAAAATTCAATTCGATAAGAAGGGGAAGCTGAGTCCCAGATTTATTAGACCTTTTGAGGTATTACGAAAGGTGGGCGAGGTAGCATACGAGATTGCATTACCTCCGGAGCTCAAGCATATACATAATGTCTTTCATATTTCTGTATTAAGACCTTACAAGCACGATTATAAACATGTAATAGAATATGAACCTTTGCTATTCTGTAAAGACTTATCATATGAATAAGTGCCTGTTCAAATAGTTGATAGAAAGGAAAGTACTTAGGAATAAAGTGATACCTTCTGTTAAGGTAATCTGGAGGAACCACAGTGCTGAAGAAGCTACGTGGGAACTCAAAGATGTTATGATAAAATCTTATCCGCATTTATTTGTTTAGTTATGTGTAACCCTTATATACTGATTCTGGGGACAGAATCCTTTTAAGGGGGGGAAGAATGTAATAGATGAGATTTTTTTTTTGTGTGTGATTATGGGGACAGAATCCTTTTAAGGAGGGAAGATTGTAACGATTGAGATTTTATATTTAATTTTAAATATTTATTGAATTAAATAAATATTTTATGTGATTTATTTATTGAGTTAAATAAATAAATTATGTGATTTATGGAGTTATTTAATTAAGGGTATATATTAATTAAATGAATGTGCAATATTTAATTTAATTAATGTATATTAATTTTTATTTTTAGTTCTAATTTAATTGAGAGAATTAAATTAGATGTGATGAAGTGTTACATGAATTATAATTAGCGAGTAATTATAATTATGTGGCAAATTTTATGTGATTAATTGATGTTAGATTTTAATTGATTAAATTAGTTGATTAATATTTAATTGATTAAAATATGACATTAAAGTATATGTTAAATGATTTGTTAAAATAAAAAGAAAAAGAATTTTAAATAATTTTTACCAAACAAGGCCCTTGCTTTTGTTTTAAAAATTGTTGCCAAACAGGGCCCTTACACTAGCTTAAACCTAATTTACCTAAACCATGCCTAAGTAAGTAAAACTAGTTTCTAAATTTCTTGTAGCCAAACAAGCCAAGTTGGCTTTTGAATTTTGTAACTTACATAATAAATGTATTTATTATATATATTAAGTAATTAACAGTTACATATATATCATTAGTATACGTATATTATATCAGTTATAATATATCTAAACTACGTTAGTTTTTCCTAAGTCTAAACTAAGAACTAAGAAGAAAAGAGAGCAGAGAAAAGGAAGAGCAGAGAAGAGAAAAGAGGGAAGAAGAATTGTTAGAATTGAACTCACATCGCTTTCTCTTTCAATCTATTAACAAAAGGTATTATCTATAATCTCTAACTATTATATAACTCAATTCATATGTTTCATGTATTTTATTCTCTGTCAAAAGTTGAGTTTTCATGAAGTTGTATAATTGTGTTCATATCATGTCTATATGTGATGATATGCTTAATTAGTTGTTTAATTCATGAATATATATATATATATATATATATATATATATATATATATATATATGATGGAGAAAATTTATGTTTTTCAAAAGTCACAGTGAAGTGTGTAGGAAAAATAAAGTTTCTCATAGAAATCAAAATATATTTTGATTGTTGATTTTTTTTTGTATAAATTAATTGTGGAATATGTTATTATGTTTAGAAATTAGTTGATTGGGATTGGAATTGTGAGAATTGGTTTTAAAACAAATTCACAGTGTTCAATTTCATCTAGAACACTGACATTGGTATTTTTAAAATTTTTATAAAAAGTAAGTGTTGTAATTTTGCTAATTGATGTATTAGTGTGTTCAAAACATGTTAGAAGCTTTGCACTTTGTTTCTGTAAAGTTTTATATGAAAATTGTTGGCTGAATTGAGAATTCATTGTAGAGAATTAAGCCAAATTGGCTTTTCTCTGCAATATTCGCGAAGCTGCTCTGTTTCTGTCCGCTGCCGGGTCAGCTGGGCAGGCAGTAAGGGTAGAAGCGGCGCAGCTGCGCCGCTGGGTTTTCGCAGGTTTGGCCCCTGCGCAGCTGCGCCGGTGTCAAGGCTAAAGGTGGCGCATCTGCGCCGTGTCCCGGGCAGTGGCAGTGACTTTAGTTTTTGTGCAGTGTTAATTCTAAGCTTAGTTTAATTATTCTATGATAAGGAGCATGTATCTAGCTGCTATAACATGTGTTATAATTTGAGAAAAAGGAAGTTTTGAAAAACAAATATGGTATTTAAATTATAAACTATAATTGTTTAAGTGTACATAAAGTTACTTAATTATAATTTTATTAATTATAATTAAGAGTAAATGTTTAATTTAAATTATAATTTTTGTGAAATTATAATTTATAGAAGTTGATTTATTTTAATCAATTAGATGTTAAATTAAATTATAATTTATGCCTGTTTAATTATGAATTATAAATTGATAATTTCATGATTAATTATAATTTGTGTAATTAAATGCATGATGTGGTTTAATTGATTATAATTATTTATAATTTAAATGGAAATTATAATTTAAGTAATTATAATTTGATTAAGTGTTTGAATTATAATTGTTTAATTATTATTTAGTTAAATACATAATTGATTTAATTAACTATGTGATAGTTGATTATTATTATTAGAGTGAGTTAACCATGAGGGTTAACCACTTATGTGAATTAGTTACGTGTTAACTAATTTAGATTATTGTGATTGAATATATATGTGCAGGAAGTATTAAAGTACGTGAATTGTGTTAAGTAGCTTGCGCTTGAGGCAAGTCTTCTAAACCCTAAACTCGTTAATTTTATGCAAGTCTTCTAAACCCTAAACTCGTTAATTTTATGCAAGTTTTCTAAACCCTAATCTTGTATAATTTCTTGAGTTCATATATTCTTGTTAAGAATGTCCTTTTCATTTCTGTATTGGACAATTGTTTATTTAATTGAAATGATCTTAGCTTATTATTCAAGTAAGATCCAGTTATTATTTTAATTGCTTTAAATTTACTTCTAAAGCATATGTTAATTCATAATTCTTTTATTTATGAATTATTGAAAGTCGATTCAACTAATCCTTAGTTGATGAACATGAATTCTAAATTACCCTTGTAAGCTTATCCAAACCAAACTTTCTTTGGTGCGGACTCGAATTCAAATTACTGAGTTGAACAATCCTATTTACTAAGGGAAGCTACTACGCATAGCGTTAAGATGTTTGTGCACAATACATGGTACAAAGGGCTGATCCCCCTAAGTACGAGTTAAGGTCCATAGTCTTATTGACTATTAAAGGTTTAAATAGAAATATTTATAACCTAGGATAAGAGTTCAAAGGTGTTATGACCCTCAGATAAATTCTATATTCGAATTTTAATGTTGATAGAGAATTATTATTCAATTCTTTATTATTGAAGCAAGCTAAGTTGTTCAGATTCTTTTAAATATATCCTTTCATGTCTATGTTATTGTTAAACTCCAGTGAGCTGTGGTTTGCTCACTCTTGCATTAAATAACAATTTCAGTTAAGGTTGATAACGTTGATGCTCCGTCTACAAGTAAGAGCAAGGAAAAGCAAAGCAAGTGAAGACTTGTTTTTATTATATTGAGAATGATTGTAATAAGACTTGAATGTTATGTTTTTGTTTCCGCACTTTATTATATTCATGTCAAGGTTAGAGTAAACCGGGATTATCTTGAAAAGGTTGTAACCCTCTTTTTAAGGGAGATTTATCTATTCTAATTTAAGTTGAAGTTTATTTTACATTATTCATTGGGTAGATGTATGTTATATTAGAAAGTGAACACCAAATCATGTGAAAACGAAGTACCCGGATTTGAGGGTGTCACAGGTTGGTATCAAAGCTGTAGGTTATGAAACGTTAGGTGGGGAATAACCTTAGGTAGTAGCATTATGGTAAGATCGAAAAGATAGTGATGCTAGGTAAAGATAATAAACTACCTTATGTGCCTATGTGTTTACATTATAGTATTCGAAGAGTGACGATTCGTTATCACGTAATAATGAACTTTAAAATTCTTTTGTCAGGATGTCGAACGTGGGAGAACCTAGTCAGGCTAGAGAGGATGTACCTCAGGTGCCTATAGAGGAAGAGCCCCGTGACATACATGTTGTCTGGGAGCAGCTGGTTAGGAGAGAGCCATCTCAAGTGATCACCGTAGCTGGTCGGGAGCGTGAGCTGACACCTATTCCAGAGGATGAGAACGAGGATGAGTCTGAAGAGGAGGAAGAGAAGGAATAGGATCCCGAAGAGGAATTCCCACCTCACTCTACTAGTGCTGAGATGTACGAGTCAGTCTACGATAGCAATGTGGAACTTCATGGACGAATAGGAGATCTCGAGGAGACTATTCTGCAGCGTGATGAGACTATCGAAGAGATGGATAGTGCACTAGGAGATGCACAGTGGAACCTGATACATATGGAGGTCGAAAGAGATGCTGCTCGTTTTGAATTGGCAAAGCTGAAGCAAGACATCCAGGAGGAGTCGAGGAAGCGTGCCAGAGCTGAGGAGTCAAGCTTGAGGGCTAATCAACGAGCCGATCGAGCTGAAGGTGCAGCTGAAGCCAAGAGAGCCAAGCTGAGGGAAACAAAATATGCTTTTCATACAGCGATAGAGAGAGCTCAGGACCGTATTTTCTACTACCCAGCTCAGTTCCAAGGTTTACCGTGGTATGTGGTGGACCGAAGAACGGCATTTTGGGTAATGGAAGAGGAACGTAGAGAGGCTGTGCGATGTATTAATATGCCAAGGCAGTAGCAGCAGCAGCAGTAATAGGAGTAGTAGCAGTAGCAGTAGTAGTAGAGCCTTTATTTATGTATTGCTTTTTGTATTAAATAATGTAAATTCCATAATTTGAGATAAGAATGGGATGAGTTAATAATATAATCCTGCAACTTTTTCAGTTCAGGAAGTATGATGTAAATGGCAGAAATACTATCTGATTGATGTTTTTAAACTACGACTAATGAATAAAAGAAGTCTATTGACGTGCTTGGTGTTCTATGTGAACTGAATTGTCTAGAACGTTCAAGTATGAACTGGAGTACTTAATAATTGAATAAAGGGTCTAATAGTAATATTTTCTTAACAGAAAATGCCTCCTAGAAGAAGAGTAACATATCAAAATCCCGAGGGTTCGACGAACAACAACAATAACGAGGGAACAAATCCCAATTCGGTTCAGCAGTTGGTGAATCTGTTGACAGGAGCTCTTGCGAATCAGCCACAGGTGCAGGGTACTACTTTCAAGGAATTCAAGGCAGTAGGACCGCCTGAGTTCAAAGGATCGACTAACCCTGTCGAAGCTCAGACATGGTTTATGGAAATGGAGAAGGTATTTGACGTGGCTAGGGTAGGAGAAGACCAAAAGACAATGTTCGCGGCTTTCTTGTTGAAGTCGGATGCTAGCTTTTGGTGGCAGGCTAACAAGACTCGAGAGGGAGAGGGAGTCATCACGTGGGAACATTTTAAGGAAATGTTCTACGAGATGTATTTTCCAGTGAGTTCGCAGGACCAGATGGAGGTCCAGTTCCTAGAACTTAAGCAAGGAGGGATGACGGTGTCTGAGTATGCCGCTAAGTTTAACGAGTTGGCCAGGTTCGCTACATACCAGGTCAGCACTGACGCTAGGAAAGAGAGAAGGTTTGAGCGGGGACTAAAGCCCTGGCTCTACAGCAAGGTTTCCATGTTCCAGCTGAATACCTTTATAGCAGTGCTGGAGAAGGCCATACTTGCTGAGGGAGGAAACGAAGCAGTGACGAAGTTCAACCAAGATAAGAAGAAAAAGAATGAGGTAGAAACCAAGTCTGGGGGTTGCAGCACTGTGAACCAGAAGAGGAAATGGTTTGATAATACCTCTGCTGGGAGTCAGCAAGGAAGCCAGCAGAAGAAGAAGTTCGAAGCATGTGCTACATGCGGTAAGAATCACACTGGCGTGTGCATGAAGGGGAAGCGGGTGTGCTTCAACTGTGGTCAGGAAGGCCACATCGCGCCTAATTGCCCAAAACCGAAGAAGGGAGTTTTCTTTACATGTGGATCCAAAGATCACATGGCTCGCAATTGCCCGAAGAAGCTGATAGCAGGGTCAACAGGGAGCGGAGGGAATGGAAGCGGCAGTTCCGTTACTATCGCTGCACCATTGCAAGCTGTTCGACCCACTGCACGGACATTCAATATGACGGTGCAGGATGCTGTGCAATCAAAAGACGTGGTGTCAAGTATTATTCTGGTCAATAGTATAAATGCATATGTATTATTTGATTTGGGTGCTACTTGCTCATTCATATTTGATGATTTTGCTAGAACCCTAGACTTACCTGTAGAGGAGTTAATTTACCCTTTGAACATAGAGATTGCGAATAGCGAGGTTATTCCTGTTAGGAGCGTTTATAAGAATTGTATATTGGACATTAAGGGTCAGGAACTTAGAGTAGATTTGATTCCGATAAAACTTAGGGAATTCGACGTCATACTAGGTATGGATTGGTTGTTCAACCATGGGGCGGTAATCGACTGTCAAAAGAAGTCGGTAAACCTTACGACTCCGTCGAAGTTGGTGTTCTATGGTAGCAAATCGCCTAGGCAAGCAAGTTGTCTGACGGTTATGCAAGCCAAGAAACTTCTGACGCAAGGCTGTGTAGGATATCTAGCCTACATAGTAGATTCGCGTAAGGAAAGCCCGAAGGTGGAGGAGATATCGGTAATTAAGGAGTTTGTGGACGTTTTTCCAAGCGATTTGCCAGGACTTCCGCCAGATAGGGAGACAGAGTTCGTGATCGATCTAGCGCCGGGAACTGCTCCGATTTTGAAGGCTCCGTATCGAATGGCTCCAGTCGAGATGAAGGAACTGATGGTTCAACTGCAAGAACTTCTAGACAAGAAGTATATTCAACCGAGCGTTTCACCGTGGGGAGCGCCTGTCTTATTCGTGAAGAAAAAGGATGGGTCGATGCGTCTTTGCATTGATTATAGAGAGTTGAATAAAGTTACAATCAAGAATAGGTATCCTTTACCTAGGATCGATGACTTGTTTGATCAACTGAAGGGTGCGAAATACATCTCAAAAATTGATTTGAGAAGCGGGTATCATCAATTGAAGGTGAGAAAGGAAGATATACCGAAAATAGCTTTTAGAACTCGGTATGGTCATTACGAGTTCTTGGTGATGTCATTTGGTCTCACGAATGCGCCAGCTGCATTTATGGACCTAATGAACAGGGTGTTCAAGCCATTTCTGAACAAGTTCATGGTAGTGTTCATAGATGACATCCTGGTTTATTCCAAGACCGAGGAGGAGCATGCTGAACACTTACGACTAACCTTAGAAGCACTGAGACGAGAGAAGCTTTACGCTAAATTCTCAAAATGCGAATTTTGGTTGGAACGTGTGCAATTCCTTGGCCACGTGATCGACAAGGATGGTATTTCGGTAGATCCGTCGAAAGTTGAGGCCGTAATTAGTTGGGAACAGTCGAAGACGCCGTCTGAAGTGAGAAGTTTCTTAGGATTGGCTGGTTATTACGAAGATTTATTCAAGAGTTTTCTAGAATCACAACTCCGTTGACGAATTTGACTCGTAAAATAGTTAAGTTTGTTTGGACGGAGAAGTGTGAGGAGAGTTTTCAAGAGCTAAAGAAGAGATTGAGTACTGCGCCTGTATTGTCTTTACCGGATAGTTCGAGGAATTTCGTAGTATATAGCGATGCCTCACATAAAGGATTAGGCTGTGTATTGATGCAGAGCGGCAAAGTCATTGCCTATGCGCCACGTCAGCTGAAGGATTACGAGAAGGGGTATCCGACCCATGACCTAGAACTGGCGACAGTAGTGTTTGCCCTAAAGATTTGGAGGCACTACTTATATGGAGAAAAGTGTGAAATATACACAGATCACAAGAGTCTGAAGTATATATTTACCCAGAAGGATTTGAACATGCGCCAAAGAAGGTGGTTGGAACTGATTAAAGACTACTATTGTGAGATACTTTACCATCCGGGTAAAGCTAACGTTGTTGTCGTCGCATTGAGCAGAAAAGGTCGGGAGAAGATGAACGTATTAACTGATCAGGATCGGTTAATAGAACAGATGGCTAGATTGGAGTTGGAAGTGAAGTTTTCGAAAGAATCGGATGAGATGTTGTTTCAAGTAACCACTAGTTCTACTTTAATAGACAAAGTGAAAGAAGCACAACTTCATGATGAAGAATCTGAAAAGATTTGGACGAGGTTAACTGATGGCGAAGAGTTCAAGTTCAAGGTCAATAATGAAGTACTGTTACGATTTGAAGGTAGAATCTGGGTACCGCCAGTACTAGAGGTCAAAGAGGAAATTTTGAGCGAAGCTCATAGTTTTAGAAATTCTATTCACCCTGGGAGTACGAAGATGTACCAGGATCTCAGGCATCATTTTTGGTGGCCGAATATGAAGAGGGACGTGGCTGAATGCGTTGCGAAATGCTTAACGTGTCAGAAAGTCAAAGCAGAACACTAGTGACCAAGTGGTTTGCTGCAACCGTTAGAAATTCCAGAGTGGAAGTGGGAGCACATCACGATGGATTTTGTGATAGGACTTCCAACGACTCAGATGGGATATGATGCGATATGGGTTATAGTGGATCGACTGAAAAAGTCAGCCCACTTCCTGCCGATCAGGGTCAAGTACAACCTAGATAAACTAGCGAAGCTCTACGTGAAGGAAATTATTTCTCGACATGGTATTCCAGTGTCGATTGTGTCCGACAGAGATCCACATTTCACGTCTAATTTCTGGAAGCGATTGCAAGAATGTATTGGAACGCAATTGCGAATGGGTACAGCGTATCATCCTCAGACTGATGGACAGAGCGAGAGAACGATTCAGACGCTTGAGGATATGCTGAATTACATAATTATAATTATAATTTTATTATAATTATAATAAGACGATTCAGACTTGTTTTTATTATATTGAGAATGATTGTAATAAGACTTGAATGTTATGTTTTTGTTTCCACACTTTATTATATTCATGTCAGGGTTAGAGTAAATCGAGATTATCTTGAAAAGGTTGTAAACCTCCTTTTAAGGGAGATTTATCTATTCTAATTTAAGTTGTAATTTATTTTCCATTATTCATTGGGTAGATGTATGTTATATTAGAAAGTGAATACCAAATCATGTGGAAACGAAGTACCCGGATTTGGGGGTGTCACAGTTCTCCTTCCCTAGAAACAGTTGATGTTAGTGCTGCTGTCTATGCTTTCACGTTCTCATTGTTGTACCTTCTCTTCTTGAAATCTCCCCCTGACTCACTTCTTCTACTATTATTGCCACGATTACCGCCGGAGTGGTTACCGCTTCTGTCATGATACTTTTCTCCCTGCTGGTTGTCATTGTTCCTATGACTGCTGCCACCGGTACGAAATTTGTTGTTGTCCCTTGGTTGAACATAATCATTATCTCGTTCTAATAACTGGGCCTTGTTCACTACATCCGACTATATAGAAAATTTCTGAGAAATGAGGTATTGACAAATCTCGAGTTTCAAACCTCTCAGAAATATTCGCGTCAATGTTCCTCATTCTCCACCAAATGAGGTGCAAACAGGGATAACTCCGCGAACTTAGTCTCGTACTGGGACACAGTCATGTTGTTCTGTTCCAATCTGATAAACTCTACCTCTTTTATGTGACGAATACTTTCTGAAAAGTACTTGTCATTGAACAGTTTCTGGAACGCCCCTCAAGACATCTTGAGTGCGACAGGCTGGGTAAACTTCACAGATTCCCACCAATAATCTGCCTCTCCACGGAACATAAAGGTGGCAAATGGAACCTTCTGTTCCTCCGTGTATCCCAAGACATCAAATATCTTGGTAATTTGCTTAATCCAATTTTATGCCTTAATTGGATCTGGCTTTTCCTGAAACTCTGGTGGTCCCAACTCTTTAAACTGCTTGGCAGTGACAAGCCGCGAGCTGTTATTTCCACCTGTATTATGAACATGAGTCTCCCTCGTCTGGTTTTGCATGAACTTCAAAAAACTTCTAAACATCCCGTCATTTATCGTTTCTTCGGTAGGGTTGTTTACAGGAGGAATATAGTCTTCCTGTTGCACGTTCTCCTGGTTGGTGATTAAAGGTGTCTCAACGGTCTCATTCACTCCATTGTTTAGATTTTCAGCTGCCATTCTCAAATACTGCCATAAAACAAGGGTTAATCAAACAAATTAACATATCATATATTAACCTTATGTTCCAACCGACCAATTAAATAACAATTAAGCTTAGGTAGGACACACTAGCGAAGGTTTTACTCGTCTCTCCCCTCCTAGTTCTATTCCCAGATCTCCGCCAGAGATCATATCCCTAAGCTCTGATACCAACTGTGACGCTCCCAAAATAGGTTCAATACTCAACCCATTCTGAGTCGCCAAATACACTCAACAAAATCCAAATACAATTTTTTATATCAAATTGTCGTGCAAAATACGACCACACAACTGTAAGTGTCAATACAGACATGTAAAAAATATAAATATTCAAATTAAGTCCTCGTTACATTTATTATCACACTATTTTACAAAAAAAATAGTGAGTACTTTTACAGCTCTAACTCGGACCATCACTCCATTCCCCGACTAGTACCCGCGATATTCTCATTTCCTGAAGAGAACAATGGAAGAAAAGGGTGAGCTCAACTAGCCCAGTAAAGAATATTTTGACTAAGATAATGAATAATAAATTATCGTTAGTCTTCAACAAATCAAATAAAATATTATGGACAATAAGTTTTAGATCAACAACTGCATCGAAAATAACAATTCATTATAAGAGTTAAGTAGAAAATGATGTCTACTATCTTCTTTGATTTAAAAGTCCATCATCAATATTTTATCCCTGTAACATCAATCAATATACATCTCGAATCAAATATTCATCTTTACACTACGGGCCAAAGATATTCATTTGTATCACCAGTTGGCCATGTTTATCTCAACACCTGTCCATCTTTGCACTACAGGCCAAAGATATTCATCAGGTAATCATTCATCTTTGCACTACAGGCCAAAGATATTCATCATGTAATTATTCATCTTTGCACTACAGGCCAAAGATATTTAGTTATATCACCATTTAGAACTGAGGATGATGAAAAACAATACGAATAACGAATCCAGTGAGATAAAGGATAAATATTAGAGAATTTATCTAGAGTTCAAGAATGAAGATCAAAACCTGGATCCAATCAAAGATGATTTGGAAGAAAAAAAAATTATCGTGAATAGTAACTCGACATGAAAAGATAAAAATTTTACAAGATAGTTCAGACCAATATTCCAGTGAAATGATATTAGATGAAGCGCAAAACTCAAGGAATTTCTGATCATTTCAGAAATTATAGAAGCAATACTTACCGTAGTAAGTTTAGAGTTAGGAATCTGAAATGAAACAATATACAAAATTGCAATTGAATTTTCACCCGTCAGGCGGTAGTCCACTTAGACAGATTATTTCCACAATTTAATAACAACTGAAAACGAAAGGTTATTCACCAGGCATGCGGTAGCCCGCGTAGACAGGTTATTCCCACAGAATAATAAAGAATGGAATAACAACAGGATTTCACCATACATGCGGTAGTCCGCGTAGACAGGTTATTCCAACAGAATAATAAAAAATGGAATAACAACCCTTACGAGTATTGAAAGAAAATAACTCTCTTCATGAATACGAAAGAAATAATACCCTTACCTTAAAAATTTGGAGACTGCACTATCGTAAAAGCAGAATACTCTTCTTCTTTCTCTCTTACTTTCTCTATACTTTCTCTTTCTATAGCTTTAGTGAATTGGTGAGAAGTAATGAAGAAATTAGTTTCTATTTATAGGCTTGGCAGAGTAAGGGAAAAATAGTCTTTTCGCCATAATTTATGACATCATCGCTTACATCATCGATCCTATGACATCATTGCTTACCTCATCGCTCCGATGACATCCTTGCTTACCTCATCGCTCCGATGACATCATTGTTTGCATCATAAGAGTTCAAATTCAATTTGCACTCTTCCATCTCGTTTAACTTTTATACTATGAATTTACTATAATAATGTTACCATTCTAATTATAAAAATTATACTATTATATAATCACATCAGACTACTATAATGTAATATTATAATAACATATTTGAATGAATTATTTTATCAAAAAAGATAAAATACCAACTTTCAACCAATATCACATGCTAAAAATTTCTCCGTTAAAAATCCACATTGAATATATATCAACAATTAATTATTTACAAATAATATTACAGAACTTGACAACCAGGTCGTTCCTAGGAAAGAGGGGGCCTTCCGATAAGGATTTCTCCTTACTGGCGCGCAATTAATCAACCCCTTTCCTAGACAGAACTTCCTTAGACAATGCCAATAATGCTATCTAATAATATTATTCAAATAATATGAATTATTGATTTGATAATTTGAAATACTGTGCAATGACAATTATTGAATCACTAATATAAAATAGCAAAGTAGCACTTATTGATATAAAATATCAACGTAGCAAATATTGAACCAATAAAATATTATGCAATTATTGAATCAATAATATAAAATATTGAATAGTAATTACTGTAACAATAATTGAGTAAGTGCCTTCCTACGTAAGAATCAATAATTCGAAATACTGTGCAATACCGTGTACTACTGTGCAACACCGCGTATTACTGTATTTTAACCACCGGATATTTCAACAGTACTAACAGTAATAACTACGCCGTTATTTTATAAAAAGGTTATTTCTATCGCTTTCTATATCCGACAGTTATTCTGTTGTGGGGCCCACAAATGGCTGCGCCGTCGTACAAATATTTCCCGACAATAAGAATATTCCACGACCAAACGAATATTCCCCGACAATAATTAATATTTTATAACCACTTGCTTATTTTGTAAACTTTGCACATCTCCCCCATAACTTATCACATTTATCAAATCAACACCTTACTATTTTTAAATAATATATAAAGAAATTTAAATCTTTATTCATAAAATTTGGGGTCTTACACTATTGCTGAACGCTATACGGAGGAAGGACTTGTCAACTTCTGCTCGTTGTACTTTAACGATGTAGTCGCAATGAAGCACAACCGTTTAAGTCGGAATGAGGTAGTCGATTCGTCTTGTTGTGCTGATGAGTTGGTTGTATTCACTTATCTGGCTAAACCATTTGGACATGAGACGAAGACTTACCTAACCAATAAATATTTAAAGATTCTATCTATATACGTGCTTCTAAATATGCCTGAAGTATCGTCGTACATCAAGTATGTATTATTACAAGTTGAAGCTTTAATATCTAACCTTAATCAACAATTAAATAATATTATATTATTGTACGCAGTTCATTCGAAACGAAAGCGCATGCTTCTAACCTGTGGTTGACTATAACATAGATGGAAGCATCCACTAATGAAAATTTCCAACAGTGGTTTAAGAGAAGGGTCGAAGAAGAAAACGCTTCTGAGCATTTTAGAGATGTCATTTTAGGTCCGTACAAACTTATTAGTTCATTTCCAGGCTGCACCGTTAATGGGTATAGATTCAAGGTTGATGACTTGAATGAACTGACATCAGTCAACTCTGACGTTATCGTGTTGGGAAGTTATTACGAGGATTTTGAACCCAATTACTATGGACGATTAGAGGAAGTTGTTGTGCTCAATTATCCCGAGAGTAAAAAGGTCATTACATTTAAGTGTCACTGGTTTGATACTGCAAAGGGTGTTAAAGTTGATCGTAATAGAATCGTCACAGTAGATATAAAGTCGAAGTTACAGTCTGATGACGTATTTGTGTACTACACCCTTAATGTCGTAAATTATTGAATTGTCACAAAGAAGACTCGAGCATTTGATAGTACTAATCTGTCTGGAACGGATGACCCGTTCCAAGAATAAGTTAGCAATCCCAACCACATATTGCAATATGATGACGATGTGGTGGGGGTTGATGTCGTTGTCATACCCGATGTTGACGAAGTGGAGGAAGATGTGATTGTCAGTCCGTATGTGGTCGTAGAAGATGATAGTGAGGAAGAAATTGATATGCAAGAGGAATAGACAGAATCAGAGGATGAAAATGATTTTGATTCTGACGGGTTTCACGACCTACTACTTCTTAACTTATTCAAGTTTTGTAAATAAATTACTACTAAAAGCAATCATTAGAATAAATTAAATGAAATTTAATGTCATTTATGTCTGTTATTTCAGCAGTACAGCTATGCCTAGACATAGCGGTGGAGGTGGCCGTGGTGGCGGCAGTATAGGATCGGGTGACGGCTCCCAGGGCGGGTCGTCTTCATCATGTAGTGAGTTAATTTTGTTTTGGCCCAATAACACTTATTTTCATAATTGTTTAATAAAAACGTTAATTTACTAATTTTTGACAATGTTATAACTATATTATACATACAGATGCTAGACGTCGGCGTCAATAAGGGCCTAACCTCGATCGATTAGGTCATCTGCCGGCAGTTCCTGACACGGTTCAGGTTGATGTCGGCTCGTCGGTGTAGGTTTCAACTATAATATATTATGTTCAATTAAAATGATATTATTATGCGAGTAATAAATTAAAATAATCCATTTAAATTTTGTATTCTAGTATTATAGATGCGGTCGCTAAGACGACCGTACACGCCATATACTTGCAGCATCTCCCGACTGGCTGCATGCCATTTAGCCACTACGCGCAGTACGATGTCGACTTTATGGTGACAGTGTTGTGCGAGTTTCATGTAAGTCATCGAATTACATATATTAAATCAAAAATTTGGTCATAGTAATTTATATATTGTTCAAATAATTATTGATACGTACGTTATGTCCGTGTAATAGAGGTATTATAGATATGAGGCCGGCATCACAGACGCGGACGGTGACACTATTATTATCGCACACATTTTGAAGAACTCTGTCGGCTGACAGTACGAGATGTGACAGAAGGCAGCCCAGAAAGTTGAAGAATTGCCTAGGACTACTATATGGGATCATCAGCCGCCAGCAGTATCAGATGCAGCATGGGCTGCCATGTGTACATAATGGGATGATGATGCCTTCAAGACCAAGTCAGAGAAGATGAAGAATAATCGAGGCCAACTACAGATTGTACATACTTCTAGCTCGCAGTCGTTTTAGGAGGTTAAGTCGGTATGTATTTATATTTAGTTTAGTTTAATATTAAACTTCATCTATAGTAAAGTAAGGTGATATTAATTAATATATGATTTAGGCTATGCGGAGCTGTAACGCCCCCAAATTCGGGTCCTTTGAACCACAGACATGGTGTGTTACGGTGCTACAATCATTTCAATAAATACAACCTTTATTCATAAATTAATGAACACATCCTGGCTTTTATACCAATTAATACATTATCCCCTACTGTTCCAGAATTTATAACCTTTATAATCGGTTATTACATTTGTAGATCGTTCATGATCTATAATTTAATTGATAAACTTGATTTATTGAAAATCTTAAACATTTATTTATTTTCAAAACCGCAATCTTTACATTGTTATATAACAACTCTTTATCATATAAACTATGATTTAACATTTAATCTTTCATTTTATAAGTTCATCTTTATAATTCAGCAAATCGAATACCTAAATTCAGCTAATCAAATTGTATAATCCAACAAACCGAATGCCTAATCTAGCAACCTGGATACCTAATCCAGCAACCTGGATACCTAATCCAGCAACCTGGATTATCCACACAACTTTCCAAGTTCATTACAACTTAATTCATTTCCTTTACAACATTTATGAGTAAATATAATTCATCATCTAATTTCATCTTTCTCGTAACATATACAAATCGTTTGTTATTAGTAAACGATTTACCAACTTACTATTAATTAGTTAAATCATCAAAATAATTACGTTGAATACTCTTTATCACAACATACATCTTCTATAATCCGATATCTTCAATGATTTCTTTAACATCTGCAAAAGTTTTATTTTTGCAAGGAATGAGCACGACGGCTCAGCTAATTCAACAGTCTACACCTTTCATGCTTCATATAGCATACAAATTTCATATATTCATGCATTAAAAATTTTAGTCAATGCATCTATCCATGCTTCATGCATTTCTATATGCATCATACCTTTCATGATGTGCAACTCTATATCATTCATACATATCATACAACACAATATATTCTTCATGTTGTAAATCTAACACATACTTCACAAATTTTATGCTTTGCATTTAGTCACATAACATTCATGTAATCAACGAGTTCAAATAAAACACGTATTACATTAACTATCATAACATGGTTTAATACATATTATCACATAAGAGCAAGTTACTGAAGAACTTGCCTCGAAGCGTTCCTTGTGATGTTAGGATAACGTGTCCTTCAAAGATCCTACACGATTTAATTAGCAATAACATACCAATTAGACACTAAAGGACTCTTGTTAATTGACTACGTAAACTTTATTTTACGTTTCATAATCCTTTCTTTTTATCCTTGACACACAATGTTCAACTTAGTTTGATTGTGTTAACTTCACCTCACAGCTCATTATATTTCATCTTAGGCGACACTCAATAAAAATGTTTGTTTCATTTGATTCGAAACACTTTTTAAGTTCCTCAACACTTTCCACGGCGTTTCAACTTTCATAAGTCACACGCCCGATTCTACTCCCTTGCATATGATTAGAATACTCATACACTTATCAAATTCATCATTGATTAATGTTAAACATCATTATATTTCATTATGTTCAAGTTTTAGAACTTAGAACAAAATCTTTTATCATCAAAAGCACTTCATTTGCTTACGTGCATGCCCGACACCCTCCAATTACCTCCGAATACACATTAGTCTCAAATATGGCCATTTTTACACCTGCTAACTACCTCAAATCGAAACACTTAAAGAACAAAAGTTGTAGGTCTACTCGTTATCTTTCCGGATCATCTTGAATCGCCTCAATCGGAGTTCGTATGGAAAAGTTATGCCTATTTTAGTAAAGTATGTCTGAGCTATCTTTTGCTAACACTTGGCCAGCGCCCTAGGCGCCCCAAATAACCCTAGGCCAACGCACTAGGTGCTAGGAGGTAACAGGTTGCTCGGCCATTTTGCCCAAGTGTCTAACTTTTCCAGATTTCGCCCATTTCGTCACACATACTTCAAATCTTCATAACTTGGTCATACGATGTCGGAATAAGGTCATTCTCGAGACTATGGAAAGCTTGTAACATGATCTACAAAACCCCCATGATGGATTAATTTTTCAGCATCATTATTGATAAGTGGCTTTTATGACCACTTATTCAAATAGTAACCAACTCATTCTGTTGCTTAAACTCAAGTATCGTTGTGCGTTTTATGTGTTTTTGCTTTATTTTGTGATTTTCAGGTTTAGAAACTCTCCGGGTGCAAATTGAGCTTAACTGGGGCAAAGCACTGAAATGGGCTTAAAGCATGAAGATAGCATGGGTGAGGAAGCAATGAAGGTGATGCCACGAGTCTAGAGGCCAAAAGGAGCAAGAATGGCCTTTGAAGCAAAAATGGGAAGGAAATGCAATCCGGACATCGTTTGGGGGGTTTATGTTCATTTCATGTTCTTGGATTGGAGTTTAGTTCATATTTTAGAGCGTCTTCTAAGCTTTTCGGAATATCTTGAATCATCCCAATCGGATTTCGGAGGCGAGAGTTATGCCCCGTATACCAACGGACGTTAAACTCCACGGTTTTGGGTTTCTATTGCACAGTCGTAACTTGGAGCTCAATTTCAGCCTTCATCCATCCATTATTTCTCAATGCTCAAAAAATGAAAGTTGTAGAGCTCTTCGATAGCTTCGATTTGACAGGTGGCAGGACGTATAACTCCTCCCGGATCAAAAGTTATGGCCGTTTTACCAAAGTACTCTGCAGCGGAAAAGCCTTGGCGCGGGCGCGCAAATTCTAGTGCATTTTTGGGCTCGGCCGCGCCAGTCCCCAGCTGTTCCAGACTTGACTTTTCAATTGAACGGGACTTGGCTTTTGAGGGGGATATAAGGGGGCTCATTTTGGGCAAGAGAGAGGATGAGATATACATGTATTGGCCTTAAGCCCTAGTTTTTCCTCTTCCTTCTCTTTCAATTCCTTGTCTAGGAGTAGATTAGGTTAAAGATTAGTGTTAGATTAGTTTAAAGTAGTTAGATTGTAGGGTTTGATTTATATTGAAGATTGAAGCAAAAGGATTGACATCAAGGGTCCAAGCTTGGAGAAAGATTTGAAATCTCTATCCTTAATCTCTCTTTGCTATTACATTGTATATTTAGATGATGTTATTGAATCTTGTGGATAATATACTTGAGTTATTTATGGCTTAAGCTTATTTTGAGGTTCCAATGGAACCTTTTGAGTAGTTTACTTTGATATGCTTCCATGCTTGTCTCTTTGATTGTTATATGACTGTCTATTACGATTTGTGCTTGCATTGCTTAATTAATTCGCGACCAATTACTGTGATAACCTATGTGGACTTGAAATACAAAGCGTAGGTTTAGATCTAATCGTAGTAGTGGGTGATTGTGCATTCACATAGCGTTGGATGTATGATTTGTGCTTAGGATAAACATATACCGAAGCGTCGTCCGTAGTCAATAGAGGACTTGACCTTAAACCCTATTTATTTGTAAACACCATAGACATATAGGGGTTTAGATAATGTGGGTGTTCATGTGCGTTCTATCATCTGTGGATTGCACGTGATATGGAGTAGGTGCATCAAAAGATGGCCTTCTCTCACGTTCGTGTTCTCGGCTAACTATCTTGACTATTAATTTGACCTAATTGGAAGTATATCGATTTAGACGAATCATTAGGGAAATTTGGAATCTCTTGTCTTCATTATCTGATTCTACCTTAGGATTCTTTAATTTAACTTTCATTCCTTGCCTAGTTTAAAGTAGTTTAAATTCCTTCTCCTTACCACCCGTTTAAATAAGACTGAAATGATTATGTGCTAGTAGTTTGGTGTCTTTTATCCATTAATTCTCTATGGGACGATATCTGTACTTTCACTTTATTACTTGCTGGCCGCGTATACTTGCGCGTTAATTGTGTCATCTAATCGGACCAACAAGTTTTTGTCAAGCCATAAATTTGGCCCGAAAGTCCCCCGAGACTAAGATTTCATCATTTTCACATACTTTACGAAAAATTTCGTCATGACTTTGTTTTAACATCTTTTTACTCCGTTCCAATTGGAACATTTTCATAACTCCCATACACATTATTCCTTCCTCCTAAAATTCAATATAAATCTAATGAACTAAGAATTTCATTAGTCCAATTAAAGTCCTCTACATAGTTCATTCATCCTCATGCTTGGCTTAAGTTTTAGTTTTAACTAGTTTGTAAGAATTTCTTCAAAAACCATTTTGAACTCAATTCAAACCATCCCACCATCTTGAGTTAACTCATAACTCACATATATATACATCTTACCTTTCATCAAACTTTAACCAATTCTCAAGTTTTAAGATAATAGCCTCTTTTAGGCAATTTATCAAACATGTGGTGTGCATAGCTTTAAAACTCAGTTTTCATAAGAACTTTTAACATGTTCATCACATGATCTCCAACCAATTCATCCTTATATCTTTGGAATCTTTCATGATTCCATCAACATATAACCTCCCACAACAACATAACCATCAAGCTAATAATAATAAAAAACATAAAGAGATGGATGAGAGTTAGGTTTTAGTATTACCTTCATATTGGTTCTTCTTCTTCTTGCTATAACTTGTTAACATGGTAGTTTCTTGCTCTCCATCTCTTCTTCCTCTAGCTCCACCCGAGCTCTTTCTCTTCCTCTTGCTAACTGTTCAAGCTTTCACACCTCTCATGGTTTGTAAGTGAAGTAGGGAGAAAAACTAAGGTTTTCTCTCCTTCTTCCTCCTTCTCTTCTCTTCTTACTCTCTCCATTTCTATCTCTATATTCTGATTATATGGGGGGTACGGGAGTGAAGAATGAGGGAGAGAATGAGAGAATGTTTCTTTTCTTTCCTTTTTCTTTTTTTTTTCTCTTTCCTTATCTCTTCATCTCTTTCTTCCTTATCTTCTTTTGCATGTAAATCTTGCCAAAAGATTTTTTTTCCACATGTTCAATTATTCTCCTCCTTGCCAGATTCATGCACCAAATAATTGCCCAATTTTGTATTTTATTAAGTTGTTTAATTTGCTTAATAAAATAACCTAAAAGCCCCTCACCTTTTGGCTAAAAATTGGGACATTTGATTTATTGTTTGGGCTTCTTAATTTAATTTCTTGGGCCATGTAAAATAACATGGACTAACTAATAAATTTTATTCTACCCTAATTATTTAATTAGGGTTTCTATTTCACTTATTTTGGAATTTAAATACTTATATACATAGATTTAATTATATAACCCAATTAGGTTTTCTTTAATTAGGTTAATATAAATAATCAATTGAGATATATAAAAAATAAATCTCTTAAGTTAATTTACTAGTATATAATTTAAATATTAGTATTCTTCAATTACTATAACCTTAGGTTATTTAATTCTCATTCCTAATATATAATATTAGGTTATATAGTTTTCTTTTTATTTCTCTTTATATAATAAATAAATATATATACATATTTCCAAATATATATATATTTACTTAATCACATACATCCTTCACACGAGTCACAAAATATTTACTCCCTTTTTAAAATTATTTGGGTCACATTAGTAACTTGTGCCATGCTTACAAGTCTGTAAATAATTAAGCAATAAGGCTTGCTTACTATATTAATATGGGTTGGCATATTTGTTTTTGGCTTGTCATATTCTCAATTCCTTTTTGGACTTCCTTTAATCCGATTAATGGCTCATTCGATCAATTTAACTTCTAGAAATCAATTATTATCAAAATAAATGTCGATTTCTACTAAGACCAATATTTCTATTGCAAATGAAGATATTCTCATCAACAATTTCCTCTTGGAATTTGTTTGATTTTTTCCGAAAAAGGCAACTGTTACTTTTTGACCAAAAAGTCAACACTAACGTAAAATAATGTTTATGTCTATCCTGGATAATTTCGACGTTTCGGACTCAAATCCAAAATCTGTTCGTCGAAATTCTCATCCAAACTCAAGGTTTGTCTTTCCACCATAAAAGTCAACCGCTAACTTTGACCAGAAAGCCCATTCCAACACATTTCGTGGTTATAGACTTCTCTTACTAGATTCATCGCTCCAGACTCAAAGGAAAAGTTCGATCATCAAAATTCTACTCCAAACTCAACTGTGAGTTTTAATTCAAATCATTGCGTTATATTCAAATAGTACTCTCTTCATTAGTTTAAACTACTTAATTAGCTTAAATGGAAAATAAATTTACATCTCATCACTAAATAAATAATAAATATATAACACCTATATTTATTATTCCTTACATAATTACATAAATATATATAACACATATAAATTTATATTTTCAAACTCGATACATCTCATAATAAGAATTTTATTCTTATTTTAATAATCTTCAAAAATTCTGGTTATCACAGGAGCAGCTTGGGCCGACCTCCTACTATGATGGAGTTTTGGGATAGAGTCCATACACCGAAGGATTCGACTTCGAGGACGACGATGTCTCACGCAGCATTAGCTATACGGGTACTACATTTACTTTAATGATTATAATTTAGGATCATATTACGTAATTAATATAATGATACCAAGTTAACTCACATGTATATATATTAAATTACAGGACCGGTTTGAGAAGCTCCGGGCCACGCGTGTAGCTGAGTTGCAGGCTACTAGGGGCGATCCCGAGACGTTAGATTCTACTATCTCTCCGCCTGACATTAGTTTATCTTAGGATGAGGAAATGGCTCTTTAGGCCGCGTCTCAGGATCCTCCTAGTAGCACTACCTGTCGGTATCGAGTGCTGGGGTTGACTAGGATACCAGCCTATACACTACCTGGAGGTATAATATTTTAGTATAGATTTCTCGTTCATGAATTTCGACGTATTTTGATTATTATTGATATTATATTTATTTTTGCAGGCACTAGCCAGCGTCTGCGTCCGAGAGCCACCGTGAGACCATCACATACGGGCGCTGGCTTAGACAACGCTATGTTCCAGAGGGTTATAGCGGTGGTGTCTAAGCAGTATGGTACGAATTCATTTATTCCGTCATTAGGACCTCCTCAGCCGTGCTCGTCTCCACCAGCTAGCTCAGGACATCGCAGCTGGTGCCACTGCCGAAAGTACGGGTATTCCTCCGGAGCAGTTCGCCGCGATACGTGACGAGGTGGTCCGGATGGTGGTTACCTTACTCTTGGACGCTTTTGGGCCGCTATTGAGTCAGCCCTCGACTACTCAGGTATACTATTCATTTTAAATTTTTGTATTATGCATGTTATTTAATTTTCATTTGTTTGCATCTTTAATTGTATTATATATATGGACTAATGAGTTATATTCTTAATTGTATCAACAGGATGCTCATTCTGATCACGAGCGGAGGGACGACGTCGATAACGATTTTTATACGCCAGAGCAGCAGCGTCGACGTCCGCCCGATGATCCTCCTCACATCGGCGGTAGTACTACTGGCTTGACTTAGTTTAGTTGATATTTGACATTTGTGTAGTTTAAACCTTATATATAATTCATTTTTGTATATATTATGGAGTATTGTATGTAGTTCAAGAGTATTTTTGTATATCTTATGGAGAATAAGACATATTGTAGTTAATATAGAGTATGAAAATGTTTTTGTTGGACTTGTATGCATGTGATTGGAAGGTTATTATTATGTTGACTGTACTATTGGAAATATAAACAGGTTTACAGGTATAAAAATGTAAATTAAAACCCTGGATGTTGCCAAAACAGAGCAGATATTTAAAAAAAAATCCTTATCCTCGACGGAATAAGGTAACATCGACAGAATTTCGTTGGGAATAAGCCCTTTTACATTTTACAAGATGTGCCACGTTGGCAGCTTAATACCGACCGAATAAGCTAGACGAAAGATATTCATTTGAGGATATCCTAAAATCGAAAGAATTTTTGATCAACAATATGTTGACACGTGGCGGCCTAAATACCGACCGAATACTCTCGACGAACGTTATTCGGTTGAGGATAGACTAACATCGAAGAAATATTCGGTCGATCATAAGTCTATCGGCATTACTAATCCCCGATTAAAATCTTGACGGACTTAATTTCGACGTGCTTAAACCGGACCGAATCCTCGACTGAATATTTCGTCGGGATTAAGGTATCCTCGACGAAATATCCTTAACCTCGACAAAACAATTCGTTGGAAATAAGTCATTTTCTTGTAGTGAAGATGTGGTTGTCAATGACTATATACGACGACGAGATAGATACAGAGTTAGCGGAGCCAGAATCAAAAGACGACGTTGACTTTGATTCCGACGGGTTTGATGACGTACGTAGTCTGAACTTACGATGTTTCTTAAATAATTTACTAATAGGAACGATTATTTAATTGAGATAAATTAACTATAACTAGTTAGCTTAATATGTTTGTTATTTTAGCAGTACGCTGATATATGGCTAGACATAGTGGGGGAGGTCGTCGTGGTGGTGGTCATTCAGGATTTATAGACGACACCCAGGGCGAGAGATCGTCATCAGCTAGTAAGTTTCGAAACTTAAATAATTATCCTTCTTTTTAATAAATTGTTTATAGCATATATGAAAATAGTATATTTACATAATGTCACTTATATAAATAGTGTTCGTCGACGTTAACGAGGGACTAACCTCGGTTTATTTGGTCGACCGCTGGCACAGCCACACGTTATCCGGGTAAATGTCGACTCGGTGCAGTAAGTATCATTTTTAATATGTCAATTGTAATTAATTAAGCTGTAGATATATGATTGCATGATTAAAATAATACATTGTTTTATTTATCTTGTATTGTAGTATCTTGGACATTGTCACTAAGGCTACGCTCCACGCCATCTGCCTGACACATCTGCCTACTGGCCGTATGCAATTTAGCGAGTTCGCGCAGTATGATGCCTCCTTTATGGACACTGTGTTGCGCAAGTTTCACTTAAGTCAAAGTACATAACTTAAAGTAAACAGTATCATTTAGTTTTATACACTTTTCAAATGAATTTTGATATGTCAATACATCTTTCTTATATATTTATTTTAGATATGAGGAGGGCATATCTCTAGCAGCCGGCGACAGTGTTATTACTACACACGTTGCAAAGAACTACACCGACTGGTTGTACAAGATGAGACAGCGGGCTGCCCGAGCAGTTTACGAGCAGCTCGGGACTAAGATCAGAAATAATCAACCCCGCATAGTCTCCGATCTAGCTGGGGAGGCTATGTGTCGGCACTGGGATGATGAGGTGTTCAAGAAGAAGTCGGAGAAGGCAAAAAAAAATCGAAGCTAGCTCCGAGTCGTACACACGACTGGCTCACAGTCCATTTGAGGAGGTGAAGTCGACAAGTATTGTGTATTTTTTTATTTAGTTAGTCATTTGTCATTAGCATACTTAATACAGGTTTGAATGTCTTAATCATTAGGCTATGTTCGAGGGCTATGCCGACGTCCTACGATGATCGAGTTTTGGGATAAAGCCCACACCCTTAAGGACTCTCGAATGTCTTCCACAGCAGTAGCTATATGGGTAAGACTTCGTCTACATTTTTAGGTATTATATAAATATTTAAGTAGTTAATAAAATGATATAATTAACTCACGTATGCAAAATAAAATACAGGACCGATTTCAGACGCTTCGGGACTCCCGTGTAGCTGAGTTGTGGGCTGCTAGGGAGGATTCTTAGCAGTTAGATTCCACCACTCCTATGCCCGAGATCGAGTTATCCCGGGATGAGGAGCTGAGACTATGGGTTGCGTCTCAAGATCTTCTTATTAGCAATACTAGTAGGTATCGTGTGTTGGGCCTACCGAGGATACCCGCATATACCCTACCTGGAGGTAATATATAATATATATTTCTTATCTTAATTTGTAAAATAAACTAAAATTAATATATATTACGTAAAAACTTATTTATTATCGCAGGCTCTAGCCAGCGCCAGCGTCCGAGAGCACGAGTTGGACTATCACATACGGACGCTGGCTTGGACGGCGCGTTATTCTAGAGGGTTATAGCGACGGTATCGGATAGGTTTCAGTCGGATCTAATTTTTTGTCGTGAGCACTTGCCTAGTCGTGCTCGCCATCACCAGCTAGCTCAGGATATTGCAGCAGGAGCCACACTAAAGAGTACGAGATTACTGTCGTAGCAGTTCGTCGCTGCTCCAGATGGTGGTTACCCTACTATTAAAGACTTTTGGTTATCAGCTCGAGCCTACTTAGGTATTCTAGATGTTATTTTACTTTCATTTAGCAACCATTTTTTAAATCTCACATATATATAAACTAATGATTAATATTTTTAATCCTATCTACAGGGTGACTGTAATACCCAAAAAAATAAATAATTAATTAAATGACATTTAAATCTATATTTTAAATGTTTTAATTGAGTTTTTATTACATTTGGGTCAAATCGTATTTAATTTATATGGCTTATAATAAGTAATGGATTACATTAATTTGGGCCTTAAAATTTATTTGGTCTAATTTATAATTGGGTAATATTAAAATCCTATTAAAATTAGAAGAAATAATAAAATACTAAGATATATATATATATATATATATATATATATATATGAGATAACTAGGGTTATATTGTAAACAGAAACAAAGGTGGAGATTTAAGGGAGCCGCCATTCACGAACTTCCTGATCCATTCAGGGGAGAATAAGAAGTAAAAGAAAAAAAAATTCAAGATAGCTTTAATTAGGTATGTACCATTTATTTATTACTTGTTTTATATAATGATGTTAAGAAATCATGTGTTCTTTTTGAAGAGCATCGGAAGCTGTGTATAGGAGTGATACAAATTGATTTAATATTATAGGTCATGATCTTGATTGCTGAATGTTTGTTGCATGAGGTAATAATATATATATATATATATATATATATATATATAATAAGTAAGCTTTCTGTTAGGAATGGTTGGAAAGAGCAGGTGCATGATTTCATTGAATTAATATATTTAATGCATGGAACTCACAAAATCATGAATAATGCTACTATCACATAAAACAAGTAACATAATGTTCACATACTGCGAGGTAGCAGTATGTAATTTGTTGCTGAGTTAAGTGGGTCATGTCAACAACAAATCACATACTGCCACGTCAACAGTATGTGAGCATTATGTGATTATTTTATGTGATAGTAGCATGACTCCAAAATCATCATCTTGAATAAAAAAAAGTACTGTAACGAAACAGTAAGGGTTATTGTATATATATTAAGCATTTTGATTGGGTTATATATATATATATATATATATATATATATATAATATTTAATTCGGGTTATTTTGCAAAATGGATGTAATTGGAGAAATTTATTTCATATTAACATAAATTATTATTATTATTAAGTAACTTATAATTGTATTATTATTACTTTTATTTTATTAGATCGGACGGAGGGCATTTAAGGAGTAATTTTGGAATATAAATTTTTGGGTATTACATTGCTTAATCCAGGTACGGATTCCGTACTCCTTCAGTGATTCTCTTATTAAATTTAATTTGTTCGTTTTATTTATCGTTTCGAAATTGATTATTGTTTCCCATAATTGTTCATTCTCAAATTCTTGTAATAGTTTCGTCTTGGTACTGATACTTAGAACTCGTGTTTGTACTCTTGATCTCGTATATCATGTTTAGTATTTATTTCGATCTTTGTAGAAAGTACATGTTAATATATTTTGGAGACTTTGTGTTGATGATTCGTTTCAGTTTAACATGTACATATTAGAACCCATTTGTGTTGATATTGTGTCGCATGTGTTGTGACATTGTATCTTTGTTAGAATATACCGTAGGGTATACCTGAGCTATAATCACCTGTGGGGGGTACCACAGGCATGTCCTCTTGGCACTGAGGCATGACACCTTCCGTGGCGGTGTGATCAGTCCACGGCATCTCCATTTTGTGCTCTAGTGGGAGTTGGCCATTTGGTGATTTGTTGTGGGAGGCGTATGTGTCGACCCTAGTTTCTGTTCTGTTATGCGGAGTGGCAATATTTGTGTCAAACACGCCTTTTGATTTTACATACATTTGGATTCGCGGTCCAATGTGTGTTACTTGCCTGTGTGGCATTATTTGACTTGTCTGTGTGGCAAGGTATATTTCTAATTTATTTTGAGTTCGGTATGAAATAACACTCAACCATTTGATTCAGCCTATTATTTTGTTGTATTAGTTTTGTTCGTTACAATTCAGTTCATTTATTGAGTTAGTTGTCTAAATTCTTTATTTTGTACTCTATATCCGTACTGGGCATTTGGCTTATGCTGTGTTTTTCTTTCGGTAGGTAATAAGGGGGATCAAGTGCAAGTGTGATGAGAGCTCCCTTCTATCCAATGGCTTTGATGATATATTTTGTTAGGCTATAATACATTGATTTATTTGGAGTTGTAATAGTCATTTCAGATTGTGGTTTGGGCCAGTTTGGCATTTTTTCTAATTTGGCCTTTTGATATTTATTGGTTAAGTACTTTTCTTTCGTGACATAGAGCTTTTGTTCAGTTTTATTGTGTTTTGTGTAACCTCTCTTTCTATTTCGGAAAGGGGGTGTTACAGTGTTGGCATCAGAGCTTAGGTTCTTTCTTGTAGAAAACCTATTTAGGTTTGACCTGTGAGTTATTGGTAGACTTCTGAGTTAGGTTTTGTTCAGTTTGATTTTCTGTTCAGCTATATTCCAATCTGTCTCTAATCTGTTTTGTTTTTATTCATTGTTGTCTTTCTTAGATGGCTCGTAGATCCGCTAGAGTTGCTGGGAGGCTAGGTAACAATAGGGGAAGAGGTGATGGTCAGCCCAATGAGTAACCTAATGACCAGATTAATGCTCAGTTGGCTACCTTAGTGAATCAGGTGGTTAACCAGACTTTATCGCAATTGGTGGCATAGGTAGTACAGGCAATGCAGCAACCGCCAGAAATTCCTGAGCAGGGGAACTCAGGAAATAATGGTCCACAGGCAAACGAAGAGGAAGGGAATGCAGATGGTCTTGATCAGCAGGTGGTTCCAATGTACGTATGGTTGGAGAGGTTTCAGAAGCAGAAACCACAGTCATCCAGTTCTGCTCCGACTCCAATTGATGCGACGAATTGGATTGCACACCTAGAGAAGATTTTTGATGTGTTGGGGTGCTCATATAATCAGAGAGTGTTGCTTGCTGCTTACAAGCTAGAGGGGGATGCACAGAGGTGGTGGAAAGCGATGAAGAAAATAAAGGGTGATGGGTACGTGGAGACACTTAGCTGGGTAGAGTTTTGTGAGGTCTTTTATCAGCAGTACTTTCCAGCTGCTGATAAAGAGGCCTATGCTATAGAGTATCTGTCTATTCGGCAGAAAGATGATGAGTCCATCACAGATTTCATGACGAGGTTCACCAGGTTGGCAGGTTTTGCGGGAACCTCTGCAGGGACTGCAGCGGAGCAGGCAGAAAAGTTCAAATGGTGAATTCATTATAGGTATCGCCAACATCTCATTAACACCAAGTTTGCAGATGTGTCAGCTGTGGCTAATGCGACCAAGAACATTGAGATGGAGCGGCAGGACTTTCGATCTTCTAAACCGAAAGGGAGTCAAAAGAGGGACAGAGATGACCAGCAGGGTCAAGCTTCGGGTCAGCATGGGAGAAATCAAGGTGGTCAGTGGAATAGAAATTGTGGTGTCCAACAGGGGCAGTGGCGTGGCCAGAATCAGAACAGGAGTAATCAGCAAATGCCTCAGCAGGGGTAGAATCGTCAGCTTCAGCTACCTTGGTATGGTCAGAATTGCCAGTAAGGGCAGAATCGTCAGCCGGGGCAGAATCAGGGTCGTTATCCAGGACCAGCTGGTGGGGGTAACCCAAATCTTATTCCGATAGTTCCTTGTACTATGTGTGGGGCTAATCATCCAGGAAGACAGTGTCATAGAGTTACCGGTGCATGCTTCTTGTGTGGACAGATGGGTCACATGGCTAGAGATTGTATCGGGCCACGTGGTAATGGTGGAAGTGGTGATAATGGTGGCAATGGAGGACAGCGTCAAGGAGGTCGAGTGTTTGCCTTGACACATAATCAGGCGGCAAGTGCGCTAGGTACTATTTCTGGCACTCTTTTAGTTGGCAATCGTGAGGCTTCTGTTTTATTTAATACGGGTTCTACTCATTCTGTTGTTGCTCAGTCTTTTATTCGGCACCTAGGTGTGCCATCTCAGTCTTTAGATTCTGTTATATCTATTGCTACCTCGATAGGGACTTCTGTTATTATTTCTGATTTATATCGAGGGTGTGCGATCAGTTTTGGGGATAAGATTAGTAGAGCTAATCTTCTTCCGATGTGTATGCACGATTTCGACGTCATTCTCGGGATGGACTGGTTGGATAAGCACCTGGCCACTATCGACTGTCAGGCGAGGAAGGTTATATTTGGAGATGTGAAGTTTTCAAAATTCATGTTTCAGGGTTCACAGCCGAGTAGAGTGGTGAAGTTGATTTCATCTTTGAAGGATGGGAAGTTAGTGGCAAAAGGTTGTGAGGGGTATTTGGCATTTGTGAAGGATACCTCCAAGGGTTAGTCTCGTATTGAGGATATTTTGGTGGTTCGTGACTTTTCTGATATGTTTCCTAAGGAGTTGTCAGGGTTGCCACCGCAGCGGGAAGTTGAGTTTACTATTAAGCTTGTTCCTGGTGCGGGGCATATCTCTAAGGCGCCGTATCGGATGGCACCATTGGAGTTGCAGGAGTTGAAGGAGCAGTTGCAAGAGCTGTTAGATCGTGGTGTGATTCGGCCGAGTGTTCCGCCGTAGGGTGCTCCAGTTTTATTTGTGAAGAAGAAAGATGGGTCTATGAGGTTGTGCATAGACTACAGAGAGTTAAACAAGATTACTATCAAGAATCGGTATCCATTGCCGAGAATTGAAGACTTGTTTGACCAACTTCAGGGGGCGAAGTATTTTTCAAAGATAGACTTGAGGTCGGGTTATCATCAGTTGAGGATGAGAGATGAGGATGTCTCTAAGATAACTTTTCGTACTCGATATGGGCATTACGAGTTTCTGGTGATGTCATTCGGGTTGACTAACGCTCCGGCGTTGTTTATGGATTTGATGAATCGGGACTTGGACCAATATGTTATTGTCTTTATTGATGACATTTTGGTTTACTCCAAGTCTAGGGAGGAGCATGAGGAGCATCTTCGAACAGTGTTGGGAATTTTGCAGAAAGAGAAGTTGTATGCTAAATTCTCTAAATGCGAGTTTTGGTTGGAGCAGGTTGCATTTTTGGGCCACGTTATTTCTGCTGAAGGCATTAAGGTGGATCCTGCGAAGGTTGAGGCTATCACTAAATGGCCGAGACCTACTACTGTGACAGAGATTAGGAGTTTCTTGGGTTTAGCAGGGTATTATAGGAGATTTGTGGAAGGATTCTCTTTGCTTGCTTTGCCATTAACTCAGTTGATGAAAAAGGGCACGAAGTTTGTGTAGAATGAGGAGCGCGAGAAGATTTTCGAGGAGTTAAAGAAACGGCTTGTGACAGCTCCTATATTTGCATTGCCGTCGGGGACTGGAGGTTACCAGATTTATAGTGATGCTTCTAAGAAGGGCTTGGGGTGTGTTTTGATGCAACACGATAAGGTGATTGCTTATGCTTCTAGACAGCTTAAACCTTCCAAGGTGAACTACCTCACTCATAATTTGGAGTTGGCAGCGGTGATCTTTGCCCTAAAGATTTAGAGGTATTATTTGTATGGAGAGACTTATGATATCTTCACTGATCACAAAAGTCTTAAATACATTTTCACTCAAAAGGAGCTTAACATGAGGCAGAGGCGTTGGTTGGAGCTTCTAAAAGATTATGATGTGAGGATTCAGTATCACCCGGGGAAGGCAAATATGGTTGCAGATGCTCTTAGCCGAAAGAGTTTAGGAAGTGTAGCAGCTCTTATTACACAACCTCAGCTTATTTCGGATATGGAGCGATTAGAGATGGAGTTGTATGTGCAAGGTTCAGATGGACATTTGGCGGGTATGAGAGTGGAGCCCTCTCTTATTTCGAGGGTTAAAGAAGCTCAAAAGGAAGATGGAGAATTGTGGAGTATGGCGTAGAATCTGGAGGAGGGCAAGCAGCCCGACTTTCGTATTGATGACCATGGTGTGATTTAGTTGGGTGAGCGGTTGTGTGTGCCGTCGGATCCAATCATTCGGGAGGTTGTGTTGGCGGAAGCTCATAGTTTGCCATTTTCTATTCATCTAGGTTCTACAAAGATGTACAGGGATTTGAAGGAAAATTTTTGGTGGAATGGGATAAAGCGAGATGTGGCTGAATATGTTGGGAAGTGCCTCACTTGTCAACAAGTGAAGATAGAACATCACCGAGCTAGTGGGTTGTTGCAACAGTTAGACACTCCAGTGTGGAAGTGGGAGGATATCACGATCGATTTTGTGACTGGTTTGCCGAAGACTTTCAGGAAGAATGATGCCATTTGGGTTGTGGTGGATTGGTTGACCAAATCGGCACATTTCTTGGCTATCCATGAGGGTTACTCGGTGGATAGGTTGGCACAGATCTTTCAGCATGAGATTGTTAGACTTCATGGTACTCCGGTGTCTATTGTTTCAGATCGAGACCCACGGTTCACTTCACGATTTTGGAAAGGGTTTTAACGAGCTTGGGGTACTCGTTGAGCTTGGGCTCAACTTTAGTACTTCTTTCCATCCGCAGACCAATGGGCAGTCCGAGCGGACTATTCAAACGTTGGAGGACATTTTGAGGTTTTATGCACTTGAGTGGTCAGGTAATTGGGATGATTATTTGAGCCTAGTTGAGTTTGAGTATAACAACAGTTGGCATACAAGTATTGGGATGGCTCCGTTTGAGGCGTTATATGGTAGGAAGTGTCGGGCACCAACTTGTTGGGATGAGCTTGGCGAGAGGGCCATAGAAGGGCTTGAGTCAGTCCAAATTACTACGGAGAAGGTAGCGGTGGCTAAAGAGAAATTGAAATCGGCTCGATCACGGTGGAAGAGTTATGTTGATAAGCATAGGAGGACCTTCAGAGTTTGAACCTGGTGAACATGTGTTTCTAAAAGTTTCTCCTTGGAAGGGCATTCGACGATTTGGTCTGAAAGGAAAACTTAGTCCGCGTTATATTGGCCCATTCAAAATTTTGGAGAGGGTTGGTGAGGTTGCATATCGGTTAGCTTTGCCTCCACAGCTAGCTATACACAATGTGTTCCATGTGTCGGTATTGAGGAGTTATAAATATCATCTGTTGCATGTAGTGCAATATTCATTCGATAAGATTCGTGATGACCTTACTTGTGTGGACCAAGCCGAGACGATTTTGGATCGTCAAGAGTGAGTTATAAGGAGGAAGACAATTCCGTTTGTTAAGGTTTTGTGGAGAAACCATTTGAAGCGAGAAGCTACATGGGAGATTGAGAAATCTATTCGAGCAGAGTATCCGCATCTTTTTGATAATTAGGTTCGTTCTTTTCTTTTGATTCCGGGGACGGAATCCTTTTTAAGGGGTAGGTGATGTAATACCCATAAAAATAAATAAATGACATTTAAATCTATGTTTTAAATATTTTAATTGGACTTTTATTACATTTGCGTCAAATCGTATTTAATTTATATGGCTTCTAATAAGTAATGGATTACATTAATTTGGGCCTTAAAATTTATTTGGTCTAATTTATAATTGGGTAATATTAAAATCTTATTAAAATTAGGAGAAGTAATAAAATACTAATATATATGAGATAACTAGGGTTATATTGTAAACAGAAACAAAGGTGGAGATTTAAGGGAGCCGCCATTCACGAACTTCCTGATCCATTCAGGGGAGAATAAGAAGTGAAAGAAAAAAATTCAAGATAGCTTTAATTAGGTATGTACCATTTATTTGTTATTTTTTTTATATAATGATGTTAAGAAATCATGTGTTCTTTTTGAAGAGCAACGGAAGCTGTGTATAGGAGTGATACAAATTGATTTAATATTATAGGTCATGATCTTGATTGCAGAATGTTTGTTGCATGAGGTAATAATATATATATATATATATATATATATATATATATATATACACACACACACACACACACACACAATAAGTAAGCTTTCTGTTAGAAGGGTTGGAAAGAGCAGGTGCATGATTTCATTGAATTAATATATTTAATGCATGGAACTCACAAAATCATCATCTTGAATAAAAAAAAATACTGTAACGAAACAGTAAGGGTTATTGTATATATATTAAGGATTTTGATTGGGTTATATATATATATATATATATATATAATATTTAATTCGGGTTGTTTTGCAAAATGGCTGTAATTGGAGAAATTTATTTCATATTAACATAAATTATAATTATTAAGTAACTTATAATTGTATTATTATTACTTTTATTTTATTAGATTGGACGGAGGGCATTTAAGGAGTAATTTTGGAATATAAATTTTTGAGTATTACATTACTTAATCCAGGTACGGATTCCGTACTCCTTCAGTGATTCTCTTATTAAATTTAATTTGTTCGTTTTGTTTATCGTTTCGAAATTGGTTATTGTTTCCCATAATTGTTCATTCTCAAATTCTTGTAATAGTTTCGTCTTGGTACTGATACTTAGAACTCGTGTTTGTACTCTTGATCTAGTATATCATGTTTAGTATTTATTTCGATCTTTGTAAAAAGTACATGTTAATATATTTTGGAGACTTTGTGTTGATGATTCGTTTCAGTTTAACATGTACATATTAGAACCCCTTTGTGTTGATATTGTGTCGTATGTGTTGTGACATTGTATCTTTGTTAGAATATACCGTAGGGTATACCTGAGCTATAACCACCTGTGGGGGTACCAAAAGCATGTCCTATTGGCACCGAGACATGACACATTCCATGGCGGTGTGATCAGTCCACGGCGTCTCTGTTTTGTGCTCCGGTGGGAGTTGGCCATTTGGTGATTTGTTGTGGGAGGCGTATGGGTCGACCCTAGTTTCTGTTTTGTTATGCAGAGTGGCGATGTTTGTGCCAAACACGCCTTTCGATTTTACATACATTTGGATTCGCGGTCCAATGTGTGTGATTTGCCTGTGTGGCATTATTTGACTTGCCTGTGTGACAAGGTATATTTCTGTTTTATTTTGAGCTCGGTATGAAATAACACCCAGCCATTTGATTCAGCCTATTATTTTATTGTATTAGTTTTGTTCGTTACAGTTCAGTTCATTTATTAAGTTAGTTGTCTAAATTCTTTATTTTGTACTCTATATCCGTACTGGGCATTTGGCTCATGCTGTGTTTTTCTTTCGGCATGTAATCAGGGGGATCAAGGGCAAGTGTGATGAGAGCTCCCTTCTATCCAATGGCATTGATATATTTTGTTACCCTATGATACATTGATTTATTTGGAGTTGTAATAGTTATTTCAGATTGTGGTTTGGGCCAGTTTGGCAATTATTCTAATTTGACCTTTTGATATTTATCGGTTAAATACTTTTCTTTCGTGGCATAGAGCTTTCGTTCAATTTTGTTGTGTTTTGTGTAACCTCTTTTTCTATTTCAGAAATGGGGTGTTACAGTGACGATGGTGAGCGGACTGGTGATGCAGAGCATGGTGGCGATGGCGAGTAGGGGAACGACGACGTTGATTTTGATACACCAGAGCAGCATCATCGTCCACCCTCATCCGATGATCCTCCTACTAGCTAGCTAGTTTATAGTTCATTTGTATAGATTTTATTGATTAAATTGTAAAACATTTGTACATATTGTTAAAAATTGTTGTTTAGTTTACTTTGTATGAGTTTTGTAAATCATATTGTATAGATTATTTGTCGTTAGCGTACATATTTGTAATTGTTGATGAGTTAATTCATATCTGTACTTGTTAGCTTATTTGGCATTCGCATATATTTGTAATCGTTGTGCTATTAGCATATATATTGTTAAAAATTGTAGAACATTTGTACATATTGTTAAAAATTATTTTTTAGTTTACTTTGTATGAGTTTTGTAAATCATATTGTATAGATTATTTGTCGTTAGCGTACATATTTATAATTGTTGATGAGTTAATTTATATCTATACTTGTTAGCTTATTTGGCATTAGCGTATATTTGTAATCGTTGTGGTATTAAAATATATATTTGTAATTGTTACTATGTGATGAGATCAAACAGGTTTTTACAGTTATGTTGAATGTGAAATATAGTACTGTATGTGTTGTTGGGATAAAATAGATTACAGGTACACCAATGGGATTTAAAACCCTAAAAATTGCAATTTTTAAAAAAATATTTTTTAAAAAATTCTCATAATCTCGACAGAATAAGGTAGTTCTGACGACTGTCCATCGACCTTATCTGCTTATTTTAAAATAAATTTCTGAAAAAAATCAGCAATTCTCGATGGAATGATGTATTTCTGACGGACGTTCTGTCGGAGTTAGCTGTATTTTAAATATATTACATTTTTAAAAAATGGTTAATACCGACATAATAGTTTATCGAAAATAATTTTATTCCGTCGACAATGTGATATTCTCGACAAATTATTCAGACGATAATAGTTTGTCGACCTTATTTACTCTCGACCAAATTCTCAGACGCATTTAATGCCGAGGACTCTAATTACGACTGAATTGTCGACAGAATATTCCATAAAAAATAAGATCATTTTCGACGGAATAAAGATATTTCTGACGAAATAGACCATCGGAATTAAGGCTTTTTTTCTTGTAGTGTAGCTTTCCAAAGAATTCATACTAGAAGCAAACTGAATAGAAAGTGAAATTTTGATTTGAACAAGGGAATGGAAGGCTAAATGACACCCTAAAACATTATCTTTCTTCTTTCTTCGATGTCCAAATATATCCAATCAAGGAACCAAACATACTATATGCTTAAGGCATGAAGGTGTTATTAGGCCTATGGTAAAATATTATCCACATCTGGAAAACAAAGAGACACCAAAAACAAGAGGTAAAAATTGAAAGAAAACAAACTGGAAAACATCTGGCTAGACTGTGCTGCAAAAGTACAATACATCTCAAAAAGATTAAGATATCGTCAAAGATGAGTGAAATCAGAATATATATGATTAGCAATAATAGGATTTAAAATTACTACAAGAATTAGAATATATAACACAAACACTAGATCAGGAGAAAGATAGAGGAATGAAAGAGAAAAAAGGGAAGGAAAAAGGGGTAATAAAAAAGAACAAAAAAAGAGGTTGATGACTGATGAACACATTGTCCAATCTCAACTTTGCTGAAAATAATGACAAAAACTCATAAAACCTTCCATAACTTCCATAGACTAATCTTATCATATATATGAACTAAAAAAATTAATCTATGCTAAAAACGTCTACTAGCAAAGCAATACAGCAAAATTTTAAATTCATGGAACAGGAATCTAAGATGGCAACGCAATTGATCTTAAAAAGGACACAGTAACATGAAATATTTATATAAAAACATTGTTAAATATAACAAGCAAATCTAATTAATATTAGGCAATAGTAACATTAAAACTCTTAATGCATACAACGTAATAATCAATCAGTAGCACATGCAAAGGATATTTGCCAAGGGGATGTCACATGATCAACTTCAGCCAACTCTAGGGGCATCCAAACGCATAGAACAGCCCGATGTAAGTAACTTGTAGGAGGGTTAGGCACCCGTGGAATTAGTTGAATGCTCTAAGTGGATCAAACACCCATATATAATTTCAAAACAATAATAATCAATTGCTAGCGATTATGTAAATTTCAAGGCATGTATGTATTTAATCTTTTCTATTTTCAAAAGTATTTTTTTAAATTCTAACATAGTTATAGTTTCTTCAAACAATCTCTACTTTCCCATCATATTACTAAAATCTCATATCCAAAGTTGGACATGAAGTCGTTAACCTGTGTAAGGCAAAGATCGGACACAATCACAACATGACAAAAATTATGTTCAATAATTGGACAACTGAAAAGCTCATGTCGGATAAGTATATACACCAACACATGTTGGTCTGACAAGGACAGCTTGCGAAAGTGTCCATGTTTCTTTTGAGTTTATTCATGTGTCAAAACTAATAGCCAATATTTTTTGACGACAAAAGCAACAGTTCATATATATTTACCTAAACGAGTCAATAGAGACAAGAATTAGCAGATATAATTTTTATGGCATAGATTTAAATGAAGTTTATAGTTTCCACATCTTAGTTCAAAGAGTGAATGAATGATGTGTTGCAACTCGCAAACTACTAAATCCAGCTCCTGATTGTAACATTTTGTTTTCGTCATTAATATTAAAACCCTCAAGTGCTGCATTTTGATTCCAAAAAGATGTAACGAACAATCTAATAAAATTCTGATTCTCAAAGTTATGCTTTTCTCAAGGATACCTATTAACCTATATCATTGAACATTTAGATTATTTTTCTACCTATATCATCAAACATTTAAATTATCTTTCTACTAGAATATGTAACATCAGTCTCTAAAAAGCCCACAATTTTTAAAATTAAAAAATTAAAAAAAAATCACATAATATTATGATGCTGATTTATTTTTCAAGGTTAAGTATGCTTACTATTTTATTTTAACAGAAAATTAAAAGGATATTAACGTCAACTCTAATCAACTAGGTAGCATTTTCCATCTGTTACGTAGGGTAAAGAGCTCAATATTGAATATATTTTGAGCAGCATCCACTATTGTTTAACATAGGAGTAATGGTATACATTAAACTCGAGTCTCCCTCCAATTGTCTACCATATAAGAACTCATATCCATAATATAAACGCCTTGTGAAAAGTTCCATAGAATTGCGTTAGAAGATGCCTAACTAGATACAATCATTAGTGAGGCTCTCGAGGTTTTCTGTTTTGGACATAATTATTATCTGCAGAACATGATCAACACCAAATTTATCAGGACAACCCCTGAGCTTGGAATTGGCTCCAATACAATTTTAACAGCTTTTGAAACAAATCATCACGGTTAACCAAACGAAAACAATGCACTTTCTATGTTAAAATCACAAAATATACTCATATTTTTCCTACTTAGAGCTAGCATAGATGGAAAATATATACTCTATCCATTCCATAATATAAACGCCTTGTGAAAAGTTCCATAGAATTGTGTTAGAAGATGCCTAACTAGATACAATCAATAGTGAGGCTCTCGAGGTTTTCTGTTTTGGACATAATTATTATCTGCAGAACATGATCAACACCAAATTTATCAGGACAACCCCTGAGCTTGGAATTGGCTCCAATACAATTTTAACATCTTTTGAAACAAATCATCACGGTTAACCAAACGAAAACAATGCACTTTCTATGTTAAAATCACAAAATATACTCATATTTTTCCTACTTAGAGCTAGCATAGATGGAAAATATATACTCTATCCATTCCAAAATATTACGAAAAAAAATAAATCTTACATATTAATAGTATTTTTGAGATGGAATATTGACTGAAATTAAATAAATCTATGGTAATTTTAATTTTAAAAATGTCAAAAGTCAATAATTGTCCAATATTTACTAGCAATTTTGAGTACATCCACAGGATAGACCTCAACAAATTCCAATATTTTCTATTGGGGATTCCGGTTCATCAGTTTTCAAGTTAGTAAAATGGGTCCTATAGAAAAGTTCATCATAGCTGATAAAATAAACTATAAGTAAACTTAAGTTCCTAACAAACAATAATTGAACATAAATCCGTTAAGAAACTGAATGAACAAAAATGCAAATGTTTAAAGATTTATTACCCCAAACTAGTGAATATCTGGATATTCCAAATGCATTCCCGTTCTTTATCAGTGTACGGATTTGAGACGCAACTGAACCTTGAAAAGGGAATAAACAAATCTGAAGTCTCCACAAAAATATAAAACATGGAGTATTATATATTCAAAGAAGAAATTTATTAGGAGAAAGGCATACAAAGAGTGAGAACCATGATTTCTCAACTAAAAGAAAGGGAGAAGGAAAATATATGTAGTATAAAAAGAAAGGAAAAAACTAATTTAAGACATTCATTTTTGAAATCTTACCATGTATATATTTAGTGGTAGCTAGGTAAATTGCTCACAAAAATAGTGTGAGCCCCATTTATATGAATATATATCAGAAATATAGCAATTGAAAATTACTATATTATTCAAATGCTAAAGTAAGTCAAACATGAAGGGAAAAACAAAACAAATATCTCAAAAAAAATTATATGACTACCATTGTTTTTATAATTAAGGTGGGGAAAAATAATTTCCATTTACAAGTATAATCCAAATCGAAATACATAAATTGTTTATAAGCACGACAAACTGAATGATAATTGATAATGCTCGCAGAATAGAAAGGGTTCAAATTTCAAACCTTGGTATAGATATTATTTTCTTGACAATTCATGGAATGAACAACATTCATTTGATCTACAAAAACATAAATGAAAAATAGACAAACCAATAAAGCAAAAACAATCCATAATTCCATATAACTTTAGGGACCAACAAAAAGGGGAAATTAATGCATTCAAAATGCTAACTCTACTTCGACGAAGAAACAAAATTAACTCACATAATTAAAATAAATTTAAAATTTGTATTTAAAAATAAATAAATAAAATCAGATTGCACCAGTGTGAAAGAAACAAGGAAAATACTACAACAAACAAGGGAAAGACCACAAGCTACTACTACTGGATCAGAACAAATCTCTGAATTAACATAGCACGCGCAAGAATTAAAAAGCAGTAATTTATATATTGAAGAGAAATAGAAGGGTTTCTATGTGAGGACCATCGTACTAACACAGGAGTATATATATTTAATTTTCACGTTATGTAGCTTTCCGTTAAAATAGCACAGTAATTAGGGGTTTCTTCAAAACCAAAACCCCCATCAATGGTAAAAAAAATTATTCAACAAGAGGTCTTGAAATCCATTGTGTCTTCTAACAAGAATGTTAAAATTTCAGTCAAAAATTAAAAAATAAAAAAACATCAAAAGTCACGCTTTCAATATAATAAAATATTTTTAAAATTATCAAGAACGGTACTAATTACAAAAAAAATCATAATTATTAATAAATTATATCAATTTTGTATTGAATATAAAAAAAATCTTGGCTTTCACAAATAGTTTAAAAATATATATCTTATAACTTATAAATTATAAATTTTATATAAATAAGCAAATTAAACCAAATAGAAAACATACCTAAAGATCCAAAGGCATGAGAAAAGTACCATTTTCCCTTTCTTGACAAGTAGTGCTGGTACATGTCCTCTTTCTCAGGCGTAATTCTTTCTTTTAACAGCCACACCCACAAAAAAACCATTATATATATATATATATATATATATATATATATATATATATACATAATTTATAGATACAGAGAAAGATTGTTACATATATAGAGAGAGAAAGATTGATTCCACTAAAGTGAAAGCTGACAGATAGAGCAGTGAGCACGCAAAAGCAACGGTATGATTAATCATACAATCTTCCCCTTGTGTGCTCACTCTCTTCTGTCAGTTTCAAGGCGAAACTCATAATAATGCTACCTCTGCCTTCCCAAATATGGTAACAATCCAAAAACACGGAATAATAAATTTTCACTCGGATCTGAAAAAATAAAAAATCCACACAATAATAAATATAAATACCCATTTAAGGGAAAAAAAGTTAAACTTTTTATTTTTGAAAAATATAAATTTAAAATTATATGGAACTATCATATACTCCATTTAGGGTTTTGCTCAGAAATCAAGAAAAAAGAATACAAAGCAGAAAAGGCAGAATTAGATATCTTTCTCATTTCTGTCATGATTATCCAACCACTTGCATTTTCTCTCTCTTACATGCAGACCATACAGGTGTCATTACTATAAATTATTATATCGATGCAATTTGATATTATAAATTGTTCAAATAAAATGCGTATTTGAACTGTGTGGAATCAGATCCGTTTGCGACGAGCACAAAAATAAAACTGATTAAAACTTTTTAAAGAGAGAAAATACAACAACAGCAACAACAAAAAATTAGAGAGAAAAAAAACAAAAACAGTTTCTAGAGAGAGAAATGGAGAGAGATTAGACTTGTCACTTCAAAGGAATTCTAGTGGCTTTTATTGTACTGGGGGGGTTGGGGGAAGGCCGAACGAGTGCAGATAACTTTTCTTTTTTGGGAAGGGAATCCTACGTGTCTGTTTTTGATTGGACAGGTCTTTTCGTGAGGCTTTGATTTGGTTGGAATTGATTTCTGGCCGTTGATTGTGGTTACGTTGGAAATAGTGCTGATGAGGCTGCGTCAATCAGGGAGACAGGTTTAATGTTGAGGATAAGGTACTTTGCCTTACTGTTTATCTGAAGTTGCTATAAATTATACTATCTCCGTTCTTAAAAGATTATACTTTTAAAAGAAAAAATTTATTTTTAAAAATTGTCTTTTATAATTTTTTTTAAAAATAAATTATTTACTTTTCTATATCACCCCTACCTTATCTCATTATTTTAAAAAATTCTCTCTTATATTAATAGTTTTCAACTTCCCATAGGGGGATAGTGATGAAATTTCACACAAATTTTAATTATTATTACCTCCGTCCTACAATAAGTAATTTTTTAGGCTTAATATTTTTTTCTAAAATAAGTGATGTTTTAGAATTTCAATACAATTTTTATAATATTTTTCCATATGTGCCCTTATGCAATCAATGGTATTTATTGCGTATTTATTGAGAAGTTGAAAGGTTGAAAAAAGAGAAAGAGAGACCAAAAGGCAATAAAAAAAGTCTCAAACAAAACAAAGAAAGTATATTAAGGGTATTTTTGTCATTTTAGCTTGTGTACTGGTATGTGTAATTTAAGCTAAAAAAACACTTATTATGGGACGGAAGTAGTAAATAATAATATTAAATGACTTTCTTAATCCATATACAAAAACCTTAACGACAATCTTTTAAGAACGGATGGAGTAGTAATTACAAACTGGGTGGGCCCCCTTAGACATTCTGAAGGGAAGTACTAATTTTAATGAACAGCATATTAATAGCGATGATAATTGTGCGATTTCAAACAAAAATCACACACAAAATGTGATTAATTAGATTAGAACAGAAATTATTTCACGAAACTATTTGAATTAGTATGGAACGATTTCTAAAAATGCTATACAATTTCACAAAAGTTAAAATTTTGAGAATCAATCATAAAGGAGTTATGTATTGCGATAAATTTATGTCGAATTACAATTACAAATTTTATTATACATAAGATTGATAGAAATTATAAAAGAGTCTCAATTATTACACATCTCTTCAAAAATATTATCACTAATATTTATCCACATAACTCGCAATCAAAAAGTAGACCTAAAACATTCGCAATATATATTATTACCTATCATAAATTAATTAAAAACTTCTAATTTTTCAAATTAAAATGTTAAAGTTTAATACCATGCAAATTCTAAAATGTATACATTACTACAATACAACCCTTGTTTCAAACTTAAAATCTTAAATCATGAAAAATTAATATTTCAAAATTAAATTTACAACCATACTTGAATAGAACTTAAAAAATATTAAAATATAAACAAACTTATAAGAAGTATTAAATAATTTATAACTTTAAACGGGTACGACTCCTTAAGTGGTGCGATTTCTATACCAAACTCGCACTTGCAACTGTAAGGATTGCACTTCCTACTGGAAAAAAAATAACAATATACCATCAGAATCATATCATTGATTTGATTTCTTTGATAATGTTTTGCGATTTAACACATGATTTCAATTGCAAAATCGGTTCCTGTTCTTCCCGAAACATGTGTTAATGTTCAAAATATATTCCACATTAATAACTCTATCAAACTAATAAAAAAAATTTCTTTTTTCTCTCCTATAAGAAACCTTAATTTTCAAAACTATAAACTTAAATTAGTACTCGGTGGCACATGTGTTGAGTGTATAAATTATGAGGTAAAATAAAAAAATTTATAAAATTTGAAGAATTAAATAGAAAAAAAAATAATATAAAATGGACAAAATAAAAATTATCTCAAAAGTTGAAGGTTAATTTTGAAAATGGCAAAAAGCTTCAAGATAAAGTTCACCAGCCCTTGCTGGCGCTTTATATAGTATTAGATAGTGCCTTACTATATTGTGAAAGATTACTATTGCGACATATATATATATATATATATATATATATATATATATATAGGGTCCATCTCTCTAGCGAATCATAGGGAGCGAACTAAAAACGAACCGGTTATAGCGACGGTTTTTTCCGTCGTTATAACATAGAAAGCCGGATTTTTATGCTATAGCGGCGAAAAAATCCGTCGCTATAGCCGGTTCGTTTATAGTTCGCACCTTATGGTTCGCTAGAGAGACTGACCGTATATATATATATATATATATATTATTGGATAGGATTATAAAATTGATCAGCTATATTAAATATATTATAAAATATTACTAATTAGATTTATTCATATAACTCGAAATAAAAAATCGACATATAAAGTCGCAATCTATATTATTTTCTTATTAGATATGAGGATGATTTATTTATTCCTTTTAACCTTCCCATAATTTTTTTGTTATCATAAATTTCTTGCTTCAATACTGTTATTTTCTTCTTTTGTAGAATTTATTTTTTCTTTTCTTGTAAGATTTTATTTTTAGCTAATTTGGTGTTAGATTTATTTTATTTTGGTTCTTTTTCTAATATTGTAATACTCTTTTTCTTTTGAGAACTTGGATACTCTCCGAGTAGATAATAGTTTTCGACTACTGTAAATGGTAATTGTAGATATGCTAGATATGATCATAACTGAATATATGGATGGAAGATGGAAGATGGAAGATGGAAGATGGAAGATGTGACAAGTCTCTTACTATTGTTTTCTTGATTGACTTTTATTTTTATTAAAGTTTGTAACACAAAGGCTTAAATATGAATTAATATCCTGAATTTTTAATTTTTTTTTATTTTAGAGATTGTCTTTTCAATTTTTTCAATTAGGTGATTAAACTTTTAATTTTTTTCACTTGCAAATTGACTTCTCAATTTTTTCAATTAGGAGATTAAACTTTTAAAAAAAATCACTTTAGAGATTGTCTTCTCAATTTTTTTAATTAGACGATTAAACTTTTAATTTTTTTTATTACGTCTAACTGATAGTGCCACGTCAGAAAATTGATGACATTACAGCGAACTAAAAAATATATTTATGTGTAATATTGTCTCATTTCAACATTTATCCAATTAATTGTTTATCAAAAAAGGTAAAATATAAGACCATTATTAATTTTTTAAAGTAAATTTAATGACAATTTTATCATTTTTGGTATAAAAAATTAATTATATTAATTATTGATGATTATGAAATAAACTTACAGTTCAGGGTATTAATCTATATTTAAGCTTTAATTTTTTATACCAAAAAAGGTAAAATTGTCATTATATTGATTATTGATGATTATGAAATAACAAGATTTAATTAGTAGTACATTTATACATTTTAAAATACTTATCATTATATTGATTATTGATGATTCTGTTAAGCTGAGTTTTAATGTATTAAATTTACTTGTAAAAAAATAATAATGGTCTTATATTTATCCTTTTTTGTATAAAAAATTAATTGAATAAATGTTAAAATGAGACTCAATATTACACAAGCATTTTTTTAGCCACATGTCGCTGTCATGTCATTAATTTCTGACGTGGTACTATCAATTAGACGTAATCATAAAAAAAATAAAAATTTAATCCCCTAATTGAAAAAAATTGAAAAGACGTACAATCCCCAAATTGAAAAAAGATTAAAAATTTAGGGTATTAATCCATATTTAGTGTGACGTCCCCAAAATAGGTCCACACAACCCATTTTGAATCGCCAAAATACATGGTACAGAATTCAACTACAAACTTCATATTTACAACTATTACTATGTCGTGCAAAATACGACCACACATAAACTGTGAGTTTCAATACAAATAACAGTACACACACTTCAAACCAATGATACTTTACATAAAGGTACAATCAATAATTGTTTTAGGAATTAAAATTTTTGAAAAATGTTCAAGGAAGACTTCGTACATGGGCGGTCATGCTTCTAACTTATAATAGATATCATAGGACTGGAGAATTAACTTTGGTTGATCCAATAGACCCCAAAGAAGAACGAGAATATTACTATCCTGTTCATTCCAATGATGTGTATCTTCTTGCCATATAATTATCTTCATTGTCTCAAACTGAGAATTATATTCCAACCATATATACTCCAAGATCACTACAAGAAAAGAGGCTATCAGCGACCAAAAATATCAGCGACCGCAAAATACGGTCGCTAGTGGTGGAATCAGCGACCGCCTTTGGCGACCATCATAAAATCTGGTCGCTAAATTATATCTGCGACCGCACGCGGTCGCTATCCGGTCGCAGGTGTGTTTTTGCCGCCTAAAAATTAGCGTGAATTGCTCGCGGGCTTTTCTTCAGCGACCAAGGAGTTACAGCGACCGCATGCGGTCGCTGATATATCCACGTCATTAAACACTAGCGACCGCATGCGGTCGCTGAAAGCGGTCGCTGATGCTTTTAAATATTCTCAGCAACAGGCCTGGACAACAGACGCGAAACGGAAAGAAAAAGAGGGAGACAGAGAAGGAGAGAAGAGGGAGAAGGGGGAGAAGAATAGGGAGAAGAGGTGCCGCCCATTGCTACCGCCTCACCGCCACCGCCCGCTGCTATCGTCGCCGACATTTAGGTATATATTAGTTATACTATGAATGATTTTGGTATACAATGAATGATTAATTTGGGTAATGTATACATATATGCATTGATATGTTGCTATGAATATATATATATATATATATATATATATATACATATATACATGTTATTATATTGATTTGTTGCTATGAATATGTATATATATACATAAATTTGATTAATTTGGTGTATGTATACCCCATTGTTAAGAACCCTTAATTAGGTTTAATTTGGATAATTAGATTTAATTTGGGTAATTAGGTTTAATTTGGGTAATTAGGTTTAATTTGGGTATTGTATACTATATATATATTCTTTGTAACATTACTAAGTTACCATTTACTTAGTTGTCAACTAATAAATAAATAAAAATTTGTGATCACATATGTATTTAGTGATCATTTTGGATGATAAACAATTTCCATGGAATGAAAATAAAAATTCATTCAATTCTCTTAATTTTTATTCCGTTTGAAAAATTGTGGAATGAAATTCATACTAATAGCTAGTATAATGGATGTATATGATCACACACCATCAACAACAACGACTAATATATGTAAACATGAGATATTCTTAAAAATCATTCCGTTCTATTTTTCAATCCATCCTCAGCATAAATGAATTTATAATAAATTTAGCCGATAGAAATATATATACTACTATCCGACTACTCCCTCCCGTTTGCAAAAAAGCTATTATAATTTTATAATTGTAATAGCCAACCCAACCCAATATAGAGTACTGATTTTCCAATATGCAAACTTAGATGCTATATTATGAATTAGGTATTAGGAATCCCAAATAATTTTAAACAAGTCTACCATAAATAAAAAAGCACAGCCTTTACTTGGCTTACCCACCCAATATCAATGAATCTTCTCTTTTTCTTAGTATCTTATTTTTCTTAGTTAAAAAATAAATTATAAGTCAACAAACTCTACCACCAACGGCAACAAGAAATATTACTTCTTGACACATTCAAATGGAAAAGGTATGGTTTCAATAAAATAGTGTACTAATAAGTTAAAAAGCTAATACTATAAGTAAGCAAATTCACTAAATTTCTCCTCAATTTAAAAATATAAAAAAATATTATGAACTTTAAAGTCAGTTTTTAAAATATATATTAATTCATTTAAACTTTGAAAAAAAGTTCTTTGATTGACTTGACAAGTCAAAATATATCTCTACTGTTGGATGGATGAGAATTTATTTACGACCAACGAATAGGAGGCATACAACTGATAAGTACACAATATTCATGATTTTTTATTCCTTTACATTTGGTTTTATTACATGTTTCATGTGTATATGAGCTTAATAAGTTGTTTATTATTTTCAGGTGAATTAAAGCTAAAAGGATGGAAACAAGTTGATTTGGAGTTGAATTGAAGAGGAGTTTGACCAGCAGTTGACTTTCTCAATATTTGGAGATTCCTACATGGAATTGGATTGATATTACTATTAGAATGAGGACTTCTTTGGACTGAGATTTTATTTCCTTATTAGATTCTATTTCTTTATGGAAACTAGTTATAATTGTAATTCCTTTTAGGATTTGGATTCCTAGTTCTTATAGGATTTAGGCCCTTGTCTAGCACTATAAATAGAGGATGATAGTTAAGGTTTTATTCATTCAATCTTCTACCAACTATCATACCTCATTGAAGTGCAGACTTGGAGCATGTCAGGCTAGTTTCTTTATTCAGTTCTAAAGGGAGGTGGAACCTTGTTACAAGTAATTAATTAATTGAGTATTATTATTTATTCCTTCTTGTATGAAATTTCTTCTGATAATCTGTTTTCATTGATTGCATGCTAATTGATCTAATTAATTTGATATGGCCAATTGAGTTAATTTAATCATTATCATATGCTAGATTAAGATTGGTATTACGTGTAATTGATATCTGTCTTCATCACAAGTAGTAAATTAGTGATACTAATTGTGGACAAGCTTTTGGGTATTGCTAAGATTATCAGAAAATAAGTTAAACAAATCGAGCTTATGTGTTTGTTGCTTGGATTAGCCTAATTCTCTATTTCTTAATGCTTCTATCATATTAAATCTAGAGAGCTTGTTCTAGGTTATATGCTAGTTGAATCTGGTGAAGAGCTTGTTTCATACAGTGAATATCTAAGGAGAATTTCGGATAGCAGAGCTTATTGTTATCTAGGGTTAATAGTTTCATTGAAGGGTAAAGAATAATAACTTGATTAATTGATTGCTGTGCTTGGTGAAACTGAACTACAGAACTGAAGTTTTTACATATCTGGTTAATCTCTTTATTTAAATTCTGTTTTTCTTAGTTTAAAACAATTTCAAAAATTCCCCATCTTTATTTTCTGTTAAAATAGTAGAATAAATCTAAAACAAACTCACTCTCCGTGGGATCGATCCTTGCTTACTACTGTGCTAATTATTTAAATTCGTGAAGTGAAAGTGAGGTTAATTTAGGAGTGTAAACGACAGCTCCCAAATTTTGGCGCCGTTGCCGGGGAGTGCTATTTGTTTTTGTTTATTCTTTGTTTTTATTTTTATTATTTTATTTTTATTTTTATTTTTATTTTTATTTTTATTTTATGACTCAATCCTCTCACTCTATTAACTCTAATTTTGATCAAGAGATAGAGAAAATTGCAGATACAAAAGAAGCTCTTATTCCAACACTTAAAAAGGAAAAGATGGCGGTGCCGAACAACAACCGGACTTTAAAAGAACTGGCTACTCCAGACCTTGATCAGCCATCCTTGTGTATTAAATATCCTACCTTAGATGTTGCTTTTGAACTTAACTACGGACTAATTCGCTTTTTGCCTATTTTTCGTGGTCTAACAGGTGAAAATCCATATACGCATCTAAAGGAGTTCCATATGGTGTGTTCCACGATGAAATCACAAGGAGTGTCAGAGGAGCAGATCAAACTTAGACTTTTTCCTTTCTCATTAGCAGATTTGGCTAAAGACTGGTTATACTATCTTCCTTCAGGATCGATACGATCATGGACTGATATGCAAAGGCTATTCTTGGAGAAGTATTTTCCTGCATCAAGAGTTGCCGATTCAAGGAAGGAGATATGTGGAATCAGTCAGTTCAATGGAGAAACTCTCTATGAGTATTGGGAAAGGTTCAAGAAGTTGTGTTCCAGCTGCCCTCCCCACCAAATTGATGAGCAACACTTGATTCAGTACTTCTACGAGGGACTGATACCAACGGAAAGAAGTATGATCGATGCGGCTAGTGGAGGAGCATTAGTAGACAAGACACCGGAGGCTGCAAGAAATTTGATTGCAAACATGGCCGCTAACTCACAACAATACGATCATGCTCCACAAAGGGTAAGTGAGGTAAGCACGAGTGAATTGGCACAACAGATTTCTAACTTAACTGCTGTGGTGCAACAATTAACAACAGAAAATATACCGATTGCAAAAGTATGTGGAATTTACTCAAAATCAGGGCATACAACAAATGATTGTCCCATAGTGCAAGAGGATGTAATTGTTCATCAAGTTAATGCTGTGGGGGCATTCTTCGGACAAAATCCGCATCAATGTGATCCTTGTGCAGAAACTCACAATTTCGGATGGAGAGATCATCCCGACTTGAGCTATGAAGGTACTAGGCCACCAATGCAACCTGTCCTTTCAAGTATGCAGCAAGATCTTCAGCAGACTCAACCTCAGTACCACACAGAAAACCAAGAAGTACCTGTCAATTCTGGGACATCTATGGAGGATATGTTCAAGGCATTCATGAGCCGAACACTACAGTTCATGAGTCAGACACAGCAGTTCCAGCAGGAGACAAGAACTTCTGTTCAAGATCTGAGGGATCAAGTTGGTCAGCTTGCAACCAAAGTAGGGAGGTTGGAATCTCAAGGCTTCGAGGAGTTACCTCCTCCGTTTGTTGAGAACTTCAGTACAATGGGATTTGACGAAGAGGAGCAGGAGGATTCAGTGCTTACTCCGGGAACAGACTGTAATATGGAATTTGACGAGAATGAACAAGAGGAAGAAGAGAATAATTTGATAAATTCTGCAGATCTCGACAAGAAAGACGTGGATTCATCTCCATCAGTACAACTAACAGAAACAAGGAGTGCTACACACCATCGTACCTTTACCATGAAATTGGACAATGCAAAGTTCCAGTTCAATGCAGATCAGGCTAAAAGGTATCTTGATAATATTAAATCTATTTTTGTTATTGATGTTGTGGATTATTTAGTGCAGAAATCTTTTGATCGAATACAATTATACGAGGAGGATTTGGTGGCTGGAAAGGAGCAAAATCATGAAGTACACAATGTTCCTCAATTAAGGAAGAAACTGTTACCAATCCACTTGAAGTTCACAACTCCAATTACATAGAACGAGAGGGAAGATGTCAAGCCAATGACAATAAACAAGGGCAGCTGCTTGGGAGGCAACCCAAGAATTCAGATTTGATCTTTCTATCCCTTTTCTTTTTAATTTGTTAGTTGTAGTTCTTTCTTCTTTGCATGATTTTCTTACATTGGGGACAATGTAAGGTTTGAGTGTGGGGGGGAGAGATTTAGGTTTTTATTTTATATTTAGGGATATTTAATCTGCCAATTTTGAAATGAAATAGGACCATCTTGATGCCTTGAATTATTTTTTTTTAAATTTTTTGAAAAATTTGATTTTCATAATTCTATTTTGCCTATGTGTACGAAGGTTAAAGTCAAAAATGAGAATCAATGCTAAAAATTCAAAATCTGTTTAATGCTTAATTGGTTAATGATTGAGAAAAACTAAGTCATGATCCATAGTAATTGATTTAAATTGAATTTGTGTCTCATGAGCACTTGAACATGTGATATATGCTTAGTTGGCTAAGTTATCTGTGGAGTTGTCTATGTGCACTAATCTCATGCTCTAGAACTATTGAACTGCTTAAGCGTTTTGCAGGACCATGTGAAAAAAATAAATTGGAAACCAGTGAAATTGTTGAAAAAGAAACACAAGAGAAGTCATGTGATGGGATGAGATGGAGCGTAAAACGCACTCTCCTATAAACACGTGCGGATAAGTGAGATGGAGCATAAAATGCACTCACTTACAAAAGAATGATTGAGGAAGGTGAAACGGAGCATAAAATGCATTCACCGAAAATAAAAAAAATTAAAATGAAAAAATTCTGATAAAAAATAAAGCAGAAAAAGTATGTTTTGAGTTTTTGAGTGGTGTGCACGGTTTTTGCTCCATGGTAACTAAGTTGAGTAAGTATGTGGATCATAGACAAGGGCTTATGTGGTTACAATTTAACTTAATAAAACTCATTGGTGAAGTGGTGAGGTACTTATCTTGAGTTGATTGATGAAGCGTTGATCATGTTTTTGTGGGTTTAGTGTTGATAATCATGATTTGATCTTAAAATCTTTTGACGTTATGGTTGAGTAGAGTTTCTAAAAATTAAACTTTTAGTTTACACGAGGACGTGTAAAAGACTAAGTGTGGGGGAATTTGATAAGTACACAATATTCATGATTTTTTATTCCTTTACATTTGGTTTTATTACATGTTTCATGTGTATATGAGCTTAATAAGTTGTTTATTATTTTCAGGTGAATTAAAGCTAAAAGGATGGAAACAAGTTGATTTGGAGTTGAATTGAAGAGGAGTTTGACCAGCAGTTGACTTTCTCAATATTTGGAGATTCCTACATGGAATTGGATTGATATTACTATTAGAATGAGGACTTCTTTGGACTGAGATTTTATTTCCTTATTAGATTCTATTTCTTTATGGAAACTAGTTATAATTGTAATTCCTTTTAGGATTTGGATTCCTAGTTCTTATAGGATTTAGGCCCTTGTCTAGCACTATAAATAGAGGATGATAGTTAAGGTTTTATTCATTCAATCTTCTACCAACTATCATACCTCATTGAAATGCAGACTTGGAGCATGTCAGGCTAGTTTCTTTATTCAGTTCTAAAGGGAGGTGGAACCTTGTTACAAGTAATTAATTAATTGAGTATTATTATTTATTCCTTCTTGTATGAAATTTCTTCTAATAATCTGTTTTCATTGATTGCATGCTAATTGATCTAATTAATTTGATATGGCCAATTGAGTTAATTTAATCATTATCATATGCTAGATTAAGATTGGTATTACGTGTAATTGATATCTGTCTTCATCACAAGTAGTAAATTAGTGATACTAATTGTGGACAAGCTTTTGGGTATTGCTAAGATTATCAGAAAACAAGTTAAACAAATCGAGCTTATGTGTTTGTTGCTTGGATTAGCCTAATTCTCTATTTCTTAATGCTTCTATCATATTAAATCTAGAGAGCTTGTTCTAGGTTATATGCTAGTTGAATCTGGTGAAGAGCTTGTTTCATACAGTGAATATCTAAGGAGAATTTCGGATAGCAGAGCTTATTGTTATCTAGGGTTAATAGTTTCATTGAAGGGTAAAGAATAATAACTTGATTAATTGATTGCTGTGCTTGGTGAAACTGAACTACAGAACTGAAGTTTTTACATATCTGGTTAATCTCTTTATTTAAATTCTGTTTTTCTTAGTTTAAAACAATTTCAAAAATTCCCCATCTTTATTTTCTGTTAAAATAGTAGAATAAATCTAAAACAAACTCACTCTCCGTGGGATCGATCCTTGCTTACTACTGTGCTAATTATTTAAATTCGTGAAGTGAAAGTGAGGTTAATTTAGGAGTGTAAACGACAGCTCCCAACAACCCACATATATAATCACATACAGTTTACTTAGTTTGCATAACAGAACAGCTAGAAAATAGTGCCTAATATTTTTAGGTACAAAACACAATCTTAATATAACCTACTACAAACTTGCTTCAAAAAAGAATAAGAAAATGACTGACATCCAAAAGAATAGAGCATCGGATGAACTGCCTTGCCGAGTCTTCTCTATGTAAGCTCCTCTTCTTCACATATAAAGCATAGACTATTAGTATCAAATATAAAGGGTTATCTAGGAAGCAAAATTAATTAAACACTAAACAAAAAGAACAAGAATGAAATTGATCTAGTTGAACTGTTATAATGGGAAGATGTTATAGGTTCAAGGGGCTTAGGATATGTTAACAAGAATAATCTATGATCCTATAGAAGAACTATGACTAATCAAGTTAGGATTCTACAGCTATATCATAAATCCAGGCAGGACGAAAGTATTCAGACAAGAGAATTAAATGTGTCACCAATCAACTAGTTTCCTTTGAAGCTTGAAGATGGGAGAAGTATGGTTTGAACATGTATGGTTGGAGCTGTGTTGTTGTTTGAACACCCTCAAACAATAACAGCTTACATGTATGTTGAAATGTTAATCATATACGTGTATATGCCCAAGTCATATGTTTACAATTATGCTTAAATGTTAATCATATGCTTACAAGTATGCTCAAGTCATATGCTTACAAGTATGCTTAACGCATATGCTTACAAGTATGCTCAAGTAATATGCTTACATAAGGATACATCTATATGTATTTATATGCATCATAAATGACATTGGGCTGAATTGTAAATATCTAACAAGGGGATACAATAATTCTTGTTTGCAATAGGTACCGTGGTATCATGGACCTTTATTCAGACCGAAGTTGGATGAGAAAACGAAAGTCAAGTTCCCAAATAGGTGCTACAACTGAATTTAGAACTGGTTGTCAGGTGTTTCTAGATTATGCATATAGTCATCCGGAATGTGTGAATGGTCAGAACAAGATAAGATGCCCTTGTTTGAAGTGTAAAAATCAAAATTATATAGACAGAGACATAGTAAACTATCATTTACTTGTTTCTGGGTTCATGAGAAATTATGAAGAATGCTGGTGGGCACATGGGCAGAGAAGAGATAGTGGCTATGCACAAGTACACACTCGGGGCAGCAGTACCCATCGTATGAATGCCATGGTTCATGATATTGCAGGGCCGGATTTTGATTGGGAACAAGGCAGAGAGCAACCTATGAATTCTGATGCCAAAGCGTTCTTTAAGTTGTTAGACGAGGGTAGCGAGCCGTTGTGGCATGGTTGCACCAAGCACACTACATTGTCTGTAGTGGCGACATTACTTAACATCAAGGCTGATCACAACATGAGCCATGAGTGTTTTGAGTCGCTATTGAAGGCCATTAAGAGTATGTTGCCAGACGATGAAAAATTACCCGATAACTACTACTACTGTAAAAAAATGGTGAAGAAGTTGGGTCTTGGATACCAAAAGATCGATGCATGTTCGAACGATTGCATGTTGTTTTATAAGGAAAATGAACAAAAGACAAGGTGCACGTTTTGCAGTCATGATCGGTTCAGGCCTAATAAAGAGGGTGTGACTACAAAAAAGACAAGTATATCTTTTAAGATTTTAAGGTATTTTCCAATTACGCATCGGTTAAAAAGGTTGTACATGTCTTCAAGAACAGCTGAACATATGACTTGGCATGCGAAATCTCCAGCTAAAGATGGAGAACTTAACCATCCCGCAGATGGGCAGGCTTGGAAGGATTTTAACTTAGCACATCCTGGATTTGCATTGGAACGTAGAAATGTGAGGCTTGGTTTGTCCACTGATGGATTCAACCCGTTCGGCCACTCAGCTGTTCCGTACTCATGTTGGCCTGTGATTGTTACTCCGTACAACTTGCCTCCATGGATGTGTATGAAACAATCATACTTGTTTCTTTCACTCGTGGTTCCTGGTCCTAAGAGTCCTGGAAAGAACTTAGATGTTTACTTGAGACCTCTTATAGATGAGTTGAAGGTATTGTGGGAGGATGGAGTACAGACTTGGGATGTTGCAACGAAAACAAATTTTAACCTTAGGGCAGCAGTTATGTGGACTATAAGTGATTTCCCTGCCTATGGTATGTTAGCTGGATGGAGTACACACGGGAAGTTGGCTTGTCCGTATTGTATGGAGCATACAAAGTCTTTCAATCTATCAAAAGGTCGAAAGCCTTGCTGGTTTGACTGTCATCGTCGTTTCTTGCCGATAGACCACCCGTTTCGAAGAAATAGAGAACACTTCAGGAAAGGGAAAGTAGAGAATGATATTCCTGCACCGCGATTGTCGGAGACGGAGATGCGTGACCGTGTGATGAGATTGCCGGTCATCCCATTTGGTAAGATTGATGCCACAAACATAATCAATGGGTTTGGCGAGTCTCATAACTGGGTTCGGAGAAGCATCTTTTGGGAATTGCCTTATTGGTCTACAAATTTGATTCGTCATAATCTAGATGTGATGCATATTGAGAAGAATGTGTTCGACAATGTGTTTAACACCGTGATGAATGTTACGGGGAAGACAAAAGATAATGATAAGGCACGTTTGGACATGAAAGATATTTGTAAGCGTCCTGAATTAGAACTTTATGAATCTCCTAATGGTAAGATTGTCAAACCGCATGCAAGGTACACATTGTCCAAAAAGCAAGTTGAAGATGTGTGCACATGGGTTAAGTCTCTGAAACTACCAGATGGATATGCGTCAAACATTGCAAGGTGTGTTACGGGTGGAAAATTGCAAGGGATGAAGAGTCATGACTGTCATGTGTTCATGGAGAGACTCATGCCTATAGCATTTCGGGATCTGCTTGATAAACCAATATGGGATGCTTTGACGGATCTTAGTCGTTTCTTCAAAGACTTATGTTCAAAAACATTAAATGAGAAGGACATGCCTCTACTTGAGAAGAACATCATAGAGATCACGTGTAAACTGGAAAAAATATTCCCGCCTGGTTTTTTTGACTCCATGGAGCATTTGCAAATCCATCTTCCCTATGAAGCTCGTATTGGGGGTCCAGTTCAATATAGATGGATGTACCCTTTCGAAAGGGTGATGGGAAACCTTAAGAGGAAGGTTAAGAATAGAGCTTATGTCGAGGGGTCGATATGTGAGGCATACAGTTTCGATGAGATATCTACGTTTGTCTCAGACTATTTTCCGGACGAAGTCTTGACAAAGGCCAATCGAGTCTCGAGACATGATGATGGGGGAAATGTTGAACTAAATGGTCGGCTTTCTGTATTTGGTCTATCGGGCCGCGCTTATGGAAAAGGGAAGCGCATATTCCTCTCTGAGCTGGAATTACATGCTGCACATACTTACATTCTTCTCAATTGCGAGGAGATTGACCAATTTGTGAGGTACACACGTAAACTTGAAAATTTATCCCTTAACTTTCAATGACATGTAATATACATTCCAATATATTAATGTTTATAACATTGTATAGATTGTACGATGACGAGTTAAAAGTGAAGCATCCCAGCATAACTGATAAAGATATTCAAATCAATCGTGATAAAAAATTTGCACTTTGGCTAAAGGACAAAGTAAGTTCAATTTCTTAAGCACGACATATATATATATATATATTTATATATATATATATTTATATATATATATATATATATATATATATATATACTCCATATTAACGATGACTTCATTTAATAAGATGGAGTTTTTGTAGGCTTTGACTGAGGGATCAACGATTCCGGCTAATGTACAAGTCCTAGCTATGGGACCAGATAGGGACCAAGTCAGCCACAATGGTTACAAAATAAATGGTTGTGAATTTCATACAAAGCCATATGGGCACGGTAAAAGAACAACAAACTCTGGAGTGTGTGTCCAAGGAGATTGTTACAATGAGCTTGGTCGTGCCTTTTATGGGGAGTTGGAGGAAATCGTAGAGTTGTCGTACAAGGGCACGTACGGGGGTCATATTAACTTGTTCAAGTGTCATTGGTTTGATTCAGAAAAAGGGATACGTGTTGACAGACATGGAATCGTCGATATTGACCTCCATAGGTCTGCGTACTCCAACGAACCATTTATTTTACCAACTCAAACAGTACAAGTATACTACACTCCTAGTCCTATTAGGAAAAGGGATAGACCGCCTACAGATTGGCAAGTTGTAATTCATACTCCCGCGCGCAGTCGTGTAGAAGTAGTTGATGGGGAGATTTACCAAGAGCATATGCTTCATGCTCAAACTATAATAAATGTGGAGGACGACAATGAAGTAATCCAGTTAGATGGTGGAGATGAACCACATGAATTAGATCCTGAGTCAATACTTGTGTTAGATGACATTGATACTGAGGAGGAAGAGTTACTAACTGAATCTGACACTGAATCTGAAGCAGATGATGGTTATGAATCTGCAATACGTATACAAGATGATTCTGAATCAGACATTGACACTTGAACAAAGGAAATGTATGTTTAGCATTACATGTTTAGCATTTTCTGTCATTATTGTCATTTTATATTCATATATATACATGTAATCAAATATAACTCATACTAACATCTTTATATCACTGACATGTTTATGTACTTAACTATTTAAATGCAATTTCCTGTCATTATTGTCAATTTATATTCATATATACATGTAATCAAATATAACTCATACTAACATTTTGAAATTTGTAATATATAGATGGCTTCTGAAGCAGCGCAAAAAAAGCGTGGCTTGGGTAGGGGGCCTAATCATGTGCCCAAGGCCCCTACTAATCCGGATGATCGGATTCTTATTCAGATTCGTCCTCCTCCGAATAGCACGTACGTCCCGCATCATTTATATATAAGCATTTTAGATTCCATTTATACAAGATATATAACTAATGTAAATTGCTTTAATATATCTACTTATCTTTGATGTAAATTATTGTATATTATAGTGATTTTTCAGATAATAAGATCGTCAAGTGCATATCACAATTGTGCTTACAGAATTGGCCCACACCTGTGATTACGTGGGCGACCACACCTATCGCCCACAAGGATGCAGTTTGGGCTGAATTTCAGGTATTTTTTTTAATTATGATAGATAATATAATATTCTAAGGATAATTGTTTAATAGTGTTGGATTATATGTTCAAAGTATCATTTTAATATTATTATTGTTATTTTATTTGCAGAAAAGGTATAGATGGGAAGACGCGCAGGCTTCAGTGATACAGACACTATTTTGGCAGAAGTGCGCCGCCCGCACCAAAGACAATTTGAACAAAGAACGACAAAAAGCCCTTCACAATGCATTGATCGACCATCCAGGCCAGGGTGAGGATTACATGCATGAGCATAGCCCCTGGTGGTGCACCCAGTCCATATTGGCTGAGATGTGTGCCCAATGGAGAGATGAGACCTGGGTCAAAAGACGCAAGACTGTCGCCACTAACAGATCCTCGGGTGTACCTGATGGCGAAAAGGCTAAAGGAACCTACAGAGGCGGCAGTATTTCACAGTTGTAGCATATCACTGCCAGGGTACGTATGAATAGTTTTAATATGTTTGCAATTATAAATTGTAGAATATCACATGTGTACTTAGTAATATTGGAATATATTTTGTATAGGAGTCTCAGTCTCAAGGTCAGCCTATCCATTGGCTGGATGTGTACGTGGCCTCCCGTGATGGTCTGCCTGATGCTGTCCACATAGCGGTAATAAGTTTTAACAACTTAATCTTGCTTATCAAGTTTTACGCCATTCTTTAGAATTTTACCAATTTATTTTTAACTATTTAATTGTTAACATGATGACAGGATACTTATAAGCTTTTATTGAATGAGCGCTATCCTGAAGGCACCCCACGTCCGCCAATTGATCAAGAATTGTGGGAGAGGGCGTCTGTTGTGAAGAAGAACTACGTCAAAGGTCAAGGACAACGACGACGCCCATCCTTCAGTGGCTCAGGCAGCTCTGCTACCCAGTCTTCACAGTCATCGAGTCATCCAGCCATTCATACTCCTGCTGACTGTGTGAGAGCTATATGTCAAGATCGCGATCTTCTAAAGATACTGGGCGGGCATTTGGCGGCTCTGAGTGCTGATGAGTTAGCTGATGCAGTGGCGGCAGCAGCAGCATCACAGCATGGGCATGGCGACGAGGTAATCAATCTTATTTATTACAATCAAAGTAGTGACTTATATATATATATATATATATATATATATATATATATATATATATATATTGTTGTGTTTAAAAACAACTGTATATTGTCGATCGTAACACCAGTATCAACATATATACTATATTATATGTAATTTGTTTTATTTTTTTGTTAATTACAGGGTGATCAAGATCAAGGAGAAACTAATTTGGACAATGATGCTTGACGACTGATTTAGTGTTGTTTTGTAGTTATTTGAGAATCTTATACTTTTATATTCATTCTTTGGATGTCTGTATGTTGCTTAAAGATTATATTTGTTTATATTTATTCAATTTATATCGGTTTTTAAAGGTTTATATAGTTTATATACTAGTTTGGTGTATGTGTCGGTAAATGGACGATGGATGTTATATTGTTGTGCATGTTTATGTGTTGGGATAAAGCAGGTACAAAACAGGTATATAAACTGTACCTATACAAAACAGGTACAGTTTTTTGGGAATTCGACAAAACAGCAAAATTTTGGGTCCAATGTTTTTTTACATCAGCGACCGCATGCGGTTGCTGATTAGTATAATCAGTCGCTAATCATATGGGGATTTCAGCGACCGCATGCGGTCGCTGATTACAGTCGCTGACACGTGGCACACGTCAGCCTGTGGCCCTGAACCATGCTGACTCATTTTAGCGACCGAAAGGACAATAACGGTCGCTAATGTCGGTTGCAGATAATGCGGTCGCTAATAGTGGTCGCTGATGTGCATTCTAGCGACCAGATTTTATGCGACGCTTATCAGCGACCGCATGCGGTCACAGATGGTTATCTGCGGCCGCATGCGGTCGCTGATATGCGGTCGCAGATAGGCTTTTTTCTTGTAGTGGATTATATAGATAATGCACATAGATATAGTCAGCAAGTGGATGCACACAATCATGTCTTATGATAACACCAATTTGTATGTGGTTAGACATCTTGTCTGATAGTGGCAACACACTCTTTAAGTTCTCAGTACAATTATTGCCACCCTATCATATAATTTGATGAGAACAACCACTAACTCGGAACATTATGGTTACTAACTCGGATCATTCTTCACTCCCCGACTAGTCCCAGCTTCACTCTTATTTTTTGAGAAGAACAATGGAACCAAAAGAAAAAGGGTGAGCTCAACTAGCCCAGTAAAGAATATCATGACTACGATCGTAAAGACTGAATTATGCTTAGTCCTCAACAGTGAAAATCTAACAGAATATAATAGACAACAAGTTTAAGATCAACCACTGCAGCGGAACGAATAATCTATTAGAAGAGTCAAATAGACCATAATGTCTATTATCTCACTACAAGAAAATGGCTTATTTCAGACGGAATGTTCCGTCGAGGTTAAGGATATTTCGTCGAGGATACCTTAATCCCGACGGAATATTCCGTCGGGGATTCGGTCAGGTTTAAGCACGTTGAAATTAAGTCCGTCGAGATTTTAGTCGAGGATTAGTAATTTCGACGGACATATGATCGACCGAATATTTCATTAATTTTAGCCTATCCTCTACCGAATAACATCCGTATAGAGTATTCGATCGGTATTTAATACGCTACGTGTCAACATACTGCTGGCCGAAAATTTCGTCGATTTTAGGTAATCCTCGACAGAATATCTTCCGTACGTCGAGCTTATTCGGTCGGTATTAAGCTGCCACGTGGTATATCCTGTAAAATGTAAAAAGGCTTATTCCCGACTGAATTCCGTCGAGTTTACCTTATTCCGTCGAGGATAAGGAGTTTTTTTTAAAATATCTGCTCTGTTTTGGTAACATCCAGGGTTTTAACCTATATTTTTATACCTGTAAACCTGTTTATATTTCCAACAATACAATCAATATAATAATAACCTTCTAATCACATGCATACAAGTCCAACATATATAACTTTTGTTCACATGCATACAAGTCCAACAAAAACATTTTTATACTTTATATTAACTACAATATGTCCTATTCTCCATAAGATATACAAAAATACTCTTGAACTACGTACAATAATCCTTGATATATACAAAAATAAATTATATACAAGGTTTAAACTTTAAAAATGTCAAATATCAACTAAACTAAGTCAAGCCAGTAGTACTACCGCCAGTGTGAGGAGGATCATCGGTCGAACATCGACGTTGCTGCTCTGGAGTATGAAAATCGTCATCGACGTCGTCCCTCCACTCGTGATCAGAATGAGCATCTTGTTGATACAATTAAAAATATAACTCATTAGTCCATATATATAATACAATTAAAGATGCAAATAAATGAAAATTAAATAACATGTAGAATACAAAAATTGAAAATGAATAGTATATATACCTGAGTAGTCAAGGGCTGACTCAACAGCGGCCCAAAAGTGTCCAAGAGTAAGGTAACCACCATCCGGACCACCTCATCGCGTATCGTGGCGAACTGCTCCGGAGGGATACACGTACTATCGGCGGTGGAACCAGATGCGATGTCCTGAGCTAGCTGGTGGAGATGAGCACGGCTGGGGAGGTCCTGATGATGGAATAAAGGATCCGTACCATACCGCTCTGACACCGCCACTATAACCCTCTGGAACATAGCGTCATCTAAGTCAACGCCCGTATGTGATGGTCCCACGGGGGATCTCAGACGCAGACGCTGGCTAGTGCCTGTAAAAATAAATATAATATCAATAATAATCAAAATTCATCGAAATTCATGAACAATAAATCTATACTAAAATATTATACCTCCAGGTGGTGTATAAGCTAGTATCCTCGGTAACCCCAACACTTGATACCGACCGGTAGTGCTACTAGGAGGATCTTGAGATGCAACCCAAAGAGCCATCTTCTCATCCTGAGATAAACTAATCTCAGGCGGAGGGATAGTAGAATCTAATGTCTCGGGATCGCCCCTAGCAGCCTGTAACTCGCTACACGCGTGGCCCAGAGCTTCTCAAATTGGTCCTGTAATTTAATATATGTACATGTGAGTTAATTCGGTATCATCATATTAATTACGTAATATGATCCTAAATTATAACCATTGTAGTAAATGTAGTACCCATATTGTGGGACGACCCCGAAGTCGAATCCTTTGGCGTATGGACTCTATCCCAAAACTCCATCATAGTAGGAGATCGACCCAAGCTGCTCCGCATGGCCTAAATCATACATTAATTAATATCACCTTACTTTACTATAAATGCAGTTTAATATTAAACTAAACTAAATATAAATACATATCGACTTAACCTCCTGAAACGACTGCGAGCTAGAAGTATGTACAATCTGTAGTTGGCCTCGATTCTTCTTCATCTTCTCTGACTTGGTCTTGAAGGCAGCATCATCCCAGTATGTACACATGGCAGCCCATGCTGCATCTGATACTGCTGGCGGCTGATGATCCCATATAGTAGTCTTGGGAAATTCTTCAACTTCTCGGGCTGCCTTCGGTCGCATCTCGTACAGCCAGCCGACATAGTTCTTCAAAATGTGTGCGATAATAACAGCGTCGCTGTCCGCGTTAGTGATGTCGGCCTCATATCTATAATACCTTTATTACACGGACATAACGTACGTATCAATAATTATTCGAACAATATGTAAATTACTATGACCAAATTTTTGATTTAATATATGTAATTCGATGACTTATATGAAACTCACGCAACACTGTCACCGTAAAGTAAGCATCGTACCGCGAGTAGTGGCTAAATCGCATGCATCCCGGCTACAAGCATATGGCATGTACAGTCGTCTTAGCGACCGCATCCATAATACTAGAATACAAAATTTTAATAATAATATCATTTTAATTGAACATAATATATTATAGTTGAAACCTACACCGACGAGCCGACATCAACATGAACCGCGTCAGGAACTGCAGGCGGACGACCTAATCGACCCAGGTTAGGCCCTCGCTAACGCCGACGTCTAGCATCTGTATGTATAATATAGTTTTGACATTGTCAAAAAATAGTAAATGAACGTTTTTTATTAAAAAATTATGAAAATAAGTGTTATTGGGCCAAAACAAAATTAACTCACTACCTAATGAAGACGCCCTGGGAGCCGTCACCCGATCCTGTACTGCCGCCACCACAGCCAATTCCACCGCTATATCTAGGCATAGCCGTACTACTGAAATAACAGACATAAATGGCATTAGATTTCATTTAATTTATTCTAATGATTGCTTTTAGTAGTAATTTATTTACAAAACTTGAATAAGTTAAGAAGTAGTACATCGTGAAACCCGTCAGAATCAAAATCATTTTCATCCTCTAATTCTGTCTCTTCCTCTTGCGTATCAATTTCTTCCTCACTATCATCTTTTAAGACCACATACGGACTGACAACCACATCTTCCTCCACTTGGTCAACATCGGGTACGTCAACGACATTAACCCCCACCACATCGTCATCATATAGCAATACATGGCTGGGATTGCTAACTTGTTCTTGCAACGAGTCATCCGTTCCAGACAGATTAGTACCATCAAATGCCCGAGTCTTCGTTGTGACAACTGTATACCAGGGGGTTCTATAATTTACGACATTAGGGGCGTAGTACACTTGAGTTGCTTGGTTGGCTAACATAAATACGTCATCAGACTGTAACTTTGAATTTATATCTACTGTGACGATTCTATAACGATCAACTTTAACACCCTTTGCAGTATCTGTAGGGATTTCAGCACATAAACGCAGCGGAAATTAAAATTTTCTGAAACCCTAAAACAGGATCCATGCGAAAATATATTAATTCAGAGGTTTAGATTTATTTTAACGATTATCCAAGCTTGAATGGAGACGATGGAAATTCTGGAACAGCTTTGAATCTCCAACGCAATCCAAAGGAACTGCATCTCTACGGTATCCACACGAACGCCCCGCGAATCGTCACACGATCTGCAGCAAAGAGAATTGCGGTACTAGCCGCCAAGATCTGGATTTTGGAAGCTTTTCTCTCTAGTCTCTCTCTAAGAGCGGCTAGGGTTTGGGTTTATAATGATTACCCTAAAAACGGCTGATATATCATATATATAGCAGTTAAAGGAATTAACCAAAACCTAATCCAATTAGAAAAATAAAATCCGAATTTATATATATTATATCTTAATTAAGTCTTACTTAATTAATATACATATATATAAATTATCCTATTAATTAAATTTGTAATTTAAATACTATCAATCATATTGACATATTTAAATCCTTACAATTTAAATTAATTCTCTTTTAATTACGTTCTAAGTGTGTGACCCTATAGGTTATTATTACGTTGGCAATAATTTTAAAATTATAAATAGTGAGTGGCATCTAGTAATGCATCACTGCTACTCAAATAATAATAAGATCGATGATTCGATGCAACCTTTTCGTGACCAATGTTTCAATGTAATTTAATCTTTTTAACCTTGACATCCTAGATTAAACTCAAGTCATGGAATGTGTCATACTCTTCATAACTTAATCTGAGTTTTCTTGATCAATGAGTAGACTATATGAAACAAATCACTATTTGAGCATGGCCATGCATTTCATAGTCATACTCAATCAAGAGGCCTATGGATATCACCCCTAATATATAGGAGGGTTAAATTCCATCTAGATCACTCATATTCCTCACAAGATTCATGATGTACCCAATAATCACCTTTATTGTCCACCCTATTAAAGGTGACTTTTGATGATATCAAAGTACATAAATTCTTGTGTAGTAATATAGTGATTTCAGGTCAGAGGATCATTACATCATTGTCACTATGAGAATTGCTTATGACACTCTGCATAATGCTCCATGTAGAATTCTCATGGTGGGTCTGCCCAGTACATTGTTTTCTAACATGTACCTATGCATTAACTCAATATCTCATATATTTATGACCAATGAGATTTGACCATCAGTCAATCCACATACTAGTCTCAATGTATCATTGTTGTCCCATTAACAATAACACTTGACTAGGAACATTTAAGAATAATGATACTAATTGTAATTATATGATCTCATGTTCAAGTCACATACTTGTAGCCATATAATTTGTATCACTATTCTAAGGACTTTTATTATGCTAACATTTATATAACGCAATAAATAAAACCATAATAAAATAATTCATTTATTCAATCAAATATAATATCAAAAATATTAAGCAATTACATCAAAGAATTGGCCTCTAGGGCATAAACTCTAACAGTATCAAACCAGCGACATTTAACTTAAATCACTTCAAGAAAAAGCCTTAATTCTGGTGGAATATTCCCTCAGAAATAAGACTAGTCCGTCGGACCTAGATTATTTTCGAGGGAATATTCCGTCGGAAGTTCGGTCGTATATAAACGCGTCAGAGATAAGTTCCGTCGCAAAGTTCGTCGAACTTTTTTTTTACTGACCTATTCCCGATGAATTTCCATCTAATATAAGCTATCTTCGACGAACTAACTTTAAGGGAAACCTTCCGTCAAGTTTAAGGTAACCTTGATTGATTAAGTACAAGGGACTACTTCCGTCGAGGTTAAGGACCACTAATATCCGACGGATTGTTCTCTCGGAAATAGCTTATCTTCGACGAAAAATTAATTTGCATAAAACAATTTTAAAATCCATTCTCGACGAAATATTTCCTCGGAAATAAGGTAGTTCTAACGGAAAAATAAAATTGGTAATTTTTTTAAAATTAGCCTGGGACTTAAATCTGACGGAATATCCGTCGAAAATAGCCTATTCCCTCGAAATTAAATCAAAATTTTTTTTAATAAATTTTTTTAAAATGCAATTTCCAGGTATTTATACCTATTTATGTACCTGTAACCTGTTTTATCCCAATACATACAGACAATAATATATTTCACATTCAAATATTCAACGTAGTGCTAAAAACCTGTACCACTTCGCAACAACAACGTAATCGACTAACTGATCATCATCAACATCACAAGCTAACAATAACAAATATAAGCTAATGTTCTATCATCACATCAACAACAATATGTACAAATGTTTTACAATTTAATGAATAACATAAATATAATGTAATCTACTTATACAGACGCAACTATATAAACTATAATATGTACAAATATTTTACAAATGAATAACATTAATACTAATGAACTATAAACTAGTAATTGTATCATCATCGGGCGGAGGTGAACGACGCCGCTCTGGTGTATGAAAATCTCGGGCATCCTCTTGGTCGTCATCGCCAGTCTGCTCGTCATCGCTAGTTCGCTCGTCATCGCCACCCTGTTGAAAGAATTATAAATAAAAATCATTAGTCCGTATATATGTGAGAATTAACAAGCTAGCCTTAATTGAAAATAAAATAAACAATAAGAATACCTAAGTAGGCGGGGGCGGATGAAAAGCCTCCTCCAAGAGGGTAATCACCATTCGGAGCATCTCGCTGCTGAAAGCATCGAACTGCTCCTGAGGTAATCTCGTACTCTCTGCGGAGGCCCCTACTATAATATCCTGAGCAACCTGGTGAAGATGAGAACTTCTAGGCAACCGCTGATAGTGAAAGATCGGATCGGTATGGAACCTATCCGACACGGCGGCTATTTGCCTCTAGAATATCTCGTCATCCAAGTCAGAGCTCGTATGAGATGGTCCGACATGTGCTCTCGGACGTTGGCGCTGGCTAGAGCCTATAAAAATAGACAAATTCCATTACTAATAATAATTTATATAATGTGATAAATTATGATAATTTCATGAAACATAAAAAATATTATTACATCCAGGTAGTGTATATGCGGGTATTCTTGGCAGACCCAACACTCGATATCTTCCGGTACTGCTAGAAGGGGGATCTTGAGACACGACCCATAGTCTCAGCTCTTCATCCCGATATAATACAATATCGAGAAGGGGGTGGTGGAATCTAACGGCTCAGAACCCTTTAAAAATAGCCTCCAACTCAGCTATACGCTGTTCCCGAAGCTTCTGAAAACGATCCTGTAATTTATTTTGTATACGTGAGTTAATTATATCATTTTATTAATGATTGAATATTAATAAAAGCTAAATAGTAAGATGAGTTTTTCCCGTATAGCTAATGCTGCCTAAGACAAAGCACGCTCGTCCTTAGGCGTGTGGGTTCTATCCCAAAACTCTAACATAGTCGGATCTCTGCCCAAGGTCCTCCTCATGGCCTAATAAAAAAATTCATAAAACAGGTATTAAGTATTTGTGTGAGAACTTAATAACTAAACAACTAAATATAGCGCACTTACCTTCTTCACCTCCTTGAATGACTGAGAACCAGTGGCTGGCCACAGTTCTTCTTCGCCTGCTCAGACTTCTTCTTGAAGTCATCAGCATCCCAGTGCGTACACATAGCCTCCCAGGCTAAATCGGAGACTATGCGAGGCTGGTGAGATCTGATGGTGGTCCCGGGCTGGTCCTCAACTACCCGAGTTGCCCTCTGTCGCATCTCATACAGTCAGCCGGAGTAATTCTTAGCGACATGTGAAATAATCACATTGTCGCCAGCTGTCTGAGAGATACTCGGGTCATATCTATAATAAACCTATAACAAGAGTTTAAAAATTAGGAACAATTGATTTCGTCGAACTTAACAACTATGTACTAATTAATATAAAATGATTAACTTACGTGAAAATCCCGCAAGACAGTCTGCATAAAGGTGGCATCATACAGCGCATACTGGCTGAACCGCATGCACCCTCATGGGAGGTGCGTCAAACAGATAGCGTGTAAGGTGTGCTTAGCCACCGGGTCTAGTATACTACAGAAAAAATATAACAATATGTGTTATGTGAATTGTGTTTTGCAATAACTGACAGAAATATTAACAATAGAATAACACTTACTGTCCAAAAGCGACATCCATCGGTACTGTACGTGGAGCTGCCGGTGGACGACCAAAGATTTCGAGGTTTGTCCCTCAGTGTCGTCGACGAGGTGCATCTGTAATAATTAAAAAAATTGAGTCAATAAACATAAACTAATGCAGCTTGAGATATATTTAAATCCTAGTTCACACAACTTACTAGCTCCTGAAGACGAACCTTCATCGTGGCTACCGTTTCCCGAACAGGATCGCCCACCACCTCGGCGACCTCCACCGTTATGTCTAGCCATGAATATGCTACTGCAATAACCAAATTGGTAGATTATGAATATGTAAGGTTTAACAATGTGGTATTTACTAATATAAATGCTCATTTTCAATTATGTATGTCATCAAACCTATCAGATTCAACGTGTATATCATTCTCGGATTCGGTATCTTCCTCATCCTTAGTTTCGAGATCAGTTTCGTCATCGTTATCATCCTCAACGACTACATAATCATTCGCGATGACGTTTTCCTCGACATCCTCATCGTCAGGTACGTCAATGACATCAGTACTCATCACATCTTCAGCATTTAAAACTACGGCCAAAGGGTTGCTAACATCTTCTTGCAACGCCTCATCTATACCAAACATGTTCTCAGCATCAAATGCACGTGTTTTAGTTGTGACTACTGTGTACCAGGGGCTTCGAGTATTTATGACATTAGGAGCGTAATACACTTGAGTCGCTTGACTTAGTAACACGAACACGTCATCATATTTTAGTACCGACTTGATAACTACGGTTGTGATTCTATTACGATCAACTTTAACATCATTTTCAGTATCAATTCAGCTACACTTAAATGTAACTACCTTTTTACCCCCGTGATAATTGAGCACAACCACATCTTGTAAATGACCATAGTATTTGGACTCAGAATCTTAGTAGCAGCTTCACAACACCACAACCCCAGAATTGACTGATGTGAGTTCATTCAAGTCATCGACCCTTAATTTGTACCCATTCACGATGCAATCGGGAAAAGAACTAACAACTTTGTAAGGTCCTCGGATGACATCTATAAAGCGCTCAGAAATGTTCTCTTCTTCAACCCTTTTCTTAAACCACTGTTGGAAATTAGCATTAGTGAATGCTTCCAACTCTGCTGCATTAAAAGCTGGGTTAGAAGCATACGGTTCCTCTTCGAATAAACTGCGAAAATAGTAAAATGACTTTAATATATAGATAACTACACTTATAAATTACACTAAATGCGACAAAGAATTATTCATACCTGATGTATGATGATACTTCGGGCATATTAAAATGCACTTATGTAGATACAATCTTCAACTCTTTGTCGCTTAAGTAAGTCAGCGTCTTATGGCCAAATGTCTTAGCCGGATATGTGAATACAGCTAACTCATCATCAGCATGAGACAATGGACCAACGACCTCATTCCTACTTAAACAGTTGTGCTTCGTTGAGATAACATCGTCAAAATACAATGAGCAGAAGTTGACAAGCTCTTCCTTCGTATAGCGTTCAGCAATAGAACCCTCTACACGAGCTTTGTTCTTGACCTTTTGTTTTAATCGACGCATATACCTAAGATAAGTATACCACGATATATATGAGTATTATTAATATGAGCAACATAAAGCAATTTGTAGTTTATATTACCTCTCAAAAGGATACATCCACCGATATTGCACTGGTCCTCCAAGTTTGAGTTCATACGGTAGATGAATAGGCAGATGTTCCATCGAGTCAAAGAATCCTGGAGGGAAGATCATTTTGAGCTTGAAAATGGTAAGCACAATATTGTTCTCCATCTGATCCACATCACTATACTTAATTACAATTGAGCAAAGATCCCGAAAGAATTTTGAAAGTTTGGTCAATGCATCCACAACTTTTTCAGGTAACATCTCACGAAATGCAATTGGGATCAACTTCTACATGAAATTGCTCGACCTTACAACATCGCGATATGTTCTACGCATATTCATCTGGGAGCTTCAACCCACTAACCCACTTACACACGTCTTCAACTTGTTGCTTAATAAAACAAAATGGAGCTTTAGGTTTCATATTGTTAGGGCGAAGCCACAATTCTGGCCTAATGTTCAATGCCTCCAAATCTTTTTGAGCATTGTCATTGTCTTTGGTTTTACCACTCGCATCTAACACGGTCTAAAACAAGTTCTCGAAAACATTCTTTTCGGTATGCATGCCATCTATACAATGATGAACTGAAAGTGTGACCCAATACGGCAACTCAAACCATATAGGCGAGTGTGTCCAATTATAAGTCTTCCCGTACTCGGCTGCTCTCAATTTACTTTGCTCCTTCCCCGGCAAAGGAAAATCAAGATGGTTCAACCAACCCAAGACCTCACTGCCCGACAGTTAACCAACAACCCCCTTCTTCTCTGTCTTTCTGTTGAACTGTGCAAACATCTTTCTGTAATTGTGATCAAGAGGCAAGAATCTACGAGCAGTTCCAAAGAAACTATATTTTCGCCCATGCTGCAACTGATTGCCTTGCACATCCCCCCATACACACTGGACAGGACAGCTTCCCGTGAGTTGACCAACCACTAACCATCACAAGAGCCGGAAAGTCAGTGATAGTCTGTGACACCCCTAAATTCGGGTACTTCGATTCCACCGGATTTGGTGTTCACTGTACAAATATCATCTATCTATCTACCCATAATAAATGCAAACCATGCAATAGATAGAAATAAATCCTCCCCTTATGGGGTTACAACATCTGAAAATAAATACAATCCCAGGTCATACTAACCTTAAACATATGTGCGAAATCATAAACAAATAAATAAGTCTTTAAACAACATCAAGTCTTATCAATAAACATTCTTAAATTAAATAACAAGTCTTCAACACTTGTTAACTTTCCCCTTGCCTTTGCTAGTGGAAGGCTCGTCAGATCTTTTGTTCTTAAATGCAATATTATTATTACGCAAGAGTGAGCACGATTTCCCACAAGTATAACAATATGACAATAATATAATAACATGCGAGTGAATCAAAGACATCTGAATAACGAAAACTCGACTTTTGACTCAAGAATGAATAACAAGAATCAAAAGAACATCTGAGGGTCATAAGACCTCGAACTATGTCCTAGGTTGTAAAGTGTTTATACTTTAAACCTTTAACAGTCATAAGACTATGGACTCTACTTCACGTACTTAGGGGGATCAGCCCTTAGTACCATACTGTGCACAATATCTTAACGCTAAAGCATCGTCAATCCAATATAATAGGGTTGTTCATCTCAGTTTGACATCAGAGTCCGCACCAAAGGAAGTTTGGTTTGGATAAGCTCAATAATAGTTCTGAAATTTAGAACGCTCATCAACTATGGACTAGTCGAATCAATAAGGGTTCGCTAGTCTCACAAGGTTCAACAATAAAGATATTCAATTTGAATAACAAATCTCAAGAGTATACAATTTAGGAAATATTGTATAACTGAAGTAATACTTAAAAAGGGTTATAATATCTCATCTAAAATCTTGAACTTGAATAGTAAGAACAAAAACTTGATTGACATAGAATTATAAGTATCGAACTTGCTCAATTGAAGAATTTAGAATTTAAAGAAACTCGTTTAACAATAATAAGTTAAGGATAGAATACTTGCTCAATGTAAAAGTAAGATTTAGAAACTTGCCTCATGCGTAAGCTACAAATCTAGTTACAATTCAATTCCTCAACGTCCTACACATTACATTATGCATACGATGTCGATTAGTTTTCATAACTACCATGTTTTAATGTTGAACTATTCACTTAAGTTCAACTTACAACTTGGTTTATAATATTATTCGATGACTAACCACATAACATGAATGTAAACTCACAACATGCATATCACACATGTGTAACCCTCTAAACAATCATAATCAAGTTTTACAATCACAATATTCAAGTTCGCACTTAGTTTGTTAACTTGAACATTCACATTATCTTATACATGTCAATAACTTAGTTTATTAATCATGAACTTCAAATCATATAATATTCATATATGTAACTTAGAACAACATCTTTTATTGTCGAGAACACTACACTTGCGTACGTGCATATCCGACGCCCTCCGATTGTCTTTGAATACGCATCAGTCACAAAGATGGACTTCTTTACCCATTTTAACAACTTCAAATTGAAAAACTTAAAGAATGAAAGTTGTAGGTCTACTCGTTATCTTTCTGAATTATCCTGAATCGCCTTAATCGGAGTTCGTATGAAAACATTATGCTTATTTTACTATAGGAGGTCAAAACATAATTTTTTTCTCTACACTACCCCCGCTGGGGTGGGATTTAGGCCCGCTAGGGCAGGCATAAAGCCGACTGGGGCGGGCATGCCCTTGCGGTTCAGCAACAGTTCGCGATTTTGATAGTTTTTAGCCCAAATAAATGCAAATTAAACTAACACAGTGATTTCTATGAAGTATGAACTTCATATAAATATCGTACTATGTTACTAACATGTTTTTAACATCTTAAATCATGCAATTATTCAAATCAAATCATAAAATTTCACTGTTCTTGGTGTTCTTGACGGTTTTGAAGAAAAACACAAAAATCATCGTCACGGATTCGTTATAACTCCGAATCCGTCCGTTCAAAGTTTGTTTTCTTTGTTTAAACATGTATAATCATAATCTATTGTAAAATTTAAGTTAAACAAACAATTCATGGCATACGATTTGTACATAAAGGCCAAATATGTGTTCTTCATACTTTTCATGCTCTGTAAATCATAAAACTCTGATTAAAACATGTTTACATGAAATTGATTACACTAACACATGAATGTTTGATATATAACATCTTGTAGACATATACTAACATATATGTAACGCCCCCAAAATAGGTCCAATCCACCCAATCCATTCTAGGTCGCCACGAAATACACTCAACAAAAATTCCAAATACAAATTTTCAAATTCTAATTTTTAAACTGTCGTATAGAATACGACCACAGTTAAACTGTGAGTTTTAATACAAATATACACAACTCTCATGGTGCCTCGACCACAGCACCTTACAATGGTACCTTACATAAAGGTATAGTCAATAACTATTTTAGAAATTAAAATCTTTAGAAAATGCTCAAGAAAACCTTCGTACATGAGAGGCCATGCATCTAAGTTATAATAGATATCATAGGGCTTGAGAATTAACCTTGGTTGACCCAATAGACCCCAAAGAAAAATGAGAAGATTACTATCCTGTTCATTCCAATGGTGGGTCTTCTCTTACCATATAATTATCTCCATTGTCTCCAATTGAGAATTATATTTCAACCAAACTCGAAGATTATATAGTTAGTGCTCATAGATATAATCAGCAAGTGGATGTGCACAACTCTGTCTTATGATAACACGGAGTCGTATGTCATTAGACATCTTGTACGATAGTGGCAAAACACCCTTCCAAAGTTGGGTTCACCTCACCCTATTCGGTTAACCAAAATCAACGGTTAAATGACGTATAAAATACGACACACTTATCTAAAATTCTCAATAAAATTATTTTCATACTGTTTTGTGGGAAACTTCAACAGTTATAGACCCTCGTTCCCTGTTATCCCCACTAGACCCAGCTACACTCTTATTACCTGAAAGGAATTGTGAAGCAAAAGGGTGAGCACAAATAGCCCAGTAAATAATATCATGACTAAAGATAATTAAATTATCAATAGTTTTCATCAGTAATAAATCAGATATGCAGAACATATCGTAGATGATAGAAGTTTTCAACCATAGTTGCAGCGGAACGAACAATCCATTAGAAGAGTCAAATAGACCCTAATGTCTATTATCTCCTCCACGTTAAAAGTCCACTAACAATATTGTATCCCTGTAACATCAATCAAAAATTCCTGTCCATAATCATGTAAATAGTTCATAATCATAATTATGTTGATAAATTCCTCTTCGCACCTAGGACGGAGATGATTTTCATCACCTGTCTTTACCTGAAACATCAAAGATCATGGTTATACCAAATCATAGTTCTTGTTCATAATCATGTTAATCATTTTATCTTTGCACTCAGGCCAAAGATATTCAACAACAGGTCATCTTTGCACTACGGGCCAAAGATATTCAACAACAGGTCATCTTTGCACTACAGGCCAAAGATATTCGACAACAGGTCATCTTTGCATTACGGGCCAAAGATATTCAACAACAGGTCATCTTTGCACTATAGGCCAAAGATATTCATATCTTAAAGAAATATCTAATCATTTCAGAATTTATATAAATAATAATTATAACCAAGTTGATAAATTCACCTTTGCCCTTAAGCTAAAGATATTCAATTGTAAATTCAATGGTCATGATCATACCAGTCAACAATTCATCTTTGCACTACTGGCCAAAGAGAACCCATATTCATGGTCATACCAATAATCTACCCATCTTTACACTCAAGTCAAAGAGAACTTCCATCACCATGATTATAAAAATGTTATATATGATAATAAGAACAATATAATCAAAACATAGATCTAATTTCAAGAGTAAGATTCATAAATTAATGATAATTTGGTTAGAAAAAGAAATCAATTTTGTCGTGAATAGTAACCCGTGCATAGTACTCCGTGAATAGTGCCCCGTGAATAGTAACCCAGGCATGAAAAGATAAAAATTTCATAAGAAAAATTATACTAATATTCCGGTGAAATGATATTCAACCTAACATGTACCGTATTCGTGAATAGTGACGTATACGTGAATAGTAATTTTGACATAAAAAGGTAGAAATTTCATAATAAAATTCATACCAATATTTCGGTAAAATGATATTGAAAGAAAACATTATTTACGAAGAAAGTAACATCCCTTACCATCCCTTACGAGAAGAATAACATCTCTTACCATCTCTTACGAGAAGAATAACATCCCTTACCATCCATTATGAGAAGAATAACATCCTTTACCATCCCTTACCTCAAAAGAATAGCACTTCTGACTGGATTATCGGATATAATACTGAAGGAAATTTGTACTGTATAACAACACTCAAAGTATCAAAATACTTACAAAAATATGCTCGATATTATAGAGAGAGAAACTTCTGATTCTGGTGTGATTTTCAATTCTAACCTAAGCACTCTATTTATAGAAAAATACTTAGAACACCAAAGCATAAAATTTAATAAAATATTAATATATATAATTCCTACGCACACCATCTTTTGCCTAACCAAAAAAATCAGCATTCAACAATGGTGGGGCCCGCACACATGTGTTAAACATTTATTGTAACAAAATTCAATTTAGACCCAATATTCCAAAACTTCAATAATTCATAATAAATAGCCCTTTTATCAGAAAAATACGAATTTTATGTCCATTCCGTAGAAAATTTAATTCTCTATAACTTTGTAGAAGAAAGTTTTTTCAAATTCCAACCAAAAAATGATCGAAATCCACATACGGATGATCTTGCAGGCTATAACCAAATTTCAGTCAAAAATGGGGCCCACCAACATATTTAACATATTTTTTGTAACAAAAATACTTCGGACCCAATTTGTTCTCTTTCTTCTCATTTCGTGTATTTATTGTAAAAATATCACCATTATTATATTATTATATTATTACATCATACACTTATAATGTAATATTATAATAATATATTTGAATGGATTATTTTATCAGAAAAGATAAAATATCAATTTTCAACAATTGTCACTTTAAAAATTCCTCCAATAAATAAATATTTCCTTATCATTTTTTTTATTAATAATTAATTATTCACAAATAATATTACAGAACCACAATATTAACAACCAGGTCGTGTTAGAGTTTATGCCCTAGAGGCTAATTCTTTGATGTAATTGCTTAAACATTTTTGATATTATATTTGATTGAATAAATAAATTATTTTATTATGTTTTTATTTACTGCGTTATATAAATGTTAACATAATAAAAGTCCTTAGAATAGTGATACAAATTATATGGCTTCAAGTATGTGACTTGAACATGAGATCGTATAATTACAATTAGTATCATTACTCTTAAATGTCCCTAGTCGAGTGTCATTGTTAATGGGACAACAATGATACATTGAGACTAGTATGTGGATTGACTGATGGCCAAATCTCATTGGTCATAAATATATGAGATATTGAGTCAATGCATAGGTACATGTTAGAGAACAATGTACTGGACAGACCCACCATAAGAATTCTACGTGGAGTATTATGCAAAGTGTCATAAGCAATTCTCATAGTGACAATGATGTAATGATCCTCCGACCTGAAATCACTATATTACTACACGAGAATTTATGTACTTTGATATCATCAAAGGCCACCTTTAATAGGGTGGACGATAAAGGTGATTATTTGGTACATCATAAATCGTGTGAGAAATATGAGTGATCTAGATGGAATTTAACCCTCCTATATATTATGGGTGATATCCATAGGCCTCTTGATTGAGTAGGACTATGAAATGTATGGCCATGCTCAAATAATAATTTGTTTCATATAGTCTACTCATCGATCAAGAAAACTCAGATTAAATTATGAAGAGGATGACACATTTCATGCCTCGAGTTTAATTTAGGATGTCAAGGTTAAAAGGATTAAATTACATTGAAACATTGGTCACGAAAAGGTTGTATCGAATCACCGATCTTATTATTATTTGGGTAGCAGTGATGCATTACTAGATGCCGCTCACTGTTTATAATTTTATAATATGATTTTAAAATTATTGCCAACATAATAATAACCTATAGGGTCACACACTTAGAACATAATTAAAAGGGAATTAATTTAAATTGTATGGATTTAAATATATCAATATGATTGATAGTATTTAAATTACGAATTTAAATTAATAGAATAATATATATATATATATGTATATTAATTAAGTAAGACTTAATTAAGATATAATATATATATATATATATATATAAATTTGGATTTTATTTTTCTAATTGAATTAGGTTTTGGTTAATTCCTTTAACTGCTATATATATGATATATCAGCCGTTTAAGGTATTATCTATATCAAAACCCTAGCCGCTCTTAGAGAGAGACTAGAGAGAAAAATTTCGAAAGTCCAGATCCTTGGCGGCTAGTACCGCAGCTTTCCTTGCTGCAGATCGTGTGACGATTCGCGGGACGTTCGTGTGGATACCGTAGAGGCGCAGTTCCGTTAGATTACGTTGAGGATTCGAAGCAGTTCCAGAATCTCCATCGTCTCCATTCAGGCTTGAATAATCGGTAAAACAAATCTTAACCTCTGAATTAATATATTTTTTGCATGGATCCTGTTTTAGGGTTTCGGAAAATTTTTAATTTCCGCTGCATTTATGTGCCGAAAACCCTACAGGTCGTTCCCAAGAAAGAGGGGACCTTCCGATAAGGATTTCTCCTTACTGGCGCGCAATTAAATAACCCTTCTAGACAGAACTTTCTTAGACATTGCCAATAATGTTATCTAACAATCAAATAATATAAATTATTGATTTGATAATATAAAATATTGTGTAGTGACAATTATTGAAACAACAATAATATAAAATACTGTGCAATACCGTGTGCTACTGTGCAACGACGCGTATTTCTTCATTTTTAACCACTTGGTATTTCAACAGTGTTAACGGTAACTGTTACGCCGTTTATTTATAGAAAACTCATTCTTGTCATTTTTTTCATCCGATAATTTTTTGTTATGGGGCCCACAAATGGCTGCTCCATCGTACGAATATTCCCGACAACAAGAATATTCCACGACCAACGAATATTTCCCGATAAAAATAAATATTTTATAACCACTTGCTTATTTTGAAAATACTACATATATCACCCTTAACTTTAAACTTTTATCAATTTAACCATTTACTAAATAGAAAAATTGAATACTTTTATTTCATAAAATCCGAGGTCTTACATATATATCATCATATACCCAATAATTCATCTGTACTTTAATTATAGAGAGCTTTAAAAAATAGTTTTCATGGAGAAAGTATAAAAACACGAACTTAGAATCTCAGATAAGAAATTATCATTTGCTTGTTGATAAGATGATGATAAAGAACTCTAGAACCTTAAGCATTCTTCTTCAATTCTCAATCTCTCTCAAGTTTTTCTCTCTATTCTCTCTATTTAGCTCTCTGATGGAATATAAAGTTTGATATGATATATATGTATATAAGCCTGATATAAATATATGTATATTCAAACTGATGATGTCGTGGTCAGTTAATGCCCTTAGTGGGTTAACTGGCTAACTCCTCCTAGGGCCATGTTTGGCTAGCATCAAATATACACTTTTTCATTAATTTAATTACTTCTTATCATATAGTTTAATAATGTCACACCTTTATTTAGTCAAATAATCTTATTTAAATCAATTAAATAAAATATCATAACTCCACATAAAATCACATTATCACATAATTAAAATTCTCATTTATTAATTATGTCAAATCATTAAATCTCTAATTAATTATTAAATTAATTAGAATAACTTTATGCTTATTAAATAATTCATTTAATCAAATAAGCTCAATTAAATACATACTTTGCACAATAAAATTATCAACATTAATTTAATCAATGTAACACATATAATTAAATTAATCTACCACAAATTCATCAATTAATTATTTAATTCAATAATTAAATCATCGAAAAATATTTATTTAATTCAATAAATATTCAAATTAAATTACAAAATCTCATTCGTCACATAGTCCATAACAAGGCTGCCTTCATCACAAAATTCTCGCATATCGATTTATCATACGTCTGGACCCCTGTCTCCCCCAACATCTTTAGTTCATCTACTAACGGTCGAAGGTAAACGTTAATGTCTTTTATAGAACTTTTATCCCCCGGTATGAGTAAAGGCAATAACAAATACGGATTCCTCATGCACATTGACGGTGGAAGATTATAAGCGACCATAATGACTGGCCAAACTGAGTACGGCTGGCTAAAATTATTAAAAGGGCAAAAGCCATCACTAGCCATGTCAAGCCTAACATTCCTGACTTTTTCCGTAAACTCAGGATAATTTGCATCAAATCTCTTCCATTCATCTTCATCCGCTGGGTGAGTCAACTAACCAGGCACGATATCCCTTATTCGATGCCAACTCATATGTTGAGCCGTATGGAACGACATGAATAGCCGTTGAAGCCTCGACGCAATAGGAAAGTACCGTAAGATCTTCCTGGGAACATGTTTCTCCTTCCCCCCACGTTTTGTCACATTGTAGCGCGGCAAGCTGCATATATCACATTGTCCCTTATCTCTGTCCTCCCTATAGTATAACATACAATTCTGCTCACAAGCATTAATTTTTTGATACCCTATATTTAACCCTTGACCATCTTCTTCACTTCGTAATAATTGGCAGGAAGAGTATGATCCTTGGGAAAAAATTGTCCAAATATAGCAAGCAAATCGTTGAAACCTCTCTCACTACAGTCTTGCTCATTCTTGAAGTGTAAGAGCCGAGTCACTACAAAAAGTTTGGTGTCCTTAACATTTCCTGGATACAACGAGACCCCAGATCCAAATAGCAACTTGTAAAAGGCAGCAGCTATATCATTTGGCACTTACTTAGCACTGCTTGAAGAATGCTCATTTTCAGCCCAGTCAATATTAGTAGGTCCATAAGCATCGACCAACGTCTCCTCCGGATCATAGTTTTCGGCGTATGAATCCCGTTGAATTGGTTGTTCCACAGTACTGTCGATCACTTCTCTCAGCTCGGCTGATTCCCCGTGATGAGTCCATACGAAGTACCCATCCACAAATTCACGGGAAAATAAGTCAAATTTAATCTCGTCGACTTTCTTCCAGATCAGGTTTTTGCACTTGACACACGGGCATCACATCTTCCCATTCGGGTCATCAACATCTTCTATTGCTTTGTTCAAGAAATCTGACACCCCATTACGATAAGCTGAGACAAATCCCCTCCCATCACTGAGTATTCTACGGTACATCCAACTCCGACCGGCTGACATCTTTAACTGCACAGACGACGCATTTAGTACATGGATGTTCATGTATGTGATTCATGCATGAATTATATTTAATTTCCTAGTCTCTCCACTCTACAGGACATGGGTAATTTTGGCTTCTATCCCGTTCCTAGATGTGTCTCTTCACTAGTGCCAATACGTTGAGCACGTTGTATACGTTTTAAGAAAATTTCGGTAGCACTTCCCCATGGTCTCCAAGTACACGAAATAGACTAAGATAACTTAATCTAAGTATGCACTCGAATTACATTTAGAGATCACAGCCAAAAAAATCCTCAAAATAACACAAACAAACCGTTTTGTATTGGCACCGGCCTAAATGAGAGACATAACATCCAGTAACAGTCCCAAACTGGGGACTATTCGACATTCACTCCTACTGAGTGAATGTCAAATGGGTTTCTAAGTTCCAAAGTATAGTTCATAAATAATCCTTCCATTAACCTGCGAACATGTTAACCGCCTTATTTGAGCTGGCAAAGAGTTAAGTTAGACAAATAGTTGTAAAGTGCAGAAACAACTTAAGTTGGCATCTGCATGGTATCATGCAACCTTCACACTCAAAGTCAATGTGAATAAAGCATTGCGCTGTGTTGGCTTTCTTCACAATCCGTCCCCGCAACTGCTTGTTGGGACATTTATAACTTCTCTTTATCCACTTAATCTTCCGACTTAAACGTATTACAACTGTTATCCTTTTAAAATAGAAAATGCATAAATTACAATGAACTATATATGAATGAGCAAAGTTGAGCAACTAACTAAACAGTCAATTCTAGAACATGAGATTAGGATTGTTAGAAGTTCCAAAGGTCTTAAGGGGATAACTAATACCACAACGGGGGCAAAAAATGGAAGGACGAGAATACTCTAATATGTCGCATCACATAAAGAGTTGCCTTGTACCCATAAAATGTGGCGATGGATTAGAGTATTTTCCACCTTACTTTCGCTGCACTCGTTGTGGTATTCGTTGTCCACTCAAGACCTCATAAACTTCCAAGAATTCTAATCGCAAATTCTACAACTGACCGGTTAATTAGTTGCTCTTCTTTTCTTATTCCTATATAGTTCATTGCAATTTATGCATTTTCTATTTTAAAAGGAGAAAGATGTAATACTATTAAGTAGGAAGCTTAAGTGGGGAAGAAAAACTTATAAATGTCCTAAAATGTGGTTGCGGGGACGGATTGTGACAAAAGCCAACACAACACAATGCTTTCTTCACATTGACTTGAGTGATAAGTTGCATGATACCATGTTGATGCCATCCGAAGTTGTTCCTACACCTTGCAACTATTGTCACCAGCATACCCCTAGCCAGCTCAATTAAGGCGGTTTACATATTTGCAGGTTGATGGAATGATATTTGTACTATAAAATGTATAGCTGTAATTGAGTGTATTGAAGATCGAAGAAAGTCATATTGAGTTTATTGAATATTGCGGCGAACTAAGCAAATGCTACTTAGTTTATTTTACCAATGCAAAACTAAGTAAATGCTACTTAGTTTATGAGAACTATTATTTGGAATATATATAGGGACTACTATTCGACATTCACTCCTATGCGTCAAACGAGTTTCTAAGTTTTAAAGTATAGTACATATATGTATATATATATACATATACTACTTTCTGAGTTTATTGAATATTGCGGCAAACTAAGCAAATGCTACTTAGTTTATTTTGTCAATGAAAAACTAAGTAAGTGCTACTTAGTTTATGAGAAATGTTATTTGTCGACGTCGGGAAAAAATCATGTAACTTTGGGCATGATCTTTCTCTCTTCCTAAATTTTGTTGTTTTCTATCCTTATTTCCTTATCTATTTTATGAAGGATGAAGTTTTTTTAAAAAAAGGCCAACATGTATCATGTCGATGATTTGAAAGGTTTACAGAGTCGCCAGTTGGTAGATTTGCAAATGGTTGTACTAACTCAATCAACTTTTGTTTGATTTTGCAAGTAGGTCGAATTACTGGACACTGTCAAAATTGATCTTGAAATCGAGATTCTTAAAGTTCAGGGGCTTGGTTAAGCAGTGGGAAGGTGTTAGGCACCCCCCGACTCCCGTGAAACGCGGTACCGCATCTTTTTACTATTTTCCTTTTAAATTGCAACGTGTGTTTATATGCTGGAAGTAATTGAGCCTACATTTGATTGAAAGTATTGTCGTGCTTTATTGAACCTATATACGAAGGGTTTGATTTGATTTGCAAAAGTCCTTTTTTAGACAAGATATGAAAGTGTTGTTTTGAAAGGCTGGTTTTCAAACCCTTACACTCACGTAGGAATTGAAGCATATCGATACTTCCATTTTTTTATTCTTTTCAGCCTTTGGTTTAATTTGGATAATGATTGTCGGTCTGCGAAGCATCCTCGGCCACAGAATATATATACAAGTGTCGGTCTTCTCATGGGCATGACAGCCATCAGAGTGACTCTGGCACGACAAACTATATTTCATTATGTTTGAGACCTTAAATCCGGATAACCGTTTTAAGGTCCCTCGGATGTACATTTTACAGAAAAACTGGTAGGATACATTTGTAATGTGGAGTTTGTCAATCGTGAGAATCAGATTCTGATCAGTTTGATCATGAATTCTACGATTCCTAGGCTCACATAGAAAGGACAAGAAAACCTGCACAACACAGATATTCACAAAGAATGTATATTTGCATTTAGACGTCGCAAAACAAAGGATTCATCAGTCAAATCTTTGCATGCGCGTAGCCAAAGCTTCTAGTTCCCACTAGATAAGGATCTAAGGGTCGCGAGGTTGCTTTAAACTTGAACAAAACTAGAATGAAAGCTAGATTTAAATAAATCTTAGTCATTCTAGCTTCTCGTTTTCTGTTGGACCTATTTTGAACTGTTTGAAAGTTAGAAAGGGCTAGATTTAAATAAATCTAATTCGTCAAATTTATATCAAAATAAATTCATATCAAATGAATAATTAAAATATATATTTAATCACAATGAATAAAGAAATATATATATATATATATATATATATATAATTATATATATAAAAGCTGTAAAGGGCCACGAATTAGCAATCCAGGCCCGACTGGAATGTAAATATATATATATATATATATATATATATATTTATAAAAGCTGTAAAAAAGCTAGCCACGGAGTAATCTAGGCTTGACAGAAAAGTAAATATATATATATAAAAGAGGTAAAGAGCCACAAATTTTTCCAGGCTCAACTGAATGTAAATATATATATAGAAAAGCTGTAAAGAGCCACGAAATGATCCAGGCTCGACAGAATACAAATATATATATATATATATATATATATATATTTATATATTTATAAAAGCGGTGAAAAGGCCACATATTTCCAATCCAGGTCAAACTAAAATATAAATATTAATATATACAGTTAGTATACATATATTAAAGCGAAAAAGGCCACAAATTAGCAATTCAGGCCAAACGAAGTCAGAATATATATATATATATATATATATATATATATATAGTTATATATAAAAAATAGTAAAAGGGCCACGAATTTGCAATCCATGCCCAACTGAATTAAAAGTTAGTATATATATAGTCAATTATATATATAATAAAGCTGAAAAGACCATGAATCAGCGATCCAGGCCGAACAAGTTAGAGTATATATATATATATATATACATAAAAGCGAGTAAAAGCCACGGATCGACGATCCAGGCTATGCAAATGAAGAAAAACGTATATATATACTAATATATACTAAAAAGTTAGCTAAAACAGCCACAGAACTGAGTTCCGGGAAAAACTAGAAGACGAAACTTGATATGCACGTTCACATATACGTAATGCAGTAGAAAATGAGTTTTGATCGTAAAAATACTTATAATGGACTGCTACACGGGCTTTTTGCCACTCAGTAGGCTTCAAATGGACGTTTTCACCGGTTAATTTTTGATATGTCGTAGAATATACGTATACAAACGTATTGGAAGAATAAAATCTAAATTTGGAGTATTAGAAGTAGGGCTAATGGACGAAATGGGCGAAGTTTCAGAGCGTTTTCTTTTTTTTTTTTCTTTTTGGCAAGGGGGGTTATATTTAAAGACCCGATGGTTGCAGGTGCACTCGCGAAAGCCGCGAGTCTACCTGCGGCTCCCTAAGTGGGGCCCACTCCCATGGATCCTGTCGTCTCAAAGTACGTGCACTTCGAGCAATGCGATGTCAGGTTCGAACCTTCATAACTTTTGATCAGAGCGTCCGTTTGAGGCGTGCTATACCTTTCCTGAAAGCCCTTTCCGAGAGCGACACAATGACATGGGACTTAACCTTTTTTTAATCCAGGAAGACGGGTTTATAACCAGATCTTCATTTTTTCGCAATTTGTCCGTTGAGCTGTATTGTGTTGTTTTCACTCGGGATCGATTTTATGGCTCTTTCTGACCTTCATTGCATCAATTTAGCTTGATCTTTACTAAATTATCTTCAAGTTGGAAAAATGACCGTTTTGCCCCTCTAGGGGTTGTCTCCTGTGTTGGTGAGGTTTTCGACTATTTTCTCGGGGTTGTCTCCGAGTTTTAATCCTAGTCGACTTTGTTCTTCCTCAGGGTTATCTCCAAGGTTGACTTGATTTCCCAGGGTTGTCTTTGGGGATGATGTGATGCTTCGAGGTTGTCTCCGAAGTTGATTTGGCTTCCCAGGGTTGTCTCTGGGGTGACTGCATCTCCCAGGGTTGTACTCGGGGTTTGACTTGGCATCCCGATGTTGTTGCCAGGGTTGAGTTTGATCTCCCAGTGTTGTCGCAGGGGATTTTGTACCTCCCAGGTTGTTTTCGGGGCTTGACTTGACATCGCGGTGTTGTTTTCGGGGCTGAGTTTGATCTCCCAGTGTTGTCGTCGGGGCTTCTGTACCTTCCGGGTTTTGGCCGGGGTTTGAATTGACATCCTGGTGTTGTCGTCGGGGCTGAGTTTGATCTCCCGGTGTTGTCATTGGTGCTTCTGTACCTCCTGGGTTGTGGCCGAGGTTTGACTTGACATCCCGGTATTGTCGTCGGGGCTTCTGTACATCCCGGGTTGTGGTTGGGGTTTGACCTGACATGCCGGTGTTGTCGTCGGGGCTGAGTTTGATCTCTCGGTGTTGTCACCGGGGCTTGTGTACCTCCCGGGTTGTGGTCGGGGTTTGACTTGACATCCCGATGTTGTTGTTGGGGCTGAGTTTGATCTGAACTTCCAAGGTCGTCTCCGGAAGGTAAAAGACGGTTTTGCCCTCCTGCAGAGTTAGTAACAAGAAGACAAAATTTCGAGCGTCTACATTATTCACTCCTACTTGTCAAACGATTTTCTAATTAAATTCCAAAGTATATTATTTAATTTAGACACTTATTCAGTTTATTTTAATTGCATCCCAACGAAGCAAATGCTACTTAGTTTATTATTATATTTTCTTTTATTTTATTTTGTATTATATTATATTATAGTATAGTATATAATTGGTTTATTTATTTATTAAATTTAATTAATTTATTTTATTTTATTAAATTAAATTATATTTATTATTATGTTTTATTTTATTTTATTTTATTTTGTACTATATTATATAATATAATTTTTTGATTATTTTATTAAATTAAATTAAACTCATTTCATTTTATTAAATCGGATTAAATTTATTATTATGTTTTATTTTATTTTATTTTATTTTTAAATATATTTTATTTTATTTTATTAAATTTAATTAAAAAAAAATTATTATATTTATTATATTAATTTAATTTATTATTAATTTTAAATTATTTTATTTATATTATATTATATTATATTACTTAATTAAATATAATTTATTTTATTTATTCAATTTGATTTAAGTTATTTCATTTAGTTTTATTTTATTTTCTTTAAATTATATTATTTTAAATTTCATTTATTTTATTTTATTTTATTTTTTGCAATGATTTATTTTTTTGTTAAATTATTTTATTTAAATTTGTTTATGTTATTTCATTTTATCTTAATTATCTTATGTTATTTAATTTTATTATTTTATATTCTATTATCTAAATTTTGTTTATGTTATTATATTATTTTATTTTATTTAGTAGTGATAAAACTAAGTAAATACGACTTAGTTCTTGTTAATTTATTTGAGTAGTAAGAAACTAAGTAAATGTTACTTAGTTTATTTTAATATTGGGAAACTAATTAAATAATACATAAATATACATGCAGGGCCCACAAATTTTGTAAATGAATAATTTTGACAGAAATTCCGTTGGGAATTCTGTCGGAAATAGCAAATATACTAAGTTAATTATATGCATTCCATATCAGCAAGAATCAGTAGGTAAGATAAATTTAAAGTAGTCCACAATATAAGGCAGACCCAAATTATCAAGGTAGTCCACAACATATTGTTGAAAAATATTCATATATACACAACATAAGTAGGCAATCCCAAATTATCAAGGTAGTCCAAAATCAGTTCCAACATGAGTCCATTAACATAACTGTGAGGGTTTAAAATCAATCCCAAATTCACTAATTTCAACAATATTACAGACCAAATTTCAAATTTCAACAATTTAAGACTCAATCCCAATTTCAACCCAATTTCAACAATCTTAGAAATTTTAGACCAAATTTCAATAAATCTGCATATTTTAAAATAATTTTCACATTCCAATAATCCCAATTTCAAATTCAACAATAATATGCTCTAACTTCATATTCAACAATAATACACACCAATTTCAGATTCAACATTCGACTGTCCCATTTTATATATATATATATATATATATCCAAAAGGCGGAAGAAGGAAGAAGGAGAGAGTGGCGCATACAAAAGTAATCAGACGTCTTATTCTCTAGCGCCTCACATCACTCCCTCACACACTCTCTCTTCTCACTCACTCTGTCTCTCTCCATTCTCACGATCACACCTCCCCCCCCCCCGCCACCGGTCCCCCCACCCCCTCTGCCCCGCCACCGGTCTCTCACTCTCTGTCGTCTCTGTCTTTGACTCTCTAATTAACAGTCTGGTTAACACTCTGCCTCCACTCCGTCGCTGCCGATAGCCCTCTGCCTCCACTCCGTCGTCTCTTTGTCAAATACAAGGTAAGTAGAAATTTTTGCTTCAATAGTTAGGGTTAATGGAGTTTTACTATCAGAAATTGGGAATGAGGTATTTCTATCTGAAATTTGTCATCTCTCTGTTTTGGAATGTTATTAACCTTTAGTTCACCATCCTTTTTTTTTTAATCAGTTTTAAAATTATCAATAAAAGTTGACTGATAAATCTCCTTAGGGGACACACTAGGTATGTTCCAATTACTAAGGGTTTGATTAATATTTTCATAACTGTGTTCTTCTTGATTAACTATGTTCGGAACAGGAGGAAGTGAAAATCTATTACTAACCGACGAACTAGATCTGAATAATCTACTCATTATTAAAAAGTTAAAATTTTTTAACAATCTGTGTCCTTCCGTACATACCCCTTTCTTTGCTTAACATAAACACATACCCTATCATCTAGTGATTCCCAGAAAGCCAACACTGCTCACACACTCGAGACTTACAAAGGCAAGACAGGGACCTATGGCGATGGAGGGTGGTTTATACAAAGAGACTAGGTGACTTCTTGAACAAAGATTAATCAAAAACTTTCGAGGATGAGATGCTAAAATCTTAGTCTTATCCTCTTTCATCCACTGACTTTTAGTAAGAACTTTACACTGTGAGTGATACTTATCATACCAATCATAGAATGTAAGGTTCTCTTGATTAAGTTTAACATATTTTTTCCAATTATGAACAATTTTATCTCTGTCATGCTTATCATACATGTTACGAAAAGCATGGTGTTTCTCTTGATTAGATTTGGAATTGAAATTTGCAACCAGACTATCCCAATCTAATTTAGCAGCTTTAGTTATTACTCTTAACTGGTGATTAATAGGGGCTTCAAAATCAGAGGGAGTAGGGCCTACAAAAACTGTAGGAGACATATCATCTTGTTCATCTTCAGCATGAAAGGCTGGAGTGTAGCAAGGATGACTTGTCTGACCTTGATTCAAAACACCTTTCATTTTGAAATCAGGAATAGAAAAATCACTTAATACTTCGGTATCTCTTCTTGAAACAGAAGGAACTGAAGAATTAGTAAATTCTTCTATAATTAAAGGTCTTTTAGTACGTTCGAAACTAACTCTAACCGTACCATCAGAAAATTGTTTAATATTTTCTAAGTTTAATAAATTATTATTAACTGGTATTTGCGGAATCTCTTGGGGGAGAATCCACTGACTAGGTAGCGTAATATCTTTCCAAAGAATAGTCTTTGGGGTTTGGATATTAGCGTTACTAGTACTGCTTTGAATTAACACAGTATGATCTTTAGGACTTTTATTAAGTGCGTGAATATTTAAATTAGTTTTCATTACCTTGTAATAAATTCTGTATATTAAAGCTATAGGTTGAGAACCCTCAATCATTTGAGTTATTTCTCCTGCAGTTTTAATATTCAGAGTTAAGGCTTTTAACAAATATTCACGCACCTGAGACTTACAACGGCTCGACGGGACCTATGGCGATCCAGGGTGGTCTATAGGTGATAGGTGACTCAAACTAGGTGCTCTAAGGTCGGAGCAACAGAAGTCTAAAGAAGAATAGAAACAAATTTTAAACTCAGACCTCTGTGTTTGACCGGAGAACAAACAGTAACACCAAGAGACAACACCGCATGGCTCTGATACCATTTAACAGCGGACGAAAAGTTTAAACAAAACTTTAAACTTAAAATAATTTTGAAACTTAAAGTAGATGACCGGTGATTCGGTAAAGTAACCTCTTTCATTAATTATAAACATTTGAAAAAGGATTACATCGTATCTGGATATGTTTACTAAGGGAAGAAGAAGTACAGGAACTTCTTCTTTATCTAACTAGTGAGAAGGTAGAGAGAAGGGGGAGAGAAGGAGGATAGAACCTCAGGTGAGGCTAAATGGTTTACATTTTTAAGCCAATTTTTTGAATATAACTGATTATGTCACCATAAGTCAGGTTATCATAATCGATATATCCAAGAGTCTTACTAAGTTCTTCTCTAACTTTGTGAGCAAACAAGTTAGGAAGACCATTAACAAATTTTTCCTTCCAAAAGGGTTTGTTACTATCACTGCGCATCATAACATGAGAAATAAAAACATCTTTGTACCACCTAAAGTCACTTAAGGTAGGACAAGTGAGATTACTTAGCTGGTCATGAATTCTTTCAGTGATATTACTAGGAGTTCCAATAAAATATTTTATTATGGTGAATATTAATGTATTAATACCATTAGGAATACCAAAGCCAATATCTTCACGAAAGATAGGCTGACCATTGTCATCTAACTGGCGAGCATGGATGATCGAATTCCTTGCATCTTCGTCAACGTGTTTTTCCCACCAAGATCGAAGTACACCAGTGAAACCATTAGTCAATATTTCAACGATATCAGGCTGAGATAAGCTATTGAACGCTGTAATATAACTATTGGCTACCATAGACAAATGGTTCATTTTAGTGAGAATTTGATGCTCACTAAAACCATCAATATTCCATTCATAAATTTTATTAGACGAAACAAAAAATTGATTATCCAAATTTTTCTCCTCGTACTGAAGATCAGGGGGAGTAGGTCTAGAGTACCAATTTTTTGTTATACTAGTGTTATTAAAGGTTAACTTATTTAATTGTTCAGCAAGATCAGGAATAGAAGCGACTTCAGAAATTTCTTCTAAATCACTACTGCTTTCATTGTCAGACTCTTGGATCTGGTCAATGATAGCAATAGTTTCACTAGCTTCGCCAGAACTTGAACCAATTTTTTTAATTAACTTATCAAGAGGTTTAAATAAGAACAGAATTTTATTGATTAAAGAAATAATTACAAACAGATAACTTACAAATTGACTCTATTATAGAAAACCTAACATGACTAAGGTAGAAGGAAAGAGTGCTGAAGATTAGTTAGATAGGAATCTAAGTCTTCACAAGCTCTCTATTGGATTTCTAAATCCTGCCTTATACAAATGACCAAGCCTTTCTTATATAGGAAGAGAAAAGGCGGAACAAATACAACTCAATGATTACAAAACATGAATGACTATTGATCAACAGTAATGCTTTATCAAAAGATGAAAGCATTATTACAACTTTTGACTATTACAATCAACTTTTCACTATTACAGACGCGTTTCAAATAAAATACAGACTCAATAATACAAATATAGAATGACTTTTTTGACTAAAGAGGCCATATGGCCGACATACAAAACATGACACATACAAGATGACAAAAGACTCATCACATGCTTTCGGCTACTTTGGACAAAGGAGCACGGGCTGCGCAGGCAGGAGCATCTTGCAAAGAGGCTGACCAAAATGACTGTAGGCATTCTAGGCAAATGGGTCCTGAGCATCTTGAAGAGAGATGCTACCGTACGGATCGCTGTGACCAGAATGATGACTGGAATGAGACGAAGAAGATGAACAGACAGAAGGAACTGAGTCCTCACTGAGTTTATCCATTCGTTTTTGAATGAGTTTAGATAACTGTTTTAACTCAGAATTTGAACAATGCTCAATATCTGCAAAATCTAACTTTGAAACGGAAGATTTTTTGGATTTTGATTTACTAGAAGATGGTTCCTTTGGAGGAGGAATCGCTTGAATAGGAGAAGGATTGGGAAATTCCTTCTGGACTTGACCGACGATGCGATAAAGATCAAACTTATCCCACCATTTAACTGAAAATTCTCGAGTAACAAAAGTAATTTGACTAGAATTGGAATGAGCAACATCCTTTTCGGATGAAACAACAGAAGAAAGGGCAACATTAGCAACAGGAGAATAGAATCCATAGTTCCAATTAAGAATCCATGGAATTTTATATTTACTAACGAAAAGAAGAGTTACTGGAACGCAACAATTAGATTGCACCGCAGGAACCCTAGAACTAAAAACATTTAAAACTGACTGGAGCTCAATTGGAAGAATTTTATAAATGAGACCAAAACGTTCCCACCATAAAACAAACTAATGAGGGATTTGACTTTTGAATTTGTGGTCAAATTGAATGAACCACGAATGACTAAACGATGGAGTTTGAAACAGAAAAACCCTGTTCCAAGCTTCCATGTAATCATAATAGCAGAACTGGCTATCATGACCTTCTAACTGTCTTAAGTCTGACGGATGATTACCCCAGTTTGGCATGGTGATAATCTGTTTAATATATAAAGAATGATAGATGATTTTTGAGGAATCATTTCTATCATAAATGGGTTTAATAAGAATTGACTGGGTTTGAAGCAAGACATCCTTATAATACATAAGAAATTTATAAGGAGCCAAGGGAAGAAAGTGCCAACTAGTTGGGAAGAACTGGGCAGCCAGCTTAACTGGATCATCAATTAATTTCATATGTCTTTCAATATGAAATAAATTGGTGGAATAAACAGGGATGTACTCGGATTGAGTACGTTGACCAGCAGGAGGATTACTGGACGAAGCAAAAGGATCAATAATCTGAGGGGGTTGGGCCAAAGCCGAGCTGTAGGGCTTTGTTCCAGAAATAAGAGGAGCAAATCTATTGACTACAGTAAGAGGGGTAATTGGGTGTGGGATTACAGCTCCCATGGGCTTCTGATTGGACGGGCCTGGGCCTGGGCCTGGAGGGCCAGGGGGCCGGACACTTTTACTGGATCCTCTCACACTCATTTTGAATTTGAGGGGTACCTGAATTAATAAATTCCCGAGTCAAAAAATCAGGAACTGAATTATCACTGCATTTAATGTAATCAATATCAAAATCGAAAATACTTAAAATAGATTGTCATCTGGCAAAAATGTGCTTAGCAGCTATATTTTTAACATCTTTTTCTAAAATATACTTTGCTGACTTGCAGTCAATATAAACTAAAAACTTTTGATTTAATAAATCATTTTAAAATTTGCTAATACATAAAACTAAAGCTAAAATTTCTTTTTTAATTGTGCTATAATTTAATTGGGCTTGATTCCACGCGCCAGAGTGGAATCGAACAATTTGCTCAGATGAAGCAGGTGTTAATTTCTGCTTCAAGATACCACCGAAGCCAATTTCTGAGGCGTCAGTTTTAACAATTTTAAAAGCTGACTCATTAGATATGCCAAGGCAGGGAAGAACCTTAACATATTTCTTGACTTGTTGAACGATGGCAGTATGCTCATCAGTCCAAGGAGGAGGACTTTTCTGTAAACGAAGGAACAAAGGTTTACAGATTTTTCTTAAATTCTGATAAAACTTACCGACGTAATTAAGGGAACCTAAAAAACGCTGGAGTTGAGTTTTATCAATAATTTTGTCAGGAAATTTATCAGCGAATTGGATGACTCTTTGAATAGGACGAACAAGACCGCGATAATTATCATGACCAAGGAACTTAACTCTAGCTTGGACAAGACTACATTTGGTTGGGAAAAGAACCAAACCATTGACTTTAATAGCCTTGAAGAACGAATTTAAATGTTTGAAATGTTCATCAATAGACTTGGAAAAAACCAGAAATGTCATCAATATACACAATAATAAAATGACTGAAGGGATTCAAAATTTCATTGAGAATATTTTGAAATTCACTAGGAGCGTTCTTCAAGCCAAATGCTTGAACAGCCCATTCATAGTGACCAAAGGGGGTGGTAAAGACAGTTTTATACCTATCACTAGGATGAATACTGACTTGCCAAAAACCCGACTTAAGGTCAAATTTACTAAAGATTGTAGCATTACTAAGCCGACTAAGAAGGTCTTCTTTATTGGGTAAGGGATACCTAATCCATTCAAGAACCTTATTAAGAGGCTTGTAATTGATAACTAGGCGAGGGACTCCTCTCTCTTTTTCAGCTTCATTATTAACATAGAAGGCTGGGCACGACCAAGGCGATTTACTATGTTTTATTAACCCTTTTGCAAGCAAGTCATTAATTTCTTGTTTGCAAAGTTCCATTTGCTGATGACTCATTTGGATAGGTCTAGCCTTAGTAGGAATCAAGTGGTCCTTGAATTCCTTAGCATAAGGTAGTCTAACCACATGTTTCCTACGATGCCAAAAGGCATTAGAAGAATCAGCACATAAATTCTTAACCATAAATAAACGAAGTTCTTCAATCTTATCTTGAATTTTATCAAGTAGGAGAAGATCTTCAACCTGCTTATATTTAATTTCTTGTTTTAAGAATTTTAACTGTGAGGTTTTACAATTTAACAAATTGAGCGACTTAGAAATGGATTCGTCTTGAATAAATTTCAAGTCTCTTTCCTTAGGCTGAGTGATAAATTCAAATACCACTTTCTGCCCAAGATACTCAGTTGTTAAACCGTTATTACTAGTAGTAAATGGATATAATAAATATATAAACGGGAGACCTAAAATTATCTTATCTGTCAAGTTGCGAATTAAAACAAAGGAAGTTTTAAAACACATATTATCTTGACAAATATGAACTTTAGGCAGTTTATATTTTATTTCCATACTACTACCATTAGCGGAGTTTAAACGTTCACTGATTTTGACATAGAACTTAGTTAGGATCAAACCTTCCTGTATGCAATTAAGGTCTGCACCAGTATCAACAAGAGCAGGAAGTTGGATATCAAAAGTTCCATCAATCATTAAACAAACCAAGATATACCATTTTTGAATAGTTATATCTTTTAACCTTTTTAATGAATTACCTTGAACCATTAACAAAGATTCATCATCCTTGACTCCTGAAGATTCAGGTTGATCATCATTGTCTGAAGAATCAGAAATGTGAAGTTCTGAACCTTTAGGCCAAATTAGTTATATCATTTCTCAAGTCAGAAATTTCAGTCTTAAGACCAGAAATTTCTTTCTTAAGTTTGTTGACTTCTTGATTTAATTCTGGGAGGGTGATCTCTCTCTCAACAGTTTTAAATCTTTCAAGGGTTTTATTAAGGCTAATTACAGGTTTATCTTTACCTTTAATAACCTTACCTTTACCCGAATTGTTTTTAGTAAATAAGTCTTTTAATTGTTTGATATACTATAATTTTAAATCTTCATCTGTAAGTTTACTAATTAACTCGATTAACAAAGAGCTCTCTTGGTCTTCTTTGTTAAGGACGTTAATAGTTTTACAGCAATCAGATCTACAATTATCAGTACAAAGGGTGACTTCATTATCGTCACTAGGAGTTTGACTATTTTCTTCATTACCTGAGGAATAAGGAATATCAGAGTGATCATTCTCATTATCCGTCTGAATTCTTATTAACTCGAAAATCTTTTCAGTATCTTCGGCAAAAATATTTAACTGAGTCAATTTCTGTTTTAATTTACATTCATTTTTATAATGACCCTTTTTACCACAATTATAGCAGGTAATTTTACTCTTATCATTAGGTTTTGAAGTAGATTTTTTACCATGAGTTTTCTTTCTTGACTTAGGTTTGTCGTAATAATTATCTTTGTTATTAGACTGACTAGAACGCTTCTTATGATGCTTGCGTTTTTTGTGACTTTCAATTTGCTTTTTCCTATGCTTTCTATGAGAAGGAGCAATAGGAGGCAAACCATATTGTTCACAAAATGTACCAAGTTCATATTTAGCTTTCTTTTTATCCTTAGCGGCTTGTTTAGCGATTTTAAAGTCAATACACATTTTTAAGCCAATTTTTTGAATATAACTGATTATGTCACCATAAGTCAGGTTATCATAATCGATATATCCAAGAGTCTTACTAAGTTCTTCTCTAACTTTGTGAGCAAACAAGTTAGGAAGACCATTAACAAATTTTTCCTTCCAAAAGGGTTTGTTACTATCACTGCGCATCATAACATGAGAAATAAAAACATCTTTGTACCACCTAAAGTCACTTAAGGTAGGACAAGTGAGATTACTTAGCTGGTCATGAATTCTTTCAGTGATATTACTAGGAGTTCCAATAAAATATTTTATTATGGTGAATATTAATGTATTAACACCATCAGGAATACCAAAGCCAATATCTTCACGAAAGATAGGCTGACCATTGTCATCTAACTGGCGAGCATGGATGATCGAATTCCTTGCATCTTCGTCAACGTGTTTTTCCCACCAAGATCGAAGTACACCAGTGAAACCATTAGTCAATATTTCAACGATATCAGGCTGAGATAAGTTACTGAACGCTGTAATATAACTATTGGCTACCATAGACAAATGGTTCATTTTAGTGAGAATTTGATGCTCACTAAAACCATCAATATTCCATTCATAAATTTTATTAGACGAAACAAAAAATTGATTATCCAAATTTTTCTCCTCGTACTGAAGATCAGGGGGAGTAGGTCTAGAGTACCAATTTTTTGTTATACTAGTGTTATTAAAGGTTAACTTATTTAATTGTTCAGCAAGATCAGGAATAGAAGCGACTTCAGAAATTTCTTCTGAATCACTATTGCTTTCATTGTCAGACTCTTGGATCTGGTCAATGATAGCAACAGTTCCACTAGCTTCGCTAGAACTTGAACCATTTTTTTTTTTTTGAATCGGTGAAGTAATCTCTTTCTATTATTATAAGCAGTTGGGAAAGGATTACATCGTATCTGGATCTATTTACAAAGGGAAGAAGAAGTACAGGAACTTCTTCTTCTTCTAACTAGAGAGAAGGTAGAGAGAAGGAGGAGAGAGGGAGGAGAGAACCTCAGATGAGGCTAAATGGTTTACATTTCTAAGCCTAAGGAACTCTAACACTTGAGTTCCTTTAAATAGAACTAAAGTTACTGGTTTATATTTACCGAAGTAACTTTTACATTTACTTAAGTTAAAAGTAAAAACATTTAACTAAAGTAAGAAACATTTAACTTAAGTTAAAAACATTTAACTTAAGTTAAAAACATTTAACTTAGGTTAAAAGCAAATTACTTTTACATTTACTAAGGGTAAAGTAAAAACATTTAACTAAAGTTAAAAACATTTAACTAAAGTTAAAAGTAATTACATTTACTTTTACTAAAGTAAATTACTTTTACTAAAGCAGCATCTACTTTTGCTTTCGGCTGCTTTTGACTTTGTCGGACGCGCTGATTGCATCTGATGATGACTGGAGCATCCGATGACTATGGGACCCTGAGGGGTTGACTGTTGAGGTTGACTGTTGAGGTCCGGCTCCTTCGTCGCCGATGGGTGCTGTTGATCTTCTTCTCAGAGAGATCACCATCCTCTATACTTCGACCCCAAAAAAAAATCCAGGGATTCAATCCTTTTTCCCCCAAAAAATTATGTTTAATTTTAAGAAAGGAGAAAAAATTTACCAAAATTTTTGTCACCGACTGTTGATTTCAAAAAATTTTATGTAAAAATTTTTAGAAAAACTAATCAGACTGTGTCTGATATAAGGATCACACGGCTAACTCTTGACTAACTGATGAACTCGATCTAAACAGTCTACTTCGTTTTAACTTTGTTCAAACCTAATCTCTAGATCTGTTGACATTCCACTTAAAGACATACCAAAGTCGCTTAAGTACATACCCTTCTTACCTTAAGCAGACGCATACCCTTGGATCTAGTGATTCCCTTTTTGCCTAAACTGCTCACACTCTTGAGACTTACAACGGCTCGACGGGACCTATGGCGGTCCAGGGTGTTCTACAGTAAGAGCTTAGGTGACTTAAACTAGGTGCTCTAAGGACGGAGCAACAGAAATCTAAAGAAGAAGTAAAAACAAGGTTTTAAACTCAGACCTCTGTGTTTGACCGGAGAACAAACAGTGACACCAAGAGACAACACCGCATGGCTCTGATACTTTAGTTAAAATTATCAATAAAAGAGAAGGAAATAACTCTGAATATTAAAACTGCAGGAGAAATAACTCAAATGATTGAGGGTTCTCAACCTATAGCTTTAATATACAGAATTTATTACAAGGTAATAAAAACTAATTTAAATATTCACGCACTTAATAAAAGTCCTAAAGATCATACTGTGTTAATTCAAAGCAGTACTAGTAACGCTAATATCCAAACCCCAAAGACTATTCTTTGGAAAGATATTACGCTACCTAGTCAGTGGATTCTCCCCCAAGAGATTCCGCAAAAACCAGTTAATAATAATTTATTAAACTTAGAAAATATTAAATAATTTTCTGATGGTACGATTAGAGTTAGTTTCGAACGTACTAAAAGACCTTTAATTATAGAAGAATTTACTAATTCTTCAGTTCCTTCTGTTTCAAGAAGAGATACCGAAGTATTAAGTGATTTTTCTATTCCTGATTTTAAAATGAAAGGTGTTTTGAATCAAGGTCAGACAAGTCATCCTTGCTACACTCCAGCCTTTCATGCTGAAGATGAACAAGATGATGTGTCTCCTACAGTTTTTGTAGGCCCTACTCCCTTTGATTTTGAAGCCCCTATTAATCACCAGTTAAGAGTAATAACTAAAGCTGCTAAATTAGATTGGGATAGTCTGGTTGCAAATTTCAATTCCAAATCTAATCAAGAGAAACGCCATGCTTTTCGTAACATGTATGATAAGCATGACAGAGATAAAATTGTTCATAATTGGAAAAAATATGTTAAACTTAATCAAGAGAACCTTACATTCTATGATTGGTATGATAAGTATCACTCACAGTGTAAAGTTCTTACTAAAAGTCAGTGGATGAAAGAGGATAAGACTAAGATTTTAGCATCTCATCCTCGAAAGTTTTTGATTAATCTTTGTTCAAGAAGTCACCTAGTCTCTTTGTATAAACCACCCTCCATCGCCATAGGTCCCTGTCTTGCCTTTGTAAGTCTCGAGTGTGTGAGCAGTGTTGGCTTTCTGGGAATCACTAGATGATAGGGTATGTGTTTATGTTAAGCAAAGAAAGGGGTATGTACGGAAGGACACAGATTGTTAAAAAAATTTAACTTTTTAATAATGAGTAGATTATTCAGATCTAGTTCGTCGGTTAATAATAGATCTTCACTTCCTCCTGTTCCGAACATAGTTAATCAAGAAGAACACAGTTATGAAAATATTAATCAAACCCTTAGTAATTGGAACATACCTAGTGTGTCCCCTAAGGAGATTTATCAGTCAACTTTTATTGATAATTTTAAAACTGATTATAAAAAAAAGGATGGTGAACTAAAGGTTAATAACATTCCAAAACAGAGAGATGATAAATTTCAGATAGAAATACCTCATTCCCAATTTCTGATAGTAAAACTCCATTAACCCTAACTATTGAAGCAAAAATTTCTACTTACCTTGTATTTGACAAAGAGACGACAGAGTGGAGGCAGAGGGCTATCGGCAGCGACGGAGTGGAGGCAGAGTGTTAACCGGACTGTTAATTAGAGAGTCAGAGACAGAGACGACAGAGAGTGAGAGATCCGGTGGCGGGCCAGAGGGGGTGGGGGGACCGGTGGCGGGGGGGGGGGGAGGGGTGATCGTGAGAATGGAGAGAGACAGAGTGAGTGAGAAGAGAGAGTGTGTGAGGGAGTGATGTGAGGCGCTAGAGAATAAGACGTCTGATTAGGTTTTGTTAGTTATTTCCGTCGAAATTTCCGTCGACCTTAATCCCTCGAAATTAAGTTAAATTCGACGGACAATCCCTCGAAAATAACTCTAGATTCGTAGAAATTAGGTTTCGCGCTGGCGGGAAAGATGGCGCCACGGGGAGTCTACTACTTCCGACAAACTTCCATCGGAATTATATTATTTTCGAGGAAAGTATCTTCGAGGGATTATTCCGCCGCAAATAGGCTAATATCGACAGACAAGATTTCGTCGAGGATACTTCTGTCGGAACTAGCCCCTTTACTTGTAGTGAATGTAACGACCTTTTTACCCCCGGGATAATTGAGCACAACAGCTTGCTCTAATCGTCCATAGTAATTGGACTCAGAATCCCCGTAACAACTTCCCAACACGACAACGCCTGAGTTGACTGATGTCAGTTCATTCAAGTCATCAACCTTGAATCTATACCCATTAACGATGCAGCCTGGAAATGAACTAATAAGTTTGTACGGGCCTAAAATGACATCTCTAAAATGCTCAGAAGGGTTTTCTTCTTCAACCCTTCTCTTAAACCACTGTTGGAAATTTTCATTCGTGAATGCTTCCATCTGTGTTGTAGTCAACCCCGGGTTAGAAGCATGCGCTTCAACTTCGAATTAACTACGTACAATAATATAATATTATTTAATTATTGATTAAGGTTAGATATTAAAGCTTCAACTTATAATAATACATACTTGATGTACGACGATACTTCAGGCATATTTAGAAGCACGTATATAGATACAATATTTTAATCTTTATCGGTTAAGTAAGTTTTCGTCTCATGACCAAATGGTTTAACCGGATAAGTGAATACAACTAACTCATCAACACGACCAGACAGATCGACGACCTCATTCCGACATAAATGGTTGTGCTTCGTTGCGACTACATAATCAAAGTACAACGAGCAGAAGTTGACAAGCATCTTCCTCTGTCTAGCGATCAGCAATAGAACCCTCTACACGAGCTTTGTTTTTAACTTTCTGCTTTAATCGACGCATATACCTGAAATATGATAGTATCGGATAAATTTATTATAAAGATGATGAATATTGCACAATGTAGGTGATATTATCTCTCAAAAAGATACATCCATCGATATTGCACCGGTCCTCCAAGCATAAGTTCATATGACAGATGAATAGGCAAATGCTCCATGCTATCAAAGAACCCCGGTGGTAAGATCATTTCGAGCTTGCACATTATCAACACTATATTTTTCTCCATGTGCTCCACATCACTATACCTTATAACAGTTGAGCAAATATCTCGAAAGAAATTTGAAAGTGCGGTAAAGGTATCATTAATATTACTCGGTAACACCTCACGAAATGCAATTGGCATCAACTTCTGCATGAATACATGACAGTCGTGACTTTTGAACCCAGTAATTTTCAACTGCTCAACCTTAGTACAACGATACATGTTAGAAGCATATCCATCTGGGAGATTCAATGCACTAAGCCACTTGCAAATGTTTTCAACCTGTTGCTTGGTAAGACAAAATGGAGCTTTTGGTTTTGAGTTGTTAGGTCGGAGCCACAATTCCCTCCTGATATTCATTTCCTCCAAGTATTTACGTGCTTTATCATTATCTTTTATTTTACCACTCGTATCTAGTACAGTGTAAAACAAGTTCTCGAATACATTCTTTTCTGTATGCACGACATCTATACAATGACGAAGTGCTTGTGTGACCTAGTATGGCAACTCAAACCAAATCGGCTAGTGTGTCCAGTTATGACTTTTCCCGTATCCTATTGCTCTCAACTTACCATGCTCATTCCCAGGCGGTGGAAATGTTAGATCATTTAGCCAGCCCAATAGGTCGATGCCTGACAAGCGACCAACAACCCCCTTCTTCTCTGTCTTTCTGTTGAACTGTGTATATATCTTTCTATAACTGTGCTCAACTGTCAAGAATCTATGAGGAGTTCCAAAGAAACTAGTTTTCTGCCCATGACGTAGTTGAGTGCCTTGCACATCCCCCATACAGACTGGACATGACAACTTACCATGAGTCGGCCAACCACTAATCATCCCAAGTGCCAGAAAGTCAGTGATAGTCCACAGCAAGGCTGTCTTCATCACAAAATTTTGCCCGACAGATTTATCAAAAGTCTGAACACATGTTTCCCACATTATCTTAAGTTCATCGACTAAAAGCCTAAGGTACACGTTGATGTCTTTTGTAGGACTCTTATCCCCCGGTATAATTAAAGTCAAGAAAAGATACGGATCCCTCATACATATTGACGGTGGAAGATTGTAAGTTACCATAATCACTAGCCAAACAGATTAAGGCTGACTAAAATTATTAAATGGACAGAAGCCATCTGTAGCAATGTCAAGCCTGACATTCCTAACTTCGTCGACAAATTGTGGAAAATTGGCATCAAAATTCTTTCATTCATCTCCATCTGCTGGGTGAGTCAGCTGACCAGGCACGACATCCCTTGTTCTATGGCAAGTCATATGCTGAGTAGTGTGCGCAGACATGAATAGCTGATGCAACCTCGGCGCAAAAGGAAAGTACCGTAAAATCTTCTTTGAAACATGTTTCTCCTTCCCCCATGTTTTGTGATCTTGTACCGAGGCGAGTTGCAGATATCACACTGCACCTTATCTTTGTCTTCCCCATAGTATAACATGCAATCATGCTCACAAACATCAATCTTCTCTTACCCGAGATTCAACCCCTTAACCATATTCTTCACTTCATAGTAATTCGCGGGCAGAGTATTATTCCTAGGTAAGAACTTGCTGAAAATATCAAACAAATCATTGAATTCTCTCTCAGTGCAGTCATGCTCATTCTTGAAATGTAAAAGCTTCGTAACTGCAGAAAGTCTGGTGTGCTTGTCATTTGCAAGTTACAATGGGAAACCCTATTCAGATAGCTACTTGTAGAAGGCAGCTGCTGAATTATTTGGCTTTTACTAAGCACTGCTTGACGCATGCTCGTTTTCAGCCCAGTCAAAATTGGTAGGGCCATACGCATCAACCAACATCTGCACGACATCATAGTTATTTGATTGCGAATCCCAGTGAAGGTTGGTCTACAGTACTATTTGTCTGTTCTTTAAACTCTGCTAATTTCCCGTGATGAATTTGTACCGAATACCCATCCACAAACCCACGTGAATATAAGTCAAATTTAACTTCATCGGCAGTCTTCCATATCATGTTCTTACACTTGAGACACGGGCGTCTCATCTTTCCGTTCGGATCATCAGCATGTTTTATTGCTTTATTCATAAAATTAGACACCCCATCACGGTACGCATCAACTAATTCCCTCCCAACAATCTGTATCCTACGGTACATCCAACTCCGGTCGGCTGACATCTTTAATTGAAGAAAATACCCAATTAGATCAAGAATAATCATGAATGTGGTCCATACATGAATTTAGTTTACCTAGTATATATCTCCACTCTACACGGGTTAGGCTTCTATCCCGTTCCTGGATGCGTCTCCTCACTAGTGTCCAATCTTGAGCACGTTTCTTCTATTTTAAGAAATTTCAACAACACCTCCCCATGGTTTTCAAGTACACGAAATAGACCAAGAAAACTTAGTCTAAGTACGCAGTCGGAGAACATGTAGAGACACCAGCTGAAAAATCCTCAAAAGTTTATAAAAATGTACCTTGTGAATTGGCACCAACCTAAGTGAGAGACAACATCCAGTAACAGTCCCAAAATGAGAACTATTCGACATTCACTCCTACTGAGTGAATGTCAAACGGGTTTCTAAGCTCCTACCTATCTTCAACTACATGCACAAGTATATATGCAGTTTATTGTAATTGTGGAAAACTAAGCAAATGCTACGTAGTTTACTAAAACTCCTACGTATACTACAAGATGTGTCAAACATATTCAATTTGATTTAGCTATGAAAAACTAAGCGAATACTACTTAGTTTACTAAAGCTCCTAATAAGTGTACTACACGTGTCAAACATATTTAGTTTACTTTAGTTGTGGAAAACTAAGCAAATACTACTTTGTTTAGTAAAAGTTATAAGTATTTACATGTGTCAAACATATTCATTTTAATTTAGTTATGGAACACTAAGCAAACGACACTTAGTATTTATTTTATTTTGTTTTATTTTTATTTTGTTTCATTTTATTTTATTTTATTTTATTTTTTTATTTTGTTTTATTTTATTTTTATTTTATTTTATTTATTTTTATTTTTAAATTATTTTGTTTTATTTATTTTAAGTTATTTAATTAATTTTTTTTAATCAAAAGAATTTATTTTATTTTGTTTTGTTTTACTTTATTTTTAATTTATTTTGTTTTATTTATTTTAATTTATTTTGTTTTGTTTTTTCAAAAGAATTTATTTTATTTTGTTTTTTTATTTTCTTTTTTATTTTTATTTATTTTATAAATAATATTTTATTTTATAGATAATATTTTATTTTGTAGATAATATTTTATTTTATTTTATTATAATTTATTTCAATTTATTTTTTTATTTTAAATTATATTATTTTGTATTAGTATACTATATTTTATATTATATTATTTCATTTACAATTTATTTAAGGTAAATTAAATTAAATTATTTTATTTATTTTATCTTAATTATGTTATTTGATTTTATTATTTTATATTATCTTATCATACAAAATATAATTTAAATTTAGTTTATGTGATAATATTATTTTATTTTTTAGTAGTTTGAAATTAAGTAAATGTTACTTAGGTTATTTTCAATTGATTTTATTAGTAGGAAACTAAATAAATGCTACTTAGTATATTTCAATATTGGAAATTAATTAAAATCCATAAATAAAATAAAGTAGGGCCCACAAATATTGTAATTGAAGAATTCTGATAAGAATTCCGTCGGAAATAGAAAATATACCAAAGTCCATATCAGTAAGAATCATCGGGCAAGATAAAGATAATATTGCAAGAAAAACCATATATATACAACATAAGTAAGGTAGTCCCAAATCATTAAGGCAGTCCCAAAATTAGCCCTAATTGAGTCAATTAACCATATGAGTGATCAATTAAAAGCAGTCACAATCAGTCCGAAAAAACAAATTAATTGACAATAAATCAGTACCCAACATTTCCAATACCCAAAATCAGTACAGAATATTTCCATTACACAAATGATCAGTAGCCAATTTCATGAATACATGAATACAGGTAAACATGAATACATGAAAACATAAATCAGTAGCCAAAATTGATACCCAATACATAAATATTTCCATTAATTACCCAACTCAGTAGCTAATTTACGAAGGAAAAATCAACATTTAAAAATTACCCATATACAACATAACCAAAATTCTAAAATTAAAACATAAATTAAACCTAACCTTAATATAACTGTGAGGAGGTTAGTACACAACAATCCGTTCTGCCACCACATGCGCTGCCACTGCCACCACTGCTTGGACAGTCCGACTGGGAAGAGGGAATACGAAGCAGGGAAGAGGAAGAAAGCAGGGAAGGAGCGAAGACGAAGAAGGGAAGTCCGACGGGTTGACTGGCCGGTGGTCGGAGGTGGTGGTCGAAGGTGGTGGTCAGAGTGAGATGAGAGAGTTAGTGAGAGATGAGAGTGAGAGAATGAGGCGGCTGGAGAAAACGATCTGAAAAGGTTTTAAAGATTATTTTCGACAGAATTCTGTCGACTTTAAACTAATTTCGACGAACTATTCCGTCGACTGTACCATATATTTCGTCGACCTTAATACTCTCGCTGGCGGGGAAGCTTGGCGCCAAGGAGAGGGATTAATTGTGTCGAGGATAGAATAAAGTCGACAGACTTAATATCGACGTAATATTCCGTCAGCCTTAGAGTAACGTAGACCGAACTCATTCCGTCAGGCTTACTTTCGTCGGAGATAACCCTTTTTCTTGTAGTGTCTTCTCCATGTTAAAAGTCCACCAACAATATTTTTTCTTTGTAGCATCAATCAAAAGTTCCTGCCCACAATAGTTCATGATCATAATTATGTTGATTAATTCCTCTTTGCACCCAGGGCGAAAAGAATTTTCATCACATGTCTTTACCTGGAACACCAAAGATGATGGTTATATTAATTCACAATTCATGTTCATAATCATGTAAATCAACAGTTTCACCTTGCCACAAAGTCTTAATAGAACTTTCACTCAATGTCCTTGCCACAAAGGCTAAAAACACTTAATAATCATATCATCTTTACACCCTACACCAAAGACCTTTAAATGTAACAACAATGGTCATGATCATACCAATCAATTGTCTATCTTTGCACTACGGGCCAAAGATATTCAGCTGTAATCTCAATGGTCATGATCATGCCAAACAATAGTTCATTTTTGCACTACGGGCTAAAGACATACAACTGAAAAATCAATTGTCATGATTATACCAATCAACATTTCATCTTTGCCACAAAAGGCCAAATTCATCAATCAACATTTCATCTTTGCACTACGGGCCAAAGATAACTTTGACCATAATTTAAGTCTGAGAAATATGGCAATGATATAAAGAATGAATCAAGTGAGATCAATGATAAATATTAGAGATTTATAATTCAATTTATCCAGAGTTCAATAATGTCCAAATTGTCAATATGAAGATAAAAATATGGATTCAACTTCAAGAATAAGTTTTATAAAAGATAATTTAGACAAAGAAAATAAACTAAATTTTGTCGTGAATAGTACTCTGGCATGAATAGTACCCCGGATGAATAGTACTTTTGTATAAATAGTACCCCAGATGAATAATACTCTGGTATGAATAGTACCCCAGATGAATAGTACTCTGGTATGAATAAAAGATAATTTGGACAGAAAAAGAAACTAATTTTGTCGTAAATAGTATCCTGAATGAATAGTACCCCGAATGAATAGTACTCCGACATGAAAAGATTAACATTTCAATAAGAAAGTTCAGACCAATCTTCCAGTGAAATGATATTAGATGAAGTGCAATCCTCAAGGAATTTCTAATCATTTCAGGAATTATAGAAGCAATAGTAAGTTTAGATTTAGGAATATGAAACAAAATAATATAAGAAACTGCAAATGGATTTTCACCCGTCATGCGATAATCCGCGTAGACAGATCATTTCCATAACTTAATAAAGAATGAATACGAAGGGTTATTCACCAGGCATGTGATAATCCGCGTAGACAGGTTATTCCCACAACTTAATAAAAAATAAATACGAAGGGTTATTCAACAGGCATGCTGTAATCCGCGTAGACAAGTTATTCCCACAGATTAATAAAGAATAAAATGACAAACCCTTACGAGTATTGAAAGAAAATAATATCCTTTACGAGTATAAAATAACATCTTTTACCTTAGTAGGAGATTGGATACTGCAATAGTGTAGTAGTAAAATACTCTTCTTCTTTCTATCTTATTCTCTCTCTATAGCTTTTAGTGAATTGGTGAGAAAGAAGGAAGAAATGAGTTTCTATATTATAGGAGAATGGACAAAATAGTAACTGATTCACGGACGGTCCATATTGATTTACTATTAAAACCTCAACCGACGGTCCATAAAATTAGCATGTCTCTCCATGGAATAATAAGTCAAACTTACAACAAATGCCTCATGACAAACCCCTCTATTTATATCAAAAAATTGAATAAATATTTATCACAATTCACTTATCTTTAATCAACACATTTTTACTCTTTCAACAATTATTCATCATTAATATTATAATTCACAATATTGACTACCAGATCGTTCCTAGGAAAGAGGGGCTTTCCGATAAGAACTTTTCCTTATTGGCGCGCAATTAAATAACCTAATCCCTTTCCTCGACAGAACTTTCTAGACATTGTCAATAATACAAATAATAATACGAATAACTATGTCGTGTCAATTATTGATTTAATAATATAAAATATTGTGCAAATGTTACTATAACAATTATTGAATCAATAATATTACTATGTAGCAACTACTGTGGCAATTATTGAATACTGAGTGACTTCTTACGTAAAAATCAATAATCAGAGATACTGTGCAATACCGTGTGCTACTGTGCAACAACGCGTATTTCTGTACTTTTATCACCGGATATTTCAACAGTTTAACGGTAAAAGTTTTGCCGTTATTTTTATAAAAAAAGTTATTTCTATCACTTTCTATATCTGACAGTTATTCTATTGTGGGGTCCACCAATGATTGCGCCGTCGTACGAATTTTCCACGATAAAAAGAATATTCTCCGATCAAACGAATATTTTCCGACACAACGAATATTTTATGACAACTTGCATACTTTATAAAATTCGTACATATCATCTTTAACTTTAACATTTTATCAATTTAACCTTTTACCGAATAGAACAATAATTATAAAAAAATTAAATACTTTTATTTTATAAAATTCGGGGTCTTACATTTAGCCATAACACAAATTTCATTCTTAGATAAAATAGGTATCCTCCAAAACATACACATGTAATTTGAATATTTTTTATTGAATAAATGAGTCTTCCTTTATTTTGTTCCAAGGGTTTGTAAAAAAACAAATTTACACTATCTTTTTTTTCTTTTTCGCAAAACAGTTAAATTCTTTTCAATCTAGTCGAAATCATTGCTGAATAAATCATATTCTATTCAATTACTTTAACTAAAAAGATTATTAATATATATATATATTATTGTTGAATAAAATTATATTACATTTCATTACTACAGTTAGAGAAACTTGTAATAATTAAACAATGTAAATATTTAATTAAATTATTTTCCATGAAATTTGAAATTTTATCAAATCTCGCGGTTAGTTGTATTAATAATATGTGATTTTTTAAAAATATAATAGTCACAAATTTAATTGAATTATTATATTAAATTCACTGCTAAATAATTATGACCTAAAATGTGTATTCTAGAAAATTGAGTGAAATGTGTTATGTACTGACTACTAATTTTAACCTTAAACAACAAAAATGTAATAATATATTTAGTTCAATTAAAGAAGGGGAAGCAAATGGGGAAGAAAAAACAAAGTACTGATTGTGAGAGTCATCAACTAGATGACATGAGTTGTGTGGTTGTACTTGTTGTACCCAATCATTATATATGAAGTGAGATTGTTAAGCAAACTAAAAAAAAAGCTTTACTTGGAATTTGACTATTCAAGTTTATTTAGGGTCATTGATAATCTAGAACAATAATTATAGTATTAGAGTAATTACTTCTTTCATTTCTTAATATATATCGATTTAAAGTTATGCACAAATATTAAAAAAATAATTATATAATATTAAATATAATATCAATTATCTATATTGTCATTATATTAGAAAAAAATGATATTATTTAGAGAATTGATATTTTCACAAGAGAAATTGATATTTTCACAAGGCCTCACTCACATGAATGTGGGTCTCGTCTACTATTCATGTGAGGGAAGCCTTGTGAAAATATCAATTTTTCTTGTGAAAATATCAATTATTATGTATAAAATAACGAGAGAGCCATATTTATATTTAATATTTGAGATAATATTGAAAACTAAGTAATTAATACTTAATTAAAATTCTCAAACGACAAATATTAAGAGACAAAAATAATTTTCTAAAATGACATTTAAAAAGAAACGAAGGGAGTAGTGTTGAAAATTTAAATTATCAATAAATAAATATAATTAAATACTCCTTTCGTCCCTTAATATAAGATGTTTTAGAGAAGTATTTTTACCCCTTAATATAAGACGTTTTACAATTTTAAGTAAGCATTAATTGTTTAGTTTTCAATATTACCCCAAGTAATAAATATAACTTTGGTTCTCTCACTATTTTTTGCCCAATAAATAACACTATTTTTTAATACAAGGACAATATAGATAATTGATATTATATTTAATGATATACAATTTTTTTAATACTTATACACAACTCTAAAACGAGTTATATTAAGGGACGGAGGGAATACTATATATTTATTCTGACATTATCGATCGTGTTTGTTAATTCGGAACCTAAAATGGAACAGCCAAGAGTGTAGTCAAAAATCAATACTGTTTTAATTGTCCAATCAATGGACAAGTCCCTCTCTTCTGTATTGAAAGTTGACCCCATTGTTACAAGAGACAATTTTTTATTTTTTGAGTTCATTTGTAAATTTATAAAATTCACAATCGACATGTATTTTTGTGATTTTAGTACAAACAGTAGTAATTATCGTAAGCTAATTAAAAAATAATATTAATTACTATATTTGTTTATTATATCAATTCTGAATTTTATGATTTTTTAAATTAACTTAAAAAGTCATCATATATTTTTGCTTTTGGATTGGAGGGAGTATATTACAACAGAAATTGTGAATACATTCGAGTATAAACTATTTCCATGTTTACTTTCTGAAGCCAAAAATTTAGGAGGAAAACTTCTTCTGCCACTAAAATTTATAACTTGAACAAAACTTCTGCAGACGGTGAAAATCAAGTTCTTTTTATTTAGATTGAGTTACTGCGATATTAGGTGAGTTTATTTATTTTTTTTATAAAAAATATTTTCATTTTATAGATATTGTAATAATAATAATAATATACTTATTTATGAGATTATATTGCGCTATCCAAGCAGGGGTGAATTCAGTCCTTTGGTTTAGTAGGATCAAATTTGAAGAATTTTTTTTAATACAAAATAAAAATATAATACAATAAATTACAAAATTAAATAATGCTCATATATTGTTTACAATAATATTTTTCAAGATTTCATAACTTGAAATTGTTACATGATAGCCTCATTTTCAATGGTTACAAAAATATTATGTTCAATAATGTAAGTTCTAAACAATCATTCATCTATTCATCTTTAATTTTTTTTATGAATCGACGTTGTTGTAAAAATATCATGATAGCCTCATTTTAAACAATTGTAAAAATTCACAAATAATTACTAAATTTGTGAAATTATATATATATAAAAATAGCATAGTGGGTACAAATTTAAGACCTTTATTAATTTTTTAGGTAAATTATATAGAGGGGGAGAGCGGGGGACTTTTACTATCATTTGATTTCTTCTCAAAGTGCGAGCTCACTACACTACTATCCAATTAATCTTCATAATATCCTCAGCTTTCGAGACTAGCAACCACTCGAGTTAGTATGGGGATTCATGAGTAAAGGACTATGATCCAACCTCAAAATTAATAAATTAAAACATTCATTTTCTGAAAAAGAGGACAAGTTGACCCTCTGAAAATTCAATGGAGTCAATTGCCTCCTCTACCCTCAAGTAGATCTGCCCGTGTACCCAAGAGTAGGTCTTCAAAAAAAATTAAAAAATGTGATAACATAATAGCTAAGCCTCTCTCTTTCATTGTTTTCATTAATATTGCAATAATAATAATATACTTAATTATGATATTATATTGCGCTACCCAAGAGTGGGTCTTCAAAAAAATAAAAAAATGTGATAACATAATAGCAAAGCCTCTCTCTTTCATTGATTTTCACTGATATTGTAATAATAATAATATACTTAATTATGATATTATATTGTGCTACCCAAGAGTGGGTCTTCAAAAAAAATTAAAAAATGTGATAACATAATAAGAAAGCCACTCACTTTCATTGGTTTTCATTGATATCCTAATAATAATAATAATAATAATAATAATAATAATAATGTACTTAATTATGATATTATATTGCGCTACTCGAGTGGGTGTTCAAAAAACATTAAAAAATGTGATAACATAATAGCAAATCCTCTCTTTACGTTACATGTTCAAGAATATACCCCAACAAATTCAAACTGGAAAATGATATATATTTTAAAAGTTTACATCAACTCTTTAATTATTAGTTACGTGAATAAGTATTAGTAATAATTTTTTAAAATATATATATAATAAGTGAAACCTTCTTATAATTCCCACCAATCATATTTATTGATAAGTTTCGCATATTTATTAATAAACTTTACAATTGTAATTCAACATAAATTTATCACAATACATAACTCATTCAAAATTAGCACGTGCTACATGAAAAAAAATAAATTTCTCCCGAGTCCCCTAGTGACCCCTTCCACATGTCAGATTACTAAATTATAGTAGTAATAGTATAGGCTCTCCAAAAAACTAAAAGAAATAAAATAAAATAAGTTCCTTATTGTTAATTTTTTTTAGAAAAAAATGGTATAAGAATTCACATTGATAAGTTGACTCTCATTATATCTAAATATTACTACCATTTTAGCCATTGATTGTATTAAAGTGAAACCCTTTTCAGCTTGTAAATACATAGATCTTAAACACAATTTTTTGACTTCTACATGTATGAAAGCTGCAAACCTTAAACCTATTCAGGTCCATAAGTTCATATAATAAATGAATAGATAAAATTCATTCAGCTCCTTGTGCTAACATCACCTTTAAGATTATAAAGTCATCCCAAGCAAAGCTAGTCTACAGTTCATACATGATTTTCTGCTATTGTAAGGGCAACAGTACAAACTAGACTAAGGAAACATTGGCACACCAAAAAACTGTTCATACCATTACAACCCAATTTCTGTTTAGGAGCATTCTATCAAGAAGGCCAATATTGTTACCCATTTGTAGAGAGAGCTCCAGCAGCAAAGAGAAGATTTCTTCGCGAGAACTGGTTGCATAACAAGGAGTATACAGTAAGCTTCTTGAAAAACGTTTTCCATAAGCTAGAGAATCAATTATATACGGACGGCTTGTAAACTAGTGCTTTTTACACCATCTAATAAGAATATGACAACTCTATTTTTAGATAAAATCATGGAATTTTGATTGTGTTAACAGATTATGTAATATTATTTGCCCATGATCAATCGATTTAATTATTGTTTACACAATCAAAACTCCTTTATTTTCTCTCAAAATGCAGAGTTGGCAGGTTCTGATTAAATGGAGTTCGATCACTAGCTTATAGACAGTCCTTGTAAAATTTATTCTCTTTAAGATGGAGACATTACCCGTAAAGCGTAGACTGGAGTAGATTTGGTAGGCAGAGTCTTCAGTGATCGGAGCCTGTTAGTAGTACTTCCACTTTTGCTGATAGAATATAATAGATGTAAATGTCTAGAAAGTATATGATAATAGCAAAGAAAGAACGATACATTGAGGTAAAATATGTCATGCACATTGCTTACTTTTCTTCTGTTTTTGGTACCCTTGTGCTCGAGGTCACGTCCCACAATTTTACGGTGGAATCAGCAGAACCAGATGCAAGAAGATAACCTTCACAACTGAAACAGATAAAGAAAGGAACCCAAAATAAATGAAATGATTATTAAGTTATCCAGCAACTCAATGACTTTATTACTTAGCAGTAAACAGGGAAAAATAGGAGGAATTAAGAATGAGTGAACTACTTTTATTCTGGAAAGGATATTAACCTGAAATCAAGTGTCCACACACAGGAGGTATGACCGACCAAAGGAGTAACACACCGACCACTAGATAGATCCCACATCATAATTGTTCCATCTTCATCACCAGATGCCATATATCGACCATCAGGTGACATTGCCAAGGATAAGATCATACTCCTATGACCAATGAAAATTCTAACACATTCACCGCTCTGTACATCCCATAGGCGAACAGTTTTGTCACTCGATCCGGTTGCAATGTAGTTGCAGTTTGCATGCCATTGCACACACTGAGAAATGCAATCAATTTTAACGTAAATTAACTTTGCATGTTGAAATTGAAAATGGTATATATATATATACGAGGGAATAAAGAAGGGACCTACACATTATTATTCTATCTTATAACTTTGGGTTTCACGTTAGTCGTGTTCCAAATTTGTCATGAAACTAGTCGATATACAAATCATTTTCCATATATATATACACATACACACACACATAAGTAAGCATGGCTTGAGCTCAATCACAAAACAAATTTGAAATTATCTCATTTTAGGAACAACCAAGTGTAAGCTAAGATACTCACATCAACATCAGATAAGTGCCCTGCCATTATTCTCAGAGGTTGTATTCTGTCCATTGACCAAATTCTTGCTGTTCGATCATGTGAAGAGCTGGCAAAATAATGTCCTAGTGGACTAAACTGCAATCAAATTCGTATAAGAAAAATTGTATGAAATTAGTTGCCTCTGCAAGCATGTCTTTCAATTAGCACTAAACATGCAAGAATATATATCTGTGAAGGTAATGGGAAGGAGTAACTGGTAAAGGAAAATATATGTTGCATGCACTCCTAGTCTTCCAGACTGTATTAGTACATGTAATAAGCTCGTCCATCCATCCACATGTTATCCTGTATAGATAACCCCTCTATAAATGATTGGTGATTCTACACAGTAGCTTCCAAGAATTACCCTTACAAATTAAGCAATTAGCTAAGGAACAAGTGATGTACAACATATTGCTCATAGAATGTGTAGCGTACTAGTCCCATATCATACAATTGCTATACCTTTATATGTATATGCATTTATGTGTGCGCGCGAGTGTGAAAAAAGGAAAAGCAATAATGATTGCCAAAAAAAATCTACTTTAGATCGGCAAAGTTATCCAGTTTACCTCTTTTAGTTTTCTTATATCATTTCTACGCAACATGGAAAACAATAAAACACAATAATATTATGCAAGTTTCGCAATTGATATAACTGTAAAACTATTATGCCTGGGAATTTTAGAGCATGCGTTCAGAATTTAGCTTGGCTGGATTAATATGGCAGTTTCCCATTTTGTCTAGTCTCTTGCTAAGTTACGAATAAAGCACCAAAAATAACCATATAAATAAAGAGGACAGATCTAAAGCATACATCTTAAATAACATACCTCTATTAAATAGCATACCTTTATTAAAACTATGTCGTTTTGGAGATTTTTTTAAAAAACAAAATAATATTAAAAGAGAGTGGTCTTACTTGCTTTCCTTTTATTTACAAAAATACCACATGCGGCCCCACTTGTTTTATTAAAACGACGTAGTTTTAATAAAGGTATGTTATTTAAGAGAGGTATGTTATTTAAGAGATATGCTTTAGATCCGTCTCTTATAAATAAAATATTAAAATCTTACCTGAACATCCCACACAGGGTAATTATGACCCTTGTAGCAAACAAGATTTGCATTTAGTTTGGTGCTCCACAACCGAACTGCAGTAAAAATTAAGTAATTCAAGTTAACCGTAGTTACAAAACTAGTAGTTACAAAACTAGTAAACCCTCCCAGTTTAAGCTACCCCTTTTTTGGTTGATTTTGGAATGAATATTAAAGGCACGCCAAAAAATCATTTATATATTCTTTTAGTAAATTTGAATAAAATACAATATGTTAACATATATAGAATATAAAATAAAATCCATATATGTGCCAAATACAATTAAGAAAAGTAGGTCAGTTAATCCGGGACAGTTGGTAGGATAAACATGCAAATGAAACTAAGCACAACATACTTGTTGAATCTGATGAAGATGACAAAAGAAAATCCCCAAAAGGACTAAAAGTGGCCGAATAAATGGGTCCAGAATGCCCCCGATATAACGTATAAGATCTTTTCCCAACATTTGATCCAAGTATATTTCCAGAGCGAGCCAAATCAGTGTCATCCTGCAAAATAGCTGTACTAACATTTCAAAACCAGATTTCCTTTCACACTAGTAAGTGTCCTTTAAATTCTGTATAAGTAAACTAACAAAAACAATCAAGTTTATACCCAAATATTTTAAAACCAGAAGAGATTATCTAAAGCTCACTACATCCTAATGCTCTAAATGCCAAAAGTACAATGCAAAAAACTAATTCCTACTACTGTAGCTGTCTTATATTAACAACATATTTTCAACTCACAAGATTATAAAGATTCAAGACTTTCATGGCTTGTTGAAACACAAGTTGCCAACTATTATCAATAAATATTATAATAAAATTAATGAAATATATTATAGGAAAGTAAGCCGTCATATTTGTAGGACATATTGCCATATATTTTCAATAATTTTTATAATAAAATTAATGGAAAATATTAGAGGAAAGTAAGAGGTGATTGAAAGTAAGCGGTGATTGATGTAGGATGGAAATTGATGAACAAATAATTAATTGAAGGTGGTAAATCAAAAAGTAAAATTAAAAGAACTAAGGTGATTCAACCGTATGAGAACCACTACCCCTAGGGTTTCCCAACCCCAGTAAGGAAGAAAAGTATTGCCAGCAACCAATAATTAGGATAATTTCAATATCAAAATGTGTCCAATAATCTGTCATGACTTACATATTTATAAAAAAAAACTCTAATAATCACAAGCCCATTAACAATTATATTTATAAAAAAAAACTCTAATAATCACATGCCCATTAACAATTGAGCCTTTAAATAAATAACCCAATACTGAAATAAACCAATAAATAACAAGTCTACGAACTAAATAAATAAACACTGATAAATAAATAACTAAATAGAAAATCATCCACGACGATGACGTATCAGGGATCGATCCCTATCAGATCTCCCCAGCTGCAAAAATGAAGTCTCTACAAAGTGAAAGCCTCGTATCTCTCAAAAGGTCTGGATCAAGCCGACAGAACTTCTCAGCACTAAGCCATGTACATCATCCGGAGGCCTGTTGCATCACTTCATCAAAAACTGATAGTAACCACCCTACCTCGTCGACACAACCTGCTCATCAAACACATCCTCAATAATCTCTGTTGTACGTTGTGTAGGAACAATAGGAGGTGTAGGTGGGACAGGTAAAGGAGTAATAAGTATAGACTCATCAGGGTTAGCAAGTGTAAGCAAAATAGGGAAAGAAGTAAGAGAAGAAGTGGAAGAGGGTGTGGAATCACCACAAGGCCCATGATAAGTAAGGTCTTCCGCATTGAATACAGGACCAATACCCATATCACTCAGAAGATCCAACTCGTATGCATTAGCACTGACCTTCTTTTGAACTCGAAATAGGCCCATCCTCTTAGCATGCACTTTTTTCCATGTGTCAGGATGTAATCTCTAAGCATGGTGTCGTAGTAGCATCACTCGATCATTCTCATTAAACTCTTGACACCTGCAATGAACATCTGCAGCAGACTTATAATTTTTATTGCTCAAATTAATTTTCTTTCTTATCTCAGCATGCAAATCATGAATGCGATGCACAAAAGACTCTGCAGACTCACTAGCCCTATATGCAATGGGTAGAAAAGCTAAATCACTAGGCTTGTGTTACTCGGACTCGGGTGTGGGTGTCGAGTGCGGGTACGAATCTAGGTGTCGGACACGTAAAGTCAAAAAATAGAGGATACGCGGATATGGATCCGAATTTGGACACGAGTGCGGGGATACGGTATGTTATGATTTTTTAACAATAATGTTTCTAATTATATCACCAAGTTTATTTTTGCTCTAGGGACTGAAGTGCAAAAATATAAAGAAAAAGGGGCAGAAATGGAAAAAAACAAAACTACAGAGATTGATATGTAAATTTTCAAGGGCTATTTTGAACTTTCAAAAAACATGGGGGACTAAATTAAAAATTTTTAAAAACTATGGGGTACCTGACTGTAATTTTCCAGGAGATATTTTAATAAACAGATCTGATCTGATCTGATCTAATCTAATCTCACTCGCTTCTTCTTCCTCTCGACAGACGGCTCTCACTCGCTTCTTCTTCCTCCTCGACAGACGGCTCTTCTTCTCCTCCTCTCGCGTCACTTCATCTTCCACCTCTCGCGTCTCTTCTTCTCTTCCCAAACAGCCGTATCCGGATTTCTATGGCCGAATCTCGTACGAATCCCAATCCCGTACCCGTGTCGTGTCGACACGGGTACTTCACCAAAAATGGCGAGTCCGAGTAACACAGTCAATAGGTTTCTTAGGCTGAGAACCAGTGTAAGCCTGAAAAGCACATACTTCAGTCGAACGATTAACTGAGCTATTATATGCAAACTCAATCATAGATAAAACTTATCCCATGTAGACACATGATCACCCACAAGACGACGTATCAAATCACCTAGACTTCTATTAACAACCTCAGTCTGACCATCGGTTTGGGGATGATACGCAATAGAAAACTTAAGCGTAATGTTAAGTTTCTTCCAGAGAGTTTTCTAAAAATAACTCGTAAACTTCGCATCTCTATCAAAAACTATAGTAAATAGTAACCCACACAATCTCACTATCTCACTAAAGAAAATCATGGCAATATGTGAGGTCTTATCAGTTTTGTTGTAAAGAATAAAATGTGTCATCTTAGTGAAACGATCCACTACAACAAAAACTGAATCATGACCCCTCTGGGTCCTCGGTAACTCCAAGACAAAATACACGCTAAGATCTTCCCAAGGTGCATAGGAAACCGAAAGTAGAGTGTACAAACCCGTGTTCTGCTTCCTACCCTTAACAGTCTGACATGTGCGGCACTCAAAAACAACATGAGTTACATCACTCTTGAGGCTAGGCCAAAAGAACCTATCCTCAACAATAGCAATGGTCTTATCTCGACCAAAGTGTCCAGCTAAACCTCCCGCGTGTAACTCCCACAATAAATACTCACGCATCGACGTACTAGGAATACACAAGCGGGTGCCCTTAAAAAGATACTCATCATAGATACAAAAATCACTAGAGGGTGGGGAACTAGGATTCTGTAGGGCAGCACAAATGTCACTAAAGTCGCGACAAATAAGGTACTCCTAAATAATGCGTTCAAATCCTACAACCTTCGCTCTCAAAGAGTTGATAAGGATGGACACCCTGCTCAACACATTGGCAACCACATTCTCTGTCAATTTGCAATGCTTAAGGACAAAAGAATACTCCTGAATAAACTCTACCCACCTAGTGTGTCAATGATTTAGCTTCTTTTGGGAGCTAAGGTACTAGAGTGTTTGATGATCGGAGTAAAGAACAAACTCCCTATGCAACAAATAATGTCGCCAATACCTAAGTGCCTAGGCTATAGCATAAAACTCCCTATCATAGGTAGAGTACTTTTGTCGGCCTCATTCAATTTATCACCAAAGAATGCTATCAAATGACCCTCCTGACTAAGCACTCCCCCTATCCCTACGCCTGGAGCGTTACATGCTACCTCAAACACTTTACTAAAGTTTAGTAGCACAAGAACAGGTGTGTGTCAACCTATACTTGATTTCCACAGCTTTGGTAGCCGATTTAGTCCAAACAGACTATCCTTTTTTCAAACTATCAGTAATGGAGTCATAATGGTACTAAATCCTCTAATGAACCTCCTATAAAACGTAGCTAGTCCATGAAAGCTTCAAGCTTCGTGTGAATATCAGAAGGTCTAGGCCACTCATTAATAGTCTTTACTTTCTTGGGGTCGGCAGAAACCCCTACAAAGGAACACTTCTTCAAATTAACATAGAGTTTCTCACGTAGAAGAACTACTAGAATCTCTCGCAAGTGAAGTGTTCATCTCACGTTTTACTATAAATGAGGATGTCATCAAAATAGACCACTACAAACTTGCCTATGAAAGGATGTAGCACCTCATTCATAACTCTCATAAATGTGTTGGGTGCATTGGTTAAGCCAAAAGGTAAGATTAACCACTCATAAAGTCCGTCCCTTGTCTTAAAGGCAGACTTCCACTCATCTTCCTCTCGGACGCTGATTTGGTGGTATCCACTCTGCAGATCTATTTTGGTGAAAACACAAGCCCCAATCATCATATCTATCATGTCATCAAGCTTAGGGCTAAGGCTTTCTCTAACAAAGCCCTTCCTCAACAACTCACCTACATGTCGTCTCATCTCAGTCTGCCCTGTGGGATGCATCCTATATTGTGGCAGGTTAGATAAAGAAGACCCCAAAACAAGGCTAATGGCATGTTGAATGTCCCTAAGAGGTGGTAACCTATCGGGCAACTCACTAGGCATAACATCGGCAAACTCATGTTGAATTTGCCTGACATCACTAGGAATCTCTCTAGTACTACCTTTAGGAACATCTCTCACCTCTCTAGCTACCACCGGATACACAACCTTCTCCTCTACTACATTATGCTCATACTCCTTCCCATCTAGAATATGGAGTGATTTGGTTTGTTGGGTCGGTAAGCTAATCTCCTTTGATTGGCTCTTGGATGACACTCGAGGTCTCACAGGTGCTAATGATATTTTCTACCCCTTGTGTAAACACGTGTTCATCCTCCCATAATGAGTCGCATCACGATCATATAGCTAAGGTATCCCTAGTAGAATATGTGCAACATCCATATAAAGGGCATCACACCAAATACTCTCCTCATAACCCTGAAGGTGGATCGGTACTAGACATCTCTTTGACACATGAATGAATGTTTTGTTGACCCAGGCGACGCTAAAAGGCTGGAGATGTCGTTGTCTTTAGCTTCATCCGTGGTAAAGCGGACTCACCGACCACATTTAAGCAACTACCCCCATTGATGATCAACTTATAAGAGACACCACCTACTTTACTGTAGGTCTGAAATATAGTGGTTCTCCTCCAATCATCTTTCCTATGACTCGTGAAAACGCACCTCATGATTATCTATCTTCTTTAGGTGGTTATCAGCCTCCTGATCCTGCGAGTCATACTCACCCTCGACTTCAGCCCTGACAATATCTCCCTCCTCTTTTGAAGTTTTCCCTAGTATTGTTACCCGCTGGCCATTGCGATTGGGCCACCTAAACAGAGAGTTAGGTGCAGCTACACCCTTCCCTTTGTCACAAAATGGCCCAGCTACGGTGTTACTAGCCCTAGAGGACGCCTGAGAAGTGGGGAAAGATCTTCTAGCGATAACCTGTAACCTATACTCATTACTTAGATCTGACTGGAAAAGGTCATCTAGGGTAGTGATGCCCCTGGTTAAGATGTGTGATTGAAGTTTAGGTCGTAACCCATTCTTGAACTTTATAACGGTCAATGTGACGCCCCCAAATCCGGGTACTTTCAACCCACAGATATGGTGCTACACAGTGCTACTAACAATACATTCATTCCAACGAAAACTGCAAGACGAACATATTTACTAAATTCTTATTACAATAATAATAATAAATCCTTCCCAGGTTCTGTTAACCATTACATCGTTCATTGTCATAATATAAGTTCATACAAATATACTATTCTATTACAGGATAACTTATTTATTCATCTTGGCTTTGCCCTTATCCTTACCGGAACCTTCGGTCCGTTCACTCTTAGCTGCAATCATATAATTCAAGCAAGAAGTGAGCATAACTAGCTCAGCAAGTCTAACAATATACAAAGCAATCACAAAATCAAGAATCATATGATTTATATTTGATAACTGAACAAATAGTTATGAAGTACTATGAACAATTGAAATAGCACTTTTCATTCTCTTAAAACAATTCCAAAGTAGATATAGTGACTTAAGAATTTCTGAGTTGGTCAAAAGACCATTAACATTCTCATTTCGTTTTCATTCATGAAAAGGACATCCCGGCACTAAAACCGTACATCCGATATAACTTACAAGCACTTCTAGGTGATCAGCCTATAGTACTCTATGTTGATCAACACTCATCCGTTAAACGTATTTATGTTTAAATTTTGGCAACCTCACGTGCCCGTCGAAAAACGACGTAAAATACTTTTGTTTATTCATACTCAGGCTTACCTTTGAAACCGTAGCAAATAATGGGCATAGGATAGCGTTAACAATACTACTTTGAAAGACTTGTAAATAAATCAATCAAATCTTTAAGGTTCGTCTAGCCGAGTTAAGATTGGAATCGACTCTTTCGTAAATAATTCATGCACGATATAACATGAATTACAGAAACTTGGCTAACACGAAGGTCAGACAAGCGTTAGAAGAACTTGCCTTCAAGCGTCTTCTACGTTAAGTTCAACCGTTCTCAATCTTTACAGTTTCTACATAATATATTCACATAGCACACCGAAATTAGCTACCACACAATCTAAACACATTATTTATACCAACTTCTTTCTCTTCTATAGCTTAATCGAATTTATTTCAATAATAATGTTCGTTTAAGGTATTTAAAATTCATTACGGCTTATTACCATTTAAAGTCATAAACTGACACTCGCCATTCATCGTTTACGTATAACGATAGTCGTAACCCTAATTGGTTCGTTAGTTCGAATACCGTTTCCCCCGGATTACCGATATAGGACTCCGTATAGAAATTACATAAGTTTTATCTTCATTTCTTATCATTCTCGTATCGCGCATACCAATTACGTATTATGTAACTCTAAAACGTGCGTTAAACTCGAGCACGATACACGATTTACGTTTTCGCATTTCAAGTTCTAAGTTTATTAACTTTTAATCAACGTTTAATTCCTAAAACCATAGTTATATATGTTTAGGAATTCTCTCTTCATGTATATTAAGCATATACTTGCCCCTCAATTATCACGCGAAAAGTTGGATTAACAAAAGCTCGCGTCAGAAAAAATTTAGTTAAGGGCGCTACGGCGCCACTCCAAGGCTTAATGTCGACGCTGCGGCGCGCCTTGCAGTGTTCTAAAAATCTCCGCCTAGGTCCGCCTAGGCCCCGCCTAGGTCCGCAGGCCCCGCCTAGGTCCGCCTAGGCCCCGCCTACGTCCGCCTAGGCGCTAGGCCCCCTCCTGGCACCTCGCCTAGGCAATAGGCTCCCCTGACGCCTCGCCTAGGCCTAAGGCGGCAAAAAAATCCCTCCAGGAAATTAGGCGGCCTAGGCGGAGAGGTTTTTTTTAAAAAAATAACTACCCAAACCAAATCTTGTTATATTTATTTTTCTAATGATTTACCATATTCATAATGCAGTTTGTAGCATATCAAATCACAACAAGAAGTGAACAAGATCAAGTTAAAATGGATAATTTTATTATAGTTGTAAGTTTTTGAACTTGTATCAACTTCAAATTATATAAATGATGATACATTTGTAATATTTAGTTTAATTCAATATAATTCTTAAATTTATATTTAGTTTCTTAAGTTTTAATATTGAAATGAATTTTTGAAATTTTAAATTTTATTATTTAATAGCAATCTTGTTTATGAATAAAATAATACGTTAAAGAAATGTTTGAACTTTGAACAATTGCATGTTTGTGTTTGAACTTTGACATTGACAATATGGATATGTGTTTGAACTTTAAGTAAAGACTTTTATTATCTTTATTAAAGATTGTTTTGCTTTATATTATTGTTTTGTTCGGATAAATGTAAGATAAAATATTAAAATTGGCTTAAAATAAAAAATCTCGCCTAGGCCCCCTAGGGCCACCCATCTCCCGCCTAGCGCCCTTTAGAACATTGGCGCCTTGGCAGTGAAGAAAGCCCCGGCCCGGAGCTACGACGCGGGTTTACAAGGCATGGGCGGCGCTGAGGTGTCTGCCCTGAGCCCTTGAATTTTTTTTACATTTTTCAATACAATACCTTCATGAGCTCGTAACGCGATCGTTATAACTCGGAATTAGCTCGTTCAGAAGCCATTTTCTCACATATCTTACGTACTTCGATTTCAACCAGACAGAATACGTTTCTGAATCTATTAACGACAAATTCACTGTTTAAATTCTCATTATTCGTTTAATATTCGTTCGTGAGCGTTCTTCGCTCGTTCGTTCGTTTTAAGTCCGAATTCAACCATTCTTGAGTCCGCGACTCTTAAATACATAGTTCTTCGCTATGCTACCGAAAACCTAGGTTTATAAGTTCAACGACTTTTTACTATCGTTCTGGAAATCCTTGTTAACTACGATTTCGACGATTAACCAGTGTTCTAAAAATCCCCGTCTAGGTCCGCCTAGGCCCCCGCCTAGGTCCGCCTAGGCCCCCGCCTAGGCGCTAGGCCCCCCCATGGCGCCCCGCCTATGAGCTAGGCCCCCTCTTGGCGCCTTGCCTAGCACTAGGCTCGCCTGGCGCCTCGCCTAGGCCTAAGGCGGCAAAAAAATCCCTCTAGAAAATTAGGCGAGACCTAGGCGGGGAGGTTTTTTTATTTTAATAACTACCCAAACCAAATCTTGATATATTTATTTTTCTAATGATTTACCATATTCATAATGCAGTTTGTAGCATATCAAATCACAACAAGAAGTGAACAAGATCAAGTTAAAATGGATAATTTTATTATAGTTGTAATTTTTTGAACTTGTATCAACTTCAAATTATATAAATGATGATACATTTGTAATATTTAGTTTAATTCAATATAATTCTTAAATTTATATTTAGTTTCTTAAGTTTTAATATTGAAATGAATTCTTGAAATTTTAAATTTTATTATTTAATAGCAATCTTGTTTATAAATAAAACTAATACGTTAAAGATATGTTTGAACTTTGAACAACTGCATGTTTGTGTTTGAACTTTAACATTGACAATATAGATATGTGTTTGAACTTTAAGTAAAGGCTTTTATTATCTTTATTATAGATTGTTTTGTTTTATATTATTGTTTTGTTTGGATAAATGTAAGATAAAATATTAAAATTGACTTAAAATTAAAAAAATCCCGCCTAGGCCCCCCCTGGCTGCCCGCCGCCCGCCTAGCGCGCCTTTTAAAACATTGCGATTAACGTCTTTTCTCATAAATTTTGTCATAACTTCATTACACGAGATTTTTACGTCAAACCAAATGTAATCAATCCATTGGTCAATCATCTAAGTTCCTAGCCAACAATTTGTATTTAACTTATACGCGATGGTTTTCAATTTGTCCATCAACAACAAGCTCTAAGTTTTATGCTTTTTTTTCGATTAATGCTTAATCATTTGATTCTGATTTTCGCTTATATATGGTTTATTAACGTTTTAGTCCACTAATAGTCATCCTTAGTACTCCGGAAGAGACATGCTGCACCAATTCATGCTTCTCTATAAAAATTCAATAGAAAATAATTTAAAAGATCGAGTTTACGTGTTTTTACCTTCGCGTTATTGACTTAAGCTTGAATAGTTAGCTTCTTTTCTTCTTTGATTCCTTGTTAATGCTCCTCTCTCTCTCTCTCAATATAAGCGTTCAATGTTTGTAAAACATCAAATGAACTCTTAAGCCTCTCTTTTATAAAAAATCAAGGTCAAGGCAAAATGGTCATTATGCCACCTCCTTACTATTCACCACCTCCTCAAAGTTGGCTTCCCTTGGAAGCTTGGCCATGTGGCCGGCCATGTGCCCCCATGGGGGACCCACATGGGTTGCCCCATGAGTTTTACCCATGTGTTGACCCATCGGTTCAACCCACGGGTTCGGTTCTTCGTTCGAGCTTAGAATTAATTCATATCGGGCCTAACTTTGGACTTGATTTAATTTATCATTGGGCCTTGATATAATCTATCATTGGGCCTCATTCATTGGTCCAATTGGGCTTGATAACGTCCAAGTCCAATAGCTAAAATCCATTAAGACTTATTCGTATTCTTACCGTATACTTCTCGTATTCTCTTCGTATATACTTCGTATGATATTCGTATTATACGTATTAATCTTCGTATTATACTCGTATAATAACTAGTATTATACTCGTATTTCTCACGTATACTAATCATTTTTATTACATCTAAGCTTTTTTTTTCTTAGATTTCACTTTCCCTTAGGGTTTTAAGTCCACAGGCAAAAACTTCATTTGCCATAACTGAAATATTATTAGATATTCTATCTCAGTCTCAGAATTTCATCATTACGCGTTTCTCGGAAATTCAAAAATAATTTCCGAACAGAAATGGATGAATAGTGATTTTACAGAAATTTCTCAAAAAACTTTTATTTTCGTCTTGGAAATTCAAATCATTTAATTCTAGCTGACAGCCAGAATCCTAACCACATTCACACATTCTAGGTCATAGAACGACCTTTAAACAGCTTACTTTAATAAACATATAATTTCATTTTATTCATATAATCAAATAAAAATTAATTCACATAATAATCCGATTTTCTCGGGCGTTGCAGTCAATCTATCACTCTCAATGATCCTACATCTTTGAGTCAACTCCCTAAATTTGCAAATCAAATCAGCAACAGACATATTACTACCTCGACGAAAGTTGTCATACTGTTTCATTAACATATCAGTATATCTTACGGGTAAATAATATTACTTTAGGCAAGGTTTCATCTCCCCCAATGCCTGATAGGTGGCTCACCTAGACGCTTTAAGTCTCTCTCAATCCATGACCAGAATAAACAGGCTAATTCACCAATTTCATTTTGGCGAATCACACCTTCCTATCCTCAGACATCGCATACCAGTCAAAATACTTCTCCATACTGGACAATCAATCAAGGAATGCATTAGGATCAAATCTACCATCAAACTTGGGTGCATCTACCTTGGTTTTCCTATAGTCATCATCATAAGGATCATGCCTAGGATGCTCATGGTGCCTAACATGTGGGTTTTCGACATGCTCAATCTCATTATTCCCCGAAAGTTCCACTACAGGTTGTCTTTGTTCAATGTGTGTGATCCTATCATTCATTTGACCAAGTTGAGCAACTATGACTACTAATTCATCCAAAATTTCTTCTAAAGTTGCTTAGGTACGTGTAGTCATGATGCATATACAAGTACAAAGTTGAGACAATATAGAAATTTAATTGAAACAAATTAAAATTATAAATCTAAGCCTATGTAATCGCTATCTCAAAAGCTACTGATAATAACCGAATAATATGCAACTAGATGGAATAATATGCAATTTTAAAAGAACAAATCCAAAACAGATTTCAAAAATTTTAGAACAAATGAACAAAGGAAATGTAAGTGACTAAATATTGAAAATCCGAATATTCAAAATGAAATATTTACTTTTACCTTATAGACCTAACTGATTAGAAAATATGACTGGGGTGAAAAATGCTAAGGTTAAAAGTTTAGAGCTCTTAATTCAAGAAACGGGTGAAAAAAGTAAACTAATAAACTGTGGGGAAATATTTAAATGGAGAGCGGATGTTTAGGGTACTAAATGGTAATTTGCAAGGCTTTTTAATTTAAATTAAGAAAGTTAGGGTCACCTCCCTATATTTCCAAAACAATGCAACATGTTTTTTTTAATGAACAGTGAATCGCGATGAAGAGTAACCCAGGCGATGAACAATACTCCGGTAAACAATATTTTATTTTATTTTTTGTTGAAAACCATAGATCTCCCAAAAAGTAAGAAATTGATGAAGAAACCAAGCTCTAATGCCAATATGATGTAGGACGAAAATTGATGAACAAATAATTAATTGGAAGTGGTAAATTAATAAGGTAAATTAAAAGAACTAGGGTGATCCAACCGCAAGAGAACCACTTCCCCTAGAGTTTCCCAACCGCAGTAAGAAGGAAAAGTATTGATCGCAACCAATAATTAGGATAATTTCAATATCAAAGTGTGTCTAATAATCTGTCATGACTACATATTTATAATAAAAAGAAACTCTAATAATCCTAAGCCCATTAACAATTGGGTCTCTAAATAAATAATCCCAATACTAAAATAAACCAATAAATAACAAGTCCACGAACTAGATAAATAAATAGACACTGATAAATAAATAACTAAATAGCAAATCATCCACGACCACGTCTCATGAATCGATCCCTATGAGTGATGTTCGTTGGACATTATATTTCCAAAATCTTGAATTTGTAACTTTTAAGCATCAGTAGTCACGTGAAGTGTAAATTTTTTGACAAAAAGTAGATATTGTTTTGTTATTAGAAGGGTAGAAATGTAGGATTAATGAATTCATCTTCTTGAAATAGAAGACCTAAGCGTTATTAAAGGAAAACATCCATTGCAAAAGAGGAAATCGCCTTGATGGCCCATGGCATCGACTAGGTGTCACCATCAAAACAACCTCGGCTTAAATGAGCTAAGGCGCTTTAGGGACACATTGCGTCACCTTATCGCCTTACACACCCGAGTGCACTTGAGAATGCTGCACTAACATTTCAAAACCAGATGTCCTTTCACACTAGTAAGTGTGAACTTTTAATTCTGTACAAGTTAACTAAAAGTTTATACCCAAATTTTTTGAAACCAGAAGAGATTGTCTAAAGCTCACTACATCCTAATGCTCTAATTGCCAAGTAAAATGAAAAAAAAAAAAAAACTAATTCCTACAAGTGTAGCTGTCTTATTTTAACAACATACTTTCAACTCACAAGATTATAAAGATTCAAAACTTTCATGGCTTGTTGAAACACAAGTTGCCAACTATTATCAATAAATATTATAATATAATTAATCGAATATATTATAGGAAAGTAAGCAGTCATATTTGTAGGACCTATTGCCATATATTTTCAATAATTCTTATAATAAAATTAATGGAAAATATTAGAAGAAAATATGCAGTCGTGTTGGCAGGACATCATATTTCCAAAATCTTGAATTTGTATCTTTAAGCATCAGTCGTCACGTGAAGCGTAATTTTTTTGACAAAAAGTAGATATTATTATTAGAAAGGGGAGAAATGTAGGACGAAATAATCCATCTTCTTGAAATAGGAGATCTAAACGTTATTAAAGGAAAACATCCATCGCAAAAGAGGGAATAGCCTTGATGGCCCATGGCATCGACTGGGTGTCACCATCAAAACAACCTTGGCTTAAACGAGCTAAGACGCTTTAGGGACACATTGTGTCACCTTATCGCCTTGGCGAGGCACCTGAGTGCATTTGAGAATGCTGGCAATGGATCCATAATAAATATTTAACATTGGGTCATCCTCCTTCAAGTTGGGGGTCTGCAAGTTCCATACTAGATATTACAAGCTTTGAACAGTCATGGTGCAAAGGTGATTGGTGACTTGGAAACGGAGACAGCATACAAAGATAAGTTATGGTGGTTCGTCATGAAAAGACAACGATGACAACATATTTGAACCTCTTGTGAGAGTTCTCAGGAAGGATAGAAGTCTTGAAATAAAGAATGCACAACAAGAGGATTATGTGGAGTCGCATAGTGTCAAGGGGTAAGATAAATATTCAATGACAATGAAGATGACAAAATCTTATTGTTGGTTTCGGTGGAAGTGGTGGCAAAGATAGGGTTGATGTGAATGTTTGGTACTTTGGTTTGCACCAATTGTTGTATGATGATGAAATATTGCCTGAATTCCCCATAAGAAATTAATTCAAATTACCAAATCAACTAGAACTGCCTCACCGGTCAACCTTAAAATAATATTAAGATCCTAAATGACCTAGACAACTTCCTTGTGGACCAAAAAAGCATTTTAAATAACTTACAAAAACCCTTCTCTGTCTTAAGCTTCCAAAGAATACCAAAAATTAATTATCATATACATTATTATAGGCAAATATACACATGTAAACCGAATACAACTAAAAGTCTAAAACACTTTGTCCTAATCGCTAAATAAACCAATATGCATTGCTCGTGTAATTTCTCTAGTTATATACTTGTGCAAAAGAAAATTATTTCTCAAAGGAAGTTATAAACCGCTCTTCCACCTATTTAGACGCATTAGATAATGTCGTCGACCAAAAGAATCGTCTTCTTTGCCACTTTATACAGATAATGGAACAAGTATGTTTGAAATCTATCAGCACAATCACTTGGTTTAAGGAAAAATAAGAACATCATATGAAACTAAAATTTATTACAAAGACTTACAACTGTCAGTTTGTTGCCCAAGAAGCGCCATGTCCCAAACCTGCGAAATACACTTTAAAATTATCAAACAAAAGAATTACTAGAAGCAAATTTGAAAAGCTACATCAGCACAGAAGGAAGACCTTTAGTGATGAGTCTGTGAATCCACCGGCAACCAATGATCCATCATGGGATATTGATGAACAGTTCAAACTAGAAAACAATAGGCATAGCAATTAGCAATTGAACGCCAACAATTTACAAGTGAAGGATTAAAATTGATGCAATCAAAAGATATACCCATTATGAGAGTTGATGAAAGTATAGAAACTGACTGAGGGCAGCGCCACATTGCTCAACTGTACACGGTTTCGTAGGTCTTCAAGAATAGAATGCTCTACCTCTGTTGGTCTGAAATCAAAATCAAACATTATAAAATAAATAGCATGCTTACATATCCAACTCCCAAGTAACAGAAGAAATTGCATGCATATTATATTATTTAGTTTAAGGAGCATCATTGATGTGTAAACACTTATACTATAAAGATGGCATGAAATCATAATTGACACAACAGGTGTAAAATTATGATAATGTTGTTGAACAATACAAGTTTCTTTTCTTTTCTTTTCTTTTTTTCCATTTTTTTTAATAATAATTTACCAGTTACTAGACTAAACTCCTCCGGTAAAGTTTGTCCTATCCATTCATATATTTATACTTCTTTTTTACGGCAGCTAGTTATGTACGAGGTTTTTCCACCCATCTGTCCCCTTGTTTCAGTTCATCAAGAATTACGGACAAGAGCACATGTTGATCCACACAGATGTCAACCACCATTATAAGCTTTGCACCTTACAATTGCTATGCTATAACTTCGCTATTCCTTAAAAATCATTAACTAAGTAAAATGCAGCTAGTCTTTTTCGTATTAACAAAAATAACATTTACCCCATTGTAGTTGGCACGTTTTGTGCAATAGACCATTGAAGTAAAAAAAACTGTAAATAACCAATTAAACTAAAGAAGGGTCTTCAATTCCGTCAAATTACTTTAACAGCCATCTAAATCAATCTGTTTTTCTTATGTGGCAGTGCCGGAACAAAAATGAAAATGATGTGGAAAAAAATTAAGCCACATGGGATGAGTTCGCGACTTCTTGGACCCAAAAACGCAAAGTCAAACCTACCCCAATCCATCTTTTTCTCAACCCTTCTTCCCAATCAGTTCTTTATCTCAGTCTTAATTTTTCCGATGTCGTTCTTCAACTTAATTCTTCATCCTTTCTCACCTCCACCTCTTCATTCTTATCTTTAGTCTTAGGTTTTGAGAGGCAGACCAACCTCCACCTCTTCATTCTTGCTCAGTTCTTCATCGTTTCTCACTATCATTTGGGAATTTATGAAACCCTAGAAATTGGAAATTTTGGTTGTGAATCAAAATTAATCAAAGAGGGTAAGAGAATTGGTCATACCTTCGCAACTATGTATTCAAGGACAATGACAAGGTAGATGGGAGCTCCGGCGGCAACACAACTTCGCCTACTTTCCAGATACGAGATATCTTCACATTCCTTCTTTGTGGCGGCTTCATCGACTCTGGGTCTATTTGAATTGGCTGATAGCCACGAGACCAGCAAGGCGGAATATCATTTCTCTCATGGCTTCCATGGAGTTTATGTTTAATATCTTCAATAATTTACTTGAACTTTTGAATTATGGGGTAGGGAAAGTTGGTTCAAGAGTCTGAGTCATAGGCTCTAACTTTTGAATTATGGAAGGTTCATGCCTTGGCCATGGAAAAAGACGGTGACTGAACTCAGTGTGATTAAGTTTGGACACTTAGGTAGATGTTTGAGGCCATTGTTACTACAGAGAGATGTAGATCAGAGGAATCGATAGAGTTGAGAGAGGTGGGTGAGCTTGCTAGGGTTTTAATCTGTGAGGGGGAGCTACCACCAATTTCATCACCACCACCATCATGCACCACCACCGCGGCTGCGCCAACGCACCACACCTAGCACAATCACACCATTATCTTCCTGATCCCAACATCATTACTCCAGGGAAGAACAGAGGAGAGAGAATAGAGAAGGCGAAGTTAGAGATGGAGAGGAATTTGTCAAAATTGGGCTTTGAATTTTTATTTTATTTTTAAATAAAATTGGCGTCCAAAACGACATCGTTTTGGAGGCCATCTCTCTTTGACTAAGAATTTTTATGTTTTTAGATTGCCACATAATTATCGACTCATATTTATTTTTTTTCCCTTTTTTTTAAGTCAGCCACATAGGAGATTTGCTAAGTAAATTTGACGGAAGTTTAAAAAATTTGATAGAATGGGGCAATTGTAGTATTTTTAATAGTTCAGTTTCCTAATTGCAATTTTTTTACTTCAGTGGGCTATTGTGCAAAATGTGTCAACCTGAATGGGGGGTAAAGCATATTGTTGTCTTTTCGTATTAGTTGTGCTAATAACCACCAGCAACTGCAATTAATGGTGAATTTTCTTTCATATATTTTAACAGGTAACTATCATCTGAGTAAGCTCAGGGAAGAAGTATGCATTAGATAACAAATTAACCAAATGCCAAAAAATTATGTAATAGTCGGCAGCTAAATTTCAAAAGCTGTAAAACACATTACAGTTATAGGGAAACATAAAAGAAGGGATCCTGAAAAATACATTACTGGCAAAGCAAGCTCTGGTTTGACACGTGGAGCCACAGATACAGTGTTTCCCTCAGTCCTAACAGCTTTCCCTGTTGCACCAGCAACCTTGTCTTTTTTCAACTTTTTTAGTGACGTACCTTGCTTTCCTCCCTCCACTGATCTTTTCTGAACAAGAAATAAGAAACTTTTGAAATGAGAACAAGTGTCTCTAAAAAAATTAAACAGCTCAGCAAGATAATGTTATAAAATTCCATTAAATAAAGTAACCAAAATTCATGACAAGCAAAAAACAGATGCTTTTAGTAGGCAGATGGGGGGAGGGGGGAGGGAACGAAAAAATAAATGCAAAATCTGAAGCATATTTGGTACCTTATTTTCTTCTGATTCCCCTTCTTTGGTTTCTCCTTCCGTCTTTTCTGAATCTGAAAGCAAACCCCCTGCCTTCTCCAACCGTTCTTCTAAAGAATCTTCAAGCAACTGTTTCATTTATATGGTCAGAGAAGAGTAAAAAAACAAAAAATGAGAAGAACAGTGAGAGTACAGAAGGAGAAGAGAAGAAAAGGGAAGAAGAAAATCTCTTGAAACAAGAATTTTCAACAGATAATGCTGAATCAGTTCTACAATATAATTAACATTCCAACCAAATCCCAAAAAAAATAAACATACAACTGCTTAATTTTATATAATTCTTGCAACTCTAAACACAGCATAAAATATTTATCAGATTTGAATCATCTATATTTCTTTTTAACATTTGCTCCTATTCTATCTATCCAATTCACTGCGTTACAGCACTGTGTGAAAGGGAATTTTGTAACAGAATTTGCATAGCAGATGAAAGCTTTCAATTACGAGAAAGTCGGCTGATGTGGGACAATTTTGGTGATAGATAATTCTGGAATTTAATTTGAAATATAAGAAAAGCTAAAACTAGGGCAATGCTCTGCACGTCACTACCCCTAGGAAAGTTAGGATTCTCAACCACAGGAGTGGAATTGATCACAATCAAATTAGGTCTCAAAACAATATTCTATTAATCAGTATAAATTGTGCTCCACGATTACATCATATTTATAGTCTATAGATGAAGACTAACAATCCCATTTGGACTTTGACTCAATAAAAGACATAACAAATAAAAATAATCCAATAACTAAAACCAAATAAAACAATAATAACTAATGTTCTAAATAAAAAGAATAAACTACTAATAACATAAATAATAAATAAATCATCCACGCCGACGACATCGTGTGAATCAATCCCCATCATCAGCAGTACAAGAAGCATTTATAGTCTTTAGATCTTTTCCCTCTTTCTTTAAAGAATTACCGTGGTCATAAAGCTTCTCTTCCATACCATCTCTCTTTCGCGGTTGCAGTTAGTGGTGGTTCACCTTCAGTGTTCTAAAAATCCCCGCCTAGATCCACTTAAGCCCCGCCTAGGCATTAGGCGAGTCCTCTACCGTCTAAAACTGGGGGCCTCGACCCCCGCTTAGGCAAAATCAGAGCTCCACCGTATCGATCTAATAAAGGCTTTGAAACTATACAATACTTGAAATGAATTTGTTAAGTCTTAAAAAGTTATTTTTAAGGTAATTTTTCATGTAAAATTTAAAAAAATACATCTACTATATGCTTTGTATTGTATAACAATTATACACAATAGAAAAATAAATAAATGAGATCGCCTAAGAAAACGCCCAGTTCACCTAGAAAAATGCCTAGGCTCCTCCTCTGCCACCTAGCGATTTTTAGAACACTGTTCACCTTGGAGAACGGTGAGTTGACGAACGTCACATATTGTGTAACATGAGGTAGTGCTTAGGAGGGGATTTGTATCTTTAAAATATCACCCTCTCTATCCACACTTTACTTGGAATAGATAAGAGGAACAACTTGAACCTATACAAAATGACATGTTCCTCTTTAAAATGATTGGGAGGATGAATTTATAATCAAGTTTAGGAGGTGCTCCCGGCGTTTAATCATTTACTTGTGGTCCACGAGTACAATGCAATCAGGTGGAGGACTATAAAGGACCGGTCTGTCAAATTCAACATTTTAGGCCCATAGGTCTTGTGACAAGTGTGTATGAGATCTTAATCTAAGAGACAAGTGGTAGTGTGGGAGAGAGTTTCAGATTCCCAAAGTGCCTTTGTTGGGGGAAGCAAATTCTGCATGTTATGTCGGTGGCTAATGAGGTGGTGGAGGATGCTTTTAGTTTCAGAAGGGAAAGGATGGGGCTAGTGCTTCATTGGATTTTGAGAAAGTTTATAATAGAGCTAGTAGAGACTTTTTGGATACGGTTATGGATAGGAAGAGCTTTGGAGTAGGTAACAATCTTGGAATAAGCGGTGTTTTACTTTGACTCATTTTGCAATGATTGTTATGAGGAGTCTATGTCCTAGTTTAGAGCTTTTGCAGCTTAGGTAGGGGATTTTTTATCGCCTCTATGGTTGACTTTAGTGACTTACTGTTTGATGGGGACTCCAAGTCAAGAATAAAGAAGAGATTTTTTATATTTATTATTTGGAATTTTTATTATGTTTAATATAAAAGTAGTTGATGAGATTTATGTTTTTTATTTATTAGTGGGGATTTAGGACATTAATTAGTGATTAGAAATTATTAATAAAGGTATTTTAGTCGTTTGGTACTTTTATTATTCCCCGAGTAATATTAAGGTTTTGTCTAATTAAATACTGATGTAATCCCCACAAGTCATTTAGACTACAGAATATTGATAATATGATATTGAAATTGATTATTCTATTCATACCGTAGAGGTATCCTGCCGTAGATGTATTTTATCCATCTTGGTGTTGATACCTGAAGCTGATACCCATGAGAGATCCTAATTGTTTAAACATGGAGTTTAAATCTTAGTTTACTTTTCGTTAATTCTTCACCCTAGATCTGTCCTGCATCATTTTTTGTATCAGAGTTTGAGGTTTCTCCATTAAATTTTCAATTTTTGGGAGATCTTGGATTTCAAAAAAAAAACAAAAAGTTATTGTTCATCGCCGGAGCACTATTCATCGCTTGACTATTGTTCATCGCCGGTTGTTCACTAAAAAAAAAAAAAGAAAGAAAGAAAGAGGCTTGCCTTGTTGCTGCTCAGCCCTGTTGCTGCTATTCTTTAGAGAACAAGAGGAGAGTAACCCTAATCTCTAACTTACAAATATTTTATCAAAATTACAGGTTGCACCCCATGGTTTTCTTAACTTTTAATTTTAGCCCCGTAGTTTGTACACTTTTCACTTATACCCTTTCACCCTTTCTAAATCAGCCCCTACATTCTCTGAATTCATACTTTAGCCCCTGTTTTTTATTTTCTTTTCAGTTAGGCCCTTAAGTTATTAAAAAAAAAGTACTATTTTATTTATTTATTTTATAACACATTGTCCCGAACACCCAATGTCTCAAGCCACTAAAGAATTGATTGCCGAAGCAAAAGAGCATATTTTGTTTTTTGACAATGAAAGCGATCAAATTTACTACCTTATTAATACATGTGGTCATAGATATTTGAAACACAACCATGAAGAGCTTAGATGGTATATTGTTGATCCACAAGAATACCTTGGAGAATTGCAACGTCGACATCAAGATGAACAAAGAAAAACTGAAGCAAAAAACGTTAACAAGTTAAAGCAAAAGAACTTCGAAAGGCTACACATGATATGATTTATATATGTTCTTCTTTAAAAGATCACATCTCTTTATTAAAAGATGACATATCTTCTATAAAAGAAGACCTTATTGACTTGCGAGCACATCTTCAAGCAGAGCAAAAAAAAGAAAAAGAGGATGTCCAAATTTTGGGCCAACAGACAGTTGTGACGTGTCCATGGAAATTTTTAAAGTTTCAAAAGTTGAACCAGAGATTATGTATGAGAAACAAATTAAGAGAACCTCTAACGTTGCTTTTGAGTTGTTCGTTACTGAAGAAGGGACGATTCGAGAAGTTGATCAAATCCAAATTGACATTGTTGATTTCATTGTTCCAAAAAGCTTCTTTTTAGTACCTTTGACTACAAAACCAAGGATCTCATCAATTTTCTTTCAAAAAAATTTTGAGTCATACCGCGTGATGATGTTGTCAAAGGTGTTTCAAGATGTTCTTCCGTTGCAGAGGATTTCATTGCTTATTCTCTCATATTAGAAATTATTAACAAGAATACCTTGGAGAATTGCAACGTCGACATCTAGATGAATAAAAAAACTGAAGCAAGGAAACGTCAACAAGTTAAAGCAAAAGAACTTCGAAAGGCTACACATAATATGATTTCTATATGGTCTTCTTTAAAATTCACATCTCTTTATTAAAAGATGACATATCTTCTATAAAAGAAGACCTTATTGACTTGCGAGCACATCTTCAAGCAGAGCAAGAGACAGACAAAAGAGGAAGTTCCAAATTTTAGGCCTACAGACAGTTGTGACGTGTCCATAAAAATTCTTAAAGTTTCAAAAGTTGAATCAGAGAATATGTATGAGGAACAAATTAAGAAAACATCTACCGTTGCTTTTGAGTTGTTCGTTACAGAAGAAGGGAAAATTCGAGAAGTTGATCCAATCCAAGTCGACAATGTTGATTTTATTGCTCCATAAAACTTCTTTTTAGTACCTTTGAATTCAAAACCAAGGCTCTCATCAATTTTCTTTCAAAAAAATTTTGAGCCATACCACGTGATGATGTTGTCAGAGGAGTTTCAAGATGTTCTTCTGTTGCAGAGGAGTTCATTGCTTATTCTCTCATATTATAGAACTCGAGGTTGAGTTTTCTCCAACAAGAGGAGAATGATGGGGACTCCAAGACAAGAACAAAGAAGAGATTTTTTATATTTATTATTTGAAGTTTTTATTATGTTTAATATAAAAGTTGTTGATGTGATTTATATATTTTATTATTAGTGGGGATTTAGGACATTAATTAGTTATTAGAAATTATTAATACATGTATTTTAGTCGTTTGGTACTTTTATTATTCCCCAAGTAATATTAGGGTTCTCTTTAAATATTGATGTAATCTCCACAAGTCATTTAGACTACAAAATATTAATATTGAAAGTGATTATTTTATTCATACCGTACAAGTATTTTATCCATCTTAGTATTGATATGTGGAGTTTATACACTTGAGAGATCCTAGTGGTTTAAACGTGGAGTTTAAATTCTAGTTTGTTTTTCGTTAATTCTTCACCCTAGATCTGTCCTCCATCATTTTTGGTATCAGAACTTGAGGATTCTGCAGTAAATTTTCAGTTTTTGGGAGATCTTGGGTTTCAAAAAAAAAATTAGTTATTGTTTATTGTCGGAGCACTGTTCATCGCCGGTCGTTGTTCACTGGAAAAAAAGAACGAAATAAATAAAAAGGCTTGCCTTGCTGCTGCTATTCTTTAGGGAACAAGAGGAGAGTAACACTAATCTCTAACTTATAAATATTTTATCAAAATTACAGTTTACACCCCATGGTTTTCTTAACTTTTAAATTTTAGCCCGGTAGTTTGAACACTTTTCACTTATACCCTTTCATCCTTTTTAAATCAACCCCTACACTTTCTGAATTCATACTTTAGCCCCTGTTTTTTATTTTCTTTTCAGTTAGGCCCTTAAGTTATCAAAAAACACATTTTATTTTATTTATTTATTTTATAACACATCGTCCCAAACACCCAATGTCCCAAGCCACTAAAAAATTGATTGCCGAAAAAAAAGAGTATATTTGGTTTTTTGACAATGAAAGTGATCGAATTTACTACCTTATTAATACATGTGGTCATAGATATTTGAAACACAAGCATGAGAAGCTTAGATGGGAAATGGTTGATGCACAAGAATACCTTGGAGAATTGCAAAGTTGACATCAAGATGAACAAAGAAAAATTGAAGCAAGGAAACGTGAACAAGTTAAAGCAAAAGAACTTCGAAAGGCTACACATGATATTATTTCTATATGTTCTTCTTTAAAAAAACACATCTCTTTATTAAAAGATGACATATCTTCTATAAAAGACGACCTTATTGACTTGCGAGCACATCTTCAAGCAGAGCAAAAGAAAGAAAAGAGAATGTTCCAAATTTTGGGACTACAGACAGTTGTGACATGCCCATGAAAATTCTTAAAGTTTCAAAAGTTAAGCCAGAGATTATGTACGAGTAACAAATTAAGAAAACCTCTAACGTTGCTTTTAAGTTGTTCATTACCGAAGAAGGGACGATTCGAGAAGTTGATTCAATCCAAGTTGACATTGTTGATTTTATTATTCTAGAAAGCTTCTCTTTAGTACCTTTAAATACAAAACCAAGGCTCTCATCAATTTTCTTTCAAAAAAATTTTGAGTCATACCGCGTGATGATGTTGTCAAAGTTGTTTCAAGATGTTCTTCCGTTGCAGAGGAGTTCATTGCTTATTCTCTTATATTATAGAACTCGAGGTCAAGTTTTCTCTAACAAGAGGAGAATGATGGGGACTCCAAGTCAAGAATAAAGAATAGATTTTTTATATTTTTTATTTGAAATTTTTATTATGTTTAATATAAAAGTTGTTGATGTAATTTATGTATTTTATTTATTAGTGAGGATTTATGACATTAATTAGTTATTAGAAATTACTAATAAGGGTATTTTAGTCGTTTAGTACTTTTATTATTCTCCAAGTAATATTAAGGTTTTATCTCTTTAAATATTGATGTAATCCCCACAAGTCATTTAGACTACAAAATATTGTCGTACAGATATTTTATTCATCTTGGTGTTGATACGTGAAGTTGATACACTTCAGAGATCCTAGTGGTTTAAACGTGGAGTTTAAATCCTAGTTTGTTTTTCGTTAATTCTTCACCCTAGATATGTCCTCCATCACTTTTGGTATAAGAGCTTAAGGTTTCTCCATTAAATTTACAGTTTTTGGGAGATCTTGGATTTTCAAAAAAAAAAGTTATTGTTCATCGTCGGAGCACTGTTCATCGCCGGTAACGCATTGTCCCAAACACCCAATGTCTCAAGCCACTAAAGAATTGATTGCCGAAGCAAAAGAGTATATTTGATTTTTTGACAATGAAAGTGATCGAATTTACTACCTTATTAATACATGTGGTCATAGATATATGAAACACAAGCAGGAGGAGCTTAGATGGGATATGGTTGATGCACAAGAATACCTTGGAGAATTGCAACGTCGACATCAAGATGAACAAAGAAAAACTGAAGCAAGGAAACGTGAACAAGTTAAAGCAAAAGAATTTCGAAAGGCTACACATGATATTATTTCTATATGTTCTTCTTTAAAAGATCACATCTCTTTATTAAAAGATGACATCTTCTATAAAAGAAGACCTTATTGACTTGCGAGCACATCTTCAAGCAGAGCAAGAGAAAGAAAAAGAGGATGTTCCAAATTTTGGGACTACAAACAGTTGTGACGTGCCCATGAAAATTCTTAAAGATTCAAAAATTGAGCCAAAGATTATGTATGAGGAACAAATTAAGAAAACCTCTAACGTTGCTTTTAAGTTGTTCCTTACCGAAGAAGGGACGATTCGAGAAGTTGATCCAATCCAAGTTGACATTGTTGATTTCATTATTCCAGAAAGATTCTTTTTAGTACCTTTGAATACAAAACCAAGGTTCTCATCAATTTTCTTTTAAAAAAAAATTTGAGTCATACCGCGTGATGATGTTGTCAAAGGTGTTTCAAGATGTTCTTCCGTTGCAGAGGAGTTCATTGCTTATTCTCTTATATTATAAAACTCGAGGTCGAGTTTTCTCCAACAAGAGTAGAATGATGGGGACTCCAAGTCAAGAACAAAGAATAGATTTTTTTATATTTATTATTTGGAGTTTTTATTATGTTTAATATAAAAGTTGTTGATGTGATTTATGTATTTTATTTATTAGTGGGGATTTAGAACATTAATTAGTTATTAGAAATTATTAATAAGGGTATTTTAGTCGTTTAGTACTTTTATTATTCCTCAAGTAGTATTAAGGTTTTGTCTCTTTAAATATTGATGTAATCCCCACAAGTCATTTAGACTACAAAATATTGCCGTACAGGTATTTTATTCATCTTGGTGTTGATATGTGAAGTCGATACTGTTAGAATTTATGCCCTAGAGGCTAATTCTTTGATGTAATTGCTTAAACATTTTTGATCTTATATTTGATTGAATAAATGAATTATTTTATTATGGTTTTATTTACTGCGTTATATAAATATTAACATAATAAAAGTCCTTAGAATAGTGATACAAATTATATGGCTTCAAGTATGTGACTTGAACATGAGATCATATAATTACAATTAGTATCATTACTCTTAAATGTCCCTAGTCGAGTGTCATTGTTAATGAGACAACAATGATACATTGAGACTAGTATGTGGATTGACTAATGGCCAAATCTCATTGGTCATAAATATATGAGATATTGAGTCAATGCATAGGTACATGTTAGAGAACAATGTACTGGACAGACCCACCATGAGAATTCTACGTGGAGCATTATGCAAAGTGTCATAAGCAATTCTCATAATGACAATGATGTAATGATCCTCCGACCTGAAATCACTATATTACTACACGAGAATTTATGTACTTTGATATCATCAAAGGCCACCTTTAATAGGGTGGACGATAAAGGTGATTATTGGGTACATCATGAATCGTGTGAGGAATATGAGTGATCTAGATGGAATTTAACCCTCCTATATATTAGGGGTGATATCCATAGGCCTCTTGATTGAGTAGGACTATGAAATGCATGGCCATGCACAAATAGTGATTTGTTTCATATAGTCTACTCATCGATCAAGAAAACTCAGATTAAATTATGAAGAGGATGACACATTCCATGCCTCGAGTTTAATCTAGGATGTCAAGGTTAAAAGGATTAAATTACATTGAAACATTGGTCACGAAAAAAGTTGTATCGAATCACCGATCTTATTATTATTTGGGTAGCAGTGATGCATTACTAGATGCCGCTCACTGTTTATAATTTTATAATATGATTTTAAAATTATTGTCAACATAATAATAACCTATAGGGTCACACATTTAGAACGTAATTAAAAGGGAATTAATTTAAATTGTATGGATTTAAATATATCAATATGATTGATAGTATTTAAATTACGAATTTAAATTAATAGGATAATTTATATATATATATATATATATATATATATTAATTAAGTAAGACTTAATTAAGATATAATATATATATATATAAATTCGGATTTTATTTTTCTAATTGGATTAGGTTTTGGTTAATTCCTTTAACAGCTATATATATATGATATATCAGCCGTTTAGGAAATAATCGATATCAAAACCCTAGCCGCTCTTAGAGAGAGACTAGAGAGAATTTTCGAAAGTCCAGATCCTTGCCGGCTAGTACCGCAGCTTTCCTTGCTGCAGATCGTGTGACGATTCGCGGGACGTTCGTGTGGATACAGTAGAGGCGCAGTTCCGTTGGATTGCGTTGAGGATTCGAAGCAGTTCCAGAATCTCCATCGTCTCCGTTCAGGCTTGAATAATCGGTAAAACAAATCTTAACCTCTGAATTAAATGTTTTTCACATGGATCATTTTTTAGGGTTTCGGAAAATTTTTAATTTCCGCTTGCGTTTATGTGCCGAAATCCCTACAGTGGTATCAGAGCTACTTGCGAAACGATTAATTCAGATTACGTGTTTTAATTGTATTCGTTATATATGATATATGATGACGCATGTTTTCCGATCTGAAATTGAATATATGATATTCTGCATGTATGCGTATTCTGGAAATCTGTAATATATATGCATGTATATGATGTTCTGATAATCGTATCCTATAAGGTGGAATAACAATTCAACTTCTGTTTTAATTGGATTAGAAACTTGAAGATTCGATTTAATATGATTAATAGAAACTGGCCATATATGATATGTTCTGGGTGTATTGTTATTATGAGTGTGTTGGCGGATTGTATATGATTCTGGAATTGTTTCAGAGATTCGTATGAAAAATTTCTACAATACAGATTGTAGTTCGAAAAAAATTTCCCAGGGCGCTGCCCCCGGCCCCGCCGGCTGATATATCATATATATATAGCAGTTAAAGGAACCAAAACCTAATCCAATTAGAAAAATAAAATCCGAATTTATATATATTATATCTTAATTAAGTCTTACTTAATTAATATACATATATATACAAATTATCCAATTAATTTAAATACTATCAATGTCTATATATAAATTAAAATTAATAGGATAATTATCCTAACACGAATTCTGCAATCAGCCGGACCACCGCCAGGGGGGGAGACCCCTCCTTGGACCCCCCCGTCGTAGCGCACGGTGGTCGTGACCCCAATATTTTATATATAGTTTTCTTTAATTATTTAAATTGTGGCATGTGTTTATTGTGATATGCATGGTGCACAGTTATGGCCCTTTTGACCCATAGGTTAGTGGTTTTTGGTTTTAAAATACGGCTTGCATGTCGTGCCTTTCTATAAATTCTGATGTAATATTCTCTTCTCATCTAAATTCCCTCGAATGTAACTCGAGGTTTCTTTATGTCATGTAATGTACAATTGTAACCTATCAAGATGACAAGATGATGATGGAGAGGAGACACATGCATGAGGAAAGTCCAAGGAAGCTACTATTTTGAAGACCTTTTACCACCTTAGACTGACCTTCAATCTTTTCATTAGCTTGAAAAGATTGACATAGGGTTGGGGCCATAACTGTGACATATTTTATTTTGCACTTTATTTATGCTTGTATACGATATGATATGATAAATAATGTGCATGTTTAATAAGATTAAAATTGGTGAGATCTAAATTAATTATTAAAACCCCTCATAAAATTATTAAGTCTAAATCAGATGTCCTTCCAATAAATAACACTCATCAAGACCTTGACCGATGGATGTAGGTTTGCCAAAGCAAAGTACCCCATTTATCTTGGTAAGATGCGATAGGGTAATTGTGATATCCAAACTGTTAAAATCATTGGGCCAGACTTGACTAAGTTATCACAATAGGATTGTGGACTTAGAGGCATAGAGTTTGGTAGGTACATTAGATGGACTAACAACAAATGTTGTTCACCAAACTATCTAAGAGTTATATATGATATAATTGACAAAAGGTTGTCTACCTAAATAATTATGTTTTGAGAGAATAGCCAAAGCTAACTTAAGGCATAATGAAATATGGATCTTAGCTCACTAGAAAGATTTAATTGAAAATGCTTTCCGAATTAATGGTGAGGGCTATTAATTTGAATAAAATAGTGGAAGGTATATTTTGAATGTACTATTATCAATTACATAATATCAAAATTCTGCAATTTGACTTATTATTTTTGGACTTATAAATTGTAGATATCAATGGCAAACAACACAAATAGTCTTTCACTACGATCAGTCCTTGAGAAGGAAAAGCTGAGTGGAATTAATTTCCTAGACTGGCATAGGAACTTGAGGATTGTCCTCAAACAGGAGCGCAAGCTATATGTCCTTGATGGGCCCATTCCTGCAGCACCAGCTAACACTGCACCATGTGTAGAGCATAATGCTTACAAGAAGCATCAAGATGATGCTCTGGACGTGAGTTGTCTCATGCTAGCAACTATGAACTCTGAGCTTCAGAAGCAACATAAGTTAATGGATGCTTATGAGATGATCGAGCATCTCAAGAAATTGTTCGAAGGGCATGCTCGACAGGAGAGGTATGATACAAGGCGTTGTATCACTGCAAGATGGGTGAACGTGATCTAGTTGGTCCACATGTGCTGAAAATGATTGGGTATATTGAGTACCTTGGTAGGTTGGGTTTTCCGATTACTCCGGAAGCCCAAACTGATCTTGTTTTGCAATCTTTGAACAGCAGCTACTCTCAATTTGTTATGAATTACCTCATGAATGAAATTGAGAAACCACTTACTGAGTTGTTGAGCATGTTAAGAACTGCCGAGAACAACATGAAAAAGACAGGACCCGCTCCCATAATGATGGTGCAAAAGGGGAATGCTAAGGGAATGGGGAAAGGCAAGAAGAAGATAGGATCTAAATCTGCCAAACCTAATCCCAAAACCAAACAGGCTTTAAAACCTAAAGGTGGGGTGGCTAAAGAAGGTGATTGTCACTTCTGTGGAAAATCTGAACACTGGAAGAGGAATTGTCATGCTTATTTGGAAGAACTGAAGAAAAAGAAAGGAAGTATGACTTCTGATTCAGGTATATATGTTATAGAAGTCAATTTGTCCACTTCTACATCATGGGTATTGGATACTGGATGTGGTTCTCACATTTGTGTTAATGTGCAGGAACTCCGAAGGAGTAGGACTTTGGCGAAAGGCGAGGTTGACCTACGAATTCGGAATGGAGCAAAAGTTGCTGCACTAGCTGTAGGAACTTATCATTTATTTTTGCCCACTGGGCTAGTATTAGAATTAGAGGATTGTTATTATGTGCCTGCTATGAGCAAAAATATTATTTCTGTTTCTTGTTTGGACAAGAAAGGTTTTTCATTTTTAATAAAGAACAACAGTTGTTCATTCTACTTAAATGAAATATGTTATGGTGTTGCACAATTGTTTAATGGTCTTTATATTCTTAATTTAGAAATGCCTATCTATAACATAAATACAAATCGATTTAAATCAAATGATTCAAATCCGACATATCTTTGGCACTGTCGTTTAGGCCATATAAATGAGAAACGCATATCCAAACTCCATAAAGATGGGTTTTTAGATTCATTTGATTTTGAATCATATGAGAAATGCGAGTCTTGTTTATTAGACAAGATGACTAAAGCCCCTTTCACTGAACACAGTGAACGGGCTAGCGATGTATTGGGACTTATACATAGTGATGTATGCGGACCCATGAGTTCGTTAGCAAGAGGTGGGTTTTATTACTTCATTACATTTACTGACGACTTCAGTAGATATGGATATGTGTATCTTATGAGACACAAATCCGAATCCTTTGAAAAGTTCAAGGAATTCAAGAATGAAGTTCAAAACCAATTTGGCAAAAGCATAAAAGCCCTTCGATCCGATCGAGGAGGTGAATACTTAAGCCAAGACTTTGATGACCTTCTAAAGGAGTGTGGTATTATATCACAGCTCACTCCACCTGGAACACCACAATGGAATGGTGTGTCTGAGAGGAGGAATCGCACCTTGTTAGACATGGTACGATCGATGATGAGTCATGCAGATCTTCCAATAAGCTTCTGGGGTCATGCCCTAGAGACAGCTGCATTCACACTTAACCGTGTTCCTACAAAGACGGTTCATAGGACACCATATGAGATGTGGACTGGGAAACGTCCTAGTATGTCGTTCATGAAGATTTGGGGTTGCGAGGCATTTGTAAAACGTCTGGCTTCTGACAAGCTCGGACCCAAATCTGACAAATGTAATTTTGTGGGATACCCAAAGGAAACAAAAGGGTATTATTTCTACAAACCTTCTGAGAACAAAGTATTTGTTGCTCGAACTGGTATTTTTCTAGAAAGAGAATTTGTCTCTAAAGAAAACAGTGGGAGGAAAGTAGAACTCGAAGAAGTTTGAGAACCACAAAATATCATTGAACCTGAGTTGGAACATGAGCAGGAACCACAAGATATTGTGGAAAGTGAACCTGCTCAAATTACACGAGGCATTCGTAGATCTGGTAGGACACGCCAAGAGCCCGAGAGATATTATGGATTTCTTGTGACTCAAAACGGCGATGTGATGCTCATAGATCATGATGAGCCTGCTTCCTACCAAGAAGCTATGAATGGACCAGATTCTGAGAGATGGCTTGAAGCCATGTAATCTGAGATGGACTCCATGTATACTAACCAAGTATGGACTTTGGTTGATCCACCCGAAGGGGTAAAACCAATAGGGTGCAAGTGAGTTTTCAAGAAGAAAACCGACATAGATGGTAATGTACAAACCTATAAAGGCCGACTGGTAGCAAAAGGTTTCAAACAAGTTCAAGGTATTGACTATAATGAAACCTTCTCTCCAGTGGCAATGGTTAAATCCATCAGGATCTTACTTGCTATTGCAGCCTTTTATGATTACGAAATCTGGCAGATGGATGTCAAAACTGCTTTCCTTAACGGAAATCTTCTTGAGGATGTGTATATGACACAACCTGAGGGTTTTGCCAATCCAAAGGATGCTGGAAAGGTATGTAAGCTGCAGCGATCCATTTATGGATTAAAGCAAGCCTCTCGGAGTTGGAATCTTCGATTTGATGAAGCAGTCAAAGAGTTTGGCTTTATAAAAAATGAAGATGAACCTTGTGTATATAAGAAGGTTAGTGGGAGTCGCATTGTATTCCTGGTATTATATGTTGACGACATATTAATTATTGGGAATGACATTCCTTCCTTACAGGCTGTAAAAACATGGTTAGGAAAATGTTTCTCCATGAAAGATTTGGGCGATGCAACCTACATTTTAGGTATCAAGATATATCGAGATAGATCGAGAAAAATGCTCAGCCTAAGTCAAAGTACATATATTGATAAAGTGCTGAAACGGTTCAGCATGCAAGAGGCCAAAAGAGGACACTTACCCATGTCTCATGGTGTTAAGATCTCTAAGGCCCAATGTCCTAAATCACATGATGATAAGGAGCGTATGAGAAAGATCCCTTATGCTTCGGCAATTGGATCTATCATGTATGCAATGATATGTACTCGTCCGGATGTCTCGTATGCTTTGAGCATGACGAGCAGATACCAGTCGAATCCAGGTGAAGGTCACTGGACAGCAGTCAAGAATATCCTCAAGTACCTGAAAAGGACTAAGGATTCATTCTTGGTATATGGAGGTGAAAACGAACTGACAGTAAAGGGTTACACAGATGCTAGTTTCCAGACTGACACAGATGACTATAAGTCTCAGTCAGGTTTTGTGTTTTGCCTTAATGGTGGTGCTGTTAGCTGGAAAAGTTCGAAGCAAGAGACACTAGCCGATTCTACAACAGAGGCTGAGTATATTGCTGCTTCTAGTGCGGCCAAGGAGGCTGTATGGATTAAAAAGTTCGTCACTGAACTTGGTGTTGTTCCAACCATTGTTGATCCGGTTGAGCTACACTGTGATAATAATGGAGCCATTGCACAGGCTAAGGAACCCAGATCTCACCAACGATCCAAGCATATACTTAGGCAGTACCATCTCATCCGTGAAATCATTGATAGAGGAGATGTACATATAAGCAGAGTGCCAACAGATGATAATGTTGCAGATCCACTGACCAAAGCTTTGTCGCAGCATAAGTACGAAGGTCACACTAATTCCATGGGTATTAGATACATGAGTGATTGGCTCTAGTGCAAGTGGGAGACTGTTAGAGTTTATGCCCTAGAGGCTAATTCTTTGATGTAATTGCTTAAACATTTTTGATCTTATATTTGATTGAATAAATGAATTATTTTATTATGGTTTTATTTACTGCGTTATATAAATATTAACATAATAAAAGTCCTTAGAATAGTGATACAAATTATATGGCTTCAAGTATGTGACTTGAACATGAGATCATATAATTACAATTAGTATCATTACTCTTAAATGTCCCTAGTCGAGTGTCATTGTTAATGAGACAACAATGATACATTGAGACTAGTATGTGGATTGACTAATGGCCAAATCTCATTGGTCATAAATATATGAGATATTGAGTCAATGCATAGGTACATGTTAGAGAACAATGTACTGGACAGACCCACCATGAGAATTCTACGTGGAGCATTATGCAAAGTGTCATAAGCAATTCTCATAATGACAATGATGTAATGATCCTCCGACCTGAAATCACTATATTACTACACGAGAATTTATGTACTTTGATATCATCAAAGGCCACCTTTAATAGGGTGGACGATAAAGGTGATTATTGGGTACATCATGAATCGTGTGAGGAATATGAGTGATCTAGATGAAATTTAACCCTCCTATATATTAGGGGTGATATCCATAGGCCTCTTGATTGAGTAGGACTATGAAATGCATGGTCATGCTCAAATAGTGATTTGTTTCATATAGTCTACTCATCGATCAAGAAAACTCAGATTAAATTATGAAGAGGATGACACATTCCATGCCTCGAGTTTAATCTAGGCTGTCAAGGTTAAAAGGATTAAATTACATTGAAACATTGGTCACGAAAAAGGTTGTATCGAATCACCGATCTTATTATTATTTGGGTAGCAGTGATGCATTACTAGATGCCGCTCACTGTTTATAATTTTATAATATGATTTTAAAATTATTGCCAACATAATAATAACCTATAGGGTCACACACTTAGAACGTAATTAAAATGAAATTAATTTAAATTGTATGGATTTAAATATATCAATATGATTGATAGTATTTAAATTACGAATTTAAATTAATAGGATAATTTATATATATATATATGTATATTAATTAAGACTTAATTAAGATATAATATATATATATATAAATTCGGAATTTTATTTTTCTAATTGGATTAGGTTTTGGTTAATTCCTTTAACTGCTATATATATGATATATCAGCCGTTTAGGGAATAATCGATATCAAAACCCTAGCCACTCTTAGAGAGAGACTAGAGAGAAAAATTTCGAAAGTCCAAATCCTTAATTGCTAGTACCGCAGCTTTCCTTGCTGCAGATCGTGTGGCGATTCGCGGGACGTTCGTGTGGATACCGTAGAGGCGCAGTTCCGTTGGATTGCGTTGAGGATTCGAAGCAGTTCCAGAATCTCCATCGTCTCCGTTCAGGCTTGAATAATCGGTAAAACAAATCTTAACCTCTGAATTAATATGTTTTTCGCATGGATCCTGTTTTAGGGTTTCGGAAAATTTTTAATTTCCGCTGCGTTTATGTGCCGAAATCCCTACAGATACACTTCAGAGATCCTAGTGGTTTAAACGTAGAGTTTAAATCCTAGTTTGTTTTTCGTTAATTCTTCACCCTAGATCTGTCCTCCATCACTTTTGGTATAAGAGCTTAAGGTTTCTCCATTAAATTTACAGTTTTTGGGAGATCTTGGATTTTCAAAAAAAAAAGTTATTGTTCATCGTCGGAGCACTGTTCATCGCCGGTAACGCATTGTCCCAAACACCCAATGTCTCAAGCCACTAAAGAATTGATTGCCGAAGCAAAAGAGTATATTTGATTTTTTGACAATGAAAGTGATCGAATTTACTACCTTATTAATACATGTGGTCATAAATATTTGAAACACAAGCAGGAGGAGCTTAGATGGGATATGGTTGATGCACAAGAATACCTTGGAGAATTGCAACGTCGACATCAAGATGAACAAAGAAAAACTGAAACAAGGAAACGTGAACAAGTTAAAGCAAAAGAATTTCGAAAGGCTACACATGATATTATTTTTATATGTTCTTCTTTAAAAGATCACATCTCTTTATTAAAAGATAACATCTTCTATAAAAGAAGACCTTATTGACTTGCGAGCGCATCTTCAAGCCGACAGGGCCGGCCCTGAGGGGGTGCAGAAGGGGCTACCGCACAGGGCCCCCAAATTCAAAGGGCCCCCAAATTTTTTTTTGTGTATATGTAGAAAATTGATTATGGAAGTTTGATTGATGATTTTGCAGCAAAAAATGCAAGAATGATCCTAACGGTCGTGTGAAGTTTATTGTCCATTTAAGTTTTAGCTACCTTTTCTTTTTAATTGATAATTTATTGAAGTTTTAGTTATATTTTCTTTCTAATTGATAATTTTGTTACTCGACGTTGACATTTATTATTTTAATTAATGATGAATTTTGATATAAATTGTGCTTTATATATTGGTGCTGATAAAAAAATTAGTATTTTTATATGCGAGAGGGCTCCTATTTTTTTATCGCACAGAGCCTCCAAATTCTTAGGACCGGCCCTGCAAGCAGAGCAAGAGAAAGAAAAAGATGATGTTCCAAATTTTTGGCCTACAGACAGTTGTGACGTGCCCATGAAAATTCTTAAAGTTTCAAAAGTTGAGCCAGAGATATTGTATGAGGAACAACTTAAGAAAACCTCTAACGTTGTTTTTAAGTTGTTCGTTACCGAAGAAGGGACGATTCGAGAAGTTGATCCAATCCAAGTTGACATTGTTGATTTCATTATTCCAGAAAGCTTCTTTTTAGTACCTTTGAATACAAAACCAAGGCTCTCATCAATTTTCTTTTAAAAAAAATTTGAGTCATACCGGGTGATGATGTTGTCAAAGGTGTTTCAAGATAGTTCTTCCGTTGCAGAGGAGTTCATTGCTTATTCTCTCATATTATAGAACTCGAGGTTGAGTTTTCTCCAACAAGAGAGAATGATGGGGACACCAAGTCAAGAACAAAGAAGAGATTTTTTATATTTATTATTTAGAGTTTTTATTATGTTTAATATAAAAGTTGTTGATGTAATTTATGTATTTTATTTATTAGTGGGGATTTAGGACATTAATTAGTGATTAGAAATTATTAATAAGGGTATTTTAGTCGTTTGGTACTTTTATTATTCCCCAAGTAATATTAGGGTTTTGTCTCTTTAAATATTGATGTAATCCCCACAAGTCATTTAGACTACAGAATATTGATATTGAAATTGATTATTTTATTCATACCGTACAGATATTTTATCCATCTTGGTGTTGATACGTGGAGTTGATACACTTGAGAGATTCTAGTGATTTAAACGTGGAGTTTAAATCGTAATTTATTTTCTGTTAATTCTTCACCCTAGATCTTGCATCACTGTCTTAAGTAGAATTCTTAAAACAGGTGAGAAGTGTGGTTTAGTGAAGTATTCTGCAATAGACGTCCGAACGAGGAGGAAGTGAAGGTCTCACCTTCAATTTGCAGATGATACTATCATTTTTCTTTTAAAGTTCTTCAAGGATTTAAGAATGTGTTAACCGTTGTTCAAGTGTGTTAACAGTTGTTCAAGTGTTTGAGGAAATCTCTGAGATAAGAGTCAATTTGTCCAACTATAGTCTTGCGGATAAGGAAACTTCTAAGATAATCCACTTTGGTTGGTTGTTTAAGGGAGGACTTTCCACTTTCTTACCTAGGCATTCCCCTTGGTGGTAATCCTAGAACCAATGCTATTTCAGGAACCATTTATTGAGTGACTTGCTCGGCAAGATAGGGAAAAGCGACATATTTTTCTCTAGGGGGAAGGAGTACTTTGATTTAGGCCTGTTTAGTCAGTATTCTCCTTTAGTACTTGTCTGTGTTTAAATTCCCAGTTAGCATCGCTGATTCCCTAGAGAAGTTGATTTTCAGTGGAAAGATAGGAAGATGCTATGGACATGTTCTTGTTTTCACCATTTAGTGGGGAGTTTGAATCAAGAGGAATGCTAGGAATTTTTGTGAGTGGACACTGGACACTGGACAATGAACATTGAATATCCATAATCTAGTTACTTTGGATAAGTGTCTTTTTTGGCTTCTCTTTGCACTCATCATGCGTTGAGAGCACTTCAAGGAGCTTAATTGTCATACTTTTATAGGGATTGGCATGCGATGCTTCACTAATTCCCAGATGTTCTTTCAACTCATTTTTTTTTTCTTTTAGTTGGACTTCGTCCTCCACATGTATAATTTTTTCTCTTAATCTAAAAAATCTTCTTCTTTTTTAATCTTAAAAACACTAAAAAAAATACAATAACTTGCCCCTTACAAACTTACCCCCCAGTGTATTTCTTTCTGATTTATTAGATTAGCAGCATCCTGTCCACTGCCCACCAGTGTAACAACTTCGGCATCATCAGAAATTGAGATAGGTTGTCCAGGAGAAACTGTCATCACATATATCACGAGATACATCAGTTCACAAGATGGAAGGAACAATAAAGTAAAAAAGAAATAAAATGCTACATATATTAGAAAAGATTTTTATAACTAAATATTAACCGAGTATTTGCAAGTATGAGATGGTAGCTGTACCTCGGAAGTTGATATGTTCATTTATAATCCCAAGCATGGTAATGGATTGTGTCTTGTGCAGATATTGCAGCAAAAGATCGTAAGAGTACTGGTCCCAAAGAAAAAATAAATTAGTGATGAACTGAGATATCTAACATTTTTGCTTGTACATGCCTATTTTACTAATAACTACCCACGCAACAAGTGTGAAAACAAATACTAAAAAAAGAGCAGCTCTCAAATCTATACAAAGATCAGACACAAAAGCATTCTTGGCAGAGTCCCAAAAAGGATCACACGCCACTGTTACAAATAAACAAGATAATTCACCAAACATATATTAGGAATCATATCAAAAGAGGCACTTGTACTTTGTGCCAGTGTTTGAATTTTGGCCAATGTGCAAAACTGAACTCTCTTCCTTTCTGAAAAAATCTTCTGTTTTATCTTAAAAACTGATTTAGCATCGCAATTTGGTAAAATATCACTATCAAACTCCTCCAGCATATAGAAGTATGTAATTATATACTTGTATACCATCAATTAACCTGAAGAAATTCAAGGACCATTTATCCTTTTTCATTAGAGTAAATGGGTGATTTAATCAAAGTTGTATCTGTATAATCATCATATACATTGTACATGACATACTCACATAGCACAGACATAAACAGGTTTATTAAAAAAATGCATAACTGAACTAACTGAGTATGGAGCGATAAGATACCTGACATATCTTTATATTCACCTTGCTCTGCCTCAGAGAATGAGCAAATTCCATCTCCTACATAGTAACGAACAAAATATTGATTAAAGATGGGCAATTCATATACAAAGGGAGTAAAAATTGTAGTTTGATGATCTAGGATAGTAATTAACCTCCAGATGAGAGGGAGAAAGAACACCTTCCAATTTTTGCAGGTCACGTAAATGCATCATCTCATGGTCTTCACGGAAGCTATTGAAGAAGGCCCGAGCTGGGGATACGAGAATAATTGTTGCAAAGAAACTCAGAATCCAAGCACATTGATGGGCCAATTTAAATTGTTTACAGCCCAGGATCAGAAAAAAAATAATTACAATAGCTAAAAAGTCTACCTTCTTGAATATGACCTTTCGCTACAAGATCCATGAAACAATGGACAAAGACTGGATAGAGGATACGAAGCAACTCGTGCTGCATATGAAAAATACAAGCCCAGTAAATACATCTTATTATAATCTCTAGGTATATAATAAAGTGACTTTATAGCATATTACTCAATTTTACTCGTGTTAAGTGAAAAGAAAGAAACAAGCCTATTTGGCTCAGGTTAGCGACTCATAACTTCAAGCAGATTAATGTTTCTGCATCATTTCATTGTTAGCAACACTACAAAGCCTACTGATCCTTCACAAGCTCCAACTTAGCTCTCCAAATTTCATTCCTAAATTCCTCCATTCCTGAATTCATCACTGTTACACATTGTTCTCACTGTTTCTGCATCATTTCATCGTTAGCATCACTACAAGCCTACTGGTACTTCACAAAGCTCCAACTTAGCTACTGTTTAGCATTTAATCAGTACTATAACATCACTATCAGCCTTGTTCATCACTATTTCATTATTTTTACAGCATCGTTCATCTCACATCATCACCATAGTCTTCTTCATTTTTTTAATTATTGATAAAGCTTTTGTTGGATCATAATCATCTAGTCGTTGCTTAATTTTTAACTTGGATTCAAATATAGTCAAGACAAACTAGTGTTCATCCTCACACATTTTTTAAAAGCATCTATTAATACCAGAAGGAAACAAATTTAATTTTAATGAAGTGTCTAGTTGTGGTGCAACAAAAAAAAAATTAATACTAGAAGACCAATAAGAAAACATGATGAAGTGTTATGTCAAAACTGACACAATGCAATAACTAGTTTTCAGAAAAGAAATATATTTCATATCTGTGACAGTTTCCCAAACACAGCATGTGACTAAACCCCCTAACACTAATTAAATGGTAATAAATTGCTCAGGGTAATTACCAACAAGATCAAGGCGGTAGTTACCATTTTTTTTATTTTTTTTATTTTTTTTGGATTAAAGAAGAATATTGTTGGCTATAAGACAAAATACCGAAAGGAGTCCACTGATAAACGAGGAAAATAAAGAAAAAAAATTAATCATTGTGAATTAATAGAGTGACATCCTTATTTATATCTGTTTTCATGAAAGATGGGAAGTTATGTGTATCACACATTTCTAGGCAACCAATACTACTATAATAGTTTATTCATATTCAAAGGGAAATGTAGACACAAAACATCATTGATGTGCTTTTCTTTCACATGTTTTACAATAGGATCTAAGAGAAGTTGACAAATTTTATGTATCACTAAAATCCTATTAAAATCAATGTTCTAAAAGGCGTTAGGCGGGAGGCGGGCGGCCGGGGGGCCTAGGCGGAGCCTAGGCGTAATTTTTTTTTAAGCCAATTTTAATATTTTATCTTATATTTATCCAAACAAAACAATAATATAAAGCAAAACAATCTATAATAAAGATAACAAAAGCCTTTACTTAAAGTTCAAACACATATCCATATTGTCAATGTCAAAGTTCAAACACAAACATGCAATTGTTCAAAGTTCAAACATATCTTTAACGTCTTAGTTTTATTCATAAACAAGATTGCTATTAAATAATAAAATTTAAAATTTCAAGAATTCATTTCAATATTAAAACTTAAGAAACTAAATATAAATTTAAGAATTATATTGAATTAAACTAAATATTACAAATGTATCATCATTTATATAATTTGAATTTGATACAAGTTCAAAAAATTATAACTATAATAAAATTATCCATTTTAACGTGATCTTGTTCACTTCTTGTTGTGATTTGATATGCTACAAACTGCATTATGAATATGGTAAATTATTAGAAAAATAAATATATCAAGATCTGGTTTGGGTAGTTATTAAAATAAAGAAACCTCTCCGCCTAGACTCCGCCTAATTTCCTGGAGGGATTAGGCCTAGGCGAAGCGCCAGGGGAGCCTAGTGCCTAGGCGAGGCGCCAGGAGGGGGCCTAGCGCCTAGGCGGGGCGCCATGGGAAGGCCTAGCGCCTAGGTGGGGCCTAGGCGGGAATTTTTAGAACACTAATTAAAATTGATAAATCAGCAGAAAAACACGGATTGCAAACAATTATAGAAGAAACGTAAAATAAAATCTATTTAATCACCTTGTATAAATCCAATGAACTATAAGTCCATGACCTTAGCTTGCTATATCCATCATGGTATTGTGCAGGAATACTTTCTGACCTGAAATTTACAAGAACTCGTTGAAAAGATAGATGCAGACTCTACAATGATGATAATTAAACATTTACAGGATATGGTACCTCATGCATGACATGTTTAAGACACTAACCACCCCCAGCCTTGACGGCCCTTCCCCTCCCCAACCCCCCCCCCCCCAAAAAAAAAAAAAACCGTTCCCCCCCCCTTCCCTTTCAGTTTTTTAGGCTAATCACAAGGAAAAAATTTACACAGTGTAAACATGTCCATTTCTTCATGGTATAAATGTCACAAAACTGCTTTGAAACATGGGATTCTTGACATTTGTTTTCTTTTCTTTTCTTTTCTTTTTGTTTTGATAATTTGTAATGCACTGTTAATTAACGTAGTTATTCAACAGGAACAAACAACATGGCATTATTTCTTCATATGTGATATATATACTCATATATGTCCATATATATTAGATATAAATACATATATGTCTATGCATATAATTTATGTATCAAAAACATGGCATTGATAGTGTTAATAGCAGGAGAAACATAAGAGATGTCATTGAGGTTATTAAACGTGGAAGTGGGGGTGGGAGAGGAACTTGGCCCAAAGCATATGACATGCCCAAGACTGTAATAACCAACCCCAACTGTTTGATAAATTCAAAACGCCCTTATTTTCAAATCCATCTGTAGAACATCTAAATGTTTTAACAACACATAACCGCATCATGTCCTTCTAATTGTACATTCACTCAATTAATCAATCACCAACAATCTTAAATTTATTAAACTTTTGGCAAACCGATTTAACTACTTATACAAACCTATTCCTTTTCTTTATTATGATTTTCTGGTTTTACACTTTCCCACTGCACTCTACCTGTGCAGACTAAAACATATTCAGGAAATTTCTTTCAACATTTTCCGGCATTTGTTTTGATTTAAAATATTTTTCAGTCTTACAAGTCAACAAACACCCAAAAGCTCAAAAAGAGAAATCTCCAAGTTTTAAATTTGATATATAGAACCCCACAATTCGAAATTTTGAATGCAAATATAAGCTTCTAAACACACATACATCTACTAACACAACCAAAAAGCTTTTGTAACAAAATTCATCTAATATGACCAAAAAACTAAGAAAAAATAGAACCCCAGATCTTTAAACTATACAATCTGCAAGCATAGAATTACATAAAAATTGAACACCAACATATTTATAGAAAGGGAAAAGAATAGTGAAAGCATACTCGGAGAAAGAGAGGATTTGCTTAGCAATATCAGTGTCAGTAGTGTTGTTTTTGGGTTGATGCTGCTGTTCTTCTTGGAAGGCAAGCTCTGTTTGCTTGAATCCCTTCTTCTTCAGATATGCTATCACTGCTTTCTCTATTTCTTCTTCATCCATTTTTATATATATAGATTGATATAGATACAGATCTTTGTATATATGTATGAAATGTTGGTAATTTGATAGGGGATACAAACAATTCGTTCGAATTCAGAATCCGAAGAACTCACGGAAGGGGAGAGGGCAATTGTTCAGGTTTTATCTGAGCTGAACCCAAGTCGGGTCGAATGGATCGGGTCAGATACCGTTTATTTAAGAGTTCTTTACATTAATATACAACATTTAGTAAAAAATTACAATACCAGTGCACAAATAAACAATTATAAAAAGAGTGCAATATAGAAAAATTAATTACACCACGTATTTTTTAAACCCTGAAAAAAAAGAAAACATATCTGGCAGTTACCATTCTTTGCCAACCCAAACAAATCTATCAAACATAGATATCCTAATCCCTCCATTTTCGATACAGAACAAGTAAACAAATCACTCCGTGCTTTATCAACATTCGTGCTCTGTTATCCCAAAGAATACTGAGGTTGTCTACAATCGTGGCTCCAAGTAAACTTCTACAATTTTCACCGGTGAAAAACCCAGTCAGTTATGCATTAAGGATCCGTATATTTCTTTTTTTCGTTTTTTTAAATTAATTTGGTTTGAAGTTTGTTTTTCATTGTTTGGTTGCCTATATCTGTATTAAGATTAAATGATCACTAAGTCATGGTGCGCATTGATTTGATTTTAGTTACCACAAACTGTTGATTTGGTTACAATTCGTATTTGTAAATATTAAACAATTTTTTTACAGTGCATGGTTAAATATGAAAACAATTGATAACCAAATCAGTGATTTGGTTACCTTTATATAAGTGTTTGGTTATCTATGCTTACTTGTTCAGTCTTTAATTGGTAACTAGATCATGATACGCAGGGATTTGAATGTGAGCTGAATGCAAACAATGTGTTTCATACTAATGGTTACCAATTAGTTATATTTTGGTTACTGTCATATAAGTATTTGGTTACCACATACTATTGTTTTGGTTACCATTCACAGTAGTGTATTTTTGTACTGCTTCAGTTTTTCCTTTTTTTATTACATATATTTTGCTTACTGTCGAATATCTATTTGTATACTTAGCTTTAGTTGTTAACTATATAAATGCTCCCCAGGTCATGATACGCATTGATTTGATTATTAGCTAAAGGCAAACAATGTGTTTCATATTCATGGTTACCAATTAGATATATGTTGGTTACTATATACTACTGATTTGTTTACCTATGTTTACTTGTTCAGTCTTTAATTGGTAACCAGATCATGATACGCAGGGATTTGAGTGTGAGCTGAATGCAAACAATGTGTTTCAAACTAATGGTTACCAATTAGTTATATTTTGGTTACTGTCATATAAGTATTTGGTTACCACATACTATTATTTTGGTTACCATTCACAGTACTGTATTTTTGTACTGCTTCAGTTTTTCCTTTTTTTATTACATATATTTTGCTTATTGTCGAATATCTATTTGGATACTTAGCTTTACTTGTTAACTATATAAATGCTCCCCAGGTCATGATACACATTGATTTGATTATTAGCTAAAGGCAAACAATGTGTTTCATATTCATGGTTACCAATTAGATATATGTTGGTTACTCTAGACTACTGATTTGTTTACCAATGTTTACTTGTTCAGTCTTTAATTGGTAACCAGATCATGATACGCAGGGATTTGAGTGTGAGCTGAATGCAAACAATGTGTTTCATACTAATGGTTACCAATTAGTTATATTTTGGCTACTGTCATATAAGTATTTGGTTATCACATACTATTATTTTGGTTACCATTCACAGTAGTGTATTTTTGTACTACTTCAGTTTTTCCTTTTTTTATTACATATATTTTGCTTACTGTCGAATATCTATTTGGATACTTAGCTTTACTTGTTAACTCTATAAATGCTCCCCAGGTCATGATACGCATTGACTTTATTATTAGCTAAAGGCAAACAATGTGTTTCATATCCATGGTTACCAATTAGATATATGTTGGTTACTATATACTACTGATTTGTTTACCTATGTTTACTTGTTCAGTCTTTAATTGGTAACCAGATCATGATACGCAGGGATTTGAGTGTGAGCTGAATGCAAACAATGTGTTTCATACTAATGGTTACCAATTATGTGACGCCCCCAGAATAGGTCCATTCAACCCAACCCATTCTGAGTCGCCAATACATGGTACAGAATTCAAATACAAACTTTATATCATACGGTCGTGCAAAATACGACCACACAACTGTGAGTGTCAATACAAATATGTAGAAAATATTAAGATTCAAACTAAGTCCTCATTACAATTATTATCACACTATTTGTCAGAAATAGTGAGGACTACTACTGCTCTAACTCGGACCATCACTCTGTCCCCCGACTAGTTCCCGCAACATTCTCATTTCCTGAAGAGGACAACAAATGAAAAGGGTGAGCTCAACTAGCTCAGTAAAGAATATTATGACTAAGATAATGAAAAATAAATTATCGTTAGTCTTCAACAAATCAGATAAAATATAATGGACAACCAACTTCAGATCAATATTCACAGCGGAAATAACAGTTCATTAGAAGAATTAAGCAGAGAATAAAGTCTACTATCTTCTATGATTTAAAAGTCCATCATCAATATTTTATCCCTGTAACATCAATCAATATACATCTCGAATCAAATATTCATCTTTGCACTACAGACCAAAGATATTCATTTGTATCATCAGTGGTCATGTTCATCTCAACACCTGTCATCTTTGCACTACAGGCCAAAGATATTCATCAGGTAATCATTCATCTTTGCTCTACAGGCCAAAGATATTCATCAAGTAATCATTCATCTTTGCTCTACAGGCCAAAGATATTCAGTTACATCACCTTTTAGGACTGAGAATGATGAAAAACATTTAAAAAAACGAATCCAGTGAGATAAAAGACAAAGACTAAGGATTCGTATTTTAGTATATCCAATTCAAAAATACCTCGTAATAATCAATTATGGAGCAAAATTCAAGAATAGAGCTCAAAACTTGGATACAATCAAAGATAGTAACCTTAACAAGCAATTCGGACAAATAGAAGAAAAATTTAATTTTTTTCGTGAATAGTGCCGTATACGTGAATAGTAACCCCGACGGAAAAAGTAAGAATTTCATAACAAAATCCATGACAATATTTTGGTATAATGATATTGAAAATAATAACATCATTTACGAAAGAAAATAACATCCCTTACCTCAAAAAGATAGTACCTCTGACTGGAATATCGGATATAATACCGAAGGAAACTTGCGCTGAATACTAATACTCAAAGTATTGAAATACTCACAAAAATACGCTCGATATTATAGAGAGAGAAAACTTATGATTCTGGTGTGATTTTCAATTATAACCTAAGCACCCTATTTATAGGAAAAGCTTAGGAATGCCAAAGGAGACTAAAATAATAAAATAATATTATTTTTTCAAAATTTCCGCCGCCTGGCGGCTAAAAATTTCAGATTTTTCAACAACAAAAGTGGGACCCACCATTTTATAATATATATATTTTCCGAAACTTCAATAATTCATAACAAATAGCCCCTTTGTCAGAAAAATACAAATTCTATGTCCTTTCATAGGAAATTTAATTCTCTACAACTTTGCAGAAGGAAGTTTTTCCAAATTCCAAACATAAATTATCCGAAATCCAAAAACAGATGATTTCTCACACCAAAATATTGATAAAAACTCACCAGCGCCAATTCCTTCTTTAATATCCACAAAATAAATATTTCCTTATCATATAAATCAATAATTAATTATTCACAAATAATATTATAGAACTACAATATTAACAACCAGGTCGTTCCCAGGACAGAGGGGGCCTTCCGATAAGGACTTCTCCTTACTGGCGCGTAATTAAATAACCCCTCCTAGACATAACTTCCTTAGACATTGTCAATAATGCTATCTAATAATATTATTCAAATAATATGAATTATTGAGTTGATAACGTGAAATACTGCGCAACGACAATTATTGAATCAATACTACAAAATATCAACTGTAGCCATTATTGAATCAATCATATAAAATGGCAACGTAGTAATTATTGAGTCAATAAAATATCAATGCAGCAATTATTGAGTCAATAATATAAAATATCAACGTAGCAATTATTGAGTCAATAATATAAAATATTGAACAGTAATTACTGTAACAATAATTGAGTAATGGCTTCTCACGTAAGATTCAATAATTCGAAATACTGTGCAATACCGTGTGCTACTATTCAACACCGTGTATCACTGTATTTTAACCACCAGGTATTTCAACAGTACTAACGGTAACAACCACGCCGTTATTTTGTAAAAAAGTTATTTCTGTCGCTTTCTATATCCGACAGTTATTCCGTTGTGGGGGCCCACAAATAGTTGCGCCGTCGTACGAATATTCCCCGACAACAAGAATATTCCACGACCAAACGAATATTCCCCGACAACAAGAATATTTTATAACCACTTGCTCATTTTAAAAATATTTGCACATTTCACCCATAACTTTCATATTTATCAAATCAACACCTTACTATTTCAAAATAATATATAAAGAAAACTAAATCTTTATTCATAAAAGTTGGGGTCTTACAAATTAGTTATATTTTGGCTACTGTCATATAAGTATTTGGTTACCACATACTATTATTTTGGTTACCATTCACAGTAGTGTATTTTTGTACTGCTTCAGTTTTTCCTTTTTTTATTACATATATTTTGCTTACTTTCGAATATCTATTTGGATACTTATCTTTACTTGTTAACTCTATAAATGCTCCCAGGTCATGATACGCATTGATTTGATTATTAGCTAAAGGCAAACAATGTGTTTCATATTCATGGTTACCAATTAGATATATGTTGGTTACTATATACTACTGATTTGTTTACCTATGTTTACTTGTTCAGTCTTTAATTGGTAACCAGATCATGATACGCAGGGATTTGAGTGTGAGCTGAATGCAAACAATGTGTTTCATACTAATGGTTACCAATTAGTTATATTTTGGTTACTGTCATATAAGTATTTGGTTACCACATACTATTGTTTTGGTTACCATTCACAGTAGTGTATTTTTGTACTGCTTCAGTTTTTTCTTTTTTTATTACATATATTTTGCTTACTGTCGAATATCTATTTGTATACTTAGCTTTAGTTGTTAACTATATAAATGCTCCCCAGGTCATGATACGCATTGATTTGATTATTAGCTAAAGGCAAACAATGTGTTTCATATTCATGGTTACCAATTAGATATATGTTGGTTACTATATACTACTGATTTGTTTACCTATGTTTACTTGTTCAGTCTTTAATTGGTAACCAGATCATGATACGCAGGGATTTGAGTGTGAGCTGAATGCAAACAATGTGTTTCATACTAATAGTTACCAATTAGTTATATTTTGGCTACTGTCATATAAGTATTTGGTTACCACATACTATTATTTTGGTTACCATTCACAGTAGTGTATTTTTGTACTGCTTCAGTTTTTCCTTTTTTTATTACATATATTTTGCTTACTGTCGAATATCTATTTGGATACTTAGCTTTACTTGTTAACTCTATAAATGCTCCCCAGGTCATGATACACATTGATTTGATTATTAGCTAAAGGCAAACAATGTGTTTCATATTCATGGTTACCAATTAAATATATGTTGGTTACTATATACTACTGATTTGTTTACCTATGTTTACTTGTTCAGTCTTTAATTAGTAACCAGATCATGATACGCAGGGATTTGAGTGTGAGCTGAATGCAAACAATGTGTTTCATACTAATGGTTACCAATTAGTTATATTTTGACTACTGTCATATAAGTATTTGGTTACCACATACTATTATTTTGGTTACCATTCATAGTACTGTATTTTTGTACTGCTTCAGTTTTTCCTTTTTTTATTACATATATTTTGCTTACTGTCGAATATCTATTTGGATACTTAGCTTTACTTGTTAACTATATAAATGCTCCCCAGGTCATGATACGCATTGATTTTATTATTAGCTAAAGGCAAACAATGTATTTCATATTCATGGTTACCAATTAGATATATGTTGGTTACTATATCCTACTGATTTGGTTACCTATGTTTACTTGTTCAGTCTTTGATTGGTAACCAGATAATGATACGCAGGGATTTGAGTGTGAGATGAATGCAAACAATGTGTTTCAAACTAATGGTTACCAATTAGTTATATTTTGGTTAATGTCATATAAGTATTTGGTTACCACATACTATTGTTTTGGTTACCATTCACAGTAGTGTATTTTTGTACTGCTTCAGTTTTTCCTTTTTTTATTACATATATTTTGCTTACTGTCGAATATCTATTTGGATACTTAGCTTTACTTGTTAACTATATAAATGCTCCCCAGGTCGGGATACGCATTGATTTGATTATTAGCTAAAGGCAAACAATGTGTTTCATATCCATGGTTACCAATTAGATATATGTTGGTTACTATATACTACTGATTTGTTTACCTATGTTTACTTGTTCAGTCTTTAATTGGTAACCAGATCATGATACGCAGTGATTTGAGTATGAGCTTAATGCAAACAATGTGTTTCATACTAATGGTTACCAATTAGTTATATTTTGGCTACTGTCATATAAGTATTTGGTTACCACATACTATTGTTTTGGTTACCATTCACAGTAGTGTATTTTTGTACTGCTTCAGTTTTTCCTTTTTTATATTACATATATTTTGCTTACTGTCGAATATCTATTTGGATACTTAGCTTTACTTGTTAACTCTATAAAGGCTCCCCAGGTCATGATACGCATTGATTTGATTATTAGCTAAAGGCAAACAATGTGTTTCATATTCATGGTTACCAATTAGATATATATTGATTACTATATACTACTAATTTGTTTACCATTGACAGTAGTTTATTTTTTTAATTGATTCAGTTACCAGACGATGGAGATGATTCCAGTTGTAGTTTATTTCAACGGAACGTGGTCTGCCAGTAACCAATACAACAATTTTGAAGTTACCGGCCTAATAGTCCCATCAACTTGTTCATTCTCAGAAATGAACAACTTGGTATGCAGTGCAATATTGGCAGACACCAACACAACAGATTTGTCAATCAAATTTCAAATTCGAAGCGACATTCCCCCAATCAGTATCTCAAATAAAGCAACCTTCAGATTTTATATGGAAGTGTGTAGAAAAACAGATGAACAAGGCAAGTTTCCACTAATTATAGATGAGATATACAGCAATGGAGGCAATTCAATATTGCAAAACTTGAGAAATGAAGAAGAAAATAGGATGCAATCTGTAAGTCCAATCAGTTTGACACAATGGAATTCAGATCTTATACCACTGGCAACACAAGATTACCAAATTAGAACACAATATGCTGAGCAGCTTGCCATTGAAGCTATTGATCAAGAACAAGGCAGACAACAAGACATAGGATACGCTGAAGAACAATATGATGATGTCATATCAGATCTGAATGAATATGAAGTGAAAGTACATCAAACTTACAGAGATAAAAAAATCCTATCACAAGCAATAAGACTACATTCAATCAGGCAAAATCGACAACACAAGGTTCAAAGAACAAGTGGTAGAGACTTTGTGCTAGTTTGCATAGAGGATGAAAAGTGCAATTGGAAGTTGAGAGCATCAAAGTTTTGGAAAACCGGTATGTTCAAGATGAGAGAATTCAATAATATCCACACTTGTAGAGCCGACCTAATGCTGGGAGATCACAGACAAGCAAATAGTGAGTTGATTAGTGAATACATAATGCATAGATTAACAAATTTGAAGAAAATATACACACCAACAGATATTGTAGAAGATATGATGACGGAGTATAATGTGTCTATGTCTTACCAAAAAGCCTAGAGATCAAAGGAGAAAGCATTGGAAAAGGTGAGAGGAAATCCACACGATTACTCGCTGATCCCTTCATGGTTGCACATGTTAAAGAAAACAAATTCAGGTAGCGGTTGGAATCAAATCTTAAATTTCTAATAAATAATTGGTAACCCATTTTACCTAAATTGGTTACATGTGTATGAAGGTTTGGCTACCAAATGGACTCTGAATTTTTTTTATAGAAAATAATGGTTTTTTATCGGTAGTCGATATCTACATAAAAGGTTACTCTTAAATGGCATTGTAGACATCATACGCACCATATGGAAATGATAATTAATTGGTTACCAGTAACCATATAAATTGTTACCCTAATCTACAAGTGTGAATAACAGCTACTCCATACATTTATATTGACATTACTGAAATCACAGCCCTGGAGTTGGAAACAAATGGACGTTTCAACTATCTATTCTTTGCAATAGGAGCACCCATTGAAGCATGGCATCATTGTTTCCCAATCATTGTAATTGGTGGAACATTCATACAATCAACCTACGGGGGGACACTCCTCATAGCAAGCACCCAGGATGCAAACAGAAACATTGTTCCAATTGCTTTTACAGTGATTGACACTGAAAATGAACTATCCTGGAGATGGTTTTTCGTCAATTTGAGAAAGGCTTGTGGAGTAAGAGAAGGACAATGCATTATTTCAGATAGACATGAAGCCATTGTACAGGGATTGAACTTTGTGTTCCCCAATGTCATGCATGGTTCATGTACATATCATGTTTTGAAAAATATAAAAAATAGATTTAAAAAGAAAGGAGACGAACTCAAAAAAGCCTACAATGGGGCTTGTAGAGCTTACACTATTGAAGAATTCAACAAACACATGGCTGTACTTTATGCAATTGATGCTCTAATAAGGACGTATTTGGAGGAAGAGGTTAGGTTAGAGAAGTGCACAAGACTCCATGGCACTGTAAGCAGGTACTCAACCATGACTTCAAACACAGCCGAATCTATCAACAATGCAATCAAAGGTATCAGGGAACTTCAAATTACATCAATGGTTGAATGCCTCCGTTGTATGGTTCAAAGATGGTATTTCAAAAACAAACAAGCAGCTATATCAACATTCACTACCCTTTCCACAGCAGCTGAGAGAACATTGCAATCTAATATCATTGAGTCAAATAAACTTAAGGTCAGTAATGCACCTTTTAAATTATTACATGCATGTATACCAGAAGTTGCATTTGCATTTTATGGAAACCTCTATAGTCATTATTGTTTGCATATATATGCTGAAAAAGTAACCAACATTAAATATACCTTAAATTATTCAGAATTAAAAAAAAAATTATACATACTAACTACATCCTTCAATTGTGTTGTAGGTTGAGACATCAAACTTAGTGATTTTTACTGTTTACGATGTCACCAAACACTTTATTGTGGACATGGAATAAAGGACATGCACATGCCATAAATTTCAGTACCATGAGATGCCTTATCCACACGCTGCTGCTGTTATCAGCAAAAAGAATTTTAGCTGTTATGAATTTTGCTCAAAAAACTACTTAAAAGCAACTTTGGTAAACACATATTCAGCTTCCATCCTGCCATTAGATGACAAAGAGAATTGAGATGTGCCACAAGAAATAAGAAATATATGTGTAAAACCATTCACAAAAGTGTAAATATTATCACTACGCGCAACACGTTGGGTAAAATATAGTTACACACAACACGCAATTATACGTGGCCAACAAGTAATAAAGTGGAAGGATAAGAGATGATTGTTGATCAAGCAATTATATAAATTAATCACACATAGTGAATAACCTGGGAATAACATCCATAAACTACGTTTAAAAATACTTAATCATCCATTACAATTAAAGATCCATTGTAGGCTTAAAAATGAATTTACTGCCTGAGATATCAAGCATCCTCCTCAAAGTCAGAATAAGGAGGTGGTGGATATACAGGCAGTGGCTGCGGCTTCGAAAACTGGAATGGCTCGGCCGAAGTATTCAGTCTCCCCAGGGCATCAGCAACCGCGGCATTGAACAGATTCTGCGTGTCGAACATATGGTTCTGCCGCGCCGCTAATGTGTCAGCCAATCGACGATGCTCATCCAGTTGCTGCTGAGTAGCTGGAGTCTGAGAAGCAGAGGTGCCCTCATTTTGCATTAGTGGGTCCCCCTCGCCAGACAGTGCATCCGGCTCCTCCCTAGCCATGGCCGCGGCTCTTTGTGCATCCTCGGCGGATGGGAAATTGAAACCCAGTCCATGAGGGTGTGGTGGTGCTACTGGCCATTTGTCGAACCGGGCTATCATCCGTGTATCAAGCAACTGGAGAGGCTGCTGAGTCGGCTCCTTTGTCGTCCATTTGGCACCTGCGCGGCGACACAGCCCCGTGATCAAAGACGGGTGTGGCAGTCCGCTCAAGAATAGTCCTCTTAGACACCGACGAATGGAAAAACTAATGATCAGGCCTATGTCGATGTCGTAATCCTTTAGGATGGCAAATAAGAGAGAAATCTTCTCCTTGGTGATCTCACTTGTATGCGTAGATGGTAGGAGTTTAGCACACAAGAAGGAATACCAGACTTTTCCATATTGGTTTAGACTGGAGCTCATGATCAGTATTCCTCCTTTCTTGCCCCGGAACCATGTCGTGCTCGGTTTGCATATCTCATCAATAATCTCATCGTAGTTAGGCCCGCTGTCGATTAATTCCTGATATTCACACATATTGGGCCTTTGCAAGTTGTAATAATCAGATATAGCCTCTGGGCTAAAGTCCACCATTCGGCCCGGACTAACTCCTAGAATAGCTGCACATCCTCGGCGTTTGCATAAAATTCTTTCACTACCGCCACCACCGCTGCGTCGGCTGATCAGTGAACGTTTCCCAACCTTGCTCTTCAATTTGGAGAGCCATCTCCCCATCAGTCGGCGCGGGCCTAAGACCACGCTCAGGCGTGAGCTTCTTTGATGCTAAGTAGTCAAACCGGTCGGCGGCGATTTCATTTCAGAATTTGGTCCAATCAAAGGCTCGAGATGGTGCAGAAGAGCTCTGCCCCCTTTTGGCGTTTCTGTGCTCTTGGTGGCATGGTGTTGAAGTGCTCAAGATGAGTTTTTTGAAGTTGGATTGGTTGTGGCTTTATGTCAAACACTTGGTGGGCAGTGGGAATATAGGGTTTGGTTGGTGATGACATAATTGTAGATACCCAAATCCAATACTCAAGTTGAAACTCCCACTTTTTAACCTAAAAGAAGAATTGATTCTTAATACCTGAATTGGTAAAGATGAGACGAAGTATTGAAGGATGTTCTTCGCAATTCCAAGGTGAATAATTCATCTCGAAAGTTGAACTTGTCCAGATTGGGGGTTTAAAGATGATCGGATTATGGGTGTGGGTGTGTTTCGGCAGCCAAGATTTTAAATTATTGTTGGAGTGGCGTAAGTCTGTTGCATAGAAGGTGTTTTAAAAAATTGAGTTGTCGACAGCCCGCCAGGGTGGGCATGTTTAAGCTCGAGACCCCCGCAGAGGCGGGGGGTAAGCAGGGGTTCTGATTGATGGCCCGCCAGGGCGGGCATGTTTATACCTGATACCCCCGTCGGGGCAGGGGGTAAGCAGGGTTTCTGTCTGATGGCCCGCCGGGGCGGTACATCTTTGCTTTGATGGAGCGCCGGGGCAGGGGGTAAGCAGGGGTTCTGATTGATGGCCAGCCGGGGAGGGCATGTTTATGCCTGATACAGCCGCTGGGGCGGGGGGTAAGCAGGGGTTCTGATTCATGGCCCGCCGGGGCGGCACACTATTTGCTTTGATGGTACGCCGGGGCGGGGGGTATGCAGGGATTTGATTCTATAATGGTTGCCAATTAGTTATATTTCGGTTACTGTTATATAAGAATGGTTACCAATTAGTTATAATTTGGTTACTGTCATATAAGAATGGTTACCAATTAGTTATAATTTGGTAACAGGACTTACTTTCAGTAGGAAGCTAACCTTCCTCTTCATTACCATAATTGCTAATAACCATATGTCACTCAATAAACAAATAACAGATTCAAGCCCAAATAGCATTGAATTGGAATCAACGGAGAGCTTGGCGACATTGAGAACGATGAAATTGGTGTCTTTCTATATAGCCATGTGCGAATCAGTGACTGTGCATATATAATAACATGATTCCTTATCTCAAAAATAAATTAAAAAATCTGCAATCGGAGGAGAGTTGTTAGAATTGACAACCAGATATGTATTCACTCATTCATAATATGAATATTGAATATAACAAGCTCATAGTATTTTAACTAGAAAGATACTTTATTAATATAGAATCAAATACGTAATTCCATTAGCATAAGAATTCATTAATCAATAACAAGTCAGTAACCATAACAAATGGTTATGAATTTCCAAATAAAACCATGTTAAAAAAAAGAGAAGAAAATAGATGGACAACCACACTACTATTCTGGGACAAGTCTGCTTGGATATTCTTTATCAGAATCGTAACCCTCTAGTTGCTTGTTCCTAGCATGCATGAATAGGTTAACACATAATTTCTTCCTGTACTGGATGATGGGGAATGGTTTGGGAATTTCGTCAAACTTTTTATGAAGAAAATGTTCCGCAAAACAAACCGTGAACATACTGCAATCACTGCAAAAACAAACAAAACAGAAAAACAAATCAAACCAAACATTATACTTGGTTGAATAGTATTGGAAATGAAAAAAAATATAAACCTTACCTCTCAATTTGTTCAGGCAAACCTTCTGCAAACTCAAGCTCAATTAAATCCAGCTCCCCTTTCTTAATATACGGTTCACTAATAAAATCAATATCTGACCTATCCTTCCAGAACCCACATTTAGACAATATTACGGGTAACATGAAGATGTAAGGGTCACAGACGTCAATTATATGTGTTAGCATGACTGTCCTGGTTGGTTGCAAAGAATTGTAAACTACTAGGCGTCTACGATGTACATCAAATAACAACAAAGACCAATGCTCAGGAGCTGTCATGTGAATGGGAAACAACACATAATCCACATCTACCCAAGGTGTGTTCACATCCATCAAATATCCATGAATGTATTCGACGACATCACCTTCTCAAGGGAGTAGAGCCGTATCTGAATTATTACGAACATGTTGACTATATAAAGTAGACAACTTCGCATGAAACCAACAGTCGGTAGTAATGACCCTGATCTTAATATTGGCAGAGTGTTTAGCCAATTTCCTGAACTAGTAAAAGGCAATGTTGATATGCTATACCAAAAAACAAACAAAAATCCATAAGCTAAAATTATAACTTTCTGATATAGGTAACCAATGATGTATAACCTAGTGACCAAAACACATATATAAGGTAACCAAAAAATAATTTAATGTAATATAAAATAAGAAAATCACCTTATAAAAACAACAAAATGGAATGAAGGGTAACACAACAGAGTTTCACAAATCAATATACTTACATCACGGTCAAGCCACTGACCAGGAGTCTTCAAATGGTAGAACCACATTTTAGATGATATTATAATAGACCCAAAACTGAACGCAGGTTCAATCTTATCATGATGTCCAGAGAATTTTTCAGTCCTTCAATGTAAAAGAATACAAGAAAAATAAAACAAATTATTATTTTTACAAAAAACTATATTATTGTGAAACGTGAAATAATGTTTAACGTGAAATAGCATACCTTTTCCTGTTATTTAACCCAATCTTGTACCATTGATCAAACAATAAATCTTCAAAATGGGATGGCATACCCATGCAAACATTGGGAAATGCAAAAATACCACTGCGTATTTTAGAAAGAATAACATCAGAACCAGATGAAGCAGCAGAACCAAACCTCGTTGTGTATGGACTCCTCAAAGCCGCACTCTTCGAAGAAGCACGAACCGGTCTAGCACAAGGTTTGGACGCAATCCTCTCCACTTTAGCACAATGAATTCTATCCTGAGTAGTTAAAATAATTTCATCGAACACCGAAATGTTTTGTGCCTCGATTTTACCCACCTATATCAATTGAGAAAAAAGGACACAAATACAATTAAAATTACAAACTGACTGAGCAGTAACAGAAATAATATAATAAAGTAACCAATCCAATATATAAAGGTAACTAAGATTGAAAAAAAAAACACAAACCTCAGTAGGACTATAAACAACAATCTCTTTCCCAACAGAATTGTTCAAAATATCAAAAGTTGGATTGTCATTCTTCATGCCAACCTGTAAAAAAAAAAAATCAACGAAACAAAATCGTATAACAAATAAAAAATAAACAAATGTGTTTAACCTTATTATAATCTCCACCACTGTGATTGCCACCCATATCACCAACATCATTGTATATTTTTAAATCAAACAGTTTTGCATCATCCGAACCATTGCCTACATCAGCAGCCTCATCAGATTTAGCATCATCATCGAACCCATTACCTTTATTGGGGCCTTCCGAACCATCATCATCATCGCCGCCATCATTCGCACCGTCGCTAACATCAGGGCGACCACGTAAATGCTTTCTCAACATCTTACTAATGTCCCTACAAATTTCGATACAGAAAACACGTAATTCTTCCTTCAAATCAGCCCCCAACTCCTCAATGCATTTCTTAACTTCGACCAACTTCTTCTCCAAAGGGCTCACACGTGCATCGATAATATTTTTGACATCAGAAAGTGAAAAACCCAGATCTTCACCCTTTGTGTTTTTATCCTCTTTTATATACTGATCATTGGACCCACCATCATGTCCATGTAAAAATTGAAAACCACCCAAATCCAACCGATCCATCTCATCAGCCGTAGGAATGAGCATTTGAATCTTCAGCTGAAATAGAGTGTGAACAGTAAATATAGCACCTTTAAAATATTGAACAATCAAAAGAAACAAAAAATTACACGAAAAATAAAAACTTAAAATTAGTAACCAAATGTATACATAAAGGTAACTAAACATAATACAAATGGTAACCAACATACCTGTTCAGAACCAAAACCTAGATCATTCAACTTCTCAAATGTAGGAGCCTTCCCTAATTCCTTCCATCTAAATAATCTAACCTCTGACGGATGATCATCAATACATAAACACTGGTCTTTAAGAGTAATAATGGTTTCAAACAAGAAAACTTGGAAAACATAGGGCAATCCATTCAACTTATAATATCTACAATAATTGTCCTTGTAAAAATTGTTTGTTACACACCCATTCCTGCCCTTCTTTAACTGTCCCTTCACAGCAACGGATAAAGACCTCTTCATCTGTTCAAAGGCGATTTTACCCCAAGGATAACTATCAAATTCGCCATAAGATAAAAAATTAAGCAATACTTCATCAACATGATTTTGTAAAAAAGTAGCTAGTATGAAATTGAAAACCAGGAATATAACAGACATCCTGACAGCCTCCTCATCATTATCAAATATAACCCCACGATATATCTTCCCGATACTAGAACGGGTAACAACCTCGTCTCCAAAAAACTTTGCCACTAATTGATTTTCTCCTCCCTTGAAAGCAGAAATGTCCTCATCTCCTTGCCCACGCAAACCAGAAATTAAACAAAATTTGGGCAACCCAAATCAGTGGCGGAACTATAGGTCGGCTTTCCGGGCTATAGCCCGACCCAATTTTTTTTTACTAGATATACTATATAATTATGTAAAAAAAGTTAGAATAGCCTTGGTCAGCCCAGCCCAAATGTACAATTTTAACATTCCTAGCTCCGCCCCTGACCCAAATCTTACCCTTTTGTCACCAAACAAGAACCACATTTCCCCCTTATCCCTCTGATAAACTTCTCTAACCAAAGCCTGATGGATTAACTGTGAAAACATTTGCGACACACCAACATTTATAAATTTCCTAAAACAAGTCAACTTAAGCTTTTCCAATTGATTTACAGTCAATTTCTTCATGATGACACTAGGCACCTCTATATCAGACCAATAAATGATTTTTGCAGTGAAATTGCGTTGGCGCTCATTGTAATATAGATCCCAAAACTGCATATACAATACATTATCATAAAAAAAAAATCAGCAGTATCCAGTTATATAATAACTAGTAACCAAAACACAATCAACAGGTTTCCAAACACATTTTAAACAACCTAAATTAGTGTACAAAAAGTACTTAGTAACCAAAACATACTATGACAGTAACCAACACTGAAATCCTTGTATATAACCATTTAACAAATTTTCATTCATCAATAACCAAATATAACAGCACCATTTCCCAAAACAAATTCAGAAGTAGCCATAAACAACTAAGGATTCCATATTTTTAAAAACAATTTAAATAGCACACCTTGAGATGATTTTTCCGGGGGATAATATTCGCGCTAGAATTTTTTTCCGCAACTTCAGCTTCATTACCATCTTTATTTGCAGAATCTTCAAAATCAGAATTCGAATCCAGTAATTCCTTGCGCACCTTTAAAACCTGTCTCCCCGATTTTTTATCCTTCAAAGGGGATTTAAAAACTCCCTTCTTCCCCTGCAGAGGGGACTTGACCACACCATCCTCAACATTTTTCTTCCCACCCCTACTAGAATCATCCTCCATACTTCTTTTCCTCTTCCCATCATTTTTCTTAACAACAACCCCCCAACATTCTTCCTCGTATTAACCATCCTATACAAAACCACAAGAACATTAAAACAAGTTCAAAATTTTAAATCTCATATCCAACGAAATAATACTGCAAATGGATGTGTAAATTATAGTAAATAAAATATCCAATTTCTTGAAAACATATGAATTGAGGAAGTAGCATCTTACATTAAATTAATCTACCAACTAAATAGGAAAAATTGATCAGAAAACCACTCAATTAAACAGATAAAAACATAATTTTCTGAATATTCACATTTAAAAAATATAGTGAAAAAGAAAAAAGCCTCGCAATTAGTTTTTGTCCTAAAACTGTATCCAGTGAGGTTCATAAGAACTAAACATATGTTCTTTCTTACTACAACATTACTGGTACAAAATCAAAAATTGATGCACATATTTAGAGTTGGAACCAAATTAACACCCTTGCATAAATCAAAAAGCTAAGAAGTAAAAATTGGTTTCCAAGTTCCCAAATTTCAAAATAACGGTTTCAAACTGAAGAAGCTTCAATCAAAAAATTAATAGAAACGGCTTCTAGATTGCTATCATGAAAAGACAATGGTTACAGAAACTAAAAAAACCTGAATCGGCGAGTGGAATAGCGTTAACAATCACACCCAAACCAAAGGAAGCACCGACAAAGATGGGGATGAAGTACCGCCAAAGATGGAGAACGAAATAACCCTTGCAGAGCAAAAATCAGTTTCCAAGTTCCCAAATACCAAAATAAGGGTTTCCAACTGAATACTCTTCAATTAACTGGCAAAGATGGAGATGAAGTACCGACAAAGATGGAGAACGAAATAACCCTTGCAGAGCAAAAATTGGTTTCTAAGTTCCCAAATACCAAAATAAGGGTTTCTAACGGAATACTCTTCAGTTAACCGGTAAAGATGGAGATGAAGCACCGACAAAGATAACTCATTAAATCAGTCAAGTTAACGAAATACTCTTCAATTAACAAGTTATAGACACGTACAGGTTACCAATTCAAAAATATGCAATCCCTATAAACATGGGCCCTATCAACATTAAATCAGTCAACTAAATAAAAGGGATAAAAATGCACTATTTTTGTAAATAAAATATTGCATATGCACTAATTTTATAAATATTTTATTTAAGTACTTTTTTTGTAATATTTTATTAAAAGATACTATAATATGTAATTGTTTCTTAATTTAAAGGTCTATCCATTGGTCGATTTAGGCTAGGCCACTCCGAGATCATACTACAGGAACAAAAAGCCCACCTTCGATCAAGCCCAATCTTTATTAGAAGAGCTTAACCCAAGCTCAACCCTATCCAATACTGACTTTTAATTGAATTTTCCTTTTGTTAATTGCCTGAACGCCCGTGGGCTGTGAGCCGTGGGCCGTGTTGTTATGGATAAAATAACTTATTTATTTTTTGTACACTTCGTTTAATTTTACTGAAATATACTAGCACCCAAATATGTGCCAAGAACCAGTATGTCTAGTAATTTATAATCTACTATTACTTTTAAATTTTGTCTTTTTGTGTAAGTGTTTTTATGGCATATCTAGTCCGTATTTCAAATATAATTGACTCTTAAAATCTTATTTTGAATGTCATAAGTTTCAATAATTCTATGCTGACAGCTAACTTAGACATGATAATTGGACTGTGGATCCCAACTCTTGGTTGCACACTTTAATCAAGGAGGGCTTCTTTAGACTTTTTTTTTTTTTTTTTTGCAAAACACTTTAATCAATATGAGGCATTCCGTCCTCCTTCTTCACACCAACGATCTCGGGGCATTTCACCCCTCCCTCTCAAGTGTGACGATATCCATCTCAGGTAACACTTTTTCTCTCTTTTCAGATCTAAGTTTAAACGAAAAAAAGAAGAAGAAAAATCTAGGTTTAAACTTAGATCTAAATAACTAAACCAGTGTATAAAATTTGCAATTACTATATAGAACTTAATTTCTCTAAAAGTTACACACACACACACATATGTTTGGATTAATTGATATCATCCTACTCTCTCCATACATGGTTCAAACAAAAACACTACAAAGAAAAAAAGCCCTACTTTTGGATTCATTGTTTTGTTTTGTTTTTCTTTAAAATAGGTACATATTTTTTTTGGGTTAAAACTGGTGTTGTTTTGTTGTTAATCTTATGCACAAATGGAAACAGATTCATTGAATGCATCTTTAAGTACAGAGATGAATGAACACATTGAGAAAAATGATATGAATGATAATTCATAATTTGATGAGTGTGTGGATAGTGCAGTAGCTGTAGATGAGATAAGATATCAGGAAATAGGAATGGAATTTGAAAATATTGATGTTTGTGTAGAATACTATGCTAACAAACAAGGGTTCCCAATGAAGAAAATATCTTCGGAAAAGGGAGATGATGGGGAGGTTAATTGTGTAGTTCTTTCATGCTCTTGGGCCGGACAAATAGTAAGCAATTCAAAGAATATCTTAAAAAAGCGTCCAAATAGTAAAGCATGATGTAAAGCTAGGATTAGGATTGTATTATGCTAAGCGGCGGGTCTCACAAATAACCCTTGATCACAATCATGCTTTGAGCCCAGAAAAATCTAAATTTTATAAGAAGAATAGGTTATGAGAATGTACGTTAAAAGGAATCTTGAAGTTAATGATAGAGCGGGTATCAGACCAAATAAAAACTTTAGTTCATTTTTGGTTGAAGCTGATGGTAATGGGAATGTTCCATTTTTAGAGAAAGACTATTATAATCATATTAAGAAAATGAGACGATTAAGGTTGGGTGATGGGGATGTTACGGCAGTTCAGAACTACTTTCTTAAAATGCAAGCTAATAATTCTAATTTTTTTTATTTGATGGATTTTGGTAATGAGGGTGTAATAGATGTATTTAATTGTATCGTAATTCTGGAGACAGAATCCTTTTAAGGAGAGAAGGATGTAACAATCGAAAATTTTGTATTAATTTAAAATATTTATTGAATTAAATAAATATTTTAGTTGGTTTATTTATTGAATAAAATAAATAATTGATGGAAATTATGGTGGAGTAATTTATATAAGTGTGATAATATTAAGTAAATTGATGATAAATAATTTTATAGTTGGTCTTAAGGGTATTAAGGGACATATCAAAGTATAACTCATCATACACAAGATACTATGATGATCTCAAGTCAAAGGATCAGTTGTACTACTATTACTAGAAGAATTTCTATTGACAGACAAGTAAAACTCAATTAGGTATTCCTTTAGTGAGTCATATTTAGTGAACTTATTCTCCAACAAGCACCTACATACTTGCTTTAATGTCTTCACATAAATGATTATGCGATCAATCATCTTTTTTCTAAGAGTAAGCAAAGTATGTATCAATCTATCCGGATTCATTAATCCCTTTTTAGTAATCTAACAATTAGGAACGATTTTAGTTTTAAGATTTTTAAGAATCTATATCTCATTAGCATGATCATCATCATGATTCTAAAAGCATTGGTCAAAACTATGGATTTATCACATATAAAATAACAACAGCATGTAGATAAAGTAAAATGCCTTTATTAAATTAATTATTTTATTAATAAATGAATAAAATTACAAAGTATATGTTACATCATATCAAATATGATTGGCTTGTGTGCATACTATTTTCAGTTTGTGGTAATGGTCGACCCCGTTTTAAAAGGTTGTAAGGTAACATGGAGAAAACTATTAAAAAGTGAAGGGCAAAAAGGAGGATAAAGGGAGGAATGAGGAAGAGAAAGGGACGAAGGCCACTGAAAATAAAGTGGGTGATATAAATTTGAAAAAGGTAAGTTTTTACTTCTTTTTTTATTTTATTTTATTTTTACAACTTAATGCAATTATTTGAATTGTCAATTGGTACTTTTTGTATAGGCTTCTCAAATCGGATATATTGGTTCACAAGACTCCATAGTTCATGTTTCACAAGACCTCAACTTTCTTAGCAACTTGATTACATTCAATGTTAATCAACTTTACAGGCCACCTGTTGTTGTTTTAGGTCAACAGGTGTTGTTTATTTATTTATTGTACTAGGTAGTTTCGTTTAGTTTTTTTAGTCTCATTTTGATATAATTTAACTTCATTTTTAGGTACAAAATGTTAAAGGTTTCCCTCTTGGTAATGTTGGAGGCTTCCTAGTTGGTGCTGTTTTAGGCCAACAAGTATTGTTCATTTTATTTTTTTTGTACAAAGTAGTTTTGTTTAGGTTTTTAGTCTTATTTTGATATAATTTAACTTTATTTGTAGGTACTAAATGTTGAAAGCTTCCCTCTTGTTAATGTTGGAGGCTTCCCAGTTGGTAATGTTAGAGGCTTCCCAATTGAAAATATGTATTCAACAAGTCTCTCTACTTAGCTGGCTGGTTATCAATACCCATTTTGGAATGATACATATGGTCTTAACAATCATGCAAATTATGGGCAACCATTTAAGGAGAAAAACAATAAGAAAGTTTATGAGTAAAGGTTTAACGAAATTTGAATGTTTTTGATGTATTTTCATGTATGTTTGTCATTTTACAATGAGATTGGTTGAAAACTCAAAGTTTGGACAGTATTTGATTGTGTTTGATTTGAAAACTTTAAATTTGAATTTTATTTGATGTTTTTGATTTCATTAGCAAGTTACATCATTTGGAGTATTTGATGAATGCAATAGTTAGTATACTTTGACCTACGAATTTATACATTGTTAAGCATTTTTTTTGTAAATTAAATAGGTTAATTACAGTAATTTAATTCAGTGATTTAGGTGTAATTTAGAAGTTATTAAATAATCAGAGTTAAAATAGAAAGAAAAAACTGTACAAAAAGTATAATCTAAGTGTTTAACTGGTCTGTATGTGCCCCTTGAATTTTGTAAATATTCGAGTTAAAAGAAAGATTATAAAAAAAAATTGGGGGTCAAAATAATGAAATTGTAAAGCAGATGCAAAAGAAGATTGAAAAAAAAGTATTAGGTACCGTTTTCAACTTGTTTAATCACTTTCAATATTCTCTGACTTTCATTTCTCATTCTTTTTCTGCTACCTTTTGGCAGTCTTTTTCTCGAGTGTAACTGTTGTTTTGTTTGATGCTTTGGGACCCACGGTCCAATTTTCAGGTCTAAATTTTCATTCTGTGTAGAAGAACTCCGTAAGTTTTTGTCATTCTTTTTTGTACTTTTCACGCCTTCAGTTGAGCATAGGCCCTTGCGCCCCTGTTTACACCCAAATCCCAAAATCTTAATTGTGGATTAAGTAACTTTCGGCCAAGTGCTTCAATCCTTACCTAGATATGGCTGGAGGACTAAAGTTAACTGATCGCGTTCAAATAAAGGCACCCAGTTAGGCTGAAAATTAAGGAAATGATTAAAAACATGTTTGAAGCAGTCAAATACATAGAATAACATTGATACGAGCATGTGAAATTTATGTAATGCACACTTAAAAGGGGATTGAATAGGTGTGAGTGAGAAACATTGACAATTTAAAAATTTATGGCCAAGTGAATCCAGTTGACTATATAGATGAATCTAGTCGACTTCTTTCTGTTGTAAACATGTTCTAGGTTGAATTTACTTTCTTTTTATATTTTTGATATTATGTAATATTAAATTAAGTGCATGGATCATAATCCTAAGGGGCTGTTTGATAAAAACTGAATGAATTTGAATGAGCTGAATCTGAATTTGAAACTGAATGAAAAATGTTATTTGATAATTGATACGTCTGAAACATCTGAATAACTATATTTTACTATTTTACCCCTCTAAACTATGCTGAATAAGTATATAATTTTATCTGGACGTATTTAAAAAAATTAAATAAAATATTCATTGTACAACAAATAAAAATAATTAATTCAAACAAATTATCAAACAAAGTATTGAATAATTCAAATAATTTTAACCCAAGTTTCATAGAAAATAAGAAACGTAACGAATTAAACAAACATGTCAACATAATAATAAAATTACATTAATTTCAATGTGTCAATTATTTTCACTTAATTTGATATTATTATCATGTCCATAATATTTTTAATTATATATATATATATATATATATATATATATTATATATTGAGAGAGAGAGAGAGAGGGTGTGTGTTATAGGTGTGTTATGGCTATTTGGGTAAAATTAAGTTATTCAGCCGATTCAGCCAGCTTTTTTTAAAAGAATCGCTCAGATCTTTTCAGCCCAATTCAGATTTTCGAAGTCGTAAACAAACACTCTTAATGACTGATTCGCTCAGTTTTTTACCCATTCAGACCCATTAAACTGCTATCAAACAGCCCCCAAGTGTATGTAAGACAAAAAAATAAAGAAAGTAAACAATGCAAGAACATACAAATGTATTCTTGGTTCAACCCTTAATCATCTAACTAATGACCTACGTATAAGGTTAATTGATATCGGCTAGACTTCCTCTAATATAAATAATCAATTTTAAAATATTAAACTCCCTGTACAATAGATTTCATAACAATTTTGAGCACACAACTCCTTTTGCAGAAAACTCCTCACTTGAGCACCTCTACTCCCTTAAGTAAAATTACTCCCTGAAATCTCCTTGTACAATATTAAAGGAAACTGTACCTCTCTTTGAAGGGTCTTTTTTACAAGATTAGAAATTAAAATGAAAAGGAGTACAACTGAAACTAATGATCTTTAACTAAAATAATATAAATCAAGGCTTTTAGAATAACTAAGAGAGATGAGAATATTTTCAGCAATTGTAAGCTAGAGTGTTTCAGTTGTTTTTCCTTAAATAAATTAGTTAGTATATATAAGCTTCTAGTGTAACGACTATATTTTTAAAATTTAGAAAGTTCTTAAAAGGATAAGAAAAATCAAACTCAGTTTTCTAGTTTGTTTTAACAAAACATATATTATTTTTGGGAGTTGAAAAACTATTTTAAGTAGAAGGAAATTAAAATTAGTTTTCATGTTTGTTCGAACCAAACAGATCATTACTAATTTGAAAATCTATTTTGATAATCAAGACTTAATAATGTGCAGATTTTCTAGATCCTCAAAATCTATTATAAGATAGAAATTAAAAAACACATTAAACAAATTTTGATAACTTTTTAAAAGCAACCCACGATATGAGGAATTTGTTTGAGATCAAATTAAATTTGATATTCTACAAAATCCATTAAAACCAAATACGAGATAAGGAATATTGAAACACACAACTTAGGAATAGCTTATAAAACAATATGTATATATATATATATATATATATATACGGTCAAGTTCAAGGGCACTACACATTAAAAAGCAATACTCCTTAAAGAGCACTACATATTAAAACGACCGTGTTTTGCTTTCTTCGTTCTCCTTCCGTGTTTTTCTTTTTTTTGTCTATATGTTGTCCGTCGCTAAAAGCTAATACGCCGGTTGTATATATAGCGACGGACCAAACCGTCGCCCGGTCCGTCGTTAAAGGAGGGTGAGCAAAGTATGTTGGATAAAGGGTGAGTTTAAGATCCGGACCGATATATATATATTAAAAGGATGAGGCAGTTGAATAATAATTTTTTTTAAAAAAGAATAAATACTTGAATTCAAAAGGAAGATAGATGCTTAAAACAGAATTAAAACCCTATGGGAACATATTCATAGTGTTTTAACTAAGACTGAGCAAAAAACGGATAAAACCGAATAACCGAACTGAATCAAAATTTTTTAATCGAACTTTTTCGATTATTCGGTTATTTTTTGTATTTCGGTTATACCCGTTTTACTATTCGGTTTTCGGGTTCGGGTTTGGTTCTTGAATTTTTACTATTCGATTAACCGAATAACCGAACCATCCAAATGATCAGCAGACATTTGACAATACTTAGCCTGTTTACCCCAAACAATAAGCTGCCAACAGCTATTACAAAATGATAAATTCTTAGAGATCAATAACATGTTTTAAGCATTTTATATCTCCAAGAAAGCTCCGTTTTATTGGAACAGAAGAGTTGGGAATTGAATTGGGTAAACTAGACAAAAACCTTAGAGAAATGAAACATACATTCATAGGATTGAATAAAGAAGTGGAGTTGCACATCTTGGAGCTGACACTTGTGACTTGTACACTGAAGTTATCTAGTTTTGAGCTCTCGCGTCATTAATCTGCTCTGAAGAAACTATATTCCACAATTTCATGTGTAGAGTTACTCCTTGAAGAAGGATCCATTGTACCTTCCATTTTTGTGATAGAAATAAGGAAATCTTTGCATGAAATTGGCACCTCTGTTGATGGGGAATCCGACGGTCCATTTATTTTTAATAAGTTGCTCGAATTTTTCTCTCTGAAGCAGAGTTAGATGTTGTCGACAATGACTGTGACAATCCCCTTTCTTATGTATTGGGATTGTCTGCAAGGGCAAGGCTGCAGATCACTTTATATAACATGGTCGGTGAAAATTAATTCGATTATTCGGTTTTTCGGTTACCACTCATTTCGGGTTTTAAATAGGCTTTCGGGCCTAAATTGACACTTTATGTAAAAAGAGAGTTAGTCGTTACATTTGATTTGATATATTGTGGGTTCGATAAAAATAAATTACTTCACTTTGAAGTTTCACCAAACCAAACATGTGAAATTCTAATCGATTTGACTTCCAAAACTGATTCCTATTTCACCAACGCATCAAAAGATATCCAAGCATACTTCAAAATTTACATTTTATACTACCCTTGTTCCAAAATATAAGATTGTTCGGCTGAAAATAGTCAATACGTTCGGCTGAAAATAGTCAATACACTAGGCGGGGGAATTCATTTTGCTATCTTACGGACGGACTTAAATCATTTTAGAATGAAATTTAATGATGATCGAACTTAGAACATTTCATTCACAGGTTTAATATGTTACTTAAAAATTGTGTCTAAAATAGAATAAATCGACAAAAATATCACAACAATATATTCCCATGAAGTGTGAATATATATATACACGCACATACATAAGTGATCCATAATTTTGAAGTGTGTAATACCCAACTTTGAAGTGTAGTACCAACAAATTGTGTACTGTTCATTCCCAGATTGACGGACGCAATTTTATAAAAGGAAATAACGCGTGTAGAAAGTTCCCTAGAGGAGCAGAATTTCGTCCAACCAAACGCCCGTAAGGGAGCAGTGGGGGAGTATCACTAAATTAATTCAACCTGTCAAAACCAAATCATACTTGCAACAGCACATATAATATATAGCACAGAGATAGCAGGGAAAGATGGTTTATTGTACTAGTTATAAGATTCACAGAACCATGAAATGGATTCATAATCACCACATATAAACAGATTGTAGTCTCACTTAAGTTACCCAAAAACCAAAAGAGCCTTTATTAGGCCTCAACACAGCTGGGTTTCAAACTTCAAAGATATGCCCATGCTAAAAAGCTCCTGGCAGAGTAGCTTTGCCCCATAAGGCACATTCACTTTTACAATGTCTTCGGTAGTCTCGCAGTAGCGGCAATACGGACCCCGTATCTTGCGCCCACCCATCACCGCTCGTTGGATAACGTTTGCTGTATGCTTGCACTTCCGACAAATGTGCATCTGTGAGGAGTCGCTGAGCGTGAAGAGGCGTTCGTGCAGATTGGCTGATGCTCCATGGGCTATAAGGCAATCGCGCTCCATCTCCCCGAACTTGACTCCTCCAAAACGCTTCCGGTCAGCAACTGGTTGTCTGGTGAGAGGATGAACAGGCCCAGTGTTTCGGAATTTCACCTTGTCTTCAGCCATATGGGTCAATCGCTGGTAGCAGGTCGGGCCCATAAACACGAGGGAACGAATCATTTCACCAGTTCGACCACTGTAAACTCTCTCATTTCCCCATCTAGAAAATCCAGCCCTGCATACATGAACAAAAGCAAGTGAATCAGACTTGAAGCTTGTTGCTTTGTGGATCTGTCCCGAGTATCGAAAAGAAATTTACCTTGTTTATTATCATATAAACTGAGGGTAATAAAAGAAAATACAAAGAAACACAACAAATTAGTCTCTAAGTTGACAAATCATTTCCTTCTTCGTTGTGGTTCCTAATAACTTTCAACGAACGTCAGTCATATTCTTAGAATTGTTTAGTGACGAGAAAATGAGCTCTAACAAGAATAATATCTGCTAGCAATTTCTCTTTCCTATTTCAATTTCTCGGACCAACTAAATGAACCAAACAAGCGTGAAAGAATAGATCAACGATGAACCAAACAAAATAATTGTGGAAAACATAAATATGCATTACTGAAGATGAATAGCAGAGTACAAATGTATTACTTGTGGAGCTGGTAGGTTATGGCATCAATTGATAGTGTGGAAAAAGGGGTGGCATATTTTTGTTTACCCCCAAGGGCAATCCCTTTAGCCAAAGCACCCTCTAGAAGTTGACCAGGAGTTTGACGTGAAGGGAACGCATGTGGGTTTATCACAATATCTGGAACTATCCCTTGTGCTGTGAAGGGGAAGTTCTCCTGCGACTCCAGAAAACCCAGAACACCCTTTTGCCCATGCATGCTTGAAAACTTGTCCCCAAGACATGGGGACCGAACCTACACCATATAGTCAAGAGGGTAAGCAAATTTAAAGCAAACAACCATTTTTTTCTTCCAATAAGTAAGAAAAGCATATTAAAAGTGCAGAAAAGGGGGCCGAACCCATGTACATGAAAGATATAAAGGCAAAAGCAAGAGACAATTATTAGAGACCAATATTTATATCTAATTTATGTCTCACCCATATCTATTATGATATATACATTCAGCCACTGCCAAAGAACACATTTATGATTTAATAATTTGCCTTTCATCTGACTAATCTTTAGCCGCTATAAAGCATCGTTATGTAAGAACTAGATACACATTATATAAAGTTTAAAAGCTAGTCATCAGAAACCGTAATGGAGCATAAAATTTTCCATTACTATAGGTATTTATTATAAATTATAACCACCATATGGAGAATGAATTATTGGAGGTCATCTTTCAGGTGGAATTTTTAATAAAGGTACTGTATGGTTTGAAAGGAATAAATGCATTTACTGAAATGAACTGCATTTGATTACACAAACTTACCTGTCTCAAAGATACTACAGCGAAGTTCTTTCCTTCATCATTTGCAGAAAGTACTACTTTCTGAACCATGCCTCTTTCAGTATGTTTCAGTTTTATACTCTGATCTACGCCTGATTCTGCATGTTTTCCAATAACAATATCACCAGTCTGCAGATTTGCACCGATGAATGGAAAACCATCCTCTTCCAGGCTGTCAACACGTCCAACTTTACTTTGAATCTTTCCAAAGTTTATTGAGTCCTCCAACTTTTGCTTGTTGACTAATGCTTCCTTGTTAAAAACATCAGCTTTATAACTTCTAATGTGCTCTGATCGAAACATACCACGCTCTACTGAAGAGCGATTCATTACTAGGGAATCCTCTTGGTTATATCCAAGGTGAACATTGACAGCAACAATAGCACACTGCCCGTTATAGAATTCTGGCCTTGACAGCATCCCACTGTAACCAGCATGATATTCAGGTTTTGCAAGACAATCAGAAAGCATTGTTCGGAAAAGCGGTTTTTGGGGATAGAATAACTGATGAGTATTAGTATCAACTCTGATATTCGGATTTGTAGTAGAAAAACCGATAGCCTGATGAGAGTGCTTCTGAGATTGGTAGAGAACCCTTTTCGCATGATCATGATTTGCAAAGGGGATGAGTCCGCAGCCTAAACCTAACACAAATGACATGTCAAGTTCGCAGTGTGTATACTTCATGGGTGGATCTCCTCCATTTTCCTTCATGAGATATTTAATTTCCCATGCTGTGCGACAGTCTTCTTCTTCTTCAGATCCGATAAGCTCAACTAGTCCATTGTCCAAAAGAGAATCAAATGAGTAATTTCCGCCTTTGAATAATTTGATTTTCTTCAAATTGTTGACAACTAAAAGAGGCCTTAGGATCCGTCCAGCATCGCAAAATATGCGTATTTCTCCATGCTTTTCATCTCTTTTAATTTCCACCTACAAGAAAAACAACTACAATGAATCAGACCACGACTTAAAATAGTGCGTATTCACACCACGCACATGTTGTGAGCAGCATACAAATGCTATTAGCATAAGGCAGATGAGGCAGCATGACAGTTAGTGCAGCACTATTGAGCAATGACAGAGATGGACAGCTGGCGTAACAGAATTAACTGAAGTAAAAGGAGGGAAAGTAGAATTCAAAATAAAGAGGGTAAGATTTGTTAACATGACAGTTGAGAGTAGTAGGAGTATGACAGTAGTGTTGTATAAATAGAGAGAGATAGTTAAAAGAAAGGCATCTGAGAATTTGTACACTCTTATGAGACTCTAACTTCTATTCTGTAACACCAGTTCTTATCAATTCCAATTCTTCCGCCTAGTTTTCTATTTTTTGTTCTACAATTCTCTTTTTCTTTAATTTTGTGATTCTTAATCACAACACTTGGTATCAGAGCTATTCTTTCCTTGGCCCTAATTCCAGAATTCATCTTAAATTTCTTTTCTTCTATATCAATTACAACTGTAAGCTAAGCAATCCTTGGCTATACCAAGAAATTATCAATCATGGCGGCTGGAACTAGATCGAAGGAGGCAGTCGAAGAGGGACTTCGCAATACCGATTCAAGGATTCAAGAACTCATGAATAGCCACTATCAGCTGCAAAAAACAGTGGAGGACATGGAAGATGGATTCAAGATTGTGCGGAGCACCATGGAGCTAATGATGACTGAATTTCAAAGAAATGGTAAAGGGAAAGAATCTACCACATACACACTTGATGAACCTTTTGTCGATTTAACTCAAAATAATGGTGAACCCAATCAAATGCATAATTCTACAAATGGGAACGGGGTTCAAAAGAATTTGTATCACCCATGTTTCGATTTTCCAGTTTTCAATGGGTTAGACATTAAGAACTGGATAATGAAGTGTGAGTATTTTTTTCAATTTCACCCAATGACTGATCTGTTGAAATTAAGAAGTGTAGCCCTCAATTTGGAAGGAGAAGTTGGGTCATGGTTCTTAGCCTATTTTAGGTCTAATCCTAATGTATCATGGGACCAATTTGTTGATGATATAGAGACAAGGTTTGGAGAAACTCTTTACAGTAGTGTATTGGCTGAATTCAATCGGTTACAACAAACCACTTCAGTAATACATTACCAAAAGAGATTTGAGTTTCTTAGGGCATTGGTTGAAGCTGAAAACCCAGGCCTAGATGAAAAATATTTTGTTAAATGTTTCGTGGGAGGCTTGAAGGAAGGAGATAGGAGGATTTGTGGGATTGCTCAAACCAAACAAGTTGGCTGAAGCTATCGCAGCGGCCAGAGTTCAAGAGGGCACGGTGGAAGCTATTCAACAAAGGAATAGAACCCATACAAATTTTTATAAACCTATGGGAAATACTGAAGGACACAGTTCAGTGGGAATTAACAGCAAGGCAATTAAACCACAAGTGCAAGAAGGCAATCCTAATGTGTTAGGAAACAACATCAAGGGTAATATGGGAGGACAGATCAAGAGACTCACCCATAGTGAGATGCAAGCAAGAAGGGAGAAAGGTTTATGTTTCAATTGTGATGAAATGTATAAACTAGGCCATAGATGTAAATTTAAACAAATTTACATGATCATTGGAGATGACGAATGGGATGATGAATGTCAGGAGGAATTCATTACTACTATCAATACAGATTGGGTAGAACAGGATACCGAAATGGCCATATCTTTGCATGCTTTAAATGGGAACACTTCTGAAACTACACTAACTAAGGATTAAGGCAAGTGTAGGAGGCAAGGAGATCATACTTCTTATTGATACAGGAAGTACCCACAATTTCTTGAACTTAAAAACAGCTGAGAAACTTCACTGTACAAAGGAAGAGGACAGACCTATGCAAGTTTGTGTAGCGGATGGGTATAAAATGTTGTGCACTGAAAGATGTAGAAAATTCAAATGGACATCTCAAGGCCATAAGTTTTGCACTGACATGAGACTCATTCCTTTAAAAGGATGTGATGCTGTCTTAGGAGTTCAATGGTTAAAGACCTTGGGTGATTGTGTCTTCAATTTTAATACATTGACTTTGAATTTTTCTATGGGACATGAGAAAATCATGCTAAAGGGTAACAGTGACAACCAACCATCTTCTATTTCAATGATAACTTCAACCAATCTGCAGGATGCTTGGAAGAAAGATAAGTTGACACTAATGGCATATGTCAGTACAGTGCAGGCTAGTGAGGAAAAGGAACAGCTTCCAGTCCAAATTCAACAGGTACTCAATTCTTTTGAGGATGTCTTCAAGGAACCAAAAAACTTGCCACCTCAAAGACAACATGACCATCACATTCCACTCAAAACTGGGTCAGACCCTTTTACTATTAGACCATACAGATATCCCCACATCCAGAAAACTGAAATTGAGAAGATTGTTCAAGAAATGCTAACAGCGGGAATTATTCAATCTAGCCAAAGCCCATTTGCTTCACTAGTTTTATTCGTTAAAAAGAAAGATGAAACTTGGAGATTTTGTGTAGATTTCAGGGAATTGAATAAGATAACTGTTAAAGACAAATTCCCTATTCCTATGATTGAGGAATTGTTAGATGAATTGGGAGGTTCAAAATTTTTTCCCAAGTTGGATTTAAGGCCTGGTTACCATCAAATTCGAATGCACCCCGCTGATGTTTCTAAAACAGCTCTTCGAACTCATATAGGCCACTATGAGTTTCTCGTTATGCCTTTTGGACTGACAAACGCCCCAGCCTCTTTTCAAGCTCTAATGAATCAGGTGTTTTCTGAACATTTAAGGAAATTTATACTCATTTTCTTTGATGACATATTGGTTTACAGTCCTGATTTGTCTTCGCATGTGGAACACCTACTTACTACATTAGCATTGCTTAGAGAGAATACATTATTTGCAAAGATCTCAAAGTGTTCCTTTGCTCAGTCTCAAGTCGAATATTTGGGTCACATTATATCGGCGGAGGGTGTTTCTGTTGATCCATCTAAAATCCAATGTATGGTGAATTGGCCACAACCACAATCAGTCAAAGCTCTTCGGGGATTTCTGGGATTAACTAGCTACTACAGGAGATTCATCAAAAATTATGGGGAGATAGCTCGACCTTTGACTCGATTGTTACAAAAAGATCAGTTCAAATGGTCATCGGAAGCAACGACAGCCTTCACAAATCTGAAACAAGCTATGAGTTCGACTGCAGTTTTGGCCCTTCCTGATTTTTCACAGCCTTTCATTTTGGATACAGATGCTAGTTCCAAAGGCATTGGTGCTGTGTTAATGCAAAAGGGCAGACCCCTAGCATTTTTAAGTAAAGCCTTGGCACTAAAACATATGGGTCTACCTGTGTATGAAAAGGAACTGTTGGCTATCTTGCACGCTATTACAAAATGGAGATCTTACTTGATTGGAACTCACTTCATTATAAAAACTGATCATCAAAGCCTTAAGTTCTTCATGGAGCAACGACTTTCTACTTTCTTACAACAGAAGTGGTTAAGTAGGATGCTCGGATATGATTATGAAATCACTTACAAAAAAGGGTCAGAGAATGTAGTTGTTGATGCTCTTTCTCGTAGAGATTGTGCAGCTAATACCGGTCAGTCAATGGCACTTACAGGAGTCATTCCTTCATGGGTACAGGACATTATGAGTTCTTATGATGAAGATGCCAAATGTCAGTCTATTATCCAATAACTAAGCATTCAACCGGATTCTATACCTCATTTCACATTTCAGAAGAATGTGTTAAGATACAAAGACTTAATATATATTGGAACTCACACTCATCTCCGAAAAACTATATTTTCTGTGTTTCATGAAAGTTCATTAGGTGGACATTCGGGCATTCAAGCCACTGGTAAGAAAGTGGGATCATATTTTGTTTGGGAGACTATATCGGCGGCTATAAAAAATTGGGTAAAGGAATGTGAAATCTGTTAAAGGCATAAGACTGAAAGTACTTCATACCCAGGATTACTCCAGCCTTTGGACATTCCTTATAAGCCTTGGACTGACATATCCATGGATTTCATTGAAGGCTTACCAAATTCTGATGGCAGGACAGTCATTTTGGTGATAGTTGACAGATTTTCCAAGTTTGCACATTTTATTGGATTACATCATCCCTATACAGCTAGTACAGTTGCTCAGACATTCATTGACAACATATATGGCATTCATGGATTACCACAGACTATCGTAACTGATCGGGACAAAGTTTTTGTGAGTACATTTTGGCAAACATTGTTTAAGCAATTGGATGTCAAATTATGTCTAAGTTCAGCCTATCATCCTCAATCGGATGGACAAACTGAAAGACTAAACAGATGCTTGGAATGCTATTTGAGGTGCATGTGTAGTGATCATCCAAAGAAATGGTATTCTTGGTTAAGTATGGCTCAGTGGTGGTACAATATCAATTATCATACATCCTTGCAATGCACACCTTTTCAAGTTTTGTTTGGCTTCCCTTCCCCTCATCTCAATTTCCATCAAGTTGAGACTACAAGGATACCAGCTGTGGATAGTTTCATCAGAGACAGAAGTGGAGTTCTAGCTGATGTGAGGGAGAGATTGTTACAAGCCCAGGTCAGAATGAAAAACTATGCAGACCAACATTGAACTGAACGCAGCTTTGATATTGGAGATTCAGTATACCTCAAGCTCCAGCCATATAAACAATCCAGTTTGGCTCATCGTTCCTCGTTTAAATTGGCACCTCGATACTATGGTCCTTACAAAGTGCTGGAAAAGTTGGGCTCAGTGGCTTATCGATTGGACCTGCCTACTCATGCTCAGATCCATGATGTCTTCCATGTTTCTTTATTAAAGAAGCAGATTGGCCAAAACACAAGACTGTCCCCTACCCTACCTCCAGTAGCTGCAGATGGTCGACCAAAGTTAGTCCCAGTTTCTGTTTTGGATAGAAGAATCGTCAAGTTCCAGAATAGAGCTAAGGTGGAATATCTAATTCATTGGGCAAACAGCAGTCCAGAGGATGCTTCATGGGAAGATGCACAACAGATGGTCCAACAATTTCCAAATTTTAATTTTAGTCCTTGAGGGCAAGGACAATTTGAAGGGAAGGGCAGTGTTGTGAGCGGCATACAAATGCTATTAGCAGAAGGCAGATGAGGCAGCATGACAGTTAGTGCAGCACTATTGAGCAATGACAGAGATGGACAGCTGGCGTAACAGAATTAACTGAAGTAAAAGGAGGGAAAGTAGAATTCAAAATAAAGAGGGAAAGATTTGTTAACATGACAGTTGAGAGTAGTAGGAGTATGACAGTAATGTTGTATAAATAGAGAGAGATAGTTAGAAGAAAGGCATCTGAGAATTTGTACACTCTTATGAGACTCTAACTTCTATTCTGTAACACCAGTTCTTATCAATTCCAATTCTTCCGCCCAGTTTTCTATTTTTTTGTTCTACAATTCTCTTTTTCTTTAATTTTGTGATTCTTAATCACAACAGCACACAGAGAGGTACAAAATGTGTCTATAAGTGTGTTACCAAATTAAAATAGAAGTCCTTCAAACTGAAACTTAATTCAAACAGAATCTTATACTTCAAGTAAGAAGCAAACATTCTCGGTACAAAGAGGTAAATTATGTCTCGTACATTAGCAGTTGCTACTTTGAAATAAACAACAAAACAAGTAGGCTGTCAAATCACTTGTCATAAATAAGAAAATACTAGAAACCAGAAAACATATCAGAACAGGATAGGATCTGCCATTCGCTGCTTTGCAGAAAATGAACTTTCATGGAGAAAGCTTCATAACCTTGATGCAAGTTTGCCAGGGAGAAGCATTTATCTTGTGATGGAGCAAACAAAAGGGAAGCGAAATTACTTTCCTGCCCACCAAAGTTAGTTAGTTGTTGCACAAAAGTAGAGTTAAATTATGTTAAATTAACAGTATCAGCTGTCAAACTGGTTTGACTAAACTTTATTTGGTACAAGTATCTGGTGATGCACAAAGCAAAAGTTATACAGACAGCTTAAGTTACCCAAAAAAAAAAATATCAAAAAGTAAGAACCTAAGAGGCTAAGACACAAGGATTCAGATTCAAGAATTTGGGTTCACCATATGGGTATTCAGTTGTTCGCCAAATCTCAAAAAATGAGAATTTGGGGATTCGGCACATATATTAAATAGGACAGAAGAATATCTTCAACATCAAAACAAAAGTCAACGCAAACGAAGCCATTTCCCCTTCAAAGGCTCACTTGCATTTATAAATAGTTGGGATATTCCTGATTATGAAAAGCAATGCAAGCACATTTTGTAGCAAAAATAGAATAAAATTATATGCATTTATGTTAGTCAGAGTAAATGAATAGCACAAGCACATTTGTGTCAATTCATAAATGTATTCGTGATACAGTTATACCAATCTGTTATCTCAAAGCTAGTCAGTATTACAAATCCAAATCACAAATGGTTCATGTTCTTCGTAAAAGACACAAAAGAGATACTAAAACCCAAATATGTTGAAACAAAAACTTTTGCATATGAAAAATAAGAGAGAACCTGGTGTGGAATTTCTTTTTTGCGTCTTAGACTTCTCAAGTCTGCAACAAATGAAGCTGAATCTTCACATACTCCAACTAATTCTCCGTCCAGGAAAATATTGTCCTTCCCATTAAGTGAAGTTGAAGTATCATCTACCAATTCCTCCATCCCACACTCGAGCAATTTGTCAAGAAACTGCTCTGAAACACTTGTACTGACTAGCCCGGTGCTGGCTAAATTTTTTATTAATCCACAATTTTCTCCATCTGGAGTAGAGAGAAAACATATCTTTCCCCAATGAGAAGGGTGCCTGCATCCAGCATTATACATACACATGATTACATGCTTTCTAAAACTACAAAACTCCTATTAAAATATGTCAGGGAATGATTAAGAACTCTACCCAAAGGAAATGAGGAAAAGAATTAAAGAATTAAAAGAATGCCAAGGGTGCTTGTCATGTTCCCAGCTAAAAGGCAGAACACAAGCAGCAGACAACACTTATAAGGACTACACAATAGAAAATTGATAGAGATATAGTTTGGTTGAGTCTGTCCTTATAACAAAATGTCAATTTATGGCAGTAAATGATAGAAAATAAGTGCAAGTGACACTTCGGTCTAGCTTTCCAGTTTAGAAGCCAAATTTAAAGTTCTCTGAGCTGGTAGTTCCCGTACAAATCTAGTTTTATTTTTTTTAGCAAGCATCTTCTCTCTCTCTCCCCCCCCCCCCACCAAAAACAAAAACCCATTCAATGTCTCATTTCTTTCCTGAAGGACCCTAACCAAGTGGAGTGGAGTGGAGTGGGGTGGGGTGGGGTGGCGTGGGGGGGGGGGAGTGAGGTACCGGTGCATCTTTGTGAGAAAAATGATATCTGGAATTTGACCCAGAAACAAGCAGAGATTTAATTACCAATCTAACTTGTTTTTGCAAGATAATCATTTCTGGGCTCTGGGAAAAACATAGTTTGCTGATAAAGAGAATATTGAGAATCTTTAATTAACTAAGATATTTATTTCTTGGAGGTGCGTTTGTGTTGGATGGGAAGAGAATGAAAAATAAAAGCAACTACATAGTCCCCATTTCAAAACTTTCACCAAATTATAGGATTAGAAAGATAAAAACAAGGACAGTATTTTTCATATGCTTCCCTGTACAAGGAAGAGAAGATGGTACGAGAATACTCCCTCCATTCCAAAATATTAGGTCATTATTTACTTTTTGACGTCAATTTGAGACATTTTCAAACTTAAGAAGATATATATTCCTTAAATTTTAGCCAATACAACAAAAATATTGTAAACTACCTAAAGAGTACTACTAACATAGAATTTATTGTTTCGTATTGTTAACGACAATGGCGAAACTACATGGAGTCGTGGGTGGGTCATGGCCCCACCCCAATTTTTTCCTTAATGTATATATATATATATATGGGCGTGATCCATTGACAACGTTGTAAAAAAGTATCTATCCTTACAACATATCCCGATCGTCCATCCGGCTATCTAACGACCAATATTGCTCCCGACCGCAGTTTAATTTTCAGTATTCCGCAATTTAATACTGCGGACAGGACAAATGACCTAAATGCCCCTCCTTGTAAAAGTATCTCGTCCGCAGTATTAAACTGCGGACGCTAACTCCCTTAGGACACGGGATGACATCGTTTCAGTTTTAGAGTCAAAATCTCTAGTCCGCAGTATTATACTGCGGATGCTAGGTCCAACAACATAAGTAAAACGGTGACATTTTATTATTAAAAAACATAAGTCCAAAGTGGAGATATAACGATGACGTTTTATTATCAACTCCCGTCAACAGTTTAATACTGCGGACTCTAGGTTTATTTAGTAAAACGGGGTCGTTTGAAGTTAATATTAGCCCGTAGAACTAAACTGCGGACTCTTATTCCACTAAATCAAATCTGTAACCAACAGTTAGGGCTTCTTGTGCATTTGAGATCTAAGCAAACAACAGTTAGGGCTTCTTGTTGCGATTTGTGAGAATAGCAACCAAGCAAACGAAGATCTAATCAACCAAGTAACAAACCGTCTTCGAATCTGTAAGCTGGAATTTCGCCATATGTATGTTGTATTCTTCTTTGTTGTATACAAAGATATAATGTTGAATACACAAAAAATGTTTATGTTGTTGATTACAAAAAGCAAACTTTGTAACGTAGTTATGTTAGATTAGAATGTGTTCATATATGTTTATTTTCTGTGTGTCAGTTACACTAATCGAATTCAATCCCGAGCCTAATGTCAATACATTGTTGTGGGATCAACCAAACCACATCTCAACAGCCATATAAAACAATCCCCATTACACTAGGTAATTAAGAACTGATGAAGATCTTTGGAACTGTGGGTTTTAAGTGACACCCAAAAAGATTTATTACGCGACTGGGGTTTTGGGGTATTTACAAACACTAATGTCTGTAATCAAATAGATGCTTCATTGATAGAAATATTAGTAGGGCGTTGGCAAAGTGAGACCAATACATTTCACTTCTCCACCAGTGAAATGACAATAACACTTGAAGATGTGCATTTCATTTTAGGGTTATCGGGGATCCTATTACATGTACATTAATTCAAAATCCTAAACAACTGTTTAATAATAGTGAATTTAGTAAATATATTTAGGAGGATGACAAGGTGTATAGTAGAGGGGGAATTATGTTGTCGTGGTTGGGCAACAGATTTTGTCAAGTTCCCCTAAATGCTGATTGGAAAACGGTGGTGACGTACGCCAAAGCGTATGTATTGTTTATATTGGGGAAGATACTATTTGCATCGACAAACCGTGTCGTCATACATGCGAGGTATCTTATATTTTTAGAAGATATTAATAAAGTTAGTGCATGGGAAGCTGCGGTGTTGGCTTGTTTGTACCGCAGTTTACCTAAAGCAACCCGCCTTGATGCAAAGAGCTTCTCCGGGTGTTTAACACTTCTTCAGGTATTTTATTATCTGTATAGTTTGTTGTTTATTTAAATTGATATTGATTTTAATATTGTATGACTGAGTTCTAACTCAATCATGTATGACACAGGTGTGGGCCTATGAACGCCTGTCAATCGGTAGGCCAAATTATGCAAGAGGGGTCGAGCATTGGTTGCCCCGTGCAAGAGCCCGGGCCTACAGAAGAAATAAAGATACGGTGAAAGAGGCAAGGAGGTTGTACCCCCATCACAACCAAATATTTTACCAGGGGGAATTTGATGGGATGACTGGTGCCATGGTATGGTGGATGCCGTATTCAAGGTTCGATCATCTCGTGGCCCAAGAGTACCAGAAAACATTGTGTAGTAGGGCCTCGCGTATTCCCCTCATTTGGCTCGACGTGGTAGAATTCCAAATGCCTGATCGTGTCTTGAGACAATTAGGGGAAGCGCAAGGTATTCCCGAGGACCCGGTAGATATGGGTGAACTCGGTCGGAAGCGGGATGGGATCCGTGCATACGACTACATCGAGTTGTGGAGTCATTACATCGCCACATGGTTTGCATGGTAAAATATTGTTGCTGATTTTGTGATGGCCATAAGACAGAATATCAGTCTAGCTGCATACCTCAGGTGGTATAGGCGGATGACTCGTCTGAGAATTAGACACCCACAAATTGAGCCAGACGTGACATAGACACCATGTGGCTTATTTCATCAACATGAAGAGTTGCAAACCTTGTAAGTTACAGTAGAATATTTTGTCAAATTAATTTACAACGTATTATAATCTTGTTGCTAATGAAGTGTATATCTGTTTTGTACAGATTAAGGCAGCTCGAGATTTTGTTCGGAACATTCTTTCAAACCCGCCTGTGCACAACCCTCACCATGTGTACGAGGAGTGGTATGCAAGGTCGGTACTACTCAATGAAGAGTACCGGGGAGTTTTTGAAGAAACGTACACTACCATCCCCAACATTCCCCAAGAGCAGTTCACACAAGAAACACCATTCTTTAGTTTTGATCCATTTAGTCAAAGTAGGCAAGGATTCCCTTATAGGCCCGAGATGTCATTTGTTGCTGAGAATCCACCCCTAGTATATGTATCACCTCCTCCCCCTTTCATGCGTCATTGGTGTCCGACTGTTGATTATGAGACTACGGGACAATTGCAGCCTACGCAATTGACCCCAATATTAGAAGAAACCTCAGTTACTTTATCATATACATAGCCTATTCTTAGTGGGGAGGAGAGCGTGTCTGGAATTTTTCCTTCATGGCTAAAGGTGGAGCGGTCTCGGTACTTTAAGAAGGATCCTCTTAAGCCACTAAAGGTAGAAAAGGTGGAGTGGATAAACCAGAATTGGTTTTAATGTGGTGAACGAAGATCAATTTCCTCATGTAGGTCCTGATGATGAGTACAGATTGGTGCATAAGAACCTACTATCACTTAAGCCTGGGAAAGAAGTATGGGATCAGACGATTGATGCGTATCTCAATTTGTTGAAGTTACGCGAAGATCGTCTACAGTAAGAATAGTACGAGCGGGGAAAATTTTATTTCATGCCCTGCTGTTTTTTCCAATTACTAGCACAATGGTACAAACCATACAACAAAATGTCAGCAGCTCATAAGAAGAAATATGATGTTTCCGACATGGCACCCTATTTTTTCAACCAAGGAGCCCAACCGGAAATGTCAGAGTGTGATTTTGCATTTCTCCCAGTCAACCACCAAAACTCCCATTATTTTTTGTTAGTTGTAGATATTAAACAATGGCGGGTTATGTTGGTAGATTCTTTGTACGATGACGTGCCAACTGACAAAATAAGTGTTCAATATCAACTAGAGATTGAATATGTGATAAGTCCTTAATTTTGCCTATGTGATGATTCAATTACATTAATATTATAGTGTCATACTAACATTCTCTCCCATTTAATGTGCAGTGTGATTTTTTTGCAAACGCTATGCGGATCTTCATCCTTGAGAAGAATTTCTAGAAGAAAAAGATGACTTGGGCATTCAAGGCAGTCCGACCTAAACAAATTTTTTTTTTGGATTGTGGAGTCTAAATAATGAAGTATGTTGACTACATTGTCCAAGGAATGTCTTTAGGGGAGGTCGACTGGTCCGAAGAAGATGTCTCCTTGTTTAAGTATAGAATTGCCAATAAATTGCATAAGCATAGGGCTAGAGATATGAAATCTACACTTATTAGTAAAGTCTCACATGTATCTTAATTTTACATTGTTAACATGTAATAATATTGGATTTACACTGGTTTGGATGGTGCAGATGATGTCTGTAAATTGATTTATATATATGTGAATATTTTTTATGGATTTGTTGTTGGGTGTGATCTATGTAGTATGTGACTATTCTTCATTATTTGTTGTTGATTGTGATATTTGGTTTACAGTTTAAAAGTATACAGGGGGGACAACCTAAATTCATACTGTATTGTTTTAATTTTTTTTTTGGCATCCGCAGTTATTGCGGAGCCTACAAAATTAAAACGGTTACGTTTTGGCTGGACCTAAATGGGAGTTAATAATAAAACGTCATCGTTTTATCTCCACTTTGGACTTATGTTTTTAATAATAAAATGTCACTGTTTTACTTATGTTGCTGGACCTAGCATCCGCAGTATAATACTGCTGACGGGAGATTTTGACTCTATGACTGAAACGACGTCATCCAATGTCCTAAGGGAGTTGGCATCTGCAGTTTATTACTGCGGACAAGAGACTTTTACAAAGAGGGGCATTTAGGTTATTTGTCCCGTCCGTAGTATTAAACTGCGGAATACTGAAAATTAAACTGCGGACGGGAGCAATATTGGTCGTTAGATATCCGGATGGACGATCGGGATTTGTTGTAAGGATAGACAATTTTTTTACAACGTTGTCAATGGATCATCCCCTATATATATATATTACATTATGTAAATGTTAAAACTTTTTAATCTCATTTCTTTACTTAATATCATTTACTCATGTGGATAAAAAACCAATTATTAGTTCAAAGTTATTGTTGAAAAATTATTTAGATAATAAACAATTTAATAAATAAACTATTTATGAAGGACCAAGCAATTGTGCGTTAACTCAAGGACTTCTTGGAACACAAAACGATTGGTACAATTACAGTGAATTACATAAGTACAATTTTTAATAACACAGGACTAAATTTTTTTTCTAACTACAACAATTTTATTAACACGAGACTAGAAATTGTTTACAAAGATTATAATAGGTTATTCCTACCTTACAAAATCTCCCAGCAATACGCCTAGGAAGTGTCTAATTCTACTCCTAAGATAAATACTCTGAAAAGAGTTTTGTTATGGTGTTTGTTGATGATGAATTCGTGTTTTTGTCTAATCTGGATGTCGCCATTTATAATTACTTTGCCTCCTGATAGTTTGCATAACCTCCACGCCCATGATCTTCACAACTTCCTAAAACTGCAAATTAACGGGAGTCAGGAGATTAACCGCTTCAAGTACTTAGTCGCTTCAATTTTATTTGGCACCTGTCATTACCATATTGGTCCTCCATTAAGGTCCATGATGCCCTTAATAAATACTTGAGGTCTTTCATAACTTAAAGGTTATTTAAGGCGTTCTCTTTTATTTATATTTTATCAATAAATTGATAAAATATAGATACTCAACACATGCCCCCTTCATTTAATACGATAAATGTAATTTATCATATTAAATAAATCTCTTTATTTTGAAGCAAGAAAGGAACTGAAATTTAGAATCTAAACCTGCCGAGGAAGAAGCCTAAACCTGTCGAGGAAGTCGACAGCTAGTTTAAATTCCCTCTTTCTTATTTCTAGTAGTGTTTTGGTTTACTTTAGATTTATTTAGGCAAGTATTTAGCAATTGTAGTTAGGACTTCAGGCAAATACTCTCCTTTTTATATAGAAGTTTTTAGGTTATGCCCATTTGTGTGGTAAACCTTTACTTTTGTTTGGTAAATTAGTTATTCAACAGGTGTATCTAGAATTTCATATGTATCCCACATACTTGGATAGTAATTTTTTAGGTGCTTTCTTATGATGAACTTTTGATGGATATTCGCTTCCATAGAACTAAGTATGTAGATTGCACCTTTTAAGGACCTAATGAACTTTTAATGGCCCTCCCAGATAGGAGACCATTTTCCTAACTCAAGGGATTTAGTTCCCAAAGGCAAAATGACTTTTCAGACCAAATCTCCAGGTTGGAAGTGTAAGAACCCGAATTTTCAAGAATTATTAAAATAAGAATTTAATAAATAAAATTCTTAAAGCATGAGATGGGTTCAAATAAGAATATATGTATGTGTTATATATCTTAAAGTATGTAGTTCCACAAGAAGGAATTCTATATATATATAAGATTTTATAGTTAAATAACTATTAAAGGAAAATAGAGTTTGAACTTGAAGTTTAATCTCTAAGTCATTGAGGGAGGTAGAAAAAGTTATTGGTTAACTGGAATAACAAGTTAGCAATTTACAAACGTGCTAAGTATTTAGGAACTTAGATTTTGGTTCTGCTATAGCAGAACTGGTCTGCACCTAAACTTGAGGTGGCGCAACTGCGCCACTTCCAAGCCTTATACCAGCGCAGCTGCGCCGGTCTGTAGAAAATTCTGAGAGTTGTGTAATCTGAACTTGAGGATATGTATATTAGTAATTAAAATGTTGTCATAATTGACATTTTAATTGTCCATGAATGGATTAAGTTAGCAAAACATGATTTGAATGAGAAATTAATTAACCTAGAATAAATGTGGGTTAATCAAATTATATTATAGAATAATATATAGCCTTGTGTGGCAATGGTAAGGAATGAGAAAGAGTTGGTTCACTTACATAATACGGTGAATTAATATGTGTTTAGCCTAAGAGAATAAAAGGAATATGTTAATTAATATTGATATTTTTAATATATTACATAGTATTGTAATATATAAAAGAGGTGAATATTTGAAAGATAAGCGATTAATAAAAGAAGAAAACCAATATTATTATAAGTGAATATTGGTTAGAGATGGAAGTATTTATTAGCAATTATGATATTGCTAAGTGTGAAGATTTAAGAAATTGTGTGGGACAATTGAATTATTTTAATAAAAGGGGGAATATTATTTTGTATAATAATATCACCTTATATAACTTTGTAGGAGGTAATAAGTATGATTTAGTAATATGATAAATATATTAAAACATTTTTGCTATATGGAAACAATTTATCATAATAGAAAATAAACTTATTACCTATTTTCTATGTGTACATGTGTCGTACATGTAATTACGGGACTTAGATATTATATTAAGAACAATATCTTGAGATAATAAGTGAATTCTTTTATTAATGCCTCTATTTGGAGAAAACATAACAAAAACATTTTATATCATGTTATGACGAAATATATAATAGTAATTATATCTTATGTATTTCCAAGAGGGTTAAAATTATAAAAGAAAACTAAGTTATTTTAATTTGCTAAATAACTTGAGTTATTATATTACCATCAATATTATAAAGAATAATTGAATATTTTCATTCACGATATATTTTTATACGTGAACCTTGTGATTTAATAGTTCTAAGTAAATTGAACATGTTATAAGTAGTAATATGGTGGGAAAGAAATAGGTGATGAGAATGAGAATAAGCTTAATGTAAGTTTGTGAGATATGCCTAGTGTGGCAAAGTGCTGGAATAAGCATTCATTAAATAATTAAATGAATGAATAATTAAAGGAATTAATTAGTATTATTGTATGAATTAATCGCTATGTGCAAGTATATATGTTATAAGAACATATAAGTATGGTAATGATAATGATAATACCTTATGACCATATTATAAAATGTAATATTAGTTGGTGAGATTATTGAATAATTGACATTAATTATCATTACAATATTTGGGTGTACATGGATTATATATGTATCCCAACTTACTACATTGTAATATTATTTATTTATTAAACTTACATTGCGACTCTATCTAAGTATACAAATATACCTAAGTAGGCATATATGTTATAACATAAGTGTTGTATTCATGTTGCCCAAATTGATGAGCTTTATTAAGCCTTGTCCCATAATGAGAGGCACATTTCCTTCTCACGTGAATGACTCAAAGGCTAGTCTACTCCTTATATTCTCAAACTCAGCAAACTTAGATGGTAATCATCAATGGGAGAGTGGCTCCAACAGTGATTATCACCAACTCCACCAACTACTCTCCAATGCCCATCAAATTCTTGTTATTACCATTGGTTTAGATTGGTGTGTTATTGCATTGTCTGAGTAATGAAATGGGCTATAAATAAAGCTCTCCTCTCCTTATTTTCTAATTGCTGAGATTTCATTTAAGTAAAGCTAGCATAATGTTACTGTGAGAGAGAGGAAGAGAAATCAGTTGAAGCTCGATTAACAGAGGTATAACTTCCTTTGTTCTTCAATTCTTGAATTTCAAATTAAGCATGAATTAGATGTTAAGTAGTTGGAGAATGCTTATTAGTTGTTACACTAGTTTACAATCATGATTGTAATGCAATGTAGTAGTTTAGAATCGAATTTGCTAAACTTGTCAAAACATGAAAATTTAGTATGAACATGAGTTTTGGATTAATATTTGGGTTAGTTAATGTTTATGTTAATTGTTGATTCTTTGGTATATTGTAGTTCTATGAATTACGAATCCATAGAATCGAAAATGAACTAATTTGGATGAGGATAACTCGCGTTATGATGATCGGAAGGAGAAATGGTCTGCTAAATCGCGAAAGAACCAAGTCTGGAACACCTTCTGCCTCTTGTGGCGCAGCTGCGCTGCCCCCAAGGCCATTTGGGGCGCAGCTGCGCCAGGCATGGTCAAACAAAAGAAAAACAAACACTGTTTTGACCTGCTGTAGTAAATTAGGCATAATTTCTTCATACGAACTCCGATTGAGGTGGTTCAGGATGATTCGGAAAGATAACGAGTAGACTTACAGCTTTCGTTCTTTAAGTTTTTCGATTTGAAGTCGTTAAGAGGGGTAAAAATGTCCATCTTTGTGACTGCTCCGTATTCGGAAGCAATCGGAGGACGTCGGACATGCACATACGCAATTGTAGTGCTCCCGACGATGAAATATGTTATTCTAAGTGATAAAACATAAAAATACATGATAATAGATATGACATATGGTCTTAAGTACCTTTGCATATCATGAGTTGCTTAAATGGTTATTTTCCAAAGATTATATAAAGGTTTTGAAAGCAAACTTTGACAAAACTTGTGTCCTTTAAGTTCTGACCAGTTGAGTATGTTTATATGGCATAGATATGTGTTCAAATGCATGTGAGTTATGATTTCAAGATACATTGCATGTGCTAAGTTGACTTAGTGTAATTTTCGAAGAAAACTTAGAATTTGAAAGCTAATATCATCACTCACTATGTGAGATACGTTCTGATCATGCAAGCACGTATAATAGGATTCATTATGCCTCTAGACATGACGAATATGTTCATCATCTAGCTAAGCATGAATTGGACCTTTCATGCATGTTTTAAAAGTAAGTTTTCAAGTGGCGAACTATGCTAGTCATATGTAGAAGAAATGAATATTTACAAGCATGATGATAATTATATTCTAAACTTGTAGGATGGCATGCTAGTACTATTTATGTCATTAAACATGGCCTATAAGTGTACTTATCTAGTTTGATACAATAAAAGTCATTAGAGCATGATTTTTAAAGTAAGTTGTTAACATGTGAGCATGCGTATCAAAAATTGTTAACATCGTTATATGGATTGATACGTAGTTAGACCCTTGTTGCATGGATTCGCTTAGCCGTGAAATAGATGACAATAAAGCTATAAAGTGTAACAAGAAACTTGAAGTAAACACAAGAGGCACCAAACTTGGATCAAACCCTCTTAACATGTGTATGTGTTATGTGATGGCAGGTTAAGTAATGAGGTGATAAGCAACACTAGTTATGTGTAAATGATGTGAATTCTTGCGAGCGTACATATTACGAATTATATGACCTTCTCATATGAATAAATGGATGACATAGTTGACCTCATGATTTCATGAACTTAGTTGGCCTTAACTTCGTGGAAATTTCCAACTAGAGACATATTGTGTAAAGGTAGACTTGAGATGACCCTAAGAAAAGTCTAAGACCTTTTAGGATGTATGTTGCTATGTGTTAATACCCTTGCATGCTAGAAAACCAAAACGAAACCAAAAATCAAAAGCCAATCTGGACTGGACAGGGAGCTGCGCAGTTGCGCCCCTCCCAGGTCTAAATGTGGCGCAACTGCGCCACAGGGCAATTTTTGCCAGATTGTTTTAAATGTAATCTGATCATGGAAGTATGCTTACATTATTATCATAAGTTATGAAACAGAATCTGAATGATGTGTTGAGTGTTCATTAATGTAATGATAGGAAACCCGAAATTGATAAATTTTCCTGAGGTTTGAGAAACACAAATATAATGTGAATTGTGTATCTATGAGTTTTAAAATGTGTCGAACACATAGACAGTTAAGTGAGTGATAAATGTATATGAATCTTGATGTCAAGTGTGGGTAGTTAAGATATACCTATACATACTTAGTTATTCTAAGAACATGATGAGAAAGTGAAAGAAGTGAAAAGAAGGTTGTACAAACCTAGTTAGAAAATAGTATACAATTGTTCTTATACTTAGAGCATATGAAATGTATGGAAAGTGTATAACTGACGAGTGTGAACTCTATGATTAATATAACTGTGTAGGATTACACGAAGTGCAGATATCTATAAGCAGTTAAGTCGTAGTTGTTAAACTACGAGCCAGACAAGTCTTTCAGTTCCTATTTGATATATGAATTCAATAACTGTTAGTTGAATTATATTATGCTGTGATGATGTGAACTTATATATGAACTGTATATGAGATATGTATGAGATTGAAAGTTGATCTTTGATGATATGTTCGTTATGTGAGAAGTAACATGCTTAGCAAATATAAATTGATTATAAATGCATGAACTGAGTATGATGTTATATGCTATGTGATGTATGAAAACTGTTAGAATTGCTGAGCTGTCGAGCTCACTCTTGCAAATAACCACTTTTGCAGGTTAAGGACTCACGGTAAAGACTACGTACTTCTTGATTGATAAAGTTAAATAGTATCGTAACGAAGAGTACTATTTAGATTATTGCATGAACCATGTTTAAGTTCTAGGAGTTGTACTTGATAGTTGTTTACGATGTTTAATACTTATCGTATTGTAAAGATGTATTAGTTAATACATAGAGGATATCAAGTTGAGATGTAAACGTTTATACAGTAATTCGAATAAAGTGGATCATAATATAGTTTGATTCAAGGATATGTAATTGATTCAAGTTATGAAATCAATAAAAGATTTTATTCAAAGAAGATTGAAAAAATTTAAGTTATTCCGCATTTTTATAATATCGAACATGATATAAGACAGGAATGGTAAATGACCAAGATTGTAACTTGTAAAAGTTTGAAGACATTATACGACATCCTGATAATGAAAAGAAATTATATTCTAGATTGTAATAATCAAAGTTATATTCATTAAGTTATGAATAAAAGATGTAATAGTTTGACGATAGTAGTATCGTGACTGCACCGGATCCGAGGTAATAAAGGGACCTGGATTTGGGGGCGTCACAGGAAGGACCTGAACTTTACCTTCTAAACCAACTCGCTAGGTTGGAAGAACATGAACTTTACCTTCCACACCAACTCGCCAAGTTGGAAGGGCCTAAAGTTTACCTTCCAGACCAACTCACCAAGTGGGAATGATCTAAACTTTAACTTCCACACCAACTCGCCTGGTTGGAAGGACATGAACTTTACATTCCAGACCAACTCGCCAGGTTGGAAGGACTTGAACTATACCTTTCAGACCAACTCGCCAGGTTGGAAAGAGTTGAACTTTGCCTTCTAGTCCAACTCGACAAGTTGGAAGGATTTAAACCTTGCCTTTCAGTCCAACTCGGCAGGTTGGAAGGACTTAAACTTCGCCTACCAGTCCAACTCGACAGGTTGGAAGGATTTAAACTTTGTCTTCCAGTCCAACTCGGCAAGTTGAAAAGACTTGAACTTTACCTTCCAAACCAACTCGAGAGATTGGAAGGACTTAAATTTTTACCTTTATATACTATCTTACTACTTTGTCCTTATCCATTCGTAGATTGTTTAGGGAGTCATATCTTTTGTCATCCAAGTCCACTAAGTTAGCTTTTAATGAATCGAGATAATCATATGTTGGAACATTGTTTTGTTCCAACATTCCAAGGGATTTAACAATGATCTCGGCATGTAAGACTGCCTCTTCTTGATCTTCTTTCGTAATAAAATCCCACTTAAGTGTTATGGGCTTGACAGGTTGAACCGTTGCCCCCTTGTCTTCTTCAGGGATATTCAATTCTCTTTCGGCCATTTTAACAGTGATCTCGGCAGGTAAGACTGCCTCTTCCTGATCTTTTGTCGTAATAAATTCCCTCCTAGTTGTCATGGGCTCGACAAGTTGAACCGTTGCCCTTTGTCTTCTTCACTCTTTTCTATAGGAGTATCATAAATCTTTCGTCCTCCCATATCGCCATATCCATAAGTGGATCTGAAAACATTAGGCTGAGGTAGGTATGTAGCATAGTTGTCACGGCGCCACGGCGAGTCATGGCGATAGCCGACTGCAAGGATGCCTAGGCGACAAGGCGACCGTCATGGCATCCGTATAGCGACAAGTCGTTTACAATATACAATTTATATATTATTTATTTTACTTAACAAGTATATTGGCAATAAAATTTCATATACATTAAAACTCAAAACATAACACTATGGAATAGGGTAAAATGCATGGGTTGCCCCGAACTTTAGGTGATTTTGGTATTTAGCCCTTTTTTTTTGTCAACTCAAATTGAACCCCTTTCTATTCGAAAATTTGGATAGTGAGCCCCCAGGTGCCACATTGGCGTTGACCTGCTGACGTGTCACGCGTGGCGCCTACATGGCACCGCTGATGTCAACTTTAATCATATTAATTCCTAAAAAGATGTCACTACCCAGATTTGATCCCAAAACCTCAAGTTTGAGGTTTTGGCGAAGAGACCGCTCGAGCACTATAAGCTAAGCTACTAAATTACCCAAAGAATATTGTTATATACTAAATCAATTCATAACAACTAAATAAAACAAAAAAGAGATGACAAACAGAGGGGGAGAGGAATTATTTTGACAACAACAATAACAATAACAATAATAATATTAATAATAATAATATCAATAATAACAATAATGTTATTGTTAGTGGCGATGATAATGCTCATAGTCGTAGCAGCGTGACAAGGTCATCATTCTGGTTGTCCATGAAGCTTGTGTGGCGAAAACTTGCTAAGAATCCTAATTCTTATGCTTGTGTTGCTGGACTTGTTTGGGTATTGTTATCTAACAGGTATTTATTCATAACTTTTAAAATTCTCATGTATGTCAGAATTGATTCAATCTTTTCTCTCTTTTTCCGAATCAGCGATGAAGCACATTAATCTCAGACTCATCTATTAAATTTGGATCTTCAAAACCCCTTTTCTGAATATCTTGTAGCTTCACCTCACCATCACTCTAGAAATCCCTAGCCGCCACTTCGAATCGGAACTTTTGGGGTCAAAACCTAGGAAATCCATATACGTCTCTGAACACGTCATGGCCTTCCATGAGAGAGAGAAATGGAGTTTGAAGGGTGCGATTTCATATCCCAAAAACTAGAAACACTTCTTGATTTAGCAAACCCTAACTTTTGGAGATCTGAAATTGTTGAGCTTTAGATGAGAGAAACGACAATGGAGATAACGGTGTTTTAAATTAATGGGTATCTTTGTCTTTTAATAATCTGGTTGGGCTGGGGGAAATAAAAATAATAATAAAAAAAATAATAACAACAATAATAATAATTATAATAATAATAATAATAATAATGTTATTGTTAGTGGCGATGATAATGCTCGTAGTTGTAGCAGCGTGACAAGGTCATATTCTGGTTATCCATGAAGCTTGTGTGGCGAAAACTTGCTAAGAACCCTAATTCTTATGCTTGTGTTGCTGGACTTGGTTGGGCATTGTTATCAAACAGGCATTTATTCATAACTTTTAAAATTCTCGTGTATGTCGGAATTGATTCAATCTTCTTTCTCTTTTTCCGAATTAGCGATGAAGCACATTAATCTCATACTCATCTATTAAATTTGGATCTGCAAAACCCCTTTTCTAAATATATTGTAGCTTCACCTCACCATCACTCTCCAAATCCCTAGCCGCCACTACGAATCGAAACTTTTGTGGTCGAAACCTAGGAAATCCCTATACAAGTCTCTGAACTCGTCATGGCCTTCCATGAGAGAGAGAAATGGAGTTTGAAGGGTGCGATTTCATATCCCAAAAACTAGCAATACTTCTTGATTTAGCAAACCCTAACTTTTGGAGATCTGAAATTGTTGAGCTTTGAAATTGTTGAGCTTCAGATGAGAGAGACGACAATGGAGATAACGGTGTTTTAAATTAATGGGTATCTTTGTCTTTTAATAATCTGGTTGGGCTGGGGGAAATAATAATAATAATAATAATAATAATAATAATAATAATAACACCAACAACAACAACAACAACAACAACAACAATAACAATAACAATAACAATAACAATAACAATAACAATAACAATAATAATAATAACGTTATTGTTAGTGGCGATGATAATGCTCGTAGTCGTAGCAGCGTGACAAGGTCATCATTCTGGTTGTCCATGAAGCTTGTGTGGCGAAAACTTGCTAAGAATCCTAATTCTTATGCTTGTGTTGCTGGACTTGTTTGGGCATTGTTATCTAACAGGTATTTATTCATAACTTTTAAATTCTCATGTATGCCGGATTTGATCCAATCTTCTCTCTTTTTCCGAATCAACGATGAAGCACATTAATCTCAGACTCATCTTTTAAATTTGGGTCTTCAAAACCCCTTTTCTAAATATCTTGTAGCTTCACCTCACCATCACTCTCCAAATCCCTAGCCGCCACTTCGAATCGGAACTTTTGGGGTCGAAACCTAGGAAATCCGTATACAAGTCTCTGAACTCGTCATGGTCTTCCATGAGAGAGAGAAATAGAGTTTGAAGGGTGCGATTTCATATCCCAAAAACTAGCAACACTTGATTTAGCAAACCCTAACTTTTGGATATCTGAAATTGTTGAGCTTTGAAATTGTTGAGCTTTAGATGAGAGAGACGACAATGGAGATAACGGTGTTTTAAATTAATGGGTATCTTTGTCTTTTAATAATCTGGTTGGGCTGGGGGAAATGAATTGTCTTGGTATAAAACTTAATTCTTGAGTAAATTTAACATCTAGACCCATGGTGCCCGGGTGGTCTTATGACCAAAATTTCAAATTGGTGGTTTTAAGTTCGAATCCTGAGCAAGACAAGTTTTTTGGCAAATAATTGGAAAATGTCCACATAAGAGATGCCACGAAGGCGCTACGTGTGACACGTCAGTAGATCAACGCCAATGTGGCACCTGGGGGCTCAATATCTAAATTTTCGAACAGAAAGGGGCTCGATTTGCGTTAACCAAAAGAAAGGGGATCATACCCAAAAACACCTAAAGTTCAGGGGCAACATATGCATTTTACCCCTATGGAATAACATTAAAGGCATAATTATGTAAATACTTAGCAATAACAATCCAAAAACATAACACTTGATATTAAAAATTAGTAAAAAAAAATTAAGAATTCAACAAACATCACAAAAAAAGAGTTGCAATCAACCATCACAAATATGTAGTCTAATAACTAATAAAACACCACATAGCAAGCCAAAATAATGTTTAGACTCTCTACACTAGTCTAGAAACATCGTTCAAGCAAAATCATCAAGGAAAAGGGCATCTCCATCTCCTCCACGAGAACTACTCTCAGTCAAAGGTGTACGTCATGAGATTCTCACTAGTATTAGCACGAGCCCTCCTTGAAAGATTGCGACCCTCAAGCATGTTGAATGCACCGGTTGCTCGATCCACATCATTCCATGTAAGATCCTCCCCGGGATGAACAACATCGGCCTCATTATTGATCCATTTATTACCCCATTCAAAGTCATCAATGGCTAATGGATAAAATTTTTTTCCAAGTTCACGCCTCTTTTGGAACCTTGAGACGATCTTTCAATTGTATTGGACATACACCAAGTCACTCAATCGTTTATGTTCCAATCTATGTCTTTTTCATATGAATCTAAAATAAATAAAACAAAAATAATAAAATTAATGATAAAATTCTAATTATATAAAAAATAGTATTAGTAGTGAAGGACTTGTTACTTTTGAAGTACCAACAATAGAAAGTACTTACAAACTCAAATGTACTCCAATTGCACTAACAACCGGAAGAAGAACAACAAAGGCCTAGAATTCGTTTTGCCAACGAGGATAGCTCAATAGCTCGCCCTCCAAAAGCATTCCACCAATCAACTAGCAACCATTTAAAAGAAATATAAATATTTTTAAACGGAGAAAAGGAAGAATGTATATAATTATAATTTAGTTTTTATATCTTTATATATATTTCAATATACTTACAAGGATTCTTTGATTTCTGTTGCCTAATCGCCAATTCTTGTGTAAAAGTATCTCGAGAAGCATCATAGTTATCGGCTAGATTGCTTATCTTATCTAGCAAATCTAGGTCGGACACCATCTTTATAAGAATGTCATTGAAGTCTGCACGTAGAGTACCAACAAACACCGGACGTTCCTGTTTGATATCAAAGTAACAACGCAGCCCCATATAATTTTTGTTCCATTTGGCTTTCTCAGCGCTTCTCAACAATGTCATTAATCACCTTCTTGTACAGTCTTTGTTTGTTATTAAACGCATCTTTGATTTTTTCTTCGCAAATTCCATCGCAGCGAAAACTTCTGGCATGGCAGGCTTCTCATCACCATCAACAATCCTCAAGACTATTAGAAGTGGTTGTGATGCCCTAATGCAATCCTTAACATGATGCCAAAATATTGTTAAAATAATAGTATCACATACTTTCTTCCCCGCTTCGGTAGTCGACAACTTAGATTTTGTCCAATCCTCGCTTATGAACAAATGCCGCAATGCATCTTATACAAGTTCTGTAAAGCGAGGAAAGCTGTAGAAAATCTAGTAACTGCAGGTCTCACAAGATCTCTCCCATTTGTTTTTTCCCTCGTTACATCAAAGAAGACAACCATGCCTGTAAGTAAATGTTGTAATTCTTCTTGCATTTATGATTGTGGGCAAGAATTGCTTCAACTTGCCTATGTCCTCTAGCATAAGATCTAGGCAGTGAGCGGCGCAAGGTGTCCAAAATAGTGTAGGACTCCTCTCCATTAGTATATGCCCCGCTGCTTTGTAATTAGAGGCATTGTCCGTGACCACTTGAGCAACATACTCGGGCTAATTTCCTCAATCTTACTATCAAGTAGATTTGCCAATATTGTGGCATCTTGCGACTGACTGGAGGCATCAACAGAACCCATGAAATAAGTCCCCTCCGGACTATTAACAAGGAAATTTAACAAGTGTCTTTCCCTCTTATCTGTCCAACCATCCGACACGTGTACAATCATATTGCTTCCGAGAAACTTCATGTTTCGCCTTTAACTTGTTGGTTTTCTTCTTTGCCTTCTCAAGTAAAGGAACCCTCAACTCATGATACGTTGGAGGCTTTAAACCCGGTCCATATTACCATATGAACTCGATCATTACTTCAAAGCTCCTTGCATCTGCAGTATTGAATTGTATGCCACACTCGTAGAAAAAGTTGGCAATGTGCATATGGACTCTCTCATTTTCTTCCGGTGTCCTCAAACGATTTTCAATACTTGTTTGGCTCAAACGCTTGCTATGCCTCTCCTATAGAACTTCTTCGGGTGTCTTCCTTAGAAGTGCTTCAACCGTCTTTGTTAGAGCTTTTGATTGTGGCTTTTAGAATTGAAATACAACTTTCTTCCTTTTAGAAGCCGTCCCAAAACTTAGGGTTAGTGTTAGAAGAAGTATTGGAAGCCATAGTTGGACGAGCAGATCATTGTTCTTTTTGCACTTCTACTACATCGTCGTCGTCGTCGTCATCTAGCTCAAGTGGCTTGTTTCTCTTTTTACTATTCAAAGCCGCTTGCATCTCCCTCATAATTTCTGTTGTTTTAGGGCACTTGGCTACATCTCCAAAATTTTCTGCTAGATGTTGCTTCAACCTTTTGATTCCCGAACGACATTGCTTCCCACAAGTGGATACATTGCACTATATCCTTATTACTCATGTCCGGCCAATACCCATATTTCCAACCCGGATCGTTTGATTTGGCCTTTCTTTTCAGGTCTTTGGTTATATCATAACCATCGGCTCCCGAACTTTCCGCCATTTTATTTTCTAGTTTCTACAAAATACAATCAAACAAAAAATATAAGAGACAGTTGAGTCATTGACATATTTTTATTTTTACTTGTGAATGCATTAGTATATTACCAAAAAAAAAAGGAGTAAACAATAAACACCTCATATAATTTTGTACATTTTAAACTTTAAAGTATAATCACAATTCACAAAACACATTAAATGTACTAACCTAAGTGGGTAACTGCTCTTTATATATTTAATTAAGCTTTATGTATTGGCAAGGATTAAATATATTACTAAATCCTAAGTCATTAAGTCTTAAAATATATTCCTAAAATCAGCTTGTCATTATCAGAGATATGACACAAATAAATAAATCAATGTATAAAATATATTCTTAAAATACATACATCAGCTTGTTATTGACACTTGGCTGGGTCATAATCTGACTCATATGTATATGATTGACACATGGAAAATTGCAGTGGCACTTGGCATACATATGCATATCTGACATATTATATTAGTGATAAGTGATAACAGATATCAGAGAAACAAACGGAAAAGTCAACAAAGAAAACAGAGAACTAGCACACAAAAAAGAAACAGAAAAACAAAATAAGCAACAGAGAAGGTCAAAGAAGAAAGATGTAACATATAAGGTCATCAGAGAAGGTCAAGAGAGAAACAAAGTAACAAACTAATAGAGAAGTTAAGAAACAGAGAATAAGAGAAGCAGAGAAATAAGGTCAAGGCAAAGCAAGAAGAAGAAGAACTTGTGTGAGAGTCGACGGAGCTGTTTGGATTTTGAGCTCGAAGGGGATATTTTATAAAGGATTACGTAATGGGGCAGCAATCAAGTCGTCGGACCTGCGATGGGGCTCAATTAAGTTGTTGGAGCTGCGATCAAGTCTCGATCGAGTCTCGCAATGTGTCTTAGTCTCTTAGATGCAGCGAATCTATCTCCTTTTGTCTTCAGATAAGGGTTTTAACTTTTAATTCCGTCTTTTTTATTTGATGGGTCATGGGTTAGCCCATGGGTTAAAAATTTAAGTTGGGCCAAAGCTGCTAAGGCGGGCCCAGACGCCTAGGCGACTCCGTAACAACTATGGTATGTAGCCACATATGGCTGTGTGACATATTGGTGTCCAAAAACCTAGCAGCTGATCAGGATTTACCCTATTAGGTTGTACAAACATTTGTATCATCTGCTGACGACATTGGTTGAACATTCATTCTTAATATGTTCAGAATTTCATTAGTTTTCTTACTTATAACATCCATCCATTCATTTCTAAAGTTACACATTTCCTGTTGTAAATCAAATGGACGCACCATTGTTTGCAACGTTTCCAATTAATGGTCCCACTGGGCGTGCCAATTCAACATGTGGACAAAAAGCCAATTATTAGTTTAATGTTATTGTTGATAAATTATTTAGTCAATAAACAATTAACTACAAACTATTACTAATTATCATATTTGTGTCTTTCAATTTTGAATTTTATATTTTCAAATTGACTTGTATTTCTTTTTGGAACAGATAGTGTTTAGGAAAGAAATTGTTTGGAGTATTACTACGAGTATAGGTTAGTACTTTGACAGATAGGTTGACATGTTCTAAAAAAATAATGCGTAATTTAATTTTTACATGCACTTTAAACTTCTATTAATTATAATGATTTGTTTATAAAGATTTTGGCCCCTCATAAATTTCTGGTGTTGCCACCACTTAACGAGTCGTATCAATTTTAAGTTTGAAAATTTTCCAAATTGACTTTCAAAAGTCAATAATGAATAATGATCCATATAATTTGGATCGGAGGGAGTATATACTATAATGCTGCGTTTGGATTGAAGGAATAAAAGTAGGAATAGAATGACTCATTCATATGGAATAAAAAAAATTATGTTTGGTTGCGATTGGAATGAATTGAACCATCCTTTTTTTTTGCTATTTTCGACTGAAATTTAACATTATTGACCAAGATTTCATGCCCAAAGCCTTATGGGTAATTTTTTTTATCATTGAGTCATGAGAGTCTTGTGGGAGGGAGAGTATGGAATAACTCATTCCAACTAGAATGGAATGAATCATTCCAATCTCCATTCCATTCTTTCAATCCAAACGCATCATAAGAACTACAACAACTATTCAATTCTATTGGATTGGGGTGGGGTGGGGGGTTAAGAATAAAGACACTCCTGCACCAATCTCTGGATGGAATAGAAATAAATGTCTCTGCTATAATTGTGTCAAAGTTGATTTGCCATTTAGGTACCATATTGTCACTCATATGCCAATATAGAAGGAAAAGATGGAAGAATATAAATACAAAATAAAATATAAATAATAAAACCTAGAACGACCCGAGCAAACACCTAAAAGGGCTCACATTGGTAATTCATCAACATAAGAAGTTTTTATTAGTTAGATCATTAAAATTTGTCAGGTAAATAATTAGGAAATGACAACCAACCCTCCCTGCCCCTCCCGCTCTATTTTTTTTCATTTCTTTTTAGATAAGTAAAAGTATGTTCAAAGAGGCACCAAGGGGTGCCACACATGTATATTTCTTTTTAGATAAGTAAAAGTATGTTCAAAGAAGCACCAAGGGGTGCCACACATGTACTGTAAATCTGTAATGGAGTTACAAAAGTACAGGGCAAAGTGTGAACCACCACGATACATCATTACACTACTATTATAGTATGGTAAGAAAGAAAGATCAGGCCTTTCAACCGATCGATAACGTTAGGAATACATGTATGAGATTGTTAGGAATATATGTATGAGATTGTTAGGAATCTATGTATGAGATTTGATGGGTTAAATGCTTTCCAAGTCACTATACTTTATGTCAACTTACAGATGGGTCACTAATTTTTTTTTCTTACAGTCAACTCATTAAACTACATTTTACTAAAATAAATTTGAATTTTTGTAACAGACGTTAGTTGACTGAACGGGAAAGTGACGTGTAAAACGAAGGATCCCACTTAATCCTAGCTGGAGCCTACCTGTGACTGATTTTAACACCTAAGCTATAACCCACCCATGAAAAATTAACCTACCCAACAAAGATCCGATCCACCCAATAAAGATTCGATCCAACTCAATAAATCATTCCAGATAAATAACAAATAAATTCAGAACGGGGCAAAAATTAAGGGTTCATGGTATTCTTTCATTCATTCGAACACCTAAAATTCAAAAATCAAAACACCTAATATATTTCATATCAAATTCAGATCTAGATCTATTTACATGTGCTCTGGTTTGATTTCATCCAGAAATTCTTCGCAGAGAAGGGAGACGGAAGTAGAGGTCGAGGTGGAGGTCAGGAGGCGGTGGCGAATCTGAGCTGAGGTTTGGATTTGGGTGGAGAATCTGGGTTGGGGTTTGGATCTAGTTCTATCCCGTCTCGCTTTTCTGAACTTAAGTAGGGTCATCGATGCTTTCAGTAGCGTCACCAAGGCTGTAGGGAAGTTGGGCAGAAGACAATGGAAAAAATGGCTGAAGAGAAGAAAAGGGAAGAAAAATGGCAGATGGTTATGCCCAAGTGCAAGACTGAAGACCCTAAATTTCCCCTAAAGTCGTCGTTGCTGCCAAGCGAGTCTCCTCCCAAGCCAAAGCCTGCTATTCCTTAATTTGAGAAATTTAGTGTAGATAGATGTTATTCCTTATGATGTAGTCTTAAAAAATATTTAAATATATATTTCATTAATTTCTTATTTTTTGACAAACTTTTTTATTTATATTATTATATTCGTAAAGAATTAAAAAAAAATATTTGATATTAATTACAAAATAATTAAATAAATATTTTATTTATTTTCTTGTTTTTTGACTAACTTTTCTAATTTATATTATTAAATTTGTAAATATTTGAACAAAAAATCATTTGATATTAATTACAAAAATATTTAAATATATATTTCATTAATTTATTATTTTTCGACAAACTTTTTTAATTTATATTATTATATTTGTAAAGAATTAAAAAATTTATTTGATATTAATTACAAAATAATTAAATATATTTTTCATTTATTTTCTTGTTTTTTGACTAACTTTTCTAATTTATATTATTATATTTGTAAATATTTAAACAAAAAATCATTTGATATTAATTACAAAAATATTTAAATATATTTTTTATTTATTTTCTTATTTTTTGGCAAACTTTTCTAATTTATATTATTATATTTGTAAAGAATTAAATAAAAATTCATTTGATATTAATTACAAACTAATTGAATATATATTTCATTTATTTTCTTATTTTTTGGCAAACTTTTCTAATTTATATTATTATATTTGTAAAGAATTAAATAAAAATTCATTTGATATTAATTACAAAATAATTGAATATATTTTTCATTTATTTTCTTTTTTTTTAACTTACTTATCTAATTTATATTATTACATTTGTAAATTTTCCTCCATTTTCACATAATGAAAGTCACATGGGACTGATCCGGGCTACATCAGAAATTTTTTACACGTCTGCAGCTTATGTGGCAAATTCCATCTAAAGTCAACAGACTTAACGGAATTGTAAACGTTTTGTTAGTAAATATAAGTTCAGTGAGTTGACTGTAAGAAAAAAAAGTTTAGTGACCCATTTGTAAGTCGACCTAAAGTAGAGAGTGACCTAAGAAGCATTTAACCTGAGATTTGATGATGAACTTGGTTAAAGTATATTTGTATAAGTAAGTTTTGTGAAGTCCTTAATAACGTGATGAATGTACAAGAACTTAGAATAGAAAGATCAAATATGTTAAGTTGATCTTATTGAGTTGATCTAGTTAAATGATATTATATGATCTGATGATTAAAGTATATTTGTACTGGTAAGTTTTGTAAAGTCCTTACTAAAGTCGTAATTGTACAAAGACTTATAATAGAAAGATCCAAGGTTGTTAGGTTTGATCTAATCGAATTAACTTTATCTGATGATGAATATGATTATGGTATATTTGTACTGATAAGTTTTGTAAAGTCCTTATCTGAGAAACATATGTACAAGGACTTGGGATAGAAAGATCAAATTTGTTAAGTTGATCTTATTGAAGCTTTCTGATGTATAGTTTAAAGGTCCAGTTGATCGTAGAGTTACCCTGCCTATTCTTAGTGTCATGAATAGCAAAGTTAGCTAATCCATTGCAGTGCATCAGCTACACGATCGTAGAACTCTCTCATAAATCATGAAGATAGTTGAAGATCGAACAAGAGCATGTTGATCGTAGAATATACTCTAATAATGATGAGTATAGTCCTAATCACAAGGAACCTCTTGAATGGCTCTATAAAGGCTAATTTGTAAAGGTACTCTGTGATTTCGTAGAGCAACAACTGGTATTGTAAAGCGACAAAGAGATAGCCAGATCGCAGAGCAGTCTTCGGCATTGTAGAGCTGCTAAAGCATTCAGAGAATAAAGAGAAGTCTTCTAAGTCTGCCCAAGCATTGTAGAACACACAATCGTATAGCAGACAGTAGAGCAATAATTGAGTCCTAATCGTAGAGCAAAGTGTAGAGCTCAACTCTACAATTCTCATCACTTTACTAACATCAAAGATCGTAGAGCAAAGTCAGGTCTGACAAAGAAGACTAACAATGGACCGTTGCCAATTGAAGGTCCCGATGTATCTAACAATGCAACCTTGATCAGAATCGAAGTTCAGAAGGTTGTGTCTAAACAACTTGTTTGTTGAAAGAAACAACTACCAGTTGGTAGGTAAAGTTGCAGACTGATGTGACAAGTCCAAACCAAAAAAGCAATCTGACACAACAACTACAGAAAGTCAACATCAAGGATTTAAATGTATCTGTGCCCTAAATGCTCCAACGGACACTTTGTAACAGGAAGTCTTTTGGAAGACTATAAATGACCTCAAGAATTTAAATTCAAGAAAAAGTTTATAGTGGTGAAAATAGAGTGGCAGATCAGAAGGCCGAAAGCAAGAACCACTCTACGATTCACCAAGAACACAAAGCTGAATTGATGAAGAAATAGAGCAGTTCGACTCTACGACTCAAGATGTGTTCAAAGCTGCTAAGTAATGGAAGATGTCGAGCTTCATTGCAAAGCTTAGCAACACATCAAAGATGATCATTCGAAGCTGCTAAGTACCAGAAGTAGTCAAGTCTCACTGCAATATCAACAGCACCTCGAAGATGATCTCAGTCAAAGCTACTAAGTACCAAAAGAAAAAGGAGATTTAATGTCATCTTAGCAGCACATCAAACATCTATCAACAAACAGGAAATCGATTGTCTTAGTGACTTTCTTCCAAGTCTAAGTTACTTGTGTAGGTCTGAGTGACATGGTCTGTGTGACCAAATTGCCGAGACTCAGTGACTCGAAAGAACCTTAGTGGTTCAGTTATCAGAGAGTTGTGTGATCTGGTTTAAGTGACCTTATCTTTGGTGGATATCCTACTCGTTGGAGTAAAAGAGTGGACTAGGAGTTATTTAGTCTCCGAACCACTAAAAACCTCGTGTTATTTACTTTAAGTCATTTATATTCTATCTTATATATGCACATCTGCTAAGTGACTTACAACCACAAGATTAAATTTAGAACTGAGATTTCCTTAATCTTTAAGAGGGATTTTCCAAAGTATATTCCGATGTGCATAATCAATACTGATTAACTGATTATTTGATAATACATCTTTAATTATTTGAAAAAGTTTTAAAGATCTATTTCCCCCCTTTCTAGATTTTCAGTGTGCCTCTGGGAAACAACAAGTGGTATCAGAGCTGGTTCTAACAAACATTTAAAGCTTACACCTTGAGTTGATCTATGGCACTAAATAAAACCAGTTCTGAGCTTGGTAGTGGGAGTAAGCCACCTCTTCTGAATAAACATAAGCTTACAAATTGAAATTTATGTATGCAGGTATATATGAATGTTGTTGATGAATGTTGTTAATGATGAACTATTTGATGCTATTCAGATTGGTCCATGTGTTCTAATCAAGTTGACTTCAACAACATATGACTCTAATAAAGCAGATGTCAAACAGCAAAACGAGCGTTCAGATGTTAAGGAGTTGGTGCAGCTAGAGCTAAGAACATTATGTTCATGGCTTTGGAAGATTTATTGCTTGAAGATGTCACGATCTGCACCTCTGCTAAAACAAGTCTGAGAGATTCTGCTAATGATGCTTAAGGGCATAGCTAAATGTTATTCTCTCATATCCCTGAAAAAAGCATCACTGCGTCATATGGAAGATTCAATGTGCTTCTCAAATTTCCAAGAGCCTATGGCAAGGTCTACCCCAATAAGAATCTAAACTTAAAGTTCATGAGAGCTTTTCAAAGTTTATGGGATGCCAAGACCTTCCCCAACCATGAATCAAAGAATCTGCTCGATATGTCTGTTAAGAAGTTCTATGGTAACTTGTTTACCTGTGAGCTCAAGTTTTGTTTAACAATCCTCTCTGAAGTCAAAAGATAATGCAAAGGTTCAACCTGAAGATGCAGTAGATGATGATCATAATGAAGCTAATGACATTCTCAAGTAACCAATCTCTACTTGATGACAATAGATGAAGACTAAAACAGAACCACTGATTGTCGAAAGATCGACATCAATGAAGTATTTGGCTTTGTATGAAATAATATATGTTTTGCATCACTATATGAAGTGGCTCAGTGTTCTACCAAAGGATCATTCTCTTCTTCAAAAGGAGAAAGATAAAGTGCAAGTAGAGTTTGAAACTACTCTACAAAAAGTTGTCTCTTTATCCATGTTTGAGGCTAAAAATGAAAATTTGAGAAAGATATATGAAGATAACGCACAGAGAAAGTCTACTCTTACCTCTGAGTAAGAGGAGTTAGAAATGACAATCTTAATGTGGAATTGTTCTTTTGAACTAAACAGATCACCATTCAGAGATCTATCTCTGATAGATCAGGACTAGAGTTTGGAGATTTATCTTCTACTTTGGATGTGGAAATCTCAATGGAAACTAACAATAATAAGAACCTCTCCTTTCAATAGAGGTGTTGTATTTGTGAAATCCAAAGAGATTGTTAAGCTAAGTATTTCAAGTTGTCCAACTTATGTTGACCAGTTTAATGTTCCAAAGAAAAATAGGTCACACATTGTTCTGTGTTTTTGTCAAATCATAGAGAATAAATCAAATCTACAATTGTACCTCGAAGGGTCGTAGAGTCTAGTGAACTCGACTCCACGAACCAACTAGGTGCAAATTGTAGAGTTGGTCCTTACTCTACAAAAGTTTAAAATTTCATAACAATGTGTAAGCAGCAGGAGTTTCAACCCAGAAGAAAAGGCATATCCTCCACACAAGTTCCATGTGAAAAGATGTCCACACACACACTCATGCAACATATTAAATGCTATAATTGTCATGAGTATGGGCATAGGAGCTTAATATTGTTATTATAATCAAAATACATATTGTCCACCCAAAGTCAGGAAGATTTGGGTTCCCCAAGAGAACTAATATAGCAGGACCTAAGAAATTATGGGTACCAAGATAGCAAATAACTGAACTTGCAGGTATCAAGATTCACTGATTTCTCTACCAGTGGATGCTCAAAGCTCTTGCTTTTCATCGAGGAGATTATGTCAGTTGCAAAGCCAAGATTCTTCAATTGTCTTTGGAGACAACCTCTCTGGAATATAAGAGGCTATAGCTCATTCAAGAATCAAGTAGTTTCTCTGAAGATGAAGGACACTCTTGGACATTCTATGGAACGCTAAATCTATGGAATGTTTGTCAAAGATTCTCTGATCGTGAAAGTCTCTATTCATGTCATCTTTTATGAGACTGATCAAGGTTATCCAAGTAAAGCAGCTCAACTTGAAGGAATCTTAGAGCAGGACATCCTAAGTCGTAGAACAGAAGAACACTACGATCACAGAAGCCGAAGCCATAGAGCTAGATGTGACGATTGCAGTACCAGTCAAAGAGGTTGCAAAATTCTCAAATTCAATCATGAGAACTCTACAATTCTACAAAGAAACATAACCCGAACTCTCTCTCTCTCTCTCTCTCATAGATACCAATCAGAGAAGCTCAAGATCATTATTCACCATCCAGTAGCAAGTGAGCTAAAGATTGCTCAGAATTCTGATCTTTGATGAGCATAAGAAGATTGGAGTAGCAATGAAAGATCCAAGCTAAGTGAAGATGTGGTAATCAAATGACAGCAAGAAAGAAGATCATGTCTATGTCTAGCAGTTGATACCACAGTATTCAAGGTCGTAGACTGGAGCTTTATTCTCATAAGTTGGTCGTTGAGCAAATAGAAGATCGTAGAGTTAAAACTGTGTCACTATGTTACTCTACGATAGAAGAAGTTAAAACGATCAATCTAAAGGCAAGTGAACCTATGCAGCTGATAAGTTACAGCTGTAAATTTACAGTTTTTGAAGCGACGTGCAACCAACAGTCTCTTGGCACGTGTACTTCTGTGCAAAATTAGAGGGAAGTGATATCAGGCCATTTCAAATTCTGACTGTTATAGTCTACTGACCATCAATTTCTCAAAGCTTTCAATCTCTAATCACTCAAAGCTCTCAATCTCAAATCTCTCAAGCCTCCAAATATCTCAAAACACTCAAGCAACCCAAATACCTCATCCCTCTGTGCATCTTTCGTAAAGCCAAACCATCTTAAATGCAAAACTGTCAGGTAATTACTGGGATTCAACTAAGCTTTGACAAATTCGCTTCATCAGAAAAGAAATCCTATGGAAAACAAAAGGTCTCGTTTGTCTGAAGGTAGCAGCAGAGAAGTCCCGAGGTCTGTGAAGGGAAAAAGAAGAGTTAGTATGATGAAGTTAGAGTCCTCACAAGAATCCGATGATTCTCAATCTCCTATCTCCACCACAATGAAGCCATTGAAGAAAAAGAAAAGAGTTGAGAAAGTATCCCCTAAGGTCTCTCAGAAAAGTCCACCTGTTTCTGAAAAGAAGGTTGAAGGAGAAGACTCTGTTACACCTGTCTCCAAGCCCACTCTGAGGAGACAGAGTGTAAGATTACATCAGTTGAAGAAAGCCCCGGTCCTCTCAGATGAAGAATCTATGCCACAAAGGATCATTGATCTGGATGATGAAGAATCAGATGAATCTCCTGGACTCGCCAGGAAGAACAAGGGAAAAAGGAAAATGTCTGCCCCCATTTCATGTGATGATGAAGAAGAAAACAAGGTTGTGACGGTTGATGAGCCAGAGCCAGAGCCAGAGCTAGAGCCAGAGCCAGAGCCAGAGCCAGAGCCAGTGGAGGTGAATGAAAAGGAAATGACTGAGAAGGCTATTGAGCCTGAGTCAGAAGAAAATGACGACAAAATCATGGCCGAGACTTTTGTTGAGTCTAAGCCATAAGTAGAGTTTGCTGGAGAAGGAATGATGGAAGAAATGGCTGCTGTTCAAGAGCCAGAGGAAGCTGAAGAAGACCCGGCTGTGAAGGAATCCAGTCCTGAGCTGAAAAAGGAAAAGGGAAGAGAGAAAAGAAGAAATCAGAAAAGAAGAGAGACAAGAATGAAGGATGAGTCAGAGCCCTCCGAAGCACCCGAGCTAGTATTTGATCCTACAATAGTGAAGCCAGAAGACCCTGATTCAAAGGGTGAACAACCTATCGGTTACCCTGTTCCACCTCCATCTGTAACATCAGGCTCTCAGGGAATCAGAAGAAGAATTGTGTTGGAAGCAATTGAAGACGAAAATGTATTGCTACCAGAAACATGGATCGATTATGGTGATGAGAAGACGAGTGGTTACTATAACCACTGAAAAACTTCTTAACGATTTTCATGACGTGGAGTTGGATAGAAGCACTACCTTGTACGATCCAGAAAGTATTAAGTTGATGTATTTCTTTACATGGATGTCGTTGTTTAAGTCTTATCTCTTTGGGAGATCAGAGATTCATTAGACGGTGTTATTCAAATTTCCCAAATCTGAAACTGATAGCTCAACTTTCCAAGAGTTTTGTCGTATCCATCCAAGTTGATCTGCAACTCTCGTCATTATAAAGCCTATCGTCATTCTAAAGGCGTCTCTCCAGATTGGTTGATGACAAAAAGGGGAAGAGAAAGGTGAAGGCAAGGGGGAAGAGAAAGCTGAAGGAGGCAAAGCTGAAAAAGAAGGAAAATAAGATGAAAAGCAAGGATCAGTAGGCTGAGAGGGAGCTAGAGTCAAGATCTGAGCAAGCAGAAGATAAAGTTGAGGAGGAGCTAAAGCTGGAATCTGAGCAACAGTTCGTAGAGCAAGAGACAACAGAGCAGTAGCAGAAGCAGCAGGAGTTTATGGAGCAGAAGGAGGAAAAGGAGCAGCAGCAGCAGGAGAAGCAGAAGGGAAATAGCAATAGCAGCGGAAGCAGAAGAGGCAAGAAGGATCCGTCGAGGTCGTAGAGCAGTAGGACAGGATCGTAGAAGAAGCTGAGCACGAAGGGAAGGTATAATGAGCAGAGATATTTTTGAACTGTGATTTTTGGATTATGTATTGTAACTGTTTAAAGACTTGTGATGTGCTTGGGATTTGTTTTTAATTTTGTTTTTATTTGTATGGATGAATTATGAACTGTTTATTGCATACATTTTAATATATTCATATTTTTGGTTGAGCAATACAGTGACTTATTGTATCTTAAGTCATGTTTATTTCCATGCTACTGCATATTACTTATTGATTGAATGTAAGATTGTTAAGAATATATGTATGAGATTGTTAGGAATATATGTATAAGATTGTTAGCAATATATGTATGAGATTGTTAGGAATCTATATATGAGATTTGATGATGAACTTGGTTAAAGTATATTTGTATAAGTAAGTTTTGTGAAGTCCTTAATAACGTAATGAATGTACAAGAACTTAGAATAGAAAGATCAAATGTGTTAGGTTGATCTTATTGAGTTGATCTAGTTAAATGTTACTATATGATCTGATGATTAAAGTATATTTGGACCAGTAAGTTTTGTAAAGTCCTACTAAAGTCATAATTGTACAACGACTTAAAATAGAAAGATCAAGATTGTTAGGATTATCAAATTAATTTTATCTGATGATGAATATGATTAAGGTATATTTGTACTGATAAGTTTTGTAATGTCCTTATCTGAGAAACATATGTACAAGGACTTCAGATAGAAAGATCAAATCTGTTAGGTAGATCTTATTGAAGCTTTCTAATGTATAGTTTAAAGGTCCAGTTGATCGTAGAGTTACCATGCCTATTCGTAGTGTCATGAATAGCAGAGTTAGCTCCTCTATTACAGTGCATCAGATAAGCGATCGTAGAGCTCTCTCATGAATCATGAAGATAGTTGAAGATCGAACAAGAGAATGTTGATCGTATAATATACTCAAATAATGATAAGTATAGTCTTAATCATAAGGAACCTCTTGAATGGCTCTACAAAGGCTAATTTGTAAAGGTACTCTACCTAGTCATAAAGAATAAGTCAGTTCGCAGAGTAACCTTGATTTCGTAGAGCAACAACTGGTATTGTAAAGAGACAACCAGGTCGTAGAGTTGTCTTCGGCATCGTAGAGTTGTCTTCGGCATCGTAGAGTTGTCTTCGACATCGTAGAGTTGCTAAAGCATTCAGAGAATAAAGAGAAGTCTGCTAAGTTTTCCCAAGCATCGTAGAACACTCAATCGTAGAGCAATCAGTAGGTAGAGCAGATAGTAGAGCAATAATTAAGTCCTAATCGTAGAGCTAAGTGTAGAGCTTAACTCTACGATTCTCATCACTCTACTAACATCAAAGATTGTAGAGCAAAGTCAGGTTTGACAAAGAAGACTCACAATGGAACGTTGCCAATTGAAGGTCCCGAGGTATCCAACAATGCATCCTTGATTAGAATCGAAGTTCAAAAGGTTGTGTCTAAACAGCTAGTTTGTTGCAAGAGACAACTACCAGTTGGTAGGTAAAGCTGTAGACTGATGTGACAAGTCCAAGCCAAAAAAGCAATCTGACACAACAACTCCAGAGAGTCAACATCAAGTATTCAAAGGTATATGTGCCCTAAATGCTCTAACGGACACTTCATAACGGGAACTCTTTTGGAAGACTATAAATGACCTCATGAATTCAAATTCAAGGAAGAGTTGATAGTGGTGAAAATTGAGTGGCAGATCAGAAGACCAAAAGCAAGAACCACTCTACAATTCACCAAGAACACAAAGATGAATTGATGAAGATGTAGAGCAGTTCGACTCTTTGACTCGAGATGTGTTCAAAGTTGTTCTGTACTAGAAGATGTCGAGCTTCATTACAAAGCTTAGCAGCACATCAAGGATGATCATTCGAAGCTGCTGAGTACCAGAAGTAGTCAAGTCTTACTGCAAATATCAGCAGCACCTCAAAGATGATCCCAGTCAAAGCTGCTAAGTACCAGAAGAAAAAGGAGCTTTAATGCCATCTTAGCAGCACATCAAACATCTATCAACAAACAGGAAATCGATTGTCTTAGAGACTTTCTTCCAAGTCTAAGTTACTTGTGTTGGTCTGAGTGACCTGGTCTGTGTGACCAAATTGCCGAGACTCATCGACTCGAATGTACCTTAGTGGTTCAGTTGTAAGAGATCTGTGTGATCTGGTCCGAGTGACATTATCCTTAGTGGATATCCTACTCGTTGGAGTAGAAGAGTGGACTAGGAGTTATTTAGCCTCCAAACCACTTAAAATCTCGTGTTATTTATTTTAAGTCATTTACATTCTGTCTTATATATGCACATATCAGTTAAGTGACTTACAACCTCGAGACTAAATTAAGAATTGAGATTCATTAAACTTTAAGGGGATTTTCCAAAGTATATTCCGTTGTGCATAATCAATACTGAATAACTGATTATTTGGTAATACATCTTTAATTATTTAAAAAGTTTTAAAGATCAATTCAACCTCCCCCCCCCCTTCTAGATCTCTACTGTGCTTTTGAGAAACAAGTGGTATCAGAGTTGGTTCTCACGAACATTTAAAGCTTATACTTTGAGTTTATCTATGGCACCAAACAAAACCAGTCCTGAGCTTGATAGTGGGAGTAAGCCACCTATTCTGAATAAACATAAGCTTACAAATTGAAAATTGTGTATGCAGGTATATATAGATGTTGATAATGAATTATTTGATGCTATTCAGATTGGTCCATGTGTTCCAATCGAGTTGACTTCAACAACAGATGACTCTAGCAAGGTAGATGTAAAACAACAAATCGAGCGGTTAGATGTTAGGAAGGAGTTGGTGCAGCTAGAGCTAATAACATTCTGTTCATGGCTCTGGAAGATTTATTACTTGAAGATGTCATGATCTGCACCTCTGCCAAAAGAAGTCTGAGAGGTTCTGCTAATGATGCTCAAGGGCATAGCTAAATGTTATTCTCTCATATTCCTGAAGAAAGCATCGCTGCGTTATATGAAAGATTCAATGTGCTTCTCAACTTTCCAAGAGCCTATGGCAAGATCTACCCCAATAAGAATCTAAACTTAAAGTTCATGAGAGCTTTTCAAAGTATATTGGATGCCAAGACCTTCGCCAACCATGAATCAAAGAATCTGCTCGATATGTCTGTTAAGAAGTTCTATGGTAACTGTGATGCCCACAAATCCGGGTTTTCTAACCTCGGGTTTGGTGCTCACGATACATCATCAACATAAGCATTCTATAAACTATTGTGGAATAATAAACATATATTGTTCATTACAATAAAGTCTTACAACAATATCCCAATGTCTATTAACCTCAACTTAAACATACCTTACTAAAGTTACATACAGTAACACAAAAGGTTTACAAAACCATTAAACATAATATAACATCATACATAAACATTCACACTTTCTATTCCTGAATCTTTCCTTTGCTTTTGTCCTTTTTGGTCGTCTCTGGCTTAACTGAAATAAATGTCATGATATAGCAAAGGTAAGCAACTAGTTTGCTTAGCAAGTTTAAATGCAAGGGAGATATATCATGATTAGAAAAGAATTTAGCTTTCAATGTTCAACAATAGAATCTGATTGTGATAGAACATGAAATAAATCTCGATAACTGAATATTCGAATAATTGAATAACAGATGCCGAGTGGTCAAAGTAACCATGAACATATGTGAAGGTTGTCAGTATTTAAACTAGTCCTTTCAATAAATGTTGGTAAGCAAGGGGATCAACCTTCTATACCCGGTGAAATATGCATAATCACTCAATATACTAGCAACAATTGTTTTCCAATAATGCTTTAATCAAATTGTTCTTTTTCTTGGTCAAGAATCCTTACCAAATCAATTGGTTAGGAACAACTTTCAAAACATATTTGATTTAATAAATTTAAACATGCTTGATCTAGCTGATACAACTAGCATAGATCCATTTCATAAACAGTTCATGAATGAAAGAACTTTAACTAATTCACAGTTCAATAATAATAGAACAGGAATTCAATTGCAAAAAGTGCGAATATCAACAATCAGTATAAATGTGAATAATCATTACAATGATTATTCACTAACATGTTTTGAAATATAACTCAAGTTTGAGTTAGAGAACTTTCTTCAATCGCAGTCTACTGCTATAAAATTTACTTTTAACTTCTTAGAGAAAAGACCTATAATTGATCTTTCAATTAATCATAGCATATATTCACGTATAATATCATTACTCTATATTAAATTGTCTAACATTCAATCATATAGTTAAGTATTAGACATTACATTAAAATCTTAGTATTCCTATCATACCTTGATAAACTTTTAATCACTTCATAACTTATACTTTTACTTTATAAGTTTTCCCTTTTATGTAATCCAGTAAACCAGATAGCAATCCAGCAAACCAGATAGCAATTCAGCAAACCAGATAGCAATCCAGCAAACTGGATACACTAATCCAGGAAGCCAAATTCCTCTTTTTAGCATACTATATACATAATATAGTCCATTGAATGTAGAATTCAACAAACTACATTTAAAATAACTTTAATTCTCTATATTATTCATTTAAATTTCCCGTTTAATATTAATAATTATTTAATAATATCTCAAGCTAATGTTATTAATCTTTTAATAACATTTTAGTCTAATATTATTAATAATATTTCAATCTAATACCATTAGCCATGTAATAATATTTTAAATCATTTATTAAATCAATAAACAATTTATTTTAATTGTTTACATTTTATTAATTAATTCATTTAAGCATTCTAAAATGCCATAAACATAATATCTCCTCATAAATGACCAAAACCCTTATCAAAAATCTGTATAAACCATATTTAAAATTCTCAAGTCATAACATCTTATTTTTCATATTTTCAACATCACATAATTAATTTAATTCATTTATCCATAATATCATTATTTATATGAAAAATAGCAAAACATTTCTAAAATCATTTCTTTTCTGGAAAGCAACTATATACAATCCCCTCATGAAAATATAGTTTTCCTAAAAGTTTTAAAATCCATTTATTATATTTAAATAGTCCAAAAAAGCCAAATATTGCCACATTTATCATAAATCGAGATTGTATCCAAAAAAAATGAAATTTTCAGGATATACTCCTGTTATATACATAAACTTCTAGTAAAAATTTCATAATTTTTGGAGTTAACCACAGAGAGTTATTCGGGTATATTTTTGAAAGTAGTCATTGGCCTTAAAATCCATTACTCCCATTATACATGGCCAAAAATTCTCAAATTTTTACAGGACTCACATAACTTCTCATATTATCCCTCTAAATTTTTCCAAAATTTTTAAAGTACAAAAAGTTGACGAAACAGCCCTTGTAGTTGATTAATCAGCAAGATGTATTCATTTTTCGTTCACTAGTCGGACTAATTTGACTAAAACTGAAACCACAACTTGTAAACACATTGTTTTTTAGTGCTACCACTTGGGTTTACTAGTTAACTCATATATCTAGCACCCCTCTTTGACGGATCGCCAAAACATGTAGATTTAAAATGGTAGTTGGTCAAAGGGAGCAAAAGCTAGGGTTCTCTAATTTTTCAAAAATCTAGTTTCTTTTCTTTCCTTTTGATCAACTTTCTAACACTCAAATATGTTAGATCTATACATGTAACACTATAAATCATGTAGATCTATAGTTTTTAAGTTAGAGAACATAAACTCTAGATTCCATTTAACTATCCAAATAAATGAATCAAAAGCTTAAAAAATTTAGGTTTATACCTTGTTTTGTTTGCTACTCTTCTCTTCTTTCCAATATATGTAATGAATCTTGGATGCATCAAGGATCTAGATCTTACTCTCTTTCTCTTCTCTTCCACCGAAATCTCACTCTTACCTCTCTCTAGCTTTTGTTCTTGCTTACTAAGTTGGGAAATAAAATGAGATGAAAGACATATGATCTTAAATTTTTGTTTAAATAAAAATGTATAGATATATTGCATATATCTATATATTTTCACCACACTCATGGTCTTTCTCTCTCTCATTAATAGAAGATTACTTGCAAACACTCATGGTCTTTCTCTCTCTCATTAATAGAAGATTACTTGCAAGTTTGTATAAAAGTGTTGGTTGAATACAAAAGTGACAAGGTTTGGTAAAGTTGATCATTACAAGCATTCCCTCCTTTTCTTTCTCCTTATGTGGCCGGATTCTAGGCCCTCTTTTGCCCCATTTTTAGTTTAGTTTAGTTTTTATTACCATATTATGCTTAAACAAATGACCAAAATGCCCCTCTTCAAGTGGGCTAAGATTGGGCCATTCCTTTAATTCTTTTGAGCTTGAATTTAATTAGTTTGGGCTACTAATTAAAATGAACTTGGGCCTCCATAACTAATTAGTTGTGCTACTAGCATACTTGCCCGTTAAATCTAATATTGGGCTAGTATAACAATTTAGTTGCTCTTAAATCAAATTATCTACAAATCCAATGCTTAAATAAACAATTGGGCTTGTTTACATTACTTACTCTTCTTAGTCCATTAAATCTATTATCACTTGAACTAGTACTCATTATTATTGATATTTACACATTCTCATCAACCAATAATGTTAATTAATTTACATAACCCAATTAAACTTACCATATTCAAGTAAATTGAATATGTAATTAGGGTTCAATACCTTAATCAATTTCCTGGATTATTAAAATACTTAAGTTAGTCCACTAATTTAATTATCTCATTAGTGGGACTTCCTTTAAATACTCGTAGCACACTAGTCACATAATCACTTAATCACCTAGTTATCCACAATATATCACAGATTTGTCAATATAATATTTAATTAATATATTTATTTACAATGTGACTTAGAATTCTTGGTTATTACAGTAACTTATTTACATGTGAGCTTAAGTCTTGTTCAGCAATCCTCTCTGAAGTCGAGAGATAATGCAAAGGTTTAACCTGAAGATGCAGCAAATGATGATCATGATGAAGCTGATGACGATTCTCAAGTAACCAATCTCTATCTGATGACAATAGATTAAGACTAAAACAGAACCACTGATTGTCGAGAGATCGACATCAGTGAGGTATTTGACTTTAACTCACCTAAAGATAATATTGATGATCGTAGAATATCTTTGTATGATATAATATCTGTTTTGCATCAATATATGAAGTGGCTCAGTGTTCTACCAAAGGATCATCCTCTTCTTCAAAAGGAGAAAGAGAAAGTGCAAGTAGAGATGGGAACTACTCTACGAAACATTGTCTGTCTATCCATGTTTGAGGCTGAAAATGAAAATTTGAGAAAAATATCTGAAGATAATGCACAGAGAAAGTCTACTCTTGCCTCTGAGATAGAGGAGTTAGAAATGACAATCAATGTGGAATTGTTCTTTCTCATATATGAACTAAACTGATCATCAGTCAGAGATTTGTCTCAGATAGATCAGAACTGGAGTTTAGGGATTTATCTTCTACTTCGGATGTGGAAAACTCAATGGAAACTAACAATAATAAGCATCTCTCCTTTTAATAGAAGTGTTGTATTTGTGAAATCCAAAGAGGTTGTTAAGCTGATTATTTCAAGTTGTCCATCTTCTATTGACCAGTTTAATGTTCCGAACAACAATAGGTCGCACACTGTTCTATGTTTTTGTCAAAGAGTATAAATCAAATCTACAATTGTACCTCGAAGGATCGAAGAGTCTGGTAAACTCGACTCCACGAACCAACTAGGTGCAATCGTAGAGCTGGTCCTTACTCTACAAAAGTTTAAAATCTCATAACAATGTGGAAGCAGGAGTTTCAACCCAGAAGAAAGGCATATCCTCCACACAAGTTCCATGTGAAAAGATGTCCACACACACTTCTGCAGCATATTAAATGCTATAATTGTCATGAGTATGGGCATAGGAGCTTAATATTGTTATTATAATCAAAATACATATTGTCCACTCAAAGTCAAGAAGATTTGGGTTCCCCAAGAGAACTAGCATAGCAGGACTAAAGAAATTATGGGTACCAAGATAGCAAATAACTGAACTTACAGGTATCAAGATCCACTGATTTCAAATGATTTCTCTACCGGTGGATGCTCAAAGCTCTTAGCTATCATCAAGGAAATTATGTCAGTTGCAAAGCCAAGATTCTTCAATTGTCTTTGGAGACAACCTCTCTAGAATATCAGAGGCTAGAGCTCATTCAAGAATCAAGCAGTTTCTCTAAAGATGAAGTAATCTCTTGGACATTCTATGGAACGCTAAATCTATGGAATGTTTGTTAAAGATTCTCTTATCGTGTAAGTCTTTATTCATGCCATCTGTTATGAGACTGATCAAGGTTATCCAAGTAAAACAGCTCAACTTGAAGGAATCTCAGAGCAGGACCTCCTAAGTCGTAGAACAGAAGAACACTACGATCGCAGAAGTCGAAACCGTAAAGACAGACGTAACAATCACAGTACCAGTCAAAGAGGTTGCAGAATTCTCAAATTCAATCATGAGAACTCTACAATTCTACAAAGAAGCAGAACAAGAACTCTCTCTCTCTCTCAAAGATACCAATCAGAGAAGTTGAAGATCATTATTCACCATCCAGTAGCAAGTGAGCTAGAGATTGCTTATAATTCTGATCATTGATGAGCATAAGAAGATTGTAGCAATGAAAGATTCAAGCTAAGTGAAGATGAGGCAATCAAGTGACAAAGCAAGAAAGAAGATCATGGTTATGTCTATCAGTTGATACCCAAGTATTCAAGGTCGAAGACTGGAGCTTTATTCTCATAACTTGATCGTTGAGCAAATAAAAGATCGTAGAGTTAAAACTGTGTCACTAAATACTCTACGATAGAAGAAGTTAAAACGGTCAATCTAAAGGCAAGTAGTGCTCACGCTCTAAGAAGGCAAGTGAACTTATGCAGCTGACAGTTACAACTGTAAATTTACAGTTTTTGAAGCAACGTATAACCAACAGTCTCTTGGTACGCGTCTTTTCGTGCAAAATTATAGGGAAGTGATATCAGACCATTTCAAATTCTGACAGTTATCCTTCCTATCAGCAATCTGAGTCTACTGACCATCAATCTCTCAAAGCTTTCAATCTCTAATCTCTCAAAGCTCTCAATCTCAAATCTCTCAAGCCTCGATATCTCAAAACACACAAGCAACCCAAATACCTCATCCCTCTGTGTATCTTTCGTAAAGCCAAACCTTCTGAAATGCAAAACTGTCAGGTAATTATCAGGATTCAACTAAGCTTTGACAAATTCGCTTCATCAGAAAAGAAATCATATGGAAAACAAAATGTCTCGTTTGTCTGAAGGTGGTAGCAGAGAAGTCCCAAGGTATGTGAAGGGAAAGAGTTAGTATGATGAAGGTAGAGTCGTCACAAGAATCCGATGATTCTCAGTCTTGTGTCTCCACCCCAATGAAGCCATCGAAGAAAAAGAAAAAGGTTGAGAAAATATCCCCTAAGGTCTCTCAAAAAAAGTCCACTTGTTTCTGAAGAGAAGGTTGAAGGAGAAGACTTTGTTACACCTGTCTCCAAGCCCACTCTGAGGAGACAGAGTGTAAGATTACACTAGTTGAAGAAAGCCCCAGTCCTCTCTGATGAATAATCTATGCCACCAAGGATCATTGATCTGGATGATGAAGAATCAGATGAATATCCTGGACTCGCAGGAAGAACAAGGGAAAAAGGAAAATGTTTGCCCCCATTTCAAGTGATGATGAAGAAGAGGCTGTGAAGGTCTGTGTACCTGAGCCAGTGGAAGTTTCTGAAGAAAACAAGGCTGTGACGGCTGATAAGCTAGAGCCAGTGAAGGTGAATGAAAAGGAAATGACAGAGAAGGCTATTGAGCTTGAGTCTGAAGAAATCATGACCGAGACTGTTGTTGAGAAGAGTTTGTTGAAGAAGGAATGATGAAGAAATGGTTGTTGTTCAAGAGCCAAAGGATCATTGATCTGGATGATGAAGAATCAGATGAATCTCCTGGACTCGCCAGGAAGAACAAGGGAAAAAGGAAAATGTCTGCCCCCATTTCAAGTGATGATGAAGAAGAGGCTGTAAGGTCTGTGTACCTGAGCCAGTGGAAGTTTCTGAAGAAAACAAGGTTGTGACGGCTGACGAGCTAGAGCTAGTGAAGGTGAATGAAAAGGAAATGACTGAGAAGGCTATTGAGCTTGAGTCTGAATAAATCATGACCGAGACTGTTGCTGAGTCTAAGCCAGAAGAAGAGTTTGTTGAAGAAGAAATGATGAAGAAATGGCTGTTGTTCAAGAGCCAAAGGAAGCTGAAGAAGACCCGGCTGTGAAGGAATCCAGTCTTGAGTCAAAAGAGGAAAAGAAGGGAAGAAAGAAAAGAAGAGAGACAAGAATGAAGAATGAGTCAGAGCCCTCCGAAGCACCCCAGCTAGTATTTGACCCCACAATAGTGAAGCTAGAAGACCCTGATTCAGAGGGTGAACAACCTATCTGTGACCTTGTTCCACCTCCATCTGTACCATCAACCTCTCAGGGAATCAGAAGAAGAATTGTGCTGGAAGCAATTGAAGACCAAAATGTATTGATATCAGAAACATGAATTGATTATGGTGATGAGAAGATAAGAGTGGTTACTATGACCACTGAAAAATTTCTTAACAATTTTCATGACGTGGAGTTGGATCGAAGCACTACCTTGTACGATCCAGAAAGTATTTTGTTGACGTATTTCTTTACATGGATGTCGTTGCTTAAGTCTATCTCTTTGGGAAATCAGAGTTTCATTAGATGGTGTTATTCAAATTTCCCAAATCTGAAGCTGATATCTCAAAACTTTCCAAGAGTTTTGTCGTATGCATCCAAGTTAATCTGCAACTCTCGCCATTATAACGCCTATCGTCATTCTGAAGGCGTCTCTCCAGATTAGTTGATGACAAAAAGGGGGGGAGAAAGGCGAAGGCAAAGGGGAAGAGAAAGTTGAAAGAGGCAAAGCTGAAGAAGCTGAAAAAGAAGGAAAAGAAGATGAAAAGCAAGGATCAGCAGGCTGAGCAGGCTAAGGGGGAGCTAGAGCCGGGATCTGAGCAAGCAGAAAATAAAGCTGAGGTGGAGCTAAAGTTGGAATATGAGCAAGAGTTGGTAGAGCAAGAGAAAGATCAAACTGAGTAAGAGTCAGCAGAAGCTGCAGGAGTCTATGGAGCTTAAGGAGGAAAAGGAGCAGCAGCAGAAGAAGCAGAAGGGAAATAGCAATAGCAGCAGAAGCAGAAGAAGCAAGAAGGATCCGCCGAGGTCGTAGAGCAGTAGGAAAGGATCGTAGAAGAAGCGGAGCACGAAGGGAAGGTATAATGAGCAGGGATATTTTTGAACTGTGATTTTTGAATTATGTATTGCAACTGTTTAAAGACTGATGTGCTTGGGATTTGTTTTTAATTTTGTTTTTATTTGTATGGATGAATTATGAACTCTTTATTGCATGCATTTTAATATATTCATATTTTTGGTTTAACAATACAGTGACTTACTGTATATCTTAAGTCATGTTTATTTCCATGCTACTGCATATTACTTATTGATTGAATGTTATGCAATTATTGTTTTTGTCATCAATAAATAGGAGGAGATTGTTAAGAATATATGTATGAGATTGTTAGGAATATATGTATGAGATTTGATGATTAACTTGGTTGAAGTATATTTGTATAAGTAAGTTTTGTGAATTCCTTAATAACATGGTGAATGTACAAGAACATAGAATAGAAAGATCAAATATGTTAGGTTGATCTTATTGAGTTGATCTAGTTAAATGTTATTATATGATCTGATGATTAGAGTACATTTGGACCAACAAGTTTTGTAAAGTCCTTACTAAAGTTATAATTGTACAAGGACTTAGAATAGAAAGATCAAGGTTTTTAGGTTGATCTAATCAAATTAACTTTATCTGATCATGAATACGATTAAAGTATATTTGTACGGATAAGTTTTGTAATGTCCTTATCTGAGAAACATACGTACAAGGACTTAGTATAAAAAGATCAAATCTGTTAGGTTGATCTTATTGAAGCTTTCTGATGTATAGTTTAAAGGTACAGTTGATCGTAAAGTTACCCTGCCTATTCGTAGTGTCATACATAGCAGAGTTAGCTCATCCATTACAATGCATCAGATAAACGATCGTAGAGCTCTCTCATGAATCATGAAGATAGTTGAAGATCGAACAAGAGAATGTTGATCGTATAATATACTCTAATATTGATGTGTATAGTCTTAATCGTAAGGAACCTCTTGAATGGCTCTATAAAGGCTAATTTGTAAAAGTACTTTGCCTGGTCATAAAGAATAAGTCAGTTCGCAAAGTAACCTTGATTTCGTAGAGCAACAGCTGGTATTGTAAAGCGACAAAGAGACAGCCAAATCGTAGAGTTGTCTTCGGCATCGTAGAGCTCCTAAAGCATTCAGAGAATAAAGAGAAGTCTGCTAAGTTTGCTCAAGCATCGTAGAACACTCAATCGTAGAGCAAAAGGAAGAGCAAATAGTAAAGCAATAATTAAGTCCTAATCGTAGAGCAAAGTGTAGAGCTTAACTATACGATTCTCACCACTCTACTAACATCAAAGATCATAGAGCAAAGTCAGGTTTGACAAAGAAGACTGACAATGGAACGTTTCCAATTAAGGGCCCCGAGGTATCCAACAATGCATCCTAGATCAGAATCGAAGTTCAGAAGGTTATGTCTAAACAGCTAGTTTGTTGAAAGAGACAACTACCAGTTGGTAGGTAAAGCTGCAGACTGATGTGACAAGTTCAAGCTGAAAAGCAATCTGACACAACAACTCCAGAAAGTCAACATCAAGGATTCAAAGGCATATGTGTCCCTAAATGCTCCAACGGACACTTCGTAACAAGAAGTCTTTTGGAAGACTATAAATGACCTCATGAATTCAAATTTAAGGAAGAGATGATAGTGGTGAAAATAGAGTGGCAGATCAGAAGGCCAAAAGCAAGAACCACTAACAAAAAGCTGAATTGATGAAGATGTAGAGCAGTTCAACTCTATGACTCGAGATGTGTTCAAGTTATTATGTACTAGAAGATGTCGAGCTTCATTGCAAAGCTTAGCAGCATATCAAGAATGATCATTCGAAGTTGTTGAGTACCAGAAGTAGTCAAGTCTCACTGCAAATATCAGCAGCACCTCGAAGATAATCTCAGTCAAAGCTGTTAAGTACCAGAAGAAGAAGGAGCTTTAATGCCATCTTAACAGCACATCAAACATCTATCAACAAACAAGAAATCGATTGTCTTAGTGACTTTCTTCCAAGTCTAAGTTACTTGTGTAGGACTGAGTGACCTGGTTTGTTTGACCAAATTGTCGAGACTCAGTGACTCGAAGGAACCTCAGTGGTTCGGTGATAAGAGATCTGTGTGATCTGGTCTGAGTGACCTTATCCTTAGTAGATATCATACTCGTTGGATTAGAAGAGTAGATTAGGAGTTATTCAGTCTCCGAACCACTTAAAACCTCTTATGTTATTTACTTTAAGTCATTTACATTCTGTTTTATATATGCACATATCTGCTAAGTGACTTCCAACCACAAGACTAAATTTAGAACTGAGATTTCCTTAAGCTTTAAGGGAGATTTTCCAAAGTATATTACGTTGTGCATAATCAATATTGATTAACTGATTATTTGGTAATATATCTTTAATTATTTGAAAAGTTTTAAAAATCTATTAAACCCCCCCCCCCTCCCCTCCCCTCCCCCCTCTCCCCTCTCCCTCTCCTCTAGATCTCTAGTGTGCCTTTGAGAAACAATAGACAAGAACCCCGAAGAGATGCTTTTGCTAAACTCGAGCAGTTTCTAGAAAAGGGGCAAAAATAATCATTGCACTTCACTATTAGTATGCAAGCTTCCTCTCTGTTATGTTCAAGTCTGTCTCTACTAGCCCTACGAACAACTACAACAACTGTTGAAATCCGTTTGCCAGAACCAAGGGGTCTTTCTGTAAAGCTAAATTGCTTAAAGTCCAGACGCATCATGGTACTCTTTCTACCACTATATTAATAGTAATATAGATATGCTTTCAAAATGAATAGTTTATCGATATAGAACACTCGTATGGATAAAAAAATTTAAACCACCTATTATAAAATTAGAAAAAGGAGAAAAAAGACATTCATACAAAAATAGAACTATATAAAGATAATAAAAATGGATGAGCTGATTAAAAACAACAAAAGCAATAGTTAAACTTCGAAAACACTTTGTTTTTCCAGAAAAACAAAAAACACAAGAATAAGTATTTAATATGCATAATAGAACGCTCTCGTTTGTCAAAATATATACAATTCCTTTCATTCCAAAACACCACCATAAGTCGTGGGGATCAGGCGAGATGCGACAATAGTTGACCGCCAGGACACCTAGGCGATAAGGAACCTGCCATGGTGTCCGTATGACGACAAGTCGTTAACGTGCAATTTATACATTATTTATTTTACTTCAAAAGTATATTAAACAATAAAATTTTATATATATTAAAACTCAAAACATAATAACTAACTCTATGGAATACAACTAAAAACACAATTATATGAGTACTTCACAATCAAAATTCAAAAAGTAAAACAATTAACATTAAAAACTAGTAGATAAGTCAACAAACACTACGTAAAAAATAAAGAATCAACCAAGTCAACACCCATCATACATTACAAGTCTAATAAGTAAAAAAATTACATCACATAGCATGTCCATAGGTTATGATGAGTCATGGGTAAAAAATGACTTCATCAGTTAACTTGGGCCAGCTATCGAGGCTTGAGCCTTGGCAGCTCGGCATCCAAGATGAAACCTTGTCCTTCTCTAGCGCCAAGAAGCATAGTCGTTGCCTAGACGACGTCATGGCGACAAACTATGGTGCGGATCATGCCCAAATAGAACAGTTCCTCTTAGAAATTCTAACGCCCTTCCAAACCCTCAAGAACTCTACCACAGATTCAGGCATTACACACTTCATCCCAGATCAACATCATCAACCATAGCCTGCTGACAAAATTGCAACGAAGTAACTAATTGATTCTCCTATTTTTAAGATAATTTATTACCCTTACCGATCATGTTTCTACCAACAAGATAAGAACTAGCAGACATAGTTCATGATCACACCCAGCCATTACAATTTCAAATCTCATAACATATTACCAACCATTATGACCAGACAACATCAAAAAAAATCTTTACAACTCAGGCAACATCATAGCTACCGCTACCAAAACAAATGTTTTAAAAAAAATCTACAAACAAGAGGGTAGTAATAGTTTGAATTACTTACGGATATCTGGCATCACCAATTTTTCCTGTGTATTCAACGCGCTGACGTGTTCTTCTCATTTCAGATACCGTTTGCAGTGGATTAGTTCGACTCAAATTTGCCACTACACCAGAGGTCTTTTCTGCTTTCTTGTATGGATGGGACCAAGCCCCAGTCGAAAATGCCCTAGAAAGTCCATTTGTAATGATTGATGAATCTAGATAGTGTTCAATTGGATGCAATGGACGATCTCCATAAAGATCTCTCTGCATAGACTTGATCATCCGCCTTTCAGCATGTTTAATATGAACTCTCAGCTCGCGTTCAAGTAACTCACCAGCCAGGTCTAACCGCTTGTTCCTAAAATCATCCCTGATATCAATTTTCCTGCGGCCAGTATAAGCCTTCAAAAGGCATTTCACCATATAGGCAAGAAAGCGGGCCTTCTGCTTGATGCCAGTAAGATTGGGGAACAAAAGCTTGCTAATGCACTCTTCAACAGATTCTTTAGGTGGAAATTGGCAACTTTTAAAAAGTTTTTCTACATAAATAATAGCCCTTCCACCTCTGCGGAAGTCTTCACACTGCTTGTCAGCATTATGAATTGATGCAGTTAGAATGTTGACAATACTTCCATCTTCAAGATCAGCATTAATCAAATGAACCACCTCTCTGTCAGAGGATACACCAAGAGCAAAAAACAACAACCAGATTGGCATCTCCGTCAAGAAAAATACCATTAGAACTTTTTCTCCTCCCCTAATTTGTTCAATCTTCGGAGTGTCCACTAGTTTTACATGCACTCTTTTCTTTATAAAATTATGACGGTATGAAGCAACCCAGGTAGGCTTATTAGACAACCAAAGCCTCTTCAAGCAGCTTTGCTCCTGTGCAACAAAGATCTGCAGCAAAATTGAGGAAATGTTACCACTAAGCATGCATACAAATTAAAAAATATAACAAACTAACACATTGGTGAGACAGAAGCCCATATGATAAAACCTGTAAACAGATGCTGCTAAGTAGCTAAAACCTATCAGCACAACAGGAGCATATGAAAGTGACAGACTTTTTAATTCTGTTAATAGCTTGTGTTCATCAATTTCAATCAAAAAAGTAAGCTTAAATGCTTCAGTTCATTCCTTTAAATGATTTAACATAAATGATTTAACAGTTATGATACAGAACACATCCAACTATACTCCGCTCAATGCCTTTTATGCCATACTAGTTGGGAATTGAGCTACGCTAAAAATGAATCCATACGAAAGCGCAAGTAGCTTCCTTGCCCCAAAGCCTATATGTAGTACTCCTCCTAAACAACTTTCCTAACCCAAATTGGATTTTAATAAGTTAAACATTAAAATTATAAATAATGTAAATTAATTAAATACAACTAGATTTTTATTTTATTTTCATGGGTTTCCAAACCCTTTTATATTGCTCAAACTAAGTCACACACTCGTCCTACATCAGTTATCCTCCACTAAAAAGAACTCAACTCCGTTGAGTTAAGAACATCAACACGAGGAATCACGCTAGCTCACCAAGGAATTCTTTGTGAGCTACAAAGTTGGTGTGACGCCCCCAAATTCGGGTACTTGAAACCCTTATTAAGTGCTTCACGATAACCACCATTTCACATAATAAAATATCAAACTTATATAAAGTTATTACATCAGAGTCTTTCTACCCAGGTACGACGACCTTTAAATTCTTTATTACATGATAATTAAATATTTACATCATACAACTATCTATTACAAAGCATCTCAACTACTCAACAGATTTTCCCTTACCTTTATCCTTACCAGATGCTTGTACTCAATCCTGAGTAACTGAAAACATTTATAACAAAGCAATAATGAGCACTCAATTGCTCAGCAAGTAATAGCATTCTTTAACATCTCAACAATAAATAAATGTTTTCTTTGAAACATGCTTTGACAGTGAAACAAAACTGTAAAGCAAATAAATCTTGAATCATTCATATTCCTGGAATATCATATCAATATTGAATAATCAGAAATTTATATGTGAACCGTCTTATCTTACGGGCACGGTGGGTGATTAGCCCTTTATTCCCTGTATTGATCAATACTATCTTATCCAGAACAATTTTTATGTTCAACGTCACCACTCCCAGAGTGCAATATAAAATATCTCAATTCAGGAATTGTTCATTCTCAGACTGAAATCCAAACTACTACAATATAGCTGGATAGCTGAAATTACTGCACAATAATATTTCAACACTTATTATAAAGAAATTGAAAAATTTTACACTGTGTCTAACCAGAACAAATGGCTCAGACTTTCTTTCAACCTATTCAGGCATATTGAATTCCATTTAATATACATGAGAATACCTTAACCATTCTTTTGAAACAGATTGGAATAAAAAGATTATTCAACCTTGTATTATTCATAAATAATTGTGAGACATTTACTCGAAATAACAAGTTTGGTCAACTTGCTTGCATGTAATCAAGTTCAAGATATTTACTCAATAAAGAGTAAGATTTAGATACTTGCCTTGTTCGTAGACTATTGACAAAAATTCAGCTTAACTTGTTCTCGCAGATCCTACACAATTATATTTGCATTTACAAGCATATTAGTCAAATATCCAAGTCATATAACTTGTATCTTTATATATCACATAACCACATTGATCATATCTTTAGTTTGTGTTTTTACTTTTGAGATATTTCTATACATTTTTCAAATACCTCATTCATGTTCTTACAATAGCCATTTTTCTCTTTAATAGGGTTTGATATGCTTATAATAAGCAAACACATCATAGTTATAATTTACACCCTATTAGGAACTTAATACATGAGCATTCCATGCTTCCTTTACAATATTTCTAGCATACACGGTGCATTCATAGCTTATTACATGCTTTGAATGTAATTAGAACTTGTAGGGGTAACTTATAGTTTTCTTAATACTTTATAGTTTCTTTTTCGTGCACTAATGCGTTAAATATACTCGTTTTTCATTATAATGCCAAAACAGCCCTTTTTTTGACCAAGTGTCTAGCAGCCCTTTTTGTTGCACTAACAACTCCCTAGCACAGCTTTGCTTGGCTTAGCATCCCCTCATCGACCCACTTTGCCGACAGTCAAGCTTTGCTTGGCCCTGTGGGGCTTAGCTAAGCTTAATGTGGCCTCACTTAGCCTTGCGGCCCCAAATGCAGCCCCTAAGCTAACCTCATGACATGATTTCACTTATGCTATCCTTTATTATAATTTACTACTTCACTTGTATCACAGTTGACTATGTTATAGATTCTATACATTTATCTTTTTAGGAGTTCAGAAATTAAGCCTAATGGGTAAACCTTCGAATTACGACACAACGCCAAAAATGGCTCATCAACGCTGCTACAGCAGCTGTTCGCTGCTGCTCACTGCTGCCACTAGGCAGCAGCCCCTTTTTCCCTGCCCCTTGTTTCAAGTAATTTTAATTCCCCACATCTTTGATCCATTTGTTGTTGAATTTTGAATATTAAATAGGTGGTGTACCCACCCCTTTAAGAAAATATTAGTCAAAACGATATGGGTAACTAATATCTAACATTCAAGAGTGCAAGGAAGACCCCTTGTGTGTTGCCCAAAACAGCCACCACAGTTGGTCCTAGATGACTGCTGCTGCCATTGGGCAGAAGCTCCCATTACCTTGACCCTTGCTTCATGCCATTACATTCCTCACAATAATAACCCTTTACTAATTTAAAGAGGATACATTCATTATAACAGAGCACTAACAGCTGGCATCTATAGCAATATAAGTGCACTGACTGAAAGCCCGTGTAGAGCTCCCAGTCAATGTCATTCATGCTCACTGCTGCTGCCGAGGCAGCAGCCCTGTTCCCTCTCTTCTTCAATTTCTAAACTTGCAAACCCCAAAGGAAAGTCTATACACATATTTATAAAACAAACTAAAACCATACTTGATGATTAGTTTCATAAAATTACATTATTCAATCAAAATGGGCTGCCCAAGCTGCTATAGCAGCAGCTCGCGGATACCTGATGCAGTCTACTGCAGCTGCCAATGGGCAGCAGCCCTTATTTCTTGGCTCTTGTTTTGATGGCTTATAACTTGCATTTAGTTAGTTTTATATGGGCTGAATCTTAGATATTAAAGAGGTGATTCACTCACTTATTATAAAGAAATAATAGTTGGGCAATCCAGAAATTTAAAGGTGTTGACTGAGAGCCCAAGGGAAGCCCCCAGCCAACGCCTAGCACAACCACTGCTGCTGCCGTGGGCAGCAGCCATGCTCCAACCTAATCACTTTGCAATCTAATAACTTCTGATTCATTCATCGGATAACAGCAAATTTTAAAGTATACTATAAATTGCATCCAAGACTGCATTTACAGATTATAAACTCCCCATATTGGAGTCTTTAAATTACCCAAAACAGTGGTCAAGAATAGCTTGACACACTAGTTTCCAACTTTCCATTTTGGCTTGACATTGAATTTCGTTTTAATCTAATATGCTTAATTTCTCTAATTATCATCATTTGAATCAATCCCAAACCTTGTTTTTATCTAATATTCGATGTTTAATCAAAACAGTCCACTTGGGACTTTTAACGAACACCTAGTGTGCACTGTTTTAAACTACTTGAGTCATAGCTATTTGTTTGTGTTATCATTCCATATTAATCTCCTTATAACCCCACAAAAGCACCCTATCTCCTTTACTCTATATCAGCCTCATAACAGACCAACACAAATCAAATTCAAGTATATTCAAGTAGTTAACAACTAACTAGTTTACTCTCTTTTCAAAATTCACTTCCTTTTGATTCAAATGTAATATGCAATATAACAGTCTCATCTTTGTTAATGAGTACCACTATAATCAATTGCTGACACTCCAGTTAAGCATACACAGTTAAGCAATCCATATTACTAACTATTTCATTATAAAACTAGTTTCTCCATTCATAAAGAAAACATAGCAAAGATGAGATATATTCTTTTACTTGTTTCCAATTTTAACCTTTGCTGCTATAATTCCCTTTGAAACTAGCTGGAATAGACAAGGATAAGAACCAACTAATTTTTCCTTGCAAGGGAAAGCTCGGTTGTAATTAGGTAGGGAAGAGTCTGGAATAATATGCTTAGCAAGGAGAGGAGTCAGTTGGGAAAAAGGAAGGACAGGGAAGTTAGTTGAAGTTCTTTTCTTAATTATTAATATATCTTTTCTTGCTTCCCATGTATAGCCCATCTGAGTTTACTAGTCTACATAAATTGTAGAGAGACAGCTCCTACTTGGTATGCATTCTCAGCTTATTTCTCATAACAGCTCATGCCTATATTTCTTTAATCACTTCCTCAGCCCCTGATTGCTGTTTATTTAAATTGTTGATTTACAAATATTCCCCAAATTATTATAATATTTTCTTATTTATATTACCTTATTTCCCATTTATAGTAAGATAATATATTAAGTGTAATAATTTTCTCATATTAAAACAATTTATCTTCTTAAATTATTTTAATATCCTTTTTAAGGTATATCATAATTTTTGTATACCCTACTATTTGCTTAACTTCCATATTCAATTTATTTTTGAATAGTTTACTCATACACAGTAAATATATATATATATATATATATATATATATATATATTTACTCTATCACAGATATTCACACCACATTGCACATATACACACATGTACCATAAATAATATTAAAATAAAAAATTTATTTACTAAATTTTTACTTTAATATTAATCTGAAAATTCAAGTTATTACAGTTGGCAAGTTGATAATATAAGTAAGAGTGAACTTGGTGTTTCATTTAATAATCGAATAAGTATTAGCACGCACATCATGTTATGTGACGATCTCACGCACATCATGTTATGTGACGATCTCATAGCCATGTACGTCCTAAGATAATGTGGCAACTCTTAAGGGGTAAAACATCACACATAACAGTATCTCGAAGCTTGCAACGGAAAATGTGACCAAACATTTCTAAGTAACCCACAACTTTATATTGGTAATCCTACAACATCATATGGCTCCGGGTGAGGCTCCACCTTTAATCCAAGTTTATTAACTGCGTTCTCAGAAATAAAATTAGTGCAACTCTCAATATCAATTGTAAGAAAGCATACCTGTCCTGCACAATTGACTTGTCTAAAAAAAGGGTTTATCTATATGGTTTTGAGTATTGGAAATTTTGTGATGATTTAGAATTGTCTGAAAGAAGCCTAGCAAATTTAAACACACATTATGAGTAAATAGGTGTTGTTTCAAGTAGACCCCCAAGTATGATTCAAAAGATACTCTTATAATATTGCATATTGCTAGTGATATGGAAATTGGAGTTGTATTAAAGATTAAGTATTGCTCAAATGAAGCATGGCACACTACAAGATCTACAAATCAAGAGGCACTACCAATTAGAAATTCAAGTTCCATAGAATTAAATTATCTACGTGATACAACATATATGAGGACTGTTTTGTGCTTAAGGCAAGTATTTTTCGCGTCTGACTCAACTAAACTAATAATCCAATAGTAACAAAAACAAACTTAATCTACCCAAGAAAATAATGTGTCCCTGTATAATAACAATATGCTGTAGACGGGAAAATTTAAATTAAAAAAAAATCAAAAAAAATATTTCAAATTTGTCACCTTCTCAGCTCCATTGATTATAAAATATCCCCCATGGTCAAACTTGCAATCACCTTTATTGACTCCATTCATCCAGCACAAATGAGATTTGACCATAACTGGAAGCCTCCCAATTATAATCTCCCTGCTATCCTTGTGAGAAACAGACTTGTCTAGATACTGGTCTTTTCCAGTTTTAAACTTGTCACTTCTGACTATCTTTTGGGTATATACCTAATAATTCAAAACACAACAATCAATCAGATATAAAATAGCTATACGGGCAACTGGAAAGAATGTTTCGGATGAGCAATAGCATCTTGTCACAACGTTCAAGATATATCTGCCAGAGTAGGCAGGGATTGAGGGTCCAATTCTTTCTTTTGAGAGCAATTGGACCAAGGAAATCAAAAATTCCGGTTAAGCGGAAATATTAAATTGATATAACAGCTATTATTTGAATTCCAGCTACATCTTCTCTATGTCAACTATACTAAAAGAGAAGAGCAATAAAGCAAGTAATTAAGGACGACAGAGTAAGAACATACACTTTATTTGCACTAGTAACCATAGTTATCAAGGTGACAAGTCGAGGCTAGGCGACGGCCTGGGGCTGGAACTTAAGCGCTTAGGAGACAAGGCGCCCGACTAGTCGTCGACAAGTCGTTAACAATGTAAATTTTATACAAATAAAATTATATATATTTAATATTTATATGAATATTGATATATTTATTTTTTTAATGATTTACCATATTCATAATACATGTACCATATCAAATCACAACAAGAAGTGATCAAAATCAAATCAAAATGGATAATTTTATTATCGTTGTAAACTTGTAATTTTTTGAACTTATACAACTTCAAATTATATAAATGGTGATACCTTTGTAATATTTAATTTAATTCAATATACTTTATTAAAGCAAGTTCTTTCTCTTAAACACAGAGAGCATAGGTATGCGTCTACTTAAGGTAAGAAGGGTATGTATGGAAGAACTTTGAAAGAGTAAAAATTTTGTTTTTTTTAAAATGAGTAGATTGTTCAGGTCTAGTTCTTCAGTTAGCAACCGGTCAACCTTTCCCCCTGTTCCAGACATTATTAACCAAGAAGAACACAGTTATGAAAACATTAATCAAGTTTTAAGTAATTGGAATATACCCAGTGTTTCTCCTAGAAAAATATATCAGTCAACCTTTCTTGATAATTTTAAAACTGATTATAATGTTAAAACTGTTGAACGTGTCTACGCCATTAATAAAGAATATGAAAATTGTAGTCTTTTGACTCTTGATGTTATTAAAAAACATAGTTATTAAAAAACATAGGAAGAAATGTTACAATTTTATTCACATAGGATTAATTCAAGTTGCAGTTAAGCCTTTAAATATTAAGGGAATAAATTCGAGTATTTATCTGTGTCTCAGAGATGCTCGTTTCCTTAATTATTTCCCTAGTATTATTGATATCATGGAATCAAGTCTGCATAATAGACCTATCCATTTTAATTGCTTTCCTGATTTCACTTTAAGCCTTAGTAATCCTAATTTAATAAAAGCTTTAACTTTAAACATTAAAACAGCAGGAGAAATTACTCAAATGATTGAGGATTCTCAGGCTCTGGCTTTAATTTATAGAATTTATTATAAAACAATGAAAACAAATTTAAATGTTCATGCCAAAGATCAAACTGTTTTAATTCAAAGCAGTCCTAGTAATGTTAATGTTTAGACTCCAAGAACTATTCTTTGGAAGGACATTACTTTACCTAGTCAATGGATCTTACCCAGCGAAATACCTCAACAACCTGTTAATAACAGTCTGTTGAACATTAAAAATATTAAACAATTTTCTGATGGTACTGTCAAAGTAAGTTTTGAACGTACCAGAAGACCATTAATAATAGAAGAATTTACTAGTTCTTCGGTTCCTTCTCGAAGAGATACTGAAATTCTAAGTAGTCCTTCTATTTCTGATATAAAATTAAAGGGTATTTTAAAAGTCAAACTAGTCATCCTTGTTACACCACTAATGAATCTGTAGAAGATGAGCAAGATCTTTCTCCTACACCTTCAGAATTACCCACTCAGTCAGATTTTGAAATTCCTATTAATCCTCAGTTGAGAGTTCTTAACAAAGAATTTAAATTAGATTGGAAAAATCTCGTTGAAGATTTTAATTCCAAGTCTAATAAAGTTAAAAGACATGCCTTTCGTACTAATTATAATGAAAAGGATAGGAATAAAATTGTTAATAAATAGAAACAATTTGTTACCAATGAAAAGAGAAACATTCCTTTTATGATTGGTATGAAGAATATTATTCTAAATGTAATGTTTTAACTAAAAATCAGTGGATCAAGGAAGATAAGACAAAGGTGTCGTCTAGCCATCCTCCTTTAGAAACTGTTCTTTTATCAGTTAAAAACACTTCAATTATCGCTAGTCCTTTTAAACTATCGGATGGTTATAAAGATAAGAAAAAGATTATTAAACAGAATAATTTCACTAATCAATATTTGGCAACAATAGGAAAACAGTTGAATAAAATCGAAGAAAAATTTGATCAAACTGTTATTCAAAAACATGCTAAAAAGAATTATCAACCTTTATTAAGCCTTCTTGAAAATAGAGTTGGTCTGGGATTGCCTAATAAAGAGTCTGAGCTGATTAAAACTATTGATAAATTATTTAAAAAATTAACTCCGGGTGAAACCAGCGGAACTATTGCTATCATAAATCAGGTTGAAGAATCTGAAAGTGAGAACATTAGTTAGATTCAGATTTTAAATCTGAAACTGTTTCAATTCCAGATATTAATGATCAGCTAAATAAATTAACTTTTAATAAAAACAAGTATAACAAAAAATTGGTATACTAAACCTACTCCTCCAGACCTTCAGTTTGAAAAGAAAAATCTAGATAATCAATTTTCTGTTTCGTCCAATAAAATTTATGAATGGAATATTGATGGTTTAAGTGAACATCAAATTCTTAATAAATTAAATCATATGTCTATGGTAGCCAATAGTTATATTACAGCATTCAGTCATCTTTCACAACCTGATATTGTTGAAATATTAACTAATGGATTTACTGGTACTCTTAGATCTTGGTGGGAAAAACATCTCACAGAAGATTCTAGGTTAGCAGTAATTCATGCTGTCCAAATGGATGATGATGGTAACCCTATTTGGGATGATAATATTAGTGTTGGCCCTCCTGATGGGATAAATACTTTAATATTTACCATAACAAAATATTTTATTGGAACTCCTAGTAATATTACTGAAAGAATCTATGATCAGTTAAGTAATCTCACTTGTCCCACTCTAAGTGATTTTAGATGGTATAAAGATGTTTTTACTTCTCGAGTCATGATGCGTAATGACAGTAACAAACCTTTCTGGAAAGAAAAGTTTGTTAATGGCTTACCTAATTTGTTTGCTCACAAAGTTAGAGAAGAGCTAAGTAAAGATTTGGGATATATTGATTATGACAACCTTACTTATGGTGACATAATCAGTTATATTCAAAAAATTGGATTAAAAATGTGTATTGATTTCAAAATCGCTAAACAAGCTGGTAAAGATAAGAATAAAGCTAAATATGAGCTTGGAACCTTTTGTGAACAATATGATTTACCACCTGTTGCTTCCTCTAGAAGAAAGCATCGGCGTAAACATATTGAAAACCACAAAAGCAGTAAACATCATAAAAAACGATTTAAGCAGAATAAAATGGAAGATAATTATTATAAATCCAGTAAAAAACATAATAAAAAATCTACTAAGTCTAAAAAATATGATAAGAATAAAATCAATTGTCATAATTGTGGTCAAAAAGGTCACTATAAAAATGAATGTAAGATTAAACAAAAGTTATCTCAGTTAAATATCTCTAATGAAGATACTGAACAGCTTTTAGAATTAATAAGGATAGAAAATGACATTGACAGCAATGATTATTCTGATATTCCTTATTCTTCTAATAGCAATAATAGTAAACAAACAGAAAGTGAAGCCGATGAAGTCACTTTATGCATAGATAATTGCAGATCTGATTGCTGCAATAAAAGAATTAATGTTCTTAACAAAAAAGATGAAGAAAGTTCTTTGTTAATTGATTTAATCAGTAAAATTACAGATTCTGAGCTAAAGGATCAATATATGAAACAGTTAAAAGATTTGTTAATTAAGACCAATACTATTAAAAATAAGATTGTTAAGGGAAAAGAAAAACCTGTTATCAGTCTTAATAAGACCCTTGAAAGATTTAAAACTCCCGATAAAGAGATTACTCTTCCAGACTTAAATCAGGAAGTTAATAAGCTTAAAAAGATAATTTCAAATCTTAAAACTGAAATTTCCGATTTACGCAAAGCAATGACTAATCTAGCAGCTAAAGATTCGGATCTTCACATTTCTGAGTCATCAGCCGAGGATGATGATATTCCAGAATCCTCTAATGCTTAAGAATGAGTCACTTCTTATGGTTCAAGGTTACTCTTTAAAAAGATTAAAGGATATTACCATTCAAAAATGGTATATTCTAGTTAAACTAGTTATCGATAAAACTTTTACAATTGAGCTTCCTGCTTTAATTAATACTGGTGCAGATCTTAATTGTATTCAGGAGGGTTTAATCCCTACTAAGTTTTATAAGAAAACTAGTGAAAAATTAAGTTCTGCTAATGGTAGTAAGATGGAGATAAAGTATAAACTTCCCAAAGTTCATATTTGTCAAGATAATGTGTTTTTAAAACAAAAAACAACATTTGTTTTAATACGCAATCTGACAGATAAGATCATTTTGGATCTACCGTTTATATATCTATTATATCCATTTACTACTAGTAATAATGGATTAACCACTAAACATTTGGGTCAAAAGGTAGAATTTAAATTCATTACCCAACCCAAAGAAAGAGATTTGAAATTTATTCAAGATGAATCTATTTTCAAATCTTTAAATCTTTTAAATTGTAAAACTACTCAGTTAAAATTCTTAAAAGAAGAAATTAAATATAAACAAGTAGAAAATCTACTTACTAATAAAAAAATTCAAGAAAAGATTGAAGATCTTAAGAATTTTATAAATAAAAACCTTTGTTCTGATTCTCCTAATGCTTTTTGGCATATAGAAGAAAGCATGTTGTAAGACTGCCTTATGCTAAGGAATTCAAAGAACATTTAATTCCTACTAAGGCTAGACCTATACAAATAAATCATCAACAAATGGAGCTTTGTAAAAATGAGAATAATGATTTACTCAATAAAGGTTTAATTAAACCCAGTAAGTCACCCTGGTCCTGCCCAGCGTTTTATGTCAATAACGAAGCAGAAAAGGAAAGAGGTATCCCTAGACTTGTCATTAATTATAAACCTCTAAACAAAGTTTTAGAATGGATTAGGTATCCATTGCCTAACAAAGAGGATCTATTGTGTAGACTTAGTAATGCCACCATTTTCAGTAAATTTGACCTCAAGTCAGGATTTTGGCAAATCAATATTCATCCCAGTGATAGGTATAAAACTGCTTTTACCACTCCTTTTGGTCATTACGAATGGATAGTTCAGCCATTCGGTCTCAAAAATGCCCCCAGTGAATTTTAGAATATCCTCAACGATATTTTAAATCCTTTCAGTCATTTTATTATTGTTTATATAGATAATATTCTCATCTTTTCTAAGTCAATTGAAGAACATCACAAGTATCTGAATTCATTCTTCAAAACTATAAAAGTCAATGGTCTTGTTTTATCTCCTACTAAATGTAGTCTTTTCCATACTAGAGTCAAATTCCTAGGCCATGACATTAATCATGGTCTGGTCCGTCCTATTCAGCGATTTATTCAATTTGCAGATAGATTTCCTGATAAAATCATTGATAAAACTTCACTTCAGCGATTTTTAGGATCTCTCAATTATGTAGGTAAATTTTATAAAAATCTTCGAAAAATTTGCAAACCTCTTTTTCAACGTTTGCAAAACAATCCACCTCCTTGGACAGATGAACATACTTCCATCGTCCAACAAGTTAAAAAATATGTTAAGGTATTGCCTTGCCTTGGCATTTTCAATGAATATGCATTCAAAATTGTTGAAACCGATGCTTCTGAAGTTGGATTCGGAGGTATTCTAAAACAAAAGTTAACTCCCACTTCATCTGAACAGATTGTTCGATTTCATTCTGGCGTATGGAATTCTACACAATTAAATTACAGTACTATTAAAAAAGAAATCCTTTCTTTAGTTTTATGTATTAATAAATTTCAAAGTGATTTGTTAAATCAAAAATTTCTTGTTAGAATAGACTGTAAATCAGCAAAATTCATTCTTGATATAGATGTTGAAAATATTGCCGCTAAACAAACTTTTGCTAGATGGCAGGCTCTTTTGAGCATGTTTGATTTTGATACTGAGTATATTAAAGGTAGTGATAATTCTATTCCCGACTTTCTTACCCGGGAATTTATTAACTCAGGTACTCCTATTGTTTCAAAATGAGTATTCGAGGAGGTTCTTCTCATGGTTCGGGTCGCCCTTCAGGCCCTAGTAATCAGTTCAAAGGCTCTTTGGTCTCTCATCCAGTCAACCCAGTCCCTTCAGTGGATTTGGTTAATAGATATCATATACTTGGTTCCGTTCCAAGGCCGTATAATACGGTTTTAGCTAGTAAACCAGTCCCTATTGATCCATTTTGTTCACCCCAGCAAAATGTTCCTAAAGGTCAAAACTCACAATATACTCCTAATTATCAAGTCAATCTTTTTCATGTCGAAACAATCATGAAACCCAAGAATAATCCAATTAGTTTGGTTGCCCAGTTTTTCCCAACTGGATGGCATTTCCTTCCTCTTGCTCCTTATAAATCACTTACATTTTATAAGGACATCCTTTTTCAAACTGAGTCAATTGTTATTAAACCCATCTATGATAAAAATGATTCCTCCAAATTCATTTTTCATTCACTTTATATTAAACAGATTATTTTTCAATCTGATTGGGGGAAACATCCTTCGGATCTTAGTCCAATTGCTAGTCAAAATTATTATTTTTGTTTCTATGATTATATTGAAGTTTGGCATAAGATTTTCCTTCATCAAAACAAAGCTTTCAACCATTCATGGTTTACTCAATTCGATCATAAATTCAAAAGTCAAATCTCCTTCTAGTTTATTCTTTGGTGGTCTCGTTATGGTCCTTCCTTCGATATTTTCCCAGATTTGCTTCAGTCACAAGTTCATCACTTTGCAAATCATAGTCAATATAATTCAAAGTTTGAAGGTATCCCCATACTGCTCCAGTTTTCTAGTAAATATAAGATTCCTTGAATTTTAATATGGCAGTATAATCTTCAGACACCAGTCATAGAGTCAGTTTTTCAGTCTCCTCAATCGTCCATTAATTCTGTGGCCAGTAAGGTCAGTAGTCAAGAAGTTTCCATGGTCACCCGAATTTTCTTTGTTAAATGGTGGGATAAATTTGATGTTAACAGAATTGTAGGTCAAGTTCAAAAAGAATATCCCTCCAATCCTATTAAATCTATCCCTGAGAAATGTTCTTCAAGTAAATCTAAATCTAAAGAAGTTCGTCCTTCTACCTCTTTAGATTTTTCAAAAATTAAAGAATGCTCTAGTCTTGAGTTACAAAAGTTAGCTCAAGCCATCCAAGATAGAGTCAATCAACTTCAAGAAGAAATTGAGGCAAGTGAGTGTTCGTCTTCTTCCTCCAAGAAAACCAGTAAAGCTGAAGAAGAAGATGATGATAATGACCCTTATGGCAGTATTAATTTGCAAGATGCTCAGGACTCGTTCGCCTAGTCATACTCCTACTTTCCCACCGAAAGAATCCTCCAGTCATATGCAGATGTTCCTGTTTGTAGTCAAAAGGCTCCGTAAATCGCGCCTCAATGCGATCAATCAGTTTGTCAGCCATATGTCAAAAGTGACCGAAAGATTGCTCTTCTAGTCAAAAGTAGTTTGTATTTTATTCACTTTTGTAATAGTAAAGGTCAGATTCGATTTGTAATAGTAAAGATCATATACTGTTTGTAATAGTAAAAGTCGGTTACTGTTTACTTTTGTAAAGTTTGTAATAGTTCTTTCTTATTATAAAAGAAAGACAGAGTCAGTTTGAAGAGCAGACTTCGTCCACCTCTTCTCCTCTCCTCTCTCCCTTCTCTCTCCTAATGTTGTACCAGTAAAGATTGTAGCTTGTGCTACTTTGGAAGTTATTTCTCTTGTACATATTTTATGATCTAATAATATTATGTTTTATTAGTAATTGCTGTGTTAATTTATGCGCCACCTACTCTACTTCCGCCTCCTAATGGTATATATATATATATATATATATATATATATATAATAGATTAATTCGTATGTCCCAAATAGGTTACATGTTTTACAGTTCATAAAGGTTTTGAAGTCTTGGTATTCTTAGCATATTAAGTTTATCAGTTCCTGGTCGTCTGGAGATTTGAACTTTGTTGTCTAATGTTTACTTTGTCGTTATACAATATAAAAGAACTTGAGCATATAAAGTAATGCAAAGAGTGAAAGAGCAAAATAATATATTTTACTTAGTTTATGTTCTCCCAAGTGCAGACAAACCTTAGTAGGCAGCAAAATTTGAAGCTAGTGGAGGGGCAACAGCTAGTGGAGCACGGGGATGTGTATATATATATATATATATATATAATATATATACACATATAAATATGTGTATGTGTATATATATATATATATGTGGAGCATGGGGATGTGTATATAAATAAAAAATATATATACGCATATATATGTGGGTGTGTATATATATATAAATTTTGCTGCCCACTAAGGTTTGTCTTCACGAAGTATCATCAATACCCAAAAATTTGCTCAATCACAAAGTCGCCCAAGTCGTCCAAGTCGCCCACCAAGTCGCCCGACTTTCTCCCCTCTCACCAAGTCGCCCAGACGCCTTCCCAATATGCACCGATTGGACACCTAGGCGTCACCTAGGCAACGCCTAGGCGACGACTTGATAACCATGCTAGTAACCATTGATTAGTTTGCTTTTCCAATTAGCATGTCTCAAAGAAGCACCAAAAAAAGGATAATCAAAATAGTGAACAATGAGACAATGAACAAGGTCTTGGGTTTAAACTGTACAGAATAACTAACAGCCAATTGTGCATAGATTTTTCAACTTCAAACAATGATCAAATTGCAACTTGTCCGACACTTGGAATAATAAATTTACAGAAAGATTAGAAGTTTAATCTGGTCTACCAATTTTTTTTCTAAAACAAGTTACATAACACCAAAGGGTTTCATAGCAATAGCATTAACATTGTACGCCAATGTTAATAATGCAATTCAACTTTAAGAACCAGTTAGCACTTGTGAATATCATAGAACCCTTAAGGATGTCAAAAACTCTAAATACTTATGACTCACTTTTCACCAATCTTTACCAAGTTAAAACAATAACTAATCAACATGAGATAGGAAGACCATATAGATAATGAACTACAAGATTTAAAAATGATTGATAAGGAGGGGAAAAAGACAAAAAATATTTCCAGTTACACCTCTTCTAATATTACCTGAAAATGAACCTGAACTTTCATCCTGGATGAATATGTCATATTCTGAAGCCGAGCATGTCTAGGCAACATATCCACAAACTCTTTACCATTATCTGATGAAAAAATTTCGCCCGTAAAAAACTTTGGCCGCTCAAGGGTGACCTTTTCAAACTTCACTGATGCATATCTCCATTCACCTTCACCCCTTTTAGATGGATCGAACCCAGGCTCAACTGTAATCTCACCAACTGAGTCAAAAACATTCTGGATACCATTTTTAACGAACTCGTTATACGATTTAAGCTGGTGACTGATCAGACCATATTGTTCGAAAAACGATGTTGCTGCTTTTCTACAAAAATTCTTCAAAAACTCTTCACCCAGATCTCTTACAGTTGAATCCATAAGATAGTCACCATCATTAAATAAATCATCTATGTCCATGGTATCTGCACCCATTAGCTTCGAAATCTCTGATGAGAAAAAGGACTTAAAATTATGCAATATACTTTCATTCATAAAGTCAACAACAAATATCCTACAAACTACAATACACGCCATATAAAATATCTAACATCAAGTTACAACTAAAATTAAGTGTAGTGTAGTGTAATGCTTGCTAAGCATTTATAAATTGTTTCACCTTACATTTCTTTCCCTCACTCTTTCAAGCTCCAAACGAAGCCTAAGGTAATGCTCAGCACTGCTAGCCTTTCACAAGTAACTTATGTTGTTCTTTGAGCCAATTAGAAATCACCAGCAACTAAGACTCATTCCAGAGACAGTTTCACGCTTGTATCAAAAACCCATTGACCGTTGTGCAATAATCCACAAACCCATTGTCCAATACCCAAAAGAAACAAGCCAAGCTCGATCTTCTATTATATAATTTTTTACAAACCCCCAAAAAAAAAACACACGGAGTTTCACATTAGGGTGTGTACCATTTCTACCCCTAAACAATATCCAGTGATTTCCCCTTCAATTTCTCAACATTATTAACCAAAATAAAATATATATACCTTGAGACAGAAAGAAACCCCAAATTCTAAACTCCAACCAACATATTTGCATGGAGCAGATTTTTGGTAAATCAAATCGTAAATTTTACTCCCCGGAAGGGCAAACTTCTTCAAATTAAACACAGTTTTGACATATTAGTTCACATTGTCTTTCATCTAAAAAATCTTTAAAATGCATGACATTATGTTCAACTAGAAACGGTCAAAGTTCAAATATAAACATACATATATGTATACAAATATGTAAATATATATAAAGAGAGACTTACATAAGCGCTAACTCAGTTCATTAGGAACTACCCCCTGTTTCACCCACAAGTCTACAGGGTTTTTGAAGCCCTTTTCACTCGATTCATTTCTTCCTCTCCCTCTCAGTGTCAGAGTCTCACCTAGAATCGTGCAGGGCAAAAGGGGCAGAAACTTAGAGATTTTAATAGCTCTCGATACCACGGTAAACTTTTTGTTACATATTGTACAATACCTGATAGGGCAATATCAGCCCAAGAGAACTTGGTTTTTATGTCATTTAATTTCATACTTGTATGGCATGTTTTTTTGGGGAAAGATGTAAAAATGCCTCCGACGTTTTTCCCGATATCTACCGAGCACTTTATACTCTTTTTTCCAAAAATGCCTATAACGTTACAATTTCTGGGTCGAATGTGCCCCTCCCGTTAACAGAGATATCACGTAGACAAACGTGATTGACAGCTGAACATATTTTGCTGACGAGGCTGACACCTAACAAATTTTTATTACCCAAAAATTCATATCCATTTTCTCTCACTAAAACCACCATTCTTCTCAGATCTATACTCCGAGAGGAGATCTAGCAGAAAACTAAGAAGGTGAAAATTCTCTCTCCAATCACGAAGAAAAACAAAGACGACAATAACAAAGAGAATAAGAAAGATGTTGACGGAGATGAGAAAAGCAAAAAGTTCAGCGATGTGTGTGTAGATTTCATATCTAGCAGGGAAGACCAAATCTAGTGGGGAACAGGAAGGGGAAACATGTGCGACAAGGGTCCGACGAGGGAATGAAGGTGGATTTGATTTGCAGGAGGTGGATTTTGATATGCAGTGGTGGATTTCAGAGAGTCCGATGAGGGTCCGACTGAGAGCGACAACTACGCAAGTTTGGGGATTCCTCCGTCCAAGGATTTCGTCGTCTCCAACTCTACCACTGGCTAGATCTTGTGAATCAGTTATGTAGGTGGTACGATGGAGCAATGGTGATAAGCACAATTTCCTCTAATTTTGCATCTTTTGTTTTCACTTGTTCTCATCTAGATGGATAGTAAGCATTCAAGAATGATAAGTGTTGTGTGATGTTTGCACCCTTAAAAATCTTTCTGCAGATTGTGAAGAATATTGGGGGGGCTGAAAGAATAGGTATTTTGTTGCAGTGGAAAATGGGTGTTCTAATTGATTGTTCATAAATGTTTCTGTGCAGGATAAATATTACAGCATGAATGAACTACAAAGTATGTTTTGGGACATGGTCCAAAGTTGAGTTTCCCAAGTGGCTTAGTTCCCCTCAACAGCATGAAAATTGGTTCAGTTCTCCGCAACAGCCAGTGTATGAGTCTGCTCAATGGTTTTGTAGGCAGTTCCCTCTTGATGATTCAAGAAGCTCAAAGGGGCTCGAAGTGAGACAATACCTGTTTCGAAAAAAGGTTCTCACTTACAGGTATAAGGTTTGAAAATGTATGGGATGAGCCAATTTTGCATATGATAGTCGAGCTTCAAGACCATATTATTTATACAATTGAACAAATACTTGTCATTCATACATTTGAAATCCAAACCTCTCAATAATCGAATATTCAATTGCTTTTGTCTCCTACTATGCGTACAAGTACTCTTTCAAACTAGACAACATTTTCTAATACAACCACCATTACTACTGTAAAGGGTGTAAGACCCCAAATTTATGAATAAAGGTTTAATTTTTTTTATATATTATTTTAAAATAGTAAGGTGTTGAATTGATAAATGTGGTAAGTTATGGGTAGTATGTGCAAATTTTACAAAGTAAGCAAGTAGTTATAAAATATACGTTGTGTCGGGGAATATTCGTTTGGTCGAGGAATATTCTTTTTGTCGGAGAATATTCGTACGACGGCGCAGTCATTGGTGGACCCCACAACGGAATGAATGTCGAATATAGAAAGCGACAGAAGTAACTTTTTTATAAAAATAACGGCAAAATTTTTACCGTTAAACTGTTGAAATACCCGGTGGTTAAAATACAGTAATACGCAGTGTTGCACAGTAGCACATGGTATTGCACAGTATTTTCGAATTATTGGTTCTTACGTAAGAAGTCACTCATTCAATAATTGTTACAGTAATTACTGTTCAATATTTTATATTATTGATCCAATAATTGCTACATTAATATTTTATATTAGTGATTCATAATTGTCATTGCACAGTATTTCAAATTATCAAACCAATAATTTATATTATTTGAATAATATTATTAGATAGCATTATTGACAATGTCTAAAAAGTTCTGTCGAGGAAAGGGGTTAGGTTATATAATTGCGCGCTAATGAGGAGAAATCCTTATGGGAAAGCCGCCTCTTTCCTGAAAACGACCTGATTGTCAATATTGTAGTTCTGTAATATTATTCATGAATAATTAATTGTTGATATATATGATAAGGAAATATTTATTCAATGTGGATTTAAATGGAGGAATTTTTAGCATGTGACAATTGTTGAAAGTAGGTATTTTATCTTTTCGATAAAATAATTCATTCAAATATATTATTATAATATTACATTATAGTAGTATGATGTGATTATATAATAGTATGATTTTTATAATTTGAATGGTAACATTATTATAGTAAATTCATGGTATAAAAGTAAAATGAGGTAGAAGAGAACAAATTGAATTTGAATTTTTATGATGTAAGCAATGATGTCATCGAACGATGAGGTAAGTAATGATGTCATAGGATCGATGATGTAAGCGATGATGTCATAAATTATGGCAAAAAGACTATTTTACCCTTACTCTGCCAAGCCTATAAATAGAAACTCATTTCTTCATTATTTCTCACCAATTCACTAAAGCTATAGAGAGAGAAAGTATAGAGAGAAAGAAGAAGAGTATTCTGGTTTTACACTAATGCAGTCTCCAAATTTTTATTAAGGTAAGGGGTATTATTTCTTTCGTATTCATGAAGAGAGTTATTTTCTTTCAATACTCGTAAGGGTTGTTATTCTATTTTTTATTATTCTGTTGGAATAACCTGTCTACGCGGACTACCGCATGCATGGTGAAATCCTGTTATTATTCCATTCTTTATTATTCTGTGGGAATAACCTGTCTACGCGGACTACCGCATGCCTGGTGAATAACCCTTCGTATTCTTTTGTTATTAAATTGTGGAAATTATCTGTCGGCGTGGACTACAGCCTGACGGGTGAAAATCCATTTGCAGTTTCGTATGTTGTTTCATTTCAGATTCCTAACTCTAAACTTACTACGGTAAGTATTGCTTCTATAATTCCTGAAATGATCAGAAATTCCTTGAGTTTTGCGCTTCATCTAATATCATTTCACTGGAATATTGGTCTGAACTTTCTTGTAAAATTTTTATCTTTTCGTGTTGAGTTACTATTCACGAGTTACTATTCACGAGTTACTATTCATGGGATACTATTTACGGTAAAAAAAAAATTCCCCAAATTATCTTTGAGTGGATCCAGGTTTTGATCTTTATTCTTGAACTTTGGAAAATTTCTCTAATATTTATCCTTTATCTCACTGGATCCGTTATTCATATTATTTTTTTCTCATTCTCAGTTCTAAATGGTGATATAACTAAATATCTTTGGCCTGTAGTGAAAAGATGAATAATTACGTGATGAATATATTTAGCCTGTAGTGCAAAGATGAATGATTACTTGATGAATATCTTTGGCCCGTAGTGCAAAGATGGACAGGTGTTGAGATGAACATGACCAACTGGTGATACAAATGAATATCTTTGGCCCGTAGTGAAAAGATGAATATTTGATTCGAGATGTATATTGATTGATGTTACAGGGATAAAATATTGATGATGGACTTTTAAATCAAAAAAGATAGTAGACATCATTCTCTACTTAACTCTTCTACTGAATTGTTATTTTCGTTGCAGTTGTTGATCTAAAACTTGTTGTCCATAATATTTTATCTGATTTATTGAAGGCTAACGATAATTTATTTTTCATTATCTTAGTCATAATATTCTTTACTGGGTTAGTTGAGCTCACCTTTTTCTTCCATTTTTCTCTTCAGAATGAATTTGAGTGTTTATATTTCGTATCATATACGATTTGTAATGAAACTCACAGTTTGTGTGGTCGTATTTTGCACGACCGTATGTTATAAAAGATTGTATTTGGATTCTGTACCATGTATTTGGCGACTTAGAATGGGTTGAGTATTGAACCTATTTTGGGGGCGTCACAAAGGGAACTTGAAATATCAGTAGCAGTAGCAGATCATGAAGCTTTAGAGCTACAATACTTCTCCTTCCTCTCATCCATCACCATCTGCCTGTATCCACACTCTGTGCTACAAAATGCGTTTTCCCCTGTTTTTATCAAAGAGCATGATAAGAACAAGTACAATCTATTTAATCCAATCCCAAAATTCTTAATACACAAGGCTTTTGTGGCCTAAATTTGAGTTGTATTTTCATTGTATTTGGCTGATGTTTGGCTTTGGGTGACGAAATCATTGGATAGGTATGAGAGATCTGAGAAGTGAATATATTGGATTTGATTATTTTTTTATTGTATTATTTCAATTAATATTGTATTAGTATTATTTTACTCTCTCTCTTCATGCCTCGTCAGCAAAATATGTCCAGCTGTCAGTTACGTTTGTTTACGCGTATCTTTGTTAACGGGAGGGGCACATTCGACCCAAAAATTATAACGTTATGGGCATTTTTGGAAAAAAAAGTATAGGTTTCTCGGTAGACATTGGGGAAAACATCAGAGGCATTTTTGCACCTTTGCCCCATGTTTTTTAGCAGTGTTTTAAAACACGTACCGACCCGGCCAGTTCACCAACCACCGGGAATTAGTTTTATGTTGGGTCCAATTTGACCCGATTAAATTAGTTTGGTCAAAATTTGAATTGAATAAGTTGAATCACCGGTCAGTAAAATCAGTTATGACCTAGTTTTTAATTACTATTATTTTAAAAAATGATATCAAAAATATTTTAGTATTAAATTTAATCACTTTTAGTAGTATGAATTCATTATATTTTAATTTATCAAAAACTAGATATTTTAAAATTTTATTAATTATTAATAGTATATATCTTTTTAGATATGTGTTAACGCCAAGATCCGTGTGATGCCCCCAAATTCGGATTCCCTAACCTCGGGTTTGGTGCTCACGATCCATCATTTATATCACATCTAACTATCCATCCATTGATGAATTACAACATACATACCATTACTTAATACAACTTATAACAATATCTCATGTTAACTAAACTTGACATAACTTATATACCCTTAGCTATTCAAAAGGTTTACATAATTAATTTATATTGTAACGCCCGAGAAAATCGAACGTTTATATAAATGAATTTTATTTGATTTATTGAATAAAATTTTGATTATTTGTTTATTCAACTGAGTAAGCTAATCGTAGGTCGTTCTATGACCTAGAGAATGCAGAAATGAGGAAGATTCTAGCTACGTGCTAGAAATAACTGATATGAATTTATAAGGCGAAAATAAAAGATTTTCAAGAATAAAAATATTTCTGGAAAAAGACGAAATAGGCACTATTCAACCCTAAGTGTTAGGGTTTGACCCTAAGGGTTAGGGTTAGAGACCCTAGACCATTTTGAGAGTTCGGAATGTCAGAATGACATTCTGTCAAAAGATTTGACGGTAATATACCGTGAAAAGTTAAGTTAGCCAAGAAAAGTTTTCTCAGGAGGAAAAGTACGAAAATCACTATTCATCCATTTCTGAATGGGAATTTATTTTGAAATTCCGATAAACGCGTAATGATAGGATTTCAAGGCAAGGTGAAATATGTAATAATAATTCACTTATGGCTCACAAAGTTTTCGCGTAAGGACTTAAAATCCTAAGCGTTAGGAAAAGTAAATCAATGATTTAAATTGATTACGTATAATAGCAAATGGTTATTATACGAAAGGAATACGCGTATAATATGAAATATTATGCGAGTGTAATACGAGGTATTATACGAGAACTAGTACGACGTATAATATGAATTTTATACGGAGTAAATACGTTGAAATGAATTGAATTGGAATTAAAATTTAATAAGTTAACTCGTGGGTCAAACCATTGGGTAAACGGGTGGGTTTAGCCCATGGTTCAACCCACAACCCATGTTGACACATGGGGGGACATGTGAGAGCACAAGGGGAGACATGGGTTGGCATGTGCTAGCACATGGGCTCTAACTTGGTGGGAAAGAAAGGGGAGGAGGTGGGAATAGTAGAGGAGGTTGGGCCTAAATGACTATACTACCCCAACTATTGCCAATTCTATAAAGAAGAGAGCTCCCTTTCATATTTTCATTGTTTGAGAAATCCACCAACACCTAAAGAGAGATAGAGATGGAGCTAGTTGATAATTGTGAAGTAACTTCATTTACCAAGAAGCTAAGAAAGACTTTGAGTCTACATACTCATTCAAGCAAGAACCCTAAAGGTATAACCATAAGAAACAATTTGTAATATCTTTTCTTTCAATAATAATTTTGATAGAGAAGTGATTAAGGGATGTATGACTATGAGGGAGTTATAAGGATGTTGTAATGGTGAATTAGAAACCCTAATAAGCCGTGAATGTTAAGACTAAGAACTCATTAAGAATAAGCAAAGGAACTTAATGAATTCATATTAAATGAACCTGTTAAGCCATGAAAACTTAAAAGTTTTGAATGACTAGAATTAGTAATAATCAGCCATGAGATTGATTCCCATTGGTTTGAGCTAAAAATGATAAAGAACGAAGATTCGACGAAAGTTACGCAATTAGACGATAATCGTCGAAAACGTAAACTTCTCAGATTAGAAGTCAAAAGTCGTCGTGTGCATCAGAAACGATGGTTTTTGATTGTAACACGTGTAATTAGGTAAATAAGACTTGCGAGAACAAGAACGAACCAATTTCGACTTAAAACGAAGAATTGAGCGTCGAACGTTCACGAACGTTTAACGAAAACGTAAAAATGGACTAATCGGCGAATTTCTCACCAACAAATTCAGAAATGAATTTCGACTGGATAGGATGATAGAGCATATCATTTGTGAACTATTGGCTTTGGAACGAGCCAATTTCGAGTTATAACGGTCACGTTACGAGCTCGAAAATTTCAGAAATTTTCTAGACTCAGAAATTTTTGTTGAGATTCAGGGACGGCGCCGCCGCGGCACCGAATAAGCATAAACCGACGCCGCCGCGCCACTTCGGGGAGAAATCTCTGTAGGGCTATCACCGCAGCGCCGCCCAGCAAGGCTAAGCTGGCGCCGCAGCGCCAGCATGGCAGAAAGTTCTGACATTGCTAGTAATAACTTAACCTTTTGTATATCAATTAAGGGGCTAGTAAGTGATGAATGTACACTGGTTAAACAACATGTTTAACCAAGGGTTTATAAGAATTAAAAGTTAACTAAACGTAATTGAACTTAAGTTTTGGAAACCATAAACCAAGATTAAGTTAAGGAACAAGTGAAGTCTCATTTATCATCATGATTAGTGATGATCTATGAGAGTTCGGTATATAACATAGGATTGTTAATAAGCCGTAATAAACGTTAAGTAACTTGAACGAATGTTATTAGTTTAACAATTCAATTAAGTTATACAAGAAGGAAAAGTTAGGATACACATTGTATATCGATTATGAATTCTCATTGGTATACTACGTGTTATGCTTTGTAGACATTGTAAAGACCGAGTAGACTACGTGTAAGGATTAGAAGACGCAAAGGCAAGTTTCCTAACTTTGTTCATACGCTACTATGAATGCAAGTTTTCTAAACTCTTGTCTATACGTTATGGTTGGACAAGAGGTCATTGTGCATAATTGCTTATGCATGAATTGTTATTGAATAGTCGATGCCATTTGATTCGGCTAGACTGAGACTTAGCATATTTTGGTGGGTTTTTCCACAAATCTTTTCAAAATACATACAATGTTGTGATCCTTTGCCAATTGACTGGTACGGATTCTCAGGTAAACCTGAGTAGGAATAAAACAAAGGTTTTAAACGTCGTTAATTCGACAGGCATGTGAGGTTGCCACCAATTAAACGTAAACACGTTTAATGTATGAGTGTTGATCAACATAGAGTACTACAGGCTGATCACCTGGATGTGCTCGTAAGCTATATCGAACTTATGGTCTTCGTGCCGGGTTGTTCCTTTTATGAATGAAAACTAAAATATGGTTTATGGTCGTTGACCGAGATGGATTTTGAAGAGGCTATAAAGTCTTTGGGAATGGTTTTAAAGGAATCAAAACGATATTTTGATGATTCTTAAGTACTTCATAACTATTGTATAGTTATTGAAGACAAGATATATGATTCTTGATTTTGTGATTTCAAGATATAATGTTTAACTTGCTGAGCTGTTTATGCTCATTCTTGCTTAAAACTAAATGATTTCAGCTAAGAGCGAACGGACCGAAGGATCCGATAAAGACAAAGGAAAGTTCAAGCTGGACAAATAGTGACCTTTGTAATAGTATAGTATTAGTATTGTAATTACTGATAATATGACACAGAACAATGTATTGGTTACGAATACTTGGGAAGGGATTAATAGAATGTAATAATTAGTAAACTTATACATTGTTATTGATGTCTTCAATGGAATGTATGAGCAGATAGTAGCACCATGTAGCACCATATCCTGGGTTTGAAGGTACCCGAATTTGGGAGCGTCACATACATAGTGTAACATAACAATTAAAAGTCAATAATAACTACTCCTGAGCTTTGCCTTTGCCTTTGTCCCTGTTAGAACCATCTGCTACCTCGGCTTTAGCTGAAATATTTTATTTAAGCAAGGGTGAAGTTAAAGCGTACAATAAAGGATTTATATCGTGAACAGAAGAGTCTAACATTTATAGAACTTCAACAATATTCATAAGATTTCGAAGTAGCTGAATAATAAATCAATAACAATAACAAGACTTTTCTTGAATTCCATGCTAGATAACATATCAAGGATGAAATAGTAAAATTCTTTCAAAATTCAATAATATTCAATTGACTAAGAAGTTTAGCAATACTGCCACAATATTCAATAAAGTGGGATATTCCCAAATTTTATGATCACAAATGGATCATGAACTAATAGAGGAATCATTAATTATTAAAATTAATTTACCTCAAGAATATAAGTTAGTTATAAAAACTAAACTATACTCTTCTGCAAGTACATGAAGTGATCAGCTCCATTGTACCCTATATTATGCATAATACTCAAAAATAGCACAAGGGGTCAGATGTCCGACAATAAAGTTTGTTCATCTCAGTCTTACATCATGAGTCTGTACCACAATACTATGGTTTGGATTGCTTTTAAAGAAATACTGTGATTTCAACATATAATATCAATATTGATCTAGCCGAAATCAATGACATAGATCTTCTAATAAATCAGTTCATAATAAATAAAACGTTTAATGATTTAACAAATATTAGTCTTGCCAAAACAAATAGCTGAGACATGGCTCACAAATAGTTCAAATAATAGAACATGAATCAATTGCACTATGTGCGAATAACAATAATCAGTATGGAGGTGAATAATTAACAATAATTATTCACTAATCATACTTTGAATTTAATAGCTCAAGTTGAGTTAGAAAACTTGTAATAAATGCGAATATTCAATAATAATCTTAGATGTGGAATAATCAACAATAATTATCCACTAACATGCTTAAAAAATAATAACTCGAGTTTGAGTTAAAGAAACTTGTTTGATCTATTGACTACTGCTATACAATTTAATTTATCTTCTTTATTGTAAAGACCTATTATTGTTAGGATTGATCTTGCAATCAGTAAATCGCATTATACCTCATAATAAATTTACTTTATAAGTAAATCATCTAACATTTAACCACATAATCAAATACAAGATAACACCTTAATACCATATGTATTCACAATTCTAAACCTAGCACACATCGAGTCTTTAACAGTGTTTAATACAGTATATTGAGTGGTTTCCCACAAACTGTTGGGTTTGTACGAAATTATGGTGCAATCAAATTGCAAAAATTAGCGGAAGCATGATATATCAGAGTTTAAAACATTTCTACAAAACCATTACCAGAATCATCCTTTATGCAAATTATTAATTTAAAATGATAAATAAGAAGTTATGGAATCATACCCTTGTAGAACGAAGCTTCCACATGTATAAGTTCAACTCCTTGTTCGTCGCGATCTCTTTGAATATTCGGGGTAGATTCCTTCCTTTGATCAACCTTAGTCACCCAAGTGTTTGGCCTCTAGAGGTTATCCACCAAGGAAGATGAATTATCAAGAAGGAGGGTAGTTGGCTAAACCCTTGTTTTCTATTCTCTCTAGAAAAGGATTACTCTCCAACAATTGGAATTGCATCAACTGAAATCTATTATAAGACTCCTCTTATATAGATATTGGTCAACCCTTCTAATCCTATTAGACATGGGGTTTCATTTAATTAATTAAACTCCTTTAATTAATTTAGGCTACCCACTACATTGGGAATAATTAATTAAATTTATTTAATTAATTTGCCTCCTAATCTTATTAGGAATAAATGAGAGTACTAATATTAAATTAATTCCTAAACTCCTTTAAAAATTAAAATAATTGTAATAATATTAATAAGACTCCTCTTATTAATTTATATTTAATATTTCTAAAATATTAAATAATAAACATTAATCTATTTAATTTATTCTATCACCATAGATTAAATTAATTACACTTAATGCATTATCACGATTATGCCATTACCTTCTTAAATAATTTTTCTTCCTTTTATGGTGTGACCCTTTAGGTTCTCCATATTAAACCGGTTGTGAATAAATCAATTAGAACAATTCTAATCTTATTTAAATAAATAAATTAAGCTAATAATCTATCTAAATAAATAATATTTATTCTACAATAGGGATAAGTCTCCCTAGCGATCAATGACTTTTCAGATAATATAGATTTCAACATTAATCATAAAAGAACATGTGAGTAAATAGTTACCGTACAATTCAATCCTTCCACCATACAATGTCCCAATTAAATATAAGACATAGAATTACTGTCAAGTCTTATGTTATTTAATTATATGTATTTTGATTAGAAAATGCACAACTCCAAATAATGCAAGATAGAAATTCCTTTCTAATTTCATTCTGCCTTGGCCAAAGACTACTGGGTTGTCATTTAACGAATCACATAGGACATATCTCATCTTTTACTAGAAGTGGTAGATTCTTTATTGACCATTCATTATCTCCATATGTAACTTATTACACCCAAGCATACCCTTTGATATACCCTAAGGGTTTTTAAGGAATAAGTCAAAGTATAATTCATTACATACAAGATACTATAATGATCTCAAGTCCAAGGATCACTTGTACTACTATCATTAAGAATTCTTATTGACAGGCAAGTTAAACTCCATTAGGTATTCCATAGCGAGTCACGTTCAGTGAACTTATTCTCCAAAAAGCACTTACATACTTGCTTTAGTGTCTCCACACAAATGACCATGAGATCAGTCATCCTCATCCAATGAGCAAGCAACATATGTACCAATCTATCTGGATTTACTAATCCCCATTTTAGTAATCCCACAATTGGGAACTATTTTAGTTTTTAAGCTTTCTAAGAATTTAGATCTCATTAGCATGATCTCATCATGATTCTAAAAGCATTGCTTAAAACTATGGATTATTTACATATTATAAAAACAGCACCATGTAGATAATTAAATGCCTTTAATAAATGAATAATTTTATTAATAAATAAATAAGATCGTCTCCAAAGTATATGCTTTATCATCATACATGATTGGCTTGTATGCATACTACTTTCATAAACAACCAACAAACTAGTTTTCCGTCTCGTCTACACTGTTCTTCACAGCGAGTTAGATCGGTAGCTAGTTCGTATATACCGCCGCTCCCTGAAGGAATCGTTTAGCACAGATACTATACATCAACCATTAAAGAGTACGATTATACCACTACTTTATCATATAACTTATGGTTTAACACTAAGTCTTTCATTTTATAAGTTCTTCTTAATAATCCGGTAAGCCGAATATCTAATTCAGCAACCTGGATTCAAACTGACCTCCAACCCAACAACCTGAATTATACAATCCAGCATTCTGGATTATCCAATCCAGCAACCTGGATTATCATACTATGTACCCAATTTAGCATATTGAATGCTCAATTACACTATATTCTTAAAATAACTTAACTTCTCTTTATTATTCATTTTAAACTCTCATTTAATATAATTAATTATTTAATAATATTTTATTCATTCCCAAGTATTATTAATCATTTAATAAAGTCTTTATTCACCACATAATATTATTAGCCATTTAATAATATCTTACTCATCTCATGATATTATTAATCATTTAATAATATTTTAATCCTTAAATAATATTATTAATTATTTAATAATATTTTAATCACTTAAATAATATTATTAATCATTTAATAATATTTTAATTTAACTTTAATCTAAATATTATTAATTACTTAATAGAATCTTAGTCTAATATTATTAATCATTTAATGATATTTTAATCATTTATTAAACTTATAAACAATTTATTTTAATTGTTTACACTTTACTAATTAATTCATCTAATCATTTTAAAATGCCATACACATAATATCTTATCTCAATTCACCAAAACCCCCATCAAAATCTGCACATTTCATATATAGGGTTTTCAAGCCATAAAATCCTATTTTTCTAATTTTTAACATCACATAATTAATTTATTCATAACTCAATCATTTATATGAAAAATACCAAAATAGCTCTAAAAATGTTTATTTACTGGGATTTGACAGATTATAACTACCTTATGAAAATATATTTTTTCATGGAATTTTTAAAATCAATTTACTATATTTAAATAGTCCAAAACAGCCAAATATTGTTACATTTATCATAAATCAAAATTTTGTCCAATAATTCTGAAGTTTACAAAGAATGTTCCTGTTATATATATGTGCTTCTAGTAAAAATTTCATAATTTTTGGAGTTAACCACAAAGAGTTATTTGGGTGTACTTTTGAAAGTAGTCCTTGGCTGTAACAGCCATAACTCTCATTTTACATGGCCAAAAATTCTCAAATTTTTATAGGACTCACATAACTTCTCATATTATTTCTCCAAATATTTCCAAAAATTTTAAAGTATAAAATGTTGACAAAATAGTCCCTATAAGTGACTGGTCAGCAAGATTTATTCACTTTTTGTTCACTATCCGGACTATTTCGACTAAAACTGACACCACGACTTGTAAACACATTGTTTTTAAGTGCTACCACTTGGGTTTAGTAGTTAACTTATATATCTAGTACCCCTCATTGACAGATCGCAAAAAGAAGTTATAGATCTCAAGTTATAAGCTTACAAAGTAGAAAAGAATTAGTGTTTTCTAACTTTTGAAAAACTAATTTTCATTTCTTGCTTTAGATCCAACTTTTGACACTCAAAAGGGTTAGATTTAAACATGAAACACTTTTAACACATAGATCTAAGGTTTTAGATCTCAAGATCATAAACTTTAGATCATCAAACATCAAACCAAAATAAAAGAAAATAATACTAAATTAAAGTTAAAATTTTTATACCTTTGCTTGATTATCTTTCTTTTTCTTCCTAGGGTTTGCTTAAAGAACTAGATGGCTTGTAAAAACTCTCCTTCTCCCTTCTCTCCTATGGCCGAAATTCCTCTTTGCTCTCTCTCTGTTGCTTTGTTTGTTAAGTTGCAAATGAGGAGAAAGAGAAAGAACATAAAATTTCTAATTGTTTGGAAGAAATATAGATATATAATATGTATGTCTATATCTTTTCCATCACTCTAGCTCTTTCTCTCTCTCTTAAGTATGTGATTACTTGCACTCTTGTATAAAGTGGTTGACTTGCTTGGAAGCTTGACATATAAGATGATTTGGTAAAGTTAGGTAAAGAGTTGGTAAGTTTAATCATTACAAGCATCCCCTCTTTCTTCTCCTATCCATAACCGGCAATGTGGCTCTTTTTGTCCACATTTTGTTTTCTTTTTAATGTTATATAATGCTTTATTAAATGTCTAAAATGACCCTTTTTAATTGGGCTAAAAATTTGGGCTTCAATTAATTTCTTTTGGGCTTTTAAATTAATTTTTTGGGCCATAGAAATTTAACATAGTTTCATAATTTTAATTTTTATCTTACCCTAATAATTTAATTAGGATTTTCTTTCAATCATTTGTAATTCAAATAATTACTCATATACATTTAATTCTATAACCCAATTAGACTTACTTTTAATTAAGTTATAAAATTAAATAATAGATATGTATAAAATAAATCTCTTAAGGTTAGTATATATTTTTAAATACTATCATTCTTCAATATTATAACCCTTAGGTTATTTAATTACCATACCTAATATATATATTAGGTTACAAGACTTTATTTTTAACTCTCTTTATATGCTAAATAAATATATACACATTATATAATATATATTTATTTAATCATTTACATAATCCACACAAGTCATTACATATTCCATTAATTTATTAACTTAATTAGCCCTAATTGGCTTGATAAGTTATTACTACTTATATAATCACTATATATAATTCGTATCAATAATTAATCACTTAAAGATTATAAATTATTTTAATTTACCATTCAAGGTTAACATTCAAGCTATGTTAATTTTTAACATAACTTATCTTACTCTCCCTTAATCATATTGATTAAGTTTCATCTTAGTTAATAAATAAATTAACTATCTAGCTTAATTCACATATTCACTTATATGGTTCAAGTACTTTCTAAAAAAAAATTATTCGTAAATATTTACACATATAATCATGTAAAATATCGGTCCTTATAGTTTTCCCTCCTTATAAGGATTCCGTCCCCGGAATCACTATTACCTTATATTCAAATTATGTCTATCCCTAGACACTTATTTATTAATCATTTAATTTTTTTTATTGAATTACTCTAATCGTATTTATTACTCCTTTTATTCTTTTCTAAGCCAATTCAAGGCGAAAAATTTGTGCTTAACTCAAGTCTCATTTGACTTGGCATAGCTCATATTTACCTGTTATATTTAGGAATCAACATCTTATTCACAATTGTAGTCTTTTAATATATTAAGCAACTTGTGCTTTCTCTCACTCTACTTTGGAACCTCTAAGGGTTACCATAGATCACATGGACATACTCATGTTCTGATACTTTTTATAATTGTATTATCGATTCCTTCATTTCTATATATACGCGATACTAATCTGTGACTCGGATCCGTAAAGGAATATCTCTTTATAATGATATCTATCAAATAATACGTACGCAATTTATATTAGTAATTAGAATTTTACCTGGAACTACTTCCTTTGCAGCCATTGCGTCTTGAACTGTCATGTTAAACGTGCGCACCGTCGATATTCCCGGCTGAGCAGGTCCTTTGATTGTCAGTGTCCCACTGCTATTTCCTCTATTGTTGCTTCCTCTCTCTGCATTCTTCTTTGGACAGTTACAAATTTGATGATTTGGCGATCCACACGAAAAACAACCTTGTATCTTCTTTGGACTGGGACAATTGGGAGAGATGTGTCCCTCTTGTCCATAGTTAAAACACACTCCTTTTCCCTTCAAACATACTCCTTGGTGATTTTTACCGTAAACTGCACACGGCTCACCTCTCTTCCTACTTTCTCCTAACTTGTTTCCCGATTGGGTGTTGTCGTTCTACTTACGCTTGTTGGAGTTACTCCCTCCACTACTACCTCATTCATTCGTCTTCTTTTTCTTCTCCTGATGATACCTGATACGGCTTCACTTCCTCCTTCGGCGATGATCGCTTTTTCCAATAGAGCCGAAAATGTATTAATCTGCAAAACAACTACCTTGCTAAATATCCCTGGCTTCAGTCCATTCTCAAACCTTCGCGCCTTTTGTGCCTCAGTGTCCACTCGTTGCGTAGCGAATCTTCCTAGTTCGTTGAATTTAGCGGCGTACTCTGAAACCAACATATTCTCCTGCTTCAACTCTAAGAATTTTACCTCCATTCTTTCCTGCATACTTGGTGAGAAATAATTCTCAAAAAATAATTCCTTAAACCTTGTCCAGGTTACTACTGCTATTCCGGCTCTAGCTTGGTTTGTCCCCCACCAGTAATTCGCCTCACCCTTCATTAAATAGGTAGCAAAAACTGTCCTTTGCTCCTCTGCTACTCTAACAATAATAAAAGCTTTCTCCATCTCCTTTACCCAAGTTTGGGCTTCTAGTAGGGTCTGTGGTTCCTTTGAATTTCGGCGGTCCTATAGCCTTAAAATCTTTAAACTTCGCCAATCTATTAGCTGGCCGATTTCTTGCTGCTGGTGCCCTAGTTTGCATAGCTTGAGCTAACATATCTATAAAGTTCTGTATTGGGTCTGCTTAACCTCCTTTATTATTCACCGATCGTTCCTCCCTTTGGTTTCAATTTTGTTATTTTGGCGGCATTATCTGATTAAATAAAGACTTACATTAATCCTTTGTCTTTATACCACATCTTATTAGTAGTATAATAAGAATTTAACACAAAATTTTAAACTCAGACCAATTCAGCTTACTGGATTAATGAATTTAGTTTGCTGAATCAACAAAATCAGCTTGCTGAATTAATGAATTCAGTTTGCTGAATTAACAAATTCATCAGATAGACATATTACTATTTTAATTCTCAAAATTTATTTACTCATTCAAACATATAATCATATCACTATATTCATATTCATATTCATTTAAATAGTACTTAGTACTTTTCATTACATAGCGCATTTTGCTAGAATCATTTAATATCCCTTTTTGCGACATAAGTCGGGATTCATTACTATAACTTTATACAAAAATTTGAGACATACAAAAGTTATCTTAATATTCATACAAAAGCAAGGATTACATTCATATAGATATATATTTACATATACCTACTCATCGTCTACGATACTATATTCCTAACATATTATCTTATTTCAAAAGATTCTACTCCTCACACTTAATCTTTCTTCCGTCCACTTCCTTCACCTGTCTTCTTCTTAGGATAATTTTTAAACCTATGACCCTTTCCACCACATGAAAAACATCCTATTTTCCTAGGTTTGGGACAATTGGGAGATATATGCCCTCATTGTCCGCAATTATATCACACATTCTTACCCTTCATACATTCCCCAAAATGCTTATTTTTGCAGTCAATACATGCATTCTTCCTCGGTGGTGAATTCCCTTGCTGGTCCCCTGAGTCACTGTCGTTGCCCCATTTCCTTTTATTATTATTCCCCTTCCCCTTCTTACTTACAACTTCAGTCGATACATTGCACTCAGCTCTCATACCATTAACTTGTGCCTTCAGATTATTTCGTTCTTATGTCATCTCGCTCAATGATTTTACCAACTGGTCATTTAATAATCTTTTCGCATTCCACATTTCCTCTAGGAAAAACACCTTATCCCTTAAATCTTGAACTTTCACTGATGCTTGTGTTGGGTTTATACGAAATCGTGACGCAATCAAATTGCAAAAATTAGCGGAAGCATAGTATATCAAAGTTTAAAAAATTTCTATAAAACCATTACCCGGATCATTCTTTATGCAAATTATTAATTTAAAACGATAAATAAGAAGTTATGGAATCATACCCTTGTAGAACGAAGCTTCCACAGGTACTAGTTCAACTCCTTGTTCTTCGTGATCTCCTTGAATTTTCGGGTTAGATTCCTTCCTTTGATCAACGTTAGCCACCCAAGTGTTTGGCCTCTAGAGGTGATCCACCAAGGAAGAGGAATTATCAAGGAGGGTGTTTGGCTAAACCTTAGTTTTCTATCCTTTATAGAAAAGGAGTACTCTCCAATAATTGAAATTGCATCAACTGATATCTATTATAAGACTCCTCTTATATAGATATTGGTCAACCCTTCTAATCCTATTAGACATGGGATTTCATTTAATTAATTAAGCTCCTTTAATTAATTTAGGCTTTCCACCACATTGGAAATAATTAATTAAATTCATTTAATTAATTTGTCTCCTAATCTTATTAGGAATAAATGAGAGTACTAATATTAAATTAATTACTAAACTCTTTTAGAAATTAAAATAATAATAATTGTAATAATATTAATAAGACTCCTCTTATTAATTTATATTTAATATTTCTAAAATATAAAATAATAAATATTAAGCTATTTAATTTATTCTATCACTATAGATTAAATTAATTATACTTAATGCATTATTACGATTATGCCATTACCTTCTTAAATAATTATTCTTCCTTTTATGGTGTGACCCTTTAGGTTCTCCATATTAAACCGGTTGTGAATAAATCAATTAGAACAATTCTAATCTTATTTAAATAAATAAATTAAACTAATAATCTATTTAAATAAATAATATTTATTCTACAATAGGGATAAGCCTCCCTAGCGATCAACGACTTTCCAGATAATATAGATTTCAACATTAATCATAAAAGAACCTGTGAGTAAATAGTTACCGTACAATTCAAGCCTTCCACCATACAATGTCTCAATTAAATATAAGACATGAAATTACTGTCAAGTCTTATTTTATTTAATTATATGTATTTCGATTAGAAAATGCACAACTCCATTTAATGCAAATTAGAAACTCCTTTCTAATTTCATTCCACCTTGGCCAAGGATTCCTGGGTTGTCATTTAACGAATCACATAGGACATATCTCCTCTTTTACTAGAGGTGGTAGATTCTTTATTGATCATTCATTATCTCCATATGTAACTCATTATACCCAAGCATACCCTTTTATATATCCTAAAGGGCTTTAAGGAATAAGTCAAAGTATAATTCATTACATACAAGATACTACGATGATCTCAAGTCTAAGGATCACTTGTACTACTATCACATTAGGAATTCCTATTGACAGGCGAGTAAAACTCCATTAGGTATTCCATAGCGAGTCACGTTTAGTGAACTTATTCTCCAATAAGCACCTACATACTTGCTTTAGTGTCTCCACACAAATGATTATGAGATCAATCATCCTCATCCAATGAGCAAGCAACATATGTACTAATCTATCCAGATTTACTAATCCCCTTTTTAGTAATCCCATGATTAGGAACTATTTTAGTTTTTAAACTTTCTAAGAATTTAGATCTCATTATCATGATCAACATCATGATTATAAAAGCATTGCTTAAAACTATGAGTTATTTACATAGTATAAAAACAGCACCATTTAGATAATTATTTGCCTTTAATAAGTTAATACTTTAATTAATAAATAAATAAGATCGTCTCCAAAGTAGATGCTTTATCATCATACATGATTGACTTGGATGCATACTACTTTCAATCTCCCACTTGAACTAAAGCCAATCGCCATGGTATCTCATACCTAACTTCTCTAAGTGACGATCAAACTGCTGTTGTGTTAAAGCTTTAGTTAATGGATCTGCAATGTTGTCTTGAGAGTCTACATTCTCCTCTTTCAATGATTTCTTTAATCAAAGTGCCGCAACACATGTTTAGATTTAAGATGAGACTTAGGAACTATTCCTAGTTCTGTAATGAAATTTTCATCCGAAACATCAACTTGCAGCTTCACTTACAGTAATATACTTTGTCTTTGTCACTAACCCATCAACTTTTGCTGTTTGGAACCTTTTCAATTTACTGCACCACCTTTTAAGGTAACGACTTAGCCTAAAGTGGATTTTGCTGTCATCTTGGTCAGTCTGAAAACTTGAGTCTGTTTAGTCCTCTAGTGTAATTCAGACTCATCATGTGATATGATGACATCCTTAATGTCAGTTAAGTACTTTAAGATGTTTATCATTGTCTCATAGTGATCTTCTCCAGAATATGACTGATCAACATCAAGTCTCGTATATTTTATTGCATACATGATAGTAACTCATGCGATCTCTCTTTTACTGAGGACAATTTTAGAGATATACACTCCATGGCTCATCATCATGAGGCACCTTTTGGAGTTTGCCATGCTAAACGCCTTTAGCATTTAATGAATATACGTTTCCTTGGATTATGCCAAACATTCTTTTAAATCTATTAATACAGATTTATAATCCCCAATGCGGGATGTTCTACCCAAATCATTCATGGAGGAATGTTTAGACAACTTTATTTTGATCGATTTTAGCATAGGAATTTCATTCTCTATCAGTAATATATCATCAACATATAATACATGGAATGAGATAGCGCTCCCACTAACCTTCTTGTACACACATGGTTCATCCTTGTTTTTGATAAAATTAAACTATTTGATTGTCTCATTAAAACAAATATTCCATCTACGAGAAGCTTGCTTCAATCCATAAATGGATTGTTGTAGCTCATATATATATGATTTTCTTCAACTATTGAAATAAATCTATCTGGTTGTATCATACATACATTCTCCTCTAATAATGTATATTTGAGGAAGAGCGTCTCCATGTCTATTTTGCCAGATATAGTAATAATAAGCTGCAATCGCAAGTAAAATCAAAATGGACTTGAGCATAGCTTCAAAATCTATTTTAGATTTTATGGTCATTTACCATTTCTCTGAGTCTTTATTACTCATAGCCTGTTCGTAATTCAATGGATCATCATTATTCATGATGTGTACCTCATCGTCATCCTCTATGATGAATCCATACCTCTTAGGTATCTTCGGCACTCCTCTAGATTTACAAATAGGGTGTGACACAGTAGGTTCTTCTACTTGGTCAGGTACCTGACTCTGATCCGTAGTAATTTGTGGTTCTTGAACTTCTTCAAGATATATCTTACTCCCACTGACCCTTTCATGGATAAACTCATTTTCCAAGAAGGCAGCATGTTTCGCAACAAACACCTTTTTATCAGTTGGATGATAGAAATAATACCCTAAAGTTTCTTTAGGGTATCCCACAAATCTACACTTATCAGATTTAGTCTGTAGCTTATCATTTTCAAACTTTTTGACATAAGCTGGGCAATCCCAAGTCTTAACATGCTTAAGATTTGGTTTCTTCCCCTTTCACATCTCAGATGGAGTCTTTGGGGCGGATTGGGTAGGTACCTTGTTAAGTAGGTATGCAGCCGTTTCTAGGGCATAATCCCAGAAGAAAATTGGAAGGTCGATAAAACTCATCATGGATCGAACCATGTCCAACAGTGTTCGATTTCTCCTTTTAGATACTCCATTTAACTGTGGTGTACCTGGAGGAGTCTATTGTGAGATTATACTATTTTCTTTGAGACAATTGAGAAACTCACCGCTTAAGTATTCTCCACCTCGATCTGATCAAAGTATCTTAATACTCTTGCCCGTTTGTTTCTCTACTTCACTTCTGAACTCTTTGAACTTTTCAAATGATTCTGATTTGGATTTCATTAAATGCACATATCCAAATCTTGAGTGATCATCAGTGAAAGTAATAAAATAAGAATACCCACCCCGTGCACTTGTTGTCATAGGTCCACAAACGTCTGTGTGAATCAACGCTAACAACTCTGTAACTCTTTCTCCTTTTTCACTAAAAGGAGATTTAGTCATTTTACCCATTAGACAAGATTCATAAGTTGGATATGATTCATAATCAGATAGCTCTAAGAGCCCATCCTTATGCAACTTGGATAATCTTGTTTCATTGGTATAACCGAGTCTACAGTGCCTCATATAGGTATAATTAATATCATCTCTTTTCTTTTTCTTAGTTTGTTCAATTTGAAATATATTTTATTGCAAGTCAAGTATATAAAGTCCACTTCGCAAATTTCCAATAACATGTAAAACATCGTCTTTATAAATAGAACAACCATTGTTCTTTATAATAACGTTAAATCCTTCTATATCCAATACAGAAATAGAAATAATGTGTCTAATAATATTCGGAACAAAATAACAATTATTTAGATAAATGGACTTGCCCGAAGGCATCGCTAAATAATAAGTTCCTACAGCTAATGCAGCAACCTTTGCTCCATTCCCCACTCGTAGGATGACCTCATCATTGCTTAGCTTTCTACTTCTGACCAGTCCCTTCACATTATTATATATATGAGAACCACAGCTGGTATCCAATACCCAAGTAGAATTTTGACTTTCTAAAAAATTAATTTCAATCATGAACAAACCTTAATTCGAAGTCGAAGCTTCTCGAAGCTTCTTCTCTGCCAGAAACTTCTTGCAGTTCCTCTTCCAATGACCCGGTTCGTTGCAATGTAAGCACATTCCTTTGCTAGCTGGATCAGGTTTCTTTTATTCCTTTATGTTCACCTATCCCTTGGTCATCTGAGATCGGAAGAGCTCCTTAGATATCTCATATCTAGCAGTCCTACTTTATTCACCATGCAACTCCTTGAGGTGAATCAACATAGTAGGAGCATCCATGTTTTCGTGCTGACGCTGAAGCTCGTTTTTGCCACTTTACAATGGTGGAAACCTCTTCCTCAGAGGCTGTTTCTGGAACAGTTCCAGGGACAGGTGAGTTTAGGACATAAGAAATCTTTTCAGCAGTGAGAACAATTCTCAGATTTCTTAGCCAGTCCTCATAATTCGGCCTGGTAAGTTTATTTGCATCAAGTATACTTCGTAGTGAGATTAGCGATTTTGACATTTTTAAAATTCTGCATGTGAAAGAAAACAACATTTTAGCAAACATTCGTTTTATTAACTTTGCATACTAAAATAAATTTAGGTCTTTATTTTAAATTGGTATCTCCCACTATTTTCATTAAACTATATTACCCTCACTTATATAGTTCGGCAACATCTAATTAAAGATTTGCTAGTGAGAATAAGGATCCCATTTCAAATGTATATAACCTTGTGGATAGCACAACAAGCGATATACAAATACATAGGTAGACAACTCTTGTCAATTACATCACCATGTAATTCCTTTTATTTTACCTCTTAAATCATAATGGTCAAGTGTGTGCACATCCGAACTAAAATAATTTAAGTTAAGTCCAGCCTAGCACTTCCAGAAATTCAAAAAAAAAAATGTTCTTCCTTGTGGATAGCACAACAAGACTAGATCGTTTAATTTTCTTGATAAGTATCAAATGTGATTAATTAACATCTTAAATACTCAATACTCACCTTGTGGATAGCACAACAAGCTCATATTAAATATTTAATACTCTATTAATTTATCATGCTAGAAGGCGACGTTCGATATTTCAAATATCTTTGAACGCTTCGGACTTAATATTATTTCTTTGAGGGGTTTGTTGTTATTTCTCATCTTGTTTAGCGCGCATGCACATATATATATAAAATACGCGTTATTTTATTAAACATGTGAAGCATGTTTGCATAAAATATAATATATATAATATTTAGCATGCAATATAGAATACTATATTCTACCCGGATTGATTATGGACTTTTATTCTAGTTTGGTTCACTAGAGCCACCAAGTGAACCAAAAGGTCAAACCTAGGAGTACAAGAATTAAATTTAAATATAACTATTACATTTAAATCTCAGGCTCCATACAAATGGGTCTTCACGCACTCCTTGCTCCTTGGTCTCCAATTTTTTCAAGATAATTCTAACTATTTCTATTACATTAAACTATTTAATTTAAATAGAAACCTTGATCAGCAGTCAAGGGAAAGTACATAGGAGGGAGATAGAATTTACATCGAGAAAAAAATCAGAGAAGACGAGGTACGCATACCCCATTTAATAAAATCCATTCATTCAAGCATTCAACTAAAATAAAATCCAATCACATTGGTCAAATAGTCCATAATCAATCCCTATTTATTATCATACATATCACCATATATATCAATAAATAAATATCCATCTCATGAATTAAAACATTCCATATATATATGAGTATCATTTAATGGACAATTTTAAATTGCATGAAATCCAATTTCAAGCTTAAAATAAACTCTTTATTTTAATTATAAAAATATTTAGAATATAATATATAAATATATATCATATATATATATATGATATTACCGTATATATTATATATATATATATATATAAAATATAAATTCATGTTTATTTTTTGAAAAGAAGCCACCTTCTTTTATTAAAAGAGTCCTTTCCTGATGGGTCACCTTCTTTTTGGAGTAAAAAAAAAGACAACGCCTTTTCTTTGAAGAATTCAAGATTAGGGCATAAAAAAATTGTGATTCGTCCAAAAAAAAAACTCTATTTTTTTTTCTTAAAAAATAATAATTTTATACAATAAAATTATGTCCAATAAATTATTCTAAATACATACCCATATGTATATGAAATCAAAAATAAATTAATAATTGCATAAAGGTTTGGCTCTGATGCCACTGTTGGGTTTGTACGAAATCGTGTCGCAATCAAATTGCAAAAATTAGCGGAAGTATGGTATATCAGAGTTTAAAAAATTTCTATAAAACCATTATCCGGATCATCCTTTATGCAAATTATTAATTTAAAACGATAAATAAGAAGTTATGGAATCATACCCTTGTAGAACGAAGCTTCCACAGGTACTAGTTCAACTCCTTGTTCTTCGTGATCTCCTTGAATTTCTGGGTTATATTCCTTCCTTTGATCAACGTTAGCCACCCAAGTGTTTGACCTCTAGAGGTGATCCACCAAGGAAGATGAATTATCAAGAAGGAGGGTGTTTGGCTAAACCTTAGTTTTATATCCTTTATAGAAAAGGAGTACTCTCCAATAATTAGAATTGCATCAACTGATATCTATTATAAGACTCCTCTTATATAGATATTGGTCAACTCTTCTAATCCTATTAGACATGGAATTTTATTTAATTAATTAAACTCCTTTAATTAATTTAGGCTTTCCACCACATTGGGAATAATTAATTAAATTTATTTAATTAATTTGTCTCCTAATCTTATTAGGAATAAATGATAGTACTAATATTAAATTAATTACTAGACTCTGTTAGAAATTAAAATAATAATAATTGTAATAATATTAATAAGACTCCTCTTATTAATTTATATTTAATATTTCTAAAATATTAAATAATAAATATTAAGCTATTTAATTTATTCTATCACTATAGATTAAATTAATTATACTTAATGCATTATAACGATTATGCCATTACCTTCTTAAATAATTATTCTTCCTTTTATGGTGTGACCCATTAGGTTCTCCATATTAAACCGGTTGTGAATAAATCAATTAGAACAATTCTAATCTTATTTAAATAAATAAATTAAACTAATAATCTATTTAAATAAATAATATTTATTCTACAATAGGGATAAGCCTCCCTAGCGATCAACGACTTTCCAGATAATATAGATTTCAACATTAATCATAAAAGAACCTGTGAGTAAATAGTTACCGTACAATTCAATCCTTCCACCATACAATGTCCCAATTAAATATAAGACATGGAATTACTGTCAAGTCTTATTTTATTTAATTATATGTATTTCGATTAGAAAATGCACAACTCCATTTAATGCAAATTAGAAACTCCTTTCTAATTTCATTCCACTTTGGCCAAGGATTCCTAGGTTGTCATTTAACGAATCACATAGGACATATCTCCTCTTTTACTAGAGGTGGTAGATTCTTTATTGATCATTCATTATCTCCATATGTAACTTATTATACCCAAGCATACCCTTTTATATATCCTAAAGGGCTTTAAGGAATAAGTCAAAGTATAATTCATTACATACAAGATACTATGATGATCTCAAGTTCAAGGATCACTTGTACTACTATCACATTAGGAATTTTTATTGACAGGCGAGTAAAACTCCATTAGGTATTCCATAGCGAGTCACGTTCAGTGAACTTATTTTCCAATAAGCACCTACATACTTGCTTTAGTGTCTCCACACAAATGATTATGAGATCAATCATCCTCATCCAATGAGCAAGCAACATATGTAATAATCTATCCGGATTTACTAATCCCCTTTTTAGTAATCCCATAATTAGGAACTATTTTAGTTTTTAAGCTTTCTAAGAATTTAGATCTCATTATCATGATCAATATCATGATTATAAAAGTATTGCTTAAAACTATGGGTTATTTACATATTATAAGAACAGCACCATGTAGATAATTATTTGCCTTTAATAAGTTAATACTTTAATTAATAAATAAATAAGATCGTCTCCAAAGTATATGCTTTATCATCATACATGATTAGCTTGTATGCATACTACTTTCAGCTTGTCCTTCTTCGATTACTACTCTAACCTTTTCTCCATATTTTATCTCTATTTCTGGCTCCACCTTAGTTTTTTTGAAATATACTTCTTCCTCTTCATTCAGCTCCATCTCGGGGTATTCGTCATGATCACTTCCTAGATTTACCACATGTTCGTCTCTTAAAACTTCCTCAACTGACTCACTCTGAGCTGGCACCTCGGCTAATGGCATTGGTGCAGCTGCTAACACCTCCGTAACCATCTTATCATCTCTTGACATCCTACAATCAGTTTTAAATAACTTAATTAGTACATCACCATTAAACACAATCCATAAACACTAAGTGTCCACATATCTTACTATTGATGAATTTTCTTAATCCATTACTTTGAACTCTAAATGAGTTTTCTCTATCCTTCTTATGGTTATATTCTTAAGGCTTTTTTCCCACCTAAGGTTTATAATCTACAACTTTGATACTAACTTGTGACGCCCTCAAATTCGGGTTCCCTAACCTCGGGTTTGGTGCTCACGATCCATCATACATATCATGTCTAACTAACCATCCATTGATGAATTACAACATATATATCATTACTTAATACAACTTATAACAATATCCCAGATTAACTAACCTTGATATAACTTACATACCCTTAGCTATTCAAAAGGTTTCCATAATTAATTTACATAATGTAACATAATAATTAAAAGTCAATAATAACTACTCATGAGCTTTACCTTTGACTTTGTCCCTGTTACAACCTTCTGCTACCTCGACTTTAGTTGAAATATTTTATTTAAGCAAGGGTGAGCAACGAGTTTGCTCAGCAAGTTAAAGCGTACAATAAAGGATTTATATCATGAACAAAAGAGTCTAACGTTTATAGAACTTCAACAATATTCAAAAGATTTCGAAGTAGCTGAATAATAAATCAATTTCAATAACAAGACTTTTCTTGAATTCCATGCTAGATAACATATCAAGGATGAAAGAGTAAAATTCTTTCAAAGATTCAATAATATTCAATTGACTAAGAAGTTTAGCAATATTGCCACAGTATTCAATAAAGTGGGATATTCTCAGATTTCATGCTGAGTGATCACAAATGGATCATGAACTAATAGATGAATCATTAATTATTAAAACTAATTTACCTCAAGAATATAAGTTAGTTATAAAAACTAAACTACCCTCTTCTGCAAGTACATGAAGTGATCTGCTCCATTGTACCCTATATTATGCATAATACTCAAAAATAGCTCAAGGGGTCGGATGCCCGACAATAAAGTTTGTTCATCTCAGTTTTACATCATGAGTCTGTACCACACCAATATGGTTTGGAATGCTTTCAAAGAAATACTATGATTTCAACATATATTATCAATATTGATCTAGCCAAAATCAATGACATATATCTTCTAATAAATCAGTTCATAATAAATAGAACGTTTAATGCTTTAACAAATATTAGTCTCGCCAAAACAAATAGCTGAGACATGACTCATAAATAGTTCAAATAATAGAACATGAATCAATTGAACTATGTGCGAAAAATAATAAACAGTATGGAGGTGAATAATCAACAATAATTATTCACTAATCATGCTTTGAATTTAATAACTCAAGTTGAGTTAGGAAACTTGCAATAAATGCGAATATTCAATAATAATCTTATATGTGGAATAATCAACAATAATTATCCACTAACATGCTTGAAAAATAATAATTTGAGTTTGAGTTAAAGAAACTTGCTTGATCTGTTGACTACTGCTACGTAATTCATTTTAGCTTCTTTATTGTAAAGACCTATCATTGTTAATGTAAGACCCCAACTTATTATGAATAAAACTGAATTTCCTCTATATATTATTTTGAATAGTAAGGGGTTGATTTGATAGATGTGGTAAGTTATGGGTAAAATGCGCAAATATTTCAAAATAAGCAAGTGTTTATAAAATATTCATTTTTGTCGGAGAATATTTGTTTGGTCGTGGAATATTCTTGCTGTCGGGGAATATTCGTACGACGGCGCAGCCATTTGTGGGCCCCATAACGAAAAATTATCGAATGAAGAAAACGACACGAATGAGTTTTTTAATAATAACGGCGTAATTGTTACCGTTAACACTGTTGGAATACCCGACGGTTAAAATAAAGTAATACGCGTCGTTGCACAGTAGCACACGGTATTGCACACTATTTTATATTATTGTTGTTTCAATAATTGTCACTGCACAGTATTTTTCATTATCAGATCAATAATTTATATTATTTGAATAATATTATTAGATAGCATTATTGGCAATGTCTAAGGAAGTTCTGTCTAGGAAAGGGGTTTGGTCACCTAATTGCGCGCCAATAAGGAGAAATTCTTATCGAAAATTCCCCTCTTTCCTAGGAACGACCTGGTTGTCAATATTGTAGTTCTGTAATATTATTTGTGAATAATTAATTATTAATTTATATGATAAGAAATATTTATTTTATGTGGATATAAATGAAGGAATTAGTGCTGATGTATTTTATCAGTATTTTGTCGAAATAGAGGTGTGGAAAATCATCCGTATATGGATTTCGGTCATTTTTCGTTCGGAATTTGGAAAAACTTTCTTCTACAAAGTTGTAGAGAATTAAATTTCCTATGAAATGAACATAAGATTCGTATTTTTCTGATAAAAGAGCTATTTATTATGAATTATTGAAGTTTCGGGATGATTAATTTTTGGGGTTATAAATGTTTTTTTAATAAAAATGTTTTTTTGATGGTGGGCCCCACTTGTGTGGGCTGATGAAATGGTCAAGGAGGTGTACGGATTTTTTTTTATAAATATATTATTTTATTAAATTTTCTGCTTTGGTGTTCTAAGTATTTTCCTATAAATAGGATGCTGAATTAGAATTTAAAAATCACATAGAATCAGAAGTTTCTCTCTCTATAATATCGAGCATATTTTTGTGAGTATTTAAATACTTTGAGTGTTGCTATACAGTACAAGTTTTCTTCAGCATTATATCCGATATTCAAGTCAGAAGTATTATTCTTTTGAGATAATGGATGTTATTTTTTGTAAATGATGTTATTGTTTTCAATATCATTTCATCGAAATATTGGTATGAATTTTATTATAAAATTTTTACCTTTTCCGTCGGGGTTACTATTCACGTATACGGCACTATTCACGTATACGGTACTATTTACGAGTATTATTCATGAAGTATGATTTTTCTTATGAAATTTCTACCTTTTTCATGTCGGGGTTACTATTCACATATATGACACTATTCACGTATACGGTACTATTCACGAATACGGTACTATTCAGAAAAAAATTAAATTTTCTTTTCTTTGTCCAAGTTGGCTGTTATGGTTCCTATCTTTGATTGGATCCAAGTTTTGAACTTCATTCTTGAATTTTGCTCCACAATTGATTATTATGGAGTATTTTTGAACTTGGATAAACTGATTTACGAATCCCTAATCTTGTCCTTTATTTCACTGGATTCGTTCTTTAAAATATTTTTCATCATCTTCAGTCTTAAATGGTGATACCAAAGAATATCTTTAGCCTGTAGTGCAAAAATAGATGATTATTTGATGAATCTCTTTGGCCTGTAGTGCAAAAATAGATGATTATTTGATGAATATCTTTGGCCTGGTGCATAGATGACAGATGTTGAGATGAACATGACCACTGGTGATACAAATGAATATCATTGGCCCGTAGTGTAAATATGAATATTTGATTTGAGATATATATTGATTGATGTTACAGGGATAAAATATTGAGAATGGATTTTTAAATCATAGAAGATAGTAGACATCATTCTCTACTTAACTCTTCTGATATATTTTTATTTTTGCTGCAATTATTGATCTAAAACTTGTTGTCCATAATATTTTATCTGATTTGTTGAAGACTAACGATAAATTATTCTGCATTATCTTAGTCATAATATTCTTTACTAGGCTAGTTGAGCTCACCCTTTTCATCTATTGTCCTCTTCAGGAATTGAGAATGTTGTAGGGACTAGTCAGGGAACAGAGTGATGGGCAGAGTTAGAGCAGTAGTAGTCCTCACTATTTTTGTATAATAGTGTGAAAATAATTGTAACTATTGAGGACTGAATTTGAGTGTTTATATTTCGTATTATATACGATTTGTATTGACACTCACAGCTTGTATGGTCGTCCTGCTCACGACCTTTTGATATAAAAGTTTGTATTTGGATTCTGTACCATATGTTTGGCGACTCAGAATGGGTTGGGTTGATTGGACCTATTCTGGGGGCGTCACAATTGGTATCAGAGCTTAGGGATATGGTCTCTGGCGGAGATCGGGGAATAGAACTAGGAGGGGAGAGACAAGTAAATCCTCCACTAGTATATCCTACCTAAGCTTATGTGGTATTTAATTGGTCGGTCGGAGTATAGGGTTAATATGTGATATGTTAATTTGTTTAATTAACCCTTATTTTATGGCAGTATTTGAGAATGGCAGCTGAGAATGTTAACAATGGAGTGAATGAGACCGTTGAGACACCTTTAATCACCAACCAGGATAACGTGCAACAAGAAGGCAATAGTCCTACTGTAAACAACCCCACCGATCAAACGATGAATGATGGGATGTTTAGAAGCTTTTTGCAGTTCATGCAAAACTAGACGAGGGAGACTCAGGTGCAAAATACAGGTGGAGATAATAGCAACTCGCGGCTTGTCACTGCCAAGCAGTTCAAAGAGTTGGGACCACCAAAATTTTTGGGAAAGCCGGATCCGATCAAGGCGGAAACGTGGGTTAAACAAATTACCAAGATATTTGATGTCTTGGGATGCACGGAGGAACAGAAGGTTCCATTCGCCACCTTTATGTTCCGTGGAGAGGCAGATTACTGGTGGGAATCTGTGAAACGTACCCAGCCTGCCGCACTCAAGATGTCTTGGGAAGCGTTCTAGAAACTGTTCAATGACAAGTATTTTCGTAAAAGTATTCGTCATATGAAAGAGGTGGAGTTTATCATACTAGAATAGAACAACATGATTGTGTTCCAGTACGAGGCTAAGTTCGTGGAGTTGTCCAGGTTTGCACCTTATTTGGTAGAGAATGAGGAACGTATGACGCGGATGTTTCTGAGAGGTTTGAAACCCAAAATTCGTCAATACCTCATTTCTCATAAATTTTCTCTCTATTCAGATGTAGTAAACAGGGCTCAGTTATTAGAACGAGATAATGAGTATGTTCAACCAAGGGACCACAACTAGGGTCGTACCGGTGGCAGCAGTCATCGGAGCAATGACAACCAGCGGGGAGAAAAGTATCATGACAGAAGCAGTAACCACTCTGGTGATAATCGTGGCCATGATAATAGAAGAAGTGAGTCGGGGGGAGATTTCAAGAAGAGAAGGTACAACAATGAGAACGTGAAGACGTCGACAGCAGCACCAGTATCAATTGTTTCTAGGGGAGGAGAACGACCACTGGTCGTATGCTATAAATGCGGGAAAGAGGGACACATTAGCCCAAACTGCCCACAATAATTCAAGGCATGCTATAACTGTGGAAAGGAAGGACATATAGCTTGAGATTGTCCTGTAGCGAAACCAAGTCCAGCGGGGGTGGTGATTCCAAAGGCGGTTTCGGACAAGTCAAAGTCGGTGGATCCTGGAAGAGCATTTGTCGTGACTGCCCAAAATGCGAGGAACTCGAACGAGGTGATCACGGGTAAGCTAATCATAAACTCTTGCGATGTTTACACTTTGTTAGATACTGGTGCTACCCATTCTTTTATATCACCTACTTGTGCTCAACGTTTGAACTTGACACCTGAGAAATTAAATTTTCTTTTCTTTGTCCAAGTTGGCTGTTATGGTTCCTATCTTTGATTGGATCCAAGTTTTGAACTTCATTCTTGAATTTTGCTCCACAATTGATTGTTATGGAGTATTTTTGAACTTGGATAAACTGATTTACGAATCCCTAATCTTGTCCTTTATTTCACTGGATTCGTTCTTTAAAATATTTTTCATCATCTTCAGTCTTAAATGGTGATACCAAAGAATATCTTTAGCCTGTAGTGCAAAAATAGATGATTATTTGATGAATCTCTTTGGCCTGTAGTGCAAAAATAGATGATTATTTGATGAATATCTTTGGCCTGGTGCATAGATGACAGATGTTGAGATGAACATGACCACTGGTGATACAAATGAATATCATTGGCCCGTAGTGTAAATATTAATATTTGATTTGAGATATATATTGATTGATGTTACAGGGATAAAATATTGAGAATGGATTTTTAAATCATAGAAGATAGTAGACATCATTCTATACTTAACTCTTCTGATATATTATTATTTTCGCTGCAATTGTTAATCTAAAACTTGTTGTTCATAATATTTTATCTGATTTGTTGAAGACTAACGATAAATTATTCTGTATTATCTTAGTCATAATATTCTTTACTGGGCTAGTTGAGCTCACCCTTTTCATCTATTGCCCTCTTCAGAAATTGAGAATGTTGCAGGGACTAGTCAGGGAACAGAGTGATGGGCAGAGTTAGAGTAGTAGTAGTCCTCACTATTTTTGTATAATAGTGTGAAAATAATTGTAACTATTGAGGACTGAATTTGAGTGTTTTTATTTCGTATTATATACGATTTGTATTGACACTCATAACTTGTATGGTCGTCCTGCTCACGACCTTTTGATATAAAAGTTTATATTTGGATTCTGTACCATGTGTTTGGCGACTTAGAATGGGTTGGGTTGATTGGACCTATTCTGGGGGCGTCACAATTAAGATTGATCTTGCAATCAGAAAATCGCATTATACCTTATAATAATACTACTTTATAAGTAAATTATCTACATTTAACTACATAATCAAATATTAGATAACACCTTAACACCATATGCATTCACAATTCTAAACCTAGCACACATCGAGTTTTTAACAGTGTTCAATATAGTATGCTGAGTGGTTTCCCATAAACAACCAACAAACTAGTTTCCCGTCTCGTCTACACTGTTTTTCACAGCGAGTTAGATCGGTAACTAGTTCGTATATACCTCCGCTCCCTAAAGAAATCGTTTAGCCCCAGATACTATACATCAACCATTAAAGAGTACGACTGTACCACTGCTTTATCATATAACTTATGGTTTAACACTAAGTATTTCATTTTATAAGTTCTTCTTTATAATTCGGTAAGCCAAATACCTAATCTAGCAGCGTGGATTCAAACTGACCCCCAATCTAGCAACCTGGATTATCCAATCCAGCAACCTGGATTATCATACTGTGTACCCAATTTAGCATATTGAATGCTCAATCACACTATATTCTTAAAATAACTTAACTTCTCTTTATTATTCATTTTAAACTCTCATTTAATATCATTAATTATTTAATAATATTTTATTCATTCCCAAGTATTATTAATCATTTAATAATGTCTTTACTCACCACATAATATTATTAGCCATTTAATAATATCTTACTCATCTCATAATATTATGAATCTTTTAATAATATTTTAATCCTTAACTAATATTATTAATCATTTAATAATATTTTAATCACCTAAATAATATTATATAATCATTTAATAATATTTTAGTTTAACTTTAATCTAAATATTATTAATTACTTAATAATATTTTAGTCTAATATTATTAATCATTTAATAATATTTTAAACATTTATTAAACTTATAAACAATTTATTTTAATTGTTTACACTTTACTAATTAATTCATTTAATCATTTTAAAATTCCATACACATAATATCTTATCACAATTGACCAAACCCCCCCCCCCCTATCAAAATCTGCATATATCATATATAGGGTTTTCAAGCCATAAAATCTTATTTTCCCAATTCTTAACGTCACATAATTAATTTAAATCATTTATCCATAACTCAATCATTTATATGGAAAATACCAAAATAATTCCAAAAATGTTTCCTTTCTGGGATTTGACAGATTATAACTCCCTTATGAAAATACATTTTTTCTGGAATTTTTAAAATCCATTTACTATATTTAAATAGTCCAAAACAACCAAATATTGCTACATTTATCATGAATCAAAACTTTGTCCAAAATTCTAAAATTTATAGGGTATGTTCTTGTTATATATATATACTTCCAGTAAAAATTTCATAATTTGTGGAGTTAACCACAAAGAGTTATTCGGGTGTACTTTTGAAAGTAGTCCTTGGCCGTAACAGCCATAACTATCATTCTACGTAGCCAAAATTTTTTAAATTTTTATATGACTCACATAACTTCTCATATTATCTCTCGAAATGCTTTCAGAATTTTTGAAGTATAAAAAGTTGACGAAATAGTCCATATAAGTAACTGGTCAGCAAGATTTATTCAATTTTCGTTCACTACCTGGACTATTTCGACTAAAACTGACACCACGACTTGTAAACACATTGTTTTTGAGTGCTACCACTTGGTTTTAGTAATTAACTTATATATCTAGTACCCCTCTTTGACGGATCGCAAAAAGAAGTTATAGATCTCAAGTTATAAGCTTATAAAGTAGAAAAAAAATTAGGTTTTCTAACTTTTGAAAAACTAGTTTTCTTTTCTTGCTTTAGATCCAACTTTTGACACTCAAAAGGGTAAGATATAAACATGAAACACTTATTAACACATAGATCTAAGGTTTTAGATCTCAAGATCATAAACTTTAGATCATCAAACATCAAACCAAAATAAAAGAAAATAATACTAAATTAAAGTTAAAATTTTTATACCTTTGCTTGATTCTCTTTCTTCTTCTTCCTAGGGTTTGTTTAAAGAACTAGATGGCTTACAAAAACTCTCCTTCTCCCTTCTCTCCTATGGCCGAAAATCCTCTTTGCTTTCTGTTGATGTCGGGAAAAAAATCTTATCGCTTTTGGACAGATCTTCCTTTCCCTAAATTGTTTTGTTTTATACCCTTATTTGTCTTATTTGTTTTATGAAGGGTGAAATTTTTAGAAAAATGCCAACATGTATCATGTCGACAATTTTGAAAGGTTTACAGAGTTGCCAGTTGGTATATTTTGAAATGGTTGTACCAACTCAACCGAGTTTTGTTTATTTTTTTGTAAGTATGCCCAATTATTGGACGCTGTCAAAACTTGGCCTTGAAAATCAAAATTTTTAAAGTTCGGGGGCTTGGTTAAGCGGGGGAAAGGTGTTAGGCACCCCCTGACTTCTGTGAAACACGGTTACCGCATCTTTTCAATATTTTTCTTTTTTTTGCAATGTGTGTGTATGCTGGAAGTAATTGAGCCTACGTTTATTTGATTTGGAAGTAGTATCGTGCTTCGTTGAACCTATATACGAAGGGTTTGATTTGTTTAAAAAGTCTATTTTTAGGCAAGATATGAAAATGATGTTTTAAAAGGTGGTTTTCAAACCCTTTCGCTCGCATAGGAAATGAAGTATGTTGATACTTCCATTTTATTTTATTCCGCATTCGGCTTGATTTGGATTTTTATTGTCGCGATGCAAAGCATCCTCGACCACATAATGTATATACAAGTGCCAGTCTTCTTATAGCATGACAACCATCGAAGTGACTTTAGCACTACAAACCATATTTCACTATGTTTGAGACCTTAAATCTGGATAACCGTTTTAAGGTCCCTCAGATGTACATTTTAAATAAAAGCTGGCAGGATATATTTACAATATGGAGTTGTCCTATCGTGGGAATTAGATTTAGATCAGTGCGTTTGATCATTAATCCCACGATTTCTGGACACACAGAAAATAGCCAAGAAAACCTGCACAACACAGATATTCACATAAAATGCAAACTGTACTCTAGACGTCGCAAAACAAAGGATTTATCAGTTAAATCCTTGCATGCGCGTAGCCAAAGCTTCCCGTTCTCACTAGATATGGATCTAGGGTCACGTGGTCGCTTTAATATGTTTACAAAACTAGAAAAAACTAGATTTAAATAAATCTTAGCCATTCTAGCTTTCCGATTCCGGTTGGACCTATTTTGAACCGTTTGAAAGTTAGAAAGGGCTAGATTTAGATAAATCTAATCCACCAAATTTACATTAAAATAAATTCATATCAAATGAATAATTGAGGCAAATATTTAATCATAATGAATAAAGAGTATATATATAATTATATATAAAAGCTATAAAGGCCACAAATTTACAATCCAGGCCCGACTGAAATATAAATATATATATTTATAAAAGCAGTAAAGAGCCACGAATTTCTAATCCAGGCTCGACTGTAATGTGTATATATATATATTTATCAAAGCGGTAAAGAGCCACAAATTTCTAATCCTAGGCTCAACTGGAATGGAAATATATATGTCGACGCCGGGAAAAAAAATCTTTTTTGTAGATTGTTTGTGTCCGTCTTTCCTAAGTTTTGTGTTGTTTTGTTTTACCCCTTTTTCCATTTGCTATGTCTATGGATTTTATTAAAGGGTGAGTTTTTAGGAAATCGGTACCGACATAAGTGTCGACGACTTTGAAAAAGATTGAATTTATTATTTTATGATTGGACCGAATGAGACAGAGTCACTAGTTGGTATGATTTAAATGGATGTACCAACTCATCCGAGTTTTAATAGTTTTTGCAATATGGTCCAATGCGTGACTCCGAAAGATTGGTCTGAAACCTGAGATTCGTGGAATTTGGAGGCTAGGTTAAGCGGGGCGAAGGTGTTAGGCACCCCCTGACTCCCATGAAAACACGGTACCGCATCTTATTGATTTTCTGTGCATAAAGTGTGTGTGTGTGTGAGTGTGTGTGTTTTATTTGAAAAGTTTTATTCTAAGCCTCATTATGAGGTATTTGGAAGTAGGTTCCTCTTTTGCACCTATGTACGAAGGGTTTGATTTCAGTAAAAGTTCTTTTTTAGACAAAATATACATTTCTATATGATATTTTGGGAAAACACAAGGTTTTTAAATCCTTCGCCCGAATAGTAATCAAGGATCTGTGATACTTTCATTATTGAGTTTTTAGCATATGTACTTATTACGAAAGTAGTGCTGTACCTGTTTAACCCTATGCACAAAGGATTTGATTTATATAAAAGTTCATTTTTTAGAACACAATATATATCAATGATGTTTTGAAAACAAAATTTTCAAATCCTTTGTCAAATAGGAATCGAGGTCCTTTGATACTTTCATTTATGATCTAATGTCTATTCCCGACCGCTTTATTATTATTGAAAGCTCTTTGTGGTTTTATCGGAAATCATTTTGATGTGCATGTAAAAAACATCAAAAAGGGTCGGATCATCATCGGGCATGTAAGCCATCTCGATGAAACCGAGCACCCACAATTAAAGTTTTCAGTATCACAGGATCTTGAATCCGACTTCTCGGGACTAACCCCTCGAGCTCGTCTTCAAGATCCAAATATTACATATACAATGATATTTGCGTTATTTAAACATTACATCATAAAAACCAGTCCATCGTGGGAATCAAGACGGGATCCAATCGGGGATCTCAACATCGGGATTCCTAGGCTCACATTATTTATGCTGGAATACATATATACAATGTCCTCGACTTTGATATTAGATCATTTCATCGGTTGAAATCACCGTTTTAAGCCATTTCAGACCCTTTTCGCCTCTAGATACAAATCTAGGGATATACGGGGTAACTGGGACCTTTTAAAAGCAATAAATACGTAGATCTACCATGGATCTAAATCGATCTAGCACACGGGTTAAAGCTTCATGCTTAATAACCACTCAAAGGCTAGATTCGGCTTAGATCTAGGTAGATCTAGCCTCCGTACTCGATTTACAACGCAATAAGCACAATATAACCGATAGAAATGTAATATCTATCAATTATTACACAATATGCTTAGAAAACAACAAGTTTAACTAGATTTAAATAATATATATCATCAATCTAGTATATTAAACAAAATTTACAAAGAACGAAACCGAAAAGAGCGTTTTTTCACCTTGGGGGACGCGTGAACAAGAGTTTTAACTCCCGGGGTCAACATAGAACACTCCCTGGGCTCCAAGTAAATGCTAAATGAAAGAAAATAACTCAAAGTAGGTATTTACAAGCCCAACTTGAGGCCTTCTCTCTCTGGAAAGTCTTTTCTCTCTCTAAAACTATCTTTTTTTTTCACAAATGAGCTAATGTAGGTGTTTTAACCTGCCCGAGCCATCCGCATACATACATGCGGCCAGCCGCATGTATGGATGCGACTGGGCCAGGCGGGGCCCACCATCTAAAAGTGCGTTCCTTTGGTCCCAGTTTAAAGGAAGTTGACCTGCGCAGAACGAACTTTCGGAAAGTCTGTGCTAAATGCGATGGAATAGAATCGAGTCTGACTGAGTCGGGGTCCGGGAAGATAATGCGGGTAGCTGAGATATATCTTTCAGTTATAGATGACAGTTAGCTGGTTTATCTTTGATGGCACATATTTCGAGGTTTGCTAAGTTGGTTTCCGGCGGACGTTGTCTCAGCTTGGCGATCCTCATTCGGTTGCGACACGTTCGGATGTCATTTGTCCTTTGAATCATTCACGGGGTTGTCTCCGAGATAACCTAATTTTTTTGCCCTACCTCGGGGTTGTCTCCGAAGTAAGATTACACTTTTGCCCTTTTGCAAGGTTAGTACAAAGAAAGAGAAATTTCGAGTGTCTACAGATGCCCCTCTTTGTCATGTTTGTGTAATGTAATGGAATGAACACGACAAAGATTACTAGACACGGAGAATGCATGACAAGGTATATCTGATGATGCAATGTCATGTATAAAATATGTAATGATATGTGAGATTATAAAAGGGTTACTCGCCCTTGCTGAGGAAGTCAAGGATTACGTCATCGGGGTTAAGCCGACACCTTCACTGGGTTATAGCCAACGGATTACCTTATCAGGCCTGAGCCAACCTGCGTTGGGTTGTTGCCAATGGATTACATCATTGGGGGTCGAATCTATGCCTTCACTGGGTTGTTGTCAACGGATTACATCATCGGGGGTTGAGTCGATGCCATTACTGGGTTGTAGCCAACGGATTACATCATCGGGGATTAGCCGATGCCTTCACTGGGTTGTAGCCAACTGATTACAGCATCAGGGTTGTGCCGATGCCTTCATTGGCTTGTTGCCAACGGATTACACCATCGGGGTTGTGTCAATGCCATCACTGGGTTGTAGCTAATGGATTACATCATCGCGGTTTAGCCGATGCCTTGACTGGGTTGTAGTCAACGGATTACACCATCGGGGTTCGAGCCGATGCCTTCATTGGGTTGTAGCCAATGGATTACACCATCATGGCTGTGCCGATGCCTTCACTGGTTTGTTGCCAACGGATTACACCATCGAGGTTGTGCCGATGCCTTCACTAGTTTGTTGCCTGTGGATTACATCATTGGGGGTTAAGCCGAAGCCTTCACTGGTTCGTTGCCTGTGGATTACACCATCGGGGTTGTGCCGATGCCTTCACTGGTTTGTTGCCAACGGATTACACCATCGGGGTTGTGCCGATGCCTTCACTGGTTTATTTCCTGTGGATTACATCATCGGGGGTCGAGCCGACGCCTTCACTGGTTTGTTGCCTGTGGATTACATCACCGGGGGTTGAGCCGATGCCTTCATTGGTTCGTTGCTGGTGGATTACATCATCGGGGTTATATTGATGTCTTCACTGGTTCGTTGCCAACGGATTATATCATCGGGGTTATGCCGATGCCTTCACTGGTTCACTGCCTGTGGATTACATCATCGGGGGTCGAGCCGATGCCTTTACTGGTTCGTTGCCAATGGATTACATCATCGGGGGTCAAGACGACGCCTTCACTGGTTCATTGCCGGTAGATTCTGAGATGTATTATTGATTTTAACTGACTTTCTGGTTTTTCGACGTTCAACGTCGGGATTTCTGATCTTTACCGAATTTTTGCTTTTTTGGAGGATTTTAACATTGAGTTGATTCCATAGGTCTTTTGTTAGTCCTTGGGCATTTGTGTCCCAGTATCCTATACTTTTTAGTTTTCATGTCTCATAGGTATGACAGTGATGTATATAAAACTGATGTATTTGACAGATATCTATGTATGCTGTTTTCTATTTATTCATCGCACATGCTATATTATCACTTGTTATGATGCATGCTTTATATATATTTAAATGATTGGATATAGATTGACCTCTGTATGGTCTTATTGACACAGTTTTACAGATGGCCTCCTCCGCTGTTGTTCGCTTGGATCACCTTTCGCCTAGTCGGATAGCTACTAGTTTGAAGGTTTGGCATGACCGTTTGCCAGATTCTTACCTCGTTGCAGTAGGTCGCATGTTGGGCCATTCCTTATCTTTTTTATCCTTTCAGGTTCCAGAGGGGTTTGTTGTTGGGATGCTTAGTTATTGGATTCCAGAGCGCTACGTTTTTCAGTTTGGCTCTGATGAGTTAACTCCCAGTCTGGAGGAGTACGGTCGCATCTCCGGATTATCGATGGAGGGGCCGTGTGCTTGGATGATGTTAGGCCATATGCAACGCCAGTTCATGACGGTGACCGGACTGAGGAGGGCAGTCGTACTGGCTGAGGTGGGTGGCAGCCACATTATTTCTATGGACTTCATGATAGGCCACTTTGGATCTGCTGACAGCTTCGTCGTCTATCATGGAGATTTTACCATTTCAGAGGAGAGATGGCATACTGCCCGAGTGGACGCCCTGGTCATATTCCTTATAGCATATCTATACATGTCATTCTATGCTGACTATCTAGATATGGCGATGTCGATGGCTGTCAGGGCTCTTAGAGATGACTTCACCATACTTCCTCTTATTTTGGCAGAGATATTGATATCAGCATCCCTCTGCCGGACTATTGGGGATCAGGGGTTTAGAGGTAGCCCCGTGGTCCTATATATCTGGTTCATGACGCACCTCAGACCGATAGGTCGGCTTCGTCATCATGGGTTCTACTTTGGACATGGCTTGTCACAGGTCTACTCATACAGCTCGACTTCTTGCATCGATGGGGCGTCCTGGACTTTATGTTTGGGTGCCATAGAGGATTCTTTTGCTGTAGTTATGTATTCTGGTTACTGCTTCTTTCTGAGTTTCACCACCCATGTAGCTGACCTGGATTTCCTTCCGTTGGCTGGTTTAAGGAGTGTGACGACCTATAATCCTCTGGCGGTGATGGGCCAGTTTGATCAGTATCAGGAGGTCCATGCATTTGAGGGGACTGAGGATTATCGCTTCCCCGTCTGCTCAGTTACCGAGGCTGATCTAGCTCGGGTTTACGGATTTTGGTCGCATCGACAGACAGCGGAGTTCAGAGACTGCCATCCAGGCCGATCTACAGAGTATTCAGCTTGGCTAGAGTCGGATTTGGCACCAGACGCCGCAGACCAGGTTGATACAAGATCTTTATCCGGGGATGATGGTGGGTCTATTGATGTTGAGGAGCCCATGAAGGATCCTATATCTCCAACTGAGGATGCTCTATTTGCAGAGTTGAAAACTTCTCTTGTTAGTACTATCTCGCGTTCATCCTCAGTTTCCATGGAGGCGATGGACAGACAACTTCACTTGGTGACCTTTAAGAGGGATCGGGCTCGTGCCCTGATGTTGACCACCGTAGCTGGTCGGGATGCTGCTATCGCTGAGAGAGATGCAACCCTTGCTTCCAGAGACCAGGCCCTCATTGATAGAGATTCTGCCCAGACTTTCGCAGATGGACTCATTAGTCACGTACAGGGCGTAGTGCAGGGTCAAGAGGGCGTTTATCGCATGGCAGCAGAGATGCTAGGACGTGTTGAGGTACTAGAGCACGAGCTCAGAGATGCTCCTCAGATTGCAGAGACTACTGAATATTTGGCTATGTTGGCTCATCTTACAGCCGATTTATAGCCCTATTTTATTTTCCTGTACAGACTTTGTTATTATCTTTTGTCACAGGTTAGAATCAACTTTTGTATTATAAACAGTTGTATATATAAAAAGAAACAAGTTCAGTTCATTTCCTTGTTTAAGTATGACTAGCCTTGTACACTGTTACCATTCTCGCTTCATGATTTATTATGTCGACATAGAACTGGTCTTGTCATACTTGCATCAGATTCGGCAGGGTGATGCTGAGATGTCGCTAGGTCTTCTCCGCATGAGCCGTTGATTGGGTGGGTTTGTGTTATATTTCAGTTTCTATATAGGTTAATATTTAAAGTGTTTGGATTCTTTCAAAGGTTAGACCGCACCATAAATGGTTTCCTATGTACTCCCTAGATGGGAGATCAGGTCTTTCGTAGTTCAGGCTTGGCCTAAATAGTTGAAAAGGGTTTATTTGGGTTTGAGCTTGGTTTGATGGGGTTTGGATTTTCTTGTTTGGTTTGATGGGGTTTTGATTTTTTTATTTGATTTGACCGCACCATAAATGGCTGCCTACGTACTCCCGCTGATGGGAGATCAGGTCTTTCGTAGTTTAGGCTCAGACCTGAAAACCAGACTTGATATATATATATATTTTTTATTTTTTTTTCTTTGTTTCTTTTTCTTTTTTTTCTTTTTTTTCCTTTTTCTTTCTATTAAGACAAAGTATTCTAGTTTGAAATGAAAGGGGTCTTAGACATAATACCGTTTCACCGAATCAGAATTGATCAATTATGGGAATTCCTCACCATCCATCTCCTCCAATTTCAAGGATCCACCCGATAGGATTGCTTTGACAACAAAGGGTCCTTCCCAATTTGGGGCAAATTTCTCTTTAGCTGCATCCTGGCCTGGAATGATCTTCTTTAGTACCAAATCATGCTCTTTAAATTCTCGAGGTTGCACCTTCTTGTTATAACATCGGGACATTCGCTGCTGATATAGTTGGCCGTGGAAGATAGCAGCTGCCCTCCTTTCATCTATCAGGGATAACTAATCGTATCGATCTTGTATCCATTGGCTCTCCTCTATCTGGGAATCTAGTATCACTCTTAGTGATTCCATCTCCACTTCGACAGGAAGTACAACCTCCATACCATAGACTAACGAGTAAGGTGTTACCCCAATTGAGGTTCGCGTCGACGTTCGGTATGCAAGTAGGGTTAACGGCAACAGATCAGGCCATCCCTGGTGATTTGCCGACATCTTCATCAGTATCTTCTTGATATTCTTATTAGCGGCTTCCACTGCGCTGTTCATTTTTGGACGATAAATAACCGAATTGAGGTGTTTGATATTGAACTTACTGCACAATTCCCTCATCATCTCGTTATTCAGATTCTTCGCGTTGTCCGATATGATAACCTCAGTTTGTCCATATCGACAGATGACGTTGTTTCTAATGAAACCAACGATGACCTCGTTGGTGACCTTAGGGAAGGAAACTACTTCAACCCACTTAGTAAAGTAGTCGATCATAGTGAAGATGAATCGGTGACAGTTACTTGCTTTTGGCTCAACAGTTCTTACCACGTCCATTCCCCACATGGAAAAAGGCCATGGTGATGTCATGCAATGCAGTTGATTCGGGGGTGCATGAATAATGTTGGCATGGATCTGACATTGATAACAACACTTGATATGATCGTTGCAATCCCCTTGGAGGGATATCCAGTAATGTGCCGTCCTTAGAATTTTCTTGGCAAGAAGGGTCCACTCATATGTGCTCCGCACACCCCACCATGCACTTCATTCATAAATCGTTGGGCCTGATCTCTGTTTAGACATCTCAGAAGGCCTACGCCTGGGTCTCTTTTGTAGAGAGCATCCCCACGTAGGTAGAAATTCATGGCCATTTTCTGTATTCGCTTCTTCGCGGCTTGACTCATTCCTTCAGGGGTTGATTAATCTCGCAAATATTCTTTAATGTGGTGGTATCAAGGTGGTCCAGTAGGTGCTATCTCATCCGATATCTCCCCTACACTGTTTCCAGATGACAGTACACTCTGTACAGTGAAAGTGATGACTGACATTCCCTTCCTTGCTGACAAGTTTACCAATGAAGCTAATGTAGCCAATGCATCGACGAAATCATTTCGGTTCCGGGGAATATGCATGAAGGCAATGTCTTCAAACTCTTCTGCCAATCTGAGAATATGCTGATGGTAAGGTAGTAAATGCAATTCCTTGGTGGTGTAGGCCCCGGTGGACTGTCTGATGACTAGTTCCGAATCTCCGAACACAGCTAATCGTTTAACTCCTTTAGACTGAGCCAGTTTTAACCCCACAATGCATCCTTCGTATTCCGCGGTATTGTTGGAATTATTAAAATGCAACTTGGTTGCCACAGGGTATTGATCTCTTGTGATGGATACCAGAACTGCCTCGATTCCTGCGCCTTTAGTGTTAGATGCGCTGTCAAAATACATTTTCCAGAATTGACCTCGATCCTCCTTACTGGTCAGTTGAATAGTCATCACTTCCTCTTCCAGGAAATAGGTTTCCAAAGGTTCAAAACCTCCTGCTGGTGCGGCCGACCTGTGATCTGCAATCCATTGCGCTTTAATGGACTTTTGGGTCACATAGATGATGTCGAACTGTTGGAGGATCAACTGCCACTTGGATAAACGATAGTTCAACATCAGTTTGCTGAAGATGTATTTCAAGGGATCCATCCTAGAGATGAGATAAGTTGTATGGCTGTGTAGGTAATGTTATAACCTCGAAGCTGCCCAATCTAATGCACAGCAGGTTCTTTCTATCAGTGTGTACTTCTGCTCTCCGTAGCTAAAACGTTTACTGAGATAATAAATCGCCCTTTCTTTCCCCATATCATCCTTTTGCCCCAGTAAGCAACCTATAGCGTTGGAATTGACTGAGATATATATGAATAACAGAATTCCATCCCTTGGGGGTACCAAGACAGGTGCTTTAATCAACCTCTTTTGAATGGTACGAAAAGCTTTCTGGCAGTCTTCATTCCATTTTCCCGAAGAGTTTTTTCTTAACAATTTGAAAATGGGTTCACAGGTTACTGTCAACTGCAATATGAACCGGCTAATGAAGTTTATTCTTCCCAGGAAGCCTCGGATTTCCTTCTCGGTCTTTGGCTCGGGCATCTTAGTAATAGCTTTGATCTTGGCAGGATCCAACTCAATGCCTCGGTTGCTCACAAGAAATCCTAGCAGTTTACCAGATTTCACACCAAAAGTACACTTCGCTGGATTTAACTTCAAATTGAATTTGCGGAGTCGTTCAAACAACTTCTGAAGATGGGTGCAATGGTTATCGGCCTCTCTGGACTTCACGATGATATCATCCACATACAATTCGATCTCTTTATGCATCATATCATGAAATAAGGTCATCATGGTCCTATGATAAATAGCACCAGCATTGGTAAGGCCAAAAGCTAGTCTTCGATAACAGAATGTTCCCCAAGGTGTAATGAAGGCGGTCTTTTCCCTGTCTTCTTCAGCAACCATAATCTGATGATACCTGGCAAAGCAATTGGTGAAAGAATATATTTTGAACTGTGTCGTATTGTCAATAACACGTGGATGAATGGCACTGGGAAGTCATCTTTAAGGTTGGTCTTGTTAAGATCTCGATAATCTACACATACTCGAACCTTCCCCCCAGATTTTGGCACTGGGACTACGTTGGACAACCACTCAGGGTATGTTGATACCATAATGATTCCCGCTTTAAACTGTTTGATAATTTCTTATTTGACCTTCAGGCTCCATTCTGGTTTCAATCGTATTATTTTTTGCTTGACCGGTTTGAACCCTTCCTTAATTGGTAGTAGATGGACAACTATATCGGTGGATAGATGTGAGATCCCGAAACCCTAATAAGACTCGGTTATGTAAATTTCTCAATTATAAATAAAATCTCTTCGTTCTTGTTCTGTATTGTGTTATTATATACGTTATTAAAGACTTGGGTCAAAAATATTTTTCTTTGAAAAACGTCGTGCTTGACACCTCGTGCTTCAAATTTTTAATTCGTTTTTGGACTTTTCGGTATATTATTTTATCAAGCTGCTTTATCGTGCTTACATTGATGAAATGCATTGTTGTGCTTATATTAGCGAAATGCTTTGTCATGCCTTGAAAGGATTAGGTGTCAAAACCCTAAATTAGGAAACCCTAATACTAAATTAGGAAACTCTAAACCTAATTTAGAAAACCCTAACCCTAATTACAAACCCTAAAAACCCTAATTAAGAATTATAAACCCTAATTAGGTTATCTTAAATCCTAATTATGTTAACTAAACTTAAATTAGGTGTTAATAACTTCATTAAGTTATTCTAAACACAAAGATCAAAACCCTAATTTATAATTAGTGAAGTTTAGGGCAAAATTAGCTACTAATTAAATCCTAAAGTTGCTCACAAGCTAGTGCCACCTCTTACTTCAAAATAATCATCAAATCTGATCCCCAAGCACCTTGTCATAGCTGTATAAGTTCAGAGGAAAGATATTTTTGAAGGCAAAGGGTGAAAAATGACCTAAAAACCCTAACTTTGAAATCCTATAAATAATAGCCCTAGATCAGTGTAGAATCACGAATTTCCTTCACTACTATACTTATAATATCTTCCATAAAGAGCCTTAGCAATAGCAACATCATAATCAAAGCCTAGATAGCAAAATTTGAGCAAGAAAGGTATAAACCCTAATTTTACAATTGATCTTTGATGTTATGTTAATTTTGTTGTTATGTTATTTAGTTATATGTAATAACATGCTAGTTAGTGTTCTGGATTGTTAGATCACGTTTTATAACATCTAGATGCATCAAATAGGTGTTTTAAGCATTCTGAAAAATTGTTAAAAACAGGCTTTGGCAGCCATATGTCACAGCCTGTAGATCTTCGTGTGTTAATATTTAGGTTTGTTAATGATATGCTAGTTGTAGTATTACATGAGCTTAGTAATCTAAAAGAAGAATCAAATCCATGGGATTAACAGAATGAAAGATATAAGTGGTCAAAGGTCATTGACCGATCACAAAAATCTGAAATCTGGGAAACCCTAAAAAATTTCCAGGATGTTCTGACAGCCGTTTGATCCACTCAGATCTCCTTCCCAGATGGTTGTTAGGTTATGAAAGTGCTTTGTTTTTGTACTTTGATATGTATAGTAGACCAATGGAGCAGTCTAACACCTTAAAGGTTCATAGGATGACCAGAATTAATGGTCAAAACCCGTGGACCGTTCACGGGTTCATTTTCTGGAAAACCCAGAAAATGAAGAACATGAAGAACAGTCTCTGACAAGACTTTGACCGACCTAGATCTATGCCTTAAGAGGTTACTTGGTCCTGACCAGTGCTATTTCGTTCAAGTATGACATATATACTACACACTACAACCATTAAAACAACGATCTAATACACAGAATCAAATCTGTAAGCCTCACAAAGTCGTTGACCAACGTTCTGGGTTACCCAGAAAACCCAGAATGGCTCTAACAGGTACTTTGAGTCTTAATAACTTTCTACTAGGTGATGTTTAGAGTTCAAAATTGATATCTAGTTATAATATTACATAAACACTAGAACACCAAAGCACTTACAAACATCGAATCATAGCGAGCTGCAAGAACAAGCCTGGTCAAAGTAGCCACTCGGCCTTGACCAGGGCTGTTCTTTAGAGCTGAAGAACACCTTCAGCGACGGACATAAATAAAAAATAAATAAAATAAATTAAAATAAATAGAAATAATTAGTAAATAATTATAATTTTAGTTTTAAAAATTATTTTAAGTTATAATAATTAACTTTTAATATTTTTGACATAAATTTTATAATTATTTTTATATATTAATAATTAAGTTAATTAATAAAGTAATTAATTAAATTATTTATAAATAATAAGTAATTATTTAAAAATAATTTAAATATTCTAAAAATCATAATAAATGATTATAAGTTATTTAAAAATAAAATTAAGATTTTAATAAATATACTAAGTAATTGATAAATTATTTAAGTATAAAGTTAATGATTTAAAAATCATTCCAATGGATAAATAAATATTTAAAAATTATTATAAGCTTTTAAAAATTATTATAATGATAAATAAATTATTTAAAATTATAATAAAGCTTATAAATAAAGTTTTACTAAGTTTCTAACTTATTAAATATCCGGTGAGGTTTTAGAACACCGAAATCGTACCGAACATAGATCGAACGTATCTAGTTTGATTAGTTAGGTACTGTGACGCCCCAAAATTCGGACCGTCACTGATCTCGAATTCGGTTCGTCATGTACTAATTCTAATAACAATTAAAATCTCAAACAGTGGAATAACGGAATAATTTACATTGATATAACATAAGTATTCTAGTCCCAAGTCTCGAAACTATTACTAATACACTTCATAACTTAAACCAAACATATCTTAATACATAACATTAAATAAGTCTTAATACAACATAAAAGAACATCCTAAGAGCACAGCTACTTCATAGCTTTGCCTTCGCTCTTGTCCTGTCTTGGGGTTCCACCTTGCCCTGCCCTAACTGAAATGTTTTAGGAAAAGCAAGAATGAGCACAAATTGTCCAGCAAGTAATATACGATAAGGGTGAAGATTTTTATAAATCGAGTTTGAAATATCAAGGTATAATCTTGATGATAATCAAGAGTTTGAAGAATAACATCATGAACAACGAGTATCAATAATTTTCAAATTAAAACCTTGGAATATGAAACGATAGTTCATTATAGATCAACAGATATATATGAATTCAAAGGCTATCAACGTATCCAACTGGATAAAGTAATTTATACTGAGCAGTCACTAAGGACTATTGAACATCTACTAGAATTATCAATATTAAACTGATAACTCAAAAATAAGTACGATAGATGATCAGTCTACAATACTCTATGTTATGCATAGCACCACAATAATTTTCACGCGTGTGTTGGGGCTTCCAACAATATATACACTCCCCTTACCATAAGGGTTGTTCAACTCAGTTTTCAAAGATTCCGCACCAGTCAATTGGTTTGGATAGTTTTCTAAATATGCACATAGTCTAGCCGAATCAAATGGCATAGACACTTCCGCAATGTTCAACATGAATTACTAGCTCAAATGAAACAAGAGTTTATTCAATAAGCATACTAACTCAACTTAAATGAGTAAGTAAGACAACTTGCTTTCACAAGGGTCCATTGCAAAGGTTAGGATACTTGTAATTAACAACACAAGAACGAGTTCAAGGAAACATGCACAATAAAAGAGTGTAAGTCGGAGAAACTTGCTTACAATATCTGTTGAATAAAGTAATGCAAGGGTTTAAGAACTTGTCTTATATGTAGTCTATCCACGTAAAGCTAATAAACACTTTCGAATCCTATTATGTATAATATATTTACATGTATAGGACACTCATTAGCTAAGCACATTCAGTACACAAGCTTGATATATAATTCTAGTATACACATAGGGTTCTAACTTAGTCTTGTAACTTTATACGTACGTCATTACGTACTTGTACACACGTAGCACTAAATTAGTTTATGCAATCATGTAACATAGTTATACTACGCATGACATTGCATTTAATCACAACGCTCAATCAATTATTATTATCCATGGACTTCTTTTTTACAAGTTAAACATCACTATGTTATATTGTCATCCCATATAAATATATATTGGTAGAGATCAGACTATAATCAGTAGCTTAAGTAACATTACAAGTCAATTAATACAATCAGAAAATAAGCAGGCTGCATAAATTTTGAAAACAGACTGGCGCAGCTGCACCCTGGTTAAGCCTAGGGACTGCGCAGCTGCGCTGTCCCCTGGCCAGACCAGGGTTGAGCTTTTGCCTCACTGCTTCTGTCCAATATGTAACCATACATTAACACATAGTTTATTCATATATTAAAGGGTCTTAGATGCCTACATAACCTTTCTAAGTCCAATCTTTCATGCAATGGTTCAAGATTAATATCTTTGATGACTTAAGGCTATATAAAGTCATGAAATCATAAAGGCTATCATATTTAACATGCATACATGCGAGGTGGTCATATAATCTATCAATAAGCATGCCCACATAGTTCTACATCCTATACGCATAAATAGCATCGTTATTTATTTAAAAACTTAATCAACCTCATACTCGATTAACTCGCATTATTTCTAACAAGTATATGCACAATAATGATATATTAGCGATGTTAAAAGCACTATTAAGCATGTTAAAAATATCAGAATGCTATTACACTATGATCATGCAACTTAGTTTGCAAAAAGTCCAAACTTTACTTTTGAAATCGTTACGACTTAAGTAGGCTAGCGTAAACTCAATACCTTGTATTCACATTTCATATGTAGTTAAGTCATGTTTACATGCTCACAAAGTTAGAATATCTCTCATGTGGTATTCATGGATATTAGTTTCAAATATATCAAGTTTCCTTTAGTTAAAAGGCAAACAATTTGGACATGAACAAGGAAACCATGTATCACTAATCATGCTAGCTTATGTTCATAATTTAGTCATATAAGTATATTATCATGCTAATATGGTCAAAATATGAATATCATGCTTATATGTCAAAGTCCATTTTCCAAATGTATACTTTCTTTAGTAAATGTTCACTAATGAGGTCAAACACGTTCATGCTATATCATGACACATAAATTCACATGTTAACATGATCTTCATGTATATCTAGACCACAACGTGCTTACAAAGTCAAAACATAAACATCAACATAATACGTGAAAGTCTATTTTAGAAACTTTAAGTTTATTTAGCAATGTATACTAACGACGACAAAGCAACTCATGCCACATCAAGAGTCACATATGCACAAGTTAAACATGTTCTCTATGCATTGCTAAGCCATACAAATATGCTTAAAAGTCAGAATGTGAACCTCACATGCATATGTGAAGTTTGTTTTAAAAACTCTAACTTTCATTTCGAAAACTATAACTTTCTTTAGTAATTATACACTATCATAGTCAAAAATGCTCATACTATATCAATGTACTCATATATACATGTTAACCATGTTCTCATGCTTGTCTAAGTAGTATTAACACGTTGGTACTTAACAGATTTGTTAACAAAAGCAGGATCTGAAATCAGGTACCGGCACAGCTGCGCTGCACCCAAGAACAAATTGGGCACAACTGCGCCACTTCTTGGCCAGAACTAGAAAGGCCTCTGTTCAGCAGATTTCAAAGTCAAACACAAAATTCTCCTACGAAATTCATTCCAACACAGTCACATTGCTATATTAGATGCATATAAACTTACATAACAATTAACAATCATTCTCCAATCCAATTATCATGTAATTCATGCATAATCAATAATCTATCAAGTTTCAAAAATGAAGAACAATGAAATGAGAGTTACCTCTGCTATGCTTGGATTGGGTTCACTGCTATATCAGACTTTCTCAATTCACAGGCCCTCAGCTCAATGATAAACTCCCTCTCAACTCTTAGTTAACAGAAACTCAGCAAATGAAAAATAGAAGGAGGGAGCTTCATTTATAGAGAATGAATTATACAGATAATAGCTTTGTTCATAAATTTCAACCAACGGGAAAAGCAAAAAACTCAGAGGTTAAGGGAGAGTTGTTGGGTAGTTGGTGAATTCCACTATTGGAGCCACTCCCCTTGTGATCATGACGGCTAGAATGCTGAGTTTGAGAGAAGAGGGAATAGGCTAGCCATTGAGTTATACACGTGAGGAGAGAGATGACAATCAATTTGGGACAAGCTTATGTAGAACTCAGCATTTGGCAAATGAAATAAATACAACACTTAGGTTTATTTTATGTTCACATTATATATACTTAGGCTAAATACATATGTATGTATACATAGGTTGTAATTTTATTTAGAGTCACAATGTAGTTTTTAATAAGGTAATAATATTACAATGTAGTAAGTTGAGGTACATGTATATCTCTCAATATATAATCCATGTACATTTATAATACCGAACATAATCCAATTGGGTATTATCTTTCCACATTACCATGAACCATATTATTTCAATTATTTATATTTATTGAAATAATTATTATTTTAATTCCACATTAATATTTAATATTAAAATAGATAACCATTTATTTGTTTCCTCACATATTATTAAGTATACATTTAGTTTAATAATCCATAAGTACACCTTTAATGTCCTTACACATACATATAGTCACATATACATTATTATGTAACTTCCACAATTCCTTAAATCTTAATATATAATTCTCATATATTATATAGTCTTATTAAAGTGTCACCCTATACTTTATATAATGTTGTTTGACTTAGTATTGCACAATGTACACATAGCATGTATTCATGTAACTTACACCATTTAACCAATCTTAATATATGATTTTTGTATATTATATGAAATCACATGTTAGTGTCATATTATAATATAATTGTAACTACTATACATTATGAGTCTAATTATCACACACCTTGCACACAACAATTAGTCGAGTAAATATAATCTTATTATATTTATAAATCATTTACACGTTAATATTCTATTACTCGCAATAACAATTAATAATGTTATTATACGATTAACTATCACATGTATTGCACACAACAAATAATTATATAAATATAATTCTTATTATATTCATCATTTATTTACTCATAAATGTTTTGTTACTCACAATAACATATTATTAATAATTACTCATTAATAGGCTATCACTAATCACAACGATTAATTAACAATGTAATATTAATTAATCATTCACTTATTGATTTCCCTCTTTAATTAATTAAATCATTATCATTTCCATTCTCATGCCACACAAGGCATTCTACGAGTTCGTCGCAATTCCTCATATTTTCTCAATTATTATAAATTTAATTTAATATAATCGAATTACTTTTCTCATAACTCATAAACATTTATATTTAAATAAATATTTATTTTTTTATTAGTATCAAAATTTATATTTATTCCTGAAATTCACGGTTCTTACAGGTACTGTTATCAATACTAATGACATTTATAAATATGTTTAGCATATTTTAGGTATCTTAAACACTTCAAGTAACATTAGATAAACGTTCTTCGTACAGGCAAGTTTTCGAACTTTATCTTTTCATTGTACACGTAAACTTACTACGTTACACAAGTTTTATACTTAATCTTATGACATTACTTGAATACCTTTCGATATCTTCTACCAAACTTGATTATTATTTATTTACTGAAAAAGTTACTGCTATTGTTTCAGCATGATTTAAGAAATGAATCACTTATTCATTTGATATTGAATTGTTGTTTATCAAGCATTAACTGTTAGTCAAACCAAATTATTTTGGTAAGGCATCCTATACTGAGTTGAATTTACCCTAAATTGGGGTTTTCTATATGTGTGTCTATAATAGACAATAGAAGTAGGATGATATGCATACTCCTAGGATACTGAATAGGCTGATCCGCTATTTCAGATCCGAATACGCAGATTTCTAAGTCTGTGTGACTAACAGAAATGGTTGAGTGAAATAAAAATTCCAGAAATGGTCGTCAACCCTCAGTAAAATTGTTGAACTATCGTTTATTCAAAATCAAACATTTTGTTATATAAACTTTCTGAGCATGTCATAGCTCATTCTTGCAAATTATTTCCTTTACAGTTTTAGATGGTAATCCCGGCACTTCTGAAAACCATAATGGGAAAAGACCTTGCGTAGATTAGCTTTAGTTACTGTCTTTATTTACTGCAAGTCTTATAAGACTTTTTGTTGTAATAAGAACTCAAAGTTGAGAACCAAGTAACTGAACTTAGTATAAAATATATATATTATCATCTTTTGTTTTCGCAATCGTGTATTGATACATACTTAGATGATTTGTAATACGAGTTAAACATTACAGTATCCTTAGGGATTATATATCTGAGTGAGGGTATTGGCAATATGGATTGTTCATGTTATTGCTAATACTCTGGATTTCGGATGGATATGAACTACTGATATGAAAGGGATATTCGTAGGATACAGTTTATTTATCCAAGTGAGGGTATTTAAACACAACAATAGTTCTAAACACGAATTATTATTTGTTATGGGATACTGTGAACCTTGGATAAATATGAATTATATCTTATTGAATATCTATAGTATTTTGATAATCGTGAACTACAGATCGGATACCACAGATGTATAGATTTCGGGGCGTCCCAATAGACCTATCATGTCTTCATGAGACCAGACAAAAACATCCTTGAATTGGGTTAAGAGTTTGATTAGTTCTTTTTCTTCGTCAGAGGGAAGGTTGGTTTCGATCTGTATCTCTTGGAGATTGCCAGGGGTTCCGATATTTATGGTGGTGGTTTGATCAAGGTTGGGTTTAGGTTTATCTTCGACCCATGCTTTGATTTTCTCAGGCACCTTGTCATCATTCACTTCCTCTTGCTCGATCCCCATCAAGTTAAAGTCCAATTCTATATCAAAATCGTAATCATTACTCAAATTTGGCAAGTCATGGACGTGGCTAGAAATACTCAAATTTGGAAACCTGAGACAAAATCTTGATTGCTAAATATATACAAACGGTTGTCAATTACAAAAGGATTCAATAGTTGATATGACAACAGGCAATAACAAGTTGCAGATAAAATAAAACAGACATAAAAATATAAAGGTAAAGCTCCCTGTCAACGAATCACTTTCTGGTTTTACCCTTTTCGGACGATCTGAGGGGTGACAGTCCAATTACTGGTAGTTAGATCTTGGGAGATAGCTGATATAGACGTGTTGCTGGAGTTATGGGCACCTTCTAAGACGACCATAACTAATTTGGAACAGGCCCCTGGATCCTCCTTTGGGATGTTCACACTTCCTAAGTTAAGGACCGGGAGGATGGGTTGATCATTCGACAGGTCTGCCCTATTGGACTTCTTCAGGTCATCTTTAGGAAGGCAAAAACTGCTCACAAATTGTAACTAAATCTCATCCAAAAACTTCTTATCTTTGGCCATCCGGGAAGCATCCTTAATAGTCTCTTAATTACCAATCTCCTTATATCCGTTCTGATTGACTTTAGGGATTTGGAGGTTTGAGATAATAATGGGGACCTTCTTTAATGGCTCCTTAAATCCGGCTTCATTGAGGTCTAGCTTGAAGTGAATCAGATGGTTAACTGGCATGTGCTTTTGAGGATTACGATGTTTATATCCACCTGAGTATCCTAATCCAGCCCTTCCCAACTGCGTGGGTATGTGGATTGGGTTCTTGATTCCCTAGCCATTTATCCCTAATCCTCGACCTAGTCGATGTCCTCTGGAAAGCATCTCTTGGCCAACTGCCATCACTTCTGGAGATTTCGGGGAGTTAATGCTGGTGCACCTATAGAGTGTTATCGTGGATTGCTTACTTCAAAGGCTTAAAAACTGGCGGGCTCAATACCCTCCTTCATGCTGATCAGGGGCATATCTCCCAGATTATGGATAGGATAGTCAGGTTCTGCACTGACAGTGACCAGATTACTATTGATGATGTATTTCAATTGCTGATGAAGAGTTGAAGGAACAGCCCCAGCCATGTGGATCCATGGTCGTCCTAGGAACAGATTATATCTGGTAATGATTTTCAGGATTTGGAAAGGTATATTGAAAGTGAACGGGCCAATCTCTACAGGAAGTTTAATTTCCCCAACTGTATCTCTTCTTGATCCGTCGAATGCTCGTACCACTACATGGCTTTCTCTAATCCTATTTGGATCGATCTTCATCCTATCCAGAGTATCCTGTGGACAGATGTTCAAGGATGATTCGCCATCAATTAGCACGCCTCCTACCACATATCCAGATGATATGACAATAATATGCAATGGTCTACGATGCCCAGTTCCGTTGGCCGGTATATTGTCATTGATAAATGATATCACATTACTGTCCAAGACATGGCTGATCAAGGTGCTGGAATTTCTCAGTATCAATGGTTTTGGGCAGGTGTGCCTCCTCCAATACTTGGATTAAAATTTGACGACGGTCGTCAGAAGCCAATACTAAATCCAGAATGGATATTTGATGTGGTTCTGCTTCCAACTGCTTTACCGTCCTTGCTTTGCTGTGCCCCATCTTAAGGAGGAATTCTGCGATCTTTCCTGTTGATGCCTTCCCCAATACCTTGGTTATCGGTTTCAATACACGCCCCATGAGGTAAAGTGGATTCTCTTTAGGTACGATAGCTGTACAATCAGGTGTTAATTTTATGCCTTCTCCATAATTCCATGGTACATTCTTTAGGCTAAAAATTAGGAGTTACGGCCAAGGAGCCAACATCAGTGGTTTCGATGCCGGTATCTCGAGAGTAGCTTTGTTTCCCTGCCCAGATAATCCTTTTATGGTTATGGGTCCGCCAGACGCTCCTTCTATGCAAAGGATAACAGTTACCATTCCCTCCAAATTCCATGCCCCTCGAGGGTAGATTATCTCTTCCTCAGAGAAAATCTCAGCTTTATTCATTAATTCCAACTTCTGATTCGATCAGATTCTAAATTAAGTGTCGCAGGGCCCAACATTCCTTCGTGGCATATCTAGGGGCATTCGAATGATAGAGGCAGGACCTAAAAGGATCGAAACACTTCGATCGCGGATCCGGGGGTGGTAGAAATTCCGTGATCTTTCCTTCCTCGATCAAGGTGCACATAATTTCCTCCCTGGACTACCCCAAGGGGGCAAATTTCCATTTGGCTGTAAATTCTCGTCGGCTCTAAAGTCTAGCTTCCCTGGCCATCTTTTCTGTCCATTTGTTCTGCTCTTGAGAGTGAATTCGATCCCTTCTTGAGGTTGGGACATCTTGGATGGATGTAGTGTTGGTTGGCCTCGGTAGGACTTGGTCTATTAGCTATCGGGTCAATTGATGTTGGTATACGACCAAATCTACTAACTGATTAACTCGTGCCTTAATCGAGGCCAAGTCTTGCTCCACCCTATACTTTTCTTTGGGGTATCCCCATATTGCAGGGTCCTTAGCAGAGGGTGCTTCCCCCAGCTTCCTCAGGTACTTGCGATTTTCCCTTGCCTCCTGCACCGATCATGTTGATTCATTCCGCATTATGCTGAGGCAAAAGATTATTGTTGACATTCGGCTGCTCTGGCGCTTAACTATGATCTCCCCATTGTCAATCAAGTTTTGAATCTTATGTTTTAAAGTCCAACATTCCTGAGTATCATGCCCCGGTGAGTTGGAATGGTAAGCGCATTTCTTGCTGGGATCAAATTGCCTACCATTTGGATCAGAAGGTGGAGCTAGCTCAACGATCTTCTTCTGGGCGATCAACAGCGCCAATATATTCTCCAAAGAGTCCCCTAAAGGAGTGAATATCCTTCTTCACTTGTTCTCCCCGACCTTCAATGCTGTCAGATTTCAGGAATTCACAGGATGAGAGTTCTGCTTCTGGATAGGCGGATTAGGGCTCTTGTTGGTAGCTTATCTTTGCAATATCAAAGAGATATCTTCTTCCTTCCTTTTTGATACTCTTTTGGGGGCGCTCGCATAGTTTCCTGACTGTATGTGCTCAGCTACAGCTTCCAAGGCAATAAGATCCTTAATTTTGCCAGACTTCAAACCCATTTCTGCCATTTCTCCATGTTTGATCATTTTGGAGAAGGATTTTCCTAACCCGGGGAGGACTCTCTTATAGAAAGGGGCTTCTTGTATATCAATGAAAGTTGACACCATCACACTTTCATCCATTGGTGGGTTAACTTGGGCCACCATTCGCCTCCACCACTGTGCATATTCTCTAAATAACTCATTGCTTAGTTTCTTGACTTTGGTAACCTGGTAACGATCAGGTGCCATCTGGGATTGGAAACTATACTTTTTGAGGAAAGCATGGGCCAAATCTTCCCAACCTTGGACTTTGGAATTATTTATTCGAGCATACCAAGTTTGGGCTTCACCGGTAAGGCTTTTCTGGAATAGTTGCATCATGAGGTTTTCATCCTCGGCGTAGGTTCCCAGTTCACCTATATAGACTTTTAAGTGAGTATAGGGATCCCCTAATCCATTGTATTTCTCAAACTCTGGGATTTAAAATTTATCCGGGTATCTCACTTTTGGGAAAATACACAGATCCGAATAATTTACGCTTCCGTGGGATCCTATCCCTTTCATATATCGGATGGCATCCTCCATCTGCCTAACCTTCCTCCTGATATCTCCAATTTATTTATCTTCTCGGAGGTCTATAATTTCCCATGTCGTCTTCTGGATCGGGGCCTCCTTGGACACTTCAACAACATGGGGAGAGATAGGTGTGGACATCTGGGTATCACCGTCCTTTTCTGGTATTTTTATATCTCCTTGCACAGAGGGTTCAGTCTGACTCTTATGCTTAGGTTCCTGAGATACTTTGCACTGTTCTCTTAACAGGGTCGTCATTTCGGCTATCTGCTTCTTAAACTCCTCGAATTCATCTCGAGATACAGGGATGGGTTCAGATGAGCTTCCTTCAGCCATCTTAACCGGTGGTGAACAGGTCTTTTTGGCTCGAAATCGAGTTTTAGGACCAATCTGCACAAAATCGATATCTAGTTTAGACTGGATATTGGTGGACAGAGATGCATGACATGATATGCATAAGTTTAATGGTTTTTTAATCTTTTCCTACGAAACAAAGGGTTAGTCGACTTGATGACAGGATAAGAAGGATGCATAGATGACAGTTTTCAAAAGGATTGTCATTTATAAACGCAGAAGAGTAAATAAGGCATGAAGAGACACACCACGCGTTTGGTATATCAGAGGCTGACCTATCTTAGGGTTACTCTTACGGGCTTTTTGAAATTGGTTCCCAGATCTTCGCAATTTACTTGATGAAAACATCTATTTTTCAATTAGAGCGGATCTGAGTGGTGCCTTTCCTGAGCCTCACAATGGAAACACCCAGAGGAGTCCAGTAATAAATAATCGACGGGATTGACTTCTAATGGAGGTACCACACAACATAAATTCACATACATTCACGTCCTCACCGTATGCAATATGATGACATTGTGCGAGGCACTAATACAAAAATGCTTAAAGATTGAGACCATTATCACACACAAAGATCATTCACACAAGATGCATATGCAAAAATGAAAATCAAAAAGATTGAACGCGACTTAAGCCCTCTTTGATCCCCAGCGGAGTCGCCACCTGTCGCCACTGGAAATTTTTTTATTGTAGATTGTTTATGTCTGTCTTTCCTAAGTTTTGTGTTTTTTTATTTTACCCCTTTTTCCATTTGCTATGTCTATGTATTTTATTAAAGGGTGAGTTTTTAGGAAAGCGGTACCGACATAAGTGTCGACGACTTTGAAAAAGATTGAATTTATTATTTTATGATTGGACCGAATGAGACAGAGTCGCCAGTTGGTATGATTTAAATGGATGTACCAACTCATTCGAGTTTTAATAGTTTTTACAATATGGTCCAATGCGTGACTCCAAAAGATTGGTCTAAAACCCGAGATTCGTGGAATTCGGGGGGCTAGGTTAAGCGGGGGGAAGGTGTTAGGCACCCCCTACTCCCGTGAAAACACGGTACCGCATCTTATTGATTTTCTGTGCATAAAGTGTGTGTGTGTGTGAGTGTGTGTATTTTAATTAAAAAGTTTTATTCTAAGCCTCATTGTGTGTTATTTGGAAGTAGTGCCGTTCCTCTTTTGCACCTATGTACGAAGGGTTTGATTTTAGCAAAAGTTTATTTTTAGACAAAATATACATTTTTATATGATATTTTGGGAAAACATAAGGTTTTCAAATCCTTCGCCCAAATAGTAATCAAGGATCTGGGATACTTCCATTATTGATTTTTTAGCATATGTACTTATTACGAAAGTAGTGCTGTACCTCTTTAACCCTATGCACAAAGGATTTGATTTATATAAAAGTTCATTTTTTAGAACACAATATATATCAATGATGTTTTGAAAATAAAGTTTTCAAATCCTTCGTTAAATAGGAATCGAGGTCCTTTGATACTTCCATTTATGATTTAATGTCTATTCCCGACCCACTTTATTATTATTGAAAGCTCTTTGTGGTTTTATCGGAAATCATTTTGATGATATGCATGTAAAAAGCATCAAAAAGGGTCGGATCATCATCGGGCATGTAAGCCATCTTGATGAAACCGAGCACCCACAATTAAAGTTTTCACTATCACGGGATCTTGAATCCGACTTCTTGGGACTAACCCCTCAAGATCGTCTTCAAGATCCAAATTACATATACAATGATATTTGCGTTATTTAAACATTACATTATAAAAACCGGTCCATCGTGGGAATCGAGTCGGGATCCAATCGGGGATCTCAACATCGGGATTCCTAGGCTCACATTATTTATGTGGAAATACATATATACAATGTCCTCGGCTTAGATAGTAGATGATTTTATCGATTAAAATCATTGTTTTAAGCCATTTCGGACCCCTTTCGCCTCTAGATATAAATCTAGGGATATACGGGGTAACCGGGACCTTTTAAAAGCAATAAATACGTAGATCTACCATGGATCTAAACTGATCTAGCACACGGGTTAAAGCTTCATGCTTAATAACCACTCAAAGGCTAGATTCGGCTTAGATCTAGGTAGATCTAGCCTCTGTACTCGAATTACAACACAATAAGCACAAATATAACCGATAGAAATGTAATATTTATCAACTATTACACAATATGCTTAGAAAACAACAAGTTTAACTAGATTTAAATAATATATATCATCAATCTAGTATATTAAACAAAATTTACAAAGAAAGAAATCGAAAAGATCATTTTTCACATTGGGGGACGCGTGAACAAGCGTTTTAACTCTCGGGGTCAATGTAGAACACTCTCGGGGCTCCAAGTAGATGCTAAATGAAAGAAAATAACTTAAAGTGGGTGTTTACAAGCCCAACCCGAGGCCTTCTCTCTCTAGAAAGTCTTTTCTCTCTCTAAAACTATCTCTCTTTTGTTCACAAATGAGCTAATATGGGTGTTTTAACCTGCCTGAGCCAGCCGCATACATACATGCGGCCAACCGCATGTATGGATGCTGCTGGGCCAGGCGGGGCTCGCTGTCTTGAAGTGCGTTCCTTTGGTCCCAGTTCAGAGGAAGTTAACCTGCACAAACCGAACTTTAGGAAAGTCTGTTCGGAATGCGACGGAATAGAATCGAGTCTGATTGAGTCGGGGTCCGAAAAGATAAGGCGGGTAGCTGAGATATATCTTCCGGTTCCAGATGGCAGTTAGCTGGTTTATCTTCAGTGGCAAGCATTTCAAGGTTTGTTGAGTTAGTTTTCGATGGACGCTGTCTCAGCTTGGCGATCCTCGTTCGGTTTGTGACACGTTCGGACGTCATTAGTCCTTTGAATCATTCACGGGGTTGTCTCCTGGATGACCTGATTCTTTTGCCCTACCTCGGGGTTGTCTCAGAAGTAAGATTACGCTTTTGCTCTTCTACAAGGTTAGTACAAAGAAAGCAAAATTTCGAGTGTCTACAATATATACATTTATAAAAGCGTTAAAGAGCCACGAATTTCTAATCCAGGCTCGACTGGAATGGAAATATATATATATATATATATATATATATAAATATATATATATAAATATAAAAGCAGTAAAGAGGCACAAATTTTTAATCCAGGCTCGACTGAAATGTAAATTTATATAAAAGCTGCAAAGGGCCACGGATTTCCAATCCTGGCCCAACAAAAATGTAAATGTATATATATTTATATAAAAGTTGTAAAAGGCCACGAATTTACAATCCAGGCCAAACGAAGTCAGAATAAATATATATATATATATAATTATATATATAAAAGCGGTAAATGCCACAGATTTACAATCCAAGCTTGACAGAATTGAAAGTTAGTATATATATAGTCAGTTATATGTATAATAAAGCTAAAAAGGCCACTAATCAGCGATCTAGGCCGAACAAATTAGAATATATATATATACAAAAGCGAGTAAAAGCCACGGATTAACGATCCAGGCTGTACAAACGAAGAAAAATGTATATATATACTTATATATACTAAAAAGTAAGCTAGAAAGGCCACGAATCTGAGATCCGAGAAAAACCAGAAGATGAAACTTTATATGCACGTTCACATATACGTAATAAAGTAGGAAATGACTTCTGATCGTAAAAAAACTTACAATAGGCAGCTCTACGGGCTTCTTGCCACTCAGAGGGCTTCAAATCTCTGTTTCCACAGGTTAATTTTTGATATATTGTAGAATATACGTGTGCAAAAGTATTGGAAGAATAAAATTGAAGTTTAGAGTACTAGAAGTAGGGCTAAAGGTCGAAATGGGCGGAGTTTCAGAGCATTTTTTTTTTATATTTTTTTCTCTCTTTTTTTGCAAGGGTGGGGGGTCTTATTTATAGACAAAAATGGTAGCGAGTGCACTCACAGCAGCTGCGAGTCTACCTGCGGCTCCCTGAGTGGGGCCCACTCCCGTGGGTCCCGTCGTCTAGAAGTACGTGCACTCCCAGCATAGCGATGTCGGCTTCGATCCTTCATAACTTTCAATTCGGGAATCCGTTTGAGGCGTGCTATACCTTTTCGAAAAGACCGTTCCGAGATCTACACAATGATATGGGATTTGACCTTTTTCGAATCTTGGAAGACATGTCTATGAGCAGATTTTTAAAATTTTATAGTTCGTCTGTTGAGCTGTATTGTGCTGTTTTCACTCGGGATTGATGTTATGGCTCTTTCTGACCCTCATCGCATCAATTTGGCTTAATTTGACGTGATTTGATGTCAAGTTGGTAAAATAACCATTTTGCCCTTCCATGGGTTGTCTTCCAGATTGACACGATTTTCGATTATTTTCTCGGGGTTGTCTCCGAGGTTTGATCCCAGCCGACTCTGTTCCTCCTCAGGGTTATCTCTGAGGTTGCCTTGGTCTCCCGGGTTATCTCTGGGGATGATTTGATGCTTCGGGGTTGTCTCTGAAGGTTGATCTAGTCTCCCGGGGTTGTTGTCGGGGCTACTGTACCTCCCGGGGTTGTTACTGGGGCTTCACTTGACATCCCGGTGTTGCCAGGGCTTGACTTGACATCCCGATGTTGTGGCCGAGGTGGAGTTTGATCTCCCAGTGTTGTCACCGGGGGTTGACTTGATCTTACGGTGTTGTCGGAGCTTGACTTGACATCCCGATATTGTGACCGGGGTGGAGTTTGATCTCCTTGTGTTGTCGTCGGGGGTTGACTTGATCTTCCAGTGTTGCTGGAAGGTAAAAGATGGTTTTGTCCTCTTGCAGAGTTAGTAACAGGAATGCAAAATTTTGAGTGTCTATAGATGCCCCTCTTAATCATGTTTATGCAATGCAATAGAATGAACAGGATAAAGATTGCTAGACACTGGAAATATGACACATGTAAATGTAATGTAATGCATGATATGCCATATTATGATTGCTATATGCCCTCGTGGTGTTAGTTGAGATAAAGTATGCTATCACTGGCTGTTAACGCTATTTTCTGCCGGGGACGACGTCATCCATGATAGCTCCAATTGAATTCTCTTGACGCCTACTCGTACGGTAATTTGCAAAGTCTTAACCATCATCAATCCTTCTCGGTGCCTACTCAAATGGTAGTTTACAATGGTCAATTGAACCATCAAACTTTCTCGGTGTTCCAGCTGGGGATTTATATAACAGATTCCATCATCTGTCATCAGTGGGGAAAAATTTCTCCACGATTTTCATCACTGACTCATTCCCGATACTACGTTGGAGTTGTCGCCAACGGTTTACAATGTCAGTCTATCTGACCCTCACTGAAGTGGTTTTCTACAGCTTTCATCACCGGCTCGTTCCCGATGTTTCGTTGGAGTTGTCGCCAACGGCTTATAATGTCAGTCAATCTAACCCTCGCTAAAGTGGGTTTCAACGGCTTTCATCACCGGCTCGTTCCAGATGCTTCGTTGGAGTTGTCGGTAACGACTTATAATGTTAGTCAGTCTGACCCTCGCTGAAGTGGTTTTCAACAGCTTTCATCACCGGCTCGTTCTCGATGCTTCGCTGGAGTTGTCGCCAACGGCTTATAGTGTTAGTCAATCTGACCCTCGCTGAAGTGGCTTTTAACGGCTTTCATCACCGGCTCGTTCCCGATGCTTAGTTGGAGTTGTCGCCAATGGCTTACAATGTCAGACATGATTGATCTCGACATGGGGGTTGTCCTTCTGATAAGTCACACCCTTGGATAAATCTGGATACTTAGACATATTCAAAACCCGCTGTACAACGCCGGACCTTCTCAATGCTCTGACAGAGGTAGTTTTTTGTAGTTTTCAGCAGTTTTCATCATCGGCATTTCGAATACCACATCAGGGCTTCTACCAATGGCTTTCATGAAGTTCCTTCCTTTGTTAGAAACTTGTCGTTTAGACTCAGGGTTTCAGGCCAATCCGCTTAATCGCGTAGCAGGTTTTTCCCTGATTTAACTTTTTAGCTTCTGTAAACTCTGTTTTAACTCTAACTAGACCAAACCGGAGGGGGTGGGACCCACCTTAGGGAGCCACAGGTCCACTTAAGGCTACCGCAGGTGGAGTTGCTACTCCTTACGAGTATAACTTAGGCTCCTGTGGCTTTTAAAATTTATTTTCAACTTTGAACTAGAAAGAAAATCCAAAATTTCTTCTTTAGATCTACTGAGTTCGGGCTACTTTTTTTGAATTCCGTCATCGTATAAATGTTCTGTACATCTCTGGTAATGTTTACATCCTTTCTTTTCAAATTTTGACCGTTAGAATGTTAGATTTCATATAGTATACTTTTAAACACAATATAGCGAATAGGCGTGCCTATATGACTTGATAAAAATTTTTAGACTTAGTAAATATGCATATTTTACTACACTGAACGTTGTGATGTAAAAAAATTTGATTTCAAAGACAGTCATTTGGCGCTCTTTTTGGCCAGTTTACTCGTCCTATTTGAGGGCAAATGAGCTTGGATTTTTAACTAAAAATACTCATGGTAATTTAGCTGCCATGGGGAGTTTGATTTTGATTTTTTTCATATATATGAATTATTCATGTTTTTGGGTAGGTGTGCTAATGAATGGCCACCTAGTCATACCTATGTGCATGCGGACAGTCCATTTTACAAAGGAGACTCTGACGAATTTTTTTTAAAAGCATGAGTATTTAATAAACATGCAATTTTAACTCTACTGGGGATTTTTGTTAACTAATGCATGCTTTAGGACTTAAAAAAATGCATAAAGCAATGATTTAATTTAATAAGCTATAGGTTTAAGGCTTACCTCACCCTTTCTGAGGTGATTTGAAGACTTTGTCCAGGTTATGGAGCCAGATAGACTAGGTAGTGCTAGCAGGGTCACTTCAGGTGTGCGGCGGTGGCGAGCTTCTGATGTTCCCTAGCCTCGTCCAGCTCGGTCGTCTCACCGTTTGGCTGAGTCTGTGATTCGTCCGATCTGGGCTGAGATGTCAGATGATGTGGACGACGAGGATGTCCCGTTTATTGATCCTACTCCAGCTTATGCTCCACGTAGGGAGCTTCCAGTCATCTTGGTGCCGATTTCGGAGCTTCTGGGCGATTTGAGACACCATCCCTCGATATACCTTCATGCCAATGAAGTGACTAAAGTTTTCATTCTGAATTTTCTTTCTTTTGTCATTTCAGGGCACATGTTTAATCTGGACTGTCTATTTGATGCAGGTTGCCTGCTTCACGCAGCCCAGGGGGAACTGGTTTAGCGTCCACTCTTTATATCATATTCTACATCCGGAATATTAGTCCATTGTCAACACTTGGGGGTTTGAGGCCTTCTTTTCTATTCCTCCCCTCTGTTGCCCTTGGGGTTATCTGAGGGCATTATCTGAGATCTAATTCCACCAGACCCAGTCTCTCTATCTGTTAGACTGTGAGGTGATGATGACACCGATGGACTGGCGGTTCATCACCGGGATAGAGTTTACAGGCGAGCCAGTGCCGTTGGTGGCTGACATTTCACCTGCTACCGTTCGCTCCCTTTTGGGAGTTCCTGCGACGGTCATCAAGGGTCGGACTGTCCGTTCTGGTCCCTTGAGTGTAGATGCCCAGAGCGGGGCTTTGACTGAGCCTCTGCCTGATGATCAGAGGGTTAGAAATCACATCCTTCGGCAACTATTCTTGGTGATCATCAGGGGTTGTTTCATTACAGACAACTCCTCGATGGTCTCTTTTGCTCTGGTCAGCGCTACTCGATTCGTGGAGTGCTTCAGTGATTTTGATTGGGGCACTTATACCTTCTCCTACTTTCTCTGCAGGATGCGCCTACGCTCTGAGGGCGTGACGGAGGTTGGCTAGGTTTCTATCCCTTCCTGCTAGTGAGTACTTCATCTTTCACCTTTCAATTTTCCTCATTTATGTTTAACAATTTTATCACTGAGGTTATTTGATCTTTGTATTGCCAGTTTTGGGCATATGAGAGTCTCCTTTGCCTACGCCCATCTACTACTTTGGGCTTGGAGACCTATCCTAGGGGACGGCGTTGGTATCACTCTACTTTAATGGAGGTCCCTATAGCAGAGGGATTTACCCACTCCCGCTTGCAGCTAGAGCTATTGACTGCCAATTCTATCACTTGGGTTCCTTACACCCTGGACTCCTTGACAGTCGGGTTCGAGGATGGCTTTTCGACTGGTATGGAGTTTGCATTGTCTATTCGTCGGGATTCCCTTTTGACCGAGGAAGGTTGGGAGCTCTACTTGGGAGAGTACGCTATCCTGAGCATCACGGGAGATATCTGCATTCCTTTGTTCCTTCTACTTGGCCTCATTGGCCATTAGCTCAGCTACTCACAGACATTCCTCTGGCGGGCGTAGATGGCTTCACCCTGTCAGAGGGTCCTTACAGCAAGGAGGTATTTTATAGCTGGTGGAGTCCTTGCACTATTGGGGCTCAGACTCGTGCTACTCAGTTTATGGCAGACATGGTGTCGGGGTTTGTGATGATAACAGACTGGATAGCTTACCTCAGAGAGCCTACTTATCTGGAGTAGATTTTTGGATTGACCCAGCGGTTGGAGCGGGCTTATTTTTTCATCTGACACCTTGGCAGGGATCTATTAGAGGCAGATTCGTTTGATCCTTCCAGCTCCGGAGCTTGCCCTTCAGCAGATCTATTTTTTGGCAGCTATGCAGGTGCTGATCCTCCATTGTATCGACCAGACCTTCCCACTGGCCAAGATTCCGTGACTCAGGAGGAGCTGCAGCAGGTCGGTCGCCTTGATGCAAACATTATAGATTTCTTTGGATAGCTTTCTCGCTATATCTTTTGATACTGTTAGATATTGGGCGGCTATGCCCCATTTCTCATTATATCTTTTGATAGGCCTCTGTTAGTTGTTAGGCGGCTGTGCCCCTTTTCCCTGTACTTTTTACTTTATATTTTATGAGCAAACAAAGATGATGCTTTCAATAGATAGTATATTCTAGAAATGCATGATATTTCCTATCTATTGCATCTTATTGTCATTTTATTATTGTCATCGTGCATGTATTATGTCATGGATATGCATTTAGACAGGTGAGTTTAGATTTGACCCTTGGATGGTCTCATGATACGGTTATACAGATGTCTTCATCTATAGTCAGCCATATCGAGCACTTACCACATTCTTTGGTAGCATATTCACTAAGATCTTGGTATGACAGTCTGCCCCCACAGCCAGAGGGACAATTGATCAGATGCTGGGGCATTCTTTGGCCCTTTTAGCTTTTCAGGTTCTATAGAGGTTTGTGGAAAGCATATTATTCTACTGGATACCCGAGCGCCAGGTTTTTAGGTTCAGCCTTCATGAGTTGACTCCTACGCTGGAGGAGTACGAGCACCTCACGGGTTTGGCACTGGATCTACCTTGTGCCAGGACGACCATTAGTGACATGAGGCAACCATTTATGACCATGACTGGTCTGAGATGCAGAGTCATCACTGAGGAGATTACTGCGGGGCACGTGGTGTCCATGGATTTTTTTGATCGATCGCTTTGGCCGGTTGGACAACTATGAGCGATATTTAGGAGATTTCATCATCCCTGCAGATGAGTGACAGTTTGCACATGTTGACGTTCTGTTGATGTGCGTCACGGCTTATTTGTATATGCCACTATATATGGACCACCTGGATACTGACTTGATGGTAGTCGTTCGTGCTCTCAGACATGGTTGTACTATCCTGCCGATGATATTAGTTGAGATTTTGAGGTCGGCTACATTCTACAGTACCCATCTAGGGGGTTTTTTTAGGGGTAGCACCGTTCTGCTGTACGTGTGGTTCATGACACATTTGAGTCCTATCGGCACTTTCAGGCATCATGGGTATTGCTTTACCCATGAGATAGCGATGTCCTACTCTTTTTGGCTGGCAGAGTGTACAGATGCGGCATCCTGGTTGGCATTTTTATTGGCGCTTGAGCATCCCTTTTCGATCTTGCCCTTCTCAGGGCTTAGCTCCCCTTACAGCTTCATCACTCATGCAGTTGACATGAATTATATGCCCCTGGCGGGTTTGCTAGGGGTGACCACTTATCATCCGCTGGAAGTCATGGTCCAGTTTGATCAGTTTCAGAGCATCCACCATTTTGAGGGGGATATGGATCAGCGGATATCAGCTTCATCTTTGTCATCAGTTGACCTCATCAGGACTTATGAATGTTGGACTTATAGGGAGAGGGCTGATTTTTCTACTAGCCATCTAGATTGTTCTCAAGAGTATTCGACAAGGTTAGAGGCCGACATTGCATTGGCTACGGTTATCCAGTCAGCTTCGATCTTTGATTCTGACAAGGAAAAGCCTATGGAGGATCTTGATTCTCCCACAGAGGATGATTTGTTTACTGGTTTGAAAGTAGCTTTAGTTAGTGACCCTCTGAGCATTCCTACTGGGATAGACCCAACTCTTATCGATTCACTAGCTCGGATGACCTTTGAGAGGGATCAGGCTAGAGCGTTGATGTTGACAGCCCTTTCTAGCACGGATATAGCTTTTGCTGATAGAGACGAGGCTCGAGCTACACGAGATGCAGCTTTTGTTGATAGAGACGAGGCTCGAGCTACCCGGGACACAGCTTTTGTGGGGATTGAGGAGGCTCTAGTCTCCCGGGATGCTGCTTATATTGAGAGGGATGAGGCCATAGTTACCCGTTATGTTTATATTGCGGACATCACTACACTCATATCATATACACACAGCCTCATTGCAGTTATGAGTGCCCTCATAGATGGTCACAGCAGCACTATGTAGATGGCTGTGGATATTCTTGCTCGTATAGAGACTGTGGGATATGAGCTTATCGCTGCTTCTCCATCTTCTAAGAGGGATGCCATGTTGGCACTGTTATCCCATTTATCCACGGGTCATAAACTAGCTTTTATTTTCCTACACATACTAGATCAGCCATTTTTGTCATGTACAGGATACATTATATATATCAAACAGTATTATATAGCAGAGAAATATATTTTGATTCACTTCCCTGTTGGATATGTATTGTCATTGCTGAGTGATTACCACTTCTTTCATGACTTGCTGTCTTGATGTATTATGAGCTTTTCCTTGATGTATTAACATTGAGATGTCTACCTCAGTAGGGCCTGTTGACCAGGAAGGCTTGATAGGATTTGGGTTTTATAGGGGTTTCGGTGTCTTGGGACTGGTTTTTATTAATTTTATTTTTTCTTTAAGGCCAGACCGCACCAGAAATGGCTGCCTACGTACTCCCGAGTTGAGGGAGATCAGGTCATTCATAGTTCAGGCTTAGCCTGAAAGGTTTGAGAAATGTTTATTTTGGGTTTAAGTTTGGTTTGATGGGTTTTTGAACTTTTTGTTTGGTTTGACCCCACCGAGAATGGCTGCCTATGTACTTCTAGGTTGAGGGAGATCAGGTCATTCGTAGTTCGAGCTTTTGTGAAAACTCGAATTAATTCGACTGATTCGTAGAACCAGGATGATGGCTTGCAGAAGCTTCAGACATAATACCTCTTCACGATGTCTGAATTGATAAGCTGGGGAAATTCGTTCCCATCCATTTCTTGCAATTTGATGGCTCCTCCTGTCAATACTTCTTTGACAATGAATGGGACTTCCCAATTTGGGGCAAACTTTCTTTTGGCTTCATATTGGTTGGTAAGGACTTTCTTCAGTACCAAGTTATTTTCTTTGAATTACCGGAGTTGAACCTTCTTGTTGTTTGACCGAGCAATCCTTTGCTGATACAACTGCCCATGAAAGATGGTTGTTGCCCTCTTTTCATCTATCAGGGATAACTGGTGGTACCGCTCTTGCAACCACTGGTCTTCCCCCATCTGAGCGTCCATTAACACTCTCAGGGATTCCATTTCTATTTCTATGGGAAGTACTGCTTCCATACCATAGACCAATAAGTAGGGGTTAGCCCCAGTAGAAGAATGCATTGACGTCTTGTATGCCAGTAAAGTCAGAGGCAACATGTCAGGTCATTCTTTATGATTAGTGGACATTTATTGTATGATCTTCTTTATATTTTTGTTGGTCGCTTCGACAACACCATTCATCTTGGGCCGATAGATGACGAAATTGAGATGCTTAATATAGAACTTGCTGCATAAATTTCTCATCATCTGGTTGTTTAGGTTCTTGGCATTGTCTGGTACGATCACCTCCGGTTGTCCACATCGACAGACGACATTGTTTCTGATGAAACCAATGATTACCTCTTTGGTGACTTTGGGAAAAGAGGCAGCTTCAATCCATTTGGTGAAGTAATCGATCATAGTGAAGATGAATCGATGACCATTGTTAGCTTTAGGTTCTATTGGCCCAATCACGTCCATCCCCCACATGGAAAAAGGCCATGGCAAACTCATATTGTACAGTTTGTTTGGAGGAGCGTGGATAGCATTTCCATGGATTTGGCATTGTTATCATCTCCTGACGTGATCGTTATAGTCAGCTTTGAGAGAGATCCAGTAATGCCCTATTCTCAATATCTTCCTGGCCAGCAAATGACCGCTCATGTGTGGACCGTAAACTCCACTGTGAATTTCATCCATTAGTCTCTGGGCTTGATCTTTATCGAGGCATCTTAAAAGGCCTATTCCAGCATCCCTTTTATAGAGTGCATCCTCGGTCAGATAAAACTTCATAGCCATCTTGCGAATCCGCTTTCTTTCAGCTTGACTTGCCCCAGCGGGTGTAGATCCATCTCGTAGATATTCTTTTATATCTTGATACCAAGGCTGTCTAATAGGAGGTATTTCATCTAATACTTCTCCAATGTAATTCCCATATGTCGGAGCCTTTTGGCTTGAAAATTTGATGTTAAAAATTCCCATCCTATCAGATACATGGATCAAGGAAGCCAACGATGCCAATGCATCAGCGAAGTCATTCATTACTCGAGGGATATGGATGAAGGTTATCTCTTCAAATTCCCTGGACATCTTGACCACTTGCCTGTGATAAGGCAGTAAATGCAGTTCTTTGGTGTGATACGCCCGGGTGGTTTGTCTAATAACCAACTTAGAATCCCCAAAGACTAGTAAACGCTTGATACCTATGGACTGAGCTATAATCAACCCCCTTATGCAGCCTTCATACTCAGCCGTGTTGTTAGTGTTGACAAACTACAGCTTGGTAGCCGCAGGATACTATTCTCCTGTACATGAGACAAGGACTGCCTCAGCTCCGGCACCTTTCATGTTCACTGCTTCATCAAAATACATTTTCCAAGGTTGGACTATAGCCTCTAGAGGTATCTGTTGAATTGTCATAATCCCGTTATCCGAGAAATAAGTTTTCAAGGGTTCAAAATCCTCTGACGGTGCTTCGGCTAATTGATCTGCAATCCATTGACCTTTGATGGACTTTTGAGTCACGTAGACAATGTCGAACTGTTGGAGGATCAATTGCCATTTGGACAATCAACAATTCAACATTAGTTTGCTCAATACGTACTTTAGTGGATCTATGCGGGATATGAGGTAGGTCGTATGCCCAAGTAAATAGTGTTGTAATCTCATAGCGGCCCATGCTAGCGCATATCATGTCTTCTCAATCAGAGTGTACTTCTGCTCACCACTGTTGAATCTTTTGCTGAGGTAATAGATAGTTCTTTCCTTTCTTCTATCATCTTTCTGTCCCAGCATACAACCCATGCGTTGGCATGGACGGATAGGTACATAAACAAAGGAGCATTGTCCCTTGGGGGTACCAAGACAGGTGCTTTGATCAGATGCTTTTTGATGGAAAGGAAGGCTTTTTGACAATCTTCATTCCATTTCATAGAGGAATTCTTCCTTAGCAGCTTAAAGATGGGTTCACACGTTGCCGTAAGTTGAGAGATGAACCTGCTTATAAAATTGATTCTCCCCAGGAATCCCCGTATTTTCTTTTCTGTTCGGGGAACGGGCATATCGGTGATGGCTTTAATCTTGGCGGGATCCAGTTCAAAGCCTCTATTGCTCACCAGAAATCCCAACAACTTGCTCGATTTGACACCAAAAGCACATTTGACCGGATTCAGCTTTAGGTTGTACTTGCGTAACCTGTTGAATAGCTTTTTGAGATGGCTGATGTGATCATCCTCCTCTCGGGATTTGACGATGATGTCATCCATATAGACCTCTATCTCTTTATGCATCATGTCATAAAAAAAGGCCATCATGGCTCACTGATATGTGGCACCGGCATTGATAAGGCCAAAAGACAATCGTCTATAACAAAAGGTTCCCCAGGGAGTGATGAAGGCTGTCTTCTCCCGGTCCTCTTCAGCGACCATGATTTAATAGTATCCAGCAAAGCAATCCACAAAAGAATATATGCCATACTGTGCCATATTATCTATTAAGATGTGGATAAAAGGTACTAGGAAAGTTGTCCTTGAGACAAGCTTTGTTCAAATCCTGATAATCCACGCATACTAGTACCTTCCCTCCGGGCTTAGGCACGAGAACTATGTTTAACAGCCACAACGGGTATGTTTATACCATGATGATACCGACTTTGAATTGTTTGACAACTTTTTCTTTGACTTTTAAAGATATTTGGAATATCGAACGTCGCCTTCTAGCATGATAAATTAATAGAGTATTAAATATTTAATACGAATTTTTTGTGAACACACAAGGCGAGTATTGCGTATTTAAGATATTAATTTAATCATATTTGATGTTTATGAAGAAAATTGAACAATATCGTTTTGTTGTGCACACACAAGGACAATATTTTTCTTTTTTGAATATATGGAGTGTTAGGTTGGACTTAACTTAAATTATTTTAGTTCGGATGTGCACACACTTGACCATTATGATCTAAGAGGCAGAATACAAGGAGTCACATGTTGATGTGATTGACAGGAGTTGTCTACCTGTAAGAACCCGAATTTTCAGATATTATTAAATAAGGATTTAATAAATAAAATTCTTAAACTGTGAGATGGGTTCGAATAATAATATATATATGTGATATGAGGTATGTGGTATTATATTACATAGGATAATATGGACTATGTAAAATGTGTTTTGTGATTTATAAATATATTATTAATATATATTTGTTAATTATCGTAGAGACGATCCAGTTGAGATAAAGGAGGTGGATAAATTCCTATCGATATTAAATAATTTATAGAATTATTTTATCATAGTAAGTTGGTGACATTAAATATCCTTAATGTATAATCACCATATTCTTGTGTATGTGTATTAATAACTAGTATGCTTATAATATAGGTTATTGATAAATCTTAAGCTATCCGTGAATAGGTTTGGATAGTGAAGCATGAGTTAGTTAAGGAATTAACTAATAAGAATAAATATTAGTTAATTTAAGTAGGGAGTTATATTATGGAATAATATAATGAGAGTATTGAACCTTAATTAACTATGATGATATAGTACAGTGTTTAATTTACTTAAGTAAAGGAGTGAAGTAATATGTGTGTTGAATATGTAATTATAATTAGTACCTTCTATATATTACTTAGAATGATAATATGTGAGAAAGTATAATGTACGAATAACGTTAATATATATATATATATATATATATATATATATATATATATATATATATATATACATATACGTTATTAAAGGGAGATGGAAATCATTATATCTTTAAATGAATACTTGAAGAAATTGTTTTGGGAACAATTTATAGAAAAGAAAGAGATATGATTTTTCTAATAAAGGATATTAAAATAGTTTCTAATGTTGAATTATTTTAATAAAAGAGGGAATGTTATTTTTGAATAATAATATTACCTTATATATTTTTTGTATGAGGTAATAGGTATGATTAATTAATATGGTAAATATATTAAAACGTATTTGCTATATGTAATTAAATTGATGGAGACAATTTATTATAATAGAAAATAAACTTATTATCTATTTTCTATATATAATATATGTACATGTGTCGTACATATAGTTATTTGATATTATATTAAAAATAATATCATGAGACAATAAGTAAATTATTTTCTAATAACGAATGTGCTTATTTGGAGAAAACATAATATTTTATGATATGGCTAAATACATAATTTTAAATGTATTTTCAAGGGAGTTTAATTAATGAAAGGAAACTAAGTTATTTTAATATATTAAATAACTTAAGTTATTATTTGATCGTGAATATTATTATTGGAATAATTAATAGAGTATATATTAATTATTATAAGCGTAAAAGTTATACTTATTATAAGTATAATTAATTGAAGTAGTTTAGCATTTTAATAGCTAGAGTTATTATATTACCGTAAAGGTTATATAGAATATTTGAATATTTTCATTCACGATATATTTATATATGTGAACCTTGTGATTTAATAGTTCTAATTATATTGAACATGTTATAAGTAGTAAGTGATGAGAATAAGAATAAGCTTAATGTAAGCTTGTGAAATATGCCTTGTGTGGCACGATAATAGATTCGGTAATGAATGATGGAAGAATTATTTAAACAATTAATCTATATTAATTGTTATTATAATAATATGTTAAATTATTATTATTGCGAGTGATAGCATGATAATAAGTATATTTGTTATAAATATAATAAGATTTATATTTATTGTGAAAATTAACTATATAAATGTTAATTAATTGTTATGGAAATTTTAATTCCATTGATTAATGAGAAATGGATTAATAAATATTATTATTAATTAATTGATGAGATAAGTAAATTACTTACTTCTATGTGCAAGCATGCGAATAAAATGTCTAGCGTATAGTAACTAACTATATATTATATGAAGTGTGAAGTGTGGTACAATTATATTATATAGTGTGGTGCAACAATTATGTGACTATACTATATATAGGGACCATGTATCAAGATTTATTAAACTATGTGAGTTATATGAAATGTGGGTGTGACAATGTGTATATTAAGTATACAATAAAATAATATATCATGAATATATAGCAAACAATTATTGAATTAATGAAATTCAATAATAAAGGAGACAATACACTGTGATGATACCCGATAGAATTATATCCGGTAGAATGAAATGTACATGAATTTATATGTGCAAGTTAAAATTTACTACACGATAGTATTATTGGGACTACATTGTGACACATTAATTTATAACTTAAGTTATATAAAATGGAATGTGTATAACTTAAATATATATGGAATAAATATATATAGCCTAAGTATTTACTATATGTATACATATATAACATTAGTATGTGGGAAAACAAGTTGCTGAGTTCTCTCCTTGTCCAACATTGAGTGCCCATTTCTTCTTCACGTGAACCCACATGGCTACTCTACTCTTCTCAATTTCTTCACAAGCTAGCTAATAATTGCAAAGGGTGTGGGATTCATGATGACATTTACCAACTCTCAACCACCATTCCTTAACCATCATACAAACATACAATCTTTTGGTTTAATCTGAGGTGAAATTGCAATGTCTGGTTATTCGTTTGCCTATAAGTATAAGCTCTTCTCTTCTCATTTCTTTTGCTGGAAATTTTAGAGAATGTGAATAGAGAGTGAGTTATATACAGTTGTTAGCATTCTGAGATAACAGTGAGGGAAGTTAGTGTAGCAGCAATGTGAGAACCATTGTAGCAACAATTTCAGTCAAAAGGTATAACTAACTGACATTTAATTCTCTGAAAATTCTAATTTCTTGATTCTTGAATTAAGCATAGATTTATTGATAACTTGATTGGAGTATGATTATTAGTTGCTATGCTAGCTTATAATCATGATAGAACTGTAATGTAGTAGCTTAGAATGATAATCGTTGCGAAATTCTGAGTTTGGCTTGAGGTAATGCCGAAGCAGAAGCTGCTCTGTCTCTGGCCGGCCAGTGGCGCAGCTGCGCCAGTTTTATACTGGCCAGCGGCGCAGCTGCGCCGGTACCAGACTTGGGTTGGGCAAGGCCCTGCGCAGCTGCGCCAGTTTTGAACTGGGGAGCTGTGCAGCTGCGCCGGTCCCCTGTCCCAGTTTCTGTTGTCTGTTAAGTACTGTTAAGTGCTAGCATGAGAAATATAATTAGAACAAGCATGTGGACATAGATAACATACATATATGATTACCTTGATATGAAATGAGCATGTGTAACGATATTAGTACACACGATTGAAGAAAAACTTATAGTTTTGAAATGAAACTTATAGTTTCGATTGTGAACTTGGACACATATGTAATATGTATATAATCTGATATTTTAAACATGATAGTATGGTTTATATTGACATGAAATGCATGCTTAAAGTATTAACCGTACACTAGTATTAGAAGTTAAGATAATTTTTGAAATGATAAACTTAAGACTTTCGAAAACGAACTTAACCAAGACTAATGTCTTTTAGATTCTGACCATTTGAGAATATTTATGTGGTTTAAATATGAGTTTCTAGCGTATATGAAATACATATAGATGCCATGCATGTACTATGATTCCTTGTTGACTTAGTGTGATTTCTAATGAAAAGCTAAGGACATCAATTACCATATGAATTATGTTGTGATCATGCAAGCATATGCATTAGGATGTCATTATGCCTATAGACATGTTGACATGAGCATCATTTGATGGAGCATGGATATCACCTATGCACACGTATTCAAGAAATAAAATTTTAAAGCATAAACTATGTGATTAGGTATACATGTGTAGTATAAGCACGAGCATGCCTACTTAGTATTGTTTAGCCTCTTTATGTGGTAATATGACCTTGGTAGTTGGCCTTGAAGTATGGACTTGAATTACTTAAGGTATATGAAAGTCCGACATGAAAACCATGTAACTTTGAATTAGATTTGAATGTGCATGCTAGGTTTCAAACTTCAGTTAATGACCCTATAGACATATGTACGTAAGAGATATCAGTAATCTGAATGCTAGTGAATGACCTCGGGTTGTCCAGCAGCATGAAATGTCATTTTTGGTTTGACCAGAGCTGCGCCACTCTTAAGGCCAATACCTGCGCAGCTGCGCCAGCCTGTTTTCAGGATTTGTGCAGTCTGTTTGTTCTTGATTTTGTAGTAGAATTGTATTATTACTTAAACTGCAAATCATGGTCTGACCCCTACTAGTTTATGACTATATGATAAACATAATAACCTTGCATGACTAGTTTAAAATATGACAAGGATTTTGAAAGGAGAAACTTAGAAAAGTTTGAATGTAATGGTTTCGATAAGGTTTGAGAAACATGAAAGCAATATAGATCATGTATCTATGAGCTTTAAATACGTGTCGAATACATAGCGAGTCGAGTAAAGGTGTATAAATGTTGATATTAAAAGTATACCTATACTAGCTATTATAGGAGTATGTTAATAAGTGAAACAAGGTTCTAAGAAACAAGTTAGACAACAATGTAACCTTTATTATTACATTGAGAATGTGTGGATGCATATAACTGATGAGTGTGATCTCTATGGTTAATATAACTGTGTAGGATTACACAAAGTGCAGAGATTCTTAAGCAGTTAAGTCGTAGTTATTAAACTACGAATCAGGCAAGTCTTTCAGTTCCTATTTGATATATGAATTCAATAACTGTTAGTTGAATTATATTATGCTGTGATAATGTGAACTTATATATGAACTGTATATGAGATATAAATGAGATTGAAAGTTGATCTTTGATGATATACTTGTTATGTGAAAAGTAACATGCGTAGTAAATATAAACTATTTATAAATGCATGAACTGAGTATGATGTTATATGCTATGTGATGCATGAGGACTGTTAGAATTGCTGAGCTGTCGAGCTCACTCTTACAAATAACCACTTTTGCAGGTTAAGGATTCACGGTAAAGATTTCGTGCTTCTTGATTGATAAAGATAGATAGTATCGTATTGAAGAATATTACTTAGATTATTGTCTGGACCATGTTTAGATTCTAGATGATGTACTCGATAGTTGCTTACACTGTTTAATACTTGTTGTATTGTAAGAATGTATTAATTAATACATAGAGGATATCGAGTTGAGTTGTAAATGTTTATACGATAACTCAGATAAGAAGGAATCATATTATATAGTTGATTCAAGATTTGTAATCGGTATCAAAGTTATGGAATCAATAAAAAGATTTTTATTCAAAGGATGTTGAAAAGTTTAAATTATTCCGCATTTTAGTAACATCGAACATGATGTAAAGATGAGATCTTGGATATAAATAGAATTTATATTCTAAATTGTAATAAGTAAAGATGTATTCTTTTAGTTTTGAATAAAAGATGTAATAGTTTGACGATAGTAGTATCGTGACTGCACCGGATCCGAGGTTTCGAAGGAACGTGGATTTGGGGTGTCACACTACCTATTTATTTATATATCGTTTGTTGTGCACACACAAGGCTATATACATTTGAAATGGGCTCCTTAATCTCACTAGCAAATCTTTAATTAGATGTTGTCGAACTATATAAGTGAGGGTAATATAGTTTGAAGAAAATAGTGGGAGCTACCAATCTAAAATATGACCTAAATTTAATTTGGTATGTAAAATTAATTAAATGAATGTTTGCTAAAATGTTATCTTTTCATATGCTGAAATTTAAAAATGTCAAAATCACTAATTTCACAGCGTAGCATACTTAATGCTAACAAGCTGACTGGATCGAATTACACGGATTGGTTAAGGAATCTGAGAATAGTTCTCACTGCTAAAAAGATTTCTTATGTCCTAAATTCACCTGTCCCTAGAACTGTTCCAGAAATAGCCTCTGAGGAAGAGATTGCCACTATTATAAAGTGGCAAAATAATGCATCTGTGGCTTAATGCATCATGCTCGCATCCATGAATAACGAGCTTCAGCGTCAGCATGAAAACATGGATGATCCTACTATGTTGCTTCACCTTAAGGAGTTGTATGGTGAACAAAGTAGGATTGCAAGATATGAGATATCTAAGAAGCTCTTCCGATCTCGGATGACCAAGAGCACAACCGTTGAGACTCATGTCCTTAGGATGATCAATCTAATTGAACGCCTTGAACAGCTTGGGTTTGTCATGGATGGGGAGTTGAGTCAAGACTTTGCCTTGAAGTCACTCCCTGAGACCTTCTCGCAGTTCGTTATTAATTTTCACATGAATAAGTTAGATGTCAGCTTGCCTGAATTACTTATCATGTTTAAAATTGTTGAAGGTCACTTCCCATCCAAGAAGAACCATGTCTTAATGGTGGATTCTTCCAAGAAAAAGAAGAGGCCCAATGTGACTTTTGAAAAGAAAAAATCTAAGAAGGCTAAGGGCAAGGTTAATATGAAGGAACAAAAGAAACCTGATCCAGCTAGTAAAGGAATGTGTTTCCATTGCAACGAGCCGGGTCACAAGAAGAGGAACTGCAAGAAGTTTCTGGCAGAGAAGAAGCTTGGAGAAGCTTTGACTTCCAATCAAGGTTTGTTTATGATTGAAATTAATTTTTCAGAAAGTTAAAATTCTACTTGGGTATTGGATACTGGCTGTGGTTCTCACATATGTAATAATATGCAGGGACTGGTTAGAAGTAAAAAGCTGAACAAGGATGAGGTCGTCCTACGAGTGGGAAATGGAGCAAAGGTTGCTGCATTAGCTGTAGGCACTTATTGTTTAGCAATGCCTACGGGTAAGTCCATTTATTTAAATAACTGTTATTTTGTTCTGAATATTATTAGAAATATTATTTCTATTTTCGTATTAGATATGGAAGGATTTGACATTAAAATAAAGAACAACAGTTGTTCTATTTATAAAGACAATGTTTTATATGGTGTTGGTAATCTGCGAAATGGACTTTATATACTTGACTTGCATGAAAATATACTTCAAATATAACAAGCTCAGAAAAGGAATAGGGATGATGTTAATTATACCTATATATGGCACTTTAGACTCGATTATATCAATGAAACAAGATTATCCAAGTTGCATAAGGATGAGCTCTTAGAGCTATCCGATTTTGAATCATATCGAACTTGTGAATCTTGTCTCATGGGTAAAATGACTAAATCTCCTTTTAGTGGAAAGGGAGAAAGAGTTACAGAGTTATTAGCGTTGGTTCACACAGATGTTTGTGGACCTATGGCAACGAATACAAGGGGAGGGTATTCTTATTTTATTACTTTCACTGATGATCACTCAAGATATGGATATGCGTATTTAATGAAATACAAATCCGAATCGTTTAAAAAGTTCAAAGAGTTCAGAAGTGAAGTAGAGAAATAATATGGCAAAAGTATTAAGATTCTTCGATCAGATCGAGGTGGTGAATACTTAAGCGGTGAGTTTCTCGAAGAAAATGGTATAATCTCACAATGGACTCCACCAGGTACAACACAGTTAACTGGAGTATCTGAAAGGAGAAATCGAACATTATTGGACATGGTTCGATCCATGATGATTTTTATCTATCTTCCAGTATTATTCTGGGGTTATGCCCTAGAATCAGGCTGCATATCTACTAAATAAGGTCCCCTCAAAATCCGTCCCGAAGACTCCATATGAGATGTGGACAGGGAGGAAACCTGGTCTTAAGCATGCTAAGATTTGGGGATGTCCAGCTTATGTAAAAAAGTTTCAAAATAATAAGCTTAGGACAAGATCTGATAAGTGCACGTTTGTGGGATATCCTAAAAAAAGTTTGGGATACTATTTCTACAATCCTACTGAGCAAAAGGTGTTTGTTGCGAAACACACTGCCTTCTTGGAAAATAAATTTATTCTTGAAGGGGCTAGTGGGAGGAAAATAGATTTTGAAGAAATTCAAGAACCACAAACCACTACAGATCAAGTGGATGAACCTGTCCAAGTAGAGACACCTTCTGTACAACACTTTATTCGTAAATCTGGAATTGTACCAAAGATACCTGATAGGTATGGATTTGTCATAGAGGATAACGATGAGGTACACGTCATAAATGATGATGATCTATTTAATTACGAACAGGCTATGAGTAATAAAGACTCAAGAAAATGGCTTGAAGCCATGAAATCCGAGATGGACTCCATGGATGAAAACCAAGTATGGACTTTGGTTTCACCACCTGAAGGCATTAAGCCTATTGGGTGTAAATGGGTCTTTAAAAGAAAGACTAGAGTGGAAGGCAAGGTAAAGACCTATAAGGCCCGACTGGTTGCAAAAGGTTTCAAACATAGACAAGGAATTGACTATGATGAAACTTTCTCACCGGTAGCAATGCTTAAGTCCATTCGGATTTTGCTTGCGATTGCAGCTTATTACGACTTTGAGATCTGGCAGATGGACGTGAAAACGGCCTTCCTCAATGGGAAACTTGAGGAGGATGTGTATATGACATAGCCAGAGGGATTTGTTTCAAAGGTTAGAACAAATCAAGTCTGTAAGCTATAACGATCCATTTATGGATTGAAGTAAACTTCTCGTAGATGGAACATCCGTTTTGATGAGACAATCAAAGAGTTTGATTTTATCAAAAACGAGGATGAATCATGTGTGTACAAGAAGGTTAGTGGGAGCGCTGTTTCATTCCTTGTATTATATGTTGATGATATATTATTGATAGGAAATGACATTCCTATGCTACAGTCGATTAAAATTTGGTTATCTAAACACTTCTCCATAAAGGACTTGGGAGAAGCATCCTATATTTTGGGAATAAAGATCTATAAAGATAGATCTAAAAAGATGCTTGGCGTATCCCAAGGAATGTACATTAATAGCATGCTAAAGGGGATTAACATGGAAGATTCCAAGAGAGGTCTCATGCCGATGAGCCATGAAATAAATCTCTCTAAGAAACAGGCCCCAATGACACCTGAGGAGGGAGACCGTATGAGTAAGATCCCTTATGCTTCAGCAATAGGATCTATCATGTACAGTATGATATGTACTAGACCAAATTTCGCTCATGCACTTAGTGTAACAAGCAGATATCAATCGAATCTAGGAGAAGAGTACTGGAAGGCAGTGGAAAATATCCTAAAGTACTTACGAAGGACTAAGGATGTATTTCTTGTCTACGGTGGGTCTGAATAAAAACTCGAGGGCTTCACGGACTCAATTTTTTAAATGGACCAAGATGACAGTAAATCTATTTTGGGGTATGTATTTACCTTGAACGGAGGCCCAATAAGTTGGAAGAGTTCCAAGCAGCAAATAGTTGATGATTCAGTGACAAAGGCAGAATGTATAGCTGCAAGTGAAGCTGCAAAGGAAGCTATTTGGATGAAGAAGTTCATAATAAAACTTGGTGTGGTTCCTAGCATTGGAGGAGCAGTCCCTTTATATTGTGACAACACTGGAGCGGTTGCACAGGCTAAGGAACCTAGGTCTCATCAGAAATCCAAACACGTATTGCGGTGATTTCACTTGATCAGGGAGATCATTGAAAGAGGAGACGTCACCTTGGAGCGTGTAGACTCTCAAGACAACATTGCAGATCCATTTACTAAGGCTTTAACACAACAGTAGTTTAATCGTCACTTAGAGAAGATGGGTATGAGATACCATGGCGATTGACTTTAGTGCAAGTGGGAGATTGAAAGTAGTATGCATACAAGCCAATCATGTATGATGATAAAGCATATACTTTGGAGACAATCTTATTTATTTATTAATAAAAATATTCACTTATTAAATGCATTTAATTATCTACATGGTGCTGTTTTTATAATATGTAAATAACCCATAATTTTAAGCAATGCTTTTAGAATCATGATGATGATCATGCTAATGAGATCAAAATTTTTAGAAAGCTCTAAAACTAAAATAGTTCCCAATTGTGGGATTACTAAAAAGGGGATTAGTAAATTCGGATAGATTGGTACATATGTTGCTTGCTCATTGAATGAGGATGATTGATCTCATAATCATTTTTGTGAAGACACTAAAGCAAGTATGTAGGTGCTTATTGGAGAATAAGTTCACTGAATGTGACTCGCTATTGAATACCTAATGGAGTTTTACTCGCCTGTCAATAGAAATTTCTAATGTGATAGTAGTACAAGTGATCCTTGGACTTGAGATCATCAAAGTATCTTGTATGTAATGAATTATACTTTAACTTATTCCTTAAAGCCCTTTAGGGTATATAAAAGGATATGCTTGGGTATAATGAGTTACATATAGAGATAATGAATGATCAATAAAGAATCTATCACCTCTAGTAAAAGAAGAGATATATCATATATGATTCGTTAAATAACAACTCAGTAGTCCTTTGACAAGGCAGAATGAAATTAGAAAGGAGTTTCTAATTTGCATTATTTGTAGTTGTGAATTTTTTAATCGAAATACATATAATTAAATAAAATAAAACTTTACAGTAAATTCATGTCTTATATTTAATTGGGACATTGTATGGTCGAAGGATTGAATTGTACGGTAACTATTAACTCACAGGTTCTTTTATGATTAATGTTGGAATCTATATTATCTGGAAAGTCGTTTATCGCTAGGGAGGCTTACCCCTATTGTAGAATAAATATTATTTATTTAAATATATTATTAGCTTAATTTATTTATTTAAATAAGATTAGAATTGTTCTAATTGATTTATTCACAACCGGTTTAATATAGAGAACCTAAAGGGTCACACCATAAAAGGAAGAATAATTATTTAAGAAGGTAATGGCATAATCGTAATAATGCATTAAGTGTAATTAATTTAATCTATGGTGATAGAATAAATTAAATAGCTTAATATTTATTATTTAATATTTTGGAAAGATTAAATATAAATTAATAAGAGGAGTCTTATTAATATTATTATAATTATTATTATTTTAATTCTAAAGGAGTTTAGGAATTAATTTAATATTAGTACTCTCACTTATTCCTAATGAGATTAGGAGGCAAATTAATTAAAAGAGTTTAATTAATTAATCCCAATATGTTGGGAAGCCTAATTAATTAAAAGAGTTTAATTAATTAATTAAATGAAACCCAATTCTAATTAGATTAGTAGGGTTAACCAATATCTATATAAGAGGAGTCTTATATCAAATATCAAATACACGTAATTCCAAGAGTTGGAGAGTACTTCCTTTTTTACAGAGAATAGAAAATAGGTTTGAGTCAACCACCCATTTTCTTAAGCAATTCTTCTTCCTTGGTGGATCACCTCTAGAGGCCAAACACTTGGGTTGCTAACGTTGATCAAAGGAAGGAGCCAATACAGGAGATTCAAGGAGATCACGAAGAGCAAGGAGTTAAACTCGTACCCGTGGAAGCTAGTTTCTATAAGGGTATGATTATGATTTATCCTTACTTTTCTGTTATTGATAATTGAGCACAAAGCATGATCATGGTGAGGGTTTGTATAAAAATTTTAAAAACTATTTTATCGCGCTTCCTGTGTAATTTGATTGCATGTATGCGTAACATACAAACCCAATACTAATTTCATTCTGCCTTGGCCAATGACTACTGGGTTTTTATTTAACGAATCACATAGGACATATCTCTTCTTTTACTAGAAGTGGTAGATTCTTTATTGATCATTCATTATTTCCATATGTAACTCATTATACCCAAGCATACCCCTTGATATACCCTAAGGGTCTTAAAGAATAAGTCAAAGTATAATTAATTACACACAAGATACTATGATGATCTCAAGTCCGAGGATCACTTGTACTACTATCACCTTAGGAATTCCTATTGACAGACAAGTAAAACTCCATTAGGTATTCCATAGCGAGTCACGTTCAGTGAACATATTCTCCAATAAGCAGCCACATACTTGCTTTATTGTCTCCACACAAATGATAATGAGATCAATCATCCTCATCCAATGAGCAAACAACATATGTACCAATCTATCTGGATTTACTAATCCTCTTTTAGTAATCCCACGACTGGGAACTATTTTAGTTTTAAGCTTTCTAAAAATTTAGATCTCATTAGCATGATTAACATCATGATTATAAAAATATTACTTAAAACTAGGGGTTATTAACATATTATAAAAACAACATCATGTAGATAATTAAATGCCTTTAATAAATGAATACTTTTATTAATAAATAAATAAGATCGTTTATAAAGTATATGCTTTATCATCATACATGATTGGCTTGTATGAATACTACTTTCAATCTCCCACTTGCACTAAAGCCAATCGCCATGGTATCTCATACCCATCTTCTCTAAAAGACGATCAAACTGATGTTGTGTTAAAGCTTTAGTAAATGGATCTGCAATGTTGTCTTGAGAGTCTACACGCTCCAAGGTGACGTTTCTTCTTTTAATGATCTCCCTGATCAAGTGAAATCGCTGCAACACGTGTTTGGACATCTGATGAGACCTATGACACCCCTGAATCCGGGTTCTCTAACCCCGATTTGGTCGTCACGATACAATACAAATCTCCACATCTAAACAACATACAATAACTAAATGCGAAATATAATAAATGTATGTCATTCATTCAAAAAGTGTTACTAGTCCTAAGATTCGATAACCTTAATACAACCATACAAACATACCCTAGAATAGTCATTAGGTTTCATATTACATAACAATAATTAAACTAATCATAAGTCAAAGTCTGCTCCTTGTAAACTATTCCTACATCTTTCCTTTACCCTTGTCCTTCCCTGAAGTCTCGGGCTTAACTGCAATAGAAGTCATGATATAGCAAGAATGAGCAATAAATTTGCTCAACAAGTTTAAATACAACAATAAAGGATATATCATGATGAACGGAATATATCTGACAAGGAATTCAATAATATGAATAACAGAAGCAAGGATAATAATTGCTTTTAGAATAACTGATAGTCAAGTAGACTTTGAACTATAAAACTCCAATGGAATCAATAGTTGATTAACCCTTTGGTTACTGGCTACAGAATAAGTACTTGAGGGGATCAGCCTCGCGTACGCCATCTATATGCATAACATTCAACTCTGCTGTTTGTATCTTATATTAGATACCTGGGGTACTCCCCTATAATACAAGGGGTGTTCTCTTCAGTCTAAGAATCCCTACCATCAATTGGTTTGGATAGCTTTTATAACATTTCATACAATTATCTGACCGAATAAGGGTTCAGACTCTATCTGACGCAGTTCAAGAATTATAGAACTTTTAAATAATGTACAAGTCCAAGACTGTACGAACTCAAGTGCACCAAGTGCGAATATCAATAAGATCGATGTGGAATAATTGTAAAGTAATTAAACCACCTAAAGCATGCTCGAAAATAAAGTTCAAGCTTAAATAAATAACTTTCAATACAATAATAACCTGCTCAATATAATATGAGAAGGATAGGAAACTTGCACAATAAAAGTAGGGTTCGGATACTTGCATAATCATAGATTCCTTGCATAAAGTAAATGCATAGGTTAGGATACTTGCCTATTTGCTCAGCTACAAATAGTCTAGCTTTACTTAAATTGCGTTGAAACGACATAACATAACAAGTCGGTCTCTCAATTAGCATGTGTAAACTAATATGAGTCTACACTTACAAGAATCTAATCATCATGCTATATTATCATGTAATCATATACCAATAGTGATTAGACTCTGTTTAGCAGTCTAAGTAACCTTACAATCAATTAGCAAAATAGAACATAAGCAGACTACACCAATCCTGAAAACAGACTGGCGCAGCTGCGCTGGTCTTTTGCCTTAGGAGTGGCGCAGCTGCGCCACTCACTGGTCAGACCAGTAATGAGATTTCATGTTGCTAGAAAACCCGAGCTCATTCTCTAGCATACAGGTTATTGATATCCATCACATACACATGTTTATAAGGTCATTAACTCAAGTTTGAAACCTAGCATGCACATTCAATGTCCACTTCTAGGTTATATGTTTTCATGCCGGACATTCTTATACCTTAAGCAAATCAAGTCCATGCTTCAAGGTCAGCTACTAAAGTTATGTTACCATATAACGAGACTAAACAATACTAAGTAGGCATGCTCGTGCGTATACTTCATATGTATACATTAACCACATTGTTCACCATAAAATTTCCTTTTTATGAACATGCGTGCATAGGTGATATTCATGTTTCATCACATGACGCTCATGTCAACATGTCTATAGACATAATGAAATCCTAATCTTTATGCTTGCATGATCATAATATAATTCATACAGTGTTTGATGATATTACCTTTCATATTCTAATTTTTCATCAAAAAGTACACTAAGTCAACTTAGGTAATTTAGTATATGCAAAGTACCTTGAAATCATAACTCACAGGCCTTTGAACACATAACTAAGCCATGTAAACGTGGTCAGATTTTAAAAGACATAGGTCTTGGTGAAGTTTACTTCAAAGTTCTTAAGTTTTTCTTTGAAAACCTCTTATTCTTCAATCATGTATGCTAGTGTGTGCTCAACACCTTAGACTTAGTTCTCATGTCAATATAGACCATACGATCATGTTCACAAAATCAGAATACATATATGATATGTTCATGACAAGGTTCACTTTAACTAGTCTAGGTCCATTTTAAAACCATAAGGTTTCCTTCCATAACATATACTAACATGGTCACACTCGTGCATGTTGTATCAAGAAACATATACACAAGAGTTAAACTAGTTTTCATGCTTGCCTAATGATATACCACATGCTAGTACATATCAGCAACTTAACAGAAAAACAAAATCAGAAACAGGGCCTGGCGCAGCTGCGCTGCGCCCTAGTATAAAATTGGCGCAGCTGCGCCGGTGTCTGGCCAGAAATAGAAATGCCTTCTGCTCGGCAGTTACAAACCCATCTCAAAAATTACTTCACGAATTCCTTTCTAGACATGCTACATAATAGTGCTAACATGCCTAGTAACTTATATAAGACCCAACAAGCATTTATCAATCAGATTACCATTCAATTCATGCTTAATACAAGAATCAAGAAATTAGAAATTTTCAGAGAATGAAGAGTATGAATGTAAATGTTATACCTCTGCAAAATGCTTTACTGCTAATGTGATCCTCCCTCAACTGTTATCTCTCTCAATGAACTTACTATCAATTCTACACTTAATAAAAATCTCAGCAATTGCAATATAGAAGGAGAAGGGCTCATTTATAGGCAAATGTTTATACAGTCCATGAATTTGCTCACCAATTCAAACTAATGGAAGAAGAAAGAATATGGTGGTTAACAAGAAGTTGGTGAGGAGTTGGTGAAATCCATCATGAATCCCACTCCCCTCATAATTATTAACTAAACTTTGTTGAAATTGAGAAGGAGTAGACTAGTCTCTAGAGTTCACGTGAGGAAGAAATGGGCTCTTATTATGGGACAAACAATAAGACTCAGCAAAATAGCAGTTAGCAAGTGTAGTAGTAAACACTTAGGTTATATAATATATATACTCATTTCATTTCATATAACTTAAGTTATAAATTAATGTGTCACAATGTAGTCCCAATAAATAATTACTATTACCAAGTAGGGGTACACATATATATTAACATATAATCCATGTACATTTCCTTAATACCGAATATATTTCAATTGGGCATTATTATTACTCATTATCATAACTGTTTATTATTGCAATTATAATAACTTATTGAAATCATTATCAAATAACAATTGTTTATTGATATTACTATATGGAAATAAGGTATACCTTAAGGTCTACCACAAATATCCTGTTACATAAGCAATATTATTATGTAACTCACATAATGCAATTAACCTTACTATATAGTCTATATATATAATACATAGCCATATTCATGCGTCACCTTGCACTTTATACAATATAGAGGTAACCACCTTATATTATAGGTTTAATTACCACATGCTTACACAAAATAATTAATTGAGTAAATATATTCTTATTGTATTTATTAATCCTTTGCTCATTAATTTACTATCTATTCATAATAACAATTAATCAACACGTTTAAATCCCTTCACTATATTTAAGTAAATTGAATATTTAATTACTAACGCTTCTATCAATACTCTAATATAAAAGTCTTAGAGCTAGTCCACTAATTTTAATAAACCATTAGTGACTCCATTTACTTATTCCTAGCAATCCTTTGCATAGGCATAAACTCACATAACCACATAACCACACAAGGTTTAAATAAGCTCACAAAACTAATTCATTAAAATTAAATCATATATTTAATAATAATAGAGTTTAAAATTTTTACGGTCCTTACAAAACCTGGGTTCCTTAGCCTGTGCAACCGCTCTGGTGTTGTCATAGTATAAGGGAACTTCTCCATCAATGCTAGGAACAACACCAAGTTCTGTTATGAACTTCTTCATCCAAACAGCTTCCTTTGCAGCTTCAATTGCAAGCTATGTACTCTGCCTCTGTCACTGAATCAGCAACCGTTTGCTGCTTGGAATTCTTCCAACTCACTGCGCCTCCGTTTAAGGTAAATACATACCCCAAAACAGATTTACTGTCATCTTAGTCCGTTTGAAAACTTGAGTCTGTGAAGCCCTCAAGTTTTAATTCAGACCCACCGTAGACAAGAAATACATCCTTAGTCCTTCGTAAGTACTTTAGGATATTTTTCACTGCCTTCCAGTGTTCTTATCCTGGATTCGACTGATATCTGCTTGTTACACTAAGTGCATGAGCTACATCCGGTCTAGTACATATCCTACCGTACATGATAGATCCTATTGCTGAAGCATAAGGAATCTTACTCATTCGGTCTCTCTCCTTAAGTGTCTTTGGGGCTTATTTCTTGGAGAGATTTATTCCATGGCTCATCGGCATGAGACCTCTTTTGAAAGCTTCCATGCTAAACCTCTTTAGCATCGAGTCAATGTACGTTCCATGGGATACGCCAAGCATCCTTTTAGATCTATCTCTATAGATTTTTATCCCTAAAATATAGGATGCTTCTCCCAAGTCCTTCATGGAGAAGTGTTTAGATAACTAGATTTCAATCGATCGTAGCATAGGAATGTCATTCCCTATCAGTAATATATCATCAACATATAATACAAGGAATGAAACAGCACTCCCACTAACCTTCTTGTACACATATGGTTCATCCTCATTTTTGATAAAATCAAACTCTTTGATTGTCTCATCAAAATGGATGTTCCATCTACGAGAAACTTGCTTTAATCCATAAATGGATCGTTGCAGCTTACAAACTTGATTTGTTCCATCCTTTGAAACAAATCCCTCTGGCTATGTCATATACACATCCTCCTCAAGTTTCCCATTGAGGAAGGTCATTTTCACGTCCATCTGCCAGATCTCATAGTAGTAATAAGCTGCAATCACAAACAAAATCCAAATGGACTTGAGCATTGCTACTGGTGAGAAGGTTTCATCATAGTAAACTCCTTGTCTTTGTTTGAAACCTTTTGCAACCAGTCGGGCCTTATAGGTCTCTACCTTGTCGTCCGCTCTAGTATTTCTTTTAAAAACTCATTTACACCCAATAGGCTTAATGCCTTCAGGTGGTGAAACAAAAGTCCATACTTGGTTCTCATCCATAGAGTCCATCTCGGATTTCATGGCTTCAAGCCATTTCCCTGAGTCTTTATTACTCATAGCCTGTTCGTAATTAAATGGATCATCATCATTCATGACGTGTACCTCATCGCCATCCTCTATGATGAATCTATACCTATCAGGTATCTTCGGTACTCTTTCAGTTTTACGAATAGGGTGTTGTACAGAAGGTGTCTCTACTTGGACAAGTTCATCCACTTGATCTGTAGTGGTTTGTGGTTCATGAATTTCTTCAAGATCTATTTTCCTCCCAATAGCCCCTTCAAGAATAAACTCATTTTCCAAGAAGGCAGCGTGTTTCGCAATAAACACCTTTTGCTCAATAGGATTGTAGAAATAGTATCCCAAACTTTCTTTAGGATATCCCACAAACGTGCACTTATCAGATCTTGTCCCAAGCTTATCATTTTGAAACCTTTTCACATAAGCTGGACATCCCCAAATCTTAACATGCTTAAGACCAGGTTTCCTCCCTGTTCACATCTCATATGGAGTCTTGGGGTAGGATTTTGAGGGGACCTTATTTAGTAGATATGCAGCCGCTTCTAGGGAATAACCCCAGAATGAATTGGAAGATCGGTAAAACTCATCATGGAATGAACCATGTCCGATAATGTTTGATTTCTCCTTTCAGATACTCCATTTAACTGTGGTGTACCTGGTGGAGTCTATTGTGAGATTATGCCATTTTTTGTGACAATCGAGAAACTCATCGCTTAAGTATTCACCACCTCGATCTGATAAAAGAATCTTAATACTTTTGCCAGTTTATTTCTCTACATCACTTCTGAACTCTTTGAACTTTTTAAATGATTCAGATTTATATTTCATTAAATACAGATATCCATATCTTGAGTGATCATCAGTGAAAGTAATAAAATAAGAATACTCTCCCCGTGCATTTGTTGTCATAGGTCCACAAATGTCTGTGTGATCCAACGCTAACAACTCTGTAACTCTTTATCCTTTTCCACTAAAAGGAGATTTAGTCATTTTACCTATGAGACAAGATTCACAAGTTAGATATGATTCATAATCGGATAGCTCTAAGAGCCAATCCTTATGCAACTTGGATAATCTTATTTCATTGATATGACTGAGTCTATAGTGCCACATATAGGTATAATTAACATCATCTCTTTTTCTTTTCTTAGTTTGTTCTATTTGAAGTATATTTTCATGCAAGTCAAGTATATAAAGTCCATTTCGCAGATTACCAACACCATATAAAACATTGTCTTTATAAATAGAACAACTGTTATTCTTTAATATAATGTCAAATCCATCCATATCTAATACGAAAAAAGAAATAATGTTTCTAATGATATTGGGAACAAAATACTAGTTATTTAAATAAATGGACTTGCCCGTAGGCCTAAACAATAAGTGCCTACAGCTAATACAACAACCTTTGCTCTATTTCCCACTCGTAGGACGACCTCATCCTTGTTCAGCTTTCTATTTCTGACCAGTCCTTGCATAGTATTACAAATGTGAGAACCACAGCCGGTATCCAATACCCAAGTAGAATTTTGACTTTCTGAAAAATTAATTTCAATCATGAACAAAGCTTGATTGGAAGTCGAAGCTTCTCCAAGCTTCTTCTCTGCTAGAAACGTTTTGCAGTTCCTCTTCCAATGACCCGACTCGTTGTAATGGAGCACATTCCTTTTCTAGCTAGATCAGGTTTCTTTTGTTCCTTTGTGTTCACCTTGCCTTTAGCCTTCTTAGATTTCTTTTTTTCAGAAGATACCTTGGGCCTCTTCCTTTTCTTGGAAGAATCCACTATTAAGACATGGTTCTTCTTGGATGGGAAGTGACCTTCTGCAGTTTTCAACATGTTAAGTAATTTAGGCAAGCTGACATCCAACTTATTCATGTGGAAATTAACAACGAACTGCGAGAAGGTCTCAGGGAGTGACTGTAAGACTAAGTCTTGACTCAACTCTCCATCCATGATGAACCCAAGCTGTCTAAGGCGTTCAATCAGATTGATCACCCTTAGGACATGAGTCTCAACGGCAGTGTCTTCGGACATCCGAGATCGGAAGAGCTCCTTAGATATCTCATATCTAGCAGTCCTACTTTGTTCACCATACAACTCCTTGAGGTAAAGCAACATAGTAGGAGTATCTATGTTTTCATGCTGACGCCGAAGCTCATTATTCATGGATACGAGCATGATGCATTGAGCCACAGATGCATCATCTTGCCACTTTACAATGGTGGCATTCTCTTCCTCAAAGGCTGATTCTGCAACAGTTCCAGGGACAGGCGAATTTAGGACATAAGAAATCTTTTCAGCAGTGAGAATTATTCTCAAATTTCTTAACCAGTCCATGTAATTCGGTCCGGTCAGTTTATTAGCATCAAGTATGCTACGCAGCGAAATTAGTGATTTCGACATTTTTAAATTTATGCATGTGAAAAGATAACTATTTTAGCAAACATTCATTTAATTAATTTTATATACCAAAATAAATTAGGTCTTATTTTAAATTGGTATCTGCCCCTATTTTCTTTAAACTATATTATCCTCACTTATATAGTTCTGCAACATCTAATTAAAGATTTGCTAGTGAGAATAAGGACCCTATTTCAAATATATATAGCCTTGTGTGTGCACAACAAACTATATATAAGTAAATAGGTAGACAACTCTTGTCAATTACGTCAACATGTAACTTCTTGTATTCTGCCTCTTAGATCATAATGGTCAAGTGTGTGCACATATGAACTAAAATGATTTAAGTTAAGTCCAACCTAGCACTCCATATATTTAAAAAAGAAAAATATTATCTTTGTGTGTGCACAACAAAATAATATTGTTCAATTTTCTTTATAAGCATCAAATGTGATTAAATTAACATCTTAAATACTTAATACTTGCCTTGTGTGTGCACAACAAACTCATATTAAATATTTAATACTCTATTAATTTTTTCATGCTAGAAGGCAATGTTCGATATTTCAAATATCTTTGAACGCTTTAGACTTAATATAATTTCTTTGAGGGGTTTGTTATTATTTGTCTCATATTGTTTAGCGCGCATGCACACATATATATATAAAATACGCGTCATTTTATTAAAATATGCGAAATATTTTTGCATAAAATATAATATATATAATACTTAGCATGCACATATAGAATACTATATTCTACTCGGATTGATTATGGATTTTTATTCTAGTTTGGTTCACTAGAGCCACTAAGTGAACCAAAAGGTCAAACCTAGGAGTGCACGAATTTAAATTTAAACGTAACTATTACATTTAAACCTGGGCTCCATACAAACGGGTCTTCTCGCGTTCTTTGCTCCTTGGTCTCCAATTTCTTCAAGAAAATTCTAACTATTTCTATTACATAAACTATTTAAATTAAATAGAAACCTTGATCAGCAGTCAAGGGGAAGTACATAGGAGGGAGATAGAATTTTATATCAAAAAAAAAAATTAGAGAAGACGAGGTACGCAGACCCCATTTAATAAAATCCATTCATTCAAGCATTCAACTAAAATAAAATCAAATCACATTGGTCAATAGTCCATAATCAACCCCATTTATTTTCATACATATCACCATATACATCAATAAATAAATATTTAATATATACATTGATATCGATTTAATGGGCAAACTTAGTTAATTTTGGAAACCAATTTCAACTCTAATTAGTTATCATGGAATCCAATTCCAACTCTAATTAATTAGCATGAAATTCAATTCTAATTAAAATAAACAATTGTATTTTGATCCAATTCCAAATCTAATAAACTCCTTTATTAATCTAGAATTATAGAAAATATTTAATATTTAATTTTTTTAATTAAAATAAACCTTTTATCTCAAAAATAAAATAAAATAAATTTTTTTTTCTGCAGGGCTGGCACTGCAGCGCTGCCAATGTGCTAGCAAGCGGCGCAGCCGCCCCACGTCATCTCTATCTGGTACACGGAGCTGGCGCTGCAACGCTGCTAGAGAACTAGCAAGCAGCGCTACCGCGCCACATCATCACCATTCGAGACCCGAACCCGGCGCTGCAGCGCGGCCAATGACTTAGCATCTGGCGCTGCAGTGCCATGTCATCATCATGAAGCCGGTCCTAGCACTGTGACGCTGCTGCAAGGCTTGAAGCCGGCGCTGCAGCGCCGCTGGGCAGAACGTGATTTCTGGTTCGCGAATTGAGGAGTTTTTCTCCAAAAACTAAATTCCTAGCTAACTATTATTCCTGATTAAATTGTTTTAAAACATATATCAATATATATATATATATATATATCAAATAATAACAATTAATAACTAACATAAAGGTATGGCTCTGATGCCACTGCTGGGTTTGTATGAAATAGTGACGCAATCAAATTACAAAAATTAGCGGAAGCATGGTATATCAAAGTTTAAAATATTTGTGACAACCCGAGAATTTATAAGATTTTAAATGATTAAATAAAGGTTAAATAATAAGACCTAGACTGGAAATAGAGTATGAATTTAAAATTTTTGTGAAGAACCTATATGATTTGATTTGAATTCTTAAAATGTATATATGTATAGGTACATATATATATATATATATATATATATATTTGGTGATGTGATATACATATTTTAGCAAGAGGAATGATAAGAATAAATATAATATGAGATTTGTGGTACATTTCTCAAAGTATTAAATTATTTGGTATGGGTATGTATAATATTTGATTGCTTATATTTGTTTATTATATAATAAGCAAATAAAAGAAACTAATGTAGCCTAATATATAAATAAGGTATGGAAATTTAAATAACCTAAGGGTTATAATATGTAAGGATGTTAGTATTTAAAATATTAACTAACTCTAAGGGATTTATTTTATTATCTTAATTTATTAATTTTATAAAAGTAAGTCTAATTGGGTTAAGTAATTAAATATATTTTATTAAGTATTTGATTTGCAATTGAGTGAATAGAAATCCTAATTAAATAATTAGGGTAGAATAGAATTAAAATTAGTGGACTATGTTAATTTACATAGCCCAATTATTTTATTAGCAAGCCCAAAGTAATAAATTTGAAGCCCAAGACTTTAGCCCAATTGTTAAGGAATTTGGTGGGTTATTTGTTAAGTGGATAAGTTATTAGAAATTAAATCAAATAAGGGGAAAAAGAGGGGGGACTCACCCGCCCACTTTATGGGAAATAAAGGTTGTGCATGTTTGTTTGATTTGTCAAAGTAGTTGGTCACCAACTCCTTACCAACTCCCATCAATTGTCCAACATGTGTCTAATTTTTATGTTGCCAACACTTTAAGCAAAGCTTGCAAGTAAACACTTAATTGATGAGTAGAGAGTGCATGTGATGACATGATTACTTTACTTTTATTTGATTACCAACTCTCTCTCTCCTAAAAGTCATTAACTAAAGATAAAGGAAAGAAAAAGAATTGGTTCTCTTCATTTTCTACCCCATTAGCCGCCCACTTAGAGAGAGAAAGGGGGATGTATCTATATATGTTATCTAAACATAATTCATTTCATTTCTCTTTCCTCTTACTTCTTTATGTGCTAACAAAAGAAAAAAAGAGAGAAAGAGGGAGAGAAAGAGGAGTTCGGCAGCCATAAGAGGGAGGAGATGAGAAAGAAAGAACCTCCATGGGAGGAAAGCAAGGGAGGAGAAGAAGAAGCACACAAGCTAGGTATAAATCCTATATAGCTTATATAATTTATGTTTGATTATTTTCAATCAAAACATGGATCTATGATTTCAAAACTACAAAACCTTAGATCTATGTATTAATAAGTGTGTTATGTTTATATCTATCACTTTTGATGATCAAAAGTTAGATCAATAACAAGAAAAAGGAAACTATGTTTTAAAAGTTAAAAAATCTTGATTTTCCTAGCCTAAATTATGTTTTGCTTGGATTTAGTGTATGTATAGTGTAATAGATCATGGATCATGATAGATCCTTGATATTAAGGTACATTATATGTGTTATGATAGTTTATGGTGATTAATGTTTGATAAATCAAAAGATCTTGAAAGTTTTCTTACAAAACACAAAGATTATAAAATCAAATATTTGAGAAAACGGAACATGATATTAAAATGACCATAACTCTTATTGTATTTTGAATTTTTGAGTGTGGTCAATTTATAGACCTAGATCTATAAGCCTTCTAACGTTTTCAAGTAGAATCACTAAAAAATTCCATGTAGATTTCCGTCTGGGCAGTTTTTAGGAATGGACGCGAAAACTGAAAAGTGAAAAAAGTATTCTGTCCTGCAATTCCAAGGGCTATTTCGGCCACTTAACTAATGTATTAAATTCCAATATTTTGGGACATGCAAATATATGAGATAAAGTAGCTTGTGTCCAAAAATGAGCTAATTCCGACTTAAATTGACCAAGTTATGACCATTTCAATATTTACGTTTTTTTGACAAAAATTGCTATAACCGGAGTTCTATAACTCCGATGGCCACAAAATTTAAACTGGAGGCTCACAATAACATGTGTAAGATCCCTCCAAGAGTTGGTAATTTTTGGAGTTAAGCGTGAGGTAGCTAATTTCTTAAGGAATTAACTAGAAATGGATTTTTGAAAAATACTAAAGGAAATTGAAAAATTCATGAATTTTTTATTTGTGTATGAAATACATGTATTTATGTATGGACAAAGGTAAAAAAAATAATAAGATGATTAGGTTAAAAAAAGGGGAATCTAGGTTGCTGGATTGAAATCCAGTTTGCTAGATTGCAATCTGGTTTGCTAGATTGGCCACCAGGATGCTGGATTGGTATGTTTGGATAATCCAGGATGCTGGATTGATCTATTTGGATAATCCAGGTTGCTGGATTGGTGGTCAGTTGAATCCAGGCTTGCTGGATTGGATGTCAGTTTGAATCTAGGCTTGTTAGATTGAAGGTCAATTGAATCCAGTCTGCTGGATTGGAAAATAGTTTATTAAATTAAAATTAAGTCTGAATCCAGGTTGCTGGATTAGGTATTTGACTTACTAAATTATAAAGGACTTAAAAAATAAAAGATTAAGTGTTAATTCACATGTTGTATAATGAAATAAATGATAAGTCTAAGGTAGTGCACTCGTACCCTTTAATGGTTGATGTATAGTAGCTGGGCTAAACGACTCCTTCATATGGGGAAGGGATCTACGAATTAGTAACCGATCTAACTCAATGTGAAAATAGTGTAGACTAGACGGAAACTAATTTGTTAGTTATTTATGGGAAACCACTCAGTATACTATATTGAATATTATTAAAGACTCGATGTGTGCTAGGTTTAGACTTGTGTATATGTATAGTGTTAAGGTTATCTAATATTTGACTATATGTTTAAATGTTAGATAGTTTACTTATAAGGTATGTTATGCTAATTGAAAGATCAATCTTATAACTGATAGGTCTTTACAATAAAGCGTTTAAATTATATTGCGTGACAGTAATCGACGGTACAGGCAAGTTTCCTAACTCGAACTCGAGTTGTTATTGTAAAGCATGTTTGTGAATAATTATTATTGATTATTCACATCTATACTGATTATTAATTCGCACGTTGTGCATATTATATATATTCATCATGTATGAAAGGCTGATCACCTTCATTACCATATTGTTCAGTTGAATTTATTCATGTTTATTGTTGGCTATTCAGCATTATGGATTCATGTTCTTTCATAATTCTTATATTGTTGAAAGTTTGTTAGCTTATTATTCTTTTCAATCATGATATATCTTCATTTGAACTTAAACTTGCAGGGCAAACTTGTTGCTCCCTTGCTATATTATGATAAACATTTCAGATTAAAGAAAAAACTTCGGACACAGTCAAAGGCAAAAACAAGTTCCAGGATGGAATTATTATACGATTTAAATGGTAATAGTATTGGATACAAATGACATTGTAAGTCGTATAGGATATTGAATACAGGTATTAAGTTAAGGTTACAAACCTTGGGAATTATGTTGTAAAAGTTATTGTATAAACAATTTATGTTTATATCTTTCACAATAGTTATAGAAATGATGTATCGTAACGTACCAGGTCCGAGGTTCTGGGGACCCGGATTTGGGGGCGTCATAGTTGGTATCAGAGCTGTAGGTTGTAAACCTTAGGTAGGGTTACCTTAGGCTATAACTGCAGAGATGAGGAATAGGAATAAACTCAAATAGAGTTTAAGTTCTAAGCGATGAATTTGGGCAAGGTATTAATAAGTCAATCAGATTCAAAGAAGAATCATGACAAGTAATAAAGATCCAGAGTTCCTAACTCTGATAATAAAGATGAACAGTAGTAATGAATATATAGAGTCTAAAAGACTAAAAGTATAAATGGAAAGAAGATCGCAAAATAAAACGATCATAAGATAGGTAAGAATCGTAATATAGTACAATTATAATATCAGATTACAACGTGATCTGATGAGGTCATAAGAGAACAGATGATCAATCAAATGATTGAAACCTTTTTAGCAGAATTGCTATACGAATAGGGTACTATGAAATTGTACTATTAAAACTCAGGAAAGAGTTGTGAATTGTAGATACGAATTAAATGAAATTCGTATTGAGTATTGAGGGAGCTAGGATTATGTGGGATGCCAATTGAGGACTCATGTGATAGCTGAGTTGTACAAACCTTTGTATGGGCGGGGGTTTTGTGCTTGGTCTAACGACTACTTAGTTTATCACATTGATAATCATTGAAATGTTGGTGTCGCGCTATTCGCTATATGTATGTTGAGAAGGTGATTCTTTTCTCATGTGTATAACAAATAGGTAGAGATTATAAGATTAGGTGCGAGTTCTTTAAACTCACACTTATGGTAAATTTGTGACTCATAATCGTATGGTATATTTTTGAACCCCTAAGCGTATGGATAGTTCCTGATTGGTTCTTGAACTATGTATTGCTATGATAAGTTCCTAAACTCATATTATTATGGAAAGTTCCTGAACTCATAACGTGTGGTATGTTTGATGAACTATACGAGGGTATAGGAAAATTATGAATGAAGGATTGAGGATAATAGAAATAGATAGAATTATTAAGCAATTAATCATTAGAAAAATTGAAGTTGATGGTGGAAGCATAGGTATTCCAAATCTTCTAGCTGTGCTAAACTTCGAAATTTTTGACATCAAGCTAAATTCGCACTGATGTGCCTTTTTCGAAGTAAAATGAATTTTTGTTATCTTCACAACATGGTGACAAGGGTGTGGAGATGGACTTTGAGCCATTATCACATCGTTATCTGTTGCGACATGATAATAGCAAAAATAAATTTGTGGTTATCTTCAAAACATGGTTACAATTGTGTATGTGTGGACTTTGGGACCCTGACACATCATTACCTGTTGCGACACGATAATTCCAAAAATAATTTTCAATAGTTTTGAACGGTTTAAAAGAAGAGTTTACGCTAATTATTTCGGCTAGATAAAAATTATTTAAAATATCAAAATGTATTTTATATATCATCAATGTATCATGGAACCTGATGCAAGGATGATAAAAACGATGGAGTCATTAATGCAGTATTGCCTAGTGTTGGATGTGATCTAAAGATCGTCAACCCACTATGGTATATTATTTTATGACAAAGTCACAAAAATGACGGAATCTAAAACGGACTAGTAAATATAGTGCGGTATCATGACGTCATAAAATGAATTTCAGAATTTTAAAGAAAAGTCTAGTGTCAATTAAATTTGGCCAGACACATGTTTTGATTGATATTGGAATTATTGGTATATGTCTAAAGCTATTTGATTCAGCTAGACAATGTTTATGAAAATTTAAGTATCTCTTTGAGAACTTATCCCGAACCATATTATTTTGATTCAGAATCTAGGCTGAGTATAAACATCCCTAAATTGGGAAATATTTTTGCACCAATGGCAATGATGATGAAAGCAAATGTCGTTCCAGCATGTAGCATCTGATCAATGCAGGGCATACGGGCTGATCACCCAATGTGTCCGTAAGAACATAGCGGTTTACAGATGAATTTCTGTTTAAACCTTTTCGAAAATAAAAAATAAAAGTTCATGGCCATTCAACATTATATGAAAAGATTTTAACTCCTTGGGGAGAAGTCTGGGTAGAATGTGATGATAGAATAATTCCTCATAGAAGGAAGCTGTGTGTACTCTTTAAATGAGAATGAAATCAGATAAAGGTTAAGTTAAAAACCTAGTTTTGGTGAATAGAAGGAGTAGGGATTAGTAGACTATAATTTTGAGGATGAAATTCTTAAAAGAAGGGGTGGATGTGACAACCCGAAAATTTATAAGATTTTAAATGATTAAATAAAGGTTAAATAATAAGACCTAGACTGGAAATAGAGTATGAATTTAAAAATTTTATGAAGAACCTATATGATTTGATTTGAATTCTTAAAATGTGTATATGTATAGGTACACACACACACACACACACATATATATATATATATATATATATATTTGGTGATGTGATATACATATTTTAGCAAGAGGAATGATAAGAATAAATATAATATGAGATTTGTGGTACATTTCTCAAAGTATTAAATTATTTGGTATGGGTATGTATAATATTTGATTGCTTATATTTGTTTATTATATAATAAGCAAATAAAAGAAACTAATGTAGCCTAATATATAAATAAGGTATGGAAATTTAAATAACCTAAGGGTTATAATATGTAAGGATGTTAGTATTTAAAATATTAACTAACTCTAAGGGATTTATTTAATTATCTCAATTTATTAATTTTATAAAAGTAAGTCTAATTGGGTTAAGTAATTAAATATATTTTATTAAGTATTTGATTTGCAATTGAGTGAATAGAAATCCTAATTAAATAATTAGGGTAGAATAGAATTAAAATTAGTGGACTATGTTAATTTACATAGCCCAATTATTTTATTAGCAAGCCCAAAGTAATAAATTTGAAACCCAAGACTTTAGCTCAATTGTTAAGGAATTTGGTGGGTTATTTGTTAAGTGGATAAGTTATTAGAAATTAAATCAAATAAGGGGAAAAAGAGGGGGGACTCACCCGCCCACTTTATGGGAAATAAAGGTTGTGCATGTTTGTTTGATTTGTCAAAGTAGTTGGTCACCAACTCCTTACCAACTCCCATCAATTGTCCAACATGTGTCTAATTTTTATGTTGCCAACACTTTAAGCAAAGCTTGCAAGTAAACACTTAATTGATGAGTAGAGAGAGCATGTGATGACATGATTACTTTACTTTTATTTGATTACCAACTCTCTCTCTCTCCTAAAAGTCATTAACTAAAGATAAAGGAAAGAAAAAGAATTGGTTCTCTTCATTTTCTACCCCATTAGCCGCCCACTTAGAGAGAGAAAGGGGGATGTATCTATATATGTTATCTAAACATAATTCATTTCATTTCTCTTTCCTCTTACTTCTTTATGTGCTAACAAAAGAAAAAAAAGAGAAAGAGGGAGAGAAAGAGGGAGAGAAAGAGGATTTCGGCAGCCATAAGAGGGAGGAGATGAGAGAGACAGAACCTCCATGGGAGGAAAGTAAGGGAGGAGAAGAAGAAGCACACAAGCTAGGTATAAATCCTATATAGCTTATATAATTTATGTTTGATTATTTTCTATCAAAATAGGATCTATGATTTCAAAACTCCAAAACCTTAGATCTATGTATTAATAAGTGTGTTATGTTTAGATCTATCACTTTTGATGATCAAAAGTTAGATCGAAAATAAGAAAAAGGAAACTATGTTTTAAAAGTTAGAAAATCTTGATTTTCCTAGCCTAAATTATGTTTTGCTTGGATTTAGTGTATGTTTAGTATAATAGATCATGGATCATGATACATCCTTGATCTTAAGGTGTATTAGTATGTATTATGATAGTTTATGGTGGTTAATGTTTGATAAATCAAAAGATCATGAAAGTTTTCTTACAAATCACAAAGATTATAAAATTATATTTTTAAGAAAACGGAACATGATATTAAAACGACCATAACTCTTATTGTATTTCAAATTTTTGAGTGTGGTCAATTTTTAGACCTAGATCTATAAGTCTTCTAACGTTTCCAAGTGGAATCACTGAAAAATTCCATGTAGATTTCCGTCTGGATAGTTTTTAGCAAAGGACGCGAAAACTGAAAAGTCAAAAAAGCAATTTGTCCTAAAATTCCAAGGGCAGTTTCGGCCATTTAACTAATGTATTAAATTCCAATATTTAGGAACATGAAAATATATGAGATTTAATAGTTTGTGTCCAAAAATGAGCTCATTCCGACTTAAATTGACCAAGTTATGACCATTTCAATATTTGTGTTTTTTTGACGAAAATTGCTATAACCGGAGTTCTATAACTCGATGGCCACGAAATTTAAACTGGAGGCTCAGGATAACATGTGTAAGATCCCGCCAAGAGTTGGGAATTTCTGGAGTTAAGCATGAGGTAGCTAATTTCTTAAGGAATTAACTAGAAATGGATTTTTGAAAAATACTAATGGAAATTGAAAAATTCCTAAAAAATTATTTTGTGTGTATGAAATACATGTATTTATGTATGGACAAAAGGTAAAAAAAATAATAAGATAATTAGGTTAAAAAAGGGGAATCCAGGTTGATGAATTGGAATCCAGTTTGCTGGATTGCAATCTGGTTTGCTGGATTGGCCACCAGAATGTTGGATTGGTATGTTTGGATAATCTAGGATGCTGGATTGATCTATTTGGATAATCCAGGTTGCTGGATTGGTAGTCAGTTGAATCCAGGCTTGCTGGATTGGATTCCCGTTTGAATCCAGACTTGTTGGATTGGAGGTCAGTTGAATCTTGTCTGCTTGATTGGAAAATAGTTTATTAAATTAAAATTAAGTCTGAATCCAGGTTGCTGGATTATGTATTTGACTTACTAAATTATAAATGACTTAAAAAATAAAAGATTAAATGTTAATTCACAAGTTGTATAATGAAGTAAATGATAAGTCTAAGGTAGTGCACTCGTACCCTTTAATGGTTAATGTATAGTAGTTGGGCTAAACGACTCCTTCATATGGGGAAGGGATCTACGAATTAGTAACCGATCTAACTCACTGTAAAAATAGTGTAGACTAGACGGAAACTAATTTGTTAGTTGTTTGTGAGAAACCACTCAGTATACTATATTGAATATTATTAAAGACTCGATATGTGCTAGGTTTAGACTTGTGTATATGTATAGTGTTAAGGTTATCTAATATTTGACTATGTGTTTAAATGTTAGATAGTTTACTTATAAGGTATGTTATGCTAATTGAAAGATCAATCTTATAACTGATAGGTCTTTACAATAAAGCGATTAAATTATATTGCGTAGTAGTAATCGACGGTACAGGCAAGTTTCCTAACTCGGACTCGAGTTATTATTGTAAAACATGTTCGTGAATAATTATTGTTGATTATTCACATCTATACTGATTATTGATTCGCACGTTGTGCATATTGTATATATTCATCAGGTATAAAATGCTGATCACCTTCATTACCATATTGTTCAGTTGAATTTATTCATGTTCATTGTTGACTATTCAGCATTATGGATTCATGTTCTTTCACAATTATTATATTGTTGAAAGTTTGTCAGCTTATTATTCTTTTCAATCATGATATATCTTCATTTGAACTTAAACTTGCTGGGCAAACTTGTTGCTCACCCTTGCTATATCATAATAAACATTTTAGATTAAAGAAGAAACTTCGGACACAGTCAAGAGCAAAGACAAGTTCCAGGATGGAATTATTATACAGTTAAAATGGTAATATTATTGGATACAAATGACATTGTAAGTCGTATAGGATATTGAATACATGTATTAAGTTAAGGTTACAAACCTTGGGAATTATGCTGTAAAAGTTATTGTATAAACAATTTATGTTTATATCTCCGCAATAGTTATAGAAAGGATGTATCGTAACGTACCAGGTCCGAGGTTCTGGGGACCCGGATTTGGGGGCGTCACAACATTTCTACAAAACTATTACCCAGATCATCCTTTATGCATAGTTGTCAGTTATAACGAAAAAGAAGAAGATTAGATTCATACCCTTGTAGAACGAAGCTTCCATAGGTACGGGTTTAATTCCTTGTTCTTCACGGTCTCTTTGAATATCCGGGTTAGATTCCTTCCTTTTATCAACGTTAGCCACCCAAGTGTTTGGCCTCTAGAGGTGATCCACTAAGGAAGAGGAATTATCAAGAAAGAGGGTGGTTGGCTAAACCCTAGGTTTCTATCCTCTATAGAAAAAGAGTACTCTCCGACGATTGGAATTGCATCAACTGATATCTAACATAAGACTACTCTTCTATAGATATTGGTTAACCATTCTAATCCTATTAGAAATAGGTTTTCATTTAATTAATTAAACTTCTTTAATTAAATAGGCTTCCCAATCATATTGGGATTTATTAATTCAACTCCTTTAATTAATTTGCCTCCTAATCTTATTAGGAATATCTGAGAGTGCTAATATTTAAACTCCTTTAGAAATTAAAATAATAATAATTGTAATAATATTAATAAGACTCCTCTTATTAATTTATATTTAATATTTTCAAAATATTAAATAATAAACATTAAGCTATTTAATTTATTCTATCACCATAGATTAAATTAATTACACTTAATGTCATTACCTTCTTAAATAATTATTCTTCCTTTTATGTTGTGACCCTTTAGGTTCTCCATATTAAACCAGTTGTGAATAAATCAATTAGAACAATTCTAATCTTATTTAAATAAATAAATTAAACTAATAATCTATTTAAATAAATAATATTTATTCTATAATAGGGATAAGCCTCCCAAACGATCAACGACTTTTCAGATAATATAGATTTCAACATCAATCTTAAAAGAAACTGTGAGTAAATGTGACACCCCCAAATCCGGGTACTTCAATTTCCACGAGATTTGGTGTTCACTGTTCAATCATCATATATCTATCTACCCATAATAAATGCAAATCATGAAATAAATAGAAATCCTCCCCTTAAGGGTTACTACATCTGAATAATAAATAAATCCTAGGTTGAACTAACCTTAAATATCAATGCGGAAACGTAAACAAATAAATAAGTCTTAACAACATCATAGTCTTAACAATAAATATTCTCAATTAAATAACAAGTCTTCATTACTTGTTAACTTTTCCCTTGCATTTGCTAGTGGAAGGCTCGTCAGTCCTTTCAATTTTAGCTGCAATGTTATTATGCAAGAGTGAGCACGATTGCCCACAATTATAACAATATAACAGTAATAATAACATGCTAGAAATCAAAGGGTTTTGGATAATAGAAAGCTCGGCTTTTGAATTAAGAATGAATAACAAGAATCAAAAGTACATCTGAGGGTCATAAGACCAAGAACTATGTCCTAGGTTGTCAAGTATTTTTACTTTAAATCTTTAACAGTCGTAAGACTATATGGACTATACTACTCGTACTTAGGGGTATCAACCCTTAGTACCATGAATGTACACATCATCTCAACGCTAACGCGTACATAATCCCCTATAAAGGGTTGTTCATCTCAATTTGACATCAGAGTTCGCACCAAAGGAAGTTTGGTTTGGATAAGCTCAATAATAGTTCTAGAATTTAGAACGTTCACCAACTATGGACTAGTCGAATCAAAAAGGGTTCGCTAGTCTTACGTGGTTCAACAATAAACAGATAATCAAATCAAATTATGAATCTCAAGGGTATACAATTGAATAATTATTATATAACCGAAGTATTTCTTGAAAAGAAATATACATCTCATATGAAATCTTGAACTTGAATAAATAAGAATAAAAACTTGATTGATATAGAAACATAAGTTTAGAACTTGCTCAATGAATAACTTTGAGTTTAGAAACTTGCCCAATTTAAAGAGTATAGTTAGAAAACTTGCTCAACAATAGTAAATTAGGGATAGAACACTTGCCTCGTACACAAGCTATAATTATAATCCTCTTTTTTCAATTAATACTACATATCATTATATTCACAATACCAATTAATTATAAGTCTAATAATAATCATCGAATCACAAACATTAGTCTTTGAACACGTTATTAGACTTCGCGAATAATGAGTTCAAACCTCGTATTTAACTTATCAATTAATTACGTAAAACAAGTTAATAATTTGTTTTAACATCTCAATATATGCTTAACATGTCATTATGTTCATTACATTAATCTTTAAAACACATTTCTGAACTTTGAACACTTAAATAAAATTTACTTGTTCATTCTGCTGGCCGGCGCTGCAGCGCCCAGTTTGTACTAGGGACCGGTGCTGCAGCGCTGAGCCCACATCAGCCAAGTGCTTAGCCTAGCGCTGCAGCGCTTGGTTCCCTCATAGAACCTTACGTCACCCGAGCCTTGACCTGGCGATGCAGCACTTGGTTCCTTCATAGAACCGGCGTTGTCGCGCCATGGACTACGTCAGCATGCCCCTAGGACCGGCGCTGCAGCGCCCGATTCCTTCACAGAACTGGTGCTGCGGCGCCGCGGAGCAGTAAGGTCTGACAGTGTTCGCAAAGAACAAAGAAAAAGCCAAATAAATGCCAAATTAAGCTCAAACAACAAATTTAATTTTACCCATGAACTAATAACTTAACAGAAACATGTAGCAACATACATATCATGCTTTTGACAACTTAAATCACATAATTAGTCAAATTAGAACACATAAATTTCATATTTTTGATATTTTGCAAAGTTTTAACAAAAATCATGAAATTCTTCATTATAGATTTGTTATAACACCGAATCTGTCTGTTTAAATTTCGTTCTCTTTATTTTAACATGCATAATCATAATCAACCATCAATTTAAAGTTTAATAAACAATTAACGCATAAAATTTTGTACATAAGGGTCATATTCATACTTTTCATACTCTACAACTTATGAAACTCTGATTTAAGCATAATTACATGGTTTTGATTACTTTAAAACATGAATAAATGATATAAAACATGTTATGAATATATATTAACACATATACCATCATATATTCAACAATCATCAACAAACTTTAGTTACAGAGAATTTAAAAATAGTTTTCATGGAGAAAATATTATAACGTGAAATATAGAATTGGGATGAAGAGATTACCCTTGCAATCTCTGTGAAGATGATATGAACTTCTCTTTGATTCTCCAAACTTCTTTCTTAATTCAATTCTCTCAAACTCTCTTTTTCTCTCTAAGTTTTTCTCTGTTAACTTCTTCTGATATAAGATATAATACTAATATGATATGTATATATTATACTACGTATAATTAACTGGCAGATCATGGTTGTCAGTTAAGGCCAACATGCACTTAACTGCTCCCATGATCATAAGGTCGTGTTTGGTCGTCCCCTTATTAACTCCTTTCCCAGTATTTTAATTAAAGTGTTTATTACATAGTTTATTTGTCACATTTTAATTAATCAAATAATTATTATTTAAATCAATTAAATAAAAGATGATATTACATATTAAATAACATCATCACATAATTAAAATTCTTATTTATTAATTATGTCAAATCATTTAATCTCTAATTAATTATTAAATTAATTAGAATAACATTATGCTTATTAAATAATTCATTTAATTAAATAAACTCAATTAAATTAACGCTTTGAACTATAAAAATTCTCCACATTAATTTAATCAATGTAACACATATAATTAAGTTAATCTACCACAATTCCATCAAATAATTATTTAACTCAATAAATAAATCATCAAAAATATTTATTTAATTTAATAAATATTTAAATTAAACTATAAAATTCTCATTTGTCACATCTTTTCCTCCTTAAAAGGATTCTGTCCTCAGAATCAAGGTTCAATTAAATTCGTCCCGTTACATTCTCCCCCCCCCCCTTATAAAGATTTTGTCCCCAGAATCGCTTACACATAGATTAAGCAAATAAGTGTGGGTAAGTTTTCATCATATGTTCTTCGAGTTCCCACGTAGCTTCTTCAGCATAGTGGTTCCTCCAGATTACCTTAACAGAAGGTATCACTGTATTTCTGAGAACTTGTTCTTTCTTGTCAACAATATGAACAGGAACTTCTTCATATGATAAATTTTTCTCAAATTGCAGGGGTTCATATTCAATAACATGTTTATAATCGGGTTTATATGGTCGTAACATTGACATATGAAAGACATTGTGGATATGATCTAACGCCGGGGGTAAGGCTACCTCATAAGCAACTTCTCCGATTCTTCGCAGCACTTCAAAGGGTCCAATGATCCTCGAGCTCAATTTTCCCTTCTTGTCGAATCTGATTTTTCCCTTTTAGGGAGAGACTTTCAAGAAAACAAAGCTACCCGATTCAAATTCTACATTCTTGCGGTGTGGATCAGCGTATTTCTTCTGCCTATCCTGAGCAGCTACCAATTTTGTCCGGATCACCTTGACGATCTCGACTGTCTATTGTACCAATTCTGGTCCTAGCAACTGTCGTTCGCCAAATTCATCCCAGTATAATGGAGTTCTGCACTTTCTGCCATACAACTCTTCATAAGGCGGCATGCCAATACTTGCGTGGTAACTGTTGTTGTAATCGAATTCCACAAGCGGTAGGTGATCATCCCAATTTCCTTTGAAATCCATTATGGATGCTCTCAACATATCTTCCAATATCTGGATCGTTCTTTCGCTCTGCCCGTCTGTCTGAGGGTGATATGCTTTACTCTTAACTGTGTTCCCATGCATTCTTGTAGTCGCTTCTAGAAGTTTAATGTGAAGCATGGATCTCGATCGAAAACAATTGACACTGGAACTCTGTGTCTTGAAATAATCTCTTTCACATACAACTTTGCCAACTAATCTAGGGTGAATCTGATCTTGATCGGTAGGAAGTGTGCTGATTTCGTCAATCGATCTACGATAACCCATATTGCATCAAAACCCTTCTGAGTCGTCGGAAGACCTATTACGAAATCCATTGTGATATATTTCCATTTCCATTCTAGGATCTCTAGTGGTTGTAGCAACCCACTTGGCCTCTGATGTTTTGTTTTCACTTTCTGACAAGTCAGGCACTTGGCCACACAATCGACAACATCTCGTTTTATATTCGGCCACCAAAAATATTATCAGAGATCCTGGTACATCTTCGTACTTCCTGGGTGAATGGAATACCATGAGCTATGAGGCTCGCTCAAAATTTCCTCTTTAATCTCTGGCACTGGCCGTACCCAAATTCTGCTCTCGAATCTTAACAGTCCTTCATTGTTTACCTTGAATTTTTATTCATTCCCTTCAGATATCCTCTTCCTTATCTTTTCACATTCTTCGTTCTGAAGTTGTGCTTCCTTAACCTTAGCCAGTAAAGTTGTACCAGCTCCCAGCTGAAACAGCTTCTCGTCAGACTCCTTAGGATATCTCACCTCTAATTCCAGTTTCTCCATTGCTGAAATTAGCTCCTCCTAGCAGTCAACATCATTAATTTCTCTCGACCCTTTCTGCTTAAGGCGTCGGCAACCACATTCACTTTTCCCGGATGGTATAAGATCTCACAGTCGTAGTCCTTTTTTAATTCCAACCATCTCCTCTGGCGCACGTTCAAATCCTTCTGTGTAAATTTTTTTTTCAGACTCTTGTGGTCTATATATATTTCACACTTCTCCCTATAGAGATAGTGTCTCCAGATCTTCAAAGTAAATACTACCGTAGCCAATTCCAAATCATGGGTCGGATACCCCTTATAATCCTTCAATTGTCGTGACGCATACGCAATGACCTTACCATTTTGCATAAGCACACAACCTAGTCCTTTATGCGACGCATCACTATACACCATAAAAATCCCTGTGCTATCCGAAAGATATAACACAGGTGCCGTACTCAACCTCTTCTTAAGCTCTTGGAAGCTTTCCTCACACTTTTCCGTCCAGACTAATTTCACCGATTTCGTAGTCAAATTCGTCAGCAGAGTCGCGATTTTGGAAAAGTCCTGAATGAATCTTCTGTAATATCATGCTAATCCAAGAAAACTTCTCACTTTCGACGGTATCTTCGGCTGATCCCAGTTCATCACAGCTTCAACCTTTAAAGGATCTACCAAAATTCTGTCCTTATCAATTACATGTCCAAGAAATTGCACCCTCTCAATCCAAAATTCGCATTTTGAAAATTTGGCGTACAACATTTCTCTTCTCAATGCTTCCAATGTCACATTCAGATGTTCTACGTGTTCCTCCTTGGTCTTAGAATACACCAGAATGTCGTCGATAAACACAACTATGAATTTATCCAAAAATGGTTTAAACACTCTGTTCATTAGGTCCATAAATGCTGCAGATGCATTTGTTAGGCCAAATAACATCACCAGAAACTTATAGTGACCATATCGAGTCCTGAACACTGTCTTCGAAACATCCTTTGTCCTCACTTTCAGCTGATGATAACCACTTCTCAGGTCTATCTTTGAGAAGTATCTCGCTCCCTTCAACTGGTCAAACAAGTCGTCGATCCTAAGCAATGGGTACTTATTCTTAATTGTGACCATGTTTAATTCACTGAAATCAATACAAAGCCGCATCATTTCGTCCTTTTTCTTAACGAATAACACCGGCGCTCCCCACGGTGATATGCTCGGATGAATATACTTCTTGTTCAATAGCTCTTGTAGCTGCACCATCAATTCTTTCATCTCCACCGGAGCCATACGGTACGGGGCCTTTGATATTGGGGCAGTTCCTGGCTCCAAATCGATCACAAATTCTACTTTCCTATTTGGCAAAAGTCCTAGAAAATCATCCAGAAATACGTCCATGAAGTCTCTCATGACTGGTATTTCCTCCAACTTCGGACTCTCATTGTGACTATCGACTATGTATGCTAAATACCCTACACATCCTTGTCTCAACAGCTTCTTAGCCTGCATTATCGTCAGATAACTCGCTTGTCTAGGTGACTTGCCGCCATAAAACATAACCTTTGACAGAGTCATAAGGTTAATACACTTCTTTTGGCAATCAACTATCGCCCCATAATTGAATAGCCAATCAATTCCCAAGATAACGTCAAATTCCCCAAGTCTAATCGGGATAAGATCTACGTTCATAACGTTACCCTTAATGTCCAACCTACAGTTCTTGTGTATGAACCTAACAAGAATCACTTCCCTATTCGCAATCTCTATGTTAATAGGGTATTCTAACTCGCCCTTAGGCAATTCTAAGTGCTTAGCAAAGTCATCGGATATAAATGAGCAAGTAGCACCTGAATCAAATAATACATATACATTAACATTATTGATCAGAATGATACCTGACACCACATCGCGTGACTGCACAGCATCCTGCACGGTCATATTGAAAGTCCTGGCAGTAGTTCGGTTTATTGGTGTCTGTCCCGTGATAGTTAGAGCATTTCCACCACTACTTCCTCTGTTCCTCCTGCTCCTACCCCTTCTGATACCTTCTTGGGGCAATCCCTAGCCAAATGGTCCGTTGACCTATATGTGAAGCAGGCGCCCTTCTTAGGGTTAAGGCAGTTAGGTGCTATGTGGCCTTCCTGACCATAATTATAGCAGACTCTTTTCCCCTTCATGCAGACCCCCAGGTGATTCTTCCTGCAGGTCGGACAAGCTTCTACTCTCTTCTTCTGGCTTCCTTGCTAATTACCAGTCGACACACTATCATTCCACCTTCTTTTCTGACTGTTTTTTCCCCTAGTGTTGCTACCACTAGCCTTATTACCTTCACCTTCACTCTTTTTCTTCTTCAGCTTCTGGTTGTACTTGGTCATAGCATTGCTTCCACCTTCAGCAATGATTGCCTTCTCCGATACTCCAGCAAAAGTGTTTAATTAGAACATTGACACTTTGCTGTATAACCAGGGCTTCAGTCCCTGCTCAAACCTCCTTGCCTTCCTCTTGTCGGTGTGCACTTGATATGTGGCTAACCTAGACAACTCATTAAATCTCATAGCATAGTCTGGCACAGACATGTTACCTTGCTTTAGCTCCAGAAACTAAACCTCCATCTGATTCTGTGAGCTCATCAGGAAGTACATCTCGAAAATCATCTCTTTGAACCTTTCCCAGGTTATCACGCCCTATCCTCCCTGGACCTTGTTTGCCTGCCACCAATAGCTGGCCTCTGCCTTCAGCATGAACATTGCGTAAGTGGTCTTCTGATCCTCGTTGACTCTTGCGACGTTGAATACCTTCTCCATCTCCATAACCCATGTCTGAGCTTCGATGGGGTTCATGGATCCCTTGAACTCTGGCAGTCCCACCGTCTTAAAATCTTTAAATGACGTGTTCAGTGGAGATTGCTGCTGATTGTTAAGTGCTTCCATCAATAGATTCACCAACTCCTGAACAGGATTAGCATTGACATTGGCGTCATTGTTATTAGTTGACCCTTCTTGGGCTGGTTGACGAGTTGGGCGTATTCTTGGCGGCATATTTCTGTTAAGATTTATGCTTATTAGATTTTTATTCAATTCTTAAATATTTAAGACATAACTTAAACATTTTAAGATATCACTTAACACATATCATCTTAAATAAACTCTGATATTTTATTCATTCAAAAGTTTTAAACAAAACAAGATAGCATCATTGCTATTTACATCAACTATCCCGAGATAAGAATCTTCAGGATTTAAATCATCATCATATTCTGTTGTTTATAGCCACATCGGAATTTACATTATTAACTACCAAAAAAATATTCACATAATCATGTTGTTCCTATCACGGCCTACTAAGGCGTCGAACAGCTTTTGTACGCTCTTCTTCCATAATACGGAACATCGTCCTACGGTTCAGCATGTACCAAGGTAAGTCCTCAAACTGAACTGGATAGTAGATAACTCGATCCTGGGCCCTATCAATCGCAGTCTGGAACGTGTGGTCCGTCTCTTCAATCTTAGCCTTCTTTGCCCGATTGTCATCCTTGGCAATATCTGCACATCGTGAAGCCCTCATCCAAGTGTCCTCTGCTCTAGCACGCTTCGCTGATTTCTCTCATAATTCATTCCCCAGTTTCTCTATCTCAACTGACTTTTCTTTATTTTGGCTCTTTTTATGAACCAACTCCCACTCCACACCTCCAAGACGTGTATCTAGAGTCTCAATCTCGCCATCCTTCTGCTCGCTGGTAGTCCGCTGTGAAACTATTTGCTCCTTCAGCTCCCGAACAGTATCATATAACTCTATGTTACGGTCATACAGCTCGTCGTACATCTCAGCACTGATAGAGTTTGGTGGAAACTCATCAGGGTCCTCATCTTCCTCCTCAGCTGCGTCAACCTCAATCTCCTCAGAGTCCTCCTCTAAATCAAACACTGGCTCATGCTCCTAACCAACAACAGTGATCAATGGAGATGGCTCTCTCCGAACCAACTGCTCCTAGACTGTATGAATGTCTCGGGGCTCCTCCTTAATAGCTACTTGGGGGTACAACCTCCCTAGGCTGACTGGATCCTCCAACATCTGACATCCTGACAATCAAAATTTTAAGTTTTTAGTTACTACGTGATGCTAATCGATACTCGACATAACTCGATGATATTCACGAGTACATAAATATAAGCACATAGCACATATGGATAGTTTATTATCTTTCTTAGAACTCGCAAAGAGTTATCACCACTATGTTTTCGATCTCTTAAAAAGGCTACTACCCTAAGGTTTCCCCCACCTAAGGTTCATAACCTACAACTCTGATACCAACTTGTGACACCCCCAAATCCGGGTACTTCAATTTTCACGGGATTTGGTGTTCACTGTCCAATCATCATACATCTATCTACCCATAATAAATGCAAACTATGAAATAAATAGAAATCCTCCCCTTAAGGGGTTATAACATCTGAATAATAAATAAATCCCAGGTTAAACTAACCTTAAACATCAATGCGGAAACATAAACAAATAAATAAGTCTTAACAACATCATAGTCTTAACAATAAATATTCTCAATTAAATAATAAGTCTTCATCACTTGTTAACTTTTCCCTTGCCTTTGCTACTGGAAGGCTCGTCAGTCTTTTTAATCTTAGCTGCAATGTTATTATGCAAGAGTGAGCACGATTGGCCACAAGTATAATAATATAACAGTAATAATAACATGCGAGAAATTAAAGGGTTTTAGATAATAGAAAGCTCGAATTTTGAATCAAGAATGAATAACAAGAATTAAAAGTACATCTGAGGGTCATAAGGCCAAGAACTATGTCCCAGGTTGTCAAGTATTTATACTTTAAACCTTTAACAGTCTTAAGTCTATATGGACTCTACTACTCGTACTTAGGGGGATCAACCCTTAGTACCATAAATGTGCACATCATCTTAACGCTAACGCATACATAATCTCCTATAAAGGGTTGTTCATCTCAATTTGACATCAGAGTCCGCACCAAAGGAAGTTTGGTTTGGATAAGCTCAATAATAGTTTTAGAAGTTAGAACGTTCATCAACTATGGACTAGTCAAATCAAAAAGGGTTCGCTAGTCTTACAAGGTTCAACAATAAATTGATAATCAAATCAAATTATGAATCTCAAGGGTATACAATTGCATAAGTATTGTATAACCGAAGTATTGCTTGAAAAGAAATATACATCTCATATAAAATCTTGAACTTGAATAAATAAGAATAAGAACTTGATTGATATAGAAACATAAGTTTAGAACTTGCTCAATGAATAATTTTGAGTTTAGAAACTTGCTCAATTTAAAGAGTATAGTTAGAAAACTTGCTCAATAATAGTAAATTAGGGATAGAACACTTGCCTCATGCATAAGCTACAATTATAATTCTCGTTCCTCAATTAATCCTACATATAATTACATTCACAATACCAATTAATTATAAGTCTAATAATAATCATCGAATCACAAACATTAGTCTTTGAACACGTTATTAGACTTCACGAATAACTAGTTCAAACCTCGTATTTAACTTATCAATTAATTACGTAAAATAAGTTAATAATTTATTTTAACATCTCAATATAGGTGTCGACGCCGGGAAAAATCTTTATAGATGTCCGTCTTTCCCAAATTTGTGTTATTTTGTTTTACCCTTTTGTGATTCGCTATGTCTATGGATTTTATTGAAAGGGCAAGGTTTTGGGAAAGTGATACCGACATAAGTGTCGATGACTTTGAAAAGATTGATTTTATTATTCTATAATTGGGCCGAATGAGACAGATCCGCCAGTTGGTATGGTTTAAATGGATGTACCAACTCATTCGAGTTTTGAAAGTTTTTGCAATATGGTCCAATATGCGACTCCATAAAATTGGTCTGAAACCCGAGATTTGTGGAATTCGGGGGCTAGGTTAAGCGGGGGGAAGGTGTTAGGCACCCCCCGACCCCATGAAAACACGGTACCGCATCTTATTTAATTTCCTATGCATAAAGTGTGTTTGTGTGTGTGAGCGTGTGTGTGTGTGTTCTTCATTTTAAGTTTACTTATTTTATTCTAAGTCTTTATTTTGGGTTATTTGAAAGTAGTGTTGTACCTCTTTTGCTCCTACGTACGAAGGATTTGATTTGGCAAAAGTTCATTTTTAACAAGATGTATGAATTGAAATGATGTTTTGGATAACAAGGTTTTCAAATCCTTCGCGCGACTAGAAATTGAGGACTTCGATACTTTCTTTTATTTATCTTTACGTTAATAAGGTGATCTACCCCGAATCGCTTTATTCTTTATGAAAAGCTCTTTGTGCTTTTATTGGAAATCATTTCGATGATATGAATGTAAAAGCGCCAAAGAGGGTCGGATCATCATCAGGCATGTAAGCCATCTCGATGAAATCGAGCACCCACAATTAAAGTTTTCACTATCACGGGATCTTGAATCCGACTTCTCGGGACTAACCCCTCGAGCTCGTCTTCAAGATCCAAATATTACATATACAATGATATTTGCGCCATTTAAACATTACATCATAAAAACCGGTCTATCGTGGGAATTAAGTCGGGATCTAATCGGTGATCTCAACACCGGGATTCCTAGGCTCACATTATTTATGCGGGAATATATATGTACAATGTCCTACACTTGATATTAGATGATTTCATCGGTTCAAATCATTATTTCAAGTCATTTCGGACCCCTTTCGCCTCTAGATATAGATCTAGGGCTATACGGGGTAACCAGAACCTTTTAAAAGCAATAAATACGTAGATCTACCATGGATCTAAACCGATCTAGCATACGGGTTAAAGCTTCATGCTTAATAATCACTCAAAAGGCTAGATTCGGCTTAGATCTAGGTAAATCTAGCCTCCGGACTTGATTTACAACGCAATAGGCACAATATAACCAATAGAAACACAATATCTATCAACTATTACATAATATGCTTAAAAAATAACAAGTTTAACTAGATTTAAATAATATATATCATCAATCTAGTATATTAAGCAAAATTTACAAAGAAAGTAGCCAAAAAGAGCATTTTTTCACCTTGGGGGATGCGTGAACAAGCGTTTTAACACCCGGGATCAATGTAGAACTCTCTCGGGGCTCCAAGTAGATGGTAAACAAGATAGAAAAGTTCAAAGTTGGTATGTATATGTTCAATTCGAGGCCTTCTCTCTCTAAAAGTGACTTTCTCTCTCTAAGTTCTTCCTCTTTTTTATGTTTATGAGCTGCTGGCTGCTGATATAGACTGAATATGGCAGTCGTATACATACATGTGGCTAGAGAAAATACACTTGAGGTTGGTCCCCACATGTCTGGTTACCTTGGAATGCGTGCCTTAGGTCTCGGTTTGGTAAAAGTTGAGCTTCGTAGACCGAACTTTCAATAAGTCTTTACAGAATGAGGCGAAGTAAGATTGAGTCTGACTGAATCAGGGTCCAGGAAGATGATGCTAGTAGCTGAGATATATCCTTCGGTTCCAGACGGCAGTTAGCTGGTTTATCTTCAATGGCACGCATTTTGAGGTTTACTGAGTTGGTTTTCGGCGGACACTGTCTCAGCTTGGCGATCCTCGTTTGATTCGCGATATGTTCAAATATCATTGGTGCTTTGAATCATTCACGGGGTTATTTTCGGGATGACCTGATTCTTTTGCCCTACCTCAGGGTTATCTCCCAAGTAAAATTATGCTTTTGCCCTTCTACAAGGTTAGTATAAAGAAAGCAAAATTTTGAGTGTCTACAGATGCCCCTCTTTGTCATGTTTATTCAATGTAATGAAATGAAGATGACAAAAATTATTAGACACGGAGAATGCATGACAAGGTATATCTAATGATGCAATGCCATGTATAAAACATGTAATGATATGTGAGATTATGATAAAGTCCTAAGGATTACGTCGTCGAGCTTAAGCCGACGCCCTCACTGGGTTGTAGCCAACAGATTACTTTATCGGGGCTGAGCCGTCCTGCGTTGGGTTGTAGTCAACAGATTTCACCATCGGGGTTGTGTCGATGCCTTATTAGGTTATAGCCAATGGATTACATCATCAGGGTTGTGCCAATGCCTTACCTGGTTTGTTGCCAATAGATTACATCATCGGGGTTAGGCCGATGCCTTCACTAGTTCGTTGTCGGTGGATTACATCAACGGGGGTCGAGCTGACGCCTTCACTGGTTCGTTGCCAGTGGATTACATCATTGGGGGTCGAGCCTGACGCCTTCACTGGTTCGTTGTCGGTGGATTACATCATCGGGGGTTGAGCCGATGCCTTTACTAGTTTATTGCTGTGGATTACATTATCGGGGGTCATGCCGATGCCTTCACTGGGTTGTAGCCACCAGATTACTTCATCGGGGTCATGACGATGCCTTCACTGGTTTGTTGCCAACGAATTACACCATCGGGGTCATGCCGATGCCTTCACTGGGTTGTAGCCAATGGATTACACCATCAGGGTTGAGCTGACGCCTTCACTGGGTTGTAGCCATTGGATTACATCATCGAGGTTATGTCGATGCCTTCATTGGCTTGTTGCCAACGGATTACACCATCGGGGTCATGCGATGCCTTCATTGGGTTGTAGCCAACGGATTACACCATTAGGGTTGAGCCGACACCTTCACTGGGTTGTAGCAAACGGATTACATCATCGGGGTCATGCCGATGCCTTCACTGGTTTGTTACTAATGGATTACACCATCGGGAACATGCCGATGCCTTCACTGGTTTATTGCCAATGGATTACACCATCGGGGTCATGCCGATGCCTTCACTGGGTTGTAGCCAACAGATTACACCATCAGGGTTGAGCCGACGCCTTCACTGGGTTGTAGCCAACAGATTACATCATCAGGGTCATACCAATGCCTTCACTGGGTTGTAGCCATCGGATTACATCATCGGGGTCGTGCCGATGCCTTCATTGGGTTGTAGCCAACAAATTACATCATCGGGGTCATGTCGATGCCTTCACTGGGTTGTAGCCACCGGATTACATCATCGGGGTCATGCCGATGCTATCATTGGTTTATTGCCAACAGATTACACCATCGGGGTCATGCCAATGCCTTCACTGGGTTATAGCCATTGGATTGCATCATCAGGGTTATGCTGATGCCTTCACTAGTTTATAGCCAACGAATTACACCATCGGGGTCATGCCGACGCCTTCACTGGGATGTAGCCATCGGATTACATCATCGGGGTTATGTCGATGCTTTCACTGGGTTGTAGCCACCGGATTACATCATCGGGGTCATGCCGATGCCTTCATTGGGTTGTAGCCAACAAATTACATCATCGGGGTCATGTCGATGCCTTCACTGGGTTGTAGCCACTGGATTACATCATCGGGGTCATGCCGATGCCTTCATTGGGTTGTAGCCAACGGATTACATCATCGGGGTCATGCCGATGCCTTCACTAGTTTGTTACCGACGAATTACATCATTGATTATAAAAGGGTGAGTTTTCTTACTTGCAACCCTGTTGGATTAGATACTGGCTCGACTGATGACCCGAGTGCCGCTGACTTCCCTGGAGGATGAGGACCCGTCCTTTCGCTATGTAGGTTTGAACTTCGGTGCAGATGCCTCGACTTCGGAGGACTTGGCACAGGTTGATATGTTTGGTGATGCAGATTTCATTTGCTAGGCCTTTTGTTAGTTGATGGGTGGCTGTGGCCCATTTCTCTGTACTTTTTACTTTTATTTGTAGAACAGAGATGATATTTGATGTATACAATTTTATGTATTTTGCAAAGATGTATATACAATGTTTTTCATTCACAATATATATCATGATGTATGCATTATATGTCAAGGATTCGTATTTATAAATTATGAGTTAGGATTGACCCTTGTGTGGTCTTTTGATACTGTTTTACAGATGAGGCGTTGTTTTTCTTAGGTAAGGACATTCAAGGAGTTTTTTCCTTTTTTTGTCATTGCAAGCTCATGTCATTGTAATTTATTTCAGAAGTACTCTCATTTTTTTTATAAGAAGCTTGGTCCTGCCTTAGGCTCTTTCCCTTTCATTGAATCGCAAAATGCCCTAGTCTTTTCGTATGCTGTAACTGGGGATTCATATAAGAAACTCTCTTTGTTGATCACGTCAAGAGTGAGCAATATCCTGCACATTAGACGAATAGCAAAATACACCAAAAGCTTGACTGCTCGGGCCGTCGGGGATAACTTTGATAAAAATTAGTATAATCTCATCAATGAGGCATATGAAGTTAAAGTTCATAAAATTGAATGCTCATCGGGTTTCCCACTTAACTCGTAATTGCTGTGTTTTTATCTTATCGCTAAAGATCTTGAACTTGAGTATGAAAATGAATTTTTCTCTAAGCAAGTTGTAAATCGCTAACCTCAAGGTTATTTTTTATATCTTTTATTTTAAGGAATTTTTCATTTAACAAGTTATGAAATCGTAAGAAAACTTTTAAGCATCTATGGTCATTATTTATGAGTAAGATTATATCCAAAAGATTTATCTCCCTTTATCAAAGATACTTCGTCTTTGCTCTAAATATCGTTCTTTACAGAATTAACGTCATATGACATGTGCACTATGAGTTACGCCACCCTTAGTAGGGGTTTCTCTTCCATGACTTTAGATGATCTCATTCTGATCTCGTAAAATTTTTCTTAACTCCAATTTTCTTTTTTTTTTCTCCTCGCTTAACTTGTCTCGCTTTCTTAGGCTATTCAGAGTTACCCATTTAACGAGTTTTGGACCAATGACATCCAAACCAAACGGCTTTAGGGCACTAGACACCCCTTCATGTTTACTTGCTTGAGTAACAAAGGCCACACTTTGAGATAAGTCAGGCGGTCTCATCTATTGGCTCTTTGCCTGACCCTATGCAAGATTCGTTTTCTTAGGCTTAAATTACCCACGTAGCGAGCGTTGGGCCAGTGACTCCCAAACCATATGGTTATAGGGCACCAGATGTAAAGACACCCCTCATGTTTAATTACTCGAGTAACCCAGGCCACGATTCGGATCTGCTCAGACGCCCCTAAATTCAGGACCGCCACTTGGTCTCTCGAATTCGGTTCGTCACGTGCTCATGGTACTACAATGATAACTAAAATCACACATTCACAGCGGAATATCTAATTTAGAATAATTTACAATGATTTATTATAATTATTTTCCCAAGTCTCGCAACCTACAGTACTTAATAGATTACATAATAATATCAATTAACGGCTCATTACATAATCTAACTTAAGCTTAAACATAAACAAATTCAGTCTTACTACATCATCTTAATATAACATTAAAATATTTAAAGACATAAAAGAGACAAGCTAGTTGGTAGCCTTGCCCTTGCCCTTATCAACGCCTGAAAGTTCGCCATGCTCTGCCTTAACTGAAATGTTTTAGGGAAAGCAAGAATGAGCACAAATTTCCCAGCAAGTAATATACAATAAGGGTAAGTGATAAAATTCTATATTCTCAAAAGGGTATGACAAGGTTTGATAGTTCAAGAATATCAACAGTTTTCAATAACAGCCGCTAAGGACAGAATAAGATTAATGTGATTCAATAATAAATCAATTCAAGATTTCAAGATAACTGAATACTGAGCAGTCACTAAGGACTATGAACTTCCACAGGAATTGACAGTAATAAACTGAAAATCCAACAAAAACAAGTATAACAGGTGATCAGCCTAAAGTACCCTATGTTATGCATAACACTCAATCATACTAATATGCGCGCGTCGGTTCTCTGACAGTTATAGTTTGTTCTTCTCAGTCAAATATAAGATCCCGCACCAATCAATTGGTTTGGGTCGCTTTTCAATAATATCAGTCTAGCCGAATCAAATGGCATCGACACTTTCACAATATTTAAGAACAATACCAAGTTCAACATGGATAATAGCTTTAATGAAATAAGAGTTCAAGTATGCTAATTCAATTCAACGATTAAGTACATAAACTAGTTCGCAATATACAAGGATAGAATAGTTGCACAGTAAAAGAGTGTAAGTTAGGAAACTTGCCTTAAGCGTAGTTTATCCCCGTAATTTAATCAACACTTTTTGAATCCTATCGTAATATAGTTATGTATATATGATATTCATTAGTCATATAGTTTAATATTATATCTCATCTCGTACATATGATAATCACATAAGCTAAGTTTTGTCTTAGCGACACAGTTATATAGTATTATATTAATATAATTTCTATCCTTAACGTTCCTCCTTTTGAGTTTAAACAGATTCTAATATCATATAAGATCGCAACAATTAGCAAACATGCTCTAATATCATTAATATCACATAAGACCACAATCAATACTAAATATATTTCATTTTAGCAAGTTATGGCATTCCCTTAAGTTAACCGTCAAAATCGTGTTCACATATCATCATATAATATCACGTATCATGTATTCATATTTAAAGGATACTCTCATGCTTGTATAACTTTTCCAAATCCAATCATATATGGTATAGGTTCTTAAGTCAATACCTAAAGCCGTTCGAGGACACGAACTCATAAGGTCTAACATGTTCGCTTTTTAAACACATAAGATATTCATATAACTTGTATTAGGCATGCTCATGAGTATTCGTATCGCATATATGTAGCTAGCATTATTATTATCTTGAAAACATGCTTCGTTTACGCTAAACTTGAATCACTACAACTAATCATGGTATATATACATGCATGATACATGAATGAATCTAAAAGTACTATCACATGTTCAAAATTATCAGATTCTAACTTTCGTCATAACATACCATGGTTTACGTTCAAAGCTTATACTTAGTTAGCATAGTTCATTAATAAGGTCTATCATGTCCAGGCTTCCTTATGAAACCTATATATGCAAGTTAATATGTATTACATGTGATTCTAGGTCATGTAAACATGTTTGCAAAATTAGTACCTCAATGTGTCACACACATGTCAAAGTTTGTTTCATAAAACTTCCATTTTCGTTCGAAATGTTAACTAGTGAGTCCATCATATGCATGTTATACTATGAAGCATATACATACATGGTATCACATTCTTCATGCATTTCTAGGTGGTCCTAACGTGCTTGCAGGGTCAGTATATAAACATGGCATACATACTTATCAAGTTCATTTCTAGAGTTCTAAATTCTTTTCAAACTATACGCTTTCTTTGGTCATGCATGCTAATATAATACAACATGTTTACATCGCCTTAATATATTCATATACATGTGTTACACAAGCTAGCATTCAATCTTAAGCCAAATAAAACCATTAGTACTTTGCAGAAAACAAGCAGAATCAATCAACCATTTCCAGTGACCTGCGCAGCTGCGCTGCACCACAGTATTAAACCGGAGTAGCTGCGCCGTGTCTGGTTTGTATCAGGAGGCAGCCGGCAACGGCAGAAACTAGGCCAAACACAAAATTTTCTTCACCAGTTCGTATGAAATCAGTCATATAACAGTTTGGACATGCTTATATGGTTATATAACACTTAGACAAGCATTCTATATCTCGATTACACTTTAATTTGGCATGATCAAGAATCTAAGAAATTGCAGTAACAGAAACAGGAAATGAAAATGAAGAACAAGGAAGCTATTTTGTAATCCCAACATGTAATGTCCATATAACAACTACGCAGCTTCCTATAATTCAATTAGCATGAATTGCATCCATAATCCAAAAGCTTACTTTGACAGAGAATTTCAAGAAATTTCAAGAATTCTAACAAAACCAATTCAAGAACGAAAATAGAATTTATACCTCCTTAAGCTTGAATTGAACTCCCCACGCACTGATTATACTTCTTCAATTACTCAACAATTCACAATCTCAGTTTACACTTAGCAGAAATTTTCACGCAACAGAAAAATGAGAAGGAAGGGTGCTTTATATAGAGAATTGTATAACCAGTCATTATTTTTCCTTCTCAAACTAAACCAACGGAAATGTGGATTGTATGGAGGTTAATAGAGAGTAGGTAATTAGTTGTTGGATTCATCATGAATCCCACTCCCTCTTCCATGATTTGCTATGAAGCTATGGATTTTGCTAAAATTGAGAAGAAAGGGTAGGCATAGGCTTGAGTTGTTCACGTGTGTATGATATATGACTATCAGTATGGGACAAGTTTCTAAGTACCCAGCATTCTAGCAACATGAAGTGTATTAACACTAAGGCCATATATACATACTATATAGATAAATTATAATGTACTTAGAGTCACAATGTAAGTCACATAATTAATATTTCAAGGTAGTAGAGGTGATATGACAATGTAGCATACATATAATCTATTTACAGTTTATCATACCGGTATAATTTACTCGGATATAATCACATCACAATATCTCCTTTATTAAATTTTATTATTCCATTATAATCATCAATTATTATTTATATTCATGATACATTATTTTAATGTATACTTACATACATATTGTCACATAGGCTATTTTAATGTCACAACACACCTTGCCTTATTCAATGAATGAAGGAACTTTATTGTATGAATACCCACACATGCTAATGTCACAAAAAGTAGCATTATAATGCATGTTGACACCTCAAGTATCAAAACACATAGTTTTACTATGTACAATCATATAGTATAGTTTAAATATACTTGCACGTAACAATTAATATAATCTTATAACTTTACTTATTTGTTTCATTATTCATAATGTCAAATAAATAAATTATTCATCTTATTGATTAATTAACAATAATATTAATTAATCCATTCATCGTAATTATTAATAACACTTAATTAATAATCGTAGGATTAATTATCACCTTAACAACTATAAATCTCAACATATTTATAAACAAGTGGTTTATTATTATTATATTTCTTGCAATAATAATAATCACGTATTATTAATCAATCACAGTTAATATTCCATAACCATTATTCTACGATGACAATTAATTAATGTTCTACAATTAATATGGATTAATTGTTTGCTTAAATTAATGTAATCATTCTTATATTACGTTACTGTGCCACACAAGGCTATCAACGAGTTTATCGCAAACTCCACATATTCTCAATTATTATAATTATTCAATTTTATATAATTGAATTAATTCATCTCATAACACAAAATTATTTATATTCAAATAAATTCTCATTTCCATTAATATATTTATTTAATAATATATGAAAATTCTCGGGTATTACATCCTCCTCCCCATATAAAAATTCCGTCCCAGAATTGCTACAAGGTTACACAAATAAATGGGGATAGTCCCTCATTATCTTATCTTCTAACTCCCACGTTGCCTCCTCGATATCGTGGTTACGCCAAAGTACTTTTACAGAAGATATAATTTTATTTCTCAAGGTTTGCTCTTTCCTATCTAATATTTGGACATGAATCTCTTCATATGCCAAGTTCTTCTCTACTTGAATGGGCTCGTAAGAAATCACGTGCTTGTAGTCGGCCTTGTACGGTCGCAACACGAAAATGTGAAACATGTTGTGGATGTGCTCCAACTCGGGTGGTAATGCAACTTTGTATGCCACTTCGCCCACTCGCTTCAGTATCTTGAACGGTCCTATGAACCTTGGACTCAATTTTTCTTTCTTGCCGAAACGAATTTTTCCCTTCCATGGAGATACCTTCAAGAATACGAAACTGCTGACTTTGAAGTCTCGGTCCTGCCGATGCAAATCTGCGTATTTCTTTTGGCGATCTTGAGCTGCTACTAATCTGGCTCTTATCATTGTCACCACGTCTGCGGTTTGTTGTACTAGCTCTGGTCCGAGTATTCGTCATTCTCTGACTTCGTCCCAATATAATGCGTTCTGCACTTTCTCCCGTAAAGAGCTTCGTACGGTGGCATGCTGATACTTGCATGGTAACTATTGTTATATGCAAATTCAACTAAGGGTAGGTGGTCGTCCCAATTTCCCTTGAAGTCCATCACGCAAGTCCTAAGCATGTCCTCCAGCGTTTATATTGTTCGCTCACTTTTTCCGTCTGTCTGAGGATGATAAGCCGTACTTAACCTCAACTGCGTTCCCATTCTCTCTTGCAAACTCTTCCAAATATTTAACGTGAAGCGCGGATCTTGATCGGAAATAATTGACACCGGCACTCCATGTCGTGAAACAATCTCCTTTACGTATAGGCTCGCTAGCTGATTTAAACTGTAGCGGATCTTGATTGGTAGAAAATATGCAGTCTTTGTTAGTCGATCCACGATAACCAAGATAGCATCATAACCTTTATGTGTAACTGGAAGTCCTACCACGAAGTCCATCATAATATGCTCCCATTTTCACTCTGGTATTTCTAACGGTTGTAGTAAACCACTCGGCCGTTGATGCTCTACTTTAACGCATTGGCAAGTCAAACATCTACTGACGCACTCTGCGACTTCCCGTTTCAAATTGGGCCACCAAAAATATTGCCTCAAATCTCAGTACATCTTCGTGCCTCCCGGATGAACGGAATATGTCGTATTATGTGCCTCGTGTAAAATCTCTTCCCTCAACTCAGTTACCGCTGGTACCAATACTCTTTCTTCAAATCTCAAAATACCGTCTTTATCCATTCGAAATTTCTCTTCCTCATTTTCTGTGATCCTCTTTCGGATTTTCTCACACTCTTCATCCTTTTCCTGGGCTTCCTTCACTCTATCCAACAGTGTCAGAGGAGCTTCCATTACAAACAACTTCTCTATAGGCTTCTCTGGTTCTTTCACTTCTATCTCCAATTTCTCCATCTCTCTTATCAATTCTTCCTGAGTCGTCAAATTAAACAACTTCTCCCTTCCTTTCCTGCTCAGAGCGTCGGCAACCACATTTGCCTTACCCGGGTGATAAAGAATATCACAGTCATAATATTTGATTAATTCTAACCACCTCCTCTGATGCATATTCAGCTCCTTCTGTGTGAAGATATATTTCAGACTTTTGTGGCTTGTGTATAACTCACATTTCTCTCCGTACAAATAATGCCTCCATATCTTTAACGCAAAAACTACTGCCGCTAACTCTAAGTCGTGAGTAGGGTATCGTTTTTCGTAATCCTTAAGTTGTCATGATGCATACGCAATGACCTTGCCGTGTTGCATGAGCACACAACCAAGTCCCTTGTGCGATGCATCACTATACACCACAAAATTTCCCGCATCATCTGGTAGTGATAACACAGGTGCTTCGCTCAATCTCTTCTTCAACTTCTGAAAACTCTCTTCGCATTTGTCGGTCCATACAAATTTCACCGTCTTTCTAGTCAAATTGGTCAACGGGATTGCTATCTTAGAAAAATCTTGGATAAATCTTCGATAGTACCCAGCTAACCCTAAAAGGCTTCTCACCTCCGTCGGTGTTCTTGGTTGTTCCCAATTACTTACTGCTTCGACCTTTGCAGGGTCTACTAAGATTCCATTCTTATCCACCACGTGGCCTAAGAATTGAACCTTCTCCATCCAAAATTCGCACTTAGAAAACTTCGCATACATCTTCTCCTTCCTTAGTGCCTCCAAAACAATCTTCAGATGTTCGGCGTGTTCTTCCTCTATCTTCGAGTAGATCAAAATGTCATCGATAATAACTACCACAAACTTATCCAAGTATGGTTTAAAAACTCGGTTCATCAAGTCCATAAATGCTGCTAGAGCATTAGTCAATCCAAATGACATTACCAAAAACTCGTAGTGTCCATAACGGGTTGCGAAACGCAGTCTTTGGTATGTCCTCATCCCGTACCTTCAGTTGGTGATATCCTATTCGTAAGTCAATTTTCGAGAAACACTTTTCTCCCTTCAGTTGATCAAATAAGTCGTCTATCTTCGGTAGCGGATATTGGTTCTTGATCGTTACTCTGTTCAATTCTCGATAATCGATACAGAGCCTCGTCGATCCGTCCTTCTTCTTAACGAATAGTACTAGTGCTCCCCAAGGAGAAACACTCGGTCGAATGTAACCCTTATCCAACAAGTCTTGCAATTGAATCATCAATTCCTTCATTTCTACTGGCGCCATACGATATAGAGCTTTCGAAATCGGTGCCGTTCCCAGTGCTAAGTCTATTACTAATTCAATTTCTCTGTCTGGCGGAAGACCAGGCAGATCGTCCGGAAACACATCTTGAAATTCATTAACTACGGATATATCCTTAATTTCTACTCCCTTTTTCTGAGTATCAACGATGTAAGCTAAATAACCTACACATCCTTTCCTTAATAATTTCTTGGCATGCATCATCGTAACGCAACACGATTGCTTAAGCGATGAGCTACCATAAAACACTACCTTAGACTTACTCGGAGTCTGAAGGTTCACACATTTGTTCTGACAGTCAATTATCGCAGCATGGTTATACAACCAATCCATTCCCAGTATTACGTCAAATTCTCCCAATCTAATAGGAATCAAGTCTACGCTCAGTTCATGCTCTCTAATGTTTGCGTGATAATTTCGATAAATGTATTCTACAGGGATCACTTCCTTATTAGCAACTTCTATGATCAAAGGATTTTCTAATAGTTCTCGGAGTGTACTAAGTTTACTAGAAAATTCTTCAGATATAAAAGAACAGGTGGCACCCGAATCAAATAATACATAAGCATTTATATCATTGATTGGGATTATACCTGACACCACGTCCTTCGCAGCCACGACGTCCTGGACGGTCATATTAAAAGTTCTGGCGGTTGGGTGGTTGGATTGTGCCGGCCCGCTGATCATCAGCTTGTTGCCTCCTTGCTGATTGCTACCCCCGCCACTTCCCTTCTTTGGGCAGTCCTTAATTCGGTGCTCCATCGAGCCACACGCAAAGCATCCTTGTATCTTCTTTGGTTTCGGACAGTTGGACGAGATGTGCCCTTCCTGTCCGCAGTTGTAGCAAGTGCCACGTCCCTTCCAGCACTCGCCCTGGTGATTCTTCCCACACTTTGGGCATCCTTCAACCCTCTTCTTGAAACCTCCACGAAAATTCCCTAATTGATTATTGTTGTTTTTGTTGTTGTTATTGTTATTCTCCCATTTTCTCTTTCCCAAGTTGCTTCCTCCGCTACTGCTTCCTCCCGTACGGTTCTCTCCTCCATTATTCTTTCCTTTCTTCTCCTTGTTATACAGACTTAAGGCCTCACTGCCACCTTTCGCAATGATTGCCTTCTCCAGTAATGTTGCAAAGGAATCAATTTAAAGAACTGATACCTTATTGAACAGCCACAGCTTCAACCCTTGTTCGAAGCGTCTAGCCTTCCTCTCATCATCTCCAACTTGGTGTTCCGCAAATCGCGCTAGTTCATTAAACTTATCTGCGTACTGCGCCACCATCATGTCACCTTGTTTTAGTTCTAAGAACTTCACCTCCATCCGATTCTTCATACTCTTCGGGATGTAATTCTCAAAAAACAGCGTCTTAAACTTATCCCAAGCTATTATCCCTTCTCCAGCTCTTTGTTAATTAGCCTCCCACCAGTAGTTCGCTTCTCCCCTCATCATGTATGTGGCAAATACCGTCTTCTGATCTTCGCCTACGCGAGCTATAGTGAAAGCTTTTTCGATCTCCTTGATCCACGTTTGTGCGACGATTGGGTCGGTGGTTCCCTCGAACTCCGGGGGTCCTACACTCTTAAAGTCTTTAAAGGTTGTTACTGGCACAGTCTGAGGGTTTGGGCGAACGGGTTCATTGTTCTTTCCCCTTAATGCCTCTCCTAACAGGTCTACCAGTTTCTGGATCGGGTCAACTTGTTCCCTCTCGTTATTAACAGATTCTTTGGGTGCAGTCAATCTACGTCTGGGCGGAATTATCTTCATCACAAATTTTTATTTTATTATTATTCAAGTATATTACTTAAGTATTTCTTTTAATACTAAAAGAATAAATTTATAACACGTTTCTGAAATAAACTCCATTTATATTCATATGTCATTTCATTTCATTACATGATTATCCTAGCATACTACTATAAATGTTATCACATATATCCCCTAATATCACAAAAGACGAAGAATATACCAACCTACTACCATACTACCCCTCTAACAAAAGCTAACTCGGGGTTCACATCACTATCCCACCTCTTACACAAAAGATTGGGAGTACAACATAGTATATACAATACATAAAAGACACAACTAGTACTACCACTAGACTGACTAAGGGAAATTTCATCACATCATCTCGCGCTCCACTGCGCTCTTGTACTCCATCTGTGCTATGTACGCAACCAACTCTCGACTCATGGTATGTAAAGTATGTCCCTGCTCTGCCGGGTAGTGGTACACACCATCAAGCACTCTCTCAAATGCCGAACGGAACACGTACCCCATCTTGTTCATTTTCCTCTTCTTACGTTTGACCTCATCCTCTAGGTCATCAGCTCTCTCATGGGCAGCCCCCCACTTCTCCTCGAAGTGTATCCTATCCATTACCTCCAACTCTAGCTGAGTACGGAGTGCCTCTTTCTCAGTCTTCTCACTCAATTCTCTCTGTTCTACTTCTTCCAGCTTCTCTACTATATCTATATTTCTCGCTACCGACATAGGGAATAAAGTTCCCATCTGGATCCTTGCCTCCCTGCGGTAAGCGATCTCTACCTCTAACTCCTGCATGGCCAGCTTCCTCTGGTGGTCCTCGTCCCTCAGTTTCTGGAACTCGGACTCTCTCTCTTGGGCCTCTGCCTCCAGCTCCTGGACTCTGCAGTCCAACTCTAGGATCCGCTCCTCATACTCTCCTAGCATCTTCTCCTCTACAGTAGCCTCATCAGAGTCCTCTACTGGCTCATCCTCCATCGGCTCGTCCTCCATCGGTTCCTCCTCTGGATCAGACTCTATCTCAATCTCGTCCTCGTCGTCAGACTCGAATGGTGCAACAGCCTGCACTGGTGTAGCCTCTAGAGGTGCCTCGTATACTACATATATATCCCTGGGCTCCTCCTCTGCCACTCTACTAAGTACACCTGTGTATGTCATCCTACAATTACAAACACAAGACAAACAAACAGCAACTCCATTAGAATGTTAAATAAAACATAAGTTCATTGTATAAAATGAAGTTACATTTCATAACATGCTAAGTCTCTCAAGTAAAACTCTACATGAGTTTTATCTCCTTCCTAACTTCTAAGTTCACCTAAGTTATAGTCTAAGGACACTCGTTCCTAAGGTTTATAACTACAACTTTGATACCAACCTGTGACGCCCCCAAATCCGGGACCGCCACTTGGTCTCTCGAATTCGGTTCGTCACGTGGTCATGGTACTATAATGATAACTAAAATCACACATTCACAGCGGAATATCTAATTTAGAATAATATACAATGATTTATTATAATTATTCCCCCAAGTCTCGCAACCTACAGTACTTAATAAATTACATAATAATATCAACTAATGACTTATTACATAATCTAACTTAAGCTTACACATAAACAAATCCAATCTTACTACATCATCTTAATATAACATTAAAATATTTAAAAACATAAAAGAGACAAGCTAGTTGGTAGCCTTGCCCTTGCCCTTAGCAACGCTTGAAGGTTCGCCATGCTCTGCCTTAACTAAAATATTTTAGGGAAAGCAAGAATGAGCACAAATTGTCCAGCAAGTAATATACAATAAGGGTAAGTGATAAAATTCTCAATTCTCGAAAAGGTATGACAAGGTTTGATAGTTCAAGAATATCAACAGTTTTCAATAACAGCCGCTAAAGACAGAATAATATTACTGTGATTCAATAATAAATCAATTCAAGATTTCAAGATAACTGAATACTGAGCAGTCACTAAGGACTATGAACTTCCACAGGAATTGACAGTAATAAACTGAAAATCCAACAAAAATAAGTATAACAGGTGATCAGCCTAAAGTACCCTATGTTATGCATAACACTCAATCATACTAATATGCGCGCATCGGTTCTCCGACAGTTATATTTTGTTCTTCTCAGTCAAATATAAGATCCCGCACCAATCAATTGGTTTTAGTCGCTTTTCAATAATATCAGTCTAGCCGAATCAAATGGCATCGACACTTTCACAATATTTAAGAACAATACCAAGTTCAACATGGATAATAGCTTTAATGAAATAAGAGTTCAAGTATGCTAATTCAATTCAATGATTAAGTACAGAAAATAGTTCGCAATATACAAGGATAGAATAGTTGCACAGTAAAAGAGTGTAAGTTAGGAAACTTGCCTTAAGCGTAGTTTATCCCCGTAATTTAAACAACACTTTTTGAATCCTATCGTAATATAGTTATGTATATATGATATTCATAAGTCATATAGTTTAACATTATATCTCATCTCGTACATATGATAATCACATAAGCTAAGTTTTGTCTTAGCGACACAGTTATATAGTATTATATTAATATAATTTCTATCCTTAACGTTCCTCCTTTTGAGTTTAAACACATTCTCATATCATATAAGATCGCAACAATTAGCAAACATGCTCTAATATCATTAATATCACATAAGACCACAATCAATACTAAATATATTTCATTTTAGCAAGTTATGGCATTCCCTTAAGTTAACCGTCAAAATCGTGTTCAAATATCATCATATAATATCACGTATCATGTATTCATATTTAAAGGATACTCTCATGCTTGTATAACTTTTCCAAATCTAATCATATATGGTATAGGTTCTTAAGTCAATACCTAAAGCCATTCGAGGACACGAACTCATAAGGTCTAACATGCTCGCTTTTTAAACACATAAGATATTCATATAACTTGTATTAGGCATGCTCATGAGTATTCGTATCGCATATATGTAGCTAGCATTATTATTATCTTGAAAACATGCTTCGTTTACGCTAAACTTGAATCACTACAACTAATCATGGTATATATACATGCATGATACATGAATGAATCTAAAAGTACTATCACATGTTCAAAATTATCAGATTCTAACTTTCGTCATAGCATACCATGGTTTACGTTCAAAGCTTATACTTAGTTAGCATAGTTCATTAATAAGGTCTATCATGTCCAGGCTTCCTTATGAAACCTATATATGCAAGTTAACATGTATTACATGTGATTCTAGGTCATGTAAACATGTTTGCAAAATTAGTACCTCAATGTGTCACACACATGTCAAAGTTTGTTTCATAAAACTTCCATTTTTGTTCGAAATGTTAACTAGTGAGTCCATCATGTGCATGTTATACTATGAAGCATATACATACATGGTATCACATTCTTCATGCATTTCTAGGTGGTCCTAACGTGCTTGCAGGGTCAGTATATAAACATGGCATACATACTTATCAAGTTCATTTCTAGAGTTCTAAATTCTTTTCAAACTATACGCTTTCTTTGGTCATGCATGCTAATATAATACAACATGTTTACATCGCCTTAATATATTCATATACATGTGTTACACAAGCTAGCATTCAATCTTAAGCCAAATAAAACCATTAGTACTTTGCAGAAAACAAGCAGAATCAATCAACCATTTCCAGTGACCTGCGCAGCTGCGCTGCACCACAGTATTAAACCGGAGTAGCTGCGCCGTGTCTGGTTTGTATCAGGAGGCAGCCGGCAACGGCAGAAACTAGGCCAAACACAAAATTTTCTTCACCAGTTCGTATGAAATCAGTCATATAACAGTTTGGACATGCTTATATGGTTATATAACACTTAGACAAGCATTCTATATCTCGATTACACTTTAATTTGGCATGATCAAGAATCTAAGAAATTGCAGTAACAGAAACAGGAAATGAAAATGAAGAACAAGGAAGCTATTTTGTAATCCCAACATGTAATGTCCATATAACAACTACGCAGCTTCCTATAATTCAATTAGCATGAATTGCATCCATAATCCAAAAGCTTACTTTGACAGAGAATTTCAAGAAATTTCAAGAATTCTAACAAAACCAATTCAAGAACGAAAATAGAATTTATACCTCCTTAAGCTTGAATTGAACTCCCCACGCACTGATTATACTTCTTCAATTACTCAACAATTCACAATCTCAGTTTACACTTAGCAGAAATTTTCACGCAACAGAAAAATGAGAAGGAAGGGTGCTTTATATAGAGAATTGTATAACCAGTCATTATTTTTCCTTCTCAAACTAAACCAACGGAAATGTGGATTGTATGGAGGTTAATAGAGAGTAGGTAATTAGTTGTTGGATTCATCATGAATCCCACTCCCTCTTCCATGATTTGCTATGAAGCTATGGATTTTGCTAAAATTGAGAAGAAAGGGTAGGCATAGGCTTGAGTTGTTCACGTGTGTATGATATATGACTATCAGTATGGGACAAGTTTCTAAGTACCCAGCATTCTAGCAACATGAAGTGTATTAACACTAAGGCCATATATACATACTATATAGATAAATTATAATGTACTTAGAGTCACAATGTAAGTCACATAATTAATATTTCAAGGTAGTAGAGGTGATATGACAATGTAGCATACATATAATCTATTTACAGTTTATCATACCGGTATAATTTACTCGGATATAATCACATCACAATATCTCCTTTATTAAATTTTATTATTCCATTATAATCATCAATTATTATTTATATTCATGATACATTATTTTAATGTATACTTACATACATATTGTCACATAGGCTATTTTAATGTCACAACACACCTTGCCTTATTCAATGAATGAAGGAACTTTATTGTATGAATACCCACACATGCTAATGTCACAAAAAGTAGCATTATAATGCATGTTGACACCTCAAGTATCAAAACACATAGTTTTACTATGTACAATCATATAGTATAGTTTAAATATACTTGCACGTAACAATTAATATAATCTTATAACTTTACTTATTTGTTTCATTATTCATAATGTCAAATAAATAAATTATTCATCTTATTGATTAATTAACAATAATATTAATTAATCCATTCATCGTAATTATTAATAACACTTAATTAATAATCGTAGGATTAATTATCACCTTAACAACTATAAATCTCAACATATTTATAAACAAGTGGTTTATTATTATTATATTTCTTGCAATAATAATAATCACGTATTATTAATCAATCACAGTTAATATTCCATAACCATTATTCTACGATGACAATTAATTAATGTTCTACAATTAATATGGATTAATTGTTTGCTTAAATTAATGTAATCATTCTTATATTACGTTACTGTGCCACACAAGGCTATCAACGAGTTTATCGCAAACTCCACATATTCTCAATTATTATAATTATTCAATTTTATATAATTGAATTAATTCATCTCATAACACAAAATTATTTATATTCAAATAAATTCTCATTTCCATTAATATATTTATTTAATAATATATGAAAATTCTCGGGTATTACATCCTCCTCCCCATATAAAAATTCCGTCCCAGAATTGCTACAAGGTTACACAAATAAATGGGGATAGTCCCTCATTATCTTATCTTCTAACTCCCACGTTGCCTCCTCGATATCGTGGTTACGCCAAAGTACTTTTACAGAAGATATAATTTTATTTCTCAAGGTTTGCTCTTTCCTATCTAATATTTGGACATGAATCTCTTCATATGCCAAGTTCTTCTCTACTTGAATGGGCTCGTAAGAAATCACGTGCTTGTAGTCGGCCTTGTACGGTCGCAACACGAAAATGTGAAACATGTTGTGGATGTGCTCCAACTCGGGTGGTAATGCAACTTTGTATGCCACTTCGCCCACTCGCTTCAGTATCTTGAACGGTCCTATGAATCTTGGACTCAATTTTTCTTTCTTGCCGAAACGAATTTTTCCCTTCCATGGAGATACCTTCAAGAATACGAAACTGCTGACTTTGAAGTCTCGGTCCTGCCGATGCAAATCTGTGTATTTCTTCTGGCGATCTTGAGCTGCTACTAATCTGGCTCTTATCATTGTCACCACGTCTGCGGTTTGTTGTACTAGCTCTGGTCCGAGTATTCGTCGTTCTCTGACTTCGTCCCAATATAATGCGTTCTGCACTTTCTCCCGTAAAGAGCTTCGTACGGTGGCATGCTGATACTTGCATGGTAACTATTGTTATATGCAAATTCAACTAAGGGTAGGTGGTCGTCCCAATTTCCCTTGAAGTCCATCACGCAAGTCCTAAGCATGTCCTCCAGCGTTTATATTGTTCGCTTTTTCCGTCTGTCTGAGGATGATAAGCCGTACTTAACCTCAACTGCGTTCCCATTCTCTCTTGCAAACTCTTCCAAAAATTTAACGTGAAGCGCGGATCTTGATCGGAAATAATTGACACCGGCACTCCATGTCGTGAAACAATCTCCTTTACGTATAGGCTCGCTAGCTGATTTAAACTGTAGCGGATCTTGATTGGTAGAAAATATGCAGTCTTTGTTAGTCGATCCACGATAACCAAGATAGCATCATAACCTTTATGTGTAATTGGAAGTCCTACCACGAAGTCCATCATAATATGCTCCCATTTTCACTCTGGTATTTCTAACGGTTGTAGTAAACCACTCGGCCGTTGATGCTCTACTTTAACGCATTGGCAAGTCAAACATCTACTGACGCACTCTGCGACTTCCCGTTTCAAATTGGGCCACCAAAAATATTGCCTCAAATCTCAGTACATCTTCGTGCCTCCCGGATGAACGGAATATGTCGTATTATGTGCCTCGTGTAAAATCTCTTCCCTCAACTCAGTTACCGCTGGTACCAATACTCTTTCTTCAAATCTCAAAATACCATCTTTATCCATTCGAAATTTCTCTTCCTCATTTTCTGTGATCCTCTTTCGAATTTTCTCACACTCTTCATCCTTTTCCTGGGCTTCCTTCACTCTATCCAACAGTGTCAGAGGAGCTTCCATTACAAACAACTTCTCTACAGGCTTCTCTGGTTCTTTCACTTCTATCTCCAATTTCTCCATCTCTCTTATCAATTCTTCCTGAGTCGTCAAATTAAACAACTTCTCCCTTCCTTTCCTGCTCAGAGCGTCGGCAACCACATTTGCCTTACCCGGGTGATAAAGAATATCACAGTCATAATATTTGATTAATTCTAACCACCTCCTCTGATGCATATTCAGCTCCTTCTGTGTGAAGATATATTTTAGACTTTTGTGGCCTGTGTATATCTCACATTTCTCTCCGTACAAATAATGCCTCCATATCTTTAACGCAAAAACTACTGCCGCTAACTCTAAGTCGTGAGTAGGGTATCGTTTTTCGTAATCCTTAAGTTGTCATGACGCATACGCAATGACCTTGCCGTGTTGCATGAGCACACAACCAAGTCCCTTGTGCGATGCATCACTATACACCACAAATTTCCCGCATCATCTGGTAGTGATAACACAGGTGCTTCGCTCAATCTCTTCTTCAACTTCTGAAAACTCTCTTCGCATTTGTCGGTCCATACAAATTTCACCGTCTTTCTAGTCAAATTGGTCAACGGGATTGCTATCTTAGAAAAATCTTGGATAAATCTTCGATAGTACCCAGCTAACCCTAAAAGGCTTCTCACCTCCGTCGGTGTCTTGGTTGTTCCCAATTACTTACTGCTTCGACCTTTGCAGGGTCTACTAAGATTCCATTCTTATCCACCACGTGGCCTAAGAATTGAACTTCTCCATCCAAAATTCGCACTTAGAAAACTTCGCATACATCTTCTCCTTCCTTAGTGCCTCCAAAACAATCTTCAGATGTTCGGCGTGTTCTTCCTCTATCTTCGAGTAGATCAAAATGTCATCGATAATAACTACCACAAACTTATCCAGTATGGTTTAAAACTCGGTTCATCAAGTCCATAAATGCTGCTAGAGCATTAGTCAATCCAAATGACATTACCAAAAACTCGTAGTGTCCATAACGGGTTGCGAAACGCAGTCTTTGGTATGTCCTCATCCCGTACCTTCAGTTGGTGATATCCTATTCGTAAGTCAATTTTCGAGAAAACACTTTCTCCCTTCAGTTGATCAAATAAGTCGTCTATCTTCGGTAGCGGATATTGGTTCTTGATCGTTACTCTGTTCAATTCTCGATAATCGATACAGAGCCTCGTCCGATCCGTCCTTCTTCTTAACGAATAGTACTAGTGCTCCCCAAGGAGAAACACTCGGTCGAATGTAACCCTTATCCAACAAGTCTTGCAATTGAATCATCAATTCCTTCATTTCTACTGGCGCCATACGATATAGAGCTTTCGAAATCGGTGCCGTTCCCAGTGCTAAGTCTATTACTAATTCAATTTCTCTGTCTGGCGGAAAGACCAGGCAGATCGTCCGGAAACACATCTTGAAATTCATTAACTACGGATATATCCTTAATTTCTACTCCCTTTTTCTGAGTATCAACGATGTAAGCTAAATAACCTACACATCCTTTCCTTAATAATTTCTTGGCATGCATCATCGTAACGCAACACGATTGCTTAAGCGATGAGCTACCATAAAACACTACCTTAGACTTACTCGGAGTCTGAAGGTTCACACATTTGTTCTGACAGTCAATTATCGCAGCATGGTTATACAACCAATCCATCCCAGTATTACGTCAAATTCTCCCAATCTAATAGGAATCAAGTCTACGCTCAGTTCATGCTCTCTAATGTTTGCGTGATAATTTCGATAATGTATTCTACAGGGATCACTTCCTTATTAGCAACTTCTATGATCAAAGGATTTTCTAATAGTTCTCGGAGTGTACTAAGTTTACTAGAAAATTCTTCAGATATAAAAGAACAGGTGGCACCCGAATCAAATAATACATAAGCATTTATATCATTGATTGGGATTATACCTGACACCACGTCCTTCGCAGCCACGACGTCCTGGACGGTCATATTAAAAGGTCTGGCGGTTGGGTGGTTGGATTGTGCCGGCCCGCTGATCATCAGCTTGTTGCCTCCTTGCTGATTGCTACCCCCCGCCACTTCCCTTCTTTGGGCAGTCCTTAATTCGGTGCTCCATCGAGCCACACGCAAAGCATCCTTGTATCTTCTTTGGTTTCGGACAGTTGGACGAGATGTGCCCTTCCTGTCCGCAGTTGTAGCAAGTGCCACGTCCCTTCCAGCACTCGCCCTGGTGATTCTTCCCACACTTTGGGCATCCTTCAAACCCTCTTCTTGAAACCTCCACGAAAATTCCCTAATTGATTATTGTTGTTTTTGTTGTTGTTATTGTTATTCTCCCATTTTCTCTTTCCCAAGTTGCTTCCTCCGCTACTGCTTCCTCCCGTACGGTTCTCTCCTCATTATTCTTTCCTTTCTTCTCCTTGTTATACAGACTTAAGGCCTCACTGCCACCTTTCGCATGATTGCCTTCTCCAGTAATGTTGCAAAGGAATCAATTTAAGAACTGATACCTTATTGAACAGCCACAGCTTCAACCCTTGTTCGAAGCGTCTAGCCTTCCTCTCATCATCTCCAACTTGGTGTTCCGCAAATCGCGCTAGTTCATTAAACTTATCTGCGTACTGCGCCACCATCATGTCACCCTTGTTTTAGTTCTAAGAACTTCACCGCCATCCGATTCTTCATACTCTTCGGGATGTAATTCTCAAAAAACAGCGTCTTAAACTTATCCCAGCTATTATCCCTTCTCCAGCTCTTTGTTAATTAGCCTCCACCAGTAGTTCGCTTCTCCCCTCATCATGTATGTGGCAAACCGTCTTCTGATCTTCGCCTACGCTAGCTATAGTGAAAGCTTTTTCGATCTCTTGATCCACGTTTGTGCGACGATTGGGTCGGTGTTCCCTCGAACTCCGGGGGTCCTACACTCTTAAAGTCTTTAAAGGTTGTTACTGGCACAGTCTGAGGGTTTGGGCGAACGGGTTCATTGTTCTTCCCCTTAATGCCTCTCCTAACAGTCTACCAGTTTCTGGATCGGGTCACTTGTTCCTCTCGTTATTAACAGATTCTTTGGGTGCAGTCAATCTACGTCTGGGCGGATTATCTTCATCACAAATTTTTATTTATTATTATTCAAGTATATTACTTAAGTATTTCTTTTAATACTAAAAATAAATTTATAACACGTTTCTGAAATAAACTCCATTTATATTCATATGCATTTCATTTCATTACATGATTATCCTAGCATACTACTATAAATGTTATCACATATATCCCCTAATATCACAAAAGACGAAGAATATACCAACCTACTACCATACTACCCCTCTAACAAAAGCTAACTCGGGGTTCACATCACTATCCCACCTCTTACACAAAAGATTGGGAGTACAACAAGTATATACACATAAAAGACACAACTAGTACTACCACTAGACTGACTAAGGGAAATTCATCACATCATCTCGCGCTCCACTGCGCTCTTGTACTCCATCTGTGCTATGTACGCAACCAACTCTCGACTCATGGTATGTAAGTATGTCCCTGCTCTGCCGGGTAGTGGTACACACCATCAAGCACTCTCTCAAATGCCGAACGGAACACGTACCCCATCTTGTTCATTTTCCTTCTTACGTTTGACCTCATCCTCTAGGTCATCAGCTCTCTCATGGGCAGCCCCCCACTTCTCCTCGAAGTGTATCCTATCCATTACCTCCAACTCTAGCTGAGTACGGAGTGCCTCTTTCTCAGTCTTCTCACTCAATTCCTCTGTTCTACTTCTTCCAGCTTCTCTACTATATCTATATTTCTCGCTACCGACATAGGGAATAAAGTTCCCATCTGGATCCTTGCCTCCCTGCGGTAAGCGATCTCTACCTCTAACTCCTGCATGGCCAGCTTCCTCTGGTGGTCCTCGTCCCTCAGTTTCTGGAACTCGGACTCTCTCTCTTGGGCCTCTGCCTCCAGCTCCTGGACTCTGCAGTCCAACCTAGGATCCGCTCCTCATACTCTCCTAGCATCTTCTCCTCTACAGTAGCCTCATCAGAGTCCTCTACTGGCTCATCCTCCATCGGCTCGTCCTCCATCGGTTCCTCCTCTGGATCAGACTCTATCTCAATCTCGTCCTCGTCGTCAGACTCGAATGGTGCAACAGCCTGCACTGGTGTAGCCTCTAGAGGTGCCTCGTATACTACATATATATCCCTGGGCTCCTCCTCTGCCACTCTACTAAGTACACCTGTGTATGTCATCCTACAATTACAAACACAACAAACAAACAGCAACTCCATTAGAATGTTAAATAAAACATAAGTTCATTGTATAAAATGAAGTTACATTTCATAACATGCTAAGTCTCTCAAGTAAAACTCTACATGAGTTTTCTCCTTCCTAACTTCTAAGTTCACCTAAGTTATAGTCTAAGGACACTCGTTCCTAAGGTTTATAACTACAACTTTGATACCAACCTGTGACGCCCCCAATCCGGGACCGCCACTTGGTCTCTCGAATTCGGTTCGTCACGTGGTCATGGTACTATAATGATAACTAAAATCACACATTCACAGCGGAATATCTAATTTAGAATAATATACAATGATTTATTATAATTATTCCCCCAAGTCTCGCAACCTACAGTACTTAATAAATTACATAATAATATCAACTAATGACTTATTACATAATCTAACTTAAGCTTACACATAAAAAATCCAATCTTACTACATCATCTAATATAACATTAAAATATTTAAAAACATAAAAGAGACAAGCTAGTTGGTAGCCTTGCCCTTGCCCTTAGCAACGCTTGAAGGTTCGCCATGCTCTGCCTTAACTAAAATATTTAGGGAAAGCAAGAATGAGCACAAATTGTCCAGCAAGTAATATACAATAAGGGTAAGTGATAAATTCTCAATTCTCGAAAAGGTATGACAAGGTTTGATAGTTCAAGAATATCAACAGTTTTCAATAACAGCCGCTAAAGACAGAATAATATTACTGTGATTCAATAATAAATCAATTCAAGATTTCAAGATAACTGAATACTGAGCAGTCACTAAGGACTATGAACTTCCACAGGAATTGACAGTAATAAACTGAAAATCCAACAAAAATAAGTATAACAGGTGATCAGCCTAAAGTACCCTATGTTATGCATAACACTCAATCATACTAATATGCGCGCATCGGTTCTCCGACAGTTATATTTTGTTCTTCTCAGTCAAATATAAGATCCCGCACCAATCAATTGGTTTTAGTCGCTTTTCAATAATATCAGTCTAGCCGAATCAAATGGCATCGACACTTTCACAATATTTAAGAACAATACCAAGTTCAACATGGATAATAGCTTTAATGAAATAAGAGTTCAAGTATGCTAATTCAATTCAATGATTAAGTACAGAAAATAGTTCGCAATATACAAGGATAGAATAGTTGCACAGTAAAAGAGTGTAAGTTAGGAAACTTGCCTTAAGCGTAGTTATCCCCGTAATTTAAACAACACTTTTTGAATCCTATCGTAATATAGTTATGTATATATGATATTCATAAGTCATATAGTTTAACATTATATCTCATCTCGTACATATGATAATCACATAAGCTAAGTTTTGTCTTAGCGACACAGTTATATATATTATATTAATATAATTTCTATCCTTAACGTTCCTCCTTTTGAGTTTAAACACATTCTCATATCATATAAGATCGCAACAATTAGCAAACATGCTCTAATATCATTAATATCACATAAGACCACAATCAATACTATATATTTCATTTTAGCAAGTTATGGCATTCCCTTAAGTTAACCGTCAAAATCGTGTTCAAATATCATATAATATCACGTATCATGTATTCATATTTAAAGGATACTCTCATGCTTGTATAACTTTTCCAAATCTAATCATATATGGTATAGGTTCTTAAGTCAATACCTAAAGCCATTCGAGGACACGAACTCATAAGGTCTAACATGCTCGCTTTTTAAACACATAAGATATTCATATAACTTGTATTAGGCATGCTCATGAGTATTCGTATCGCATATATGTAGCTAGCATTATTATTATCTTGAAAACATGCTCGTTACGCTAAACTTGAATCACTACAACTAATCATGGTATTATACATGCATGATACATGAATGAATCTAAAAGTACTATCACATGTTCAAAATTATCAGATTCTAACTTTCGTCATAGCATACCATGGTTTACGTTCAAAGCTTATACTTAGTTAGCATAGTTCATTAATAAGGTCTATCATGTCCAGGCTTCCTTATGAAACCTATATATGCAAGTTACATGTATTACATGTGATTCTAGGTCATGTAACATGTTTGCAAAATTAGTACCTCAATGTGTCACACACATGTCAAAGTTTGTTCATAAAACTTCCATTTTGTTCGAAATGTTAACTAGTGAGTCCATCATGTGCATGTTATACTATGAAGCATATACATACATGGTATCACATTCTTCATGCATTTCTAGGTGGTCCTAACGTGCTTGCAGGGTCAGTATATAACATGGCATACATACTTATCAATTCATTTCTAGAGTTCTAAATTCTTTTCAAACTATACGCTTTCTTTGGTCATGCATGCTAATATAATACAACATGTTTACATCGCCTTATATATTCATATACATGTGTTCACAAGCTAGCATGCAATCTTAAGCCAAATCAAACCATTAGTACTTTGCAGAAAACAAGCAGAATCAATCAACCATTTCCAGTGACCTGCGCAGCTGCGCTGCACACAGTATTAAACCGGAGTAGCTGCGCCGTGTCTGGTTTGTATCAGGAGGCAGCCGGCAACGGCAAAACTAGGCCAAACACAAAATTTTCTTCACCAGTTCGTATGAAATCAGTCATATAACAGTTTGGACATGCTATATGGTTATATAACACTTAGACAAGCATTCTATATCTCGATTACACTTTAATTTGGCATGATCAAGAATCTAAGAAATTGCAGTAACAGAAACAGGAAATGAAAATGAAGAACAAGGAAGCTATTTTGTAATCCCAACATGTAAAGTCCATATAACAACTACGCAGCTTCCTATAATTCAATTAGCATGAATTGCATCCATAATCCAAAAGCTTACTTGACAGAGAATTTCAAGAAATTTCAAGAATTCTAACAAAACCAATTCAAGAACGAAATAGAATTTATACCTCCTTAAGCTTGAATTGAACTCCCACGCACTGATTATACTTCTTCAATTACTCAACAATTCACAATCTCAGTTTACACTTAGCAGAAATTTTCACGCAACAGAAAAATGAGAAGGAAGGGTGCTTTAATAGAGAATTGTATAACCAGTCATTATTTTCCTTCTCAAACTAAACCAACGGAAATGTGGATTGTATGGAGGTTAATAGAGAGTAGGTAATTAGTTGTTGGATTCATCATGAATCCCACTCCCTCTTCCATGATTTGCTATGAAGCTATGGATTTTGCTAAAATTGAGAAGAAAGGGTAGGCATAGGCTTGAGTTGTTCACGTGTGTATGATATATGACTATCAGTATGGGACAGTTTCTAAGTACCCAGCATTCTAGCAACATGAAGTGTATTAACACTAAGCCATATATAATACTATATAGATAAATTATAATGTACTTAGAGTCACAATGTAAGTCATAATAATATTTCAAGGTAGTAGAGGTGATATGACAATGTAGCATACTATAATCTATTTACAGTTTATCATACCGGTATAATTTACTCGGATATAATCACATCACAATTCTCCTTTATTAAATTTTATTATTCCATTATAATCATCAATTATTATTTATATTCATGATACATTATTTTAATGTATACTTACCTACATATTTCACATAGGCTATTTTAATGTCACAACACACACCTTGCCTTATCAATGAATGAAGGAACTTTATTGATGAATACCACACATGCTAATGTCACAAAAGTAGCATTATATGCATGTGACACCTCAAGTATCAAAACACATAGTTTTACTATGTACAATCATTATTGATAGTTTAAATATACTTGCACGTAACAATTAATATAATCTTATAACTTTACTTATTTGTTTCATTATTCATAATGTCAATAAATAAATTATTCATCTTATTGATTAATTAACAATAATATTAATTAATCCATTCCTCGTAATTATAATAACACTTAATTAATAATCGTAGGATTAATTATCACCTTAACAACTATAAATATCAACATATTTATAAACAAGTGGTTATTATTATATTTCTTGCAATAATAATAATCACGTATTATTAATCATCACAGTTAATATTCCATACCATTATTACGATGACAATTAATTAATGTTCTACAATTAATATGGATTAATTGTTTGCTTAAATTAATATAATCATTCTTATATTCGTCACTGTGCCCACAAGGGCTATCAACGAGTTTATCGCAAACCCACATTTCTCAATTATTATAATTATTCAATTTTATATAATTGAATTAATTCATCTCATAACACAAAAGTATTTATATTCAAATAAATTCTCATTTCCATAATATATTTATTTAATAATATATGAAATTCTCGGGTATTACATCCTCCCCCCATATAAAAATTCCGTCCCGGAATTGCTACAAGGTTACACAAATAATGGGGATAGTCCCTCATATCTATCTTCTAACTCCCACGTTGCCTCCTCGACATCGTGGTTACGCCAAAGTACTTTTACAGAGAATAATTTTATTTCTCAAAGTTTGCTCTTTCCTATCTAATATTTGGACAGGAATTTCTTCATACGCCAAGTTCTTCTCACTTGAATGGGCTCGTAAGAAATCACGTGCTTGTAGTCGGCCTTGTACGGTCGCAACACGAAATGTGAACATGTTGTGGATGTGCTCCAACTCGGGTGGTAATGCAACTTTGTATGCCACTTCGCCCACTCGCTTCAGTATCTGAACGGTCCTATGAATCTTGGACTCAATTTTCTTTCTTGCCGAAACGGATTTTTCCCTTCCATGGAGATACCTTCAAGAATACGAAACTGCCGACTTTGAAGTCTCGGTCCTGCCGATGCAAATCTGCGTATTTCTTCTGGCGATCTTGAGCTGCTACAATCTGGCTCTTATCACTGTCACCACGTCTGCGGTTTGTTGAACTACTCTGGTCCGAGTATTCGTCGTTCTCCGACTTCGTCCCAACATAACGGCGTTCTGCACTTTCTCCCGTAAAGAGCTTCGTACGGTGGCATGCCGATACTGCATGGTACTATTATTATATGCGAATTCTACTAAGGGTAGGTGGTCGTCCCAATTTCCCTTAAAATCCATCACGCAAGTCCTAAGCATGTCTCAGCGTTGTATTGTTCGCTCACTTTGTCCGTCTGTTGAGGATGATAAGCTGTACTCAACCTCAACTGCGTTCCCATTCTTCTTGCAAACTCTTCCAAAAATTGGACGTGAAGCGCGGATCTCGATCAGAGACAATTGACACCGGCACTCCATGTCGTGAAACAATTTCTTTACATATAGGCTGCTAATTTTCAAACTGTAGCGGATCTTGATTGGTAGAAAGTGTGCGGTCTTCGTTAGTCGATCCACGATAACCCAAATAGCATCATAACCTTTCTGTGTAACTGGAAGTCCTACCACGAAGTCCATGGTAATATGCTCCCATTTCCACTCTGGTATTTCTAACGGTTGTAGTAAACCACCGGCCGCTGATGCTCTGCTTTAACGCGTTGGCAAGTCAAGCATCTACTGACGCACTCTGCGACTTCCCGTTTCAAATTGGGCCACCAAAAATGTTGCCTTAGCTCGGTACATCTTTGTGCCTCCCGGATGAACGGAATATGTCGTATGTGTGCCTCGTAAAATCTCTTCCCTCAACTCAGTTACCGCTGGTACCCACACTCTTTCAAATCTCAAAATACCGTCTTTATCCATTCGAAATTTTCTCTCCTCATTTTCTGTGATCCTCTTTCGGATTTTCTCACACTCTTCATCCTTTTCCTGAGCTTCCTTACTCTATCCAACAGTGTCAAGCTTCCATTACAAACTTCTCACCAGACTTTTCTGGTCCTTTCACTTCTATCTCCAATTTCTCCATCTCTCTTATCAACTCTTCCTGAGTCGTCAAATTAAACAACTTCTCCCTTCCTTTCCTGCTCAGAGCGTCGGCAACCACATTTGCCTTTCCCGGGTGATAAAGAATATCGCAGTCATAGTCTTTGATTAATTCTAACCACCTTCTCTGCATGTTTAACTCCTTCTGTGTGAAGATATATTTCAGACTTTTGTGGTGTGTATATCTCACTTTTCTCCGTATAGATAATGTCCATATCTTTAACGCAAAAACTACTGCCGCTAACTCTAAGTCGTGAGTAGGGTATCGTTTTTCGTAATCCTTAATTGTCGTGATGCATACGCAATGACCTTGCCATGTTGCATGAGCACACAGCCAAGCCCCTTGTGCGATGCATCACTATACACCACAAAATTTCCCGCATCATCTGGTAATGATAACACAGGTGCTTCGCTCAATCTCTTTTCAGTTCTTGAAAACTTCTTCGCATTTGTCGGTCCATACAAATTTCACCGTCTTTCTAGTCAAATTGGTCAACGGGGTTGCTATCTTAGAAAAATCTTGGATGAATCTTCGATAGTACCCAGCTAACCCTAAAAGCTTCTCACCTCCGTCGGTGTTCTCGGTTGTTCCCAATTACTTACTGCTTCGACCTTGCAGGGTCTACGAGATTCCATTCTTATCCACCACGTGGCCTAAGAATTGAACCTTCTCCATCCAAAATTCGCACTTAGAAAATTTTGCATACATCTTCTCCTTCCTTAGTGCCTCCAAAACAATCTTCAGATGTTCGGCGTGTTCTTCCTCTGTCTTTGAGTAGATCAAAATGTCGTCGATAAAAACCACTAAATTTATCCAAGTATGGCTTGAAAACTCGGTTCATCAAGTCCATAAATGCTGCCGGAGCATTAGTCAATCCGAATGACATTACCAAAAACTCGTAGTGTCCATAACGGGTTCGAAACGCAGTCTTTGGTATGTCCTCATCCCGTACCTTCAGTTGATGATATCCTGTTCGTAGGTCGATCTTTGAGAAACACTTTGCTCCCTTCAGTTGATCAAATAAGTCGTCTATCCTCGGTAGCGGATGGTTCTTGATCGTTACTCTGTTCAATTCTCGATAATCGATACAGAGCCTCATCGATCCGTCCTTCTTCTTAACGAATAGTACTGGTGCTCCCCAAGGAGAAACACTCGGTCGAATGTAACCCTTATCCAACAATTCTTGCAATTGTATCATCAATTCATTTCTACTGGCGCCATACGATATGGAGCTTTCGAAATCGGTGCCGTTCCCGGTGCTAAGTCTATTACGAATTCGATTTCTCTGTCTGGCGGAAGACCAGGCAGATCGTCCGGAAACACATCTTGAAATTCATTAACTACGATATATCCTTAATTTCTACTCCCTTTTCGAGTATCAACGATGTAAGCTAAATACCTACACATCCTTTCCTTAACAATTTCTTGGCCTGCATCATCGTAACGCAACACGATTGCTTAAGCGATGAGCTACCATAAAACACTACCTTAGACTTACTCGGAGTCTGAAGGTTCACACATTTGTTCTGACAGTCAATTATCGCAGCATGGTTATACAACCAATCCATTCCCAGTATTACGTCAAATTCTCCCAGTCTAATAGGAATCAAGTCTACGCTCAGTTCATGTTTACTATATTGCGCGAAATTTCGATAAACGTATTCTACAGGGATCACTTCCTTATTAGCAACTTCTATGATCAAAGGATTTTCTAATAGTTCTCGAGTGTACTAAGTTACTAGCAAATTCTTCAGATACAAAAGAACAGGTGGCACCCGAATCAAATAATACATAAGCATTTATATCATTGATTGGGATTATACCTGACACCACATCCTTCGCAGCCACTGCGTCTTGGACGGTCATGTTAAAGGTTCTGGCGGTTGGGCGGTTGGATTGTGCCGGCCCGATCATCAGCTTGTTGCCTCCTTGCTGATTACTACCCCCGCCACTTCCCTTCTTTGGGCAGTCCTTAATTCGGTGCTCCGTCGAGCCACACGCAAAGCATCCTTGTATCTTCTTGGTTTCAAACAGTTGGGCGAGATGTGCCCTTCCTGTCCGCAGTTGTAGCAAGTGCCACGTCCCTTCCAGCACTCGCCCTGGTGATTCTTCCCACACTTCGGGCATCCTTCAGCCCTCTTCTTGAAACCTCCACGAAAATTCCCTGATTGATTATTGTTGTTTTTGTTGTTGTTTGTTTCTCCCACTTTCTCTTTCCCAAGTTGCTCCGCTACTGCTCCCGTACGATTCTCTCCTCCAGTATTCTTTCCTTTCTTCTTTGTTATACAGACTTAAGGCCTCACTGCCACCTTCCGCAATGATTGCCTTCTCCAGTAATGTTGCAAAGGAATCAATTTGAAGAACTGATACCTTATTGAACAGCCATGGCTTCAACCCTTGTTCAAAGCGTCTAGCCTTCTCTTCATCACCAACTTGGTGCTCCGCAAATCGCGCTAGTTCGTTAAACCTAGCCGCGTATTGCGCCACCGTCATCTCACCTTGTTTTTCTAGGAATTTCACCTCCATCCTATTCTTCATACTCTTCGGAAAGTAATTCTCGAAGAACGTTCTTAAACTTATCCCAAGCTATTATCCCTTCTCCAGCTCTTTGTTGATTAGCCTCCCACCAGTAGTTCGCTTCTCCCCTCATCATGTACGTGGCAAACACCGTCTTCTGATCTTCGCCTACGCTAGCTATAGTGAAAGCTTTTTCGATCTCTTTGATCCACGTTTGTGCGACGATTGGGTCGGTAGTTCCCTCGAACTCCGGGGGTCCTACACTCTTAAAGTCTTTAAAGGTTGTTACTGGCACAGTTTGAGGGTTCGGGCGAACGGGTTCATTGTTCCTTCCCCTTAAGGCTTCTCCTAAAGTCTACCAGTTTCTGGATCGGGTCTACTTGTTCCTCTCGTTTAACAGATTCTTCGGGTGCAGTCAATCTACGTCTGGGCGGCATTATCTGCATCACAATTTTTCATTTTATTATTATTCAAGTATTACTTAAGTATTTCTTTTAATACTAAAAGAATAAATTTATAACACGTTTCTAAAAAACTCCATTTATATTCATATGCCATTTCATTTCATTACATGATTTCCTAGCATACTGCTATAAATGTTATCACATATATCCCCTAATATCACAAAAGACGGGGAATATACCAACCTACTACCATACTACCCCTCTAACAAAAGCTAACTCGGGGTTACATCATCATCCCACATCTTACACAAAAGATGGGATTACAACATAGTATATACAATACATAAAGACACAACTAGTACTACCACTAGACTGACTAAGGAAATTCATCATCTCGCGCTCCACTGCGCTCTTGTACTCCACTGTGCTATGTACGCAACCACTCTCGCTCAGGTATGTAAGTATGTCCCTGCTCTGCCGGGTAGTGGTACACACCATCAATCACCCTCTCAAATGCCGAACGGAACACATACCCCATCTTGTTCATTTTCCTCTTCTTACGTTTGACCTCATCCTCTAGGTCATCAGCTCTCTCATTGGGCAGCCCCACTTCTCCTCGAAGTGTACCTATCCATACCTCCAACTCTAGCTGAGTACGGAGTGCCTCTTTCTCAGTCTTCTCACTCAATTCTCTGTTCTACTTCTCCAGCTTCTCTACTATATCTATATTTCTCGCTACCGACATAGGGAATAAAGTTCCCATCTGGATCCTTGCCTCCCTGCGGTAAGCGATCTCTACCTCTAACTCCTGCATGGCCAGCTTCCTCTGGTGGTCCTCGTCCCTCAGTTTCTGGAACTCGGACTCTCTCTTGGGCCTCTGCCTCCAGCTCCTGGACTCTGCAGTCCAACTCTAGGATCCGCTCCTCATACTCTCCTAGCATCTTCTCCTCTACAGTAGCCTCATCAGAGTCCTCTACTGGCTCATCCTCCATCGGCTCGTCCATCGGCTCCTCTGGATCAGACTCTATCTCAATCTCGTCCTCGTCGTCAGACTCGAATGGTGCAACAGCCTGCACTGGTGTAGCCTCTAGAGGTGCCTCGTATACATATATATCCCTGGGCTCCTCCTCTGCCACTCTACTAAGTACACCTGTGTATGTCATCCTACAATTACAAACACAAGACAAACAAACAGCAACTCCATTAGAATGTTAAATAAACATAAGTTCATTGTATAAATGAAGTTACATTTCATAACATGCTAAGTCTCTCAAGTAAAACTCTACATGAGTTTTATCTCCTTCCTAACTTCTAAGTTCACCTAAGTTATAGTCTAAGGACACTCGTTCCTAAGGTTTATAACTACAACTTTGATACCAACCTGTGACGCCCCCAAATCCGGGACCGCCACTTGGTCTCTCGAATTCGGTTCGTCACGTGGTCATGGTACTATAATGATAACTAAAATCACACATTCACAGCGGAATATCTAATTTAGAATAATATACAATGATTTATTATAATTATTCCCCCAAGTCTCGCAACCTACAGTACTTAATAAATTACATAATAATATCAACTAATGACTTATTACATAATCTAACTTAAGCTTACACATAAACAAATCCAATCTTACTACATCATCTTAATATAACATTAAAATATTTAAAAACATAAAAGAGACAAGCTAGTTGGTAGCCTTGCCCTTGCCCTTAGCAACGCTTGAAGGTTCGCCATGCTCTGCCTTAACTAAAATATTTTAGGGAAAGCAAGAATGAGCACAAATTGTCCAGCAAGTAATATACAATAAGGGTAAGTGATAAAATTCTCAATTCTCGAAAAGGTATGACAAGGTTTGATAGTTCAAGAATATCAACAGTTTTCAATAACAGCCGCTAAAGACAGAATAATATTACTGTGATTCAATAATAAATCAATTCAAGATTTCAAGATAACTGAATACTGAGCAGTCACTAAGGACTATGAACTTCCACAGGAATTGACAGTAATAAACTGAAAATCCAACAAAAATAAGTATAACAGGTGATCAGCCTAAAGTACCCTATGTTATGCATAACACTCAATCATACTAATATGCGCGCATCGGTTCTCCGACAGTTATATTTTGTTCTTCTCAGTCAAATATAAGATCCCGCACCAATCAATTGGTTTTAGTCGCTTTTCAATAATATCAGTCTAGCCGAATCAAATGGCATCGACACTTTCACAATATTTAAGAACAATACCAAGTTCAACATGGATAATAGCTTTAATGAAATAAGAGTTCAAGTATGCTAATTCAATTCAATGATTAAGTACAGAAAATAGTTCGCAATATACAAGGATAGAATAGTTGCACAGTAAAAGAGTGTAAGTTAGGAAACTTGCCTTAAGCGTAGTTTATCCCCGTAATTTAATCAACACTTTTTGAATCCTATCGTAATATAGTTATGTATATGATATTCATTAGTCATATAGTTTAAATTATATCTCATCTCGTACATATGATAATCACATAAGCTAAGTTTTGTCTTAGCGACACAGTTATATAGTATTATATTAATATAATTTCTATCCTTAACGTTCCTCCTTTTGAGTTTAAACAGATTCTATATCATATAAGATCGCAACAATTAGCAAACATGCTCTAATATCATTAATATCACATAAGACCACAATCATACTAAATATATTTCATTTTAGCAAGTTATGGCATTCCCTTAAGTTAACCGTCAAAATCGTGTTCAATATCATCATATAATATCACGTATCATGTATTCATATTTAAAGGATACTCTCATGCTTGTATAACTTTTCCAATCAATCATATATGGTATAGGTTCTTAAGTCAATACCTAAAGCCGTTCGAGGACACGAACTCATAAGGTCTAACATGTTCGCTTTTTAAACACATAAGATATTCATATAACTTGTATTAGGCATGCTCATGAGTATTCGTATCGCATATATGTAGCTAGCATTATTATTATCTTGAAAACATGCTTCGTTTACGCTAAACTTGAATCACTACAACTAATCATGGTATATATACATGCATGATACATGAATGAATCTAAAAGTACTATCACATGTTCAAAATTATCAGATTCTAACTTTCGTCATAGCATACCATGGTTTACGTTCAAAGCTTATACTTAGTTAGCATAGTTCATTAATAAGGTCTATCATGTCCAGGCTTCCTTATGAAACCTATATATGCAAGTTAACATGTATTACATGTGATTCTAGGTCATGTAAACATGTTTGCAAAATTAGTACCTCAATGTGTCACACACATGTCAAAGTTTGTTTCATAAACTTCCATTTTTGTTCGAAATGTTAACTAGTGAGTCCATCATGTGCATGTTATACTATGAAGCATATACATACATGTATCACATTCTTCATGCATTTCTAGGTGGTCCTAACGTGCTTGCAGGGTCAGTATATAAACATGGCATACATACTTATCAAGTTCATTTCTAGAGTTCTAAATTCTTTTCAAACTATACGCTTTCTTTGGTCATGCATGCTAATATAATACAACATGTTTACATCGCCTTAATATATTCATATACATGTGTTACACAAGCTAGCATTCAATCTTAAGCCAAATAAAACATTAGTACTTTGCAGAAAACAAGCAGAATCAATCAACCATTTCCAGTGACCTGCGCAGCTGCGGCTGCACCACAGTATTAAACCGGAGTAGCTGCGCCGTGTCTGGTTTGTATCAGGAGGCAGCCGGCAACGGCAGAAACTAGGCCAAACACAAAATTTTCTTCACCAGTTCGTATGAAATCAGTCATATAACAGTTTGGACATGCTTATATGGTTATATAACACTTAGACAAGCATTCTATATCTCGATTACACTTTAATTTGGCATGATCAAGAATCTAAGAAATTGCAGGTAACAGAGAAACAGGAAATGAAAATGAAGAACAAGGAAGCTATTTTGTAATCCCAACATGTAATGTCCATATAACAACTACGCAGCTTCCTATAATTCAATTAGCATGAATTGCATCCATAATCCAAAAGCTTACTTTGACAGAGAATTTCAAGAAATTTCAAGAATTCTAACAAAACCAATTCAAGAACGAAAATAGAATTTATACCTCCTTAAGCTTGAATGAACTCCCCACGCACTGATTATACTTCTTCAATTACTCAACAATTCACAATCTCAGTTTACACTTAGCAGAAATTTTCACGCAACAGAAAATGAGAAGGAAGGGTGCTTTATATAGGAATTGTATAACCAGTCATTATTTTTCCTTCTCAAACTAAACCAACGGAAATGTGGATTGTATGGAGGTTAATAGAGAGTAGGTAATTAGTTGTTGGATTCATCATGAATCCCACTCCCTCTTCCATGATTTGCTATGAAGCTATGGATTTTGCTAAAATTGAGAAGAAAGGGTAGGCATAGGCTTGAGTTGTTCACGTGTGTATGATATATGACTATCAGTATGGGACAAGTTTCTAAGTACCCAGCATTCTAGCAACATGAAGTGTATTAACACTAAGGCCATATATACATACTATATAGATAAATTATAATGTACTTAGAGTCACAATGTAAGTCACATAATTAATATTTCAAGGTAGTAGAGGTGATATGACAATGTAGCATACATATAATCTATTTACAGTTTATCATACCGGTATATTTACTCGGATATAATCACATCACAATATCTCCTTTATTAATTTTATTATTCCATTATAATCATCAATTATTATTTATATTCATGATACATTATTTTAATGTATACTTACATACATATTGTCACATAGGCTATTTTAATGTCACAACACACCTTGCCTTATTCAATGAATGAAGGAACTTTATTGTATGAATACCCACACATGCTAATGTCACAAAAAGTAGCATTATAATGCATGTTGACACCTCAAGTATCAAACACATAGTTTTACTATGTACAATCATATAGTATAGTTTAAATATACTTGCACGTAACAATTAATATAATCTTATAACTTTACTTATTTGTTTCATTATTCATAATGTCAAATAAATAAATTATTCATCTTATTGATTAATTAACAATAATATTAATTAATCCATTCATCGTAATTATTAATAACACTTAATTAATAATCGTAGGATTAATTATCACCTTAACAACTATAAATCTCAACATATTATAAACAAGTGGTTTATTATTATTATATTTCTTGCAATAATAATAATCACGTATTATTAATCAATCACAGTTAATATTCCATAACCATTATTCTACGATGACAATTAATTAATGTTCTACAATTAATATGGATTAATTGTTTGCTTAAATTAATGTAATCATTCTTATATTACGTTACTGTGCCACACAAGGCTATCAACGAGTTTATCGCAAACTCCACATATTCTCAATTATTATAATTATTCAATTTTATATAATTGAATTAATTCATCTCATAACACAAAATTATTTATATTCAAATAAATTCTCATTTCCATTAATATATTTATTTAATAATATATGAAAATTCTCGGGTATTACATCCTCCTCCCCATATAAAATTCCGTCCCAGAATTGCTACAAGGTTACACAAATAAATGGGGATAGTCCCTCATTATCTTATCTTCTAACTCCCACGTTGCCTCCTCGATATCGTGGTTACGCCAAAGTACTTTTACAGAAGATATAATTTTATTTCTCAAGGTTTGCTCTTTCCTATCTAATATTTGGACATGAATCTCTTCATATGCCAAGTTCTTCTCTACTTGAATGGGCTCGTAAGAAATCACGTGCTTGTAGTCGGCCTTGTACGGTCGCAACACGAAAATGTGAAACATGTTGTGGATGTGCTCCAACTCGGGTGGTAATGCAACTTTGTATGCCACTTCGCCCACTCGCTTCAGTATCTTGAACGGTCCTATGAATCTTGGACTCAATTTTTCTTTCTTGCCGAAACGAATTTTTCCCTTCCATGGAGATACCTTCAAGAATACGAAACTGCTGACTTTGAAGTCTCGGTCCTGCCGATGCAAATCTGTGTATTTCTTCTGGCGATCTTGAGCTGCTACTAATCTGGCTCTTATCATTGTCACCACGTCTGCGGTTTGTTGTACTAGCTCTGGTCCGAGTATTCGTCGTTCTCTGACTTCGTCCCAATATAATGCGTTCTGCACTTTCTCCCGTAAAGAGCTTCGTACGGTGGCATGCTGATACTTGCATGGTAACTATTGTTATATGCAAATTCAACTAAGGGTAGGTGGTCGTCCCAATTTCCCTTGAAGTCCATCACGCAAGTCCTAAGCATGTCCTCCAGCGTTTATATTGTTCGCTTTTTCCGTCTGTCTGAGGATGATAAGCCGTACTTAACCTCAACTGCGTTCCCATTCTCTCTTGCAAACTCTTCCAAAATTTAACGTGAAGCGCGGATCTTGATCGGAAATAATTGACACCGGCACTCCATGTCGTGAAACAATCTCCTTTACGTATAGGCTCGCTAGCTGATTTAAACTGTAGCGGATCTTGATTGGTAGAAAATATGCAGTCTTTGTTAGTCGATCCACGATAACCAAGATAGCATCATAACCTTTATGTGTAATTGGAAGTCCTACCACGAAGTCCATCATAATATGCTCCCATTTTTCACTCTGGTATTTCTAACGGTTGTAGTAAACCACTCGGCCGTTGATGCTCTACTTTAACGCATTGGCAAGTCAAACATCTACTGACGCACTCTGCGACTTCCCGTTTCAAATTGGGCCACCAAAATATTGCCTCAAATCTCAGTACATCTTCGTGCCTCCCGGATGAACGGAATATGTCGTATTATGTGCCTCGTGTAAAATCTCTTCCCTCAACTCAGTTACCGCTGGTACCAATACTCTTTCTTCAAATCTCAAAATACCATCTTTATCCATTCGAAATTTCTCTTCCTCATTTTCTGTGATCCTCTTTCGAATTTTCTCACACTCTTCATCCTTTTCCTGGGCTTCCTTCACTCTATCCAACAGTGTCAGAGGAGCTTCCATTACAAACAACTTCTCTACAGGCTTCTCTGGTTCTTTCACTTCTATCTCCAATTTCTCCATCTCTCTTATCAATTCTTCCTGAGTCGTCAAATTAAACAACTTCTCCCTTCCTTTCCTGCTCAGAGCGTCGGCAACCACATTTGCCTTACCCGGGTGATAAAGAATATCACAGTCATAATATTTGATTAATTCTAACCACCTCCTCTGATGCATATTCAGCTCCTTCTGTGTGAAGATATATTTTAGACTTTTGTGGTCCGTGTATATCTCACATTTCTCTCCGTACAAATAATGCCTCCATATCTTTCACGCAAAAACTACTGCCGCTAACTCTAAGTCGTGAGTAGGGTATCGTTTTTCGTAATCCTTAAGTTGTCATGACGCATACGCAATGACCTTGCCGTGTTGCATGAGCACACAACCAAGTCCCTTGTGCGATGCATCACTATACACCACAAAATTTCCCGCATCATCTGGTAGTGATAACACAGGTGCTTCGCTCAATCTCTCTTCAACTTCTGAAAACTCTCTTCGCATTTGTCGGTCCATACAAATTTCACCGTCTTTCTAGTCAAATTGGTCAACGGGATTGCTATCTTAGAAAAATCTTGGATAAATCTTCGATAGTACCCAGCTAACCCTAAAAGGCTTCTCACCTCCGTCGGTGTTCTTGGTTGTTCCCAATTACTTACTGCTTCGACCTTTGCAGGGTCTACTAAGATTCCATTCTTATCCACCACGTGGCCTAAGAATTGAACCTTCTCCATCCAAAATTCGCACTTAGAAAACTTCGCATACATCTTCTCCTTCCTTAGTGCCTCCAAAACAATCTTCAGATGTTCGGCGTGTTCTTCCTCTATCTTCGAGTAGATCAAAATGTCATCGATAATAACTACCACAAACTTATCCAAGTATGGTTTAAAAACTCGGTTCATCAAGTCCATAAATGCTGCTAGAGCATTAGTCAATCCAAATGACATTACCAAAAACTCGTAGTGTCCATAACGGGTTGCGAAACGCAGTCTTTGGTATGTCCTCATCCCGTACCTTCAGTTGGTGATATCCTATTCGTAAGTCAATTTTCGAGAAACACTTTTCTCCCTTCAGTTGATCAAATAAGTCGTCTATCTTCGGTAGCGGATATTGGTTCTTGATCGTTACTCTGTTCAATTCTCGATAATCGATACAGAGCCTCGTCGATCCGTCCTTCTTCTTAACGAATAGTACTAGTGCTCCCCAAGGAGAAACACTCGGTCGAATGTAACCCTTATCCAACAAGTCTTGCAATTGAATCATCAATTCCTTCATTTCTACTGGCGCCATACGATATAGAGCTTTCGAAATCGGTGCCGTTCCCAGTGCTAAGTCTATTACTAATTCAATTTCTCTGTCTGGCGGAAGACCAGGCAGATCGTCCGGAAACACATCTTGAAATTCATTAACTACGGATATATCCTTAATTTCTACTCCCTTTTTCTGAGTATCAACGATGTAAGCTAAATAACCTACACATCCTTTCCTTAATAATTTCTTGGCATGCATCATCGTAACGCAACACGATTGCTTAAGCGATGAGCTACCATAAAACACTACCTTAGACTTACTCGGAGTCTGAAGGTTCACACATTTGTTCTGACAGTCAATTATCGCAGCATGGTTATACAACCAATCCATTCCCAGTATTACGTCAAATTCTCCCAATCTAATAGGAATCAAGTCTACGCTCAGTTCATGCTCTCTAATGTTTGCGTGATAATTCGATAAATGTATTCTACAGGGATCACTTCCTTATTAGCAACTTCTATGATCAAAGGATTTTCTAATAGTTCTCGGAGTGTACTAAGTTTACTAGAAAATTCTTCAGATATAAAAGAACAGGTGGCACCCGAATCAAATAATACATAAGCATTTATATCATTGATTGGATTATACCTGACACCACGTCCTTCGCAGCCACGACGTCCTGGACGGTCATATTAAAAGTTCTGGCGGTTGGGTGGTTGGATTGTGCCGGCCCGCTTGATCATCAGCTTGTTGCCTCCTTGCTGATTGCTACCCCCGCCACTTCCCTTCTTTGGGCAGTCCTTAATTCGGTGCTCCATCGAGCCACACGCAAAGCATCCTTGTATCTTCTTTGGTTTCGGACAGTTGGACGGAGATGTGCCCTTCCTGTCCGCAGTTGTAGCAAGTGCCACGTCCCTTCCAGCACTCGCCCTGGTGATTCTTCCCACACTTTGGGCATCCTTCAACCCTCTTCTTGAAACCTCCACGAAAATTCCCTAATTGATTATTGTTGTTTTTGTTGTTGTTATTGTTATTCTCCCATTTTCTCTTTCCCAAGTTGCTTCCTCCGCTACTGCTTCCTCCCGTACGGTTCTCTCCTCCATTATTCTTTCCTTTCTTCTCCTTGTTATACAGACTTAAGGCCTCACTGCCACCTTTCGCAATGATTGCCTTCTCCAGTAATGTTGCAAAGGAATCAATTTAAAGAACTGATACCTTATTGAACAGCCACAGCTTCAACCCTTGTTCGAAGCGTCTAGCCTTCCTCTCATCATCTCCAACTTGGTGTTCCGCAAATCGCGCTAGTTCATTAAACTTATCTGCGTACTGCGCCACCATCATGTCACCTTGTTTTAGTTCTAAGAACTTCACCTCCATCCGATTCTTCATACTCTTCGGGATGTAATTCTCAAAAAACAGCGTCTTAAACTTATCCCAAGCTATTATCCCTTCTCCAGCTCTTTGTTAATTAGCCTCCCACCAGTAGTTCGCTTCTCCCCTCATCATGTATGTGGCAAATACCGTCTTCTGATCTTCGCCTACGCAAGCTATAGTGAAAGCTTTTTCGATCTCCTTGATCCACGTTTGTGCGACGATTGGGTCGGTGGTTCCCTCGAACTCCGGGGGTCCTACACTCTTAAAGTCTTTAAAGGTTGTTACTGGCACAGTCTGAGGGTTTGGGCGAACGGGTTCATTGTTCTTTCCCCTTAATGCCTCTCCTAACAGGTCTACCAGTTTCTGGATCGGGTCAACTTGTTCCCTCTCGTTATTAACAGATTCTTTGGGTGCAGTCAATCTACGTCTGGGCGGAATTATCTTCATCACAAATTTTTATTTTATTATTATTCAAGTATATTACTTAAGTATTTCTTTTAATACTAAAAGAATAAATTTATAACACGTTTCTGAAATAAACTCCATTTATATTCATATGTCATTTCATTTCATTACATGATTATCCTAGCATACTACTATAAATGTTATCACATATATCCCCTAATATCACAAAAGACGAAGAATATACCAACCTACTACCATACTACCCCTCTAACAAAAGCTAACTCGGGGTTCACATCACTATCCCACCTCTTACATAAAAGATTGGGAGTACAACATAGTATATACAATACATAAAGACACAACTAGTACTACCACTAGACTGACTAAGGGAAATTTCATCACATCATCTCGCGCTCCACTGCGCTCTTGTACTCCATCTGTGCTATGTACGCAACCAACTCTCGACTCATGGTATGTAAAGTATGTCCCTGCTCTGCCGGGTAGTGGTACACACCATCAAGCACTCTCTCAAATGCCGAACGGAACACGTACCCCATCTTGTTCATTTTCCTCTTCTTACGTTTGACCTCATCCTCTAGGTCATCAGCTCTCTCATGGGCAGCCCCCCACTTCTCCTCGAAGTGTATCCTATCCATTACCTCCAACTCTAGCTGAGTACGGAGTGCCTCTTTCTCAGTCTTCTCACTCAATTCTCTCTGTTCTACTTCTTCCAGCTTCTCTACTATATCTATATTTCTCGCTACCGACATAGGGAATAAAGTTCCCATCTGGATCCTTGCCTCCCTGCGGTAAGCGATCTCTACCTCTAACTCCTGCATGGCCAGCTTCCTCTGGTGGTCCTCGTCCCTCAGTTTCTGGAACTCGGACTCTCTCTCTTGGGCCTCTGCCTCCAGCTCCTGGACTCTGCAGTCCAACTCTAGGATCCGCTCCTCATACTCTCCTAGCATCTTCTCCTCTACAGTAGCCTCATCAGAGTCCTCTACTGGCTCATCCTCCATCGGCTCGTCCTCCATCGGTTCCTCCTCTGGATCAGACTCTATCTCAATCTCGTCCTCGTCGTCAGACTCGAATGGTGCAACAGCCTGCACTGGTGTAGCCTCTAGAGGTGCCTCGTATACTACATATATATCCCTGGGCTCCTCCTCTGCCACTCTACTAAGTACACCTGTGTATGTCATCCTACAATTACAAACACAAGACAAACAAACAGCAACTCCATTAGAATGTTAAATAAAACATAAGTTCATTGTATAAATGAAGTTACATTTCATAACATGCTAAGTCTCTCAAGTAAAACTCTACATGAGTTTTATCTCCTTCCTAACTTCTAAGTTCACCTAAGTTATAGTCTAAGGACACTCGTTCCTAAGGTTTATAACTACAACTTTGATACCAACCTGTGACGCCCCCAAATCCGGGACCGCCACTTGGTCTCTCGAATTCGGTTCGTCACGTGGTCATGGTACTATAATGATAACTAAAATCACACATTCACAGCGGAATATCTAATTTAGAATAATATACAATGATTTATTATAATTATTCCCCCAAGTCTCGCAACCTACAGTACTTAATAAATTACATAATAATATCAACTAATGACTTATTACATAATCTAACTTAAGCTTACACATAAACAAATCCAATCTTACTACATCATCTTAATATAACATTAAAATATTTAAAAACATAAAAGAGACAAGCTAGTTGGTAGCCTTGCCCTTGCCCTTAGCAACGCTTGAAGGTTCGCCATGCTCTGCCTTAACTAAAATATTTTAGGGAAAGCAAGAATGAGCACAAATTGTCCAGCAAGTAATATACAATAAGGGTAAGTGATAAAATTCTCAATTCTCGAAAAGGTATGACAAGGTTTGATAGTTCAAGAATATCAACAGTTTTCAATAACAGCCGCTAAAGACAGAATAATATTACTGTGATTCAATAATAAATCAATTCAAGATTTCAAGATAACTGAATACTGAGCAGTCACTAAGGACTATGAACTTCCACAGGAATTGACAGTAATAAACTGAAAATCCAACAAAAATAAGTATAACAGGTGATCAGCCTAAAGTACCCTATGTTATGCATAACACTCAATCATACTAATATGCGCGCATCGGTTCTCCGACAGTTATATTTTGTTCTTCTCAGTCAAATATAAGATCCCGCACCAATCAATTGGTTTTAGTCGCTTTTCAATAATATCAGTCTAGCCGAATCAAATGGCATCGACACTTTCACAATATTTAAGAACAATACCAAGTTCAACATGGATAATAGCTTTAATGAAATAAGAGTTCAAGTATGCTAATTCAATTCAATGATTAAGTACAGAAAATAGTTCGCAATATACAAGGATAGAATAGTTGCACAGTAAAAGAGTGTAAGTTAGGAAACTTGCCTTAAGCGTAGTTTATCCCCGTAATTTAAACAACACTTTTTGAATCCTATCGTAATATAGTTATGTATATATGATATTCATAAGTCATATAGTTTAACATTATATCTCATCTCGTACATATGATAATCACATAAGCTAAGTTTTGTCTTAGCGACACAGTTATATAGTATTATATTAATATAATTTCTATCCTTAACGTTCCTCCTTTTGAGTTTAAACACATTCTCATATCATATAAGATCGCAACAATTAGCAAACATGCTCTAATATCATTAATATCACATAAGACCACAATCAATACTAAATATATTTCATTTTAGCAAGTTATGGCATTCCCTTAAGTTAACCGTCAAAATCGTGTTCAAATATCATCATATAATATCACGTATCATGTATTCATATTTAAAGGATACTCTCATGCTTGTATAACTTTTCCAAATCTAATCATATATGGTATAGGTTCTTAAGTCAATACCTAAAGCCATTCGAGGACACGAACTCATAAGGTCTAACATGCTCGCTTTTTAACACATAAGATATTCATATAACTTGTATTAGGCATGCTCATGAGTATTCGTATCGCATATATGTAGCTAGCATTATTATTATCTTGAAAACATGCTTCGTTTACGCTAAACTTGAATCACTACAACTAATCATGGTATATATACATGCATGATACATGAATGAATCTAAAAGTACTATCACATGTTCAAAATTATCAGATTCTAACTTTCGTCATAGCATACCATGGTTTACGTTCAAAGCTTATACTTAGTTAGCATAGTTCATTAATAAGGTCTATCATGTCCAGGCTTCCTTATGAAACCTATATATGCAAGTTAACATGTATTACATGTGATTCTAGGTCATGTAAACATGTTTGCAAAATTAGTACCTCAATGTGTCACACACATGTCAAAGTTTGTTTCATAAAACTTCCATTTTTGTTCGAAATGTTAACTAGTGAGTCCATCATGTGCATGTTATACTATGAAGCATATACATACATGGTATCACATTCTTCATGCATTTCTAGGTGGTCCTAACGTGCTTGCAGGGTCAGTATATAAACATGGCATACATACTTATCAAGTTCATTTCTAGAGTTCTAAATTCTTTTCAAACTATACGCTTTCTTTGGTCATGCATGCTAATATAATACAACATGTTTACATCGCCTTAATATATTCATATACATGTGTTACACAAGCTAGCATTCAATCTTAAGCCAAATCAAACCATTAGTACTTTGCAGAAAACAAGCAGAATCAATCAACCATTTCTAGTGACCTGCGCAGCTGCGCTGCACCACAGTATTAAACCGGAGTAGCTGCGCCGTGTCTGGTTTGTATCAGGAGGCAGCCGGCAACGGCAGAAACTAGGCCAAACACAAAATTTTCTTCACCAGTTCGTATGAAATCAGTCATATAACAGTTTGGACATGCTTATATGGTTATATAACACTTAGACAAGCATTCTATATCTCGATTACACTTTAATTTGGCATGATCAAGAATCTAAGAAATTGCAGTAACAGAAACAGGAAATGAAAATGAAGAACAAGGAAGCTATTTTGTAATCCCAACATGTAATGTCCATATAACAACTACGCAGCTTCCTATAATTCAATTAGCATGAATTGCATCCATAATCCAAAAGCTTACTTTGACAGAGAATTTCAAGAAATTTCAAGAATTCTAACAAAACCAATTCAAGAACGAAAATAGAATTTATACCTCCTTAAGCTTGAATTGAACTCCCCACGCACTGATTATACTTCTTCAATTACTCAACAATTCACAATCTCAGTTTACACTTAGCAGAAATTTTCACGCAACAGAAAAATGAGAAGGAAGGGTGCTTTATATAGAGAATTGTATAACCAGTCATTATTTTTCCTTCTCAAACTAAACCAACGGAAATGTGGATTGTATGGAGGTTAATAGAGAGTAGGTAATTAGTTGTTGGATTCATCATGAATCCCACTCCCTCTTCCATGATTTGCTATGAAGCTATGGATTTTGCTAAAATTGAGAAGAAAGGGTAGGCATAGGCTTGAGTTGTTCACGTGTGTATGATATATGACTATCAGTATGGGACAAGTTTCTAAGTACCCAGCATTCTAGCAACATGAAGTGTATTAACACTAAGGCCATATATACATACTATATAGATAAATTATAATGTACTTAGAGTCACAATGTAAGTCACATAATTAATATTTCAAGGTAGTAGAGGTGATATGACAATGTAGCATACATATAATCTATTTACAGTTTATCATACCGGTATAATTTACTCGGATATAATCACATCACAATATCTCCTTTATTAAATTTTATTATTCCATTATAATCATCAATTATTATTTATATTCATGATACATTATTTTAATGTATACTTACATACATATTGTCACATAGGCTATTTTAATGTCACAACACACCTTGCCTTATTCAATGAATGAAGGAACTTTATTGTATGAATACCCACACATGCTAATGTCACAAAAAGTAGCATTATAATGCATGTTGACACCTCAAGTATCAAAACACATAGTTTTACTATGTACAATCATATAGTATAGTTTAAATATACTTGCACGTAACAATTAATATAATCTTATAACTTTACTTATTTGTTTCATTATTCATAATGTCAAATAAATAAATTATTCATCTTATTGATTAATTAACAATAATATTAATTAATCCATTCCTCGTAATTATTAATAACACTTAATTAATAATCGTAGGATTAATTATCACCTTAACAACTATAAATCTCAACATATTTATAAACAAGTGGTTTATTATTATTATATTTCTTGCAATAATAATAATCACGTATTATTAATCAATCACAGTTAATATTCCATAACCATTATTCTACGATGACAATTAATTAATGTTCTACAATTAATATGGATTAATTGTTTGCTTAAATTAATGTAATCATTCTTATATTACGTTACTGTGCCACACAAGGCTATCAACGAGTTTATCGCAAACTCCACATATTCTCAATTATTATAATTATTCAATTTTATATAATTGAATTAATTCATCTCATAACACAAAATTATTTATATTCAAATAAATTCTCATTTCCATTAATATATTTATTTAATAATATATGAAAATTCTCGGGTATTACATCCTCCTCCCCATATAAAAATTCCGTCCCAGAATTGCTACAAGGTTACACAAATAAATGGGGATAGTCCCTCATTATCTTATCTTCTAACTCCCACGTTGCCTCCTCGATATCGTGGTTACGCCAAAGTACTTTTACAGAAGATATAATTTTATTTCTCAAGGTTTGCTCTTTCCTATCTAATATTTGGACATGAATCTCTTCATATGCCAAGTTCTTCTCTACTTGAATGGGCTCGTAAGAAATCACGTGCTTGTAGTCGGCCTTGTACGGTCGCAACACGAAAATGTGAAACATGTTGTGGATGTGCTCCAACTCGGGTGGTAATGCAACTTTGTATGCCACTTCGCCCACTCGCTTCAGTATCTTGAACGGTCCTATGAATCCTTGGACTCAATTTTTCTTTCTTGCCGAAACGAATTTTTCCCTTCCATGGAGATACCTTCAAGAATACGAAACTGCTGACTTTGAAGTCTCGGTCCTGCCGATGCAAATCTGTGTATTTCTTCTGGCGATCTTGAGCTGCTACTAATCTGGCTCTTATCATTGTCACCACGTCTGCGGTTTGTTGTACTAGCTCTGGTCCGAGTATTCGTCGTTCTCTGACTTCGTCCCAATATAATGCGTTCTGCACTTTCTCCCGTAAAGAGCTTCGTACGGTGGCATGCTGATACTTGCATGGTAACTATTGTTATATGCAAATTCAACTAAGGGTAGGTGGTCGTCCCAATTTCCCTTGAAGTCCATCACGCAAGTCCTAAGCATGTCCTCCAGCGTTTATATTGTTCGCTCACTTTTTCCGTCTGTCTGAGGATGATAAGCCGTACTTAACCTCAACTGCGTTCCCATTCTCTCTTGCAAACTCTTCCAAAAATTTAACGTGAAGCGCGGATCTTGATCGGAAATAATTGACACCGGCACTCCATGTCGTGAAACAATCTCCTTTACGTATAGGCTCGCTAGCTGATTTAAACTGTAGCGGATCTTGATTGGTAGAAAATATGCAGTCTTTGTTAGTCGATCCACGATAACCAAGATAGCATCATAACCTTTATGTGTAATTGGAAGTCCTACCACGAAGTCCATCATAATATGCTCCCATTTTCACTCTGGTATTTCTAACGGTTGTAGTAAACCACTCGGCCGTTGATGCTCTACTTTAACGCATTGGCAAGTCAAACATCTACTGACGCACTCTGCGACTTCCCGTTTCAAATTGGGCCACCAAAAATATTGCCTCAAATCTCAGTACATCTTCGTGCCTCCCGGATGAACGGAATATGTCGTATTATGTGCCTCGTGTAAAATCTCTTCCCTCAACTCAGTTACCGCTGGTACCAATACTCTTTCTTCAAATCTCAAAATACCGTCTTTATCCATTCGAAATTTCTCTTCCTCATTTTCTGTGATCCTCTTTCGAATTTTCTCACACTCTTCATCCTTTTCCTGGGCTTCCTTCACTCTATCCAACAGTGTCAGAGGAGCTTCCATTACAAACAACTTCTCTACAGGCTTCTCTGGTTCTTTCACTTCTATCTCCAATTTCTCCATCTCTCTTATCAATTCTTCCTGAGTCGTCAAATTAAACAACTTCTCCCTTCCTTTCCTGCTCAGAGCGTCGGCAACCACATTTGCCTTACCCGGGTGATAAAGAATATCACAGTCATAATATTTGATTAATTCTAACCACCTCCTCTGATGCATATTCAGCTCCTTCTGTGTGAAGATATATTTCAGACTTTTGTGGCCTGTGTATATCTCACATTTCTCTCCGTACAAATAATGCCTCCATATCTTTAACGCAAAAACTACTGCCGCTAACTCTAAGTCGTGAGTAGGGTATCGTTTTTCGTAATCCTTAAGTTGTCATGACGCATACGCAATGACCTTGCCGTGTTGCATGAGCACACAACCAAGTCCCTTGTGCGATGCATCACTATACACCACAAAATTTCCCGCATCATCTGGTAGTGATAACACAGGTGCTTCGCTCAATCTCTTCTTCAACTTCTGAAAACTCTCTTCGCATTTGTCGGTCCATACAAATTTCACCGTCTTTCTAGTCAAATTGGTCAACGGGATTGCTATCTTAGAAAAATCTTGGATAAATCTTCGATAGTACCCAGCTAACCCTAAAAGGCTTCTCACCTCCGTCGGTGTTCTTGGTTGTTCCCAATTACTTACTGCTTCGACCTTTGCAGGGTCTACTAAGATTCCATTCTTATCCACCACGTGGCCTAAGAATTGAACCTTCTCCATCCAAAATTCGCACTTAGAAAACTTCGCATACATCTTCTCCTTCCTTAGTGCCTCCAAAACAATCTTCAGATGTTCGGCGTGTTCTTCCTCTATCTTCGAGTAGATCAAAATGTCATCGATAATAACTACCACAAACTTATCCAAGTATGGTTTAAAAACTCAGTTCATCAAGTCCATAAATGCTGCTAGAGCATTAGTCAATCCAAATGACATTACCAAAAACTCGTAGTGACCATAACGGGTTGCGAAACGCAGTCTTTGGTATGTCCTCATCCCGTACCTTCAGTTGGTGATATCCTATTCGTAAGTCAATTTTCGAGAAACACTTTGCTCCCTTCAGTTGATCAAATAAGTCGTCTATCTTCGGTAGCGGATATTGGTTCTTGATCGTTACTCTGTTCAATTCTCGATAATCGATACAGAGCCTCGTCGATCCGTCCTTCTTCTTAACGAATAGTACTAGTGCTCCCCAAGGAGAAACACTCGGTCGAATGTAACCCTTATCCAACAAGTCTTGCAATTGAATCATCAATTCCTTCATTTCTACTGGCGCCATACGATATAGAGATTTCGAAATCGGTGCCGTTCCCAGTGCTAAGTCTATTACGAATTCAATTTCTCTGTCTGGCGGAAGACCAGGCAGATCGTCCGGAAACACATCTTGAAATTCATTAACTACGGATATATCCTTAATTTCTACTCCCTTTTTCTGAGTATCAACGATGTAAGCTAAATAACCTACACATCCTTTCCTTAATAATTTCTTGGCATGCATCATCGTAACGCAACACGATTGCTTAAGCGATGAGCTACCATAAAACACTACCTTAGACTTACTCGGAGTCTGAAGGTTCACACATTTGTTCTGACAGTCAATTATCGCAGCATGGTTATACAACCAATCCATTCCCAGTATTACGTCAAATTCTCCCAATCTAATAGGAATCAAGTCTACGCTCAGTTCATGCTCTCTAATGTTTGCGTGATAATTTCGATAAATGTATTCTACAGGGATCACTTCCTTATTAGCAACTTCTATGATCAAAGGATTTTCTAATAGTTCTCGGAGTGTACTAAGTTTACTAGAAAATTCTTCAGATATAAAAGAACAGGTGGCACCCGAATCAAATAATACATAAGCATTTATATCATTGATTGGGATTATACCTGACACCACGTCCTTCGCAGCCACGACGTCCTGGACGGTCATATTAAAAGTTCTGGCGGTTGGGTGGTTGGATTGTGCCGGCCCGCTGATCATCAGCTTGTTGCCTCCTTGCTGATTGCTACCCCCGCCACTTCCCTTCTTTGGGCAGTCCTTAATTCGGTGCTCCATCGAGCCACACGCAAAGCATCCTTGTATCTTCTTTGGTTTCGGACAGTTGGACGAGATGTGCCCTTCCTGTCCGCAGTTGTAGCAAGTGCCACGTCCCTTCCAGCACTCGCCCTGGTGATTCTTCCCACACTTTGGGCATCCTTCAACCCTCTTCTTGAAACCTCCACGAAAATTCCCTAATTGATTATTGTTGTTTTTGTTGTTGTTATTGTTATTCTCCCATTTTCTCTTTCCCAAGTTGCTTCCTCCGCTACTGCTTCCTCCCGTACGGTTCTCTCCTCCATTATTCTTTCCTTTCTTCTCCTTGTTATACAGACTTAAGGCCTCACTGCCACCTTTCGCAATGATTGCCTTCTCCAGTAATGTTGCAAAGGAATCAATTTAAAGAACTGATACCTTATTGAACAGCCACAGCTTCAACCCTTGTTCGAAGCGTCTAGCCTTCCTCTCATCATCTCCAACTTGGTGTTCCGCAAATCGCGCTAGTTCATTAAACTTATCTGCGTACTGCGCCACCATCATGTCACCTTGTTTTAGTTCCAAGAACTTCACCTCCATCCGATTCTTCATACTCTTCGGGATGTAATTCTCAAAAAACAGCGTCTTAAACTTATCCCAAGCTATTATCCCTTCTCCAGCTCTTTGTTAATTAGCCTCCCACCAGTAGTTCGCTTCTCCCCTCATCATGTATGTGGCAAATACCGTCTTCTGATCTTCGCCTACGCGAGCTATAGTGAAAGCTTTTTCGATCTCCTTGATCCACGTTTGTGCGACGATTGGGTCGGTGGTTCCCTCGAACTCCGGGGGTCCTACACTCTTAAAGTCTTTAAAGGTTGTTACTGGCACAGTCTGAGGGTTTGGGCGAACGGGTTCATTGTTCTTTCCCCTTAATGCCTCTCCTAACAGGTCTACCAGTTTCTGGATCGGGTCAACTTGTTCCCTCTCGTTATTAACAGATTCTTTGGGTGCAGTCAATCTACGTCTGGGCGGAATTATCTTCATCACAAATTTTTATTTTATTATTATTCAAGTATATTACTTAAGTATTTCTTTTAATACTAAAAGAATAAATTTATAACACGTTTCTGAAATAAACTCCATTTATATTCATATGTCATTTCATTTCATTACATGATTATCCTAGCATACTACTATAAATGTTATCACATATATCCCCTAATATCACAAAAGACGAAGAATATACCAACCTACTACCATACTACCCCTCTAACAAAAGCTAACTCGGGGTTCACATCACTATCCCACCTCTTACACAAAAGATTGGGAGTACAACATAGTATATACAATACATAAAAGACACAACTAGTACTACCACTAGACTGACTAAGGGAAATTTCATCACATCATCTCGCGCTCCACTGCGCTCTTGTACTCCATCTGTGCTATGTACGCAACCAACTCTCGACTCATGGTATGTAAAGTATGTCCCTGCTCTGCCGGGTAGTGGTACACACCATCAAGCACTCTCTCAAATGCCGAACGGAACACGTACCCCATCTTGTTCATTTTCCTCTTCTTACGTTTGACCTCATCCTCTAGGTCATCAGCTCTCTCATGGGCAGCCCCCTACTTCTCCTCGAAGTGTATCCTATCCATTACCTCCAACTCTAGCTGAGTACGGAGTGCCTCTTTCTCAGTCTTCTCACTCAATTCTCTCTGTTCTACTTCTTCCAGCTTCTCTACTATATCTATATTTCTCGCTACCGACATAGGGAATAAAGTTCCCATCTGGATCCTTGCCTCCCTGCGGTAAGCGATCTCTACCTCTAACTCCTGCATGGCCAGCTTCCTCTGGTGGTCCTCGTCCCTCAGTTTCTGGAACTCGGACTCTCTCTCTTGGGCCTCTGCCTCCAGCTCCTGGACTCTGCAGTCCAACTCTAGGATCCGCTCCTCATACTCTCCTAGCATCTTCTCCTCTACAGTAGCCTCATCAGAGTCCTCTACTGGCTCATCCTCCATCGGCTCGTCCTCCATCGGTTCCTCCTCTGGATCAGACTCTATCTCAATCTCGTCCTCGTCGTCAGACTCGAATGGTGCAACAGCCTGCACTGGTGTAGCCTCTAGAGGTGCCTCGTATACTACATATATATCCCTGGGCTCCTCCTCTGCCACTCTACTAAGTACACCTGTGTATGTCATCCTACAATTACAAACACAAGACAAACAAACAGCAACTCCATTAGAATGTTAAATAAAACATAAGTTCATTGTATAAAATGAAGTTACATTTCATAACATGCTAAGTCTCTCAAGTAAAACTCTACATGAGTTTTATCTCCTTCCTAACTTCTAAGTTCACCTAAGTTATAGTCTAAGGACACTCGTTCCTAAGGTTTATAACTACAACTTTGATACCAACCTGTGACGCCCCCAAATCCGGGACCGCCACTTGGTCTCTCGAATTCGGTTCGTCACGTGGTCATGGTACTATAATGATAACTAAAATCACACATTCACAGCGGAATATCTAATTTAGAATAATATACAATGATTTATTATAATTATTCCCCCAAGTCTCGCAACCTACAGTACTTAATAAATTACATAATAATATCAACTAATGACTTATTACATAATCTAACTTAAGCTTACACATAAACAAATCCAATCTTACTACATCATCTTAATATAACATTAAAATATTTAAAAACATAAAAGAGACAAGCTAGTTGGTAGCCTTGCCCTTGCCCTTAGCAACGCTTGAAGGTTCGCCATGCTCTGCCTTAACTAAAATATTTTAGGGAAAGCAAGAATGAGCACAAATTGTCCAGCAAGTAATATACAATAAGGGTAAGTGATAAAATTCTCAATTCTCGAAAAGGTATGACAAGGTTTGATAGTTCAAGAATATCAACAGTTTTCAATAACAGCCGCTAAAGACAGAATAATATTAATGTGATTCAATAATAAATCAATTCAAGATTTCAAGATAACTGAATACTGAGCAGTCACTAAGGACTATGAACTTCCACAGGAATTGACAGTAATAAACTGAAAATCCAACAAAAATAAGTATAACAGGTGATCAGCCTAAAGTACCCTATGTTATGCATAACACTCAATCATACTAATATGCGCGCATCGGTTCTCCGACAGTTATATTTTGTTCTTCTCAGTCAAATATAAGATCCCGCACCAATCAATTGGTTTTAGTCGCTTTTCAATAATATCAGTCTAGCCGAATCAAATGGCATCGACACTTTCACAATATTTAAGAACAATACCAAGTTCAACATGGATAATAGCTTTAATGAAATAAGAGTTCAAGTATGCTAATTCAATTCAATGATTAAGTACAGAAAATAGTTCGCAATATACAAGGATAGAATAGTTGCACAGTAAAAGAGTGTAAGTTAGGAAACTTGCCTTAAGCGTAGTTTATCCCCGTAATTTAAACAACACTTTTTGAATCCTATCGTAATATAGTTATGTATATATGATATTCATAAGTCATATAGTTTAACATTATATCTCATCTCGTACATATGATAATCACATAAGCTAAGTTTTGTCTTAGCGACACAGTTATATAGTATTATATTAATATAATTTCTATCCTTAACGTTCCTCCTTTTGAGTTTAAACACATTCTCATATCATATAAGATCGCAACAATTAGCAAACATGCTCTAATATCATTAATATCACATAAGACCACAATCAATACTAAATATATTTCATTTTAGCAAGTTATGGCATTCCCTTAAGTTAACCGTCAAAATCGTGTTCAAATATCATCATATAATATCACGTATCATGTATTCATATTTAAAGGATACTCTCATGCTTGTATAACTTTTCCAAATCTAATCATATATGGTATAGGTTCTTAAGTCAATACCTAAAGCCATTCGAGGACACGAACTCATAAGGTCTAACATGCTCGCTTTTTAAACACATAAGATATTCATATAACTTGTATTAGGCATGCTCATGAGTATTCGTATCGCATATATGTAGCTAGCATTATTATTATCTTGAAAACATGCTTCGTTTACGCTAAACTTGAATCACTACAACTAATCATGGTATATACATGCATGATACATGAATGAATCTAAAAGTACTATCACATGTTCAAAATTATCAGATTCTAACTTTCGTCATAGCATACCATGGTTTACGTTCAAAGCTTATACTTAGTTAGCATAGTTCATTAATAAGGTCTATCATGTCCAGGCTTCCTTATGAAACCTATATATGCAAGTTAACATGTATTACATGTGATTCTAGGTCATGTAAACATGTTTGCAAAATTAGTACCTCAATGTGTCACACACATGTCAAAGTTTGTTTCATAAAACTTCCATTTTTGTTCGAAATGTTAACTAGTGAGTCCATCATGTGCATGTTATACTATGAAGCATATACATACATGGTATCACATTCTTCATGCATTTCTAGGTGGTCCTAACGTGCTTGCAGGGTCAGTATATAAACATGGCATACATACTTATCAAGTTCATTTCTAGAGTTCTAAATTCTTTTCAAACTATACGCTTTCTTTGGTCATGCATGCTAATATAATACAACATGTTTACATCGCCTTAATATATTCATATACATGTGTTACACAAGCTAGCATGCAATCTTAAGCCAAATCAAACCATTAGTACTTTGCAGAAAACAAGCAGAATCAATCAACCATTTCCAGTGACCTGCGCAGCTGCGCTGCACCACAGTATTAAACCGGAGTAGCTGCGCCGTGTCTGGTTTGTATCAGGAGGCAGCCGGCAACGGCAGAAACTAGGCCAAACACAAAATTTTCTTCACCAGTTCGTATGAAATCAGTCATATAACAGTTTGGACATGCTTATATGGTTATATAACACTTAGACAAGCATTCTATATCTCGATTACACTTTAATTTGGCATGATCAAGAATCTAAGAAATTGCAGTAACAGAAACAGGAAATGAAAATGAAGAACAAGGAAGCTATTTTGTAATCCCAACATGTAAAGTCCATATAACAACTACGCAGCTTCCTATAATTCAATTAGCATGAATTGCATCCATAATCCAAAAGCTTACTTTGACAGAGAATTTCAAGAAATTTCAAGAATTCTAACAAAACCAATTCAAGAACGAAAATAGAATTTATACCTCCTTAAGCTTGAATTGAACTCCCCACGCACTGATTATACTTCTTCAATTACTCAACAATTCACAATCTCAGTTTACACTTAGCAGAAATTTTCACGCAACAGAAAAATGAGAAGGAAGGGTGCTTTATATAGAGAATTGTATAACCAGTCATTATTTTTCCTTCTCAAACTAAACCAACGGAAATGTGGATTGTATGGAGGTTAATAGAGAGTAGGTAATTAGTTGTTGGATTCATCATGAATCCCACTCCCTCTTCCATGATTTGCTATGAAGCTATGGATTTTGCTAAAATTGAGAAGAAAGGGTAGGCATAGGCTTGAGTTGTTCACGTGTGTATGATATATGACTATCAGTATGGGACAAGTTTCTAAGTACCCAGCATTCTAGCAACATGAAGTGTATTAACACTAAGGCCATATATACATACTATATAGATAAATTATAATGTACTTAGAGTCACAATGTAAGTCACATAATTAATATTTCAAGGTAGTAGAGGTGATATGACAATGTAGCATACATATAATCTATTTACAGTTTATCATACCGGTATAATTTACTCGGATATAATCACATCACAATATCTCCTTTATTAAATTTTATTATTCCATTATAATCATCAATTATTATTTATATTCATGATACATTATTTTAATGTATACTTACATACATATTGTCACATAGGCTATTTTAATGTCACAACACACCTTGCCTTATTCAATGAATGAAGGAACTTTATTGTATGAATACCCACACATGCTAATGTCACAAAAAGTAGCATTATAATGCATGTTGACACCTCAAGTATCAAAACACATAGTTTTACTATGTACAATCATATAGTATAGTTTAAATATACTTGCACGTAACAATTAATATAATCTTATAACTTTACTTATTTGTTTCATTATTCATAATGTCAAATAAATAAATTATTCATCTTATTGATTAATTAACAATAATATTAATTAATCCATTCCTCGTAATTATTAATAACACTTAATTAATAATCGTAGGATTAATTATCACCTTAACAACTATAAATCTCAACATATTTATAAACAAGTGGTTTATTATTATTATATTTCTTGCAATAATAATAATCACGTATTATTAATCAATCACAGTTAATATTCCATAACCATTATTCTACGATGACAATTAATTAATGTTCTACAATTAATATGGATTAATTGTTTGCTTAAATTAATATAATCATTCTTATATTACGTCACTGTGCCACACAAGGCTATCAACGAGTTTATCGCAAACTCCACATATTCTCAATTATTATAATTATTCAATTTTATATAATTGAATTAATTCATCTCATAACACAAAAGTATTTATATTCAAATAAATTCTCATTTCCATTAATATATTTATTTAATAATATATGAAAATTCTCGGGTATTACACCTTTTACCTCCTCGCAATGCTCGTTTTCTTAGACACTATGTTACCCATGTAGCGAGCGTTAGGCCGGTGACTCCCAAACCAAACGGCTTTAGGGCACCAGGTGTAAAGACACCCCTCAAGCTTAATTTCTCGAGTAACCCAGGCCACGATTCAAGATATTAGGTTCGCCATCACTTATCTTCTATCTTCGCATTAATTGTCATCTATGTCGCCATAGTTTTATACCCCACAATTAAGAGTCAGGACAACCACAAAGTGCAGGCATGCATATGAGGTCAATTCTGCTTCAAAAAGCACTTTGAACTAGGATGTTGTGCCTAGTCAAAAGGTTGAATAGTCTTAATTCTCTAATCGTTCTCGTGATTCTTTCTCCACGGATGCTTATCGGAATTAATCTATTCATAACAAGTTAAAAAAAATCCTCTCTTTTAAAACCTTTTTCTAAGATTCTAACGGAAGATTTATCTATACTTAAATTGGCTATCATCGCTAATGTATATCATCGGTATGTAGATAGAAAACAAATAAATGGATAAAAGAGTCATACCTCACATGTGGATCATTGTATTCTAAGAAAATTATGATTGGAAAATACCAAGTAATCGTACTGGATCGCCAGTGAAATGATATGAGAGAAACTCTGATGATGACGTCGCATGCTGATGGGATCGCCATATGGGTGCCGACTTGCATTTTCCCTTTTGGGATGGTCGAGGAATGCCCCAGTGTTAAGTTGTCATTGTCTCCGACATTGCCACAGTCTTGTTTGTTGTAAGGGTACCAATATCGAGTTGTCGTTGATTTTGAAATTACCCCAGTCTTGCTTGTCGTCTGGAGTAGTCGCTTGTTGTATGTTTGACAGATGGGCTGATACAATGCCGAAATAGCAAGAGTCTTTTACCTCCTAACCCACATGGTGAACGGGTAGCAGATATTGGCTTTGATGTTTGGGTGCCCCAATCATCGCTTCTAACTTGCAGGTGCACTTGTTGTAATCTTCTCTGTATTCCCATTTTTCATCGCCTTATTTTTTATCTGTACTCGCTGATGATCATGCTTGACATAACGCTGTGTTTCTCAATTTATGTTATCGCTTTGGCTTTGATGTTTGATGTCGAGAGGCTTTCAAATTACACTGAATTGGATCTAAGAGCTCGGCTTGGTTTTTGATGTATCAGTTTCAACCAGGTATGGTTCAATCTGTAAGGCTTGATTTGTGGCTTTTATCTTCAGAGAACAGGTCGTCAAATATGAGATAGACTTTGTCACGATGACCACTCATGCACTTCTGTAGGTCAAAAGGAAATCAAGTCTTCTCGCACTTTCGGGGTTGATGAGTTGTTGAAGAGTCGCATCTTGGGATAGCTGAATTATTGAAAAGGGTTTTGTGACTTTTGTAATGGTTAGACCGCGCCATTACTGGCTGCTTACGTACTCCAATGAAAGGAGATCAGGTCTTATTTAGTTCATGCAAAGGATATCACAAGATTGATTTTTTTTCTTTTTCTTTTTTCTTTTTTCATTTTTCATTTTTTTCTTTTTCTTCTTTTTTTTTAACATAAACAACGCATAACATAATAATGCATAAAACATAAAATAAGATATAAAGCTAATGATACCGTCCCAACATCTTCTGGAACTCGCAATCGTATTCTCTAAATCTACGCATTCTGGGTTAGCTGAGGCTTGATAGTTCAGTTGCAAGAGGTCAGGTCGCCTTCTATTCTGACAGTAGAGGTTACTTCCTTGTCTGGAATATCTTCAATTATCGCCCTAACTTGATCACCTCCGGATTCGGCACATCCCACGGGGATGCTCAAACTAGACCCGTCATAAAAAGGGTTGAACACTTGATTCCTTGAGGGGTTAACTTTGCCGATACCCTCGCCTCTTTTTCCTTGATCTGTTCCTTCATCTTTTCCATGGGCCTGGGAGGTTTTTGACTTTGAAAGTTCTCTCGAACTTTTGTTGCATTTCTCGCCAGAAACTTTCCCTTTTGGCTTTTTCTTCATTGGAAAGGATCAATATTTCTTTCTCATCATCCAGCAGGGTAGAATCAGGAGTGTTGTTGCTAACTTTGGGCAACAGGATGTTTGACGGTGGCAGAGGAATTTCCTTAGGGGACTAACTTCTTTCCTTTGCCACTCCCCGCATTATGACCAGTCCACCTTGTGTTTCGCCAAGTTTGTGTTCATAGTCGTTACTTCCTTTGAACTGTCTGTCTCAAGTGGAAATCTCAAGCTTTTTATTTCCCTTTCGCCTTTTTCGGTCATAGGGATATCTATCTTCAGCTCTCCATTTTCAATGAGATTTTGGATTTTGTGTCGTAGGGTCCAATATTCCTCGGTCGCATGTCCAGGTGAGTTAGAATGGTAGAGACACCTCTTGTTGATATCATATTGCCTTGCTTTGGAATTAGCTGGTGGAGCAAGCTCAGTGATCTTTTTCTAGGCAACCAACAGTGCAAACATATTTTTCAATGAGTCCCCTAGAGGCGTGAATACCCTTTTTCGCCTATTCTCCTCGACTCTCAGAGCCGTAGGATTTTGGGGGTTTGCAGGTGTCTGAAATGTTGTTTGATCTTTCCTCTTTAAGAATTCGCATTCCTCCGGGCGATTTTTTTACTGGCGAGATCTTCTTGTAATTTTATCATTCCAATTTTCCTGCCCTTTTAGCTTGCTTTGCTCTTCTTTAATCAGGTGGATTATCTTGGAGGGATATAGGCTTGCATTCTGGCTAACCTCTTCATTCTCTGGGTTTCTTGATGATTGAGTGAAAAGCTCTCTTGTAACTAGATGTTGGCGCACTACCAGCTTGGCTAATAGAGGTACTTAATGCTGGATCGTCTCTAATTTTTGTCTAACTATCATACACTCCTCCGGATTTTCCCATCCCAGGACATTTGTTATGTTCCTTTGGGGGTATTCCTCCATCCTCTTTATGTACTTATGATTTGGATCCATTCCGGTGCTTCTTGACCCGATCATGTTCACTCCCTCTGTATTGTACTGCCGCAGAAGGCTGGTGTTGACATCTGGTTTGTCAGGTTATTTGATCACAACATCGCCACTTTTAATCAGATTTTGGATTTTATACTTTAAGGACCAACAGTCTTGTGTATCATGTCCCAGAGAATCTGAGTGGTAGACACATCTCTTGCTTGGATTATATCTGTTACTCTTTGGATCTAGAGGTGGAGCCAAATCAGTAATTTTCTTGTGGCCGATCAATAAGGCCAATATGTTCTCAAGGGAATTGCCTAGTGGAGTAAACACTCTATTGTTCGTTCTTTCAAATTTCCTCTGTCTATCTTGGCTTTGGTTGAATGTGGCATGTTGTTGTTGTGGCAGATCGCTTCCTATTATCCAAGTAGAGGGACTATTGTCGGGTCTCCTATATTGCCCCTGTGAAACGAAGGATACATCTTCATCGCTCTCCTCATATATCGTCTTGGGAGCGCTCGTATAATTGCCAGATTGTATATGTTTGACGACTGCTTCTAAGGCCGTAAGATCTTTGATCTTACCAAACTCCAAGCCCATCTCTTCCATTTCCCCATGTTTTATCATTTCGGAGAAGGGTTTGCCTATTCCCGCTAGGACTCTCTCTCGTAATAAGGCGCTTCTTGGATGTCGATGAAAGTCATCACCATCTCAGCTTCAGGCAGGTTAACCTGGGCTGCCATGCGCCTCCACCTCTGCCCGTAATCCCTGAACGATTCATTGCTCAATTTCTTAACCTTGGTCACTTGGTAGAGATCAGGGGCCATTTATAATTGGAAACTGTACTAGTTGAGGAAAGCATGGGCTAATTCTTCCCAACCATGGACCTTGGAGTTATCAATCCGGCCGTACCAAGTTCGGGCTTCACCAGTAAGGCTTTTTTGGAAAAACTGCATTCAGAGGTTCTCATCCTCGGCATAGGATCCTAACTTGCCTATGTATACCTTCAGATGGGTGTAAGGGTCGCCTAAACCGTTGTATTTCTCAAATTTCTAGACCTAAAATTTATCGGGATATCTGGCCCTTGGGAAAATACAGAGGTCAGAGTAGTTAACACTTTCGTGGGACCCTGTCCCCTTAATAGATCGGATAACATCCTCCATCTGTCGCATCTTCTTCATGATGTCTCATGTTTCTCTGTCCTCTCGAAGGTCTACTATTTCCCTTGTCCTGTTTTGGACCGGGTCCTCCTTGGCTATTTCGATATTGAGTGGGGACACTAGGGTAGACGTCCGAGTATCACTATCCTTTCCTAGTGTTCGGACTTCTCCATGAGCGTAGGATTCAGTCTGATTCTTTAGTTTGGGTTCTTCAGATACTTTACACTGCTATCTTAACAAGGTGGTCATCTCAGAAATCTGTTTCTTAAACTCCTCGAATTTTTCTAGAGATGCTGGGATGGGTTCTGATGAACTTCCTTCAGCCATTTTGACTGGTGGTGAACGGGCATTCTTAGCTCAAAATAGGGTTCTAGGACCAATCTGCACAAAACCTTTATCTAGTTTAGACTGGATATTAGTGGACAGGGATACATGATATGCTATACATCAGTTTAATGGTTTTTTAATCTTTTCCTGCAACAAAATGGGTTAGTCGAATCGATGACAGGATATGAAAGACGTACAAATGACAGTACAAGATGATGGCCATTTATATACGCGGAAGAGTGAATAGGGCATGAAGAGACACACCACGCGTTTGGTTTATTAGAGGCTGACCTATCTTAGGGTTACTCTCACGGGCTTTTTGAAATTGGTTCCCAGATCTTCGTAATTTACTTGACGAAAACATCCATTTTTCAATTGGAGCAGATCTGAGTGGTGCCTTTCCTGAGCCTCACAATGGAAACACCTAGAGAAGTCCAGTAATAAACAACCGACGGGATTCCTTCCTAATGGAGGTACCACACAACATACATTCACGTCCTCACTGTATGCAATATGATGACATTGTGCGAATCACTAATATATTGTACGAGGCACTAATACAAAAAAACTGCTTAAAGATTGAGACAATTATCACACACAAAGATCATTCACACAAGATACACATGTAAAATGAAAATAAAAAAGATTTCATGCGGCTTAAGTCCTCTTTAATCCCCATCTGAGTCGCCACCTGTCGACGCCAAGAAAAATCTTTATAAATGTCCGTCTTTCCTAAATTTGTGTTGTTTTGTTTTACTCTTTTGTGATTCTCTATGTCTATGAATTTTATTGAAAGGGTGAGGTTTTAGGAAAGCGATACCGACATAAATGTCGATGACTTTGAAAAGATTGATTTTATTATTTTATAATTGGACCGAATGAGACAGAGCCGCCAGTTGGTATGGTTTAAATGGATGTACCAACTCATCCGAGTTTTGAAAGTTTTTGCAATATGGTCCAATATGTGACTTCGTAAGATTGGTCTGAAACCCGAGATTCGTGGAATTCGAGGGCTAGGTTAAGCGGGGGGAAGGTGTTAGGCACCCCCGACTCCCGTGAAAACACAGTACCACATCTTATTTGATTTCCTATGCATAAAGTGTGTGTGTGTGTGTGTATGAGCGTTTGTGTGTGTGTTCTTTATTTTAAGTTTACTTATTTTATTCTAAGTCTTTATTTTGGGTTATTTGAAAGTAGTGTTGTACCTCTTTTGCGCCTAGGTACGAAGGATTTGATTTGGCAAAAAGTTTATTTTTAACAAGATGTATGAATTGAAATGATGTTTTGGAAAACAAGGTTTTCAAATCCTTCGCCCAACTAGGAATTGAGGACTTCGATACTTCCTTTTATTTATCTTTACGTTCATAAGGTGATCTACCCCGAATAGCTTTATTCTTTATGAAAAGCTCTTTGTTGTTTTATTGGAAATCATTTTGATGATATGCATGTAAAAGTGCCAAAGAGGGTTGGATCATCATCGGGCATGTAAGCCATCTCGATGAAACCGAGCACCCACAATTAATGTTTTCACTATCACGGGATCTTGAATTTGACTTCTAGGGACTAACCCCTCGAGCTCGTCTTCAAGATCCAAATATTACATATACAATGATATTTGCGCTATTTAAACATTACATCATAAAAACCGGTCCATCGTGGGAATCAAGTCGGGATCCAATCGGGGATCTCAACACCGGGATTCCTAGGCTCACATTATTTATGCGGTAATATATATATACAATGTCCTAGACTTGATATTAAATGATTTCATCGGTTTAAATTATCGTTTCAAGCCATTTCGAACCCCTTTCAACTCTAGATATAGATCTAGGGCTATACAGGGAAACCGGGACCGTTTAAAAGCAATAAATACGTAGATCTACCATGGATCTAAACTGATCTAGCATACAGGTTAAAGCTTCATGCTTAATAACCACTCAAAAGGCTAGATTCGGCTTAGATCTAGGTAGATCTAGCCTCCGGACTTGATTTACAACGCAATAGGCACAATATAAAAGATAAAAATGCAATATCTATCAACTATTAAATAATATGCTTAGAAAACAACAAGTTTAACTAGATTTAAACAATATATATCATCAATCTAGTATATTAAGCAAAATTTACAAAGAAAGTAGCCGAAAGGAGTGTTTTTTCACCTCGGGGGACTCGTGAATAAGCGTTTTAACACCCGGGATCAACGTAGAACACTCTCGGAGCTCCAAGTAGATGCTAAACAAGATAAAAAAGCTCAAAGTTGGTATATATATGTTCAACCCGAGGCCTTCTCTCTCTAAAAGTAACTTTCTCTCTCTAAGTTCTTCCTTTTTTTGTGTTTATGAGTTGCTGGCTCCTGATATTGACTGAATATGGCAGCCACATACATACATGCGGCTGGATAAGATACACTTGAGGCTGGGTCCCACGTGGCTGGTTGCCTCAAAATGAGTGCCGTAGGTCTCGGTTTGGTGAAAGTTGAGCTTCGCAGACCGAACTTTCGAAAAGTATTTGCGGACTGCGGCGGAGTAAGATTGAGTCTAACTGAATCAGGGTCCGGGAAGATGTTGCTGGTAGCTGAGATATATCTTTCGGTTCTAGACGAAAGTTAATTGGTTTATCTTCGATGGCACATATTTTGAGGTTTACTGAGTTAGTTTCCAGCGGACACTGTCTCAGCTTGGCGATCCTCGTTCGGTTCACAACATGTTCGGACGTCATTGGTCCTTTGAATCATTCACGAGGTTGTCTCCGGGATAACTTGATTCTTTTGCCCTACCTCGGAGTTATCTCCGAAGTAAAATTAGGCTTTTGCCCTTCTGCAAGGTTAGTATAAAGAAAGCAAAATTTTGAGTGTCTATAATAGGCTTAATATGTCATCATGTTCATTACATTAATCTTTAAAACACATTTATGAACTTTGAACACTTAAATAAAATTTGCTGGTTCATTCTGCTAGCCGGCGCTGCAGTGCCCAGTTTATACTGGGGATCGGCGCTGTAGCGCTGAGCCCACTTCAGCCAAGTGCTTGGCCTGGCGCTGCAGCGCTGGGTTCCCTCACAGAACCGGCGCTGCCGCGCCATGCTTACGTCACCCGAGCCTTGACATAGCGCTGCAGTGCTTGGTTCCTTCACAGAACCGGCGCTGCTGCGCCACGACTACGTCAGCGTGCCCCTAGGATCAGTGCTGCAGCTCCCGGTTCCTTCACAGAACTGGCACCGCGGCGTCGCGGCGCAGTAAGGTCTGACAGTGTTAGCGAAGTACACAAAAAAGCCAAATAAATGCCAAATTAAGCTCAAACAACAAATTTGCTGTTACCCATGAACTAATAACTTAACAGAAACTTGTCGCAACATACATAGCATGCTTTTGACAATTTAAATCACATAATTAGTCAAATTAGAACACATAAATTTCATGTTTTTGATATTTTGCAAAGTTTTGACAAAATTCATGAAATTCTTCATTACAAATTCGTTATAACACCGAATCTGTCCGTTTGAATTTCGTTCTCTTCGTTTTAACATGCATAATCATAATTAACCATCAATTTTAAGTTTAATAAACAATTAAAGCATGAAATTTTGTACATAAGAGTCATATTCATACTTTTCATACTCTGTAACTTATGAAACTTTGATCAAAGCATAATTACATGATTTTGATTACTTTAAAACATGAATAAATTATATAAAACATGTTATGAACATATATTAACATATATACCATCATATATTCAACAATCATCAACAAACTTTAGTTATAGAGAATTTAAAAATAATTTTCATGGAGAAAATATTATAACGTGAAATATAGAATTGGGATGAAAAGATTACCCTTGTAATCTCTGTGAAGATGATATGAACTTCTCTTTGATTCTCCAAACTTCTTTTTTAATTCAATTCTCTCAAACTCTCTTTTTCTCTCTAAGTTTTTCTCTGTTAACTTCTTCTGATATAAGATATAAGATATAAGATATAATACTAATATTATATGTATATATTATACTATGTATAATTAACTGGCAGATCATAGTTGTCAGTTAAGGCCAACATTCACTTAACTGCTCCCATGATCATAAGGCCATGTTTGGTCGTTCCCTTATTAACTCCTTTTCCATTATTTTAATTAAAGTGTTTATTACATAGTTTATCTATCACACTTTAATTAATTAAATAATTATTATTTAAATTAATTAAATAAAAGATGATATTACACATTAAATCACATCATCACATAATTATAATTCTTATTTATTAATTATGTCAAATTATTAAATCTCTAATTAATTAATAAATTAATTAGAATAACATTATGCTTATTAAATAATTCATTTAATTAAATAAAATCAATTAAATCCACACTTTGAACTATAAAAATTCTCCACATTAATTTAATCAATGTAACACATATAATTAAGTTAATCAACCACAATTCCATCAAATAATTATTTAACTCAATAAATAAATTATCAAAAATATTTATTTAATTCAATAAATATTTAAATTAAATTATAAAATTCTCGTTTGTCACAGTAAATAGTTATCGTACAATTCAATCATTCCACCATACAATGTCCCAATTAAATATAAGATATGCAATTACTGTCAAGTCTTATTTTTTTAATTATATGTATTTCGATTAGAAAATGTATAACTCCAACTAATGCAACTTAGAAACTCTTTTCTAATTTCATTTTCTCTTGGCCAAGGACTACTTGGTTGTCATTTAACGAATCACATATGATATATCTCTTTTTTTACTAGAAGTGGTAGATTCTTTATTGATCATTCATTATCTCCATATGTAACTCATTATACCCAAGCACACCCTTTGATATACCCTAAGGCCATATTTGTTTGCAAGGATTATAATCACGGGATTATAATCCATGGGATTATAATCCAAGACTATTAATCCTAGGATTAAATAATCCTACTCACATGTCTGTTTTTATGGGATTATTCATTGGAAAACTTAAAATAATCACATGTTATGTTTATTTTTTTCAGGATTAATTAAAGGATTGGATTTAAAAAATAACGTTTGGACTATTATACCCTTACTAATAATAACATATTTTACATTATAATTTAAACTTATTTATACATCAAAAAATAATGAAAAAATAATTTAAAACTTTTAAATAAATGGTTATATTATTTAGTAAATATTATTTTTTTAGATGGGGGTGGGGGTGAGGGCGGGGCGGGGCGGGGTGGTGTGGTGTGGGAGTGTATACATAATCAATAAATAATATTTTTTCGACGGGGGAGGGGGGTGGGGCAGGGTGGGACGGGGGCAGGGGTGAGAGTGTATACATAATTAGTAAATATTAATTTTTAATTTTTGTGGTGAGGGTGGGTGGGCAGGGCAGGGCAGGGTTGGGCAGGGCGGGGCGGGGCGGGGCGGGGGTGGGGGCGGGGTAGGGTGGGGTGTATATATAATCAGTAAATATTATTTTTTTAATTTTTGTGGGGTGGGGTGGGGTGGGGTGGGGGTGGGTGGTTGGGTGGGATGTATATATAATCAGTAAATATTATTTTTTAAATTTTTGTGGGGTGGGGTGGGGTGGGGGTATATATAATCAGTAAATATTATTTTTTTAATTTTTATGGGGTGGTGGGGTGGGGGTAGGGTGGGATGTATATATAATCAGTAAATATTATTTTTTTAATTTTTGTGGGGTAGGGGTGGGGGTGGGTGGGGTGGGGTAGGATGGGGTGTATATATAATCAGTAAATATTATTTTTAAAATTTTTGTGGGGTGGGGTAGGTGGGGTGGCATGGGGTGCGTGGGTGTGGGGGTGCGTGGGTGGGCAGCGTGGGGGTGTATACATAATCAAAAAATATTCTTTTTTTGAGTGGGGGTGGTGGGGTGTATACATAATCATTAAATATTATTTTTTTTCAGGGGGTGGGAGTGGGGGGCGGGTGGGGATATACTATTGTATAATACGACGTATAATATGAAAATAATACGAATTATAATACGACGTATAGTACGACGTATAGTATAAAAATAATACAGAGTATAATATGTGTATAATACAAAATTATACGGTATAAATATGAAAAGTCAAATAGTCTTGGTCAACAATAGTGGCTAGGTTATCTACTTTCCCACTAACTAACCACACATGAGTTAGCATTTAACCATGGTTAGTTGGGGTGTGGTTAGGTTAAAATTCTTGGCCACAAATCAAAGGCAAAGGAGGAAGGAATAGTAAAGTGATGACTCATTAACCAAGTGTCATCATTTTAACTCAACTAGAGTTAAATGATGATGGTTAATGAGGGGGTGGTTTGTAAGTTATGCAAGCCTAAGGGTGTTGGTTAATCAAGACCCTAAGTTAAGTGACCAATTCGTAAGGAAAGCAAAGTTATATTAATGACCAAAGTGCCCTAACCTTGGATTTTCTATAAATACCAAGCCATTTGTTTGAAGTGTTAGTTTATTTCAACTAACACATTCAAGAGCAAATGCACAATAATGAGAGTGAAGAGAGGGATTTCGGATGGAGAAGGAGAAAAAGGAGGAAGAAAGCTAGCAATCTTGCAAGCTTAATCAATAAGAAAGAAGAATAATGAAGAAAAGTAATACTAAAACCTAGTTTAATCCATTTTTTTCTTTAAGTTTCATATGTAGAAATAAATAGCTTAATGATTATGGAAGTATAAACTAGTGGAAAATGATTATTGATATGGTTTAACCATAAAAATATGTAAGAAATAAGAACTTGAATATTTTCTTCATCTATTTTCTTTAAGCCTTCATATGATATATGAAGTGCTTGATAGTTGGATGATTTAAATGAATCATGTGTGATTTGGTGAAAAAAGGAAGAGTTAATGTATTTAAAACACTAATATGCATGAAAAGTGAAATTATAATCAAAATATCGATTAAAAACGAAGAACACGAAGAACGTGTTAAAAGTTGTTGATGGACAAATTTAAAACCATCTGGTGTGCTGTCGCAGACAACCAAAAATAAACCTTATTGCGAACAATAATTATGTAGTAGTGCAAGTAAGAGTTGATCCCACAGAGACTGATTAATCTATTTTTTTTATACTTTGTATTCCAAAAGAGGGGGATTTTGAATGTTATTAATTAAAATAAACTAATGTGTAAAATATTGTAACGAATTAAATCAAGAGAACAAACCTTGGGTTAAGTCAACTTTCACTGATCATTGACTCAAGCATACACAATTAATACTTTGAATATTCATCGTTAGAATTAATTCACCAATTAGAATTATTCAGTGTCTTTCCTTAATTTTAGTTAGATAGAAACAAGCGATCTAAATAACCCTATCTACTAAACAACTTCAGACAAGCGCTAAAAGTTTAATCTAGTAAAAGCTTTAAGAATCAGAAAAATCGATGAAGCTAAACAACACAAGCACAAGAGGTTGCATTTAATTTAGTTGAATATTCTTCCTAAGATATAATAATCTCGTGATCTGCAGTTAATTATTAATCTTAGTTGCTTCGCAAATTAGAGTGACCAAACAATTACGGATTCGATAGCTAATTTAGCAGTAGATTTCAATGAATAATAAAATAGTGTGCACCCTAGAAATTAAACAAATCATTCATATAATTCAAGCGCAGAAGAATAATCAATAATCACAATATTAAATGAATAAATAAAATCAATTAGATCTCACAGTATAATATTTTAAGACTTCCGTCCCTTTAATCCAAGAATAAGAGTTTAGCCACTCATGGCTATTGAAAACTCCAAAGAATTATAGAGAGAAGTGTATTTTTTATGAATGGATATAATATATCAAGCTATGAGATCCCTATTTATAACTATTTTAAACCTAGCCTTTTTTTATGCCCTAGCTATGCCCTCCTTATTGCTCCAGACTTCAATTCACTAAAGGAAAAGTCTGTTGCCGTCCGCCTCCCCGCTGGGGCGGGAGGTTCCTTGTTTAATGCCCCGGTGGGGCGGAATTTGTTACTGTCCGAACCTGCTTGAAGCGTGAGCTGCATTACTTCGTGAGCTCCTCCCATTCAATTCCCAAACCGTGAGCTGCTTGTCCCTTGCATGTGCGTGGCCCATGTGCTGAGTTGGACCATGGAAGTCGAAAGGAATAGAAGTAAGCTGCTGATTTCATTTGCAAGATTATTTCGTGGGCCCAATATATTAGCATACCTTTAATTGCTTTGCTTCATGTGGGCTAACAATCCTTTTCAACCGTGGGCCACATGTAATGTTCAATTGCTTGCCAGCTGCTTCCTTAACTAACGTGAGCTGCTCCACAATTATACTTGCAAGTTGCTACAATCCTTAAGCTTCAATTGAAACAATCAAACCGTGGCCCATGAATTAAATCCCACATGCAGTTACCGAATTGGGTTTCTAAAAGCCCACAAATTTATTCCTTTTTGCATCCATTTTGCTTCCTTGGCTCAATTATACCAAAAATATAAATATAAGATAAATGAATATACTTAGGTACAAAAGAGATATAAAAGATTAAGTATTAAGGAAATAAAGTATAACATATTTCATTCTCATCACCATCTAATTAGAGCTTGTTATTGATGAAAAAGTTTAAAACCATCGTGTATAAACTAGTTGATATATGCTTGGTTAGGAAAATTTAGATGTGGTTAAGTTGTGAAAATGTTCCCTTTGGAACGGATTACGAATAGCCAATAACGAAGTTATGGATTTTTTTTTGTAAAAGACGTTAACCGGTGTAATCGTAGTTTAATATAATTTCTGGATGGATATAGAACTTAAGCTAATGAACCTGAATAGTTAGGGTTTTATAAGAACATGAAAAAGCGTAGAAAATATGAGTCGTGGACTCAAGAACGAACTCATTCTGAGTTCGGATGAGTAAGTTGCGGACGAACGAATGAAAAACTTTAAGAACGTAAAATGAACGAGCAATGAATTTTGAGCCAACTGAAAGGCTTGTTAACTGATTCAGAAAATAATTATGTTCGAGGGGATTTGTAGTATGTAATGAAAGGAAGAAAATGGCTTTGGAACGGATTCGTTCCAAGTTATAACAAAAAAGTTACGAATTAGCAATGTAGGCGATTCGTATATGGATGAACACTTAGAAAAATTAGAAACAAGTTTCAATGTAACAGTACCAGCGCCGCAGTGCCGATATGAATTTGGAATGAGGCGCCGCAACTGTGACGTCCCCAAATTCAGATACTTATATCTCGAATTCGGTGCTTCACGATCTAACTCAAATAACATATTAAAATGTCAAACAACTAAATAATAGAATAATTTACATTGATATAACATAAATATTCTCGTCCCAAGTCTCGCAACCATTACTAAACAAAACATTACTTAGACCATGACATATCTTAATACATAATATTAATTAAGTCTTATTACAACATTATAATAGACTTCTAAATTAAAAGAACAAAGCTACTCCATAGCATTGCCCTTATCCTTGCATGAAGTACCGCCCTGCTCGGTCTTAACTGAAATGTTCAAGGAAAGCAATAATAAACAACAAATTTTCCCAACAAGTAATATAACAATAAATATGAACATATATATATATATAAAGATCGTAATCTCGAAGGGTATAATGATAAATGATAGCTCAAGAATTTAAGTAGGAATGTTAAAAGCAAAGTACATATCAATTGTTCCAAATATGTCCTTTCAATTGAATAAATAGTCACTATGGATCGAAAGGTTGTTAAGAGAATTCAAAGGTTTCAATACTTTCAAGTTAAAGAATTTTCTACACTGAGCAGTCGCTATGGACCAAGAACTTTCACTACAATTAACAGTATTTTACTGATAACTCAAATAAAACAAGTACAATAGGTGATCAGCCCACACTACCCTATGTTATGCATAACACTCAAACATGTTGTTCACGAGTGTGTTGGTTTCCCAACATATAATGATTTTCCCCATTTTGAGGGTTGTTCATCTCAGTAGATTATAATAGTCCGTGTAACGCCCGAGAAAATTGAATTATTATGTGAATTAAATTTTATTTGATTATTTGAATTAAATGAAATTATATGTTTATTAAAGTGAGTAAGTTGTTTAAAGGTCGTTCTATGACCTAGAATGTGCGAATGTGGTTAGAATTCTGGATGTATGCTAGAATTAAATGATTTGAATTTCCAAGACGAAAATAAAAGTTTTTTGAGAAATTTCCGTACAAACACTATTCATCCATTTCTGCTCGGGAATTATTTTTGAAATTTCGAGAAACGCGTAATGATAGAATTCTAAGACGTGATGGAATATCCAATAATATTTCAGTTATGGCAAATGAAGTTTTCGCCTGGGGACTTAAAACCCTAATGGTTAGGAAAAGTGAATTTTAAGAAAGAAAAGCTTAAGTGTAATAAAAATGATTATTATACGTGAGGAACACGAGTATAATACTAGTTATTATACGAGTATAATACGAAGATTAATACGACGTATAATACAAATATCATATGACGTATATACGAAGAGAATACGAGAATTATACGATGAGAATACGAATAAGTCTTAATGGACTTAGATAATTTTCAAGCACAATTGGACCAATGAATGAGGTCCAATGATGAATTATATCAAGCCCAATGATAAGTTAAATCAAGCCCAATGTTAGGTCCGATATGAATTAATTCTAAGCCCAAACCAAGAACCGAACCCGTGGATCGAACCGATGGGTAAAACCTATAGGGAAACCTATGTGGCCCCCCCCCCCCCAAGGGGGCACATGGTAGCACATGGATGGCCACATGGCCATGGCTTGTGGGAGAAGATTGGTTAAGGAGGTGTGAATAGTAAGGAGGTTGGGCTTAATGACCATTTTGCCCTAACTTTTATTTTCTTATAAAAGCAAGCTTAGTGGTTCATTTATTTGTTTACAAACTTGAACACACTTATATTGAGAGAGAAGAGAGAGCATTAACAAGGAATCGAAGGAAGGAAAAGCTAACCAAACAAGCTTTAAGCAAGAACGCGTAGAATGCGAAGGTAAAAACACGTAAACTCAAACTCTTAATTCCTTTCGATTAAGTTTTTATAGTAAAGCATGAATTGGTGGAGCATGTCTCTTTCAGAAGAATAAGGATGGCTAGTAGTGAATAAAAACGTTAATAAGCCATGTATAAGTGAGAATCATAATTGATTAATTAAGCATTAATCAAAGAAAACACATAAAACTTAGAGCTTGTTGTTGATGGACAAATTGAAAACCATCGCGTATAAGTTAGGTGCAAATTATTGGTTAGGACCTTAGATGATTAACCAATGTATTGATTCTATTTGGTTTGGTATGAAAATCTTGTGTAACGAAGTTATGGCGAAATTTACTGGAAAAGACGTTAATTGTCGAAATCGTAGTTCACTAAGATTTTCGGAACAATAGTCAAAATTTGTTGTTTAACTTAGAAACCTACGTTTTCGATGGCGTATCGAAGAACAATGTATTTAAGAGTTGTGGACTCAAGAATGGTCGAATTCAAACTTAAAACGAAGAAACGAGCGAAGAACGCTCGCAAACGTTTAACGAATGCGTAATAAAAATTTAAACAGTGAATTTATCGTTAACGAATTCAGAAACTTATTCTGTCCAGATAGAATCGAAGTATGTAAGATATATGAGTTAATGGCTTTTGAATGAGCAAATTCTGAGTTATAACGATCGCGTTACAAGCTCGAGAAGAAATAGAGTTGAAAAACTTAAAAAAATTTCAAGGGCTCAGGGCAGGCGTCGCAGCGCTACCCAAGCCTAAGAAATTGGCATCGCAGCGCCTACCCGGGGACTCAGCCCCTGCAAGCCGGCGTCGCAGCGCGACAATTAACACTAAGAGTGGCGCCGCAGTGCCCTTAACTAAATTTTTTTCGAAGTGAGCTTTTTGTTAATCATCCTTTTCACGTGGTAATTATGAGGCAAGTATATACTTATCAACGTCGGAAAAAAAATTTGGTGATCCCCATTTCCCTATGTGTTTCTACCTTTATTTGTTTACCATTTGTTTGATCTGAAGGGTGAATTTTTAGGAAAAGGCCGACATATAATATCGATAATTTGAAAAGTTTGATTTTCTAGAGTCGCCAGTTGGTATGTCTTAAATGGTTGTACCAACTCAGCCGAGTTTTATTTGAAAAGTTTTGCAAGTAGGCCCAATTACTGGACTCTGTTTAATATGGCTTTGGAAATCGAGATTCATATAGTGCGTGGGATTGATTAAGCGGAAGGAAGGTGTTAGGCACCCCCCGACTTTTGTGAAACACGGTTACCACGTCTTTTCAATTTTCTTATTGAAATTCAGATAAGGCACACTTAGAAGGGTGGGAGGTGAACAAGTGTGGGAACAAACTATGACCAATTTTTATTTTAAATCAAACCACATAATTCAACCTACTATATTAATGAATTCAACTTGCTGGATAAATATAGTCTACTGGATATCTTGCTGGATTTATATCTTAATAAAAATACTAAGTGATAATAAATTTTCTTAAGATAATGAAAATATCCAAATTTTAATTATCAACACAATTAAATAACTTTTGTGGGCAAATAGTAAGATGAACACCATGATTTTTAACGTGGTTCAGCTATTACCCTCTATAATATTAGCCTAGTCCACGTCCAATACCAACTAGTATTGGAGACTCACTTTATTTCTTTAAATCGACTTCTTTAACAAAATAGATTCTTTTAAAAACTTGAATTACAAAATTCACTTGATCACTTTTGCTCCTTGTGCACCAATGCACTCCTTAAGCACCTATGCTTCCTTGAACCTGTTTGTAAACAAATCTTAATCCACCCGGATTAAATACATTTAGACAATACTTAGTCTAAAAATAAAGATTACAAATATAGATGTCTAATGATCAAAGCAAATAAACAATTTAACAACGCAAGGCTCAACTAATGAATGCAATGATCAAAGATTAAAGAGATGTCACCAATTTAGAGCTCACGAAAATTCGCTGAATATAATCTGAATATTAATTGCAGCAACCAAGTAATTGCTCCAAACTAATTTTATAGCTTTTCAATATATAACAGTGCAATAGTAATTCGTGTGTAAAACTAATAAACCCAATAGAATTTATAGCCATAAAAAATATTACCGTTGCTAAATAAATTCCGTTCTCACAGTATATTTCTTAGGCACTCAAGTTTTATTTCTGTTACAAAGCATATCTCCCAATCTTAGAAAGATATCCGTTAGAAAATAATTCGGAGCAAATTGCTCTGATATATATCTGTTAATCTTTCTAAGCAATAAGAGTTCCATTAATAATTCACTTTTCAGAGTCCCACTAACTTAACACTCAAAAGTGATATACATTAAAATCTAATAACTTTCCAAAACAACAAACTCGGCATATATCATGATTATCCACTAAAGTAATTTAAAAGTAATCATGACTCTTTATAAAACTACCGTCACAAGCTATCAAAACAATTTCCAAGATATTTGCATATAGGAGATAAGCACGACACTAAACATCTGATGCCCTTTGAAAACTTCTTACACGTGCATCAAGCTAACTATTGAATTAGCATATGAATCTTTCAAGATTTTAGCATACACAGCAATACCCATAAATTTGCTAACCAATTCATCTTGCAAATCACAGATCAGTCAACATTTCACTTCATTTTAAGCATGCATAAAATTCTTATTATGTTAAATGCACATAAAATGACCTAGAGCCTTGATTTGAAAAATTAAATATTTGCAACGAACTTACATTAAATCTAAGGACACAAATGTCTTCAACTTCTTTGAACAAATCACCAAGGATTCTTTTATCAAGTTCCTGAAATTTCACAATAAACGATTTAGTACAAAAAATCAAGTCATCATCAAAACATTAAGGTTAAAATCTGAACAAGTCAACATTCTCCCCCTTTTTGATGATGACAACACCAAAAATTATAGCTCCCCCTAAATCCATGCGTATATCTAAAAACATTATTTAAGGACATTAATAAAATCAAATTACCCAAAAACATAGACATTAATAAAAAAACATTCAATAGTAAATTATCCAAAGATTTAATCAAAAAGTCTAGTGCAGGAATGATAAAACATAGTCTTAAAACCAACGAACGAATAAAAACATAGTCTTAAGAAAAACATAGTCTTAGAGCAATAACAACTAGCAACCCAACCAGCAACCTCAACCAGCAACCTATGTCTCCCCCTTTGTCATCAGGCAAAAAGAGTAGAAAATCAATCAATATCTTAAACATGTACCATGTTTGGAGGACGTTGAGTAAAATATGCATGATGAAGAATGCGATGAAGTTTTTCTTCAAAGGATAAACTATCAGCAAAGCGAGGGGGACGAGGAATAAACGTAGCATTGTGTAGAGGAAGATCCATAAAATCACCAACATATTCAGCCATCCAATTGCAACGAGGCCATTCAGGAATTGTTGAATACATATTTTGAAAATGCAACTTCTGTCCAACATCATTCAGTCTGGTAGCCATAAAATCATCAAACTCCCCAATCTGATAACTGACAAACTTCATTTCTTGACTCAATTGGCATGAATTCCTATTGATCTTGCATTGTAGGGCTTCAACCATACCCACAGTTTGTAACTCAAAGCCATCCTGTAAATCAATGAACTCATCTTCCATCCGAGTAAAACACTGTTGTAAATCATTAGCCCTCATGGGCAGCTTGCCTTTTTCCAAGACATTAAGTCTGTGCTTAATGTCAACAATATCAATCTGCATAGCTTCTTGATTCTGAAGAATGTTAGTCAGTATACTCAAGATTTCAGGAGAAGAGTCAGTGGTGTTTGGCAGAGTAGAAGAAGAGGCATGAGTAGGTGATATGGGTAGAGGATCTGGAACAATACGAATAAACTCACCATTAACAAGAGAAATATGAGATTTGTTTCAAATTGGCAGAATCCACAAATTCATTGTTAGACACAATAATTTCATCATCAAGAGAAATTTTAAAATGCTGGAAAATCTTGGTTAGAAAACCACTATATGGAAGGCATTTTTTGGTTTAACGAATACAAGTTAACATATGAGATAACATCATGAGTGAGAAATTAAAAGAAACACCTTTGAGAATCATGGCCACAACCACCAAATCTTGATACGTAAAATCTGTACCACCACCAATGCGGGGAAACAGATTATAACGAACCAATTTGTGTAGAACACAAGCAGTAGGACTGACATCAACAGTTTTTGGAGTAAAAAGAGAAGTTAAAGTATGGTTGTTCATGACAATTTGAAGTTGTTCTAGAGGTGGAAAAGGAATGTTTGCAACACCTTTTAATGTGAATGGACATGGTCCAGCAAAAGGAATGTTAAGGAAACTTCCAAAATCAACAATAGTAAAGAACAAAGATTTTTCCCTTAACAAAAGATGTATAACAATCACTATGACACTCAAGATTGGTATAAAACTGTTGAACTAACCGTGGGTAAGACTTTGTGGGAGGAAAAAGCATAGAAGATATTCCACTTGATTTAAAAAGTTTTTCCAGAGAAGAGTTTTTGAAATAGAACAGATCCATAATTTTCTCATAAACAAATTATTTCGTAGCAATAGAAGTTTTAAAGCATGCTTCGAAACTATGTCCTTTAAAGAAATTTTCTGGCAAATCAGAAAGAGAGGAAACAGAGTTTACCAGAACTGAAGGAGACTCTGGCTGAGAAAGAGAAGGATGGTCTACGTTCTCTGACTGCTTCGTCTTCCCACGATGAGATGATTTTGAAAGCTTCAAAAATGAGAAACTTGAATCCGACCCATCCGAGAGTGTTGTGTCATCGGACGACACATGCACAGATGATTGCTTCTGTTGTCGTTTGGATTTTTTTTTTTGTGTACGAATGGTATATGGAGATCGAGTCGTTTGACCATCATCGTTCAATTTGCCGATAGATCGTTTGCTTTCTCGGGTTTTCATCGTTTCAGAGATTTGGGAGGAATAACACAATGAGAGAAAGAGGGTTAAAAAACTGATTTGATTTGGTAAAGTATGAGAGATAAATATAAGAAAACGTGCTGAGACTTGAGAGTTTGAAATGAGCGGATGTCTTGAGAAGATAAAACTCTTCAACTACTCGTTTTCAAATCACAAATATAAATATAACTTTCAGCATATCTAGAAGACTGTTGACAATTTTGATGAGAGAATACCGTGAATCGTGCCAAATCTTTTAAGATAAAATTACGTGCTTTCTTTTTGAATAATACGTTTCCCAGTAGCTGACAGCCATCGATATTAAGTGAAGAACATCATTAGATTCATGAACAGATAACATGCAGATAATATTTAAAATATGCTGTATGTTCAGGATTTAGTATAGAATATTTAAGTACGTGAGCACAAATTATACCATGCACAAATTATACCATGCACATTCCAAGTTCCCTCTTTAAAATACAAAATCTTTCTTCACTTAAGGGTTTGGTAAAAATATCAGCTAACTAATTTTCGGTAGGAATAAAAATTAATTTAATTACTCCTTTTGAAACATTATCCCTTAAAAAATGATGCCTTACCTCTATATGTTTTGTAATGTGAATGCAAAACAAGGATTTTTTGATATGTCAATAGTGCTAGAATTATCACAATAAATAGGCACACTATCACATAAAATATCAAAATCACATAGAGTTTGTCTCATCCATAATATTTGAGAGCAACAACTCCCTGCAGCTAGATATTCACCCTCAGTGGTTGATAAAGCAACTGAAGTTTGCTTTTTACTATGCCAAGTCACAAGACTTTGTCCCAAAAATGTGCAAGCACCACTGATACTTTTTTTTTATTATCAATTTGACATCCTGCATAGTCAGCATCTGAGTAGCCTATTAGTTCAAAGTGATTGCAAATTGGATAAAACAACCCCAAATTAATAGTACAACTTAAATACTTAAAAATTCTTTTATTAGCTTGTAAGTGGGATTCCTTAGGTTTTGCTTGAAACCGAGCACAAAGACATACACTATACATTATATCAGGTCTAGATGCAGTTAAATATAATAAACAACCAATAATACCTCGGTATTTGGTCAATTCTACATCTATACCTTTTCATCAAAATAAGCTTTATTGATGTACTCATGGGTGTAGCCTTTGAATTGGATCCTTCAAAACCAAATCTTTTGAGTAGCTCTTTTGTGTATTTGGTTTGATGGATATAGATTCCCTCCTTTGTTTGCTTGATTTGGAGTCCTAAAAAATAATTCAGTTCTCCCATCAAAGCTCATATCGAACTCCTTATGCATACACTTTGAAAGCGACTCACAAAGAAAATCATTAGTAGCACCAAATATTATATCATCTACATATATTTGAATGATAATAATATCCTTATTTGCAAGCTTAATAAATAATGTAGAATCAATTTTACCTCTAGTAAAACCATTTGAAAGAAGATACTTACTCAACCTCTCGTACCAAGCCCTTGGAGCTTGTTTGAGACCATAGAGAGCTTTCTTTAGCTTATAAACAAGATTTGGATACTTCACATGTTCAAATCTGGGAGGTTGCTTTACATATACCTCTTTATTGATGTATCCGTTGATGAAGGTTCTTTTCACGTCCATTTGATAAAGCTTGAATTTCTTGTAACAAGGAAATGCTAACAAGATTTAGATAAACTCTAGCCTTGCAACTGGGGCATAAGTTTCCTCGTAGTCGATCCCTTCTTGTTGATTGTATCCTTGAGCTACTAACCTAGCTTTGTTGCGAGTGATTGTCGCATGCTCATCAAGCTTATTCTTAAATACCCATTTTGTTCTAATAATGGAGATATCTTCAGGAGGAGGCATAAGTTCCCAGACTTGGCATCGTTTACACTGTTGAAGTTCCTATTGCATTGCCATTGGCCAACTTTCATCAAGGATAACTTCCTTAGCATTCTTTGGCTCGACTTGTGATAAGAATGCAGAGAAATCACATTGATTTTGTAAGCCTCTCCGTGTGGTGGTTCCTTTGTTTATATCTCCAATGATATTTTTTGGTGGATGATTCTTGAGATATCTTACAGTCTTTGGCATTTGGACATTATGTATTATCTCTTCTTGTTGGGGGAAATCTTCATCAAGCTCTTGTGTTGTTTCTTGTTCCACTTCATGCGAGTTGTCCAATTTAGTTTGCTGAATTCGTTCATTCAGTTTGCTGAATATATCTTTTCGGTTTGTTGGATTCGCTGAAATCTCCAAATTTCCTGCAGCCTCATCTCTTTCTTTTGGAAAATCATTGTTAGTCTCATTAAATGTAATATGAACTGATTCTTCAACACAAATTGTTAAAATTAAATACACGATATACCTTGCTATTTTTTGAATAACCAATGAAAATACCTTTATAAGATTTAGCATCAAATTTTCCCAAGTTATCACTAGTATTTAGAATAAAACATTTAGACCCAAAAACTTTGAAATAACTTATGTTAGGAATCTTATTATTTATGAGCTCATAAGGAGTTTTCAAAATAATTGGACGAATAAGTACTCTGTTCAAAACATACCAAGATGTGTTTACAGCTTCGGCCCAAAACTTCTTAAGAAGTTTACTTTCTTGTAGCAAAGTTCTAGCCGTTTCTTGTAACGTTCTATTCTTTCTTTCCACTACTCTATTTTGTTGAGGAGTTCTTGGGGCTGAAAATTCATGGCTAATTCCTTTTTGATCACAAAATATTATAAAATATTTTTGAAATTCAGTGCCATGATCACTTCTTATCTTTATAAGTTTGAGACTATATTTAGTTTCCAAATTTCTTATCAACTTTTCAAATTTTTAAATGCTTCATCTTTAGTTCTTAAAAATGATACCCATGTATATCTAGAGAAATCATCAACTATTACAAATGCATAAAATTTACCATTAATACTAGCATGTCTTTCTGGTCCAAACAAATCAAAATGAAATAATTGCAAGGGAGAAGAAGTTGATACTATGTTCTAAGCAGGAAATGATGTTCTTACTTGTTTTCTGAGTTGATAAGGGATACATATCCCTTTCTTTTCAAACTTTATCTTTGACAATCCTTTTACAAGACTTTTTGAAGCCAGCTTCTTGATTAGATCCATATGAACATGTCCCATCCTTTTATGCTATATATTAGCTTCATCTTGTACGGAGGCAAGACATAGTTCTTCATCCTGTTGCTCAAAATTAATAATATATATTGCCTTCTCTTTGTGCAACTAGAGTAGTTTTGTTAGTACCATGAAATATTGTGCATTTATCTTTCTCAAAATTAACTTGATGACCATTATCCATTAATTGACTAATACTAATTAGATTAAACTTAAGACCGTTAACAAGGTGAACATTATTGATATTAACCTTACCATTACCGATTTTACCTTTTCCAATTATTTTGCAGGTTCGATTGTCTCCAAATGTGACCGTTCCATTATTCTTCTTGAGATTTAGCTCCATGAATTTTAATTTGTCACCGGTTATGTGACGAGAACATCCGCTATCAAGAATCCATTTTTTGAGATGGAACTCTTGCCTTCAAACACACCTGTTAAGAAAGAATAATTCATCCTTTTGGTACCCACATCTTTTTGGGTCCACTTGTGTTAGTTGCAACTAAATCACCTTTTCTAATCCACATCTTTTTAACCTTGTTTAGTTTCTTGAAGCATTTTATATCTAAATGACCTTTAATACCACAATGCTTACATGTTGTGAAAGGAGAACAAAAATTTAATTTAAAGTTTGATTTTGATTTTAGCATTTTTACATCTCTCTTTTTGTAAGTCGGAGTATAGCCAATTCCTTGTTTTTCAAAACTAGGTCTTTGTTTTCCTAACATGACAACCAAATTTTCTTCTCCTTGAACAAATTTAGCAAGTGTTAATTTTAATGACTTTATTTCCTTTTGTAATTTATTAGTTGGAATAGTTTTACAGTGAGACTCATCACTAAATGCATCAATACATACATCTCTCATTTTTAATTCATTAGTCAAATTTTCAACTTCTTTACTTAGATAGTTTACTTTATTAAAAAGTATTTTGTTATAATTATCTAAATAATCATTCTTTGCAATCAAAATCTTTTCCTCTTTACATGATGACTCTTTTTCAATTTCTTTCTTTTCATCTATCAAAGATCCACTTCACTCATTAATGTATTAACTAAATCTTTTAAACATGCATTCTTTTCTTTTAATTTTTCATTTTCTTGTTTCAAAGAATTAAACTCATAAATAGATACCTTGTTTGATTCACCTTCTATTCCCATGAAGCATACTTGAGCTATTTCATCCTTGGCATCGACCTCAACTTCGGACTCCTCATCATCACTCCAAGTGACAAGGGCTTTGTTTCTTTTATTATCTTTGAAGCTCGTTTTTCCTTTGTTCTTTAGTTGAAAGTAGTCCTTCTTGAAGTGCCCCAGACGTCTGCATTCAAAACATCTCTCCTCGGTTTGCTTTCCTTTAAATTTGTTTGAGTTGAAAGTATTTTTTCTTTTGTTATTCCTTTGTAGTAGTCCTTTGAGTCTTCTTGACATCATGGCTATCTCTTCATCCGAGTCATCATCAAGCTCTTCTTCATTTCCTGCATTAAGAGCTAAAACTTTTCTTCGAGGAGTTTCCTCCTCATCATCATATCTCTTTAATTGATATTTATATTCCTCAAGTTCACCGAAAAGAGTTAAAGTATCCATAGTAGAAATAGTAGCAGAATCTTGAAGAGTAGTAATTTTAGAAGCAAACCTCTTGGGCATAGCCCAAGGTAACTTACGGTTAATCTCACTTTGTGGAATGGATTTGTCAAGTAGCTTTAGAGAATTTAGGAGAACTAGAAATCTTGCTTGAGCTATCTTTTTGGTTTTATCATTCTCAAGTTTGAACATTTCATAGTCGTGCATGAGCATGCTTAGTTTAACTTCTCGTACCTTGGATGTACCTTCATAGCTCACTACTAGAGTGTCCCAAATTTCCTTAGCTGTGTTGCATGGGGAAACTTTGTCGATCTCAGATTGTACCATGCCGCTAAGTAATGTGTTCATAGCCCTTGAATCATAGGAAACCATGAAAGTTTCAGTTGAGTCCATTTTAAGCAAAGTCTTTGGAGTACCGTCATCTTTCCTTGGAATAACCGATCCATTCTCCACGACCCACCATTCCCAAGGATCTCTTTTAAGGTAGATCCTCATTCGGAATTTCCAGAAGTTGTAATTTTTTGTTCCATGCAGTAGAGGAGGTCTATTGGTTGATTGACCTTTTTGATTGTTGTTCCCGAACTGTGCAATGTTAGAATCTTTCCCTACAATTCACCTTTAAGACCAAGATAAGTAGAGCCAAGCTCTGATACCAAATGAAATTCAAATAAGGCACACTTAGAAGGGGGGTTAAATAAGTGTGGGAACAAACTATGACCAATTTTTATTTTAAATCAAACCACAGAATTCAGCCTACTATATTAATGAATTCAGTTTGCTGGATAAATAAAGTCTACTGCATAGCTTGCTGGATTTATATCTTTATAAAAATACTAAATGATAATAAATTTTCTTAAGATAACGAAAATATCCAAATTTTAATTATCAACACAATTAAATAACTTTTGTGGGCAAATACGGTAAAGCAAATAGTAAGATGAACACCAAGATTTTTAACGTGGTTCAGTTATTACCCTCTATAATAATAGCCTAGTCCACGTACAATACCAACTAATATTGGAGACTCACTTTATTTCTTTAAATTGATTCCTTTTACAAAACAGATTCTTTTAAAAACATGAATTACAAAATTCACTTGAGCACATTTGCTCCTTGTGCACCAATGCACTCCTTAAGCACTTATGCTTCCTTGAACCTGTTTGTAAACAAATCTTAATCCACCCGGATTAAATACCTTTAGACAATATGTGACGCCCCTAGAATTGGTCCAATCAACCCAACCCATTCTGAGTCGCCAAATGCATGGTACAGAATCCAAATACAATCTTTCATATCAAACGGTCGTGCAAAATACGACCACACAACTGTGAGTGTCAATACAGACATGTAGAAAATATAAACATTCAAACTAAGTCCTCATTACATTTATTATCACACTATTTTTAAAAAAAAATAGTGAGAACTTCTACAGCTCTAACTCGGACCATCACTCTATTTTCCGACTAGTACCCGCGATATTCTCATTTCCTGAAGAGAACAATGGAAGAAAAGGGTGAGCTCAACTAGCCCAGTAATGAATATTATGACTAAGATAATAAAAAATAAATTATCGTTAGCCTTCAATAAATCAGATAAAATATTATAGACAACAAGTTTTAGATCAATATTCGCAGCGAAAATAACAACTTATTAGAAGAGTTAAGTAGAGAATGATGTCTACTATCTTCTTTGATTTCAAAGTCCATCATCAATATTTTAACCCTGTAACATCAATCAATATACATCTCGAATCAAATATTCATCTTTTGCACTACGGGCCAAAGATATTCATTTGTATCACCAGTTGGTCATGTTCATCTCAACACCTGTCCATCTTTGCACTACGAGCCAAAGATATTCATCAGGTAATCATTCATCTTTGCACTACAGGCCAAAGATATTCATCAAGTAATCATTCATCTTTACACTACTAGCCAAAGATATTCAGTTATATCACCATTTAGGACTGAGGATGATGAAAAACAATACGAATAACGAATCCAGTGAGATAAAGGACAAATATTAAAGAATTTATCCAGAGTTCAAGAATGAAGATCAAAACCTGGATCCATCAAAGATGATTTGAAAAGAAATTTTTTTTATCGTGAATAGTACCCTGTGAATAGTAACTCATAAATAGTAACTTGACATGAAAAGATAAAAATTTCACAAGAAAGTTCAGACCAATATTCCAGTGAAATAATATTAGATGAAGCGCAAAACTCAAGGAATTTCTGATCATTTCAGGAATTCAAGAAGCAATACTTACCGTAGTAAGTTTAGAGTTAGGAATCTGAAATGAAACAATATACGAAACTGCAATTGGATTTTCACCCGTTTGGCGGTAGTCCGCTCAGACAGATTATTTCCATAATTTAATAACAACTGAATACGAAGGGTTATTCACCATACATGTGGTAGTCCGCGTAGACAGGTTATTCCCACAGAATAATAAAGAATGGAATAACAACAGGATTTCACCATGCATGCGGTAGTCCGCGTAGACAGGTTATTCTAACAGAATAATAAAGAATGGAATAACAACCTTTACGAGTATTGAAAGAAAATAACTCTCTTCATGAATACGAAAGAAATAATACCCCTTACCTTAAAAATTTGGAGACTGCATTAGTGTAATAGCAGAATACTCTTCTTCTTTCTCTCTTATTCTCTCTATACTTTCTCTCTCTATAGCTTTAGTGAATTGGTGAGAAATATTGAAAAAATGAGCCTCTATTTATAGGCTTGGCAGAGTAAGGGTAAAATAGTATTTTCGCCATAATTTATGACATCATCACTTACATCATCGATCCTATGACATCATTGCTTACCTCATCGCTCCGATAACATCCTTGCTTACCTCATCGCTCCGATGACATCATTGTTTGCATCATAAGAGTTCAAATTCAATTTGCACTCTTCCACCTCGTTTAACTTTTATACCATGTATTTACTATAATAATGTTACCATTCAAATTATAAAAATTATACTATTATATAATCACATCATACTACTATAATATAATATTATAATAATATATTTGAATGAATTATTTTATCGAACAAGATAAAATACCAACTTTTAACAAATGTCACATGTTAAAAATTCATCCGTTTAAATTCACATTGAATAAATATTTTCTTATCATATATATCAAAAATTAATTATTCACAAATAATATTACAGAACTACAATATTGACAATCAGGTCGTTCCCAGGAAAGAGGGGGCCTTCCGATAAGGATTTCTCCTTACTGGCGCGCAATTAATCAACCCCTTTCCTAGACAGAACTTTCTTAGACATTGCCAATAATACTATCTAATAATATTATTCAAATAATATGAATTATTGATTTGATAATTTGAAATAATGTGCAATGACAATTATTGAATCAATAATATAAAATAGCAAAGTAGCACTTATTGATATAAAATATCAACGTAGCAAATATTGAACCAATAAAATATTATGCAATTTTTGAATCAATAATATAAAATATTGAACAGTAATTACTGTAACAATAATTGAGTAAGTGCCTTCCTACGTAAGAATCAATAATTCGAAATACTGTGCAATACCGTGTGCTACTGTGCAACACCACGTATTACTGTATTTTAACCACCGGGTATTTCAACAGTACTAACGGTAACAGTTTTGCCGTTATTTTTATAAAAAGGTTACTTCTGTCGCTTTCTATATCCGACATTCATTCCGTTGTGGGGTCCACCAATGACTGCGCCATCGTACGAATATTCTCAGACAAAAAGAATATTATTTGACCAAACGAATATTTCCCGACACAACGAATATTTTATAACCACTTGCTTACTTTGTAAACTTTGCACATTTCACCCATAACTTATCACATTTATCAAATCAACACTATACTATTTCAAAATAATATATAAAAAAAATTAAATCTTATTCATAAAATTTGGGGTCTTACATAATACTTAGTCTAAAAAAAAAGATTACAAATATAGAGGTCTAATGATCAAAGCAAATAAATAATTTAACAATGCAAGGCTCAACTAATGAATGCAATGATCAAAGATTAAAGAGATATCACCAATTTAGAGCACACGAAAATTCGCTGAAAATAATCTGAATTTTAATTGCAGCAGCCATGTAATTGCTCCAAACTAATTTTATAGCTTTTCAATATATAACAGTGCAATAATAATTCGTGTGTAAAACTAATAAACCCAATAGAATTTATATCCATAAAAAATATTACCGTTGCTAAATAAATTCCGTTCTCACAGTATATTTCTTAGGCACTCAAATTTTATTTCCGTTACTAAGCATATCTCCCAATCTTAGAAAGATATCCGTTAGAAAATAATTTAGAGCAAATTGCTTTGATATATATTTGTTAATCTTTCTAAGCACTAAGAGTCCCAATAATAATTCACTTTTCAAAGTCCCACTAACTTAATATACATTAAAATCTGATAACTTTCCAAAACAACAAACTCGACATATATCATGATTATCCACTAAAGTAATTTAAAAGTAATCATGAATCTTTCTAAAACTGCCGTCATAAGCTATCAAAACAATTTTTGAGATATTTGCATATAGGAGATAAGCACGACACTAAACATCTGATGCCCTTTTAAAACTTCTTACACGTGCATCAAGCTAACTATTGAATTAGCATATGAATCTTTCAAGATTTTAGCATACACAACAATACCCATAAATTTGCTAACCAATTAATCTTGCAAATCACGGATCAGTTAACATTTCATTTCATTTTAAGCATGCATAAAATTCTTATTATGTTAAATGCACATAAAACGACCTAGAGCCTTGAATTGAAAAATCAAATATTTGTAATGACCTTACATTAAATCTTAGGACACAAATGTCTTCAACTTCTTTGAACAAATCACCAAGGATTCTTTTATCAAGTTCCTGAAATTTCATAATAAACGATTTAGTACAAAAAATCAAGTCATCATCAAAACATTAAGATTAAAATATGAACAAGTCAACACCTATTTTATTTGCTCTATGTGTGTGTGTGTGCTTGCAGTAATTAGGCCTAAGTGCTTTATTTGGAAGTAGTGTTGTGCTTCGTTGGACCTATATACAAAGGATTTAATTTAATGAAAAGTCCATTTTAAACAAGATATGAAAGTGATGTTTTGGAAGATGGTTTTCAAACTCTTTCGCTCGTATAGGAATTGAAGCCTTTTAATACTTTCATTTTATTCTGCCTTTGGCTTATTTTGATTTTATTTTTGGGATGAGAAGCATCCTCGACCAAATAATATATACACAAGTGTCGGTCTCCTTATGGGCATGAAAGTCATCGAAGTGACCCGAGCACTACAAACCACGGTTTACTAGGCTGAGACCTTAAATCCAGATAACCGTTTTAAGGTCCCTCTGATTTACATTTATAAAAGGACATGCTAGCTGTATTGACATTGCAAAGTTGTCCATTGTGGGAATCAGATATAGATCCATGTGGTTAATCGTAGATCCCGTGATTCCTAGGCTCACAGAATATTATCAAAAAGACTGCTCAACGGAGATATTGACACGAATGGCAAATTAAAATCTAGACGTCGCAAGACAAATGATTCATCAGTTAAATCCTTGCATGCGCGTAGCCAAAGCTTCCCGTTCCCTCTAGATACGGATCTAGGGTCGCGTAGTCGCTTTAATATTTACAAAACTAGAAAGAAAGCTAGATTTAAATAAATCTTAGCCATTCTAGCTCAACGGTTCCAGTTTGACAGCTTTTGAACTGGTTAACAGTTAGAGATGGCTAGATTCAGAAAAACTTAGACCACAAACTTTACATCAGTACAGAATTATATCAAATGAACAGTTAAAACATATATTTAATCACATTGAATAAATGATATATATATATACTTATATATTTATTAAACCTGAAAAGAGCCACAGATTTCCAATCTAGGCGTGACTGATAAATGTAAATATATATATATATATATATATATATATATATATATATATTGAAGCTGAAAAGGCCACAGATTAGCAATCTAGGCCAAACGAGTTAGTATATATATATATATATATATATATATATATATATACACAGTTATATATATATATATTAAAGTAGAAAAAAGCCACAGATTTATAATCCAGGCATGACTAAATTAAATGTAAATATATATATATATAGTTATATATATATATATATATATATATATTAAAGCCAAAAATGTCACAGATTAACAATCCAAGCTAAATAATACTCATATATATATATATATATATACTTATATATATTATTAAAGCGATAAAAGCCACAGATTTGAAATTCAGGTTGCAAAAGAAATTAAAAATGTTTATATATACTTATATATACATAACTGTAAGCCAAAAAGGCCATGGATTTGAAATCCAGGTGAACCAGAAGCTATTAATATATATATATACGCTCATATATATATATATATAATAAAGTAGTAAAAAGCTTCAGATCAAAAAAAATCTTATGGTGTGTAGCGCTAAAGGCTTTAAATCACTTGGAGGGCTTGAAAACTTCATTTCCACCGGTTAAAATTTGATATGTTAGTATATATACGTATACAAACGTATTGGAAAAGAAAAATTGAAGTTTGGAGCACTATAGGTAGGGTTAAGAGCTGAAATGGACGGAATTTCCTTTCTTTTCTCCTTTCTTTTCTTTCTTTTTTGGCTGGTGGGGGTCTCTATTTATAGAACAAAAATAGCCGCGGGTCTACTCGAGGGTCCCATGGGTCCTATTATCTCAAAGTACGTGCACTCTGACCAACATACTGTCTGCTTCGAAACTTAATAACTTTTAATCCGGGAGTCCGATTGAGGCGTGCTATAACTTTTCGAAAAGCTCTTTTCGAGAGATACACAATGACATGGGATTTGACCTTTTTTGAATCCGTGAAGATGGGTCCATGACCAGATCTTCAAGTCTTCGCAGTCTGTTCGTTTAGCTGTCTTGTGCTGTTTTCACTCGGGATTGATGTTATGGTTCTGTATGACCTTCATGGCATTGATTTGGCTTGATTTGATGTCAAGTTGGTAAAATGACCATTTTTCCCTTACGAGGGTTATCTCCAGGATTGACAGGGTTTTCCACTGTTTCTCTGGGTTGTTTCTGAGGTTTGATCCCAGTCGACTCTGTTCTTCCTGAGGGTTGTCTCTGAGGTTGACTTGATATCCCAAGGTTGTCTCTGGGGATGATTTGATATTTCGGAGTCATCTCTGAAGGTTGGCTTGGTCTTCCGGGGTTATCGACGGGGCTGACTGTATCTCCCGATGTTATCGTCAGGGTTGACTGTATCTCCGGGGGTTGTCGTCCGGGTTGACTTGATCTCCCAATGTTGCCACCGGGGATGAATTTATCTCCTGGTGTTGTCACCGGGGCTAACGATTTCTCCCGGGGTTATCGTCGGGGCTGACTGTATCTCCTAGGGTTGTCGTCGGGGCTTGACTTGATCTCCCAGTGTTGTCGCCGGGGTTTGATTGTATCTCCCGGGGTTGTCGTCGGGGTTTAATTTGATCTCACGGTGTTGTCGTCGGAGTTTGATTGTATCTCTCGGGGTCGTCGCCGGGGTTGACTTTGACCTGGACTTCTAGGGTTGTCTCTAGAAGGTAAAAGACGATTTTGCCCTCTTATATGGTTAGTAACAGGAATGCAAAATTTTGAGTGTCTATAATACTTAATATACATGAAGAGAGAATTCCTAAACAATATGTTTAATGATGATTTTAGGAATTAAACTTTGATTAAAAGTTAATAAACTTGGAACGCAAAATGTCAAAATGTAAACCGTGTATCGTGTTCGAGTCTAACGAGCACCTTAAGGTTGAATGGTATGTAATTGATGTGCGTGGTAAGAAAATGATAAGAAATGAAGATATCTCGAAGGATAGCGACTCAAGTCGCCCAATAACTCCTGCGTCTACACAACAATGCCAGGGACCTCCCCACGTGGAGCCTGAGCAAGAACAGAAGCAACAAAAGGAGCCTCCTCATCGTCAATGTCAAGTTGCTGCTCGTCCTGTGCTGGACGAATCACCGCCTCCACCAGTCTACGAGGCGTCCGAGCCGGACGAGGCTGAGGAACATCAGAAGCTCTCCTCTGTCTGATACCTAAGGACACCCTACTGGAACTGCCGGGCCTATCACGATCCATAGCATACACCAATACTCCAAATCGCCTCAGAAAGGGTGTGGTAAGCCTAAAACCTGTGGCTTATCATTTTCAATCAGTCCAGCATATATCTCTAGGTCCTAAAACATGCATGGGTCGGTCAAAAATACCCAGCAAAGTTAAAACTACATATTTTCAAAACCTAGAAGCTAAAAACCTGCAAAGGTCAGTCAAAAATTCCCAGTAAGTCAAAAATGCATATTTTTCAATGCCTAAGATTTTGGAAAAATTTCACCAGAGTCTCTTTTGTAAAATGGACTGTCCACATGCACGCATGCATGTCTAGGTGGCCATTTAGTAGCACACCTACCCAAAAATAGAAACATATCATATTTATGAAAAAAAATCAAAGGTCAACCTCATATGGTAGCCAAATTACCATGGACATTTTAGTTGAAAATCCAGGCTCACTAGGCGTCAAAAAGAATGACTAAACTGATCAAAAAGTGCAAAATAGTACTGTCTCAGAACTTGAATTTTCTTACATCCAAACGTGCATTACAGTAAGATATGCCTAAATATGTAGTCAGAAAATTTTTAGCAGGTCATATAGGCATACATTTTTCATACATTGCGTCTGAAATTCGCATGCTTTTAACGGTCAAAAATTAAGAAAAAAGGACGTAAAATGTTACCTACACTGTAATAATTGCGTAGGAACTGACGGATCCAGAAAACAGCTATCCAAGCTCAGTAGATCTGAAAAAAAAAGATTGGACTCCGTTTGGAACTCGAAACTGAAACTTGAAAAATGAAAATCCCGCAGCCCATTAAATAGCCCAGGTGGAAGCGGACCCACCTGCAGCTGCCGTACCTCCACCTGCGGCACTCCAGGGTGGGTCCCACTCCCCCGGGCTCAGTTCAGTTAGGTTCTTATGTGCTGCCGAGTCAAATCAGAAGAAAAATCGCTACGCGATTGAGCGGGTTGTCCTGAAAATTTGCGTTCAAGTAGCAGGAATCTGACAAAAAAACTGCATAAAAACTTCGTAAAACTGTCAAACACTGCCACTTTCGGAGCGTCGGGTACAGATCGAAGCCGATTTCAGTCGTTGGCACAACCCCAGCGAAGTTCGGGTACTGACCGAAGTCCAGCTCAGCTGTTGGCACGACCCTAGTGAAGTTCGGGTACTGACCGAAGTCCAGTTCAGCCGTTGGCACAACCCCAGCGAAGTTCGGGTGCAGACCGAAGTCAATTTCAACCGTTGGCACAACCCCAGCGAAGCATCGGGTACTGACCGATGACAGTTTAGCCGTTGGCACAACCCCAGCAAAGTTCGGGTATAGACCAAAGCAGTTTCGACCGTTAGTTCTACCCCAGCGAAGTTTGGGTATAGACCAAAGTCAATTTCAACCGTTGGTTCCATCCCAGTAAAGTTCGGGTACAGACCAAAGTTAATTTCAACCGTTGGTTCTACCCCAACGAAGATCGGGTACAGACCAAAGTTAATTTCAACCGTTGGTTCCATCCCAGCGAAGTTCGGGTACAGACTGTAGTTAATTTTAATCGTTGGTTCCATCCCAGCGAAATTTGGGTGCAGACCGAAGTTAATTTCAATCGTTGGTTCCATCTCAGCGAAGTTCGGGTACAGACTGAAGTCAATTTAAACTGTTGGCATAATCCCAGTGAAGCGTCGAGTACTGACCGATGATAGTTTAGCCGTTGGCACAACCCCAGTGAAGCGTCGGGTACTGGTTGATGACAGTTCAGCCGTTGGCACAACCCCAGTGAAGCATCTGGTACTGACCGATGATAGTTCAGCCGTTGGCACAACCCCAACGAAGCATCGGGTACGAACCGATACAATTTAACCTGTTGCTCAGCCTTATCAAAGCTTCGGGAGTGATCCGGTGACAAAGGCAATTATAGTAATCCATCGCCAATGATGGAATCAGTTATACACATCCTCAAAAGAGAATGATTTAAAAGATTGGATATTCAGCTCCCTACTGCAAGCTGCCAAGTGAAACCTATCATCAGAATAAAACATCGAAAGATCCCAGCAAGGTGACTCGATACTTGAGGGACAACCCTATCAGAGGAGCCTTTCGAAACACACAAACGGCATCAGCCAAGAGAGGAAATCTACCCCCTGATAAGGCTGACAGATGCGGGAAACCATGAGTTTTAAACCATGGTAACATCAACATAATAGCATGCACATCAAAGTTAAACAGGCTACCGTGAATAACGTCATCCCCAACAGAAAATGATAAGAATAGTTTGCGGTAACCTATCAATAACATCAAGGGCTGTCCATGACAACGTTATCCCCAGCAGATAGATGACGTAAGCAGGCAAGAAAATCCCCGTTCCACTCAAAGACACCCAGCCTTCGTAGCAACTTTAGCATTTGTCTTATTTCTAGTGTCTACTAATCTTTATCTTGTCCATTCCACTCCATTGCATGGACATGATAAAGAGGGGCATCTGTAGACACTCAAAATTTTCCTTACCCCAATACGAACACTATGGGAGGACAAAACCGTCAATCAAGCCAATCTCGGTACCGATACCAGACTTCCAATCCAAATCCGGCCACTAATGTCGGTCATTCAATTGAAATCCGACCACCAATGCCGGTAAACCTAAATCCGACAACCAATGGCGGCAAACTCAAATCCAATTACAAATATCGGTACTCTAGTTAAATTCGATCACCAATATCGGTACTCCAGTCAAATTTGGTCACCAATATCGGTACTCCAGTCAAATACGATCCCTAATGTCGGTACTCCAGCTCCAATCTCCAATCAGAGCGTCTATCCAGTTCCGATCTCCAATCGGACAGTCTATCCAGCTCTGATCTCCAATCAGACTGTCAACCGTCAATCCAGCTCTGATCTCTAATCGGACCGTCAATCCAGCTCCGATCTCCAATCGGACAGTTAATCCAACTCTGATCTCCAATCGGACCGTCAATCTAGATCCGATCTCCAATCAGACATTCAATCCAACTCAGATCGTCAATTGAGCCGTTAATCCAGCTCCGATCTCTAATCAGACCTTCTAACCATCTCCGATCTCCAATCGGACCCTTAATCCAGCTTCGATCTCCAATCGAGCCATCTATCTAGCTTGATCTCCAATCGGACCGTTTATCCAGCTCCGATCTCCAATCGAATCGTCTATCCAGCTCTGATCTCTAATCGGACGGTCTATCCAGCTCTGATCTCCAACTGGACCGTCAATCCAAATTCGATCGTCAATCGAACTGTCAATCCAACTCCGATCGTTAATCAAACCGTCTATCCAGCTCTGATCTCCAATCGCACCGTCTATCCAGCTCCGATCTCCAATCGGACAGTCAATCCAACTCCGATCGTCAATTAAACCATCTATCCAGCTTCGATCTCTAATCAGACCATCAATCCAGCTCCGATCTCCAATTGAACTGTTAATCCAGATCCGATCTCCAATCGGACCGTTAATCCAACTCCGATCATCAATCGGACCGTCTATCCAGCTTCGATCTCCAATCTGACCGTCTATCCAGCTTCGATCTCCAATCGGACCATCAATCCTGCTCCGATCTCCAATTGGACCGTTAACCCAGCTCCGATCTCCAATCGGACCGTCTATCCAGTTTTGATATCCAATCGGATAGTTAATCCAGCTCCGATCTCCAATCGGATCGTCAGGTCAACCTTGATTTCATATCAAGCTATCATATCAACCTCGATATCCGATCAGACCATCAGTTCAAACCCCGATCTCAATATCGGGCCTTTAAATCAGCCTCGGCAGCAACCCAAGAGGTACAGATCAGCCCCGATAACAACTCGGGAGATACCGATCAATCCCAATCTCAATATCGGGCCGTCAAGTCAGCCCCGACATCAACCTGAGAGGTACATGTCAACCTTGATATCGACCTAGGATGTATCAAATCATCCGCCGGTCTCAGCTCGGGAAGTACAGATCAGCCCCGGCATCAATCCGGGAAATACAGTTCAGCCCTAGAGATAACCCTAGGAAGCCAGATCCACCAAGGACCACCCCGAGAGGGGAAAAATAGTCATTTTATAAACTCTCAGTCGATTCGATCAAACTTAAGCTGAATTTATGCCATCGAAGTCAAAATGAACCATAACGACGATCCCGAGTGCAAACAGCGCAAGACAACTGAATGGATAAACTGTGGGGAATCGAAGACCTGGTTATGAACCCGTCTTCTTGGACCCATAATTTTTTTTATCCCATGTCATTGCGACACTCTCGGCAAGGGCTTTTTGAAAAGGTATCGCACTCCTCAAACGGACGCTCCGATCTAAAGTTAGAAAGTTTCGACTTCGACTGCACGTTGTCCGGAGTGCACGTACTTCAAAACGACAGAACCCGGCACTGCGGGCCCCACCAGGGGATCCGCATCTCTACCTGCGGTAGCCGCAGGTAGAGCGGAAGCTCCCTGGCCTATAAATAAAGATGTCCCCCTTCATTTTCAAGAATCCCAAAACGCAGCGAAGCTCTGCCAGTTCAGTTTTCCAACTTTTACACCTCTTCCAAACCCAAATATTTTCACTCTAACTCGTAGATATACCCACATACTACCACATCAGAAAATAACTGGTAGATTTGGACGTATAGAGTCTACAATTTGGCAAAAAGACCGTGTAGCAGTCCATTGTAAGTATTTTCAAGATCAGAAAGTGAATATTACTTCTTCGTACTTTTATACACTTTCACGTTAAGTTTCATTTTCTAAAAATCCCCGGAACTTAGTTCCGTGGCCGTTTTCGTCAAAATTTGGTACATTTCTGTACATAAACTAATTTTCTGGCATTTTTACAACTCAGATTGATGATCTGTCAGCTCCAGCAGCTTCAATGCACTAGCACACACGTTCTGGCAACTTCGCCGGACTGAATTATCTTCCCAGTCCGGCCCCTTTTTTGTATATATATAATTGTATATATACTAACATTTCAATTCTGTTAAGCCCGGATGTCAAATCCGAGGTAGTTTACCTCTTTTATATATATTTACGCATATATAAGCGATTTTCACCATCACTGGTTCTCGTACCAGTCTTGGTTGACTTCATTTCTGTCAATATATATATATATATATATATATATATATATATATATTTTAATTCAGTCCGGGCACTAACGTGAAAACCCATCGCCCTTTATACTGCTTTTGCACTCTTCGCCATACTGGGTGCTCTCCCCAGTCACTAGTTGACTACTTTTCTGCAATTTATATTCTAGTCTGGCCTGGACTATTTCGTGGCTTCTATACTATTTTTGCACACTTCACCATTACTGGGTTATCTTCCCAGTCCCTGGTTGACTACTTTTCTGTACATTTACATTCCAGTTCGGCCTGGATCATTTTATGGCCTTTTTACTGCTTTTATATATATTTATGCATATATAAGCAGCCTTCACCATCACTGGTTCTCTTCCTAGTCTTGGTTGACTATGTTTCTGTCAATATATATGTATATATATATATATATATATATATATATATATATATTTTAATTCCAGTCCGGGCACCGGCGTGAAAACCCATCGCCCTTTATAACTTTATATATATATATATATATATATATATATATATATATATATATATATATATATTGCTTTACTCGCTTTCTATTCAACTGCTGCTTTAAATATTCATTTTATATGAATTGGCATTGACATATCTGCAGGCGGACTAGATTTATTTAAATCTCGCCAATTCTAGTTTTCAAATAGTTGAAAACCTCTAGACTGAATCGGAAAGCTAGAATGGCTGAGATTTTCTTAAATCTAGTTTTCTTTCTAGTTTTAGCTTTAAAAGCAACCTCGCGTCCCTTAGATCGCTATCTAGTGAGAACGAGACTCTTTGGCAGTGCGGACCGGGATTTATTGAATGAATCCTCGGTTCTGGCAATTTAGGTATATATATCTGTTTCTGTACGAATTTGAACTGTGCAGATTTTGGCTACTCATATGTGAGCCTAGGAATCATGGGATTCACGATCAAAACGATCGAAATCTGATTCCCACGATGAACAAACTCCGGTTTACAAATGTACCCTGCCAGTTTTTCTGTAAAAATGTACATGTAAACAGACCTTAAAACGGTTATCCGGATTTAAGGTGTCAAGATAATGAAAAAATGTTAATTATTGTGTCAGCGTCCCTCTGATGGTTTTCATACCCATGAGGAGACCGACACTTGTATATTTTGTGGTCAAGGATGCTTCGCAGCCTGATAAATCACCATTCACATGCAGCCTTAAGGCTATAAAAATAAAATTGGAAGTATCAACAGGCTTCAATTCCTATGGCAGCGTAAGGGTTTGATAAACCAGCTTTCAAAACATCATTTTCAAATCAATCAAAAGAAAAGCTTTTCAAGAAAATCAAATTAAATGCTTTTGAAAATTAAATCAAAGACTGATTTTTAAATCAAATCAAACCCTTCGTATATAGGTTCAACGAAGCAAAGCACTACTTTCAATCAATCAAATCAATAGGCCCAATTTTCAAACAGCATTCACTCACGCATTCCAGTTTTAAAGGGAAATATTGAAAAGATGCAGTACCATGTTTACACGGGAGTCGTGGGGTGCCTAACACCTTCCTCACACTTAACCAAGCCCCCAAGCCCCCAAGTTCAAACTTTATTTTCAAAGATCAAGTTTCGACAGTGTCCAGCAATTGGGCCTCTTTCAAACAAAACTCGGTTGAGTTGGTACAACCATTTCAAATCTACCAACTGGCGACTCTGTAAAACGTTCAAATCGTCGACATGATACATGTTGGTCTTTTTCCTAAAAAATCCTTCAAAACCTTTTTCCTAAATAAAAAGAGTGAGGGTAGAGAGAACTTAGGAAAAGAGATTAAAAGATCCTGGTTGTGACCCGACTCGCGGATTTTTTAAACCAACGTCGACAGGTGGCGACTCTGCTGGGGACAATAGAGGGCTTAGGCCGCTTTCAAGTCTTTTCAAATATTTCCCTTTCAAAACTATTGAATGCGTGAAATTTTGCGTCTCCACAGTCAATGAATGAGTGAATGCTGCATCTTTACATTGAATGAATGTGAATGAATGCTTTCCTGCTTTTTAGTGCTTCACACCTATAATTAGTGCTTTGCACCCATGTTATTATATGCACAACGGTGAGGCATGATGTATATGAATGTATATTGTGTGTCCCTCTCACAAGGAGGAAAACCCAGTCGGTGATAAGTATTGTCTTTGGGGACGACTAAGTCTCTAGGGCTCATGAAAATGCACCACCCAGATTTACTCCAGTTGAACGATCGAATTAATTTCTGCTCTAGTAGATTGCGATGATCTGGGAGCCTTCATGCTGAAACAAAAGCCGCGAGAGTAACCTAAGATAAGTTAGCCTCTGATTAACCAAACACAAAGGGAAGCTTCTTCATGCCTTCCTCTTTCAATTCCATGTTAAGTCTCCAATTACCGAGGAGCACCATGTAAATATCATAATGAAAGATTTACTTTCCCTGTCAAAATACCATGCCATCCTATCATCAAAACAACTAACCTCGATTTTACAGGATAAAATCTAAAAAACACACCATACATCCTATCCTTACCTACATCAGGAAATTGGCACGCCTACGTTTTATTGTAGGTAAAAATTGATCCTGTTACTAGGTCTAAATCCAAAGCACCCAGTCCATCCACGGACATGGCTTCTAGTGCTCAACCAGAATCCGCCCTGGTATCCCGGGAAGAGTTCAAAGTACTAAAAAATCAGATAGCCGAGTTAGCCGGTTTCCTACGAGAACAAAGCAAGGCCCTTAAAGGGAAATAATCTCAAGCTCACACAGAACAAGGAGCATCTGGTGGTAGTGCTGGCGGTCAAGAGACTGAAAAGGTCGAAACTCAAATTCTTGGACCACAAAACTAGGACACGACCAACAAAACCCCTGAAATCACCCCCCTCGTCAAAGAACAGGAAGCTGGTGACAATATGAAGAAAGTACAACAAATGGAGGAAGCTCTCCGATCAATCAAAGGGATTGGGGCATTTGGTAGTGTCAATTACTCCGACCTCTGTATATTCTCCGGGGCTCGTTATCCCAAAAAATTTAAAACTCCTGACTTCGAGAAGTATGATGGAACGGGAGATCCTTACACACATTTAAAAGTATTCATTGAGAACTCGGATCCTATGCAGAGGACGAGAAGCTTCGAATGCAGCTATTTCAGAAGAGTCTAATCGGAGAGGCGAGAGCATGGTATGCCCGTCTGGACAACTCCAAAATCCATAGTTGGGAGAACTGGCCCACGCTTTCCTCGGTCAATACAGCTACCAATCTCTGCTAGCTCCAGACAGATACCAAATTACCAAGATCAGGAAGAATAACACTGAATCATTCAGAGAATATGCCCAGCGATGGAGACGGGTTGCAGCACAAATCACCCCAGCTATGACTGAATCTGAAATAGTCATGACCTTCATCGACATCTAAGAAGCGCCTTATTATGAGAGGGTCCTAGCAAGGCATAGGGAAACCATTCTCTGAAATGATCAAACATGGCGAAATGGCCGAATTAGGGCTCAATTCCGGGAAGATAAAAGATCTAACCGCCCTCGAAGCTGTCGCTGAGCATATCCAGTTCAGAAATTATGGGAGTAATCCCCGTAGAGTCCACAAGAAGAAAGACGAAGAAGTCTCCTTAGTGTTACAAGGAAAAAATCCAATGGGTGAGTCAAACAGTATGCCCATCCAAAGGAGGAATTATACCCCTTTTAAAAATCAAGCACAACCTTCAAATCCTCCATTTCAAAAAAATATGGAGGTCAGGAGTCGAAGAACTTTCACCCCTCTAGGGGATTCACTTGAGAACATATTCAAACTTCTGACAGCCCAGAAGAAGATTGTCCAACTCCTTCCACCAACCAACACTAATGGTCAGAATTTCAACTCAAGCAAGAAGTGTGCTTATCACTCTGGATCTCCAGGCCATGACACCCAAGACTGTTGGTCTCTCAAGCATAAAATACAAGACTTGATTGACAACGAAGAGATTGTTGTAACAAAGCCTGATCAACCCCATGTGCAGGACAATCCTCTGCCACAACATAAAGAGGAGAATGTCAACATGATCAGTACCACACATGGAGAAGGATCCAATTACCTCCGTTATGTGGGAGAATCAATTCAATCCGACAACACCAGCCCAGATAGTTGGGAAGTTTTTGAAAGGCAATTCCTGATAGAGAAAGAAATAAATTCTCTCAAGGAATAAATCGAGCAGTTAGCAGAACTGGTCGTTTACCAGCATCAGCTCATTAGGAGTATGGTGAAACAAATCAACCAGTCCATTGTCAATCATCCTCCCACACCGAAGATCACTTCCCTGAGAAATCAATACCAGTCTAATGAGAATGATCTTTGGGCCAACAGGGTGGCTGAAGAAGAGAATCTCCGAGCGGATGGGAAATTCTTGTTTCAGAGGAACTTCACCAACCTAAATCAATCAATGGAAGAAATCCTTCAAATGCTAATCAACGAAGGAATGGTTGTAGACTTGTTACCTCCATTGAACCCTCAAGCCAGAAAATTCAAACCTGACCAAATATGTCAGTACCATTCCAATTCACCCGGCCATGATACTGAGGATTGCTGGGCACTTCGTAACCTGATTCAAGACATGATCAAAAATGGGGACCTGATAAGGGGAAATTAAATCCTCGATCTCCCAGATAGTGACACTCTTTGGATCCCCACTGTATGGAAACAGAACACAGTGGCTGTCATATCCTGCGATAAGGAGTCAATCCTCACACCCTTGGTACTGATAGGGAAAGTGGTTCAAGAAATACAAAATCCTGTGAAGGTGGATGCACCTCAGCCTCTAATATTGCCTTTTAGACCTCAGTATCCAATCATCAGTCTGAAGTGTGTCCCATGGAACTACGAGAGCAATGAAGGCTCCACTTCAAACAACATTACCATTGTGCCAAAGGACAATCCATTATACCTACTTTAGCGGGTAATCAAACTAGTCATCAAAGCAAAAGAGAAGGTGGCTGAAGAGAAAATCAAAGAGTTCCTCAACAAAATGGGACACAATGAAATCAAAATAGTGCAAAGATTGGAGGACGCACCTAAACAAGTGTCCATCCTCGACTTGGTCCTATCCTCAGAAGATCATCGCAACATTCTAGTAAACATACTAAAAGAAGCTCATTTGCCACATACGGTGGACACCGAGAAATTTCATCACGTGATAAAGCACATCTTCAACAGCAATGTGATATCTTTCACTGACGACGATATCCCAGCAGAAGGAACGGGCCACCAAAAGTCCCTGCATATAGCTGTAATGTCCTTCGGATATGTGATCGGAGGTGTGCTCATCGATGGAGGATCATCCCTTAACATTTGTCCATAAGATACTTTAGAAAGGATGAAGATCAATCCGAACCGGATCAAAACCAGTCATATGGTCATCCGAGCCTTCGATGGATCTCGCCGACAGGCTATGGGGGAAATAAAGCTACCTCTAGAGATTGGCCCACACACTTTCTATGTATCTTTCCAAGTGCTCAACATCGCCACCGGATATAACTTATTGCTAGGCAGACCCTGGATCCACATAGTAGGGGCAGTGCCATCCACCCTCCATCAATAACTTAAGTACATTATCAACGGCACCCTCGTCATAGTGAATGCCGAACCAGAATACCCTACCTACCTATATAGGGATATGCCAGTGATCAGCCTGGATGCGGGGATTGAACCTGTCAGTTTTTAAGCTCTAGAGGTGAGCGATACTCAGTATCTACCTATTGGGGAACCATCCCTAAAACCTAAAGTCTCCACCGAAGTAATAACAATGGGGAAAGAAATGGTATCTTCGGGTTTCCACCCTGGAGAAGGGTTGGGAAAGGATAAGCAAGGTATCAAGATGCCAGTCCAAATCCCAAGTCAGACTGGGAGAGCAGGATTGGGATATTCATCCGGGTCAAGCCAGCGGAACCCACATAAACATCCGAAGGCTCATGCCTCCATAATTCTACTGCCAAACCTCACAAATGTTGGATGGGTGAAACCTATGAGGAAAATCTCAACTGCGGTATCAGCCATGTTATTTCCTTTAATCATACTTGTCCATGAAAGAAAAGCCCTCAAGCCTGAGGCAGACAGCGAAAAGGGAAAAGAAAAAATCCTATACGAAGGGCCCGAACCACAACTACTAATCCCATGTCCAAATGATCCAAGCGAAGCGGCATATAGACATATGCCACAGTACACATCAGCAGAATGGCTACTCTGGCCAGATGCCATGCCTCTGCTGAAATAATAAAATCTCCGACATGGCGATCATAGCTGTCAAGCTCACTAAATTAATCGATCAGGAAATCAATTGAGATCACGTGTCCAGATACAATCTCGTCCCTGATCACGCTCTGACGGAGACCGGACATATGGATAAACGGTCTCCTCATATCAATAATAGTCATACGAGCACACTGGCAGATCTAGAGCCAACCCAATAAATCACTCGTACTCCTCGAGAGTCAGCGTCAACTCATGCCGCCCGAAGCAGAACACCTGTCTCTCAGTTATCCAGAAGGGTAAAATGCCATCAACAAATCCAGATGGCACCTAAAAATCTGCAAGGGCCAACGAATGCCCCAGCATATGGTCCACTGTCCCTTTGACTGGGTAGGGTAGGCTCTCATACCACGACCTCAATGATGTGGCCACCTCATACGATGGTGAATGCTCAATACGGCTTACCGCAGACGACGTCATCTGTAGCACCGTACCACAAGACTATCCAGAGGTCAAATCAAGTTGCAGCTGTCTGAATGCATACACATGACATAATATATACATGATGACAAATATAAACATGATGCGATAGATTGAAAAGATCATGAATATCTACAACAAACTATCTACTGCAGGACATCATCTATGTCTGATAATACAAAGCAGAAAGAAAAATATAGGGAAATGGGGCACCACCATCCGACTAATACAGTGGTCTATCAAAATGATGGCACAACTGCCAAATAGCCAAAACAGTGGTTGACCAAAAATATTGCTCTAATAGCTATCAGAGTAAGTCGAAGACATTAGTGTCAAAGCGATCGACCTGCTCCATCTCCTCGGTGGATATAAAACCGCTGTATCAGTCACGTTTGGGCGGTATAAGGGAGGATCTGCCCTTGCACAGCTGCTGCTAAATGGATCGAAAGGGGGACCCGCTCTTGAGCTGGATGGGTAAAAAAAAGATGCCTCTGATGGATCTCGACCAAGATGCCTGATAAAGAAATGGGACTGCTTTAACTCCCTGGTCAGATCTGCTATCTGGATGTAGAGTAGGCTCCCTAAGGCAAGCTATCCTGTCCTTCATCCTGGCACCATGTCTGCCATGAACTGAGTGGCACGAGTCTGAGCTCCAATAGTGCTAGGAATCCACCAACTGCTAAAGGCCTCCTGGCTGTACGGGCCCTCTGATAAAGCGAAGCCATCTATGCCCTCCATAGGGATATCTATCAATGGCACGATCAATAACCAATGATGCCAAGCAGGAGGAGCAATGGGAATGCGAATCTCCCCCGTAACATTCTTAATGGCACGCTCTCCAAGATAGAGCTCCCAGCCTTCCACCGTGAATAAAGGGACTCTGCGGGTCGAAAAAACAAACTCCAGACCTGTAGGGATGCCTCCCTCAAATCCAACCGTCAAAAACTCGGAGGTATACGACATCCAAGTGATCGAACCCGCCGTCAAAAGCTCTAACTGCAAACGGGCATGAGTGAATCCCTCAAGCAACCGGGGCCTCCGTTAAAGTGGAGTGATGCCATCTCCGTCCCTGAGGATAAGTCTCCAGACCTAGGGCAGAAGCGAGCTGTAGGCAAGGAAGGTTCTCAAATACCCAAAGCTGATCATGAAAATATCAAAAGTCCTCAGTGACCAAAACTGACAAAAATGAATGCTGAAATCAAAAAGGTACAAAAAGATGTACTCACCAGCAGAAATGGGTTAAATCCTAACCAAGCCTCCGTCCCCTCCGAAAGCATACGCATGCCACGAAGAAAATAAGCAAAGGTATAGGATCCCCAATCATAGTCACTGAGGCACTCTATATATCGAGTGGTGCTAATTAAGGCGAAGGACACAGTAGACGAGTTGTCCTCCATAAAATAGCCCCTGATGATTGACAAAAATAATCGCCTCAGAATGCGATCTCTAGCCCAATGATCATCAGGCAGGGGCTCCTATAAAGTCCCATCCTGGGCATCTACACTCAAGGGACCAGATCAGGACCGTCCGACCTATAAATGCTGTCGTAGGGACTCCCAGCAGAGACCGGACGACAGTGGGTGTAATATCAGCCATAACAGGTACTGGCTCGCCCTCAAACTCAATGCCGATGATAAATCTCCAATCTCACCTCGCAATCTAGCAGATGAAGGGACTGAGTCTGGTGGAACCATCGCTTAGATAAAGCCCTCATATACCCCTAGGGGCAACGGCGGTGAAGGATCGAGAAAAAGGCCTAAAAGCCCCAACCATCTATGATATCCCTGTAATCCTCATCCAAAGTGTGATACAGGGAATGCACGCTAAACTAGTTCCCTCGAGGCTGCGTAAAGCTGGGAACCTGCATCAAAAACCAACCCATGTCAAAAAAAACCTGAGCCCCGAGAATGGCAAAAAGGAAGAAAAGAATCCAGAGAGAAGAAAACTTCAAGTCACCTCGTTGGCGTGAAGATATCTCAAAGGATGGCAACTCAAGTCTCCCAACAACTCATGCGTCTGCACAACAATGTCAGGGACCTCCGCACGTGGAGCCTGAGCGGGAACAGGAGCAACAAAAAGAACCTCCTCATCGTCAATGTCAAGTGGCTGCTCATTCTGTGCTGGACGAATCACCGCCTCCACCATTCTACAAGGCATCTGAGCCGGACGAGGCTGAGGAACATCAGAAGCCCTCCTCCGTCTGATACCTAAGGCCACCCTGCTGGAACTGCCGGGTCTATCACGATCCATCGCATACACTAATACTACAAATCACCTCAGAAAGGGTGTGGTAAGCCTAAAACTTGTGGCTTATCATTTTCAATCAGTCCAGCATATATCTCTAGGTCCTAAAACATGCATGGGTCGATCAAAAATATCTAGTAAAGTCAAAACTACATGTTTTCAAAACCTAAAAGCTAAAAACTTGCATGGGTCAGTCAAAAATCCCCAGTAGAGTAAAAAATGTATGTTTTTCAATGCCTAAGATTTTGGAAAAATTTCGCCAGAGTCTCCTTTGTAAAATGGACTGTCCACATACACGCAGGCATGTCTAGGTGGCCATTCAGTAGCACACCTACCCAAAAATAGAAACAGTTTATATTTATAAAAAAAAATCAAAATTTAACCTCACATGGTAGCCAAATTACCATGGACATTTTAGTTGAAAATCCAGGCTCACTAGGCGTCAAAAAGGATGACTAAACTGATCAAAAAGTGCAAAATAGTACTGCCTTAGAACCTGAATTTTCTTACATCCAAACGTGCATTACAGTAAGATATGCCTAAATATGTAGTCAAAAAAATTTTAGCAGGTCATATAGGCATACATTTTTCATACATTGCGTCTGAAATGCCCCTGAATGGTTCGTATGCTTTTAATGGTCAAAACTTAAGAAAAAAGGACGTAAAACGTTACCTACGTTGCACTGATTACGTAGGTACTGACGGATTTAGAAAACAGCTATCCAAGCTCTGTAGATCTGAAAAATAAGATTGGAATCCGTTTGGAACTCAAAACTGAAACTTGAAAAATGAAAATCCCTGCAGCCCATTAAATAGCCCAGGTGGAAGCGAGCCCACCTGCAGCTGTCGCACCTCCACTTGCGGCACTCCAGGGTGAGTCCCACTCCCCCAGGCTCAGTTCAGTTCGGGTTCTTATGTGCTGTCGAATCAAATCAGAAGAAAAATCGCTACGTGATTGAGCGGGTTGTCTTGAAAATCAGCGTTCAAGCAGCAGGAATCTGACAGAAAGGGAAACCCCATAGAGGCCCTGGGTATTCATCCCGGATCCATGTCCGGGGATCAGCAAAGCAGACTATAGAAAAACTGTTGGCACAACCCCAGCGAAGCGTCGGGTACTGACCGATGACAATTTAGCCGTTGGCACAACCCCAGCAAAGTTCGGGTACAGACCAAAGCAGTTTCGACTATTAGTTCTACCCCAGCAAAGTTTGGGTATAGACCGAAGTCAATTTCAACCGTTGGTTCCATCCCAGCGAAGTTCGGGTACAGAAAAAAGTTAATTTCAACCGTTGGTTCTACCCCAGCAAAGTTCGGGTACAGACAGAAGATAATTTCAACCGTTGGTTCCATCCCAGCAAAGTTCAGGTATAGACCGAAGTCAATTTTAACCGTTAGTTCCATCCCAGCGAAGTTTGGGTACAAACCGAAGTCAATTTCAATCGTTGGTTCCATCTCAGCGAAGTTCGGGTACAGACCGAAGTTAATTTAAACTGTTGGCACAACCCCAGCGAAGCGTCGGGTACTGACCGATGATAGTTCAGCCGTTGGCACAACCCCAGTGAAGCGTCGGGTACTGACTGATGACAGTTTTGCCATTGGCACAACCCCAGCGAATCGTCGGGTACGAACCGATACAGTTTAACCGGTTTCTCAGCCTTATCAAAGTTTCGGGAGTGATCCGGTGACAAAGGCAATTATAGTAATCCATCGCCAATGATGGAATCTGTTATACACATCCTCAAAAGAGAATGATGTAAAAGATTGGATATTCAGCTCCCTACTGCAAGCTGCCAAGTGAAACCTATCATCCGAATAAAACATCGAAAGATCCCAGCAAGGTGACTCGATACCTGAGGGACAACCCTGTCATAGGAGCCTTTCGAAACATACAAACGGCATCAGCCAAGAGAGGAAATCTGCCCCCTGATAATGCTGACAGATGCTGGAAACCATGAGTTTTAAACCATGGTAACATCAATATAATACCATGCACATCAGAGTTAAACAGGCTACCATGAATAACGTCATCCCCAACAGAAAATGATAAGAATAGTTTGTGGTAACCTATCAATAACATCAAGGGATGTCCATGACAACGTTATCCCCAGCAGATAGATGACGTAAGCAGGCAAGAAAATCCCCGTTCCACTCAAAGACACCCAGCCTTCGTAGCAACTTTAGCATTTGTCTTATTTCTAGTGTCTACTAATCTTTATCTTGTCCACTCCACTCCATTGCATGGACATGATAAAGAGGGGCATCTGTAGACACTCAAAATTTTCCTTACCCTAATACGAACACTATAGGAAGATAAAATCATCAATCAAGCCAATCTTGGTACCGATACCAGTCTTCCAATCCAAATCCGAGCACCAATGCCGGTCATTCAATTAAAATTCGGCCACCAATGCTGGTAAACCTAAATTCGGTTCACTAGGCCTCAAAAGGATGACTAAACCGATCAAAAAGTGCAAAATAGTACTGTCTCAAAACCTGAATTTTCTTACATCCAAATGTGCATTACAGTAAGATTTGCATAAATATGTAGTCAAAATTTTTTTAGCAGGTCATACAGGCATACATTTTTCATACATTGTGTCTGAAATGCCATGAGTGGTTTGTATGCTTTTAACTGTCAAAACTTTCAAAAAAAGAACGTAAAACGTTACCTGCGCTGCGCTGATCACGTAGGAACTGACGAATTCAGAAAATAGCTGTCCAAGCTCCGTAGATCTGAAAAAGAAGATCGGAATCCGTTTGTAATTCAAAACTAAAACTTGAAAAATGAAAATCCCTCAGCCCATTAAATAGCCCAGGTGGAAGCGGGCCCACCTGTGACTGCCGTACCTCCACTTGCGGTACCCCAGGGTGGGTCCCACTCCCCTGGGCTCAGTTCAGTTCAGGTCAAAACGGAGTTCTTATGCGCTGCCGAGTCAAATCGGAAGAAAAATTGCTACACGATTGAGCGGTTTGTCCTAAAAATCTGCGTTCAAGCAGCAGGAATCTGACAGAAAGGGAAAGCCCACAGAGACCCTTGGTTTTCATCCTGGAGCCATGTTCGGGGATCAACAAAGCAAACTGCAAAAAAACTGCATAAAAACTGCATAAAACTGTAAAAAACTTCCACTTTCAGAGCGTCAGGTAGAGACCGAAGCCGATTTCAATCGTTGGCACAACCCCAGTGAAGTTCGGGTACTGATCAAAGTCCAGCTCAGCTGTTGGCACAACCCCAACGAAGTTCGGGTACTGACTGAAGTCCAGTTCAGCTGTTGGCACAACCCCAGTGAAGTTCGGGTGCAGACCGAAGTCAATTTCAACCGTTGGCACAACCCCAGCAAAGCGTCGGGTACTGACCGATAACAGTTTAGCCATTGGCACAACCCCAGCGAAGTTCGGGTAAAGACCAAAGCATTTTCGACCGTTGGTTCTACCCCAGCGAAGTTCGGGTACAGACCGAAGTCAATTTGAACCGTTTGTTCTACCCTAGCTAAGTTTGGGTATAGACCGAAGTTAATTTCAACTGTTGGTTCCATCCCAGCAAAGTTCTGGTACAGACCGAAGTTAATTTCAATCATTGGTTCTACCCCAGCGAAGTTTGGGTACAGACCGAAGTCAATTTCAACCGTTGGTTCCATCCCATCGAAGTTCGGATACAGACCGAAGTCAATTTCAACCATTGGTTCCATCCCAGCGAAGTTCGGGTACAGACTGAAATTAATTTTAACCGTTGGTTCCATCCCAGGGAAGTTTGGGTATAGACCAAAGTCAATTTCAACCGTTGGCACAACCCCAGCGAAGCGTTGATTATTGACTGATGACAGTTTAGCCGTTGGCACAACCCCAGCGAAGCGTCTGGTACTAACCGATTACAGTTCAGCCATTGGCACAACCCCAGCGAAGCGTCGAGTACTGACCAATGATAGTTCATCCGTTGGCACAACCCCAGTGAAGCGTCGGGTACTGACCGATGACAGTTCAGCCGTTGGCACAATCCCAGCAAAGTGTCGGGTATTGACCGATATAGTTTAACCGATTGCTCAGCCCTAAGAAAGCTTCGGGAGTGATCCGGTGACAAAGGCAATTATAGTAATCCATCACCAATGATGGAATCCGTTATACACATCCTCAAAAGAGAATGAGGTAAAAGATTGGATATTCAGCTCCCTACTGCAAGCTGCCAAGGGAAACCTATCATCCGAATAAAACATCGAAAGATCCCAGCAAGGTGACTCGATACCTGAGGGAGAACCCTGTCAGAGGAGCCTTCCGAAACACACAAACGGCATCAGCCAAGAGAGGAAATCTACCCCTAATAATGCTGACAGATGCGGGAAACCATGAGTTTCAAACCATGGTAACATCAACATAATAGCATTCCCATCAGAGTTAAACAGGCTACCGTGAATAACGTCATCCCTAGCAGAAAATGACAAGAATAGTTTGCGGTAACCTATCAATAACATCAAGGGCTATACATGACAACGTTATCCCCAGCAGATAGATAACGTAAGCAGCCAAGAGCAGCCTCGTTCCACTCAAAGACACCCAGCCTTCGTAGCGACTTTAGCATTTGTCTTATTTCTAGTGTCTAATAATCTTTATCTTGTCCATTCCACTCCATTGCATGGATATGATAAAGAGGGGCATTTGTAGACACTCAAAATTTTCCTTACCCCAATACGAACACTGTGGGAGGACAACATTGTCAATTAAGCCAATTTTGGTACTGATACCAGACTTCCAATCCAAATCCGACCACCAATGTCGGTCATTCAATTGAAATCCGGCCACCAATGCCGATAAACTTAAATCCGATCTCCAATATCGGTACTCTAGTTAAATCCGATCACCAATATTGGAACTCCAGTCCAATCTGATCACCAATATAATTACTCCAGTCAAATTCGATCCCCAATGTCGGTACTCCAGCTCTGATTTCCAATCGGACAGTCTATCCAGCTCTGATATCCAATCGGACCGTCTATCTAGCTCCAATCTCCAATCGAACTGTCTATCAAGCTCCATTCTCTAATCGAATCGTCAATCCAACTCCGATCGTCAATCGAACCTTCAATCTAGCTCCGATCTCCAATCGGACCGTCAATCCAGCTCCGATCTCCAATCGGACTGTCAATCCAGCTCTGATCTCCAATCGTACCGTCAATCCATATCCGATCTCCAATCGGATAGTTAATCCAACTCTGATCATCAATTGAATCGTTAATCCAGCTCCGATCTCTAATTAGACCGTCTATCCAGATTAGATCTCCAATCTTACCGTCAATCCAGCTCCGATCTCTAATCGGACCCTCTATCCAGCTCCGATCTCCAATCAAATCATTTATCCAGCTCTGATCTCCAATTGGACCGTCTATCCAGCTCTGATCTCCAATCGGATCATCTATCCATCTTCAATCTTCAATTAGACCATCAATCCCACTCCGATCGTCAATCGGATCGTCAATCCAGCTCTAATCGTCAATCAGACAGCCTATCCAGCTCTGATCTCCAATCGAACCGTCAATCCAACTTTGATCGTCAATCTAACTGTCTATCCAGCTCCGATCTCTATTTGGACCGTAAATCCAACTCCGATCTCCAATAGAACCGTCAATCTAGCTCCGATCTCCAATCAGACCATCAATCCAGATCTGATCTCCAATCGGACCGTCAATCCAACTCTAATCGTCAATCATGCCATTTATCCAGCTCTGATCTCCAATTGGACCATCTATCTAGCTCCGATCTCCAATAGGACCGTTTGTCCAGCTTCGATCTCCAATCGGACAGTCAATCCATCCTCGATCTCCAATCGGATCGTCTATCTAGCTCCGATCTCCAATTAGACCATCAATCCAGCTTCAATCTCTAATCGAACCGTCTATCCAGCTCCGATCTCCAATCGAATTGACAATCCAGCTCCAATCTCTAATCGGACAGTCTATCTAGCTTCGATCTCCAATCGGGTCGTCTATCCAGTTCTGATCTCCAATCGGACCATCTATCCAGCTCCGATCTCCAATCGGATCGTCAGGTCAACCCCGATCTCAATATCGGGCTATTATATCAACCCCTATCTTCTATTAGACCATCAGTTTAAACCCCGATCTTAATATCGGGTCTTCAAATCAGCCTCGGCAGCAACCCGAGAGGTACAGATCAACCCCGGCAGCAACCCGGGATATACAGATCAATCCCGATCTCAATATCGAGTCGTCAAGTCAGTCCCGACATCGACCCAGGAGGAACAGGTCAACCTTGACATCGACCTAGGATGTATCAAATCTTCCACCGGTCTCAGCCCGGGAAGTACAGATCAGCCCTGACATCAATCCGGGAAGTGCAGTTCAGCCCTAGAGATAACCCTGGAAAGCCAGATCCACCAAGGACCACCCCGAGAGGGGAAATATGGTCATTTTATCAACTCTTAGTCGATTCGATCAAACTTAAGCCTAATTTATGCCATCGAAGTCATAATGAACCATAACAACGATCCCGAGTGCAAACAGCGCAAGACAGCTCAACGGACAAACTGCGGGGAATCGAAGACCTGGTTATAAACCTGAAAAATGTTTTATCCCATGTCATTGCGACACTCTCGGCGAGGGCTTTCCAAAAAGGTATCGCACACCTCAAACGGACGCTTTGATCAAAAGTTAGAAAGTTTTGACTTCGATTGCACGTTATCCGGAGTGCACATACTTCGAGATAATAGAACCCAGCACTGTGGGCCCCACCAGGGGAGCCACACCTCTACCTGCGGCAGCAGCATATAGAGTGGAGGCTTCCTGGTCTATAAATAAAGGTGCCCCCTTCATTTTCAAGAATCCCGAAACGCAGCGAAGCTCTGCCAGTTCAATTTTTTGACTTTTACACCTCTTCCAAACCCAAATAGTTTCACTCTAACTCGTAGATATACCCATATACTACCACATATTAGAAAATAACTGGTAGATTTGGACGTATAGAGCCTACGATTTGGCAAAAAGCCTGTGTAGCAGTCCATTGTAAGTATTTTCACGATCAGAAAGTGAATATTTCTTCTTCGTACTTTTATACACTTGCACGTTAAATTTCATTTTCTAAAAATTCCCGGAACTTAGTTCTGTGGCCGTTTTTGTCAAAATTTGGTACATTTCTGTACATAAACTAATTTTCTGGCATTTCTATAACTCGGATTGATGATTCGTCAGCTCCAGCAACTTCAATGCACTAGCACACACATTCTGGCAACTTTGTCAAACTGGGTTATCGTCCCAGTCTGGGTTTGGCCTTTTATTGTATATATTTAACTGTATATATACTAACATTTTAATTCTGTCAAGCCCGGATGTCAAATCCGAGGTAGTTTATCGCTTTTATATATATTTACGCATATATAAGTGATTTTCACCATCACTGGTTCTCGTACCAGTCTACATTTCTATCAATATATATATATATATATATATATATATATATTTCAATTCAGTCCGGACACCGGCGTGAAAACCCATCGCCCTTTATACTGCTTTTGCACTCTTCGCCATACTGGGTGCTCTCCCTAGTCACTGGTTGACTACTTTTCTGCAATTTATATTCCAGTCTGGCCTGGACTATTTCGTGGCCTTAATATTATTTTTGCACCCACCATTACTGGGTTATCTTCCCAGTCTCTGGTTGACTGCTTTTCTGTAGATTTACATTACAGTTCGGCCTGGATCATTTTGTGGTCTTTTTATTGCTTTTATATATGTTTATGCATATATAAGCAGCCTTCACCATCACTGGTCCTCTTCCTAGTCTTGGTTGACTAAGTTTCTGTCAATATATATATATATATATATATATATATATATATATAGGGCGATGGGTTTTCACGCCGATGCCCGGACTAGAATTTATATATATATATATATATATATATATATATATATATATAAATTCTAGTCCGGGCATCGGCGTGAAAATCCATCGCCCTTTACAGCTTATATATATATATTACTTTACTCACTTTCTATTCAACTGCTCCTTTAAATATTCATTTTATATAAATTGGCATTGAAATATCTGCAGGCGGACTAGATTTATTTAAATCTCGTCAATTCTAGTTTTCAAACGGTTCAAAACCTCCAGACTGAATCGGGAAGCTAGAATAGCTGAGATTTCCTTAAATCTAGCTTTCTTTCTAGTTTCAGCTTCAAAAGCAACCTCGTGTCCCTTAGATTGCTATCTAGTGGAAACGAGACGCTTTGGCAGTGCAGACCGGGATTTACTGAATGAATCCTTAGTTCTGAATTTTGTTATATATTTCTGTTTCTGTACAAATTTGAACTGTGCAGGTTTTGGCTACACATATGTGAGCCAAGGAATCATGGGATTCACGATCAAAACGATCGGAATCTGATTCCCATGATGGACAAACTCCGGTTTATAAGTGTACCCTGCCAATTTTTCTGCAAAAATATACATGTAAATAGACCTTAAAACGATTATCCGGATTTATGGTCTCAAGATAATGAAAAAATGTCGATTATCATGTCAGCGTCCCTCCGATGGTTTTCATACCCATGAGGAGACCGACACTTGTATATTCTGTGGTTGAGGATGCTTTGCAGCCCGACAAATCACCATTCACATGCAACCTTAAGGCTATAAAGATAAAATTGGAAGTATTAGCAAGCTTTAATTCCTATGGCAGCGTAAGGATTTGATAAACCAGCTTTCAAAACATCATTTTCAAATCAATCAAAAGAAAATCTTTTCAAAGAAAATCAAATTAAATGCTTTTGAAAATTAAATCAAAGACTGATTTTCAAATCAAATGAAACCCTTCGTATATAGGTTCAACGAAGCAAAGCACTACTTTCAATCAATCAAATCAATAGGCCTAATTTTTAAACAGCATTCACTCACACATTCTAGTTTTAAAGGGAAATATTGAAAAGATGTGGTATTGTGTTTACACGGGAGTCGTTGGGTGCCTAACACCTTCCCCACAATTAACCAAGCCCCCGAGCTCATACTTTATTTTCAAAGATTCAAGTTTCGACTGTTGGGTTTGTACGAAATCGTGACGCAATCAAATTGCAAAAATTAGCGGAAGCATGGTATATCAGAGTTTAAAAAATTTCTACAAAACCATTACCCGGATCATCCTTTATGCAAATTATTAATTTAAAACGATAAATAAGAAGTTATGGAATCATACCCTTGTAGAACGAAGCTTCCACAGGTACTAGTTCAACTCCTTGTTCTTCGTGATCTCCTTGAATTTCCGGGTTAGATTCCTTCCTTTGATCAACGTTAGCCATCCAAGTGTTTGGCCTCTAGAGGTGATCCACCAAGGAAGATGAATTATCAAGAAGGAGGGTGTTTGGCTTAACCTTAGTTTTCTATCCTCTATAGAAAAGGAGTACTCTCCAACAATTGGAATTGCATCAATCTAATATCTATTATAAGACTCCTCTTATATAGATATTAGTCAACCCTTCTAATCCTATTAGACATGAGATTTCTTTTAATTAATTAAACTCCTTTAATTAATTTAGGCTTCCCACCACATGGGAATAATTAATTAAATTCATTTAATTAATTTGTCTCCTAATCTTATTAGGAATAAATGAGAGTACTAAATATTAAATTAATTACTAAACTCCTTTAGAAATTAAAATAATAATAATTGTAATAATATTAATAAGACTCCTCTTATTAATTTATATTTAATATTTTCAAAATATTAAATAATAAACATTAAGCTATTTAATTTATTCTATCACCATAGATTAAATTAATTATACTTAATGCATTATTACGATTATGCCATTACCTTCTTAAATAATTATTCTTCCTTTTATGGTGTGACCCTTTAGGTTCTCCATATTAAACCGGTTGTGAATAAATCAATTAAAACAATTTTAATCTTATTTAAATAAATAAATTAAACTAATAATTTATTTAAATAAATAATATTTATTCTACAATAGGGATAAGCCTCCCTAGCGATCAACGACTTTCCAGATAATATAGATTTCAACATTAATCATAAAAGAACCTGTGAGTTAATAGTTACCATACAATTCAATCCTTCCACCATACAATGTCCCAATTAAATATAAGACATGGATTTACTGTCAAGTCTTATTTTATTTAATTATATGTATTTCGATTAGAAAATGCACAACTCCAAATAATGCAAATTAAAAACTCCTTTCTAATTTCATTTCACCTTGGCCAAGGATTCCTGGGTTGTCATTTAACGAATCACATAGGACATATCTCCTCTTTTACTAGAGGTGGTAGATTCTTTATTGATCATTCATTATCTCCATATGTAACTCATTATACCCAAGCATACCCTATATATGCCTTAAAAGGTCTTAAGGAATAAGTCAAAGTATAATTTGTTACATACAAGATACTATGATGATCTCAAGTCCAAGGATTACTTGTACTACTATCACATTAGGAATTCCTATTGACAGGCGAGTAAATCTCCATAAGGTATTCCATAGCGAGTCACGTTCAGTGAACTTATTCTCCAATAAGCACCTACATACTTGCTTTAGTGTCTCCACACAAATGATCATGAGATCAATCATCCTCATCCAATGAGCAAGCAACATATGTACCAATCTATCCGGATTTACTAATCCCCTTTTTAGTAATCCCACGATTGGGAACTATTTTAGTTTTAAAACTTTCTAAGAATTTAGATCTCATTAGCATGATCATCATCATGATTCTAAAAGCATTGCTTAAAACTATGGGTTATTTACATATTATAAAACAGCAACATGTAGATAATTAAATGCCTGTAATAAATGAATATTTCATTAATAAATAAATAAGATTGTTTACAAAGTACGTGCTTTATCATCATACATGATTGGCTTGTATGCACACTACTATCAATCTCCCACTTGCACTAAAGCCAATCGCCATGGTATCTCATACCCATCTTCTCTAAGTGACGATCAAACTGCTGTTGTGTTAAAGCTTTAGTAAATGGATCTGCAATGTTGTCTTGAGAGTCTACACGCTCCAAGGTGACGTCTCCTCTTTCAATGATCTCCCTGATCAAATGAAATCGCCGCAACACGTGTTTAGATTTCTGATGAGACCTCGGTTCCTTAGCCTGTGCAACTGCTCCTGTGTTGTCACAGTAAATGGGAACTGCTTCTCCAATGCTAGGAACCACATCAAGTTCAGTTATGAACTTCTTCATCCAAACAGCTTCTTTTGCAGCTTCACTTGCAGCTATATACTCTGCCTCTGTCACTGAATCAGCAACTGTTCGCTGCTTGGAACTCTTCCAACTCACTGTGCCTCCGTTCAAGGTAAAAACATACCCTGAAACAGATTTACTGTCATCTTGGTCCGTTTGAAAACTTGAGTCTGTGAAGCCCTCGAGTTTTAATTCAGACCCACCGTAGACAAGAAAAATATCCTTAGTCCTTCTCAAGTATTTTAGGATATTCTTCACTGCCTTCCAGTGCTCTTCTCCTGGATTCGACTGGTATCTGCTCATTACACTAAGTGAATGAGCAACATCCGGTCTAATACATATCATACCGTACATGATAGATCCTATTGCAGAAGCATAAGGGATCTTACTCATACGGTCTCTCTCCTCAGGTGTCTTTGGGCCTGTTTCTTGGAGAGATGTATTCCATGGCTCATCGGCATGAGACCTCTTTTGGAATCTTCCATGCTAAATCTCTTTAGCATTGCATCAATGTACGTTCCTTGGGATAAACCAAGCATCCTTTTAGATCTATCTCTATAGATCTTTATCCCCAAAATATAGGATGCTTCTCCCAAGTCCTTCATGGAGAAGTGTTTAGATAACCAGATTTTAATTGATTGTAGCATAGGAATGTCATTCCCTATCAGTAATATATCATCAACATATAATACAAGGAATGAAACTGCGCTCCCACTAACCTTCTTGTACACACATGGCTCATCGTCATTTTTGATAAAATCAAACTCTTTGATTGTCTCATCAAAACGAATGTTCCATCTACGAGAAGCTTGCTTTAATCCATAAATGGATCGTTGCAGCTTACAGACTTGATTTATTCCAACCTTTGAAACAAATCCCTCTGGCTGTGTCATATACACATCCTCCTCAAGTTTCTCATTGAGGAAGGCCGTTTTCACGTCCATCTGCCAGATCTCATAGTCGTTATAAGCTGCAATCGCAAGCAAAATCCGAATGGACTTGAGCATAGCTACTGGTGAAAAGGTTTCATCATAGTCAACTCCTTGTCTTTGTTTGAAACCTTTTGCAACCAGTCGGGCCTTATAGGTCTCCACCTTGCCGTCCGCTCCAGTCTTTCTTTTAAAGACCCATTTACACCCAATAGGCTTAATGCCTTCAGGTGGTGAAACCAAAGTCCATACTTTGTTTTCATACATGGAGTCTATTTCGGATTTTATGGCTTCAAGCCATTTCTCTGAGTCTTTATTACTCATAGCCTGTTCGTAATTCAATGGATCATCATCATTCATGATGTGTACCTCATCGTCATCCCCTAAAACGAATCCATACCTCTCAGGTATCTTCGGTACTCTTCCAGATTTACGAACAGGGTGTGGTATAGTAGGTTCTTCTACTTGGTCAGGTACCTGACTTTGATCCGTGGTAATTTGTGGTTCTTGAACTTCTTCAAGATATATCTTACTCCCACTGACCCCTTCATGGATAAACTCCTTTTCCAAGAAGGCAGCATGTTTCGCAACAAACACCTTTTGATCAGTTGGATGATAGAAATAATACCCTACAGTTTCTTTAGGGTATCCCACAAATCTACACTTTTCGGATTTAGTTTGTAGCTTATCATGTTCAAACTTTTTGACATAAGCTGGACAACCCCAAGTCTTAACATGCTTAAGATTTGGTTTCCTCCCCTTCCACATCTCATATGGAGTCTTTGGGGCGGATTTGGTAGGTACCTTGTTAAGTAGGTATGCAGCCGTTTCTAGGGCATATCCCCAGAAGGAAATTGGAAGGTCGGTAAAACTCATCATGGATCGAACCATGTCTAACAGTGTTCGATTTCTCCTTTCAGATACTCCATTTAACTGTGGTGTACCTGGAGGAGTCCATTGTGAGATTATACCATTTTCTTTGAGACAATTGAGAAACTCACCGCTTAAGTATTCTCCACCTCGATCTGATCGAAGTATCTTTATACTCTTGCCCGTTTGTTTCTCTACTTCACTTCTGAATTCTTTGAACTTTTCAAATGATTCTGACTTGTATTTCATTAAATACACATATCCAAATCTTGAGTGATCATCAGTGAAAGTAATAAAATAAGAATACCCACCCCGTGCACTTATTGTCATAGGCCCACAAACGTCTGTGTGAATCAATGTCAACAACTCTGTAACTCTTTCTCCTCTTCCACTAAAAGGAGATTTAGTCATTTTACCCATGAGACAAGATTCACAAGTTGGATATGATTCATAATCGGATAGCTCGAGGAGCCCATCTTTATGCAACTTGGATAATCTTGTTTCATTGATATGACCGAGTCTACAGTGCCACATGTAGGTATAATTAATATCATCTCTTTTCCTTTTCTTAGTTTGTTCAATTTGAAATATATTTTCTTGTAAGTCAAGTGTATAAAGTCCATTTCGCAAATTTCCAATACCATATAAAACATCGTCTTTATAAATAGAACAACTATTGTTCTTTATAACAACGTTAAATCCTTCCATATCCAATACAGAAATTGAAATAATGTTTTCAATAATATTCGGAACATAATAACAATTATTAAGATAAATGGACTTGCCCGAAGGCATTGCTAAATAATAAGTTCCTACAGCTAATGCAGCAACCTTTGCTCCATTCCCTACTCGTAGGATCACCTCATCATTGTTCAGCTTTCTACTTCTGACCAGTCCCTTCACATTATTACATATGTGAGAACCACAGCCGGTATCCAATACCCAAGTAGAATTTTGACTTTCTGAAAAATTAATTTCAATCATGAACAAACCTTGATTGGAAGTCGAAGCTTCTCCAAGCTTCTTGTCTGCCAGAAACTTCTTGCAGTTTTTCTTCCAATGACCCGGCTCGTTGCAATGGAAGCACATTACTTTGCTAGCTGGATCAGATTTCTTTTGTTCCTTTATGTTCACCTTGCCCTTGGTCATCCGAGATCGGAAGAGCTCCTTAGATATCTCATATCTAGCAATCCTACTTTGTTCACCATACAACTCCTTGAGGTGAATCAACATAGTAAGAGCATCCATGTTTTCTTGCTGACGCTGAAGCTCGTTATTCATGGATGCGAGCATGATGCATTGAGCTACAGATGCATCATCTTGCCACTTTACAATGGTGGCAATCTCTTCCTCAGAGGTTGTTTCTGGAACAGTTCCAGGGACATGTGAGTTTAGGACATAAGAAATCTTTTCAGTAGTGAGAACTATTCTCAGATTTCTTAGCCAGTCCGTATAATTCGGCCCGGTAAGCTTATTAGCATCAAGTATGCTTCGCAGTGAAATTAGTGATTTTGACATTTTTAAAATTCTGCATGTGAAAAACAACATTTTAGCAAACATTCATTTTATTAATTTTGCATACCAAAATAAATTTAGGTCTTTATTTTAAATTGGTATCTCCCACTATTTTTGTCAAACTATATTACCCTCACTTATATAGTTCGGCAACATCTAATTAAAAATTTGCTAGTGAGAATAAGGGATCCCATTTCAAATGTATATAACCTTGTGGATAGCACAACAAGCGATATACAAATAAATAGGTAGACAACTCTTGTCAATTACATCACCATGTAATTCCTTTTATTTTGCCTCTTAAATCATAATGGTCAAGTGTGTGCACATCCGAACTAAAATAATTTAAGTTAAGTCCAGCCTAGCACTTTCATAAATTCAAAAAAGAAAAATGTTCGTCCTTGTGGATAGCACAACAAGACTAGATCGTTCAATTTTCTTGATAAGCATCAAATGTGATTAATTAACATCTTAAATACGCAATACTCGCCTTGTGGATAGCACAACAAGCTCATATTAAATATCTAATACTCTATTAATTTATCATGCTAGAAGGCGACGTTCGATATTCCAAATATCATTTGAACACTTCGGACTTAATATTATTTCTTTGAGGGGTTTGTTATTATTAGTCTCATCTTTGTTTAGCGCGCATGCACATATATATATAAAATACGCGTCATTTTATTAAACATGCGAAGCATGTTTGCATAAAATATAATATATATAATATTTAGCATGCAATATAGAATACTATATTCTACCCGGATTGATTATGGACTTTTATTCTAGTTTGGTTCACTAGAGCCACCAAGTGAACCAAAAGGTCAAACCTAGGGGTGCAAGAATTTAAATTTAAACGTAACTATTACATTTAAACCCGGGCTCCATACAAACGGGTCTTCACGCGCTCCTTGCTCCTTGGTCTCTAATTTTTAAAGATAATTCTAACTATTTCTATTACATTAAACTATTTAATTTAAATAGAAACCTTGATCAACAGTCAAGGGGAAGTACATAGGAGGGAGATAGAATTTTACATCAAGAAAAAAAAAATTAGAGAAGACAAGGTACGCAGACCCCATTTAATAAAACCCATTCATTCAAGCATTCAACTAAAATAAAATCCAATCACATTGGTCAAATAGTCCATAATCAATCCCCATTTATTTTCATACATATCACCATATATATCAATAAATAAATATTCATCTCATGAATTAAAACATTCCATATATATATGAGTATCATTTAATGGGCAATTTTAAATTGCATGAAATCCAATTTCAAGATTAAAATAAACTCTTTATTTTAATTATAAAATTATTTAGAATATAATATATAAATATATCATATTTTTTTTTTTTTAAAAAGTCACCTTCTTTTATTAAAAGAGTCCTGCAGGTTTATTAAAAAAGTCCTTTCCTGATGGGTCACCTTCTTTTTGGAGTAAGAAAGAGACAACACCTTTTCTTTGCAGAATTCAAGATTAGCACACAAAAAAATTGTGATTCGTCCCAAAAAAAGTCTTTTTTTTTTCTTTTTTTTTTCCTTAAAAAATATAATTTTATACAATAAAATTATGCCCAATAAATTATTTTAAATACATACCCATATGTATATGAAATCAAAATAATTAATAATTGCATAAAGATTTGGCTCTGATGCCACTGTTGGGTTTGTACGAAATCGTGACGCAATCAAATTGCAAAAATTAGCGGAAGCATGGTATATCAGAGTTTAAAAAATTTCTACAAAACCATTACCCGGATCATCCTTTATGCAAATTATTAATTTAAAACGATAAATAAGAAGTTATGGAATCATACCCTTGTAGAACGAAGCTTCCACAGGTACTAGTTCAACTCCTTGTTCTTCGTGATCTCCTTGAATTTCCGGGTTAGATTCCTTCCTTTGATCAACGTTAGCCACCCAAGTGTTTGGCCTCTAGAGGTGATCCACCAAGGAAGATGAATTATCAAGAAGGAGGGTGTTTGGCTTAACCTTAGTTTTCTATCCTCTATAGAAAAGGAGTACTCTCCAACAATTGGAATTGCATCAATCTAATATCTATTATAAGACTCCTCTTATATAGATATTAGTCAACCCTTCTAATCCTATTAGACATGAGATTTCTTTTAATTAATTAAACTCCTTTAATTAATTTAGGCTTCCCACCACATGGGAATAATTAATTAAATTCATTTAATTAATTTGTCTCCTAATCTTATTAGGAATAAATGAGAGTACTAAATATTAAATTAATTACTAAACTCCTTTAGAAATTAAAATAATAATAATTGTAATAATATTAATAAGACTCCTCTTATTAATTTATATTTAATATTTTCAAAATATTAAATAATAAACATTAAGCTATTTAATTTATTCTATCACCATAGATTAAATTAATTATACTTAATGCATTATTACGATTATGCTATTACCTTCTTAAATAATTATTCTTCCTTTTATGGTGTGACCCTTTAGGTTCTCCATATTAAACCGGTTGTGAATAAATCAATTGAAATAATTTTAATCTTATTTAAATAAATAAATTAAACTAATAATTTATTTAAATAAATAATATTTATTCTACAATAGGGATAAGCCTCCCTAGCGATCAACGACTTTCCAGATAATATAGATTTCAACATTAATCATAAAAGAACCTGTGAGTTAATAGTTACCATACAATTCAATCCTTCCACCATACAATGTCCCAATTAAATATAAGACATGGATTTACTGTCAAGTCTTATTTTATTTAATTATATGTATTTCGATTAGAAAATGCACAACTCCAAATAATGCAAATTAAAAACTCCTTTCTAATTTCATTTCACCTTGGCCAAGGATTCCTGGGTTGTCATTTAACGAATCACATAGGACATATCTCCTCTTTTACTAGAGGTGGTAGATTCTTTATTGATCATTCATTATCTCCATATGTAACTCATTATACCCAAGCATACCCTATATATGCCTTAAAAGGTCTTAAGGAATAAGTCAAAGTATAATTTGTTACATACAAGATACTATGATGATCTCAAGTCCAAGGATTACTTGTACTACTATCACATTAGGAATTCCTATTGACAGGCGAGTAAATCTCCATAAGGTATTCCATAGCGAGTCACGTTCAGTGAACTTATTCTCCAATAAGCACCTACATACTTGCTTTAGTGTCTCCACACAAATGATCATGAGATCAATCATCCTCATCCAATGAGCAAGCAACATATGTACCAATCTATCCGGATTTACTAATCCCCTTTTTAGTAATCCCACGATTGGGAACTATTTTAGTTTTAAAACTTTCTAAGAATTTAGATCTCATTAGTATGATCATCATCATGATTCTAAAAGCATTGCTTAAAACTATGGGTTATTTACATATTATAAAAACAGCAACATGTAGATAATTAAATGCCTGTAATAAATGAATATTTCATTAATAAATAAATAAGATTGTTTACAAAGTACGTGCTTTATCATCATACATGATTGGCTTGTATGCACACTACTATCATCGACAGTGTCCAACAATTGTGCCTCTTTCAAATAAAACTCGGTTGAGTTGGTACAACCATTTCAAATCTACCAACTAGCGACTCTATAAAACGTTCAATTCATCGACATGATACATGTTGACCTTTCTCTTAAAAAACCCTTCAAAACCTTTTTCCTAAATAAAAAGAGTGAGGGTAGAGAGAACTTAGGAAAAGAGATTAAAAGATCCGGGTTGTGACCCGACCCGTGGATTTTTTAAACCAACGTCGACACGTGTTATATTACTATTCTTTCCTATCTTAGGATTGTTTTATTTTATGATCCTCTTATTTTAATGATGAATGTCCTAAATTCATCTCTTATCATTTAAACTCATTCTGAGTTTATTCCTAATTCTCATCTCTGTGGTTATAGCCTAAGGTAACCCTATCTAAGATTTATAACCTACAGCTCTGATACTAACCTATGACGCCCCCAAATTCGGGTCCCTAGAACCTCGGACCTAGTACGTTACGGTGCTTCATCTTCATACATATTCTATAAACTAATGCAGAATATATAAACATAAATTATTTATTTCACATGATTTTGTAACATTTCCCAAGTTCTATTAACCTTAACTGAATACATACCTTAAGTAACTACAAAGGTTTACATATATAATTTACATCAGATAACTAATAGTTATAGATGCATATAATCTATTCTTGGAATTTGTCTTTGCCTCTGTCTTTCGTCGAGACTTCGTCCTAATCTGAAATTTGTTATCATGATATAGCAAGGGTGAGCAACTACTTTGCCCATCAAGTTTAAATACAAGGATATATCATGATTGAAAGAAAGAATAAACTTTCAAGTTTTCAACATTATAATAATTGTGAAAGAGCATAAAACAGAATTTCAATAAATGAATAACTGAACCAATAATGTTTAATGTCAACAAGGACCATGAACAACTTTAACTGAACCTTAGGGTAATGAAGGTGATCAGCCTTTCATACCTGATGAACATATGCAACATGCACTAAGTGTGAATCAATAATCAGTATGGATGTGAATAATCAACAATAATTATTCACTAACATGCTTTGAAAACATAACTCAAGTTTGAGTTAGGGAAACTTGCCTGATTCGTTGACTACTGCTACGCAATTTAAGGTAATCTCTTTATTGAAAAGACCTATAAGTTATAAGATTGATCTTTCAATTAGTATAACATACTTTATCTCACAATACTATTACTATCTAACATTTAAACACATAGTCAAATATTAGATAATACCTTAACACCATACGTATTCACAAGTCTAAACATAGCACACATCGAGTGTTTAATAATATTCAATATAGTATACTTAATGGATTCCCACAAATAACTAACAAATTAGTTTCCATCTCGTCTACACTGTTTTCACAGCGAGATAGATCGGTTGCTAATTCGTATATACCTCCGCTCCCTGAAGGAATCGTTTAGCCCAGCTACTATACATCAACCATTAAAGAGTACGAATGCACTACCTTAGACTTAACACTTACTCACTCATTTTATAAGTTTTTGTTATAACTCGGTAAACTGTTTACTATTTTAGCAAACCGAATACCTAATTTAAGCAAGCTGAAATAAAACTGTATTCCCTTTCCTAACATTCAGTTTCCATTTCAGCAACCTGAATTGTTCAATTCAGTAAGCTGAAATACCCTTATCACAAAAATACCCAATTATCTTATTATTTTTCTATCCTTTGGCCACACACATATATATATTCCATACACAAACATAATTTTTCTGTAATTTTTTAACTCCCTTTAGTATTTTTTAAAAATTCATTTTTAGTTCGTAGCTTAAGAAATTAGCTACTTCATGCTTAACTCCAACAATTTCTAGCTCTTGGAGGGATCTTACACGTATTAACGTGAATTTTTAGTTTAAATTTCGTGGCCATCGGAGTTATAGAACTCCGGTTATAGCAGTTTTTGTCAAAAAACCCAAATATTGAAATGACCATAACTCGGTCAATTTAAGTCAGAATGAGCTCATCTTTGTACAAGAGCTACTTTTTATCATATATTTGTATGCCCCAAAATATTGGAATTTATTTCAATAATTAAGTTGTCGAAACTGCCCCTAGCAGTTTTGGGCAGATTACTTTTTGGCATTTTATTAGATTTTGACTCCTTTGCTAAAAATAGTCCACACAGAAATCTACAAAGAATTTTTCAGTGATCCACTTGGATCTGTTAGAAGACTCATAGATCTAACTCTAGAAATTGACCACACTCAAAAATTAGAAATAGAATGAGAAATATGGTCGATTGAATTTCATACTTCTTTTTCACAAAAATCTAATTTTCAATCCTTGGTGATTTCTAAAAAAACGTCCATATCCTCACCCATTCACCAACATAATCCATAAAAATACCTACTAATACTTCATATACTTATGTTTCTACTATGAACCATGATCTATTTCATCAAACAATAACCAAACACAAGATGAACACAATCAAAGCTAAGAAAAATTAGGGTTTTATACTTTTGAAAAACCTAGTTTCTATTTCATATTTTAGATTTAACTTTTGATCCTCAAAAGGGTTAGATATAAACATGAAACACTATTAAACACATAGATCTAAGGTTTTAAACCTCAAGATCATAACATTTAAAAAATAAAATCAAATAAAAGAAATTAGACTATATAAATAGGAATCTTGTTATACCTTAGATTTTCCTTCCTCTTCTTCTTCCTAAGATTGATTAGGAAACTATGAAACCACAAGAACTCTCCCTCTCTCTCCTCTCTATGAGGTGGTCGAACTCTCCCCTTTCTCTTTCTTAGTTGCTTTATTTTGCTAGATTAGAAAGAATGAGAGGAAAGAGAAAAGAAAGGAAATATTATTTGGTTTTGGTGGGTTAATAGATATATGTGGTATATCTAATTTTAATCTCCCACACTCTTACTCTCTCTTAGTCATCATATTAGCTTGCTTGCACTCTAACACTTGCTTGCTCTCTTGGGTTGATTTGTGAGTTTAGTAAAGTGATAAGGCTAGCTAAGGAGGTGACACCTAAGTGGGTTGTTCATCAACTAAAGTTATGTCATCATTATATTTATCACCCCTCCTTCTCCTCTCCTTGATTGGGCGAAATAGGCCTCCTTTGGCCCAAGTTTTGTTTTTCTTAATTCCTCATTTAACTTACTAAAGTCCATTAAGTCCTCTCTCCTATTGGGCTAAGCTTGGGCTTTGATTTAATTTCTTATAGGCTTGTAATTTTTCTTAGTTTGCTTACTAACTAAAATGGACTTGGGCCTCCATCTCCAATTAATTGTACCATTAGTATACTTGCCCTATATATTAAATATTGGGCTAGTTTAACAATTTAATTACTTTTAAATCAAATTATCTACAAGTCCAATGCTTAAATAAATACTTGGGCTTGCTTAAATTACATACCCTCCTTAGTCCATTAAATTTATTATCTCTTGAGCTAATGATCATCATTATTGATATTCACATATTCTTATTAACCAATAATGTTAATTCACTTGCATAACCCAATTAGACTTGCCGTATTCAAGTATATTGACTATGCAATTACGGTTTAATACCTTAAATCAATTTTCTGGATTATTAAAATACTTAGGTTATTAAATAATTGAGTTGTATGAAATAAATCTCTTAGGGTTAGTATATATTTTTATATGCTAACATTCTCTCATATTATAACCCCTTAGGTTATTTAATTACCCTACCTAATATATGTATTAGGTTATATGACTTTATTCTTAATTCCCTTTATATACAAAATAAATGTATACACATCATCTAATGTATATTTATTTAATCACGTACATAATCCTCATAAGTCAAAACATATTCCACTAGTTTATTAACTTAATAGCCCTAATTGGCTTAATGAGTTACAAACACTCACATAATCATACAAGATATTCTAATAGGTTGAGATATATTTCATAAATCTCTAAGATTAGGTCACTAGTATATAGTTAAAATACTAAAACAATTAAATAGAGATAACCCTTGAGGTTATTTAATTCAAATACATAATTTATATATTAGGTCACCAAACTTTATAGGTATCGTAATACCTTATCCTTAATATTCCTTCAAGTACATATAAATTTATTTCTAGGATTTTTGAAATTTTGTAACCCATATATACTCTATTCTCTTTTAATTAGTAAACCATATAGGTTTCACTTAAATTTTTTAAATAAATCCTCAAATTTCTATTTAGGTTTTATTCTTTTAACCTTTATTTTAATAATTAAAAATTTTATAAATTTTTGAGTTGTCACATTCTTTTCGCTTATAAGGATTCCATCCCTGGAATCACTATTCACTAAAAATACATACTGTTTCTTTCTTATAAGGATATTCTCTATCATCACATTCTACAATGACTTTTCTCTAAGGAGTTAGAATTTTTTTTTCATATAATTCTGAGTGGCGATATAGACCATGAACTTTTATTTTTTAATTTTGAAATGGTTTGAACAAAAATTCATCTGTAAACCGACATACTTACGGGCATGGTGGGTGATTAGCCCGTTATACCATGCATTGATCAATGCTACATGTTGGAACGACTTTCGCGTTCATCATAACCGCCTTTGGCGCATAAATATTTCTCAATTTAGGGATGTTCATACTCAGTTTGGAGTCCGAATCAAAACAATATGGTTCAGGATAAATTCTCAAAGAGATACTTGAATTTTCATAAATATTTGTCTAGCTGAATCAAATAGCTTAGACATATACTAATAATTCGAATATTAATCGAAGCATGTATGGCCTAATTCAATTAGCACTTGACTTTTCTTTAAAATTCTAAAAATTATTTTATGACGTTATGATACCGCACTATATTTACAGTCCGTTTGAGAATTCTGTCATTTTGTGACTTTGTCATAATACATCGTACCATAGTGGTTGACGATCCTTAGATTACATCCAGCATTAGGTAATTCTGCATTGATAACTCCATCATTTTTATCATCTCTGCACCAGGTTCCATGAAGCATCAATGATATATAAAAGACATTTTGATATTTCAAATCATTTTTGTCTAGCCGAAATAATTAGCGTAGACTCTTCTTTAAATAGTTCAAAACCATTGAAAAATCATTTTTGGTGTTATCATGCCGCAACAAGTAACGATGTGTTAGTGGTTCGAAGTCCACTTCTACACAATTGTAACCATGTGTTGTTGATAACAAAAATTCATTTATATTTTTAAAGGCACATCAGTGCGAATTTAGCTTGATGTCAAAAGTTTCGAAGTCTAGCACAACTAAAAGATTTGAAATACCTATGTTTCCACCATCAACTCCTAATTTTATCCAAGATCCTATTACTTAATAATTATATCTATTCTATCACCATTAAAACTTTCTATACTAAAAATCCTCAATTCTTCATCCATAACTTTTCTATACTCCAGTATAGTTCATCAAATATACCACACGTTAGGAGTTCAGGAACTTACCACAATAATATGAGTTTAAGAACTTATCCTAGCAATACGTAGTTCAAGAACTAATCAGGAACTGTCCATACGCTTAGGGGTTCAAAAATATACCATACGATTATAAGTCACAAACTTACCATAAGTATGAGTTTTAAGAACTCGGACCTAATCTTATATTCTTTACCTATCTGTAATACACATGAGAAAAGAATCACCTTATCAACATACATATATCAAATAACGCAACACAAATATTTCAATGATTATCAATGTGATAAACTAAGTAGTCGTTAAACCAAGCACAAAACCCCTACCCATACAAAGGTTTGTACAACTCAGCTATCATATGAATCCTCAATTGAAATCCCACATAATCCTAATTTCTCTTTACTCAATACGAATTTTATTTAATCCGTATCCCATCATCTACAACTCTTTCCCAAGTTTTTATAGTACAATAGTCGTACAACAATTCTACTATAAAGTTTTCAATCAATTGATTGATCCGCTATCCTCCTATGACTTTATCAGATCACGTTGTGACCTTTTCTTATAATCGTGTTATATTACGATTCTTTCCTATCTTAGGATCGTTTTATTTTATGATCTTCTTATTTTAATGATGAATGTCCTAAATTCATCTCTTATCATTTAAACTCGATTTGAGTTTATTCCTAATTCTCATCTGTGCGGTTATAGCCTAAGGTAACCCTACCTAAGATTTATAACCTACAACTCTGATACCAACCTATGACGCCCCCAAATATGAGTCCCTATAACCTCGAACCTGGTACGTTACGGTATTTCATCTTCATACATATTCTGTAAACTAATGCGGAATATATAAACAAAAATTAATTATTTCACATGATTCTATAACATTTTACAAGGTCTATGAACCTTAACCGAATACATACCTTAAGTAACTACAAAGGTTTATATATATGATTTACATCTGATAACTAATAGTTATATATGCATATAATATATTCTTGGAATTTGTCTTTGCCTATATCTTTCGTCGAGCCTTCATTTTAATCTGAAATTTGTTATCATAATATAGCAAGGGTGAGCAACTACTTTGCTCAGAAAGTTTAAATACAACAAGGATATATCATGATTGAAAGAAAGAATAAATTTTCAAGTTTTCAACATTATAATAATTGTGAAAGAGTATAAATCAGAATTTTAATAAATGAATGACTGAACCAATAATGTTTAATGTCAACAAGGACCATGAACAACTTTAACTGAACCTTAGGGTAATGAAGGTGATCAGTCTTTTATACCTGATGAACAGATGCAACATGCACTAAGTGCGAATCAATAATCAGTATGGATGGGAATAATTAACAATAATTATTCACTAACATGCTTTGAAAACATAACTCAAGTTTGAGTTAGGAAAACTTGCCTGATTCGTTGACTACTGCTACGCAATTTAAGTTAATCTCTTTATTGAAAAGACCTATAAGTTATAAGATTGATCTTTCAATTATTATAACATACTTTAGCTCACAATGCTATTAATATCTAACATTTAAACACATAGTCAAATATTAGATAATACCTTAACACCATACGTATTCACAAGTCTAAACCTAGCACACATCGAGTCTTTAATAGTATTCAATATAGTATACTGAGTGGTTTTCCACAAATAACCAACAAATTAGTTTCCATCTCGTCTACACTTTTTTCACAGCGAGTTAGATCGGTTACTAATTCGTATATACCTCCGCTTCCTGAAGAAATCGTTTAGCCCAGCTACTATGCATCAACCATTAAAGAGTACGAATTCACTACCTTAGACTTAACACTTACTCACTCTTTTTATAAGTTCTTATTATAACTCGGCAAACTGTTTACTATTTCAGTAAATCGAATACCTCATTTCAGCAAGCTGAAATAAAATTGTATTCCCTTTCCTAACATTTTCATGTTCCATTTCAGCAACCTGAATTGTTCAATTCAGCAAGCTGAAATACCCTTATCATGAAAATACCCAATCATATTATTATTTTTCTATCCTTTGGCCACATATATATACATATATATTCTATACACAAACAAAATTTTTCTGTAATTTTTCAACTCCCTTTTGTGACGCCCCCAAAATAGGTTCAATACACAATCCATTCCGAGTCGCCAAATACATGGTACAAAAAACAAAAACACATCTTTTATAACAAACGGTCGTGCAAAATACGACCACACAAACTGTGAGCTTCAATACAAATCGTATATAATATGAAATATAAACACTCAAATTCATTATTTATTAATTACAATTATTATCCCACTATTTTATAGAATAGTGAGAACTTCTACAGATCTAACTCTGATCATCACTTTGTTTTCTGACTAGTTCCCGCGATATTTTCATTTCCTGAATAGAACAATAGAAGAAAAGGGTGAGCTCAACTAGCCCAGTAAAGAATATTTTGACTAAGATAATGAAGAATAAATTATCGTTAGTCTTCAACAAATCAGATAAAATATTATAGACAACAAGTTTTAGATCAACAACTGCAGTGAAAAATAACAATTCATTAAAAAAGTTAAGTAGAGAATGATGTCTACTATCTTCTATGATTTAAAAGTCCATCATCAATATTTTATCCCTGTAACATCAATCAATATATATCTCGAATCAAATATTCATATTTGCACTACGGGCCAAAGATATTCATTTGTTTCACTAGTGGTCATGTTCATCTCAACACCTGTCCATCTTTGCACTATGGGCCAAAGATATTCATCAGGTAATCATTCATATTTGCACTACAGGCCAAAGATATTAATTTGTATCACCATTTAAGACTGAGGATGAGGAAAAATATTTTAATGAACGAATCCAGTGAGATAAAGGACAAAAATTAGGAATTCGTAATTTAGTTTATTCAAGTTCAAGAATACTCCATAATAATCAATTGTGGAGCAAAAATCAAGAATGAAGATCAAAACATGGATACAATTAAAGATAATTTGGACAGAATTTTTTTTTCTCGTGAATAGTAAATCATGAATAGTAACTCGTCATGAAAAGATAAAAATTTCATAAAAAGTTCAGACCAATATTCCAGTGAAATAATATTAGATGAAGCGCAAAACTCAAAGAATTTCTGATCATTTCAGGAATTATAGAAGCAATACTTACCGTAGTAAGTTCAAATTTGGGAGTATGAAATGAAATATTATCACTTTTATAATATGGAATATGAAAGAAAATAATATTCTTTATTAATACTGAAAAGAAATAACATCATTTACGATAAAAAATAATATCATTTACCTTAGTAGAATATTAGATCTGACTGGAATATCGAATATTTTGTTGAGAAAAATTTTGCACCATAATCCACACTCAAACTATCCTTATACTCACAAGAAATACGCTCGATATTATAGAGAGAAAATTTTCTGATTCTGGTGTGATTTTCATTTCTAACTAAGCACCCTATTTATAGAAAAATACTAGAACACCAATGTTGACTAATTTGCTCCCGATGGCTTTCTCAGCACACCATACTTGAAAAACAATCAGCCATCTCTAAGGACCAACACTCATCAGCACATTTCACACATAAAAGGACAAGTGGGGCCCACACATGTTTTAATTTAAATAATATTTAAAAACTTCAATAATTCATAATAAATAGCCCATTTATCAGAAAAATACGAACCTTATGTTCATTCCATATAAAATTTAATTCTCTACAACTTTGTAGAAGAAATATTTTTCAAATTTTGAACGAAAAATGACCTAAATTTACATACGGATGAGATTTCAATTTCCTTCTTTCCCCCCACCATTTCCCACTAACTGTCTCTCTTCTCTCTCTCTCTCCCTTTCTCTCTCTCCCCATCAATTCCTCCACACACACACACACACACACACACACACACACACACACACACACATATATATATATATATATATATATAAATATTTATAATTCTTAAAAGAATTTTTAATTCCATTTTCTCTCTTCCATCTCATTTTATTTTTATACCATAAAATTATATTATTATATTATTATATTATTATAATGTAATATTATAATATTATATTTGAATGAGTTATTTTATTGAAAAAGATAAAATATCAACTTTTAACAATTGTCTCTTTTGCTAAAAATTCCTCCATTTATATTCCAATTGAATAAATATTTACTTATCATTTTATCAATAATTAATTATTATTTATAAATAATATTACAGAATCACAATAATGACAACTTGGTCATTCCCAGGAAAAAAGGGGGCTTTCCGATAAGGATTTCTCCTTAATGGCGCGCAATTAGATTAACTAACCCCTTTTCTTGACAGAACTTCCTAGACATTGCCAATAATGCTGTCTAATAATATTATTCAAATAATATGAATTATTGATTTAATAATGTGAAATACTGTGCAGTGGTTACTGTGACAATTATTGAATCAATAATATAAAATATCAACGTAATAATTATTGAATCAATAATATAAAATATTGAATAGTAATCACTGTAACAATTATTGAGTAAGTGACTTCTTACGTAAGAACCAATAATTCAAAATACTGTGCAATACCGTGTGCTACTGTGCAACAACGCATATTACTGTATTTTTATCACCGGGTATTTCAACAGTTTAACGGTAAAAGTTAATTTCCGTCGCTTTCTATATCCGATAGTTATTCCGTTGTGCGGATCCACCAATAACTGCGCTGTCGTACGAATAGTCTCCGACAAAAAGAATATTTCCCGGCCAAACGAATATTTCCCGACACAATGAATATTTTATAACTATTTGCTTACTTTGTAAAATTTGTACATCTCACCCATAACTTATCACATTTATCAAATCAACACCTTACTATTTCAAAATAATATATAGAGGAAATTAAATCTTATTCATAAAAAGTTGGGGTCTTACAACCTCTCCTCATGAAATTTCGTCCTCGAAATTGACGTACGTACCTAGGTATGTCGAAAAGGTGAGGATATCTCGCTTTCATATTCGATTCTAACTCCCAGGTCATTTCCTCGATATCATTGTTCCTCCACAAAACTTTAAATTGAGGTATAATTTTTGAGCGTAGGACATGTTCCTTCTTATCCAAGATCTTGACAGGTACCTCCTCGTATGTTAAATCTTCGGATATCTCGTCTGGTTCTATCTCAATAATGTGGTTTGAGTCTTTCACATATTTACGTAGCACGGATATATAAAAAACGTTATGAACATGAGACATGCTTGGAGGTAAGGCGAGTCTATAGGCCACATTTCCTACTCGGTTAAGGATTTCAAATGGACCAATAAATCATAAATCGGTGCCCATAGCTTTCTGCAAGCTGACCCTTTGGCACTTGATGCTCCGCCTTGACACGTTTACACGTTAAACACCTCGAGATAAACTCCGTGATCTCTCTCTTCATATTGCTCCACCAAAATGTATGTCGAAGATCATGATATATTTTGGTACTTCCAGGATGGATTGCAAATGGTGTGTTGTGTGCTTCCATCATGATTCTATACTTCAAATCAGAGTCGTTAAGAACACAAAGTCTGGACTTGACTCGAAGTATTCCCTCTGCATCGATTCTTACTTCTGAAATAGCACCTTCTTGCATCTTCTTCTTCATATTCATCAGCTCCAGGTCTGTAGCTTGAGCAGCTTTAACTCTATCAGTTAAAATTGGTTCTACGTGTATACTTGCCATCTTCACGTGAGTCCCTCGAGTCTTTAACTCTATCTCCATCATTTGTAAGTCATACAAGATGGCTTCGTGTTGCCAATATCGCACTTGTACCCACATACGATCTTCTATTTAACGCGTCAGCTACCACGTTCGCTTTTCCAGGATGGTATTGGATGGTATGGTCGTAATCTTTCAACAGCTCAAGCCAACGTCGTTGTTGCATGTTGAGTTCGTTCTAAGTAAGAAATGTTTAAGGCTCTTATGATCTGTATAGATCTCCACTTTCTCCCCATACAGGTAGTGTCTCCAGATTTTAAACGCAAAAACGACTGCTGCCAACTCTAGATCATGAGTAGGATAATTTCTCTCATATTCTTTGAGTTGCCGTAAGGCATAGGCTATGACTTTCCCATGTTGCATGAGAACACATCTTAACACTTTGCCTGAAGCATCGCTGTAGATGATAAATCCATCCGAACTAGATGGTATTGTCAGAACAGGTGCCGAAATGAGTCTCCTCTTGAGCTCTTGGAAGCACTTCTCGCATTCCTCAGTCCATATGAATTTTGTATCTTTCCGAATCAGCTGAGTTAATGGAGTAGCGATTCGAGAAAATCCTTCCACGAATCTCCGATAATAACTAGTTAAGCCCAGAAAGCTACGTATTTCGATTACTGACTTAGGTTGCTTCCAACGGAGTTTCAACAAATAAGTCAAAGTCTAATTTCTCAGCGATCAAGTTCAAACGTTGATCACAAGTAGGTGAAATAAAAGAATGGGTAGAACCGGTATCTAATATATATTTATTTATTGCATGAATGATTTTAAATAAATTTTTCGATAAAAGAATTGTTGATTATTATAAATTAAATTCTTAAAATAAATTAATTTTGATAGTAAAAATATTTTAATATGTATTTTTCCATGAAAATATAATTAATATATTATTTAAATAATATATGAAGTAATTCTTAGAATTATAATAATAATTATTTTATTATGTGAATTTATCAAGATTAATTAAGTTAATTATTATAACTTAATTAATAATGGTATATAAGGTAAAGTGTGATTATAGATTAAAAACCTAATGTTGATCTATGTTATGAAATTTCATGAATTAATATAATTATTGTATAATTGTATTTAAAAAGAAAGTATATTATGTTATGAATAATAAGAAATTATTTTCTTAAGGAATGTGGATATTAAATATGATTATTAATTATATTTGTATTCAAATATATGTAAGTATATTACTACAAGTTATGATTATGAATTTTTTATATAATTATGATAATTAACATAATTATATGAATATATATTAAAAATTTATTTGTTTTTAGAATTAAATATTAAACATAATAATTGATTATGTTGTATTTAAGTGAAAGTGTGTATATTATGTGATTAAGGATAATCATTAGAAAACCCTAATTTATAAAGTTAGGAACCCTAATTATAGCAAGAAACCCTCATTTTTTCAAAACACTAATTATTATTTGAAAAACCTAATTTTTTTTATTAGTGTGCTCTAATTAAATTTTTATTTAATTCCTACTTAATTTTTTAAACCCTAAGAATTATTTGACAAACCTTAAGGGTTAAAACCTAAGGGTTAAACTCTAGAAGTATGCCTCATGAACAAGTATACCCTTAAAAGGATTTGTTAGTTTACAAAAATACCATTTTGGATTTATTAAATTGAGCTAGCTTGCAAATCTTGCCAAAATATTTGGACTCACCAACTCTAGATTCACCACATGTTGCAAATCTCATCTCATCAGCCAAAAATCGACACCTAGCTGGTCAGATTCAATGGATCAATTAGATAGCAAATGAAGAAAGAAAAAGTAAGAAAGCTTTCAATTATTTTCACCCACACAAGCCAAGACTTTTTCTCTCTCTAAGACCCACGAAATTCTCTCTCACTTGGTCATAATATCAAGCAATAACATCTCATACATGAAACCATAACAGATCCAAGGTCAGAAATCAAAATTTGCTCAAGAAAGGTATAAAACCCTAACCAATCTAGATCTTTAATTTTTTGTTAAATGTTATGATTAAGTGTTAAAATATGTTCTATGATATGTTAATAAGTGATCTGGGTTGAGAAATAACATTTCTATAACATCTAGATGCACGAAAAATGGAATTTTTGAAAACTGGAAAAAACTTAAAAAGTTGTCTGACAGCCCAAAGTCGGGGCATATAATTCTCAATCTGTTCATCATATATTGTGTTTATGTGTTTGTATGTGTTCTATGCCATGTTATTAGTATTCTGAAAGTAGAATCATCATCATAGCATGTGTAGATTGAAAGATATGAACGGTCAAAACCCGTTGATCGAACACGAAATAGGTTTTCTGGGTAACCCAAAAAATCGGAAGAACACCTTCTGACAGTCACTTTGACTGCCTTGATCTCGCTACTGGTAGATTGGTTAGATATTATATGTTGGTCAGATTGTACTCTGACAGGAGTACTACAAGCCTATAGCACTCTCAAGCCTTAACAAATTATAGATCGGGAGTTTTTGTTGGTAAAACAACGTTGACCGTCTAGATATGAAATCTGGGTAACCCAGATTTCTTAGACAGTGGTCTGACCAGTTTTTGTAAATCTTATATCTTGTTAATTATTGATACCTAGACTCTGTAAATGCTTCAATAGTGTACCCTGGTAGTTGTACTATAAAGCCCGACGTCTAACACACTTAGAACGTGAATAGCCTACAAGATATAAGGACCCAAAGTGCGTTGACCGGCATTGACAGGCCGTTTCTGGGTTGCCCAGAAAATGAAGAACAGTTCTGATAGCTTGTTCAAAGGCTTATATCTTCTTGTTGTGATGTAGTTTGGCCGTGAAACTTGTTTGTGATTGTAGTATTACATCAATACTACAACACTAATACACTTACATGCCTAGAAACATTAAGATCAAAGATCTATAGGTGGTCAAACTAGACACCTTGATAACTGACTTTGAATGTTCTTGAGGCTCAAGAACACCAACAGTGACAGTTAGTGTCGCTTAAGACCTTTAGCGACAGTTTTTAATAAAAATTAATTAAAATAATTAGAAATAAATAGAAATTAATTATTAAAAATTCATAAAATAATTTTAAAAATTATTTTAAGTTATAAAAATTAACTTTTAATATTTTGACATAAATTTCATCAATATTTTAATTTAATTAAATATTAATGATATTTAATTTATTTAATAATTATATTAAATAAATTAGTTAAAAATGATTTTAATATACTAAAAATCATTTTAAATGGTATTAAAGTATTAAAAAATATTTTAAGTTATAATAAATGACTTTTAATATTTTGATATAAATTTCATTAATAATTTAATATTAATGATAATAAATTTATTTAATAATTATATTAAATAAATTAGTTAAAAATGGTTTTAATATTTTAAAAATTATTTAAAAATAATATTAAAGTATTTTAAGTTATAATAAATAACTTATAATATTTTGATATGAATTTTATTAATATTTTAATATTAATGATAATAAAGTTATTTAATAATTGAATTAAATAAATTATTTAAAAATAATTTAAAGGTTTTATAAATCATTTAAAGGTGAAATAAATGTTTTAAAAATATTTTAAGTTATAATAAATAACTTTTAATATTTTGATATGAATAACATTAATAATTTAATATTAATGGTAATTATTTAAAAATGATTTTAATATCTTAAAAATCATTTAAAGGTAATACTAATGCCTTAAAAATATTTTTAATTATAATACATAACTTTTAAAGTGTTGACATGAAGTTCATTAATATTTTAAATTATTTAAATATTAATGATAATAAAATTATTAACAATTAAATCATTAAAAATGATAAAAGTGTTTGAAAAATTATTATAAATGATTATAATGTTTGAAAAAATATTATAAATGATAATTAAATTATCTATTATAATACTTAAGTTCTTGAACAAAGTTTCATTAAAAATAAATTCATTAATTATCCGATAATGTAATCGGGATGCCGAAACGATACCGAACTCAAACCAAATTGACATCGTTTGACTAGGTATACATTCTTATGTGTTGTAATGACTGATATGAATATGTGACAACATGTTTAAGCAGTATTATGTGTTAAGTTGTATTATTCTAATTAAAAGAATAATTCTATTGATGATAGGACTTCATATTAAAGATAAAAGCGTAAGCTTTACTACGTAGCAGTAATGAACTATCAAGGCAAGTTTCTTATCTCAATTTCTTATTGAGCATGTATCTCTATTCATTGCATTTACTTTATGCGATGGATTTTAGTAAGCGAAAAGCAGGTTCATGAATAGTTATTATCAATTATTCATATCTATAATGATATCCAGGATACGTTTATGAAAATTATTCTTATAATGTAAAATTTTATTCAATTTAAGTTATTATTTATTAATATCTCATTATTATCTGTTATTATACAAGTGTCCCCACATGTATAAACTACTGTATTCAAACAAGAACTCTTGAACTTGAAATTCTTTGATATGACAAACCCTGTTACATTCTATCAAACTTCAGTAGGTATTTATGACTGTCTAAGCTATTTGACTCGGCTAGACATTGTTCGAACTGTATTGTTGAATAGTATTGGTTATGATAAGGTCATCCAACTGAATTATTTAGTTAGGATTCCAGACTGAGTATGAACAACCCTTAATGGGGAAATTATTTATGTGCCCAAGGCAAACAGAGTGAACGAATTATCTTTCAAACAGATAGTATTGATCAATATAGGACATAACGGGGCTAATCACCCTACATGTCCGTAAGATCAGAGCGATTTACAGATGAATTTATGTTTAAACCTTTTTGAAAATTAAAAATAAAAGTTCATGGTCCAGTGACCGCTTAACACTTATAGTCACTACGTCGTTTTAAAATTTTAAACGATTTGATATGTTATTAAGATATGTTTCGAAAGACTTCACAACTATTGATTCGTTGTAGAAGTATACCTCAAAGAAAACATTTACTACTTTCAACTAAAGTTTATTAATTGCTATTACTTGCTGAGCAATTAAATGCTCATTCTTGCTTTAAATTAAATGTTTTTAGCTAAGCGTGATCAACCAGAAGGCTCTAGCAAAAACAAAGGAAAAGGAAAGCTGTAAGAATAAGTTTTATGGTATCTTGTGTAATAGTTAGACTTTATTAGGATGATAATATTTACTATCTATCATGTAATGAATATTTTAAAGGTCGTGTACCTGGGATTAGACAACTCTGATATGTAAGTTAAGTTTGTTTATTTATATTATATTATTATTCTGCTCAAAGAAATGATATCGTGTAGCACCAAGTTCGGGTTTCAAGTACCTGAATTTGGGGGAGTCACAACATGTGCAAATGCCCTCAAAGCAGCATGAAGTGAAGGAGAAAGAAGCAAGAAAGAAGCAGCAAAGAAGCGCAAGAGATCAGCACAACACTAGCAATGCACCAGTAGAAAGCAGGGTACCACGCGGCCGCGTCGATTTTACAAAGAACAGCCGCGCGCCCATGCCAATGTGCAGTCCAGAGAGCACTCTGGAGAAGCGCGTGCCCGCACCCCAAATATACTACGGGGCCGCGCGGCCGCGCGGGCCAAGAATGTTAACTTTTTCATTTATCATTTCTGCTGAAGTGTATTGGATATATATTGGTGTATTTGCAAGAGACGTGGGGATCATTTATTTTACCAGCATTCATTACTGAGTAGTTTTAATTTCTTATTTTTTAGGGTTTAGAGAGAAAAGGAGGCTTTGAAGACTAACTTCATTTCCCTTCTAGTTCTAGTAGATTTCATTGTTAGGGTTTCACTTTGGGGTTTGATTGTGGTCTGAACTTGAGCTTGAAAGCCTCTATTAAAAGGAGAACTACAAGATTTGCATTTTCAATCTCTTTTACTCTCTTTACTTTCATATTTGCTTCAATGCTTTGCTCAAATCCCATAATGGTTATTGGTTTAGAGATGAACTAACTACCATTATGGGATTCTAATGAATCTTATTGCTTAATCTAGACTTGTATGCCTCATTGATATGTATTATTGATTATGTATGGGTTTCCTAGCTTGGTTATGTGTATCGAATAGATGCTTGATCACCATCTACTATAATAGTTTATATGGAATTGAAAGAGGAAGTATAAACTGAGATTTTGCCATGCTAGCATATGTTCGTGAAATTTGCATGTGATGAAGTTTATGATTCGTAATCCGGATAGAAATATATCGGTTTACCATGTGTAGCCAATTGGGAGCTTGCACTTAAATCAATATTGCTTGTAAATCACATAGACATATCGTGATTTAGGTTTTATTGATGTTCATGTGAATTCTATCTCCTTTGGGGATTTTATATGATATGGACTTGGTTTATTGAAAGATAACCATTTCTCACATTCGTGCTCTCGACTAGCAATCCTAGGTAATTAATTATGCTTGACATGAGGTGTATAGTCTGGATGGTGCAATAGGTGAAGTTAGGATCACATATCTCTCCCATTTGATTCCATCGTCTGTTAATTAGTTAATTTTACTTTAAAATTAGTCTAGTTACTAAATCACACTTTGATACTCGTTTGAGCAGTTAAAATTAGCTATAGAATTGTTGCATGATAGTTTAAACTTAATTGCTTTTGGGAATGATCTTTACTTATCTTATATTACTTGTTGACCGTGTATGCTTGTACGCGTGTGTATTTGTTTTGTTAACACCGAAATGGCGCCACAAGTTTTTGGCGCCGTTGCCGGGGAATAGTTTTTATTTTTAGTACTATTGACATCAATTTTAGTTAGATTTGTCTGACTTGAACAATTTATTTCTTATCTCATTTCTAATTTTATGTTTAATTTTGTTTCAGGTACTTATGTTTAGTATATGCACACTCGAGCAACCAATTCTGCATTGGTGCCTCTACAAGATAACATTAACGGCAGAGCTTGGAGAGCGAACACAAGAAATACTAAAACATAAGAGAACCCTGAACAACCAGAGCAAATGGCAGCCGAAGAACAAAGGGTCGAGAATAGAGCATTGAAGGACTACTCAATACCGAAGATCAATGATGTACAATCCAGTATAATCAGGCCGACGATAGCTGTAAATACTTTTGAGATCAAATCGGGGACTATTAAGATGGTTCAAAACAAAGTCCAGTTTGGGGGTGCAGCTACAGAAGATCCTAATGAGCACATCCTAAATTTTATTGAGATATGTGACACATTCAAATACAAAAATGTGACGGATGATGCGATAAAGTTGCAGCTATTTCCATTCACCTTGAGGAATAAAGCGAAGAGTTGGTTGCATTCACTACCCTCAGGCTCAATCACTACATGGGAGGACTTAGCACAGAAGTTCCTCGCCAAATTCTTTCCCGTGGCCAAGACAACTCAGATGAGGAGTGCCCTATCTCAGTTTGCACAATAACAGGGGGAATCTTTATATGAGGCATGGGAACGATACAAAGAAATGCTCAGGAAATGCACGAATCACGAAATGCCGGACTGGATGGTGATAAGTTCATTTATAATGGTTTGGGATGACAATCAAGGCTGATAATCGATGTCTCATCAGGAGGAGCTCTATGGGCTAAGGACTATTTGACAGCATGTGACTTAATAGAGACCATGGCGGCCAATGAATATCAGAATCCGACATCTAGAATGCCACAGCCAAAAGTGGTTGGAGTCTTGGATGTGGATGCCGTTACAGCCCTTTCAGCTCAGATGGCAGAAATGTCAAAGAAGATACACTCTATGGCTGGAAATAGAGTTCAACAAGTTGCTTTTGTATGTGAGTTGTGTGCTGGAGCACATCCAACAGAACAGTGTGCCATCACTACAAAGTCGGTTCAGTTCGTCAGCAACTATCAGAAGCCTTAGAATCAGTTTTTGAACTCCTACCATCCAAATAATTGAAACCATCCTAATTTTAGTTGGAGCAACAACCAAAATGCTCAACAGCCTCAACCATCTCAACAATCTCAACATCCTCAATACCAACCTCCTCAACAACAACAACCATACCAAAGTGCTCAACAGTCACCATATCAACCCTACTAACAACAAAAATCTCAGCCACAGCAGTCTCAACAGCAGTATGCCCAGAGACAGTCACACCCACCCAGATTTCATCAACCACAACATCAACACAATCCAGCTCCTAGTCAACAATCCGAGGAGAGAGCTGAGATAGAAGAACTTAAGTTGTTGGTTAAAAGTCAAGCGGTGTCTCTCAAAACATTAGAGACTCAAATAGGCCAAATTGCCAATGCAGTCCTCAACAGACTGCAAGGGACTCTTCTAAGCAGTATAGAGGCAAATCTAGGAAGACGGGATGGCAAGGAAAAGTGCCAAGCTATTACATTAAGGTCTGGGAAGCAGACTGCTGAACTGGAGGCTAGCGCTGCTGCGCCCCAGGAAGAACAAAACCCGGCGCGGGCGCGCCCAAGTGCAAAACATTCTAAAGAAATTTTGTCTGATGGGAAAGATGGGGACAAGGCAGTTGAGTCAGATAAGGAGGTATCCACCGAGAAAACCAATGTCCCACCACAAATGATCTACCCTCCTGCACCATATCCATAGAGGATTCAGAAGCAGAGATTGGATAAACAATTTGCAAAGTTTTTGGAGGTATTCAAGAAACTGCAGATCAACATACCCTTTGCCGAAGCTTTGAGCAAATGCCAAGCTACATGAAATTTATAAAAGGAATCTTGTCGAGGAAGAAGAAGCTAGAGGACTATGAAATAGTAGCCTTGACAGAGGAGTGCAGCACAGTCTTACAAAGAAAACTACCTCCAAAGCTCAAGGATCCAGGGAGTTTTACTATACCCTGCTCTATTGGGAAGTTGTCCTTCAACAAGTGCTTATGCGACTTGGGGGCAAGTGTAAACTTGATGCCTCTATCAGTGTTCACTCAGTTGGGATTGCCGGCTCCTAAGTCGACAAGAATATCATTGCAACTAGCGAATTGGTCCATCACCTACCCCAGAGGTATCGTGGAAGATGTGTTCATAAAGGTGGATAAATTTATATTCCTTGCGTACTTTATCATTTTGGATTTCGAAGAGGATAAAAACATACCAATTATCCTTCGGAGACCGTTTTTATCTACTGGGCGAACACTCATAGATGTACATAAAGGAGAAATGACTATGAGGGTTCAGGACCAAGAGGTCACATTAATATCTTCAAGGCTATGAAGTTTCCCATGGATGAAGAAGAATGTTTCAAAATTGATACTGTCGACAGGATACTGCATGAAGAGACTGAACACTTGATGAGAATGGATCCATTAGAAAGTGCTCTTATGGGAGACTCCGACATGGAGGAGACAGATGTGGTGAAGTGCATACAAATTTTGAACACGGTGCCTCAGTTGCAAAAGTTTAAGATTCCCATCGAACCACTCGGACATAACGGGGAGTCATCAGTGCGAGTAAAGCCTTCTCTTGAAATGTCTCCCACACTTGACCTTAAGCCTCTTCCTGATCATTTGAGATATGCATATCTGGGGGAATCTTCTACGTTGCTGGTTATCATCGCTTCTGCTCTATCATCCGATCTGGAGAGCAAGTTGCTGAGGGTTCTAAGAGAGTTCAAATCAGCTATTGGGTGGACTATAGCTGACATCAAAGGGATCAGCCCTTCATACTGTATGCACAAGATACTCTTGGAGGATGACAACAAGCCATCAATAGAGCAACAACAGAGATTGAATCTGATTATGAAAGAGGCTGTCAAAAAGGAGATCCTCAAGTGGTTAGATGCTGGAATAATTTATCTGATCTCAGACAGTTCTTGGGTGAGCCTGGTGCAGTGCGTCCCAAAGAAGGGAGGCGTGACAGTCGTAACAAATAAGAAGAATGAGCTTATTTCTACCAGGACAAGTTATGGGGTGGAGGGCCTGCATGGACTATCACAGACTGAACAAAGCTACAAGGAAAGACCATTTCCCTCTCCCATTTATTGACCAAATGCTGGATAGGCTAGCGGGACATGACTACTATTGCCTCCTGGACTGTTACTCAGGGTATAACCAAATTATTATAGCCCCAGAGGACCAAGAGAAGACCACCTTCATGTGCCCATACGGTACATTTACATTTAGAAGGATGTCTTTCGGGCTATGCAATGCTCCAGCCACTTTCCAGAGATGCATGATGGCAATATTCTCTGATATGGTCGAACACAATGTAGAAGTTTTCATGGACGATTTCTCTGTCTTTGGAGACTCTTTCGGCATCTGCTTGGAGAATCTTGTATTGGTGTTACAGAGATGTGTGGAGACCAACTTAGTACTGAACTAGGAAAAATGCCATTTTATGGTACAGGAAGGTATTATTTTGGGCCATAAAGTTTCTGGGAAAGGTCTAGAGGTGGACAAGGCTAAATTGGAGACCATTGAAAGTTTATCGCCACCATCCTAAGTAAAGGGGGTTTGTAGTTTCCTCGGGAACGCAGGATTTTATCGTCGCTTTATAAAAGACTTCTCAAAGATCACTAAGCCTCTGTGTAGTTTGCTTGAGAAGGACGTTCCATTCAGATTTGATGAGGAATGCCTGGTGACCTTTGAACACTTAAAAAAGAAATTGACTATGGCACCCATCATTACAGCTCCTGATTGGTCTCTTCCATTTAAATTGATGTGCGATGTAAGTGACTTCGCTGTGGGAGTCGTCTTGGGACAACGCAGGGATAAGGTTTTTCATGTGATATACTATACAAGAAAAACCCTGACAGACGCCCAATTAAACTACACCACCATAGAGAAGGAGCTTCTTGCAGTGGTATACGCGTTTGATAAATTCAGGTCTTATCTGATTCGCACAAAAGTAGTTGAATACACAGATCATGCTGCAATCCGATACCTGATTTCAAAGAAAGATGCTAAGCCTCATCTCATTCGGTGGATACTTCTTTTACAGGAATTTGATTTAGAAATCAATGATAGAAAGGGAATGAAAACCAAGTGGCTGACCACTTATCTCGACTGGAGAACCCGAGAATGGACAAAAATGACAAAGTGATGATTAATGAGTCCTTCCCGGACGAGAAGTTATTTGTGGTGCAAGGCGAGATGCCCTGGTTTGTGGATTTTACAAACTTCCTAGTGAGCAATATTATCCCTTCTGACTTCACTAGAGCTCAGAAAAAGAAGTTTCTACACGATGCTAGATGGTATAGTTGGGATGAGCCGTATTTGTTTAGGCAGTGCGTTGATAAGATGATCAGACGGTGCATCCCGAAAAGTGAGATGGATAGCATACTGCGAGATTGAAACTTATCAGTTTATGGAGGTCATTACGGGGGTGAGAGGACAGTCGCCAAAGTACTTCAAGCAGGCTTCTATTGGCCAACATTATTTAAAGATGCGTACAACTTCGTCCAGAAATGTGACCGTTGTCAGCGAGTGGGCAATATATCCAAGAGAAATGAGATGCCTCTGAATATGATCCTGGAGGTCAAGATCTTTGATGTCTGGGGGATAGACTTTGTGGGGCCTTTTGTCTCGTCCTGTGGAAATCTATATATCTTGCTGGCAGTGGATTACATGTCTAAATGGGTAGAGGTAGCAGCCTTACCGACTAATGATGCTAGGGTGGTCTTGCATTTTCTTTAGAAGAGCATATTCACGCGCTTTGGGACCCCTAGAGCCATCATAAGTGATGAAGGAACCCACTTTTGCAATTGTTAATTTTCTACACTTTTGGCCAAGTATGGGGTGAATCACCGTATTACTACTGGCGTACCATCCCCAAACAAAGGGCCAAGCTGAGGTATCGAATCGTGAGGTGAAGCGAATATTAGAGAAAGTTGTAAATCCCACGAGAAAGGATTGGTCTCTAAGGCTTGATGATGCAGTGTGGGAATATAGGACTGCCTACAAGACGCCACTGGGTATGTCGCCATATCAGCTTGTGTATGGGAAGGCCTGTCACCTCCCTATGGAATTTGAACACAAGGCCTACTGGGCCATCAAGAAGCTGAACTTTGACTTAAAGGCTGCAGGGGAGAAGAGACTTCTCCAACTTAATGAGCTCGATGAATTCAGATTGCAAGCCTATGAAAACTCCAAGTTATATAAAGAAAAGGTAAAAAGGTGGCATGACCGGAAGATCATGGAAAGGACATTTAAGCCGGGGCAAGCAGTGTTGCTGTATAACTCTCGTCTCAGACTATTTCCTAAAAAGCTCAAATCACGGTGGTCGGGTCCCTTCACAGTGAAAACTGTGTTTCCCCATGGTGCAGTGGAGATCTTTGATCAACACCCAGACAAGCCTTTCAAAGTGAATGGACAAAGGTTAAAGCATTATTATGGCGGCGAGGCTAATCGAGAGAAGGTCGCCTCGATTCTTTCCACCACATAACAAGTTCAGAAAGAGTCTAGCTCATGGACTGTACACAGGCGCTCGATAGGAGGCACCCCATCATCTCTCTTCTCTCTCTCATATAATTCTTGCATCATATTTCTATTTCTCCCTTATGTTTAATTTTGGTTACATGACTCTATATTTTCCTCCCCCTGTTTAATTCTAAGCATTATGAAAATTGTGAAAATTTTTGAGCATTTTTGGAGATAGAAACTCATTGCCTATATTTTTCAACTTAGGCGTTATTGCATATATTGTTGGGAACTAGGAGCTCATTTCTTACATTTTTGGATATTATGCATTTTTGCATATATTTTTGTAGTTGGGAGCTCATTGAACATATTTTTGACGTATTAGTATATTGCATATACGCACAGATAGTAATTTTTGGGAATTCACATACATATGATTCACTTACATAGCATTGCTACGGATTTAAGCATACATACATCTTATACAGGCAAGTTGTGAATATGGAATCAAGTTACATCTTAACTTTGATTGCTATATGTGCAAGAAAGAAGAAGTGCTTGAAGTTGCTACTTAAGCCTTCACATCAATGCTGCAGGAAACAGAAAATTTTTGGCCAGGCTCAGGGCAATGCGGCAGCACCAACCTCAAGGCACATTTCAACGCACTCGCGCCAATGTTCAAAATTTCCAGAAGTGTTCTTGACCCGCGCGGCCACGCCCCACATAGAGTACCAAGTCGCGCGCCCGACCCCAGCAAACTGACGATTTTTAATTTTTAAAGTCTGATTTCCAGCCCTAATTCTATATCTATCTCGATCGACCCTTCCTCTCAAGAATACAAACACCCTATTGCCGATTCCTACTTCTCCTTCTACCCACGAACTCTACACCTATCTAATCCCTCTACCCACATTATATCTCCCTCTCTTCCTTATATAACCCTAGCCTCCACGTCCATTACCATTCCAACACGCTTCAAGCAACAGAGTTAAGATTTGAGTTAGGGTGTGAAAAATTCAGAGGGTCCTAAAGCACGAATTGGGGGAATTTTGTTCAAGTTAGGGTTTGGTTCAACACAGTTGACAGAGACACAAGTTTGGGGGTAATTTCCATCCATAATCAAGGGTGTAATTTTTTTGAAAATTATAATGGGGCCAACAAGATCTGCCTCTCCCGCATCGCCCGCTCGCAGTGACCAAAGTGATGACACGGTGGATTTGACTAGGTTCATTAGCCTGGATGCCCAACTGGAGTACTTTTGAATTGTGGCCAAGATAGTTTTAAAAGAGAGGGGTCTGAAACCAGCGAAGGAGGATGGGCAATTGCTTGCCATGATCTGAGAGATGGGCTGGCAAGGGGTTTGTGCAACACTGCCACATGTGCCGTTGGCCATTATTCGTGAGTTTTATGCCAAAGCCAAGGAAATGCTGAATGTATTTTCTTTTGTTCGGGGCCAGACTGTTTACTATCGTCTGCCAGCGATCCGTGAGGTGTTGAGCGTGCCCCCACTTTCGACTGGCCAAGTGAATTGGGTCAAAGCAGAGAGGTTTGAAACTGACTTAGACTAGTTGCTCCGTGATTTATGTGCGCCAGGCACGAAGCAGAAATATAGGGCGGGCACCGATGAGCATACCACTTTCCTCGCCTCGGGTTTGAACAAATACGCCAAGGCATGGAACCTATTTTTATGTGCCACTCTTATGCCATCCTCTCACCAGCACGAGATTACAGCGGAGTTGCGATCATTCTTTGGGGGATCATCACTGGGAAGTATATTGATGTCGGCCATTTGCTGAATCAAAATATGTTGCGCTTTATGAGAGGCAGTACCACTGGGTCGATTCCATACGCATCAGTGGTGGCTCATCTCTGTTCTGAGGCAGGACATCGACTGGTATGATGAGCAGGTTCAAATGCCAAGTGGGGACATCAATCATGCCACTATTAAGAAGTTTGAGGATTGGCCTGGGAGCACAGCACACCCGCGAGGAAAAGGGTTCATCCTGCCGCGTCCTCTAGCAGTTCCTCCATCGCAGCCACAGCCATTAGAGGTCGCTGGCCCTCCTCTAGCCAGTGACATACATCAGGATCACAGGATTAGGCGATTGGAGAGGAGGATGGATGCAGTGCACGATAACTTCGCATCATTTGCCGATGATTTATCACGTTCCTTGGCTGAGGCCTTTGCGCAGCAGGGATCGATAGTGGAGTGGCCTGTCTTTAGTTCTGCTATGCCGTACCCACCGCTAGATTCACCACCCGAGGAGGGTGGCCATGCCGATATATAGGGGAGTTTTCCTGACTCTTTGCTTCCAATGCTGACATTGAAAATTTAAGTTTGGGGGTATTGGGTGTAATTAGTAGTGTAGTTGCATATAGTTAATTGCATATTGCATGTTAGGTTTTAATTGCATGTTAGGTTGCATAGTAGTTGCATTCTAGTAATTAGTTAGTTAAATTTTGCATAAAATTTTTTCAATTTTATTTTATTTTGTTTATTTAGTTGTGTTTAATTGCATTGCATAGAATAATCCCATGTCTTTAACCTATTGAATTCCAGTATAGCCAATGATGAAATTGAAATATGATAGATTTGTGAACTCAGTGGTTAGTTTAAGCTCAGTTATATTTTTATACATGATGTAATCTATACATGTTTCTTTGATGTTGCCGGATAGCACAAAATTGTCTTTATTTGCTTGTTGGCTAGATTAGCACATGTTTGTCTTCTGAGGTGGAAAATTTTGTTTTTAATTGTTAGAATTGTGTAATAAAATCAATAATGACCTTAATGACGCAGAAATACAAGTTTGGGAGGAAAACTTTGGGTATGCATGCTAAAAAGAAAAAGAAAAAGCAAAAGAAAAGAAAATAAGTTGAGAAAAAGAAAAAAAATAGAATAAACAGTTTGGCTAGCTAAGTCTTGTGGCCTTTGATACTCGAGCAAGTAAGCCCTAGGGGATTGTCTCTACACCCAGCGCCTAAGGCCTTTATGGTTTGGGAGTCGTTTGGTCGAAAGCTCGATAAATGGGTATCATTGAAAAGCCTAAGAGGGCTTAGCATTGCACAGTCGGGTGTAACCACGGGAAAGTGCGAATATCGCCCTTGTGTGTGAATAAAAGCATAATAAACCCTTGTTGCACCTTAGCTTGTATCTATGTGTTGGTTTGGTCATTATTTTGTATATATAAAAAATTCTTGACTTAAAACCTCATTTTTCCTTCCTTAGAAGTATAGCATGTGGAATCTTTGCCTCTGTCAAGCTTGTTTGTGGCATAGCACACACACACACCACATCTTAGCAACATGTTGTGATTTATGGATTGTATGTCTTTATAACTGTAGCTTGAGTTGATACTCTGTTCATGGTTCTTGTTATTTCTTTGAGGCGCATCTTATTGGAATTCACATCACGACTGAAATATTGGGATTCATTTTCATGTAGTTTAGTTGCATAGCATGATTGTTTGCATTTGTGTTTGTTGGTTGAGGGCAAGCAATAGTTCAAGTTTGGGGGTATTTGATAAGTAGGTTTTATACCAACTTATTGAATATCAACTTTCTATGATTATATCTTAAACTCAAGTATTTTATTATCTTTTGATATGTTTTATCTTTGTTTTGTAGATTTCAGTCAGGAAACTCAAATAGCAAGAAATGGCATTAAAATGACATGGTTTGGCATAGAATTGGCAAAAGGCAATGTGGAGAGCTTATTAGGAAATAAAGGCAGGCTTGGCATGGAAATGGCATATGGCATGTGCAAATGGCCTCAAAGCAGCATGAAGTGAAGGAGAAAGAAGCAAGAAAGACGCAGCAAAGAAGCGCAAGAGATTAGCACAACACCAGTAATGCACCAGTAGAAAGTAGGGTACCGCGCGGCCGCGCCAGTTTTACAAAGAATAGCCGCGCGCCCGTGCCAATGTGCAATCCAGAGAGCACTCTGGAAAAGCGCGCGCCCGCGCCCCAAATGTACTATTAGGCCGCGCGACCGCGCCGGTCAAGAATGTTGACTTTTTCATTTATCTTTTCTGCTGAAATGTATTGGATATATATTGGTGTATTTGCAAGAGACTCGGGGATCATTCATTTTACTAGCATTCATTACTGAGTAGTTTTAATTTCCTATTTTCTAGGGTTTAGAGAGAAAAGGTGGGCTTTGAAGACTAACTTCTTCTCCCTTTTAGTTCTAGTAGATTTTATTATTAGGGTTTCACTTTGGGGTTGATTATGGTCTGAACTTGAGCTTGAAAGCCTCTATTGAATGGAGAACTACAAGATTTTCATTTTCCATCTCTCTTACTCCCTTTACTTTCATATTTGCTTCAATGCTTTGCTCAAATCCCATAATGGTTATTGGTTCAGAGATGAACTAACTACCGTTATGGGATTCTAATGAATCTTATTACTTAATCTAGACTTGTATGCCTCATTGATATGTATTATTGATTATGTATGGGTTGCCTAGCTTGGTTGTGTGTATCTAATAAATGCTTGATCACCATCTACTGTAATAGTTTATATGGAATTGAAAGAGGAAGTATAAACAGAGATTTTGCCATGCTAGCATATGTTCATGAAATTTGCATGTGATGAATTTTATGATTCGTAATCCGAATAGAAATATACCGGCTTACCATATGTAACCAATTGGGAGCTTGCACTTAAATCGATATTGCTTATAAATCACATAGACATATAGTGATTTAGGTTTTATTGATGTTCATGTGAATTCTATCTCCTTTGTGGATTTTATATGATATGAACTTGGTTTATTGAAAGATAACCATTTCTCACATTCGTGCTCTCGACTAGAAATCCTAGGTAATTAATTATGCTTGACATGAGGTGTATAGTCTGGATGGTGCAATAGGTGAAGTTAGGATCCCATATCTCTCCCATTTGATTCATCGTCTGTTAATTAGTTAATTTTACTTTAAAATCGGTCTAGTTACTAAATCACACTTTGATACTCGTTTGAGCAGTCGAAAATAGCTATAGAATTGTTGCATGATAGTTTAAACTTAATTACTTTTCTTCGTGGGAACGATCTTTACTTATCTTATATTACTTGTTGACCGTGTATGCTTGCACGCGTGTGTGTCCGTTTTATTAACACCGAATTGGCACAACAGGGTGAATCGAATATCTTAAACTATGAGCTTCGCCCAAAATTTTATCTTTGATTTCTGGTACAGTCGGTACCCAGATTCTCCCTTCAAATTGTAGCAGTCCATCGTTATCAATCTTGAATTTTATTTCTTCACTATCGGTTACTCTCTTCCGGATCTTCTCACATTCCTCATCACAAGGTTTTTCCTCTTTCACCTTGTCCACCAAGGTTGAACCGGTAGTTACTTGGAATAACATCTCACCCGACTCCTTCGGATGTTTAATTTCCAGTTCTATCTTAGCCATCTCTTCTAGCATCTAATCCTGATCAGTTAATATCATTAACTTCTCCCGACCCTTCCTGCTTAAAGCATCGACAACAACGTTAGCTTTACCCGGATGGTAAAGAATCTCATAATCGTAGTCCTTGATGAGTTCCAACCATCTCCTTTGGCACATATTCAAATCTTTCTATATAAAGATGTACTTCATACTCTTATGATCTGTGTATAGTCTCACACTTTTCTCCATATAGGTAGTGTCTCCATATCTTCAAAGCAAACACTACTTGCCGCCAATTCTAAGTCATGGGTCAGATATCCTTTCTCATAGTCTTTCAGCTGACGTGATGCATAGGCAATAACTTTGTCGTTCTGCATCAGCACACAGCCTAATCCTTTATGTGAAACATCGCTGTAAACCACAAAATTTCATGTACTATCCTGCAATGACAACACATGAGCAGTACTCAACCTTTTCTTCAGTTCTTGAAAACTCTCCTCACACTTTTCCATCCAAACAAACTTAACCGTCTTACGAGTCAAATTCATCAGCGGAGTTGCGATTTTGGAAAAGTCTTGGATAAATCTTCGTTAATAACCTGCTAATCCTAAGAAACTCCTCACTTCTGATGGTGTCTTCGGCTGATCCCAATTCATTACAGCTTAACCTTCGACGGATCTACCGAAATCCCATCTTTGTCAATCACGTGGCCAAGAAATTACACACGTTCTAACCAAAATTCGCACTTCGAGAACTTCGCATATAGCTTCTCCCGACTCAGCGATTCTAATGTCAGCCTTAAATGTTCAGTGTGTTCCTCCTTTGTTTTGGAATAGACCAAAATGTCATCTATGAACACTATTAAGAATTTATCTAGGAATGACTTAAACAACCTATTCATTAAGTCTATAAATGCAGTAGGTGCATTCGTTAGACCAAATGACATCACCAAGAACTCGTAATGCCCATACCGAGTTCTAAAAGCCGTCTTCGGTATATTTTCTCTTCTCACCATCAACTGATGATACCCACTTCTCAAATCTATTTTCGAGAAGTATCTAGCACCTTTCAGTTGATTGAACAAATCATCGATCCTGGGCAAAGGATACCTATTCTTGGTCGTAACTTTGTTCAATTCCCTAAAATCAATGCATAGCAGCATCGATCCATCTTTCTTCTTTACGAAAAATACTGGCACTCCCCATGGTGAAACGCTCAGCTGAATATACTTCTTGTCCAACAATTCCTACGGTTGAACCATCAACTCCTTCATCTCAACTAGAGCCATTCTGTACGGGGCTTTTGAAATCGGAACAATCCCCAGTGCTAAGTCGATCACGAACTCTATCTCTCTATCCGGCAAAAGTCCTGGCAAATCTCTCAGAAATACGTCCACAAACTCCCTATCCACTGATATCTCTTCCATCTTTGGACTTTCCTTACGAGTATCCATTATGTAGGCTAAATACCCTACACAACCTTGCTTTAATAACCTATTGGCTTGCATAATCGTCAGACAACTCGCTTTTCTAGGACATTTGCTACCATAAAATACTACCTTCGACGGAGTTGTAAGGTTCATAGACTTCCTCTGGCAATCAATTACTGCACCATGATTGAACAACCAATCCATACCCAGTATGACATCGAATTCCCCAAGTTTTATAGGAATCAAATCTAACCTCAATTCCTAACCCTTAATGTCCAATCTACAGTTCTTGTATACAAACCTAATAGGAATAACCTCCCTATTCGCAATCTCTATGTTCAAGGGGGTAAACTAATTCCTCTTTAGGTAAGTCTAAGGTCTTAGTAAATTCATCAGATATGAATGAACAAGTAGCACCCGAATCAAAAAATACCTGACACCACATCTTTTGACTGCACAGCATCCTGCACCGTCATATTGAATGTCCTAACAGTGGGTCGAATCGCCTGCAGTGGTCCAGCGATAGTCAAAGTGTTGCCGCTTCCATTTCCTCTCCCTCATGTCGACCCTCCAGCTGGCTTCTTAGGGAAATCCCAGGCCATATGATCCTTGGACCCGCATGTGTAGCAAGCTCCCTTCTTCAGGTTAGGACAATTCGGCGCAATGTGGCCTTCCTGACCACAGTTGAAGCACACTTGCCTTCCCCTCAGAAACACTTCAGTGTGATTCTTTCAGAATGTAGCACATGCTTTAATCCTTCTCTTTTGCTGGCTTCCCTGTTAACTCCCAGCAGATGTGTTGTCGCTCCATTTCCTTTTCTGGTTGTTAGAACTGCTACTACCAGTCTTGATTTTTGTTTCATTCTTCTTCTTCTTCTGATCTTGATTATATTTGGTCAAGGCATCACCCCCACCTTCTGCGATGATTGCCTTTTCCAGTACAGCTGCAAACGTGTTCAGCTGGAACATGGAGACCTTACTTTATAGCCAGGGCTTCAATCTCTACTCAAACCTTCTAGCCTTCCTCTTGTCGGTATTGATCTGGTACATTGTAAACCTGGCTAGTCGTTGAACTTCGCTGCGTATTTCGGCACCGTCATCATTCCCTGTTTCAGCTCTAGAAACTGAACCTCCATCTGGTTCTGCGAGCTTATGGGGAAATACATTTCAAAGAACATTTCTTTGAATCGGTCCCATGCTATAACACCCTCTCCTTCTCTAGTCTTGTTGGCCTGCCAGCAAAAACTAGCCTCCGACTTAAGCATGAACGTCCCAAAAGCCGTCTTCTGGTCATCGCTTACTCTGGCCACATCGAAGACCTTTTTCATCTCCATCACCCATGTCTGGGCATTTATCGGATTCACCGATCCCTGGAATTCCGACGATCCTACTGCTTTGAATTCCTTAAATGTAGTGTTCTGAACTTGCAGCTGATTTGCAAGCGCTCCCGTCAGTAAGTTCAGCAATTGTTGAACTGAATTGGCGTTTGTCCCATCGTTGTTGTCGTTATTAGTCGAACCCTATGGGTTTTAACGTGTAGGTCTTCTTCTTGGAGGTATCTTTCTGTTAAGACATACTCTAATTAGATCCTTACACATCTCTTAAATATTCATGTTTAACTTAAACATTTACAATAATTAATTCACACTTGAACACATAGCACGTCAATAAACTTCGTTATTTATTCATTCATAGTTTTAAAATATAGAATAGATAGCATCTTTGCTATTTACATCATTTATCCTGAATTAAAACAAGTTACAGGATTACATCATTATCTTATCCCATATTATCTCAAATTTTGGGATTAACATTTATTTAATGCATAAAGAAATACACAATATACTATTCTACAATCTAGGCATGTTAAGACGTCGCACAGCCTCTCCACGTTCTTCTTCCATCACCAGAAACGCTGTTCTGCAATCCACCATATACTACGGTAAATCTTTAAACTGAGCTGGGTAATAGAAGACACGATCCTGGGCCCTATCTTTAGCCGTATGAAAAGCATAGTCTGTTTCTCTCAGCTTGGACTTCTTCACTTGAACCTCATCTTCGGCTCGATCTGCACGTAGAGTAGCCTTCAAGTAAGCATCCTCAGCTCTGGCACGCTTTACTGACTCCTCTTTGATGTCGTTCTTTAGTTTTGCTAGTTCTGCCAGTGCATCATCCCTTTCACTCCCCACATGGACTAGATCCCACATCGTGTTTCCAATCTCGTCATCCCGTTCCTGAATTGTCTCCTCCCTCTACTGTATGGTAGTCCGACTCTCGTCCACCAGTTCCTCAAGCTCTCCGAGTAGACCTTGTAGCTCAACGTTGTGTTCGTAAATCTCCTCGTACATCACAGCGCTAGTCGAGTTAGGTGGAAATTCCTCTTCAGGATCCTCCTTCTCCTCTAACTCATCCTCATCATCTCGGTCCATAACAGGCTTATGCTCCTAACCAACTACGGTGATCAATGGAGATGGCTCTCTCTGAACCAACTGCTCCCAGACAGTGTGGATGTCTCGGGGCTCCTCATCCCTAGTGTAGACACTAGAAATTTTGCTTTCTTTGTACTAACCTTGTAAAAGGGCAAAAACATAATTTTACTTTGGAGAAAACCTCGAGGTATGGCAAAAGAGCTGGGACATCTCGGCGACAACCCTGGGAGTGATGCAAAGGACCAATGACGTCCGAATATATCGCAAACCGATCGAGGATCGACAAGCTGAGATAGTGATCACTGGAAACCACCTCAGCAATCCTCAAACGGCGTACCATCAGAGACAAGCCAGCTAACTGATATCTGGACCTGGTGAATATATCTCGGCCATGAGTATCGACTTCCTGAACCCTAATCCAGTCAGAATCGATCTATTCCCTCTACATTCATCAAAGACTGTCCAAAAGGTCGAGCGGCAGATGTCAACTTCTGTCGAACTGGGATCGAAGGACCAACTACCAAGATTATGGGGCCCACTTAGCCCAGCCTTGACCATAACTGTGGCTAGCCGCAACCACATATACGGCTGCCTCCGGCAGCTTAAAACCCCCTCACTAGTTCATTTTAAAAAAGAGAGATACATTTTAGAGAGAGAATAGACATTCTAGAGAGAGAGAAAGGCTCGGGTGGAATACTAAAAGACCAACTTGAAGCTTAATCGTCCCATCTAGCACATACTTGAAGCCCCACTAGTGTTCTAAGTTCATCCCGGGAGTCAAAATGTTTGTTCACTCGTCCCCCAAGGTAAAATAATGCACTTTCTATCTTTGGTTCTTTGTAAATGTTGTTCAAATGATAGATTAATGAGATATCTTGTTTGAATATAGTTAAACTTGTTGTATTTTAAGCATATTGTGTAATAGTTGATAGATTTTATGTTTCTATCGATTATATTGTGCTTATTACGTTGTAAATCAATTGCGGAGGCTAGATATACCTAAATCTAAGCCTAATCTAGCCTTTGAGAGGTTATTAAGCATGAAGCTTTAATCCTTGTGCTAGAATGGCTTAGATTCATGGTATATCTATGGATTTATTATTTTAAATGGTCCCGGTTATCCCGTATAACCCTAAATTTATATTTAGAGGTGAAAGGGAGGCCAAAATGGCTTAAACAGTGATTTCAATCGATGAAATCATCTAATATTGAAGCCATGGACATTATGTATATTTAATATCGTACAAATCATGTGAGCCTAGGAATCCCGATGTTGAGATCCCCGAATGGATCCGACTTGATTCCCACGATGGACCATTTTTTATGATGTAAACGCTTTAAATAACGTAAATATCATTGTACATATAATATTTGGATCTTGAAGACGAACTTGAGGGGTTAGTCTCGAGAGGTCAGATTTAAGATCCCGTGATAGTGAAAACCTTGATTGCGGGAGCTCGGTTCATCGAGATGGCTTACATGCCCGATGATGATCCGACCCTTTTTAAACGCATTTGTATGCATATCATCAAAATGATTTCTAATAAAACCGCAAAGAGCTTTTGATGAATAATAAAGCGATTCGAGTAGATCACGTAATAAACGTAAAGAATAAAAGGAAGTATTGAAGTCCTCGATTCCTAGTTGGGCAAAGGATTTGAAAATCTTACTTTCTAAAACATCATTTCAATTCATATATCTTGTTGAAAATGAACTTTTTATTAAATCAAATCCTTCTTACTTAGACGCAAAAGAGGTACAGCACTACTTTCAAGTAGCCCAAAATAAAGACTTAGAAAAAACTAATAACGCTTTCAAAATAAAACACACACACACACACATACACACTTTATGCATAGAAAATCAATAAGATGCGTTACCGTGTTTGCACGGGAGTCAGGGGGTGCCTAACATCTTCCCCCGCTTAACTTAGCTCCCGAATTCCACGAATCTCGGGTTTCAAGACCAATATTTTGGTGTCACGCATTGGACCATCTTACGAAAACTATTAAAACTCGGATGAGTTGGTACATCCATTTCCAAAATACCAACTGGCGACTCTGTCTCATTCGGTCCAATCATCAAAATTAAATCAATCTTTTCAAAATCGTCGACACTTATGTCTGTACCAATTTCCTACAAATTCACCCTTTAAAATGGAACCCCAAAGACATAGCGAAAGCGAAAGGGTAGAATAATATCAATTTAGGAAATATGGGCATTCCTCTCTTTTCCCCCGGAAAAGAAAGGATGGAAAACAACACCAAAAGAAAACAAGACTCCCCTTCAACAAAAAAAGGGGTACAAAGGGGACAATTTTCTTCCCGACGTCAACAGGTGGCGACTCCGCTGGGGATCAAGGAGGGCTTAAGCCGAGATCAAACTTTTTGATTTTCATTCTGTAAATGCGTTTGTGTGAATGATCTTTGTGTGTGATAATTGTGTCAATCTTTTATCATTTTATTAGTGCTTCACACAAGTTATTAGTGCTTCGCACAATGTCATCATATTACATGCGCTGAGGACATGAATGCATATGAATGTATGTTGTGTGGTACCTCCATTAGGAGGCAATCCCGTCGGTTGTTTATTACTGGACTCCTCTGGATGTTTCCATTGTGAGGCTCAGAAAAGGCACCACTCAAATCCGCTCCAATTGAAAAATGGATGTTTTCATCAAGTAAATTATGAAGATCTGGGAACCAATTTCAAATAGCCCGTGAGAGTAACCCTAAGATAGGTCAGCCTCTGATAAACCAAACGCGCAGTGTGCTTCTTCATACCCTATTTAATCTTTCGTGTATATAAATGATCGTCATCTGAAAAACTATCATATATACATCTTTCATATCCTATCATCAATTCGACTAACTCGTTGTATTGCAGGAAAAGATTAGAAAACCATTAAACTGATGCATAGCAAATCATGCATCCCTGTCCACCAATATCTAGTCTAAACTAGATATCGATTTTGTGCAGATTGGTTGTAAAACCCGATCTTGAGCCAAGAAGGCCCGTTTATGACCGTTCAAGATGGCTGAAGGAAGTTCATCTAAACATACCCCTATATCTCGAGATGAATTCGAGGAGTTTAAGAAGCAGATGACCGAGATGACGACCCTGTTAAAAGAACAGTGCAAAGTATCTCAGGAATCTAAGCACAAGAGTCCGACTGAATCCTCTGTGCAAAGAGACATGAAAGTACCTGAGAAGGAAGGTGATACCCATACGTCCACATCTATCTCTCCCCTTGATGTTGAAGTACCCAAGGAGTCCCCGATCCAGAAGACGACACGAGAAATCATAGACCTTCGGGAGGACAAAGACACTGGAGACATTAGGAATAAAGTTAGACAAATGGAAGACGCTATCCGGTTTATGAAAGGGACAGGATCCCACGGGAGCGTGAATTATTCGGATCTTTGTATTTTCCCAAAGGTGAGATAACCGGATAAGTTTCAAGTCCCTGAGTTTAAGAAATATAACGGACTGGGAGACCCATACACTCACTTAAAAGTCTACATAGGTGAACTTGGAACTTATGCCAAGGATGAGAACCTCCGGATGCAATTATTTCAGAAGAGCCTTACCGGTGAAACCCGAACGTAGTGTGCATGAATAGACAATTCAAAGTCGGAGGTTGGGAATATTTGGCTCATGCTTTCCTCAACCAATACAGTTTCCAATCTCAGATGGCACCTGATCGCTACAAGGTTACCAAAGTTAAAAAGTTAAGCAATGAATCGTTCAGAGAATACACGCAGCGGTGGAGGCGAATGGCGCCCCAAGTCAACCCACCTATGGATGAGGGTGAGATGGTGACAACCTTCATTGATATACAAGAAGCCCCTTTCTATGAGAGAGTCCTCGCTGGGTTTGGAAAATCCTTCTCCGAAATGATTAAACACGGGGATATGGCGGAAATGGGTTTGAAGTCTAGAAAAATTAAGGACCTCACTGCTTTGGAAGCCGTAGTCGAGCACATACAATCGGAAAATTATGCCAGCGCACCCAAAAGAGGATTGAAGAGAAAGGAAGAAGATGTCTCTTTAATATTGCAGGGACAATCTACCAACAAGAGCCCTAACTCGCCTATCCAGAGGCAGAGCTCTCATCCTGCGAAATCTCAAAATTCTACAGTAGTGAAAGTTGGGGAAAACAAGTGAAGAAGGATATTCATTCCTTTGCGAGACTCTTTGGAGAATATATTAGCGCTACTGATCACCCAGAAGAAGATCGTTGAGCTCGCTCCACCTTCTGATCCAAACGGAAGGCAATTCGATTCCAGCAAGAAATGTGCCTACCATTCCAACTTGCCGGGGCATAATACTCAAGAATGTTAGACGTTAAAGCATAAAATTCAAAATTTGATTGACAGCACGGAGATTATAGTCAAAGTGCCCGAGCAGTCGAATGTCAACAACAACCCTCTACCTCAACATACGGAGGAAGGAGTCAATATGATCAGTGCCGAAAGTAGGGAAAAACGTAAATACCTAAGGAAGATGGGAGAGTTACCCTCTGCGCATGACCCTGCAATGTGGGGATACCCTGAAGAAAAGTATGGGGTAGAACAAGACATGGCTTCAATCAAGGCACAAGTTGATCAGCTGGCAGAATTGGTTGTATACCAACACCAGTTGACCCGACAACTAATAGACTAGGTCCTACCAAAGCTAACCGAGCCCATATCTGTCCAAGATGTTTTAACCTCTAGAAGGGATTGAATTCACTACGGGGAGCAAAATAAATGGATCGAAAAGATGGCCCAAGAAGCTAGACTACAAAGCCGACGAGAATTTGCCGCCAAACAAAAATTCTCCCCTTTGAGGCAATCCAGGGAGGAAATTCTCTGCACCTTGATCGAGGAGGGGAAGATCACAGAATTTCTGCCAGTATCGAAATGTTTCAACCCTTCTAGATCCTGACTATACCATTCAAATGCTCCTGGACATGCCATGGAGGAGTGTTGGGCCCTGCGACATTTAATTTAGAACTTGATTAAATCAGGAGAACTGGAATTGATGAACAAAGCTGAGATCTTCTACGAGGAAGAGATGAATTACCCTCGAGGACCGAGGAATTTGGAGGGTATGGTAGCAGTTATACTCTACATGGAAGGAACGTCTGGCAGACCCATAACCATTAAAGGAATATATGAGCAGAGAAACAAAGGCCACGCTCGAGATACCAGCGCTAAAACCCGTGATGTTGGCTCCTTGGTCGTAACTCCCAATTCTAAGCCTGAAGAAGGTACCGTGGAATTACGGAGAAGGTATAAAATTGGCACCTGACTGTACCGCCATCATACCTAGGGAGAATCCATTTTACCGCCCGGGGCGTTTGGCGAAATCGACAACCAAGGTATTGGGGAAGGTATCTACTGGAAAGATCACAGAGTTCCTCCACAAGATGGGGCATGGTGAATCAAGGACGGTGAGGCAGTTGGAAGCTGAACCCCATCAAATCTCCATCCTGGATTTGGTATTAGATTTTGACGACCATCGTCAAATTCTGATCTAAGTGTTGGAGGAAGCGTATTTGCCCAAGACTATCAATACTAAGAAATTTCAACACCTGATCAGCCATATACTGGACAGTAATGTGATAGCATTCACTGACGACGATATACCAGCCGAAGGAACTGAGCATCACAAACCATTGTATATCGCTGTCGTTTCATCAGGATATGTGGTAGGTGGCGTGCTAATCGACGGAGGGTCGTCCTTAAACATCTGTCCACGGGATACTCTAGAGAAGATAAAGATCAACCCAAACCAGATTCGGGAAAGCCATGTGGTGGTATGAGCTTTCAACGGATCAAGAAGGGATACCGTGGGGGAGATTGAACTTCTTGTGAAAATTGGCCCTTTCACTTTCAACATACCTTTCCAGATTTTGAAGATCACTACCGGGTATAATATGTTGTTAGGACGATCACGGATCCATATGGCTGGCACCGTTCCTTCAACTCTTCATCAACAACTGAAATATATCGTCAACGGTTATCTGGTGACTGTCTGTGTAGAACCTGATTATCCTGTTCATGATCTGGGAGATATACCCCTGATCGGTGTGAATGAAGGTGTCGAGCCCGCAAGTTTTCAAGCCTTAGAAATAAGTAATCCGCGATATAAATCTATGGGGGCGCTGGTTTTAATTCCCCGGATATCTCCTGAAGTGATGGCAGTTGGCCAAGAGATGCTTTCCCGAGGACATCGACTAGGCAGAGGATTGGGGATAAATGGCCAAGGAATCAGGAACCCAATCCGTATTCCCACGTAGTTGGGAAAGGCTGGACTCGAATATTCTGGTGGATCCAGACATCAGAATCCTCACAAGCACAAGCCAGCTAATCGTTTGATTCACCTCAAGCCAAACCTCAGTGAAGCAGGATTTAAAGAACCATTAAAGAAGATCCCTGTCGTTATCTCAAGTCTTATGATTCCCAAAGTCAATCAGAGAGGACATCAGCAGGTTGGGGATGAAAAGCCTCTCAAGGATGCGGCCCAGAAGGCCAAAGATAAGAAGTTTCTGGAGGAGATTCAGTTGCAATTCATGAGCAGTTTTTGCCTTCCTGAAGAAGTCCAACGGGGTAGATTTGTCAAGTGATCAACCGATCCTCCCGGTCCTGAACTGGGGAAATGTAAACATCCCGAACGAGGATCCAGGGACCAGGTTCAAACCTGTTATGGCCATCTTGGAAGATGATGACTCCAGTAGCGCGTCTATCTCCGCGACTCCCCAGGATCTCATGATCAGCAATTGGACAATCACCCCACAGATCGTCCGAAAAGGGTAAAAACCAGGAAGTGACCGCTGACAGGGAGCTCTACCTTTATCTATATTTATGTCTATTTTATTTCATCTGTAGATTGTTATTGCTAGTTGTCATATTAACTGATGAATCTTTTTGTAATTGACGACTACTTGTATATATTTAGCAATCAAGTTTTTGTCTCAGGTTTCCAAATTTGCGTAGTCTTAGACATGTCCATGACTTGTCGAATTCGAGTAATGATTACGATTTTGATATAGAATTGGACTTTGACTTAATAGGAATCGAGCAAGAGGAATGGGATGATGACGAGGTGCCCGAGGAAATCAAAGCATGGGTCGAAGATAAACCTAAACCCAACCTCGATCAAACCACCACCATAAATATTTGAACCCCTGACAATCCTAAAAAAATTTAGATAGGGACCAACCATCCCTCTAATCGAGAAAAAGAACTAATACAACTCTTAACCCAATTCAAGGATGTTTTTGCCTGGTCTCATGAGGACATGATACGTCTATCCACCGATATCGTTGTCCATCGACTCCCAATTAAAGAAGGGTTCACACCAGTCAAGCAGAAATTGAGACGGTTGAAACCAGAATGGAGCCTGAAGGTCAAAGAAGAAATTATCAAACAGTTCAAAGCGGGAATCATTATGGTGTCAACGTACCCTGAATGGTTGTCCAAAGTAGTCCCAGTGCCGAAATCTGGGGGAAAGGTGCGAGTATGTGTAGATTATCGAGATCTTAACAAAGCCAGCCTTAAAGATGACTTCCCAGTGCTGTTCATCCATGTATTAATCTACAACACTGCACAGTTCGAGATGTATTCTTTCGCTGACTGCTTTGCAGGATATCACCAGATTATGGTTGCTGAAGAAGACAGGGAAAAGACCGCCTTCATTACCCCTTGGGGAACCATTTGTTATCGAAGACTAGCTTTTGGCCTTACCAATGCTGGTGCTACTTATCAAAGGGCCATGATGACCTTATTCCACGACATGATGCGCAAAGAAATCGAAGTGTATGTGGATGATATCATCGTAAAGTCCCGACAGGCTGATGACCATTGCACCCATCTTTGGAAGTTGTTTGAAAGACTCCACAAGTTCAATTTGAAGTTAAACCTAGTGAAATGTGCTTTTGGTGTGAAATCCGGCAAACTGCTGGGATTTCTCGCAAGCAATCGGGGCATTGAATTGGATCCTGCCAAAATCAAAGCCATCACGGAAATGCCTGAGCCAAAGACCAAGAAGGAAATACGAGGTTTTTTGGGGAGAATAAACTTCATCAGCCAGTTCATATCGCAGTTGACAGCAACCTGTGAACCCATTTTCAAACTATTAAGGAAGAACTCTTCGGGAAAATGAAATGAAGACTGCCAGAAAGCTTTCCACACCATCTAGAAGAGGTTGATTGAAGCGCCTATCTTAGTACCCCCAAGGGATGGAATTCCATTGTTCATGTATATCTCAGTCAACTCCAATGCTATGGGTTGCCTACTAGGGCAGAAGGATGACATGGGGAAAGAAAGAGCAATCTATTACCTTAGTAAACGCTTTAACAGCTGAGAACATAAATATACCCTAATAGAAAGAACCTGCAGTGCATTAGCTTGGGCAGCCACGAGGTTACAGCATTACCTACACTGCCATACCACTTATCTCATATCGAGGATGGATCCTTTGAAATATATCTTCAGCAAGCCGATTTTGAACTGTCGTTTATCCAAGTGGCAGTTAATCCTTCAACAGTTTGACATCTATGTAACACAAAAGTCCATTAAAGGGCAAAGGATTGCGGATCACTTGTCGGCTGCACCAGTAGGTGGTTCTGAGCCTCTGGAAATATATTTCCCGGAGGAGGAAGTGTTGACTGTTCAACTGATCGATAAAGAGGATCAAGGTCAATTCTGGAAAAAGTATTTTGACGGCGCATCAAACGCTGAAGGCGCTGGAGTCGGGGCAGTCCTTGTATCTATTACTGGAGATCAATACCCCGTGGCAACCAAGTTGCATTTCAACAACTCCAACAATACCGCAGAGTATGAAGGGTGCATTGTGGGGTTCAAATTGGCGCAGTCCATGGGAGTAAAATGTTTAGCGGTGTTTGGAGATTCGGAGCTAGTTATCAGACAGTTTACCGGGGCATACACCACCAAGGAATTGCATCTACTACCGTATCATCGACATGTCCTTAGATTGGCAGGGGAATTTGAAGACATTGCCTTCATGCATATTCCTCGAAACCGAAACGATTTTGCCGATGCATTGGCCACATTAGCTTCACTAGTAAACCTGTCAGCAAGAAGGGGAATGCCGGTCATCACCTTCACTGTGCAGAATACACCGTCATATAGAAATAATGTAGGGGAGATATCAGATGAAATAGCACCTGCTGGACCACATTGGTACCACCATATAAAAGAATATTTACGAGATCAGTCAACCCCTAAAGGGATGAGTCAAGCCGCGAAGAAGCGAATACAGAAAATGGCCATAAATTTCTACCTAAGTGGAGATGCTCTCTATAAGAGAGACCCAGGTGTAGAACTACTGAGATATCTCGACAAAGATCAAGCCAAGCGACTTATGAATGAAGTACATGGTGGAGTGTGCGGAGCACATATGAGTTGACCTCTGCTTGCTAAGAAGATTCTAAGGACAGGACACTACTGGATATCCCTCAAAATGGATTGCGATGATCATGTCAAGCGTTTCTATTAATGCCAGATCCACGCCAACATTATTCACGCGCCTCCGAATCAACTACATTGCATGACATCACCATGGCCTTTTTCCATGTGGGGAATGGACGTAATAGGACCAGTTGAGCCTAAAGCCAGTAACGGTCATCGATTTATCTTCACTATGATTGACTACTTTACCAAGTGGGTGGAAGCAGCTTCTTTCCCCAGGGTCACCAAGGAGGTTATCGTTGGATTCATTAGAAACAACGTCATCTGTTGGTATGGACAACCCGAGGTTATCAAATCAGACAACGCGAGGAATCTAAATAATGAGATGATGAGGGAACTGTGCAGTAAGTTCAATATCAAACACCTCAATTCGGTTATTTATCGTCCAAAAATGAACGGCGCGGTGGAAGCAGCTAATAAAAACATCAAGAAGATATTGATGAAAATGTCAGCAAATCACCGTGGATGGCCTGATCTATTTCCATTAACCTTACTTGTATACCAAACGTCGACTCGAACTTTGACTGGGGAAACACCCTACTCACTGGTATATGGTATGGAGGCTGTACTTCCTGTCAAAGTGGAGATGGAATCACTGAGAGTGATGCTGGATGCCCAGATAGAGGAAAGCCAATGGATACAAGATCGATACGATCAGTTGTCCCTGATAGATTAAAGGAGAGCTGCTGCTATCTTTCACGGTCAACTCTATCAGTAGTAAATACCCCAATCTTATAACAAGAAGGTGCGACCTCGGGAATTTAAAGAGCATGATTAGGTGCTGAAAAAGATCATTCCGGGCCAGGATACAGCTAAAGGAAAATTTACCCCAAATTAGGAAGGACCCTTTCTTGTCAAAGCAATCCTATCGGGCGGAGCTTTGAAATTGGAAGAGATGGACGGTGAGGAATTCTCGCAATTAATCAATTCCGATTCGGTGAAGCGGTATTATGTCTGAAACCCCTTTCGCTTTCAAACTGGACTACTATGTCTTGATAAAAAAAGAAGAAAAGAAAAAAAAATGAAAAAATGAAAAAAAGAAAAAATATATCAAGTCTAGTTTTTCAGGTCTGAGCCTGAACTACGAAAGACTTGATCTCTTATCTGTGGGAGTACGTAGGCAGCCATTTATGGTGCAGTCTGACCCTTGGAAAAACATCCAAATCCTATCAAATCAAACTCAAACCCAAATAAACCTCTTTTCAAACTTTTCAGGTCTGAGCCTGAACTACGAAAGACCTGATCTCCCATCTGTGGGGGTACGTAGGCAGCCATTTATGGTGCGGTCTAACCTTTGAAAAATCCAAACACTTTCCTATTATTCAAATTTTAACCTATACAGAAATGAAAACCGTATCCATAAAGCCCACCCAATCGGCGGCTCATGCGGAGAAGACCTAGAGACATCTCAGCATCACTCCCGCCGAATTTGATGCCACATGATGAGACCAGTTCTATGTCGACATAATAAATCATGAAGCAAAAATGGTAACAGTGGACATGGCTAGACATACTCAAACAAGGGAATTGAACTGAACTTGTTTCTTTTTAATATATACAACTGTTTAGAATACAAAAGTTGATTCTAACCTATGATAAGTGATAATAACAAAGTCTATACAGGGAAATAAAATAGAGCTATAAATCAGTGGTGAGACAAGCCAACATAGACAAATATACAGCAGTCTCTGCAGTCGGGGGAGCTTCTCTGAATTCTTGCTCTAGCATATTAACCCGTCTCAAAATCTCTACTGCCATACAAAAAACCTCCTCTCGACTCTGCACTACACCCTGTACGTGACCAATGAGCCCATCTGATAAAGTCTGGGCCTTATCTCTGTCAACGAGGGCCTGATCTCGGGAAGCACGGGCTGCATCTCTCTCAATGATATCAGCATCCCGACCAGCTACGGTGGTCAACAGCAGAGCCCAAGCCTGATCCCTCTCAAAGGTCACCAGGCGAAGCTGCCTATCCATTGCCTCCATGGAAATTGGGGCCAAACACGGGACATGGCTCACTAAAGAAGCTATCAACTCTGCAGATAAAGCATCCTTAGTCAGAGATATATGATCCTCCACGGGATCCTCACCATCTGTGGATCCAACATCATCCCCGAATAAAGACCCTGGCTCAATCTGGTCTACCGTGGCTGGTGCCAAATCTGACTCAAGCCAAGCTGAATACTCTGCTGAACGGCCCAGATGGCAATCTCTAAACTCTGCTATCTATCGATGAGACCAGAACCATAAACCCGAGTTAAATCAGCCTCTATAACTGAGCAGATGGGGAAGCGATAATCCTCAATCCCCTCAAATGCATAGACCTCCTGGTACTAATCAAACTGACCCATCACCGCCAGAGGATAATAGGTCATCACAAGCCTCAAACTCGCCAAGGGGAGGAAATCCAGGTTGGCTGCATGGGTAATGAAACTCAGAAAGGAGCAATACCCAGAATACATGACTATAGCGAAAGGCTCCTCCATAGCCCCCATAAATGAAGTCCAGGACGCCTCATCGACGCAAGAAGTCGGGCAATATGAGTACACTTGGGACAAGCCATGTCCAAAACAAAACTCGTGACGACGAAGCCGCCCGATCGATCTGAGGTGCGTTATCAACTAGATATATAGGAGCACGGGGCTACCTCTGAACTTCTGATCCCCGACAGTATGGCAGATAAAAGTTGATATCAATGTCTCGGCTAGAATAAGGGGAAGTATAGTAAAGTCATCTCTGAGAGCCCTAACAGCCATCGACATCGCCACATGCAGATGGTCAGTATAAAATGGCATGTATAGATAGGCTATGAGGCACATAACCAAGGCATCCCCTCAGGCAACGTCCCATCGCTCCTCTAAAATGGCAAAGTCTCCGTGATAAACGGTGAAACTATTCGCAAAAGCAAAGTGATTGATCATAAAGTCCATGGAGATAACGTGGCTACCACCCACCTCGCCAACACAACTGCTCTCCTAAGTGCAGTCATCGTCATGAACTGGAGGCATATATGGCTGAAGGCCATCCGAGCACATGGCCCCTCCATCGATAATCCCGAAATGCGACCATAATCCTCCAAAGTAGGAGTCAACTCGGTCCAGCAGAACTAGAAGACATGACGCTCAGGAGTCCAATACCTGAGTATCCCGATAATAAATCCCTCTAGAACCTGAAAGGACAACAAAGACATGGAGTGGCCTAACATGCGGCTGATAGCGACACGGTCGGTATATGGCAACTGATCATACCAAATCCTCAAATTGATAGCGATATGGCTAGGAGGAAGGTGATCCAAATGCGCCACAGCGGAGGATGACATCTATAAAAACTGTGTCAATAAGACCATACAGGGGTCAATCTCTATCCAATTATTTAAATATATCTGAAGCATGCATCATAACAAGTGATAAAATAGCATGTGCAATGAATGAATATAAAGCATTCTATATAGATATTTTCCAAGTACATTAGTTTCATAAACATCACTGTTATACCTATGATACATGTGAAAACTAAAAAGTAAAAAGTACAGGATACTGGGGCAGAAATGCCCAATGACTAACAGATGACCTATGGGCTCATCGCCTCATTGAAATCACCTAAGAAAATGGTGGTATCATCAAACTGGTCAACCTGGGGTTGTCTACCGGGAGTGGGCACATCCTACTGATCCGGGTAATAAAGCGTCTCCTGCATATCCGGGTCACAAGTGAATGGATCATCTCTATCATAAGTACCACCAAAACCTGAGGGTCCAGCACCATGAGAGCCACCACCGCCTGACGGTTCAATCTCATGACCCTGAGAAGCAAAAGTACTAGCTAAGGATAGGTCCAACCCATTATAGCGATAGTAGGCCGACAGCTGCTCCAACTGAAGTCTAAAATCAGCAATCTGAACCTGATAAGAAGGCTCCTGAAAATATGATATCCAGTCATTCATCATGATTGACCCTAGGACAATGTCTCCCAAGAATTAGGTAGCACGTGTTTGAGCTCCTATCGTGCATGGCCCACACCAGGCTATAAAGTCCTTAGAAGTGATCGGACCTATCGGACAAGTGAAAACCATCATACCCCATAGTGGGAATCGATGCAGTCGAAGAAGATAAAGGCCAGAAGCGCTGAGCTGGAGGAAGAAAAGGAAGGCGAGTCTCCCCAATGATGCATTGAAAAGCGCGCTCCTCGAGGTAGAGCTCCCAACCTCCATCAAAAAGGAATGGAATTCGGCGAGTGGATAACTGAAACTCTGGCCCTGTCGGCAAACCATCCTCAAATCCCTCGGACAAGTGCTTGTTGGGTTTGTACGTAACTCAATTATGCAATCAAATCACATAAATAGGGCGGAAGCGCAAAAATTAGGTTTTCAAAAATTTATACAAACCCATAACCATGATCATTCTTGTGCATCAATTATCAGTGAATATAGAAGGAGAAAAAATAAAATTATACCTTTGAAGATCCAAGCTTCCTCAGGTACAAGTTCTACTCCTTTGATTCCTTTGATTCCTCTGTAGTGGCTCCTTCCCTTGATCAATGTCAGCCGCCCAAATGTTTGGCCTCTAACGGTGATCCACCAAGGAAGATGAAGAACTCAAGAAGATGGGTTATTGGCTTAACCCTTGTTTCTATCTCTATAGAATATGTGTACTCCCAACTCTTGGAAAAATTCACGTACGTTATTTCTGATATAAGACTCTCTTATATAGATATTAGGTTAACCCTCCTAATCTAATTAGAATAGGGTTTTATTTAATTAATTAATTAAACACTTTTAATTAATTTATATTCTAATCTTATTAGGATTGAGAGAGAGAGAGAGTACTGATATTATATTAATTCCTAAACTCCTTTAGAATTAAAATAATAATAATAATAATAATAATATTAATAAGACTCCTCTTATTAATTTATATTTAATATTTCTAAAATATTAAATAATAAACATTAAGCTATTTAATTTATTCTATCACCATAGATTAAATTAATTATAATTAATGCATTATTACTATCATGCCATTTTCTTCTTAAATAATTTTTTTTCCTTTTATGGTGTGACCCTTTAGGTTCTCCATATTAAACCGGTTGTGAATAAATCAATTAGAACAATTCTAATCTTATTTAAATAAATAAATTAGACTAATAATTTATTTAAATAAATAATATTTATTCTACAATAGGGATAAGCCTCCCTAGCGATCAACGACTTTCCAGATAATATAGATTTCAACATTAATCATAAAAGAACCTGTGAGTTAATAGTTACCGTACAATTCAATCCTTCCACCATACAATGTCCCAGTTAAATATAAGACATGGATTTACTCTCAAGTCTTAATTTATTTAATCATATGTATTTCGATTAGAAAATGCACAACTCCAAATAATGCAAATTAGAAACCTCTTTGTAATTTCATTCTACCTTGGCCAAGGATTCCTGGGTTGTCATTTAACGAATCACATAGGACATATCTCCTCTTTTACTAGAGGTGGTAGATTCTTTATTGATCATACATTATCTCCATATGCAACTCATTATACCCAAGCATACCCTATATATGCCTTAAAAGGCCTTAAGGAATAAGTCAAAGTATAATTTGTTACATACAAGATACTATGATGATCTCAAGTCCAAGGATCACTTGTACTACTATCACATTAGGAATTCCTATTGACAGGCGAGTAAAACTCCATTAGGTATTCCATAGTGAGTCACGTTCAGTGAACTTATTCTCCAATAAGCACCTAGATACTTGCTTTAGTGTCTCCACACAAATGACCATGAGATCAGTCATCCTCATCCAATGAGCAAGCAACATATGTACCAATCTATCCGGATTTACTAATTCCCATTTTAGTAATCCCACAATTGGGAACTATTTTAGTTTGTAAGCTTTCTAAGAATTTAGATCTCGTTATCATGATCTCATCATGATTCTAAAAGCATTGTTTAAAACTATGGGTTATTTATATATTATAAAAATAGCACCATGTAGATAATTATATGCCTTAAATGAATATTTTATTAATAAATAAATAAGATTGTTTACAAAGTATGTGCTTTATCATCATACATGATTGGCTTTTATGCACACTACTATCAATCTCCCACTTGCACTAAAGCCAATCGCCATGGTATCTCATACCCATCTTCTCTAAGTGACGATCAAACTGCTGTTGTGTTAGAGCTTTAGTAAATGGATCTGCAATGTTGTCTTGAGAGTCCACACGCTCCAAGGTGACGTCTCCTCTTTCAATGATCTCCCTGATCAAGTGAAATCGCCGCAACACGTGTTTAGATTTCTGATGAGACTTGGGTTCCTTAGCCTGTGCAACCGCTCCGGTGTTGTCACAGTATACGGGAACTGCTTCTCCGATGCTAGGAACCACACCAAGTTCAGTTATGAACTTCTTCATCCAAACAGCTTCCTTTGCAGCTTCACTTGCAACTATATACTCTGCCTCTGTCACTGAATCAGCAACTGTTTGCTGCTTAGAACTCTTCCAACTCACTGCACCTCCATTCAAGGTAAACACATACCCTGAAACAGATTTACTGTCATCTTGGTCTGTTTGAAAACTTGAGTCCGTGAATCCTTTGAGTTTTAATTCAGACCCACCGTAGACAAGAAAAATATCTTTAGTCCTTCTCAAGTACTTTAGGATATTTTTCACTGCCTTCTAGTGCTCTTCTCCTGGATTCGACTGGTATCTGCTTGTTACACTAAGTGCGTGAGCAACATCCGGTCTAGTACATATCATACCGTACTATGATAGATCCTATTTCAGAATCATAAGGGATCTTACTCATACGGTCTCTCTCCTCAGGTGTCTTTGGGGCCTGTTTCTTGGAGAGATTTATTCCATGGCTCATCGGCATGAGACCTCTTTTGGAATCTTCCATGCTAAACCTCTTTAGCATCGTATCAATATACGTTCCTTGGGATAAACCGAGCATCCTTTTAGATCTATCTCTATAGATCTTTATCCCCAAAATATAGGATGCTTCACCCAAGTCCTTCATGGAGAAGTTTTTAGATAACCAGATTTTAATGGATTGTAACATAGGAATGTCATTCCCTATCAGTAATATATCATCAACATATAATACAAGGAATGATACTGCGCTCCCACTAACCTTCTTGTATACACAAGGTTCATCCTCGTTTTTGATAAAATCAAACTCTTTGATTGTCTCATCAAAACGAATGTTCCATCTACGAGAAGCTTGCTTCAACCCATAAATGGATCGTTGTAGCTTACAGACTTGATTTGTTCCAACTTTTGAGATAAATCCCTCTGGCTGTGTCATATACACATCCTCCTCAAGTTTCCCATTGAGGAAGGCCATTTTCACGTCCATCTGCCAGATCTCATAGTCGTTGTAAGCTGCAATCGCAAGCAAAATCCGAATGGACTTGAGCATGGCTACTGGTGAGAAGGTTTCATCATAGTCAACTCCTTGTCTTTGTTTGAAACCTTTTGCAACCAGTCGGGCCTTATAGGTCTCTACCTTTCTGTCTGCTCCAGTCTTTTTCTTAAAAACCCATTTACACCCAATAGGTTTAATATCTTCAGGTGGTGAAACCAAAGTCCATACTTTGTTTTCATACATGGAGTCCATTTCGGATTTCATGGCTTCAAGCCATTTCCCTGAGTCTTTATTACTCATAGCCTGTTCGTAATTTAATGGATCATCATTCATGATGTGTACCTCATCGTCATCCTCTATAACTAATCCATACCTCTCAGGTATCTGCGGTACTCTTCCAGATTTATGAACAGGGTGTGGTACAGTAGGTTCTTCTACTTTGTTAGGTACTTGACTTTGGTCCGTGGTAACTTGTGGTTCTTGAACTTCTTCAAGATATATCTTACTCCCACTGACCCCTTCATGGATAAACTCTTTCTCCAAGAAGGTAGCATGTTTCGCAACAAACACCTTTTGATCAGTTGGATGATAGAAATAATACCCTACGGTTTCTTTAGGGTATCCCACAAATCTACACTTATCGAATTTAGTCTGTAGCTTATCATTTTCAAACTTTTTGACATAAGTTGGACAACCCCAAGTCTTAACATGCTTAAGATTTGGTTTCCTCCCTTTCCACATCTCATATGGAGTCTTTGGGGTGGATTTGGTAGGTACCTTGTTAAGTAGGTATGCAGCCGTTTCTAGGGCATATCCCCAGAAGGAAATTGGAAGGTCGGTAAAACTCATCATGGATCGAACCATGTCCAACAGTGTTCGATTTCTCCTTTCAGATACTCCATTTAACTTTGGTGTACCTGGAGGAGTCCATTGTGAGATTATACCATTTTCTCTGAGATAATTGAGAAACTCACTGCTTAAGTATTCTCCACCTCGATCTGATCAAAGTATCTTAATACTCTTGCCCGTTTGTTTCTCTACTTCACTTCTGAACTCTTTGAACTTTTCAAATGATTCTGATTTGTATTTCATTAAATACACATATCCAAATCTTGAGTGATCATCAGTGAAAGTAATAAAATAAGAATACCCACCCCGTGCACTTGTTGTCATAGGTCCACAAACGTCTGTGTGAATCAATGCCAACAACTCTGTAACTCTCTCTCCTTTTCCACTAAAAGGAGATTTAGTCATTTTACCCATGAGACAAGATTCACAAGTTGGATATGATTCATAATCAGATAGCTCGAGGAGCCCATCTTTATGCAACTTGGATAATCTTGTTTCATTGATATGACCGAGTCTACAGTGCCACATATAGGTATAATTAATATCATCTCTTTTCCTTTTCTTAATTTGTTCAATTTGAAATATATTTTCTTGTAAGTCAAGTGTATAAAGTCCATTTCGTGAATTTCCAATACCATATAAAACATCGTCTTTATAAATAGAACAACCATTGTTCTTTATAATAACGTCAAAACCTTCCATATCCAATACAAAAATTGAAATAATATTTTTAATAATATTCGAAACATAATAACAGTTATTAAGATAAATGGATTTGCCCGAAGGCATTGCTAAACAATAAGTTTCTACAGCTAATGCACTAACTTTTGCTCCATTTCCCACTCGTTGGATCACCTCATCTTTGTTCAGCTTTCTACTTCTGACCAGTCCCTGCACAGTATTACATATGTGAGAACCACAGCCGGTATCCAATACCCAAGTAGAATTATAACTTTCAGAAAAATTAATTTCAATCATAAACAAACCTTGATCGTAAGTCGAAGCTTCTCCAAGCTTCTTCTCTGCTAGAAACTTCTTGCAGTTCCTCTTCCAATGTCCCGGCTCATTGCAATGAAAGCACATTCCTTTAGTTGGTTCAGGTTTCTTTTGCTCCTTTTCTTTCCCTTTTCCCTTAGCCTTCTTAGATTTCTTCTTTTCAGAAGACACCTTGGGCCTCTTCCTTTTATTGGAAGAATCCACCATCAAGACATGGTTCTTCTTGGATGAGAAGTGACCTTCTGCAGTTTTCAGCATGTTAAGCAGCTCAGGCAAGCTGACATCTAACTTATTCATGTGAAAATTAACCACAAACTGCGAGAAGGTCTCAGGGAGTGACTGCAAGACCAAGTCTTAACTCAACTCCCCATCCATGACGAACCCAAGCTGTCCAAGGCGTTCAATCAAATTGATTACCTTCAGAACATGAGTCTCGACGGCAGTGCCCTCGGTCATCCGAGATCGGAAGAGCTCCTTAGATATCTCATATCTAGCAGTCCTACTCTGTTCACCATACAACTCCTTGAGGTGAAGCAGCATAGCAGGAACATCCATTTTTTCGTGCTGATGCTGAAGCTCGTTATTCATGGATGCGAGCATGATGCATTGAGCCACAGATGCATCATCTTGCCACTTATTGAAAGTGGAAATCTCTTCCTCAGAGACTGTTTCTGAAACAGATTCAGGGATAGTGGAATTTAGGACATAAGAAATCTTTTCAGCAGTGAGAACAATTCTCAGATTTCTTAGCCAGTCCTCATAATTCGGGCCGGTAAGCTTATTTGCATCAAGTATGCTTCGTAGTGAGATTAGTGATTTTGACATTTTTAAAATTCTGCATGTGAAAAGACAACATTTTAGCAAACATTAATTTTATTAGCTTTGCACACCAAAATAAATTTAGGTCTTTATTTTAAATTGGTATCTCTCACTATTTTCATCAAACTATATTACCCTCACTTATATAGTTCGGCAATATCTAATTAAAGATTTGCTAGTGAGATTAAGGATCCCATTTCAAATGTATATAACCTTGTGGATAGCACAACAAGCGATATACAAATAAATGGGTAGACAACTCTTGTCAATTACATCACCATGTAACTCCTTTTATTTTGCCTCTTAAATCATAATGGTCATGTGTGTGCACATCCGAATTAAAATAATTTAAGTTAAGTCCAGCCTAGCACTTCCATAAATTCAAAAAGAAAAATTTTCGTCCTTGTGGATAGCACAACAAGACTAGATCGTTCAATTTTCTTGATAAGCATCAAATGTGATTAATTAACATCTTAAATATTTAATACTCGCCTTGTGGATAGCACAACAAACTCATATTAAATATTTAATATTCTATTAATTAATCATGCTAGAAGGCGACGTTCGATATTCCAAATATCATTTGAACGCTTCAAACTTAATATTATTTCTTTGAGGGGTTTGTTATTATTTGTCTCATCTTATTTAGCGCGCATGCACACACACACACACACATATATATATATATATATATATATAAAATACGCGTCATTTTATTAAATATGCGAAGCATGTTTGCATAAAATATAATATATATAATATTTAGCATGCAATATAGAATACTATATTCTACCCGGATTGATTATGGACTTTTATTCTAGTTTGGTTCACTAGAGCCACCAAGTGAACCAAAAGGTTAAACCTAGGAGTGCAAGAATTTAAATTTTAAATGTAACTATTACATTTAAACCCGGGCTCCATACAAACGGGTCTTCACGCGCTCCTTGCTCCTTGGTCTCCAATTTCATCAAAATAATTCTAACTATCTCTATTACATGAACTATTTAAAATTAAATATAAACCTTGATCAGCAGTCAAGGGGAAGTACATAGAAAGGAGATAGAATTTACATCGAGAATAAAACTAGAGAAGACGAGGTACGCAGACCCCATTTTATAAAACCCATTCATTCAAGCATTCAACCAAAATAAAATCCAATCACATTGGTCATAGTCCATAATCAATTCCTTTTATTACCATACATATCATCATACGTATCAATAAAACTTATTCATCTCATGAAAATAAATTCATTCCATATATGTATGAATATCAGTTAATGGGCAAAAGTTTGCTAAACTTTGTTTTTGGAAAAATAAACTCCTTTATTTCATTAAAAAACAATTCCAAATTAAACTCTTTAATTTTAGCAATTCTGAAATATCATTTCATATAAAATAAACATCTTTATTTTAAACCTTTATTAATTAAATAAACCATTCATTTAATTAAATAAAACAAAAAAAAAATTTAGTCCCTGTCTAGTGGCGCAGCTGCGCCAAGAATGTAAAGGGAACCGGCGCAGCCGCGCAGCATGAAAATCAGGAACAGTAACCGGCGCAGCTGCGCAGCAATATTGCCTTGTACCGGCGCAGCTGCGTAGTTTCGCAGAATCTGAAAAATTTTTGTTGCCCAGAACTCGATCCAATCGCATATCATACATGTATGGAATCACATAGACTGATAATTAGCACAAGATTGGCTCTGATACCACTGTTGGGTTTGTAAGTAACTCAATCATGCAATCAAATCACATAAATAGGGCGGAAGCGCAAAAACTAGGTTTTCAAAAATTTATACAAACCCATAACCATGATCATTCTTGTGCATCAATTATCAGTGAATATAGAAGGAGAAAAAATAGAATTATACCTTTGAAGATCCAAGCTTCCTCAGGTACAAGTTCTACTCCTTTGATTCCTCTGTAGTGGCTCCTTCCCTTGATCAATGTCAGCCACCCAAATGTTTGGCCTCTAACGGTGATCCACTAAGGAAGATAAAGAACTCAAGAAGATGGGTTATTGGCTTAACCCTTGTTTCTATTTCTATAGAATATGTGTACTCCCAACTCTTGGAAAAATTCACGTACGTTATTTCTGATATAAGACTCTCTTATATAGATATTAGGTTAACCCTCCTAATCTAATTAGAATAGGGTTTTATTTAATTAATTAATTAAACACTTTTAATTAATTTATATCCTAATCTTATTAGGATTGAGAGAGAGAGTACTGATATTATATTAATTCCTAAACTCCTTTAGAATTAAAATAATAATAATATTAATAAGACTCCTCATATTAATTTATATTTAATATTTCTAAAATATTAAATAATAAACATTAAGCTATTTAATTTATTCTATCACCATAGATTAAATTAATTATAATTAATGCATTATTACTATCATGCCATTTTCTTCTTAAATAATTTTTCTTCCTTTTATGATGTGACCCTTTAGGTTCTCCATATTAAACCGGTTGTGAATAAATCAATTAGAACAATTCTAATCTTATTTAAATAAATAAATTAAAATAATAATTTATTTAAATAAATAATATTTATTCTACAATAGGGTTAGCGATCAACGACTTTCTAGATAATATAGATTTCAACATTAATCATAAAAGAACCTGTGAGTTAATAGTTATCGTACAATTCAATCCTTCCACCATACAATGTCCCAATTAAATATAAGACATGGATTTACTGTCAAGTCTTAATTTATTTAATCACATGTATTTCGATTAGAAAATGCACAACTCCAAATAATGCAAATTAGAAACCTATTTCTAATTTCATTCTACCTTGGCCAAGGATTCTTGGGTTGTCATTTAACGAATCACATAGGATATATCTCCTCTTTTACTAGAGGTGGTAGATTCTTTATTGATCATACATTATCTCCATATGCAACTCATTATACCCAAGCATACCCTATATATGCCTTAAAAGGCCTTAAGAAATAAGTCAAAGTATAATTTGTTACATACAAGATACTATGATGATCTCAAGTCCAAGGATCACTTGTACTACTATCACATTAGGAATTCCTATTGACAGGCGAGTAAAACTCCATTATGTATTCCATAGCGAGTCACATTCAGTGAACTTATTCTCCAATAAGCACCTAGATACTTGCTTTAGTGTCTCCACACAAATGACCATGAGATCAGTCATCCTCATCCAATGAGTAAGCAACATATGTACCAATCTATTCGGATTTACTAATTCCCATTTTAGTAATCCCACAATTGGGAACTATTTTAGTTTTTAAGCTTTCTAAGAATTTAGATCTCATTATCATGATCTCATCATGATTCTAAAAGCATTGTTTAAAACTATGGGTTATTTACATATTATAAAAACAGCACCATGTAGATAATTATATACCTTAAATGAATATTTTATTAATAAATAAATAAGATTGTTTACAAAGTATGTGCTTTATCATCATACATGATTGGCTTGTATGCACACTACTATCAGTGCTCTCCAAAATATGGAAACAAAGCTATGTCCCGAGCTACCAGTGTTTCCAACTGAAGACGGGCATGGGTAAAGCCCTCCGCGACCAGGACCTCCGACAAAGGAGACTGATGCTATCTACGTCCCCGTGGATAAGTGTCCAAGCCCAAAACAGAGATGGGGCGAAGACATGGAAGCCTCTCGTAAGCCAAGAACTGTCAATAAAAAATAACCCTACATTAGGTGTGGGAAGAAGATAAACCAATCAAAAGTCAAGTAAATTAAATTCGGTCAAAATGACTTACCAAAAGAAACAGATAAAATCCAACCCAGGGTAATTCCTTCGGATCGCAGTCGCATCCCATGAAGAAAGAGAACGAATATAAACGATCCCCAATCGTAGTCCCCAATACGGCCTACGTCTCAAACAGCCCCTACCAAGCTGAAGGGAACAGTGGAGGAGTTGTTCGTAATGAAACAACCCCTCAAGATGGTCAGGAATATACGCTACAAGATGCGATCCCTCTCCACTAAATCGGCAGGCAACGGCTGCTGCAAGGTACCTCGAGCAGCATCGATGCCCAAACATCCTGACCGAATACTACGAGCCTTGAACGGCTCCTGAGAAGAAAACCCTAAGAGGGTGCGCATCGTGGTCGAAGTGATAGATGGCTCCAAGGGCACCCTATCCCCCGTAAACTCTAAACCAGTGATGTATCTCCAATCCATGGGAGTCATCACAACCTCGTAGTCCAGCAGATGGAGGGACTGACTCTTATAAAACCATCACTCGGACAAAGCTTGCAAGTATCCCCAAGGGCAGCGACTGGGAGCAATGGTGAAGAAAGCCTCAAATCCCCAAGAATCCATAATCGCCCTGTACTCGGAATATAGCGAGTGATACATAGCGTATATGCTGAACCAGTTACCCCTGGGCTGGGTAAACTCTGGAACCTGCACGACCTCAAGGTTAAGAAAACCCGTCTATAACAGAAAGGAGAAATGAAAATAAATAATAACGTACCTCATTCGCCTGCAAGTGAATGGAGGGATGGCGGCTCAGATTCGTACCCAGCAAATCTGGGACATCTACCTCAATGCCAGGAAGAAATTTAGGCGCTGTAGGGGGCTGAGGTGGAACCCCAGGCTCAAGAATATCCTCCTCATCCACGGGAGGATGGTCCTCCCCACCAGGTCGATGAGCTGGCTCCGTCAATCACTGTACCCGTCTGCTAATCCGGGGAACAGGAACCTCGGAAGGAACTCTAGGTCGGCGAACTCCAGATGAAACCCGCTGAGATATAGAACGACTGCGTCCCACAGAATCCATGTCTGAACAATGAGTTTGTAGGAACCAAAGCCAAGTCAGGTATATTCCTACTTTATTTTAAATTTTAAATTAAATCCATGAAATATAATTTAGGTCATCACATCATACATGTCCTACATGTGCCATTATATGTGTACGTTATTTTAATCGCATCCTAGTATATCTATAAAGGTATCTAGGACCCTGACGTCTGGCTCATGAATTTTTTTTGCCAAAGTCTCCTCTATAAAATGGACTATCCACATGCCCGAAGCATGTATTAAATCACCCTATGAGGGTATACCATCACAACCAAGCATGTAAACATCAAATTAAACTATTATTCTAACACATATATATAATATATGTCTAGATTTACTGATAAATTATAACATATTGCATCTATAAGGTCCATAAGATGATCTGTAGGCATGCATTGAATCATAAACATGTTTATCTAGCTATCTATGCATACATGTTAGATATAATGCCTTTAAGAAAGAAAATACAGGTTTTCACCAAAGAAAACACGAAAGAGCGGAGTCTAGACGTTACCTGTAGCACATAGAAGAAATGTACGGTGGCAGATTGCTCCAAATTAAGCCGAAATCGAGTAGAAATGAAGAATAGCTCGGTTTTTGTAGAGGAAAAAAATAAAGAAATTCAAATAGAATGGGTGAAAATGAGTCCTCCCGAGGGTATAAGCTTGATCAGGGGCAGCCTTAACCATGGTTGCTCTAGCCGCAACCATATATGCTGCTGCCATATGTGGGCCCCACGGCCTCCTGATTGGTAACGCGATGTCCGAAACGTGTTATTTTGGGTTCAAAATAGTCACATTATGTAAGATGATACCTTTCCGGGAGAGTTTTAAGGCCCAAAAATTGTAAAAATCCTCCAAAACAGCATAAGTTCGGCAAAGACCAGAAATCCCGGCGAAGAATACCGGAAGATCCGGAATCGGTCAAAATCAATACTGTATCTCAGAGTCCACCGGTAACGAATCAGTGAAGGCGTTGGCTCGACCCCCAACGACGTAATCCACTGACAATGAATTAGTGAAGGTGTTGGCTCGTCCCCTAACGATGTAATCCACCGACAATGAATCAGTGAAGGCGTCGGCTTAACCCCTGACGATTTAATCAATCGGCAACGAACCCGTGAAGGTGTCGGCTCAACCCCTGACAATTTAATCCACCGATAATGAATCAGTGAAGGCGTCGGCTTGACCCCCGACGATGTAATCCACCGACAAAGCCAATAAAGGCATCGACACAACCCCGATGGTGTAATCCGTTGGCAACAACCCTACGCAGGTCGGCAAATCCCCGATGATGTAATCCATTGGCAATAACTCTACGCAGGTCGGCAAATCCCCGATGATGTAATCTGTTGGCAACAACCCTACGTAGGTCCGCAAATCCCCGATGATGTAATCCGTTGGTAACAACCCTACGCAGGTCGGCAAATCCCCGATGATGTAATCCGTTGGCAGCAACCCTACGCAGGTCGGCAAATCCCTGATGATGTAATCCGTTGGCTACAAACCAGTGAGGGCATCGGCATGACCCTGATGGTGAAATCTGTTAACTATAATTCAGTGCAGGTTGGTTTAATTCTGACAACGTAATCCTTAACTTCCCCAGCCGGGGAAGTAACCCTTCTCTAAATCTCACATATCATCACATCAGTTATACATGGCATTGCATCATCAGATATACCTTGTCATGCATTCTCTGTGTGTATTAATCTTTGTCGTGTTCATTCCATTACATTGCATAAACATGACAAAGAGGGGCATCTGTAGACACTCAAAATTTTGCTTTCTTTGTACTAACCTTGTAGAAGGGCAAAAGCATAATTTTACTTTGAAGACAACCCCGAGGTAAGGCAAAAGAGCCGGGTCATCTTGTAGACAACCTTGGGAGTGATGCAGAGGACCAATGACGTTCAAACATACCGCGAACCGATCGAGGATTGACAAGCTCAGACAGTGATTACTGGAAACCACCTCAACAAACATCAAACGGCGTGCCATCAGTGACAAGCCAGCTAACTGATATTTGGACCTGGTGAATATATCTCGGCCATGAGTATCGACTTCCCGAACGTTAATCCAGTCAGAATCGATCTATTCCCTCTACATTCATCAAAGACTGTCCGAAATGTCGAGCGGCGGATGTCAACTTCTGCCGAACTAGGACCGAAGGACCACCTGCCGAGCTTGTGGGGACCACTTAGCCTGGCCTTGACCATAACTGTGGCTAACTGTAACCACATATACGGCTGCCTCCGACAGCTTAAAACCCCCACACTAGTTCATTTTAGAAAAGAGAGATATATTTTAGAGAGAGAATAGACATTCTAGAGAGAGAGAGGCTCGGGTGGAATACAAAAAGACCAACTTGAAGCTTAATCATCCCATCTAGTATATACTTGAAGCCCCACTAGTGTTCTAAGTTCATCTCGAGAGTCAAAACGCTTGTTCACGCGTCCCCCAAGGTGAAATAGCGCACTTTCTAGCTTCGGTTCTTTGTAAATGTTGTTCAAATGATAGATTAATGAGATATCTTATTTGAATATAGTTAACCTTGTTGTATTTTAAGATTATTGTGTAATAGTTAATAGATTTTATATTTCTATCGGTTATATTGTGCTTATTACGTTGTAAATCAACCGTGGAGGCTAGATATACCTAAATCTAAGCCTAATATAGCCTTTGAGAGGTTATTAAGCATGAAGCTTTAATCCGTGTGCTAGAATGGCTTAGATTTATCGTATATCTATGGATTTATTATTTTAAATGGTCCCGGTTATACCGTATAACCCTAAATTTATATTTTAAGGTGAAAGGGAGGCCGAAATGGCTTAAACGGTGATTTCAATCGATGAAATCTTCTAATATCGAAGCCATGAACATTATTTATATTTAATATCTTACAAATCATATGAGCCTAGGAATCCCGATGTTGAGATCCCCGAATGGATCCGACTTGATTCCCACGATGGACCGGTTTTTATGATGTAAACGCTTTAAATAACGTAAATATCGTTGTACATGTAATATTTGGATCCTGAAAACGAACTCGAGGGTTTAGTCTTGAGAGGTCGGATTCAAGATCCCGTGATAGTGAAAACCTTGATTACAGGAGCTCGGTTCATCGAGATGGTTTATATGCCCGATGATGATCCGACCCTTTTTAAATACTTTTGCATGCATATCATCAAAATGATTTCTAATAAAACCGCAAAGAGCTTTTGATGAATAATAAAGTGATTCGGGGTAGATCACATAATAAACGTAAAGAATAAAAGGATGTATCGAAGTCCTCGATTCCTAGTCGGGCAAAGCATTTGAAAATCTTACTTTCTAAAACATTATTTCAATTCATATATCTTGTTAAAAATAAACTTTTTATTAAATTAAATCCTTCGTACCTAGGCACAAAAGAGGTACATCACTACTTTTAAGTCGCCCAAAATAAAGACTTAGAAAAAACTAATAAAGCTTTCAAAATAAAACACACACACACACACATATACACACACACATACTCACTTTATGCATAGAAAATCAATAAGATGCGGTACCGTGCTTGCACGGGAATCGGGGGGTGCCTAACACTTTCCCCCCGCTTAACTTAGCCCCCGAATTCCACAAATCTCGGGTTTCAAGACCAATATTTTGGAGTCACGCATTGGACCATCTTGTAAAAACTATTAAAACTCGGATGAGTTGGTACATCTATTTCGAAAATACTAACTGACGACTCTGTCTCATTCGGTCCAATCATCAAAATTAAATCAATCTTTTCAAAATCGTCGACACTTATGTCGGTACCAATTTCCTACAAATTCACCCTTTCAAACGGAACCCCAAAGACATAGCAAAAGTGAAAAGGGCAGAATAATATCAATTTAGGAAATATGGGCATTCCTCATTTTTCCCCCGGATAAGAAAGGATGGAAAACAACACCAAAAGAAAAAAAGACTCCCCCTTCAACAAAAAAAGGGGACCAAAAAGGACAATTTTCTTCCCGGCATCGACACCTACGAATCTGGCGTAACTCCTCCCTAGCCTGACTGGACTCTCCAACATTCGTTATCCTGACAATAAAATTTTAAAGTTTAATTATTACGTGTCATCGATCGATACTCTTCACGTACTTAAATATAAACATATAGCACATAAGGTAGTTTATTATCTTTAACTATTATCACTATCTTTTTGATCTCTTATAAGGCTACTTCCTAAGGTTCCTCACCTAAGGTTCATAACCTAAGCACAACTTTGATACCAACCTATGACACCCCCAAATCTGGGTACTTAAATCCGGGTACTTCAATTTCACGGGATTTGGTGCTCATTATCTAAATAAAACATAACTACTGCCCATAAATAAGGAGTGTAAAATAAATTACAACCTTTATAATTAAATAAAAATCTTCCTTATAAAAAGGATTACAACTTATTCAAAACGTTCCCAGGGTTAACTAACCTTAACATCGTCAATGCGAAAAATAAACATCATAATATAATAAAAATCTTATTACACATCATATCATAATATAAACAAGTCTTCACTTGTTCATCTTACTCTTGCCATTGCTAGTTGATGACAATGCCTTTGAGTAAGAGAAATTAATCACTTAAACTTACATACAAATCATATATAATAGTTTATACATAGAATTTAACACATATAAATTACATTAGCATGAATTCTCATAAAAATCCAATTATAGAGAACTTAGAACTATGAAAACACTGAAGAACATAACAAACATAATTTTTATAAATAATTGAGTTAGAATTATACCCTTTTGTTGTTTGGAAGAAGAAGATGATGATGATGTTTTGTTCTTGATTCCTCAAGGCTTTCTCCTTCCTCTTCTTCTTCCTCTTCTCTCTTTTCTTACACTGATAACACTCTGTTCTTTTCTTAGTTCTTCCTTTTCTTCTAACTCTAACTTAACGTATATTTATATTATACTTAGCTGACAATATAGATATAATATAGATATAATAGATATAGTATATAATTATATATAATATAACTGATAAAAACTTTACTCCCTCACTAAATAGTATATCAGTTACTTTTTATTTTGAAAATCAAAAGCCCTAAGGCTTTGTTTGGCAAAATCCTTTAATTTTAAAAATATCTTTTTGGTAGTTAAGGACATGTTTGGTAAAACATGATTAAAACAGATGTAAGGGCATTGTTTGGTAAAACTCTTTAAAACCCTTTTATTTTATTTTAATAACTCCTTTAACACATAGTTTCCAATGTCACACTTTATTTAATTATATCCTAACATTCTAATTTAATTAAATGCAAGCTAACATCAATTAACTAAATAAAATTATCACATAACTTAAATTGTCACACAATTATAATTACTCGCTAATCATAATCTCATGTAACAAATACCACATAATATTCATCTAATTTAATTATCTCAATTAAAATAGAACTACACCATAAATTACTTACACATCGATTTAATATTAAATATTCATTTAATTAACATATTACACTTAATTAAATTACTCCACAATAATGACATAAACTATTTATTTAACTAAATAAATAAATTAATTAAAATATTTATTTTAATTCACTAAATATTTAAAACTAATATACAAAATCTCATTCGTTACAATCTTCCCTCCTTAAAAGGATTCTGTCCCCAGAACCAGAACTAAAAAAAAACTCATTCGTTACATTCTTCCCACCTTAAAAAGATTATGTCCCCAGAATCGATATACAAGGAATTACTCAAATAATTGGGGATAAGTTTTCATCATTACATCTTCGAGTTTCCACGTAGCTTCTTCAGCACTGTGGTTCCTCCAGATTACCTTAACAGAATGTATCACTTTATTTCTAAGTACTTGTTCTTTTCTATCAACTATTTCAACAGGAACCTCTTCATAAGTTAAGTCTTTATCAAACTGTAAAGGCTCGTACTCTATTACATGCTTGTAGTCGTGTTGGTACTGTCGCAACACAGAAATATGGAATACGTTATATATATTATCTAGCTTCGGAGGTAACGCAACCTCGTAAGAAACCTCGCCAACCCTTCACAGTACCTCGAAAGGTCCAATAAATCGGGGACTCAGATTCCCCTTCTTGCCAAATTAAATCTTCCCCTTCCAGGGAGATACTTTCAGGAAAACGAAGCTTCTTACTTCAAACTCTCGATTCTGTCGATGATAGTCGGCATATTTATTCTGTCTGTCCTGAGCAGCAACCAATCTCGTTCTGATTATCTTGACTATCTCAATAGTTTGTTACACCAATTCCGGTCCCAACAGCTGTCGCTCACCGACCTCATCCCAGCACAATGGAGTCCTGCATTTCCTGTTGTACAATGCTTCATAAGGCAGCATGCCAATACTTGCATTATAATTATTGTTGTAGGTGAACTCCACCAATGGTAGATGATCATCCAAGTTTTCTTTGAAGTCCACAACACAAGCTCTTAGCATATCTTCTAAAGTCTGAATTGGTCTCTCACTCTGGCCATCAGTTTGAGGATGGTACGCCATACTCATTCGCAATTTCGTTTGCAAACATTCTTGTAATCAGTTTCCAGAAATTTAACATAAAATGCGGATCCCTGTCTGACACAATCGACACCGAAACACCGCGTCTCAAAATAATTTCCTTAACGTACAGCTTCGCTTACTGATCCAAGTTGAATCTAATCTTGATCGGTAAGAAATGCCCTGACTTCGTCAGTCGATCCACTATAACACATACTGCATCAAAACCCTTCTGAGTCGTTTGTAGACTAACCACGAAGTCCATCGTGATATGCTCCCACTTCCATTTCAGAATCTCCAACGGTTGCAATAATCCACTTGGTCTCTAGTGTTCTGCTTTTTTCTTTTGGCATGTTAAACATTTTGCAACGCATTAAGCAACTTCTCTCTTCATATTCGACCACCAGAAATGGTGTCTGAGATCCTGGTACATCTTCGTATTCCCAGGGTGAATCGAATATCTTGAACTGTGAGCTTCGCCCAAAATTTCCTCTTTGATTTCTGGTACTGTCGGTACCCAGATTCTCCCTTCAAAACATAGCAGTCCATCGTTATCAATCTTGAATTTTATTTCTTCACTATCAGTTACACTCTTCTGGATCTTCTAACATTCCTCATCATGAAGTTGTGCCTCTTTCACCTTGTCCACCAAGGTTGAACCGGTAGTTACTTGGAATAACATCTCTTTCGACTCATTTGAATGTTTAATTTCCAGTTCTAACTTAGTCATCTCTTCTATCATCTGATCCTGATCAGTTAATATCATTAACTTCTCCCGACCCTTCTTTCTTAAAGTGTTGGCAACAACGTTAGCTTTACCCGGATGGTAAAGAATCTCGCAATCGTAGTCCTTGATAAGTTCCAACAATCTTCTTTGGCGAATATTCAAATCTTTATATGTAAAGATGTACTTCAGACTCTTATGATCTGTGTATATCTCACACTTTTCTCCATATAGGTAGTGTCTCCATATCTTCAAAGCAAACACTACTGCTGCCAATTCTAAGTCATGGATCCGATATCCTTTCTCATAGTCTTTCAGCTGACGTGATGCATAAGCAATAACTTTGCCATTCTGCATCAGCACACAGCCTAATCCCTTATGTGAAACATCGTTGTAAACCACAAAATTTATTTTACTATCCGGCAATGACAACACAGGAGCTGTACTCAACCTCTTCTTCAGTTCTTGAAAACTCTCCTCACACTTTTTCGTCGAAACAAACTTAACCTTCTTACGAGTTAAATTCGTCAACGGAGTTGTGATTTTGGAAAAGTCTTGGATAAATTTTTTGTAATAACCTGCTAATCCCAAGAAACTCTTCACTTTTGATAGTGTTTTCGGCTGATCCTAATTTATTACAGCTTCAACCTTCGACGGATCTACCAAAATCCCATCTTTGTCAATCACATGGCCAAGAAATTGCACACGTTCTAACCAAAATTCGCACTTCGAGAACTTCGCGTATAGCTTCTCCCATCTCGGCGATTCTAATGTTAGCCTTAAATGTTTAGTGTGTTCATCCTCAATTTTGGAATAGACCAAAATGTCATCTATGAACACCATTACGAATTTATCTAGGAATGGCTTAAACACCCTATTCATTAAGTCTATAAATGCAGCTGGTGCATTCGTTAGACCAAAATGACATCACCAAGAACTCGTAATGCCTATACCGAGTTCTAAAAGCCGTCTTCGGTATATCTTCTCTTCTCACCTTCAACTGATGATACTCACTTCTCAAATCTATTTTCGAGAAGTATCTAGCACGTTTCAGTTGATCGAACAAACCATCGATCTTAGGAAAAGGATACCTATTCTTGATCATAACTTTGTTCAATTCTTTATAATCAATGCATAGCCGCATCGATCCATCCTTCTTCTTTATGAACAATAATGGCACTCCCCACGGTGAAATGCTCGCCTGAATATACTTCTTGTACAATAATTCCTATAGTTGAACCATCAACTCCTTCATCTCAACTGGAGCCATTCTGTATGGGGCTTTTGAAATCTGAGCAATCTCCAGTGCTAAGTCGATCACGAACTCTATCTCTCTATCCGGTGAAAGTCCTGGCAAATTGCTCAAAAATACGTCCACAAACTCCCTAACCACTGATATCTCTTCCATCTTTGGACTCTCCTTACGAGTATCCATTATGTAGGCTAAATACCCTACACAACCTTGCTTTAATAACCTCTTGGCTTGCATAATCGTCAGACAACTCGCTTGTCTAGGCGATTTTCTATCATAAAATACTACCTTCGACGGAGTTATAAGGTTCACAGACTTCCTCTGGCAATCAATTACCGCACCATGGTTGAACAACCAATCCATACCCAGTATAACATCGAATTCCCCAAGTTTTATAGGAATCAAATCTACCCTCAATTCTTGACCCTTAATGTCCAATCTACAGTTCTTGTATACAAACCTAACAGGAATAACCTCCCTATTTGCAATCTCTATGTTCAAGGGGTAAACTAATTTCTCTTTAGGTAAGTCTAAGGTCTTAGCAAATTCATCAGATATGAATGAACAAGTAGCACCCAAATTAAAAAGTACCTGAAACCACATCTTTTGACTACACAACATCCTGCACCGTCATATTGAATGTCCTGGCAGTGGGTCGGATCGCCTGTAGTGGTCCAACGATAGTCAAAGTGATGCCGCTGCCATTTCCTCTCCCTCTTGTCAACCCTCCAGCTGGCTTCTTAGGGCAATCTCGGGCCATATGATCCTTGGACCTGCATGTGTAGCAAGTTCCCTTCTTCGGGTTAGGACAATTTGGCGCTATTTGGCCTTCCTGACCATAGTTAAAGCACACTCGCCTTCCTCTCAGACACACTTCAGTGTGATTCTTTCCTTATGTAGCACAAGCTTCAATCCTTCTCTTCTGCTAGCTTCCCTGTTGACTCCCAGCAGATGTGTTGTCGCTCCATTTCCTTTTTTGGTTGATAGCATTGCTACTACCAGTCTTGATTTTTGTCTCATTCTTCTTCTTCTTCTGATCTTAATTGTATTTGGTCAAGGCATCACCTCCACCTTCTGCGATGATCGCCTTTTCTAGTACAGCTACAAACGTGTTCAGCTGGAACATGGAGACCTTACTATAGAGCTAGGGCTATAATCATTGCTTGAACCTTCTAGCCTTCCTCTCGTCGGTACTGACCAGGTATGTTGCAAACATAGCCAGCTCATTGAACTTCGCGGTGTATTCCGACACCGTCATCGTTCCCTGTTTTAGCTCTAGAAACTGAACCTCCGTCTAGTTCTGCCAGCTTATGGGGAAATACATTTCAAAGAACATTTCTTTGAATCGGTCCCACGCTATAACACCCTCTCTTTCTCTAGTTTTGTTGGCCTGCCACCAAAAACTAGCCTCCGACTTCACCATGAACGTCGCAAAAGTCATCTTTTGTTCATCGCTTACTCTGGCCACATCAAAGACCTTTTCCATCTCCATCACCCACGTCTGGGCATCTATCGGATTCACCGATCCCTGGAATTCTGGCGGTCCTACTGCTTTGAATTCCTTAAATGTAGTTTTCTGAACTTGCGGCTGATTAGCAACCGCTCATGTTAGTAAGTTCACCAATTGTTGAACTAAATTGGCGTTTGTCCCATCGTTGCTATTGTTATTGTTGTTATTAGTCGCCTCTAGGTTTTGACGTGTAGGTCTTCTTCTTGGAGGCATCTTTCTGTTAAGACATACTCTAATTAGATCCCTACTCATCTCTTAAATATTCAAGTTTAACTTAAACATTTACAATAATTAATTCACACTTGAACACATAGCACGTCAATAAACTTCGTTATTTATTCATTCATATTTTTAAAACATAGAATAGATAGCATCTCTGCTATTTAAATCATCTTTCCTGAACTGAAACAAGTTACAGGATTACATCATTATCTTATCCCATTATTATCTCAAATTCTGGGATTAACATTTATTTAATGCATAAAGAAACACATAATATACTATTCTACTATCTAGGCATGTTAAGACATTGCACAGCCTCTCCACGTTCTTCTTCCATCACCCAAAACGTTGTTCTGTGATCCACTATATACCACGGTAAATCTTTGAACTGAGCTGGGTAATAGAAGATACGATCTTGGGCCCTATCTATAGTCGTACGAAAAGCATAGTCTATTTCTCTCAGCTTGGCCTTCTTCACTTGAACCTCGTCTTCAGCTCGAATCTGCACGTAGAGTAGCCTTTAAGCAAGCATCCTTAGCTCTGGCACGCTTTGTTGACTCCTCTTTGATGTCTTTCTTTAGTTTCGCTAGTTCTGCTAGTGCATCATCCCTTTCACTCTCAACGTAGACTAGATCCCACATCGTGTTTCCAATCTCGTCATCCCGTTCCTGAATTGTCTCCTCCCTCTGCTGTATGGTAGTCCAACTCTCGTCCACCAGTTCCTTAAGCTCTCCGACTCGACCATGTAGCTTAACGTTGCGGTAGTAGATCTCCTCGTACATCACAGCGCTAGTCGAGTTAGGTGGAAATTCCTCTTCAAAATCCTCCTCCTCCTCTGACTCATCCTCGTCATCTCGGACCATAACTGGCTCATGCTCCTGACCAACTACGGTGATTAATGGAGATGGCTCTCTCTAAAAAAACTGCTCCCAGACAGTGTGGATGTTTAGGGGCTCCTCATCCCTAGGCATCTGCGGTAACTCCTCCCTAGCATGACTGGACTCTCCAACATTCGTCATTATAACAAAAAAAATTTAAAGTTTAATTATTTAGTGTCATCGATCGATACTCTTCGCGTACTTAAATATAAACACATAGCACATAAGGTAGTTTATTATCTTTAACTATCATCACTATCTTTTTGATCTCCTATAAGGCTACTTCCTAAGGCTCCCAACCTAAGGTTCATAACGTAAGCACAGCTTTGATACCAACATGTGACACCCCCAAATCCGGGTACTTCAATTCCACGAGATTTGGTGCTCACTATCTAAATAAAACATAACTACTGCCCATAAACAAGGAATGTAAAATAAATTACAACATTTATAATTACATAAAAATCTTCCTTATAAAAAGGATTATAACTTATTCAAAACGTTCCCAGGGTTAACTAACCTTAACATCGTCAATGCGGAAAATAAACATCATAACATAATAAAAATCTTATTACACATCATATCATAATATAAACAAGTCTTCACTTGTTCCTCTTGCTCTTGCCTTTGCTAGTTGATGGTTCGTCAACTTTCTCAACTTTAGTTGCAAGGGTTATATAATGCAAGAGTGAGCAAACAAGAGCTCACTGGAAATAACAATCAATAGTGATGACATAAACTGAATAACTTCAACTGAATTGAATAATATTTCATTCATCGATAATCAAGAATAAGATTTAGAATTCATCTGAGGGTCATAAGACCTTGAACTATGTCCTAGGTTATAAATATTTCTATTTAAAACCTTTAACAGTCGTTAGACTATATGGACTTTTAACTCGTACTTAGGGGGATCAGCCCTTCGTACCATATATTGTGCACAAACATCTTAACGCTTTTGCATGGTAAACCCCTATTAATAGGGTTGTTCATCTCAGTATTTATTTGACGAGTCCGCACCAAAGAAAGTTTGGTTTGGATAAGCTCAAAAGAAATTTGAATTTCAACTAAAGGATAGTTGAATCAACTTACAATAAATAAGAATTCAATAATAAAAGAATTACGAATCAACTATGAGTCATAGGAATAGACTTTATTTTAAATAGTCATGCTTTAGAAATAACTTAAAGCATTTGAAAGATTCAATAGACCTTACTTGAACAACTAAGTCAAGGTCTCATTATTTCAATAACGAACTTCAATAGTATATTTGCTCAATATGGAATTTAGAGAGTAAAATAACATGCATAATTCTAACAAGAAAGGATAGAACAACTTACTCAATAAAAGTAAAGTTTGAGTTTAGAACACTTGCACGATGTAAAAGAAAGGTTTAGGAAACTTACCTCAAGCGCAAGCTATAATTTACAATCACGTTCTATAATTATCCTACATATTACATTACGTTTACAATATCGATTAGTTTCATAACCACTATGTTTAACCGTTGAACTTTTTACTTAAGTTCAACTTAACAACGTGGTTTGTAAACTTAACTTGCTAACTAACCACATAACGTGAGTCTAACTCACAACATGCATAACACACGTGTATAACCTTTTAAACCATCATAATCATACCCTATGATAACAATATTTAAGTTCACACATAACATGTTAATAGGAGACTTCAAATTGTCTCATACATGTCAATAATATGTTATATTATTGTTCTATATACTTAACATGTCATCAAATTCATTACATTCAATTAATTCATCAAGTAAGGACTTAAAACCCACAACACAACTTTTTGGACAGCAGGAAAGTCCGCTGGGGCGGATTTTACAAGGCAAAAAGTCAGCTGGGGCGGGTCTCCTTGCTGGTGAAAATCTGGTTCGCGAACTGTATAGGGAAAAAGTCAATTTGGCTTATTTCCTCGCACAAAACTCTGATTTTAACTAACACAATGCATATGAAACTTTATAAAAACATAATCTTAAACTTCTAACATATTTTTAATATACATAAACACCACAACACATAATCAAAACACTTAATGTTATGATTTTAAGAAAAACACTATTGTTATACGTTCTTGAAGAAAATTAACACTTTGAGTTTATTTTTAAACCAAATCACACAATTCAAAGCATATTGATTTTGTTTCTTAACATATTATCATAATCTATGATCAATTTACATAACATATCACAATCAACAACAAATGTTGATAATTTAAAGACTATTTTTCAAAATAAGTTCACTGTAAATTGTTATGAACATGATTTCTTCATGTTCATCATATTTGTAAACACTCAAAATTTTGTTTTCTTTATACTAACCTTGCAGAAGGGCAAAAGCATAATTTTACTCCGGCGACAACCCCGAGTTAGGGAAAAAGAGCCAGATCATCTCAAAGACAACCCTAGGAGATATGCAAAGGTCCAATGACGCCCGAACATACCGTGAACCGATTGAGGATTGACGAGCTGAGACAGTGATCACCGAAAATTACCTCAGCAAACCTTGAATGACGTGCCATCGGAGATAAGCCAGATAACTAATATTCGAACCTGATGGATATATCTCGACCACGAGTATCGACTTCCCGAACCCTAATCCAGTCAGAATTGATCTATTCCCTCTGAATTCCTCAAAGACTGTCCGAAAGGCCGAGCGGCGGACGTCAACTTTTGCCGAACTGGGACGGAAGGACCACCTGCCAAGCCTATGGGGCCCACTAAGGCTAGCCTTGACCATATCTGTGGCTAGCCGCATATATGGTTGCGGCTGCCTCCGACAACTTATAACACCCACACTAGTTCATTTTAGAAAAGAGAGAGATATATTTTAGAGAGAGAATAGACATTCTAGAGAGAGAGGGGCTCGGGTGGAACTCATCTTCTCCTCTTTGAAGCTCAATCATCCCATCTAGCATATACTTGAAGCCCTACTAGTGTTCTAAGTTCATCATGGGAGTTAAAACGCTTGTTCATGCGTCCCCCAAGGTGAAAAAATGTACTTTCTAGCTTCGGTTCTTTATAAATGTTGTTCAAATGATAGATTAATGAGATATCTTGTTTGAATATAGTTAAACTTGTTGTATTGTAAGCATATCGTGTAATAGTTGATAGACTTTACGTTTCTATCGGTTATATTGTGCTTATTACGTTGTAAATCAACCGCGGAGGCTAGATATACCTAAATCTAAGCCGAATCTAGCCTTTGAGAGGTTATTAAGCATGAAGCTTTAACTCGTGCGCTAGGATGGCTTAGATTCATGGTATATCTATGGATTTATCATTTCAAATGGTCCCAATTATCCCGTATAACCCTAAATTTATATTTAGAGGTGAAAGGGGGGCCGAAATGGCTTAAATGGGGATTTCAATAGATGAAATCTTCTAATATCGAAGCCGTGGACATTATGTATATTTAATATCGTGCAAATCATGTGAGCCTAGGAATCCCAATGTTGAGATCCTCGAATGGATCCAACTTGATTCCCACGATGGACCGATGTTTATGTTGTAATGTTTTAATAGCATAAATATCGTTGTATATGTACTATTTAGATCTTGAAAATGAGCTCGCGGGGTTAGTCTCGAGAAGTCAGATTCAAGATCCCGTGATAGTGAAAACCTTGATTGCAGGAGCTCGGTTCATCGAGATGGCTTACATGCCCGATGATGATCCGTCCTCTTTTTAATGCTTTTGCATGTATATCATCAAAATAATTTCTAATAAAATCACAAAGAGCTTTTGCTGAAGAATAAAGTGATTCTGGGTAGATCACGTAATAAACGTAAAGAATAAAAGGAAGTATCGAAGTCCTCAATTCCTAGTCGAGCAAAGGATTTGAAAATCTTACTTTCTAAAACCTCATTTCAATTCATATATTTTGTTAAAAATAAACTTTTCATTAAATCAAATCCTTCGTACCTAGGCGTAAAAGAGGTACAGAACTACTTTCAAGTCACCCAAAATAAAGACTTAGGAAAACACTAATAAAGCTTTCAAAATAAAACACACACACACACACACATACACACTTTATGTATAGAAAATCAATAAGATGCTGTACCGTGCTTGCACGGGAGTCGGGGGGTGCCTAACACCTTCCCCCCGCTTAACCTAGCCCCCGAATTCCATGAATCTCGGGTTTCAAGACCAATCTTTAGAGTCACGCATTGGACCATCTTGCGAAAAAACTATTAAAACTCGGATGAGTTGGTACATCCATTTCCAAAATACCAACTGGCGACTCTGTCTCATTCGGTCCAATCATCAAAATAAAATCAATCTTTTCAAAATCGTCGACACATATGTCGGTACCAGTTTCCTATAAAATCACCATTTAAACGGAACCCCAAAGACAAAGAGAAAGCGAAAGGGTAGAATAATATTAAAATTAGGAAATATGGGCAATCCTCTCTTTTTCCCCTAATAGGAGAGGGATGGAGAGCAACACCAAAGAGAAAAAGACCTCTTTCTTCAACAAAAAGGATCGGGAGGAAAATTTTTCTTCCTAGCGTCGACAGGTGGCGACACTGCTGGGGACCAAAGAGGGCTTAAGCCGCGATCAAACTTTTTGATTTCCATTCTGTATATGCATTTTGTTTGAATGATCTCTGTGTGTGTCAATCTTTTAGCATTTTGTATTAGTGCCTCACATAATATATTAGTGCTTCGCACAATGTCATCATATTACATGTGGTGACGACGTGAATGTATGTATGTTGCGTGGTACATCCATTAGGAGGCAATCCCGTTGGTTGTTTATTACTGGACTCCTCTGGGTGTTTCCATTATGAGGCTCAGGAAAAGCACCACTCAGATCCGCTTTAATTGATAAATGGATGTTTTCATCAAGTAAATTGCGAAGATCTGGGAACCAATTTCAAACAGCCCGTAAGAGTAACCCTAAGATAGGTCAGCCTCTGATAAACCAAACGCGCGATGTGCTTCTTCATGCCCTATTTAATCTTCTGTGTATATAAATGACCGTCATCTTGAACTGTCATACATACATCTTTCACATCCTGTCATCAATTCGACTAACCCATTGTGTTACAGGAAAAGATTAAAAAAACCATTAAACTGATGCATAACATATCATGCATCCTTATCCACCAGTATCCAGTCTAAACTAGATATCGGTTGTGTATATATTGGTACTAAAACCCGATCTCGAGCCAAGAAAGACCGTTCATCACCCTTCAAGATGGCTGAAAGAAGTTCATCTGAACATACCCCGGTATCTCGAGATGAATTCGAGGAGTTTTAGAAACAGATGACCGAGATGACGACCCTATTAAAAGAACAGTGCAAACTATCTCAGGAGTCTAAGCACAAGAGTCCAACTAAATCCTCTGTGCAAGGAGACATGAAAGTACCCGAGAAGGAAGGTGATACCTGTAGACACTCAAAAGTTTCCTTGCCCCAATACTAACACTGTAGGATGGAAAAATCGTCAATCACGCCAACCCCGGTCCCGACACCAAACATCCAATCTAAATGTCGGTCCTTCAGCCTAAATCCGATCCCCAATGTAGGTAAACCTAAATTCGATCCCCAATGTCGGTCAACTCCAGTCAAATTCGATCACCAATATTAGTACTCAAACCAACTTCAATAGTCAATCGGACCGTCAATCCAGCTCCGAAAGTTAATCGGACCGTCAATCCAGCTCCGATAGTCAATCGAACCATCAATCCAGCTCCGATAGTCAATTGGACCATTAATCCAGCTCCGATAGTTAATCGGACCTTCTATCCAGCTTCAATCATCAATCGGACCGTTGATCCAGTTTCGATCGTCAATCGGACAGTCAAATCATCCCTGATCTCAATATCGGGACATCAGCTAAAACCCGGTCACCGATATCGGGACAACCACAACACCAATAAACCATATCGGGATGTCAACGCAGCCCCAGCAATAACCCGGAAGGTACAACGCAGTCCCGACAGTAACCCGGGAAGTACAAGTCAGCCCCGACATCAGTTCGGGAAATCAAGTCGACTTCAGACATAAACCTAAAGCATCACAACACTTCCAAAAGAAAACCTGGAATGACCACGTTAGCCACATAGGTAACACTGAGAATAAAAAGACTCGAATGGGATCCAAGTCTTGGAAACAACTCCCGAAAGTCAACTAGAGGCCATGCCGACACCAAGGGCAACCCCGGGAGGGGCAAATGGTCATTTCGACAACTCTCATCTGATTCAGTCAAAATCAAGCCAAATTGATGCCACCAAGGTCAGAAAGATTCACAACGGTGATTCCGTGTGAAAACAGCACCAGACGGCTCGGCGGACAAACAGCGGGGAAAAAGAGACCTAGTCATGAACCCATCTTTTGGGACTTAAAAGGGGTTAAATCCTATTTCATTGTGGCACTCTCAGCGAGGGCTTTCCAAAAAGATATAGCACGCCCCAACGGACGCTCCGATCATAAGTTATGAAGTTTCGAACCTAACATCGCGTCTCCCGGCAGGTACCCACCTTGAGACTACCAAATCGGGCATGTGGGCCCTACTTAGGGGAGACACACCTCTACATGTGACTGCCCTAGGTAGAGTTGCGGCTCTTTGGCTTATATATAGTGGTGCACCCCCGTTCATCTTTAACAATTCTGAAACGCAGCGAAGCTCTGCCAGTTCGATTGTTTGACTTTCACACCTCTTCCAAACCCAAATATTTTCACTCTAACACGTAGATATAACCATATACTACCACATATCAGAAAATAACCGATAGATTTGGACGTATAGAGCCTACGATTTGGCAAAAAGCCCATGTAGCAGTCCATTGTAAGTATTTTCACGATCAGAAAGTGAATATTACTTCTTCGTACTTTTATCCACTTGCACGTTAAGTTTCATTTTCTAAAAATGCCCGGAACTTAGTTTCGTGGCCGTTTTCGTCAAAATTTGGTACATTTTTGTACTAAAACTTGGATTGACGATCCTTCAGCGTCAGCATCTTCAATGCACTAGCACACACGTTTTGGAAACTTCGCCGGACTGGGTTATCTTCCCAGTCCGGGTTTGGCCCTTTTTTGTATATATTTAACTTTTTATGTACTAACATTTCAATTCTGTCAAGCCCGAATTTTAAATCCGAGGTAGTTTACCGCTTTTATATATATTTATGTGCATATATAAGCAACTTTCACCATCTCTGGTTATCTCATTAGACTTGGTTGACTATGTTTCTACCAATATATATATATATATATATATATATATATATATATATATATATTCAGTCCGACATGGATCATTTTATGGCCATTTTACTGCTTTTGCACATTTTGCCATACTGGGTGCTCTCCCCAGTCCCTGGTTGACTACTTTTATGTCAATTTCAATTCCAGTACGGGCACTGGCGTGAAAACCCGTTGCCCTTTTTACTGCTTTTCTATAAATATATTTCATTTCTGTCCAGCCTAGTTAATTCTGTGGCTTTTATACAGTTTTTATAAATATATATAATTCAATTCCAGTCCGGGCTTGCGAGTGAAAATCCATCGCCCTTTTACAGCTTTTATACATACATATATATATATATATATTGCTTTACTCAATTTATTCAACTGTTGCATTGAATATTCATTTGTATATGAATCTGCACTGACATATCTGCGGGCGGACTAGATTTATTCAAATCTCGCCAATTCTAGCTTTCAACGGTTCAAACAGGTCCCGACAGAAGTTAGAAGCTATAATGGCTGAGATTTCTTTAAATCCAGTTATTTTTATAGTTTCAGCTTTGAAAGCAAACTCGCGTCCCTTAGATCGCTATCTAGTGGGAACGAGACGCTTCAGCCGTGCGAACCTGGATTTACTGAATGAATCCTCGGTTCTGGCAATTTTGGGATATTTATCTATTTCTATACAAATTTGAACTGTGCAGGTTTATGGGCTACTCATATGTGAGCCTAGGAATCGTGGGATTCACGATCAAATTGATCGGGATCTGATTCCCATGATGGACAAACTCTAGTTTACAGATGTATCCTGGCAATTTTTCTGTAAAATGTACATACATAGACCTTAAAACAGTTATCCGGATTTAAGGTCTCATCATAATGAAATATCAAAATTATCGTGTCAGCGTCCCTCCGATGGTTTTCATACCCATGAGGAGATCGACACTTGTCTATTCCTGTGGTCGAGGATGCTTCGCAGCCCGGCAAATCACCATTCACATGCAGCCTTAAGGCTATAAAGAATTTTTTTTTTGAAAGTATCGATAAGCTTCAATTCCTATGGCAGGGTAAGGGTTTGATAAACCAGCTTTCAAAACAATCATTTTCAATCAAATTAAATGCTTTTGCAAATTAAATCAAAGACTGATTTTCAAATCAAACCCTTCATATATAGGCTCAACGAAGTCTGTCAAAGCTTTGAATTAATCAAATCAATAGGCCCAATTTTCAAACAGCATTCACTCACGCATTCACAGTTTTAAGGAAAATATTGAAAAGATGTGGTACCGTATTTACAAGTGAGTTGTGGGGTGCCTAACACCTTCCCCACACTTAACCAAGCCCCCAAACTCAAAACTTCGATTTCAAAGATCAAGTTTCGACAGTGTCCAGCAATTGGGTCTCTTTTCAAATTAAATTCGATTGAGTTGGTACAACAATTTTCAAATCTACCAACTGGCGACTCTGTTAAAACATTCAAAAATTATCTACATAAACACATGTTGGCTTCTTTCCTAAAAAACCCTTCAAAACCTTTTTCCTAAATAAAAAGAGTGGGGGTAGAGAGAACTTAGGAAGATCGAATTGAGGAAACCCCGGTTACGAACCGACTCGTGGGGTTCTTAAATTTTCCAACGTCGACAGGTGGCGACTCTGCTGGGGACAATAGAGGGCTTAGGCCGCTTTCTAATCTTTTCTAATATTTCCCTTTCAAAACTATTGAATGCGTGAAATTCTGCATCTCCACAGTTAATGGATAAGTGAATGATGCGTCTTTACATTAAATGAATGTGAATGAATGCTTTCCTGCTTTAGTGCTTCGCACCCATATTTGGTGCTTCGTACCCATGTCATCATATGCACAACGGTGAGGCACGATTTATATGAATGTATGTTGTGTGTCCCTCTCACAAGGAGAATAACCCGGTCGGTGTTAAGTAATGACTTTGGGGATGATTAAGTCTCTTGGGGTGCCTCATGAAAATACACCACTCACATTCGCTCCAGTTGAACGATCGGATTAACTTCCCTTCAAGTAGATTGCGATGATCTGGGAGCCTTCATGCCGAAACAAAAGCTGCGAGAGTAACCTAAGATAGGTCAGCCTCTGATTAACCTAATTCGAAGGGAAGCTTCTTCATGCCTTCCTCTTTCAATTCCATGTCTAGTCTCCAATTACTGAGGAGCACAATGTAAATATTATTATGAAGGATATAATTTCTCTGTCAAATACCATGTTATCCTGTCATCAAAACAACTAACCTCGGTTTTGCAAGATAAAATCTAAAAAACACATCATGCATCCTGTCCTTACCTACATCAGAAAATTGACACGTCTACGTTTTGTTGTAGGTAAAAAGTGGTCTCACTACTAGATCATAACCTGAAAAGGCACGAAGCCTATCCACCGATATGGCTGAGAGTAGCCAATGCGAGTCGGGTTCCATATCTCGAAAAGAGTTTAAGGGACTTAAGAATCAAATGGCAGAGTTGGCTATCCTTCTAAGAGAACAAAGGAAAAACACTCAGGGCCAGCCAACACTTAATCAAACAGATACCTCCTCACAGGGTGGTAATCAAAGTGCTGACAAAGAGGGGGAAATGCAGATCCCTGAACCGTGATATAGTGAAAGAACCCCTGAAATTACAAATCTCAGGGAAGATCGGGAAACTGGCGATATCCGAAGGAAAGTCCGACAAATGGAAGAAACCATCCGGGTAATCAAAGGGACTAGAAACCTTGGAAGTGTCACATATTCAGATCTATGCATATTCCCAGGGGCTAGATATCCTGACAAATTCCAAGTCCCAGAGTTTGAAAAGTACAATGGGGCAGGCAATCCTTATACGCACTTGAAAGTATACATTGGCGAGCTAGGGTCTTATGCTGAAGATGAAAGCCTCCGAATGCAGCTTTTCCAAAATAGTCTCACTGGAGAGGCTAGGACGTGGTATGCCCGACTTGACAATGCCAAAATTTACAGTTGGAAAGAGTTAGCTCATGCCTTCCTAACTCATACAGCTTCCAGTCTCAGATGGTTCCAGATCGGTATCAAGTGTCCAAAGTCAAAAAGCAGAGTACCGAGTCTTTCCGTGAGTATGCCCAAAGATAGAGACGGCTGGCAGTACAAGTCAGCCTGCCTATGACCGAAGCTGAAATTGTGATGACTTTTATAGACATCCAAGAAGCACCTTACTATGAGAGGATCCTGGCCAGAATAGGAAAGCCATTCTCAGAGATGATCAAACATGGCAAAATGATAGAGATGGGCCTGAAAGCATGCCAGATTAAAGATCTCACAACCTTGAAAGTAGTTGCCGATCATATACAATATGGTAGTTATACGTGTGATCCCATAAGGGTACCCAAGGAGGGTAATGAAGATGTATCCCTCGTTGCACAGGGGCAGTCTAGGAGACCTAACCGTAGTTCTCCCATTTATAAGAGGGAAAGTAATCTGCCGTCACAACAGACTGCATTCAACAATTACCAGGAGAGAAAGAGAAAATTCAAAAGAACGGAAAATCGGGTGTTCACTCCACTAAGAGATTCCCTTGAAAACATGTTGGGGATGTTAATAGATCACAAGAAAATTACCAAACTGGCTCCACCTATGGATCCAAAAAGCAAAAGATACAATCTTAGCCAGAGATGTTCTTACCATTCAGGATCTCCAGGACACGATACACAAGATTATTGGTCCTTGAAGCATAAAATCCAAAACATGATCGAAAACGGCGATATTGTGGTCCAACAACATGACCTTCCCAATGACCACCACAACATTCTGATGCAGCATGATATTGAGGAAGTAAACATGATCGGGTCAGGAAGCGATGAAATGTGTCCAAATCATAAATACATATAAAGGATAGAGGAATACCCCCAAAGGAACAGAATAAATGTCCTCAAGTTAGAAAATATAGAGGAGGGTATGATAATAATGCAAAAATTAGATACGATCCAACACCAAGTAACTCTGCTGGCTAATCTGGTAGTACGCCAACATCAGGATACGAGGCAGGTTTTCACTCAACTATCAAAAAACCAACGAGAAAGAGAAGGTTCTTCAGAATGTAAGCATATCTCCCTCCAAGATCCACCGGCTAAATGAAGAGGATCAAAGCATGTTGAATGAACGAGAAAGATGGAATGATAAAACTACCAGAAGATCTCAACAAAGGAAAAATCATCTAGAGGAATGCGAATTTCCAAATTAGAAACATCAATCAACATGTCAAACACTGGCAAATCCTCAAAATGCTACAGCACCGAAAGTCAGGGAGAGTAGGCAAAGAAGGGTATTCACACCTTTGGGGGACTCGTTAGAAAATGTATTAGCCCTGTTGATTTCACAGAAAAAGATCATTGAGCTCGCTCCACCTATGGGTCCCAAAGGAAGGCAATATGATATCAACAAGAGATGTGCTTATCATTCCAGAGAACCAGGACATGCGACCGAGGAATGTTGGGCTCTAAAACATAAAATACAGGATCACATTGAAAATGGAGAACTGAAGAAAGAATTCCCCATAACCAGAAAAAGCGAGAGGGAGATAAAGAACTCAAGATGTCCACTCGAAGCGGGCAGTTCAAAAGATGTGACGGCTATGAGCACCAATCCTGGCATAACACAAGGTGGACCGATCCTAATACTGGGAGCGACCGAGGATACAAAAGAATCTCCCAATGAAGTTCATCGACCATCATCAAATATCTTGTTGCCCAAAGCCAACAACTACATGCCTGACCTTATCCTTCTGGAAGAGGAGGAGGAGATACTGATCCTTCCCCGTATGGAAAATGCCCAAAAGGAAAGTTCCTTGCGAGAGATACAACATCAATGCGAGGGGGATTTCATACTCAAATCCTCTCAATGCTATGAGAAAGGTGAAGGAGCAGATGAAGAAAAAGGTGACGAAGTTCTCAAGGAAGCCAACCCCTCGAGGAATCTGGAGTTCATACCTTTCTGCGACGAGTCCAGTTTAAGCCTCCTTAAGGGATATGCTGATTCAGGAAGCGATCAATTTATGGCAGGGATTGAAGATATTCAGAGCCAAGAGGGAACCTCCATCACAAGCCTCGAAGGCGACATAACCACTGACGACTGGACTATCAGGCCTCAGCTAGTCAGGAGGACGTAGATCCAGAGGAAAGTTACGAGTTCCAAGAGTTGTTGGAACGTTATCACTTTCTTAAGCCTTATGCCTTTTATTTTTCATGCATGTAAATGATCAAAAAAATAAAAGACCAAAAAAAAAATCAATCAAAAAAATTTAAAATTTTTAAAAAATCAAACACAATCAAAAATCTAGCCTTTCATGAAAGCGTGAACTACGAAAGTCCTGATCTCCCTCAGCCCGGGAGTACGTAGGCAACCATCTTGGTGCGGTCAAACAAAACAAAAAATTCAAAAAACCCTCAAATCCAAACACAAAAATTTAGAAACATATCAAACCAGACTCAAAATCCAAGATAAACTCTTTTCAAAGCTCTCCAACCAAACTAGCAAGAACTACGGATAACCTAATCTCCCTCAACCCAGGAGTACGTAGGCAACCATCCACGGCGCGGTTTGACCCTCAAGAAAAAAAATAAAAATAAAAGACCAGTTTAAGACATCGAAGATAAATAAAAGCCAAATTTTATCAAGATCCCTGATCTAGGCCCTACTGAGGAAAATCAAAGCTGGACTCTGAACCCGTGGATAAGCAGGATAACAGTACCAACATGGCTTCTCTCTGAAGATAAAGGAGAAGCTACTAGCTCTTAACCCTCAGTCTCCATACGAGCCAGAGCATCCACTGCCATCTGCATACTATGGCCTCGTCCCTCTCTACAAAGGCAGCCTCCCGAGTGGCTTGAAGCCTCGCCTCTATCAATAGAAGTCATATCTCTACTAGAATGGGCAGTCAACATTTGTAAGAACCCGAATTCTCAGACATTATTAAATAAGGATTTAATAAATAAAATTCTTAAACTATGAGATGGGTTCGAATAAGAATATATATATATATATATATATATGTGTGTGTGTGTGTGTGTGTGTGTGATATGAAGTATGTGGTATTATATTACATAGGGTAATATGGACTATGTAATATGTGTTTTTATGATTTATAAATATATTATTAATATATATTTGTTACTTAGCATAGAGACGATTCAGTTGAGATAAAGGAAGTGGATAAATTCGTATCGAAATTAAATAATTTATAGAATTATTTTATCAAAGTAAATTGATGACATTAAATATCCTTAATGTATAATCACCATATTCTTGTGTATGTGTATTAATAACTAGTATGTTTATAATATAGGTTATTAATAGCACTTAAGCTATCCATGAATAGGTTTGGATAGTAAAGCATGAGTTAGTTAAGAGAATTAGCTAATAAGAATAATTATTAGTTAATTTAAGTTGGGAGTTATATTAGGGAGTAATATAATGTGAGTATTGAACCTTAATTAACTATGATGATATAGTACAGTGTTTAATTTACTTAAGTAAATGAGTGAATTAATATGTGTGTTGAATATGTAATTATAGTTGATACTTTTTATATATATTACTTAGAGTGGTAATATGTGAGAAAGTTTGACGTGCGAATAACAAGGGAGATGGAAATCATTATATCTTTAAATGAATAATTAATATTTGAAGAAATTGCTTTGGAGACAATTTATTGAAAGGGAAGAGAAATAAATATTATATATTTCTAATAAAGGATATTAAAATAGTTTCTAATGTTGAATTATTTTAATAAAAGAGGGAATGTTATTTTTAAATAATAATATTACCTTATATGTTTTTGGTATGATGAAATAAGTGTGATTAATTAATATGGTAAATACATTAAAACATATTTGCTATATATAAATAAATTGATGAAAACAATTTATTATAAAAGAAAATAAACTTATTATCTATTTTCTATATATAATATATGTACATGTGTCGTACATGTAATTATTTGATATTATATTAAAGATAATATCTGAGACAAGAAGTAAATTATTTTCTAATAATGAATGTGTTTATTTGAAGAAAACATAATATTTTATGTTATGGCTAATTTCTAATGTATTTTCAAGGGAGATTGATTAATGAAAGAAAACTAAGTTATTAAATAACTTAAGTTATTATTTTATCGCGTGTATTATTATTTATAATGATTAATAGAATATATATTAATTATTATAAGCGTAAAGGTTATACTTATTATAAGTATAATTAATTGAGGTAACTTAGCATTTAAGTGCTTGAGTCACACAAATATTATATTAAAAGAATAATAAGTGTGGTGAAAATAAATAAGTGTTGAGAATGATAATAAGCTCGATGTAAGCTTGTGTGAAATGTCTTGTGTGGCACGATAATAGATCCGACGATTAATTAATTCAAGGATGGAGGAATTATTAATTAAACAATTAATCTATATTGATTATTATTATTAATGGTATGATGAATTATTATTATTGCAAGTGATGGCATGATAATAAGTAAATTGATTATGAATATAATCAGAAATTGTATTAATGAAGGAATTTCTACGTGAACGATTAATCAAATATTAATCGTTATTGCTATTATGAGAAATAGAATATTAATGAGAATTAAATGATGATGTGTTGATTATTATTATTGCAAATAATAGAATAAGAATAAGCAACTTGTTTATAAATATAATAAGATTTATATTTGTTTAAAGTGATAATTAATCATATAAATGTTAATTAATCGATAACGTGAGAAGTTATTATTGTTGAGCATAGTAAAACATAACCGTGTAATTATTTATAAATATAATGCGGTTATATTTATTTAATTATTTATGCAAGCATGCAATAATTCAACCTTTAATATATGGTAGTTATCCTTATTAAGTATAATATAATGTGACGCATTAATATAGCTATATATTATATATAGACTATATAGTAAGTGTTTATGTGACAATAAGTGTATGGATAAACATTGATGTATAGTAATATCAATAATCATTGTTAATTGATAATGTATGCAATAAGTTATTATAATTATTATAATAACAGTTATGATGAGTAATAATAATAATACTCAATTGAATTAGATTCGGTATTAAGAAAATGTACATGGATTATATGTGATGTATATCTGTGTGTAACCTTACTTGATACATTGTAATTGGAAATTTCACTTGTAGTTCATTTATAACCTAAGTTATAGGAAATGAAATATGTGTACATGATATGTAATGTATATATATAACCTAAGTGTGGTATACAATATATATGACATTAGTATGTTAAATGCAAGTTGCTGAGCTTTATTTAAGCCTTGTCCCTAAATGAGTGCCCATTCCATCTCATTTCTCTACACGTGAACTCCCTAGCTAGCTACTCTCTTCTCAACTTCAGCAATATAGAGCCAATGATCATGGGAGGAGTGGATATCATAATGAGATTTACCAACTCTTACCTACCATTCCTTAAGCATTATAGAATCCTGCTATACATTGGTTTGAAATAGGGGATAAGAGTATTGCCTATATATTCATTCTTCTATAAATAAGACCCTCATCTTCCTCATTGCAATTGCTGAGAATTCTATTAAGAAAAGTTAGTGTGAGTATATCATGATAGTGTAGAATTCATTTAGCAAGCAAGTCAATTGTTTAACAGAGGTATAACTTCCTCACCAAGTTCTTCATTTTTTGTAATTTTCTAAGTTCTTGATTCTTGAATTGATCATTAATTTATTTATTAAGTGATTGGAAGATGTTTATTAAGTGTTATATGAAATTATAACTATGATAGAACTGTTACATGGATGATTTAGAATCGAATTGATAAGAAAATTTCTGAGTTGGGCTAAGAAACTGCCGAAGCAGTCAAGCTCCTGGTCTGGAAACAGGGACGCGCGGCCGCGCGTCTCCCTAGTACAAATGGGGCGCAGCTGCGCCCCTCTGCAGAAACTGTTGGTGATTTTGTGTTTTCTGGTTGGTTTAGCATACTAGTTAGACTCTAATAACTGCATAAAGCGGGTCTGACATATGTACTAAGATTGTCATGCACGTAGTGAGTTGTATTAGTTGGTTTAACATGATTTCCTAAAAGAAAACTTAAAGTTCTGAAAATCAGACTTGACGAATTTTGTGTTCTTTGAGTCGGACTTTTGAGACATGTGTAAGTGTCTTGGTTATGTGTATCAATGGGTATGAAGGTAGTTGTTAATCAGTTACCTTGGATAATAGTAAACAATTATACCTTGTTGCAGTGGAGTTTTTAATGAAAACTTAAGGTTTTATAAACGAATTTTGGCGTATATAAGTCATGTTTATATTCTGACTTTTTAAGTATGATCATATGGTTTAGATATGCATGACATGTGAGTCAAAGGTATTGAGCATACAACATAACACATTGTTTAAATTGAAAATGATTTCAAAAGACAAACTTAGAGTTTTTGGACATATATATAGGATGTCCACATTCTGATTATTTGAGTTTGTAAAAGTGGCATATATATGTGCTCTAATACGTGAGAGTTATGACTACGAGGTACTTTGCATATACTTAGTTACCTTTATTGACTTAGTGCGATCTTTATGAAAACTTAGAATGTGAAAGGTAATAGCATCAAACACGGTGTGAGTTACATTATGATCATACGAGCATGTATATTAGGATCCATTATGCCTATAGACATGTTGACATAAGCATCATGTGATGAAACATGGATTTCACCTATGCACGCATATTCAAAGAAGTGAATTTCTAAAGCATAGACTATGTGATTAAGTATACATGTGTATTATAAGCACGAGCATGCCTACTTAGTATTATTTAAGCTTGTTATGTGATAACATGACCTTAGTAGTTGACCTTGAAGCATGGGCTTGAATTACTTAAGGTATATGAAAGTCCGACATGAAAAACCATGTAACTTTGAGTTGGATTTGAATGAGCATGCTAGGTTTTAAAACTTGAGTTAATGCCCTTATAAACGTGTGTACATGAGGAACATAGTAGCCTTGCATGACTAGTTTAAGTATGCCAAGGATTTTGAAAGGTAAAACTTAGAAAGTTTAAATGTAATGGTTTCGATAAGGTTTGAAAAACACAAGGATAATGTGATGATATATGTATGAGTTTTAAATATGTTTCGAACACATAGATAAATAAGTGTGTGATATATAGTTGAGGTATAACTATGCGTACCTAACGATACTAAGCGTATGATAGGAAAGTGAAACAAGGTTCTAAGAACCAAGAAAGAAAACAATGTAAGACTTATTATTATATTGAGAATGTATGGATGCGTATAACTGATATGTATGAACCTATAATTGTATAACTGTGTAGGATTATACGAAGTGCAGATATCTTTAAGTAGTTAAGTCGTAGTTGGTAAACTACAAATAAGGCAAGTCTTTCAGTTCCTATTTGATATATAAATTCAATAACTGTTAGTTGAATTATGTTATGCTGTGATAATGTGAACTTATATATGAACTGTATATGAGATATAAATGAGATTGAAAGTTGATCTTTGATGATATACTTGTTATGTGAAAGTAACATGCGTAGTAAATATAAATTGTTTATAAATGCATGAACTGAGTATGATGTTGTATGCTATGTGATGCATGAAAACTGTTAGAATTGCTGAGCTGTCGAGCTCACTCTTGCAAATAACCATTTTTGCAAGTTGAGGACTTACGAATAAGACTTCGTGCTTCTTGATTGATAAAGATAGATAGTATCGCAATGAAGAATACTGTTTAGATTATTACTTGAGCCACGTTTAGGTTCTAGGAGTTGTACTTGATAATTGTATACGTTGTTTAAAACTTGTCGTACTGTAAAGATGTATTAGTTAATACATAGAGGATATCAAGTCGAGTTGTAAACGTTATACGATAACTCAAATAGAATGAATCATATTATAAAGTTGATTCAGGGATTTGTAATTGATTCAAGTTATGAAATCACTAAAAGATTTTATTCAAAGGATATTGAAAATTTTAAGTTATTCCGCATTTTAGTAACATCGAATGTGATGTTTAGACAGGGATGGTAATATGACCGGGTTTTGAAACTTGTACAAGTTTGGAGTCATCATACAAGATCCTAGATATGAATAGAATTTATATTCTAAATTCTAATAAGCAAAATTGTATTCTTTTAGTAATGAATAAAAGATGTAATAGTTTGACGATAGTAGTATCGTGACTGCACCGAATCCGAGGTTTCGAAGGAACGTGGATTTGGGGGCGTTACAACATCAACGCCCTGACGTGATCTCTCTCTAAGGTCATCTGAGCCATTGAATCTGCCATAGCCAGATCTGTCCCGACAGGGACACTCAGTAGGTCACCAACCAAAGTTGCAGTCAAAGCCATCACCACCAACCATCACAAGCCCTTGAGTCCAATTCATTGGTGTTCGAAGGCATCTCGACATCAATCGTCAAAGTTTGAACAACAACACAGCGATATATTAAGCATAAACATCCGCAAGGACCTTCGAAGAGCTGAAGCCTCAATCTGAAACCTTCATCAAACCAAAAAAAAGGTCATCAAAGCCAATTGCTCCTACAAATCAAAAACAATGACTGGGGCATCCAAGCATTAAAGCCAAAATCCACTACCTATTCACCATGGGGGTCATGCGATTAAAGACTCTTGCGATCTCGGCATTTTATCAGCCCATCGGTCAAAAATACAACCAAGCAATCCTCCCAGATGACAAGCAAGACTGGGGCAAGTTCAAAGTCAACGACAACCCGATGTGGGGACCGTTAAAACAAGACTGGACCAATTTTGGAAATTATGCAATTCAATACTAGGGCATTTATCAACCATCCAATCAACATGCACCAGTCAGCACTATCAGTATGGTCCATCATCATCCAAGCTTCCATCATTGGCGATCCGATATGACTAATTGACCTTTGCCAATCATAATTTTCTTAGAATACTGCGATCCGCTGATAAGGTATGACTCTTTCATCTCTTTATATGAGCTTTCAAATTCCATGCATTAGCGATAATACACATAAGTCCTGAATTAGGGTCTCAAAAAAAAAGAGAGAAAAAGAAAAAGAAAAAAGATTTTTGCTTAACTTATTATGAATTGGATTAATTCTGATAAGCGTCCGTGGAGCAAGAATCATGAAAGCGATTAGAGAATTAAGACTATTCAACCTTGTGATTAGGCATGACGTCCTAGTTCAAAGCGCTTTTTAGAGCAAACTTGACCTCATATACATGTCTGCACTTTGCGATTGACCCAACTCTTAGTTGTGGGGTATGAAACTATGACGACAAGGATGAAAATTAGTAGCCAGCCTAATGTCTCGAATCGTGGCCTGGGTTACTCGAGTTATTAAGCCTGAGGGGTGTCTATACACCTGGTGCCTTAAAGCCATCTAGTTTGGGAGCCACCGGCCCAACGCTCGTTACATGGGTAACTCAGTGCCTAAGAAAACAAGCATTACAATAAGTCAGAAACCTGAGCAGATCCGAATCGTGGCCTAGGTTACTCGAGTAATTAAACCCGAGGGGTGTCTCTACACCTGGTGCCCTAAAGCCGTCTGTTTTGGGAGTCACCGGCCCAACACTCGCTACATGGATAATATAGAGCCTAAGAAAATGAATCTTGCACCAGCTCAGGCAAAGATAAAAAAGAATAGACTGCCTGACTTGTCTCGAAGTGTGACCTTTGTTACTCGAGCCAGTAAACCCTAAGGGGTGTCTTAACACCTAATGCCCTAAAATCATCTGGTTTAGGAGTCATTGGTCCAAAACTCGTTACATGGGTAACACTGAAAAGCCTAAGAAAATGAGACAAAGTTAAGCGAGAAAAGCAAAAAGTTTTGCAAGATAAAAATGAGGTCATCTAGAGTTATAAAAGAGAAACCCCTGCTAAGGGTTGTGTCACACATAGTGCACATATCATATGATCTTAACCTTGTGAAGAGCAGTGTCTAGAGCGAAGATGAGGTGTCTCTGATGAAGGGAGAAAAGTCTTTTGAATCTAATACTACCCATGAAAAAATGACCATGGACGCTTAAAAGTTTTCTTGCGATTTCATAACTTGTCAAATGAAAATTTTGATTTCCTTAGGAAAATTTCATTTTCATACACCCTTTCAAAATCTTTAGCGATAAGATAAGAGTGCATTAAATACAAGCATTCATTTCTTAAACTTTAACTACAAATGCCTCAGCATACTAATCCCGACGGCTCGAGGCATCAAGCTTTCGGCACATATTGTTGTTTGTCTGAATGTGCAGGATATTACTCACTATGGACATGGTCAACAAAGCGAGTTTCTTCTGTGAACCCCAGTAACAACATGCAAGAGCAGATGCCCGATGACAATAATGGAAGGAGTCTACGACGGGACCAAACCTCTCATCAAAAGGAAGGGGAAGAACTCCTGAAAGAAATTAAGGCGACATCAGCAATCCTTTCACAAAAAGGGAAAAATCCTCAATAGAATCCTTAACTCGGGAAGAGCAGATGCCTGATGACAAAAAGATCTAGCGAAGGAAATCTGCATCATCAAACATGTCAACCTGCGCCAAGCCCTCACAAGTCGAGGCCTCTACACTGAAGTTCAAATCTTGTCAATGAAAGAACGGGCTACATCCTCCAGGACGTCAGCATCACATGGGTCATCAGCCAAGCCAGAGCTAAACCAACAGGGTCGCAAGTAAAGAGCTGGCCCCTTTTCACACTCAATGATCAGCCGTTAGCACTATCCCAGCAAAAGCATCAGGAAATGATCCAGGGACGAAGACAGTATATCAAATCCGATCCCCATTATCGATCCTTTAAGCCTAATTTGATCCCCAATATCGGTCTTTTAAGCCAAATCCGATCCCCAATATCGGTCCTTTAACCCAAATTCGGTCCCCAATATCGGTAAATCAAATTATATCAACCCCAATCTCCAATCGGGCCGTCAGACCAACTCCGATCCATCCCCCACAGAGGACAGATGATGGAATCTGTTCTACAAACCTTTAGAACAGGCATTGAGAAGGATCCAGTGATGTAAGCCGTGGAATGCTACTTCAGCGAAGATATCGGGATACCTCTTAATAAAGCCATCAGTGCTTGGACCACTAGAGGGACTAGCACCAAATCCAAATCCAGAAAATAGCAGCCCCTGCGAGATCCTCATTAGAGACGACATATGAAAGGGGAACATCCAAATCTGCTCTACGAATGACAGCAGGAGTCATACAAGAGTTAGAGCTGCTAAGCCTATCAAAATCCATGCCTGAAAAGAAACTGCAAATCACCTCAGAAAGGGTGAGGTATGGTTCTATATCAATTCAATTAAGCATATGCATCAACCTAGGACAAATTATAATCATCATATCATGTATGGGCTGCATATGTGCAACAAGCGCTACATCAGCGCACATCTCCATCAAAACATTAGGCATACATACCCAATAAAGTCAAAAATACATACACATTTAACACATAAACTCAGTGAAAAAGTCTGCTACTGGTCGAGTAGGCATCGAGACATTCCAATGATCAACCATTGTCCCTACCATCAGAATAGGCATCGGGAGCGCCCACTGAGGTAACTCAGCAACAGAGATATATCCCCATTAGAGGATCCTTCAGAAATATACAGCGACATCAGCCAAGAGAGAATCTACCCCCTGATAGTATCGACAGATTGGGGAAACTATTGGTCGTAAAACCAAGATAACAGCAAAGGCTATCATAAAGAACGTCACCCCAGCAAAAATATGGGAAACATTTCAGTTTATCTTCATCAGACAAGCATCAACAATACCAATGGAAATCAGACCATTGGAGTCAACACCAGCATGGGCATCAGCAGCATTGATGAAAGTCAATCGTTGGGATCAGCCCCAACACAGGCACCGGTAAAGGTAAAATGATGTGCGATGCGATTTGCGATACGATGCAATTGCGATGTGATTTTCGATGCGATATGCGAAGTGTGAAATGCGATTTGCAAAAACTTAATTTACATTGTGATTTGCATCATTAATATCTTGTTATATTTTAACTGTCTAGCAATCTTTATCCTGTTCATTCCATTGCATTACATAAACATGATAAAGAGGGGTATCTGTAGACACTCAAAATTTTCCTTGCCCCAATACTAACACTGTAGGAGGGAAAAACTGTCAATCACGCCAACCCCGGTCCCGACACCAGATATCCAATCTAAATGCCGGTTCTTCAGCCTAAATCCGATCCCCAATGTCGGTAAACCTAAATTTGATCCCTAATGTGGTTAACTCCAGTCAAATTCGATCACCAATATCGGTACTGCAGCAAACTCCGATAGTTAATCAAACCATTAATCCAGCTACGATAGTCAATCGGACCGTCAATCCAGCTTCGATAGTTAATCGGACCTGTCAATCTAGCTCTGATAGTCAATCGGACCGTCTATCCAGCTCTGATAGTCAATTGGATCGTCAATCCAGCTACGATAGTCAATCGGACCGTCTATCCAGCTCTGATAATTAATCGGACCATTCATCCAATTTTGATCGTCAATCAGACCGTCAGATAATCCCCGATCTCAATATCGGGACAACCACAACACCGATTAACTATATTGGGATATCAACATAGCCCTAGCAGTAACCCAGAAGGTACAACGCAGTCCCGACAGTAACGCGGGAGGTTCAAATCAGCCCCGGCAGTAACCCGGGAAGTAGAGGTCAGCCCCTGACATCAGTCCGGGAAGTCAGGTTGACTTCAGACATAAACCTGAAGTGTCACAACACTTCCAAAAGAAAACTTAGAATGACCACGTCAGCCACAGAGGCAACACTAAGAACAAACAGACTCGAATGGGATCAGAGTCTTGGAAACAACTCTTAGAAGTTAACTAGAGGCCATGCCGACACCAAGGGCAACACTGGGAGGGGCAAAATAATCATTTCACCAACTCTCATCCAATTCGCCCAAAATAAGCCAAATTGATGCCACCAAGGCCAGAAAGAACAACAACGGTGATCCCGGGTGAAAATAGCACCAGACGGCTCGACGGATAAACTACGAGGAAACAGGGACCCGGTCATGAACCCACCTTTTGGGACTTAAAAGGGGTTAAATCCTATGTCATTGTGACACTCTTAGTGATATCTTTCTGAAAAGCTATAGCACGGCCTAAACGGACGCTCTGCTCAAAAGTTATGAAGTTTCGAACCTGATATCGTGTCGCCCGACATACACGCACCTCGAGACTACCAAACCGAGCATGTGGGCCACACTTAGGGGAGCCGCACCTCTACCTATGGCTGCCATAGGTAGAGCTGCGGCTCCTTGGCCTATATATAGAGGTGCACCCCCGTTCATTTTCAACAATTCTGAAACGCAACGAAGCTCTACCAGTTTGATTTTTTGACTTTTACACCTCTTCCAAACCCAAATATTTTCACTCTAACACGTAGATATACCCATATACTACCACATATCAGAAAATAACCGGTAGATTTGGATGTATAGAGCCTATAATTTGGTAAAAAACCCGTGTAGCAGTCCATTATAAGTACTTTCACGATCAGAAAGTGAATATTACTTCTTCGTACTTTTATACACTTGCACGTTAAGTTGCGTTTTCTAAAAATGCCCAAAACTTAGTTCTGTGGCCGTTGTCGTCAAAATTTGGTATATTTTTGTACATAAACTCAATTTTTGGTATTTTTAAAACTCGGATTGACAATCCTTCAGCGCCAGCAGCTTCAATGCACTAGCACACACGTTCTGGCAACTTTGCCTGACTTGGTTATCTTCCCAGTCCAATTTTGGCCCTTTTTTGTATATATTTAACTGTTTATGTACTAACATTTCAATTATGTCAAGCCCGAATTTCAAATCCGAGGTAGTTTACCATTTTTATATATATTTACGCATATATAAGCGACTTTCACCATCTCTATTTATCTCATTAGACTTGGTTGACTACGTTTCTATCAATATATATATATATTTATATATTTTTAGTCCAACATGGATTATTTTGTGGCCATTTTACTGCTTTTGCACATTTCGCCATATTGGGTGCTCTCCCTAGTCCCTGGTGACTACTTTTATGTTAATTTTAATTCCAGTACAGGCACCGGCGTGAAAACCCATCGCCTTTTTTATTGCTTTTCTATATATATATATATATATATATATATTTCATTTCTGTCCAGCCTGGTTAATTCTGTTGCTTTTATACAGTTTTTATAAATATATATATATTTTAATTCCAGTCCGGGCTTGCAAGTGAAAACCCATCGCCCTTTTACAGCTTTTATATATATATATATATATATATATATATATATATATTGCTTTACTCAATTTATTCAACTGTTGCATTTAATATTCATTTGTATATGAATTTGCACTGACATATCTGCGGACGGACTAGATTTATTCAAATCTCGCCAATTCTAGCTTTTAACGGTTCAAACAGGTCCCGACAGAACCTGGAAGCTATAATGGCTGAGATTTCTTTAAATCTAGTTATTTTTATAGTTTCAGCTTTGAAAGCAAACTCGCTTCCCTTAGATCGCTATCTAGTGGGAACTAGACGCTTTAGCAGTGCGAACCTGAATTTACTGAATGAATCCTCGATTTTGGCAATTTTGGGATATTTATCTATTTTTGTACAAATTTGAACTGTGCAGGTTTATGGGCTACTCATATATGAGCCTAGGAATCGTGGGATTCACGATCAAATCGATCGGGATCTAATTCCCATGATGGACAACTCCAGTTTACAGATGTACCCTGCCAGTTTTTCTATAAAATGTACATACACAGACCTTAAAACAGTTATCTGGATTGATGGTCTCATCATAATGAAATATCAAAATTATCGTGTCAGCGTCCCACTGATGGTTTTTATACCCATGAGGAGACCGACACTTGTCTATTCCTGTGGTCGAGGATGCTTTCAGCCTGACAAATCACCATTCACATGCAGCCTTAAGGCTATAAAAATAAAAAAATTGAAAGTATTGATAAGCTTCAATTCCTTTGGCAGCGTAAGGGTTTGATAAACCAGCTTTCAAAACAATCATTTTCAATCAAATTAAATGCTTTTTCAAATCAAATCAAAGATTGATTTTCAAATCAAACCCTTCTTATATAGGCTCAATGAAGTCTGTCAATGCTTTCAATCAATCAAATCAATAGCCCCAATTTTCAAACAGCATTCACTCACGCATTCACAATTTTAAGGGAAATATTGAAAAGATGCGGTACTGTGTTTACACAGAAGTCGTGCGGTGCCTAACACCTTCTCCACACTTAACCAAGTCCCCGAACTCAAAACTCCGATTTCAAAGATCAAGTTTTGACAGTGTCCAGCAATTAGGTTGTTGGGCCACTTTTCAAATCAAATTCGGTTGAGTTGGTACAACAATTTTCAAACCTACCAACTGGCGACTCTGTTAAAACATTCAAAAATTGTCTACATAAACACATGTTGGCCTCTTTCCTAAAAAACCCTTCAAAACCTTTTTTATAAATAAAATGAGTTGGGGTGGAGAGAACTTAGGAAGATTGATTTGAGGAAACCCGGGTTACGAACCGACCCGTGGGGTTCTTAAATTTTCCAATGTCGACAGTTGGCGACTCTGCTGGGGACAGTAGAGGGCTTAGGCCGCTTTCTAATCTTTTCAAACATTTCCCTTTCAAAACTATTGAATGCGTGAAATTTTGCGTCCCCACAGTCAATGGATGAGTGAATGCTGCGTCTTTACATTAAATGAATGTGAATGAATGCCCATACGTCCACACCTATCTCTCCCCTAGATGTTGAAGTACTGAAGGAGGCACCGATCCAGAAGATGACACGGGAAATTATAGACCTCCGGGAGGACAGAGACACTGGAGACATTAGGAAGAAAGTCGGACAGATGGAAGATGCTATCCGGTTTATGAAAGGGACAGGATCCCACGGGAGCATGAATTGCTCAGATTTATGTATTTTCCCAAAGGCGAGATACCCCGATAAGTTTCAAGTACTCGAGTTTGAGAAATATAACGGACTGGGAGACCCATACACTCACTTGAAAGTCTATATAGGTGAACTTGAAACTTACGCTGAAGATGAGAACCTCTGGATGCAACCGTTTCAGAAGAGCCTTACCGGTGAAGCCCGAACGTGGTACGCACGGATAGACAATTTCAAAGTCAGAGGTTGGGAAGATTTTGCCCTATGCTTTGCTTAACCAATACAGTTTCCAATCCCAGATGGCACCTGATCACTACCAGGTTACCAAAGTCAAAAATTTGGGCAATGAATCTTTCAGAGAATACGCGCATTGGTGGAGGCGAATGGCGGCCCAAGTCAACCCACCAATGGATGAGGGCGAGATGGTGATATCCTTCATTGATATACAAGAAGCCCCTTTCTATGATAAAGTCCTCGTCGGGATAGGAAAATCCTTCTCCGAAATGATTAAACACCGAAAAACGGCAGAAATGGGTTTGAAGTTCTGCAAAATTAAGGACCTCACTGCTTTGGAAGCCGTGGCCGAGAGCATACAGTTGGGAAATTATGCCAGCGCTCCCAAAAGAGGATCGAAGAGGAAGGAAGAAGATGTCTATTTAATATTGTAAGGGTAATCGGCTAGCAAGAGCCCTAACTCGCCTATCAAGAGGTAGAACTTTCATCCAGCAAATTTTTGAAATCCTACAGCAGGGAAAGTTGGGGAAAACAAGCGAAGAAAGGATATTCACTCCTTTGGGAGACTCCTTGGAGAACATATTAGCCCTACTAATCGCCCAAAAGAAGATCGTTGAGCTTGCTCCACCTTCCGATCCAAATGGAAGGCAATTCGATTCCAGTAAGAAATGCGCCTACCATTCTAACTCACCTGGGCATGATACTCAGGAGTGTTGGACTCTGAAGCACAAAATTCAAAACTTGATTGACAGCGGGGAGATTATAGTCAAAGCGCCCGAGCAGCCAAATGTCAACAATAACCCTCTGCCTCATCATACGGAGGAAGGAGTCAATATGATCAGTGCCAAAAGTAGGGAACACCATAAATACCTAAGGAAGATGGGAGAGTTACCCTCTGTGCATGACCCTGCAATGTGGGGATACCCTGAAGAAAAGTATGGGGTAGAATAAGACTTGGCTTCAATCAAGGCGCAAGTTGATCAGCTGGCAGAATTGGTTGTATACCAACAACAGTTGACCCGACAGCTAATAGACTAGGTCCTACCAAAGCCAACCGACCCCATATCTGTCCAAGATGTTTCAACCTCTAGAAGGGATAGGATTCGCTGCCAAGAGAAAAATAAATGGACGAAAAAGATGGCCCGAGAAGCTAGATTGCAGAACCGGCGAGATTTTTCTTCCAAACCTAAATTTGCCCCATTGAGGCAGTCCAGGGAGGAGATTTTCTGCACCTTGATCGAGGAGGAAAAGATTATGAAATTTCTGCCACCCCCAGATACGAGATCGAAGTGTTTCGATCCTTCCAGATCCTATCTTTACCATTTGAATGCTCCTGGACATGCCACGGAGGAATGTTGGGCCTTGCGACATCTAATCCAGAACTTGATTGAATCAGGGGAACTGGAATTGATGAACAAAGCTGAGATTTTCTGCGAGGAAGAGATAAACTACCCTCGAGGACCGAGGAATTTAGAGGGTATGATAGCCGTTATCCTTTGCATGGAAGGAACATCCGGAGGACCCATAACTATCAAAGGAATATCTGAGCAAAGAAATAAGGCCACTCTCAAGATACCAGTGCCAAAACCCTTGATGTTGGCTTCTTGGCCGCAACTCCCAATTTATATCCTGCAGAAGGTACTGTGGAATTATGGAGAAGGCATCAAGTTGGCACCCGATTGCATAGCCATCGTACCTAAGGAGAATCCATTTTACCTCCAGGGGCGTGTGTTAAAACCGACAACCAAGGTATTGGGGAAGGTATCAACTGGAAAAATCACAGAATTCCTCCATAAGATGGGGCACGGTGAAGCCAGGACGGTGAAACAATTGGAAGGAGAACCACATCAAATTTCCATCCTGGATTTGGTATTAGATTCTGATGACCATCGTCAAATCCTAATCCAAGTATTGGAGGAAGAACGCTTACCCAAGACTATCGATACTGAAATTCCAGCACCTAATCAGGCATGTACTGGACAGTAATGTGATATCCTTCACTGAGGATGATATACCAGCCGAAGGAACTGGGCATCATAAACCATTGTATATCTCTATCGTTTCATTAGGATATGTGGTAGGTGGCATGCTAATCGACGGAGGATCGTCCTTATACATCTATTCGTAGGATACTCTGGAAAAGATGAAGATCAACCCAAACCGAATTCGGGAAAGCCATGTGGTGGTGCAAGCTTTCGACGGATCAAGAAGGGATACCGTGAGGGATTGAACTTCTTGTGGAAATTAGCCCTTTCACTTTCAACATACCTTTTCAAATCCTTAAGATCACTACCGCGTATAATTTGTTTTTAGGACGACCATGGATCCATATGGCTGGAGCGGTTCCATCAACTCTTCATCAACAACTGAAATATATCGTCAACGATAATCTGGTGACTGTCAGTACAGAACCTGATTATCCTGTCCATGATCTGGGAGACATGCCTCTGATCGGTATGAATGAAGGTGTCGAGCCCGCAAGTTTTCAAGCCTTTGAAATAAGTAATCCACGATATAACCCTGTGGGAGCGCCGGTCTTAATTCCCTAAATATCTACTGAAGTGATGGAGGTTGGCCAAGAGATGATGTCCCAAGGACATCGACTAGGCTGAGGATTGGGAAGAAATGGCCAAGGAATCAAGAACCCAATCCGTATACCCATGCAATTGGGAAAGGCTGGACTCAGATATTCTGGTGGATTCTGACATCAGAATCCTCATAAGCACAAACCAGTTACTCATCTGATTCACCTCAAGCCAAACCTCAATGAAGCCAGATTTAAGGAACCATTAAAGAAGATCCCCGTCATTATCTCGAACCTTCTGATTCCTAAAGTCAATCAAAGCGGACCTCGGCAGGATGAGAATGCAAAGAATCTCAAGGATGCGGCCCAGAAGGCCAAAGACAAGAAGTTTCTGGAGGAGATTCAGTTGCCGTTCATGAGTAGTTTTTGCATTTCTGAAGAGGACCTGAAGAAGTCCAGCGGGGCAGAATTGTCAAGTGATCAACCTATCCTCGCGGTCCTTAACTGGGGAAATGTAAACATCCCAAATGAGGATCCAGGGACCAGTTCCAAACCAATTATGGCCATTTTGGAAGACGACGACTCCAGTAGTGCATCTATCTCAGCAACTCCCCAGGATCTCATGACTAGCAATTGGACGATCACCCCATAGATTGTCCGAAAAGGGTAAAAACCAGGAAGTGACCGCTGACAAGGAGCTCTACCTTTATCCATATTTATGTCTATTTTATTTCATCTGTAGCTTGTTGTTGCTAGTTGTCATATTAACTGATGAATCTTTTTGTAATTAATGACTACTTGTATATATTTAGCAATCAAGTTTTTGTATCAGGTTTCCAAATTTGTGTATTTCTAGCCATGTCCATGACTTGCCGAATTTGAGTAATGATTACGATTTTGACATAGAATTGGACTTTGATTTGATGGGAATCGAGCAAGAGGAAGGGGATGATGACGAGGTGCCCGAGGAAATCAAAGCATGGGTCGAAGATAAATCAAAACCCAACCTCGATCAAACCACCACCATAAATATCAGAACCCCCGACGATCCTAAAGAGATACAGATAGGGATCAACCTTCCCCCTAACCAAGAAAAAGAACTAATACAACTCTTAACCCAATTTATAGATGTTTTTGCCTGGTCTTATGAAGACATGATAGGTCTGTCCACCGATATCATTGTCCATTGACTACCAATTAAAGAAGGGTTCAAACCAGTCAAGCAGAAATTGAGATGGTTGAAACCAGAATGGAGCCTGAAGGTCAAAGAATAAATTATCAAACAGTTCAAAGCGGGAATCATTATGGTGTCAACGTATCCTGAATGGTTGTCCAACGTAGTCCCAGTGCCGAAATCTGGGGGAAAGGTGCGGGTATGTGTAGATTATCGAGATCTCAACAAAGCCAGCCTTAAACATGACTTCCCAGTGCCGTTCATCCATGTATTAATCGACAACACTTCACAGTTCGAGATGTATTCTTTCGCGAATTGCTTTGCTTGATATCACCAGATCATAGTTGCTGGAAAAGACAGGGAAAAGACCACCTTCATTACCCATTGGGGAACCTTTTGTTATCGAAGACTAGTTTTTGGCCTTAACAATGCTGGTGCTACTTATCAGAGGGCCATGATGACCTTATTCCACGACATGATGCATAAAGAAATTGAAGTGTATGTGGATGTTATCATCGTAAAGTCCCGACAGGCTAATGACCATTGCACCCATCTTCGGAGGTTGTTTGAACGACTCCACAAGTTTAATTTGAAGTTAAACCCAGCAAAATGTGCTTTTGGTGTGAAATCCGACAAACTGCTGGGATTTCTCGTGAGCAACCGGGGCATTGAATTGGATCCTGCCAAAACAAAATCCATCACAAAAATGCCTGAGCCAAAGATCGAGAAGGAAATACGAGGGTTTTTAGGGAGAATAAACTTCATCAGCTGGTTCATATCGCAGTTGACAGCAACTTGTGAACCCATTTTCAAACAGTTAAGGAAGAATTCTTTGGGAAAATGGAATGAAGACTGTCAAAAAGCTTTCCACACCATCCAGAAGAGGTTGATTGAAGCGCCTATCTTGGTACCCCCAAGGGATGGAATTCCGTTGTTCATATATATCTCAGTCAACTCCAATGCTATGGGTTACCTACTGGGGCAGAAGGATGACATGGGGAAAGAAAGAGCAATCTATTATCTAAGTAAACGCTTCAGCAGCGGAGAACATAAATATACTCTGATCAAAAGAACTTGCTGTACATTAGCTTTGGCAGCCACAAGGTTACAACATTACCTACACGGCCATACCACTTATCTCATCTCGAGGATGGATCCTTTGAAATACATCTTCAGCAAGCTGATTTTGAATTGCTGTTTATCTAAGTGGCCGTTAATCCTTCAATAGTTCGACATCATTTATGTCACCCAAAAGTCCATTAAAGGGCAAGGGATTGCGGATCACCTGTCGGCTGCACCAGCAGGGGGTTTTGAGCCTCTGGAAACATATTTCTCGGAGGAGGAAGTGTTGACTATTCAACTAATTGATAAAGAGGATCAAGGTCAATTCTGGAAAATATATTTTGACAGCGCATCAAACGCTGAAGGAGCTGGAGCGGGGGTAGTCCTGGTATCTGTCACGGGAGATCAATACCCCGTGGCCACCAAGTTGCATTTTAATAACTCCAACAATACTGCAGAGTATGAAGGGTGCATTGTGGGGTTGAACCTGGCTCAATCCATGGGAGTAAAATGGTTAACGGTGTTTGGAGATTCGGAGCTAGTCATCAGACAGTCTATCGGGGCATACACCATCAAGGAGCTACATTTACTACCTTATCATCGATATGTCCTTAGATTGGCAGTGGAATTTAAAGACATAGCCTTCATGCATATTCCCCAGAAGCAAAATGATTTTTCCGATGCATTGGCCACATTAGCTTCACTAATAAACCTGCCAGCAAGAAGGGAATGCCGGTTATCACCTTCACTGTGCAGAATACACCGTCATATGAAAACAATGTAGGGGAGATATCAGATGAAATAGCACCTGCTGGACCACCTTGGTACCATCGTATAAAAGAATATTTGCGAGATCAGTCAACCCTTGAAGGGATGAGTTAAGCCACGAAGAAGCAAATACAAAAAATGGCCATGAATTTCTACCTAAGTGGAGATGTTGTCTATAAGAGAGACCCCGATGTAGGACTCCAGAGATGTCTCGATAAAGATCAAGCCCAGCGACTTATGAATGAAGTACATGGTGGAGTATGCAGAGCACATATGAGTGGACCTCTGCATGCTAAAAATATTCTAAGAACAGGACATTACTAGATATCCCTCAAAGCGGATTGCGATGATCATGTCAAGCATTGCAATCAATGCCAGATGCACGCTAACATTATTCACGCGCCTCCAAATCAACTACATTGCATGACATCACCATGGCCTTTTTCCATGTGGGGAATGAACGTAATAGGACCAGTTGAGCCTAAAGCAAGTAACGACCATCGATTCATCTTCACTATGATTGACTACTTTACCAAGTGGGTGGAAGCAGCTTCTTTCCCTAGGATCACCAAGGAGGTCATCGTTGGTTTCATTAGAAACAACATCTGTCGGTGTGGACAACCCGAGGTTATCATATCAGACAACGTGAAGAATTTGAATAACGAGATGATGAGGGAACTGTGCAGTAAGTTCAATATCAAACACCTCAATTCAGTTATTTATCGTCCTAAAATGAATAGCACAGTGGAAGCGGCTAAGAAGAACATCAAGAAGATAATGATGAAGATGTCAGCAAATCACCGGGGATGTCCTGATCTATTGCCGTTAACCCTACTCGCATACCGGACGTCGACTCGAACCATGACTGGGGCAACACCCTACTCACTGGTATATGGTATGGAGGTTGTACTTCCTGTCGAAGTGGAGATGGAATCACTAAGAGTGATGCTAGATGCCCAGATAGAGGAAAGCCAATGGATACAAGATCGATACGATCAGCTATCCGTAATAGATGAAAGGAGAGCTGCTGCTATCTTTCACGGTCAACTCTATCAACAAAGAATGTCCCGATCTTATAACAAGAAGGTACGACCGCAAGAATTCAAAGATCATGATTTGGTACTGAAGAAGATCATTCCAGGCCAGGATGCATCTAAAGGAAAATTTGCCCCAAATTGGGAAGGACCCTTTCTTGGCAAAGCAATCCTATCGGGTGGAGCTTTGAAATTGGAAGAGAAGGACGGTAGACCTGATCTCCTATCTGTGGAAGTACATAGGCAGCCATTTATGGTGCGGTCTAACCCTTGAAAAACATAAAAATCCTATCAAATCAAACCAAAAATCAAATCAAGATCCTATCAAATCCAACTCAAACCCAAATAGACCCCTTTTCAAACTTTTCAGGTCTGAGCCTGAACTACGAAAGACCTGATCTCTTATCTGCGGGAGTACGTAGGCAACCATTTATGGTACGGTCTAACCTTCAAAAAAAATCCAAACCCTTTCATCTTATTTAAGATCCTAACCTATACAGAAAACCTATCCATAAGCCCACCCAATCAACGGCTCATGCGGAGAAGACCTAGCAACATCTCAGCATCACTCCCGCCGAATCTAATGCCACATGACGAGACTAGTGTTATGTCGACATAATAAATCATAAAGCCAAAATGGCAAACGTGTACAAAGCTAGACATGCGCAAACAAGGAAAGTGAACTAAACTTGCTTCTTTTTATATATACAACTATTTAGAATACAAAAGTTGATTCTAATCTATGACAAATTATAATAACCAAGTCTCTACAGGAAAATAAAATAGAGCTATAAATCTGTGGTAAGACAAGCCAACATCGCCAAATATCCAGCAGTCTCTGTAGTCGGGGGAGCAGCTCTGAACTCGTGCTCCAATAAATCAACCCGCCTCAACATCTCTGCTGCCATATGAAAAATCTCCTCTCGAATCTGTACTACACCCTGTACGTGGCCAATGAGTCCATCTAAGAAAGTCTGGGCCTCATCCCTATCAATAAGGGCCTAGTCTCTAGAAGCATGGGCTGCGTCTCTCTCAGTGATAGCAGCATCCCGACTAGCTACAGTGGTCAACAACAGAGCTCGAGCCTGATCCCTCTCAAAGGTCACCAGGTGAAGCTGCCTATCCATCGCCTTCATGGAAACTAAGGCCGAACGCGGGATAGTTCTCACTAGAGAAGCTGTCAAATCTGCAAATAAGGCATCCTCAGTCGGAGATAAAGGATCCTCCATCTGTTCCGTAGCATCTGTGGACCAACCATCGTCATCGGATAAAGATCCTATCTAAACCTGATCTGCGGTCTCTGGTGCTAAATCTGACTCCAACCAAGCTAAATACTCTACAGATCGACCGGGATGGCAGTCTCTGAACTCCGTTGTCTGTCGATGAGACCAAAATCTATAAACCCGAGCCAAATCAGCCTCGATAACCGAGTGATAAGTGGTTTTCATGACCACTTGTTCAGATATTATCTAACTTATTTTGTTACTTAAACTCAAGTATCATTGTGCTTTTTATGTGTTTTTGCTTTGTTTTGTAGATTTCCTATTTTGGAACTCCTCTTGGTGCATTGAGCTAAAAAGGACAAAAGATCACTAAAAAGGGACAAAGCACAGAAATAGGCTTAAGGCATGATGATGGCATGAGTGAAGGGGCAATGAGATGTGATGATGCTATGAGGCTCAAAGGATGCAAGAAGGCAAGAATGAAGATGGCAGCCAAGAGCAGCAGCAAAAGAAGCAAGCAGCAGCAAAATCCATATTTTTAGAGCCGCGCGGCCGCGCCTGATGCTAGGCCAAATGGCGCGCGGCCGCACCTGTCCCCAGCAGACCAATCTTTGACTTTTGCAATTACACAGACGAGGCTTGGCTTTGGAAAATATATATAAGGGCTTTTGCCCATTTTGGGGGGGGGAGGATATACACTCCCTTTGGGAGCTTAGCTTAGCCCTAGCTTTCTCTTTCCTTTTCCTTTCATTTCCTTGTCAAGATTAGGTTAGGAATAGATTAAAGTTAGGTTTAATTAGTTAGTTTCTAGAGTTTTGTTTGGTGTTGAAGATTGAAGCAAGTGTATTTCATTAAAGATTCAACAAAGGGGCTTGAGCAATCAGATTTGCATTCTCTACCTTTAAACTTTTCTTGCTCTCTCTCTTTGTAATCTTATGATGTGTATTGAACTTGTGGATGGTATATTTGAGTCATTTATGACTTAAACTTTAATTTAAGATTTTAATGGAACCTTTTAAGTTATTAATATTGATATGCTTCCATGTTGTTCTTATTGGTTGTTATGTGATTGCCTATTACGATTCGTGCTTTCGTTGCTTAATTGATTCGCTACCAATTACTATGATAACCTATATAGACTTGAAAGATGAAATATAGGTTTAGATCTAATCGTAGTAGCGGGTGATTGTATGTTTACATGACGTTAGACGTATGATTTGTGCTTAGGATAGACATATACCTAAGCACCGCTCGTAGTCAAATGAGAACTTGGACTTAAACCCTAATTATTTGTAAATCACATAGACATATAGGGGTTTAGATAAGGTGGGTGTTCATATGCGTTATATCATCTGTGGATTGTATATGATGTGGATTAGGTGTATTGAAAGAAGGCCTTCTCTCACTTTCGTGTTCTCGGCTAACGATCTATAACGATTAATTTGACCTAACTGGAAGTCTGTTGATTTAGATGAATTATTAGGGGAAATTGAGATCTCATATCTTCATTATCTTATTTTGCTCTAGGGTTAATTAGTTTAAGTTTATTTACTTGTCTAGTTTTAATTTACACACTTTATCGCTCGTTTAAATAAGACTGAAATGATTATGGGCTAGTGGCTTGGCAAACTTATATTAGTTAATTCTCTGTGGGAATGATATATGTACTTACTATTTATTACTTGTTGACCGCGTATACTTGCGTGTATTTTGTCATATCTAATCGGTGACAACAAGTTTTTGGCGCCGTTATCGGGGAATTAATTTGATAACTGTTTGCCAACATTAGTTTCAATCAAATTAGTCTTCATTTAAACATTTTTATTTTGTTTTAATTATCTTCCGATATTCGCTGTTCAGGTACAATGGATCTCAACGCTTATCCATGGTTTTACACAAGACAAGATCAACCAAGGGAAACAGGGAATGATGGCCTCGACCCAATTGCTACATTATCAGCACAGCTAGAGGTTCTCTCGAGGAAGTTGGACATTGTTGCAACCAATCAGATTCGAGAGACGGCAGTTACTTATGACTATTGTGCTGGAAACTATATGAGTCATCAGGACCCCATCAGTTTTGGACAAGACCAGTTTGGGGGTGATTACTTCAACCACAATGAGGATCCCAATTATCATCAAGATGTGGAGTATCACCCAAACTCCTCAGGGATCTATTATCAAGACCAATACTGGGATCCAAATCCAGCAAACGCGCCAGAATGCACATTCCAGACTCCAACTCATGAGCCTTAATACATGGATTTTAAGGGTGACACAGAAAAGGCAAGATTGGAGGAAGAATGTGGCATAGCATCAGTGAAGGATACCTTGATTGAGTAAGCACAGTTAATCGAGAATCTTCAGAAATGGGCAGATCAAATTAGTATGGCCTTAATGAAGGAGGAATTGATTGAGCAAGGGATAAGGACTCAGAATCTTCAGAATCAATTATCTCAAGTAGTGGAAGTTGTGAACAAAGGCCCTTAGAATATTTGGTGCTATGACTTGGATGCTGATAATGATGGAGAGCCAGAAGTGCACTTGTAACTGGACAAACTGAAGGCAATGGATATCGAGGAGACACTTGGGGACGTGAAAAATGAATGTGAGCCAACCGTGGCAACACCCCAGGTGCCTTCTCCGCCAAAGTGGAATAAGCCAGTGAAGTTTACACACCCGTGTCCCCTTGGTAGTCACATCACAGATATGGATCTTGATGATATGAGAGAGTCCATATTCTAGAAACCATGGTGGTCTGAAGAAGAGAGAATGGAAGAAGAGCCCGTTGTGTTAGTTGTGCCTCAATGCCCCGATCACTTTACAAACACAACGGAAGAAGTGCCTAGCTCCCCAAACTTCAAAATGGGGAATTCATATACACATCATATTCTAGGCGACTTAAATTTGAAGCCCCTCATGATGGGGAACCTCCAAACTCACACGACAATTTTAATGGATGGAGGGTTTCTCCAATATCGTCGGGGAATCGGATAGCTGTGGCAAGACAAAGTCCAGCTAACGGACTATAAACTGAGCACTTGATGGGAGGCACCCCATCATTTCTCTTTTCTCCCTCTTGTTTAATTCTACTTGTTTATCTCCATTTCCCTCCCCCTATTTAATTCTTAGTAGTTTAATTTAGTTGAAAATATTTTTTTTTTGAATTAGGAGTTCATTGCCTACATTTTTGGACTTAGGCATTGATGCGAATATTTTTGGGACTATAAAGTATTGAACATATTTTTAGCACTTGCATGTTGCATATATGCACATATAGGAGTTTTTGGGAATTCATTCATACATATATCTTCCTACGTTTATTGCTCCTAGTTGTAAATAGCTAATATTAAGTTTTGGTGGGTTTAGAGGGCTTAATAAATAATGTATGCATCTCTCATGTTAAATTTGTCGAAATGAAGCAAAGTCAAATGCCCATCGTTAATGCACCGCATGCAGGATATCTCAGACTTAAGGCAAAATTCAGTAGAATTGAGCGCCACATCATTTTATGTAGCAGACGAGGCCAACTAGGGGAGTTCTTCTTTTTCCTTTTATCTCCAATGAGGACATTGCATTTTTTAAGTTTGGGGGTATTAGGTTTATTTTTGCATGTAGTGTAGTTCATGTCATTTTGTATACTGTGTTAGTTCATATAGTGCATGTAGATTGTATTTTGTTAAAATTTGTCAAAATTTTAAAATTTTTTATTTTTGTTCTAGTCAATTGTGTTAGAACATATTGCATGAATCCAATTTCGGTTGGTTTGTTATTTATTTGGCCTATGAGGAAACTAAAATTACTTGATTGATTGAACTGATTCGAGACTTAAGCTTGATTATGATGTCATATATGTAAATCCTTATATGTCAGATACTGATGTAACCGGTTAGCACTCTAAGAGTAACCAACATAACTTGATTAGTTTAAATGTTCATATACTTGTCTTCTGACGGAAAATCTATGTTTTAATGAAAGAGTCAGTGATAAAATGACAATAACTAGACTGTAAAAAGCTTAAGTTTGGGGGAAACATGAGGTATGCTTGCTATTTGGGGAGATGGAGCGTAAGACGCACTCCCCTTTGAAAAAGAAAAGAAAAGAAAATGCAAGAAAAGAGAAAGAAAAAAATAGAATAAACACATCGGCTACGTCGAGTTCTGTGGCCTTTGATATTCGAGCAAGTAAGCCCTCGGGGTGTCTTTACACCCAGCGCCCTAAGGCCGTCTGGTCTGGGAGTCGTTGGTCGAAAGCTCGCTACACGGGTATCAATGAAAAGCCTAAGAGGACTAGGAATTGCACAGTCGATTGTGTACATGGGAAAGTGCAAAAACGCCCTCGTAAATAAATAAAAAGTATAGTAAACCCCCTATTGACTCTTAGCTTAAGTAATGCATGGTCTTAGTTAGAACTTATCTGATTTACTGCTTTTCTTTAATTAAAACTTGTTTTTCTCCTAAGAAGCATAATATGTGATATATTTGTTCGAAAGCATGTTTAATGGTTATTAGGCACATACACACTACATCAGCGCTGACAGGTTTGGATTTGCAAGGATATGCCTTATGATCTTGTCTTGGGTAGCTTATTGGTTTGATTAGCCTGTAATTTTTTTGAGGCATTTCATTTGAATATCAATTCTGACTAAGACTTGGATTCGCATGCATGATAGGGTAGGTTGCATTCATTGTAGATACTGTTGGGGTTTGCAATAATCATAAGCATGCAATCAAATTACATAAACGCAGCGGAAGGGATGAAAAATCAAAATTTAAAATTTTCTTACAAACCCTTAACCATGATCATTCTTGTGCTTTGATTATCAATCAATATAGAGAAGGAGAAAACAGAATTAAACCTTTGAAGATCCAAGCTTCCTCAGGTACAAGTTCTACTCTTTTGATTTCCTTCAAATCTCTGTTGTGGCTTCTTCCATTGATCAATGTTAGCCACTCAAATGTTTGGCCTCTAACGGTGATCCACCAAGGAAGATGAAGAACTCAAGAAGATGGGTTACTGGCTTAACCCTAGTTTCTATCTGTATAGAATATGTGTACTCCCAACCCTTGGAAAACTCACGTACCTTATTTCTGATATAAGACTCTCTTATATAGATATTAGGTTAACCCTACTAATCTAATTAGAATAGGGTTTTACTTAATTAATTAATTAAACACTTTTAATTAATTTGTATCCTGATCTTATTAGGATTGAGAGAGAGTACTGATATTAAATTAATTCCTAAACTTCTTTAGAATTAAAATAATAATAATATTAATAATATTAATAAGGCTGCAATGTTAGAGCTTTAGTAAATGGATCTGCAATGTGGTCTTGAGAGTCCACACCATCCAAGGTGACGTAACCTCTTTCAATGATCTCCCTGATCAAGTCAAATCGTCGCATTATGTGTTTGGATTTTTGATGAGACCTGGGTTCCTTAGCCTGTGCAACCTGCTCTAGTGTTGTCACAGTAAACGGGAACTGCTTCTCCAATGCTAGGAACCACACAAAGTTCAGTTATGAACTTCTTCATCCAAACAACTTCCTTTACAGCTTCACCTGCAGCTATATACTCTGCCTCTGTCACTAAATCAGCAACTGTTTGCTGCTTGGAACTCTTCCAACTCACTGCACCTCCGTTCAAGGTAAACACATACCCCGAAATAGATTTACTGTCATCTTAGTCTATTTAAAAACTTGAGTCCGTGAATCCCTCGAGTTCTAATTCAGATCCACCGTAGACAAGAAAAATATATTTAGTCCTTCCCAAGTACTTTAGGATATTCTTCACTGCCTTTCAGTGCTCTTCTCCTGGATTCGACTGGTATCTGCTCGTTACACTAAGTGCGTGAGCAACATCCGGTCTAGTACATATCATACTGTACATAATAGATTTTATTGCAGAAGCATAAGGGATCTTACTCATACGGTCTCTCTCCTAAGGTGTCTTTGGGGCCTGTTTCTTGGAGAGAAGTATTCCATGGCTCATCGGCATGAGACCTCTTTTGGAATCTTCTATGCTAAACCTCTTTAGCATCATATTTATGTACATTCCTTGGGATAAGCCGAGCATCCTTTTAGATCTATCTCTATAGATCTTTATCCCCAAAATATAGGATGCTTCACCCAAGTCCTTCATGGAGAAGTTTTTAGATAACCAGATTTTAATTGATTGTAACATAGGAATGTCATTCCCTATCAGTAATATATCATCAACATATAATACAAGGAATGATACTGCGCTCCCACTAACCTTCTTGTATACATATGGTTCATCCTCATTTTTGATAAAATCAAACTCTTTGATTATCACATCAAAATGAATGTTCCATCTACGAGAAGCTTGCTTCAATCCATAAATGGATCGTTGTAGCTTACAGACTTGATTTGTTCCAACCTTTGAAACAAATCCCTCTGGCTGTGTCATATACACATCCTCCTCAAGTTTCCCACTGAGGAAGGTCGTTTTCACGTCCATCTGTCAGATCTCATAGTCGTTATAAGCTGCAATCGCAAGAAAAATCCGAATGGACTTGAGCATAGCTACTGGTGAGAAGGTTTCATCATAGTCAACTCCTTGTCTTTGTTTGAAACCTTTTGCAATCAATCGGGCTTTATAGGTCTCTACCTTGCCGTCCACTCCAGTCTTTCTTTTAAAGACCCATTTACATCGAATAGGCTTAATGCCTTCAGGTGGTGAAACCAAAGTCCATACTTTGTTTTCATATATGGAGTCCATTTCAGATTTCATGGCTTCAAGCAATTTCCCTGAGTCTTTATTACTCATAGCCTATTCGTAATTCAATGGATCATCATTATTCATGATGTGTACCTCATCGTTATCCTCTATAACGAATCCATACCTCTCAGGTATCTTCGGTACTCTTCTAGATTTACGAACAGGGTGTGGTACAGTAGGTTCTTCTATTTGGTCAGGTACATGACTTTGATCCGTGGTAATTTGTGGTTATTGAACTTCTTCAAGATATATCTTACTCTTACTGACCCCTTCATGGATAAACTCATTTTCCAAGAAGGCAGCATATTTTGCAACAAACATCTTTTGATCAGTTGGATGATAGAAATAATACCTTACAGTTTCTTTAGGGTATCTTACAAATCTATACATTATCGGATCTAGTCTGTAGCTTATCATTTTCAAATTTTTTGACGTAAATTGGACAACCCCAAGTCTTACCATGCTTAAGATTTGGTTTCCTCCACTTCCACATCTCATATGGAGTCTTTGGGGCAGATTTGGTAGGTACCTTGTTGAGTAGGTATGCAGCCGTTTCTAGGACATATCCCCAGAAGAAAATTGGAAGGTCAGTAAAACTCATCATGGATCGAACCATGTCCAACAGTGTTCAATTTCTCCTTTCAGATACTCCATTTAACTATGGTGTACTTGGAGGAGTCCATTGTGAGATTATACCCTTTTCTTTGAGACAATTGAGAAACTCACCGCTTAAGTATTCTCCACCTCGATCTGATCGAAGTATCTTAATACTCTTTCCCGTTTGTTTCTCTACTTCACTTCTGAACTCTTTGAACTTTTCAAATGATTCTGACTTGTATTTCATTAAATACACATATCCAAATCTTGAGTGATCATTAGTGAAAGTAATAAAATAAGAATACCCACCCCGTGCACTTGTTGTCATAGGTCCACAAACGTCTATGTGAATCAATGCTAACAACTCTGTAACTCTTTCTCCTTTTCCACTAAAAGGAGATTTAGTCAGTTTACCCATGATACAAGATTCACAAGTTGGATATGATTCATAATCCGATAGCTATAGGATCCCATCCTTATGCAACTTAGATAATCTTGTTTCATTGATATGACCGAGTCTACAGTGCCACATATAGGTATAATTAATATCATCTCTTTTCCTTTTCTTAGTTTGTTCAATTTAAAATATACTTTCTTGCAATTCAAGTATATCAAGTCCATTTCGCAGATTTCTAATACTATATAAAACATCGTCTTTATAAATAGAACAACTATTGTTCTTTATAACAACGATAAATCCTTCCATATCCAATACAGAAATTGAAATAATGTTTTTAATAATATTTGAAACATAATAATAATTATTAAGATAAATGGACTTGCCCGAAGGCATTGCTAAACAATAAGTCCCTACAGCTAATGCAGCAACCTTTGCTCTATTCCCCACTCGTAAGATGACCTCATCATTGCTTAGCTTTCTACTTCTGACTAGTCCCTGCACAGTGTTATATATGTGAGAAACACAGCCAGTATCCAATACCCAAGTAGAATTATAACTTTCAAAAAAATTAATTTCAATCAAAAACAAACCTTGATTGGAAGTTGAAGCTTCTCCAAGCTTCTTTTCTGCTAGAAACTTCTTGCAGTTCCTGTTCCAATGTCCCGGCTCGTTGCAATGAAAGCACATTCCTTTAGATAATTCAGGTTTCTTTTGCTCCTTTTCTTTCCTCTTTCCCTTAGCCGTCTTGGATTTCTTCTTTTCAGAAGATACCTTGGCCTCTTCCTTTTATTGAAAGAATCCACCATCAAGACATGGTTCTTCTTAGATGGGAAGTGACCTTCTGCAATTTTCAGCATGTTAAGCAGCTCAGGCAAGCTGACATCTAGCTTATTCATGTGAAAATTAACCACAAACTGCGAGAAGGTCTCAAGGAGTGACTGCAAGACCAAGTCTTGACTTAACTCCCCATCCATGACGAACCCAAGTTGTCCAAGGCATTCAATCAAATTGATCGCCTTTAGGACATGAGTCTCGACGGCAGTACCCTCGGTCATCCGGGATCGGAAGAGCTCCTTAGATATCTGATATCTTGCAGTCCTACTCTATTCACCATACAACTCCTTGAAGTGAAACAGCATAGCAAGAGCATCCATGTTTACGTGCTGACGCTGAATCTCGTTATTTATGGATGCGAACATGATGCATTGAGCCACAGATGCATCATCTTGCCACTTATTAAAAGTGGCAATCTCTTCCTCAGAGGCTGTTTCCGAAACAGATTCAGGGACAGTTAAATTTAGGACATAAGAAATCTTTTCAGCAGTGAGCACAATTCTCAGATTTCTTAGCCAGTCCTCATAATTCGGCGGCCCAGTAAGTTTATTTGCATCAAGTATGCTTCATAGTGAGATTAGTGATCTTGACATTTTTAAAATTCTGCATGTGAAAAGGCAATATTTTAACAAACATTCATTTTATTAATTTTGTATACCAAAATAAATTTAGGTCTTTATTTCAAATTGATATCTCCCACTATTTTCATTAAACTATATTAACCCTCATTTATATAGTTCGGCAAAATCTAACTAAATATTTGCTAATGAGAATAAGGATCCCATTTCAAATGTATATAACCTTATGGATAGCACAACAAGCGATATACAAATAAATAGGTAGACAACTCTTGTCAATTACATCACCATGTAACTCCTTTTATTTTTACCTCTTAAATCATAATGGTCAAGTGTGTGCCCATCCAAACTAAAATGATTTAAGTTAAGTCTAGCCTAGCACTTCCATAAATTCAAAAAAGAAAAATGTTCGTCCTTGTGGATAGCACAACAAGACTAGATCGTTCAATTTTTTTGATAAGCATCAAATGTGATTAATTAACATCTTAAATACTCAATACTCGTCATGTGGATATCACAACAAGCTTATATTAAATATTTAATACTCTATTAATTAATCATGCTAGAAGGCGACGTTCGATATTTCAAATATCATTGAACGCTTCGGACTTAATATTATTTCTCTGAGGGGTTTGTTATTATTTTTCTCATCTTGTTTAGCACGCATGCGCACACACACACACACACACACACACACACACACACACACATATATATATATATATATATATATAATACGCGTCATTTTATTAAACATGCGAAGCATGTTTGTATAAAATATAATATATATAATATTTAGCATGCAATATAGAATACTAGATTCTACCCGGATTGATTAAGGACTTTTATTCTAGTTGGGTTCACTAGAGCCACCAAGTGAACCAAAAGGTCAAACCTAGGAGTGCAAGAATTTAAATTTAAATGTAATTATTACATTTAAACCCTGGCTCCATACAAACGGGTCTTCACGCGCTCCTTGCTCCTTGGTCTCCAGTTTCTTCAAGATAATTCTAACTATCTCTATTACATAAACTATTTATAATTAAATAGAAACCTTGATCAGCAGTTAAGGGGAAGTACATAGGAGGTAGAATTTACATCGAGAATAAAATCATAGAAGACGAGGTACGCAGACCCCATTTTATAAAACCCATACATTCAAGCATTCATCCATAATAAAATCCGATCACATTGGTCATAGTCCATAATCAATCCCTTTAATTTACATACATATCATCATACGTATGAATAAATCATTATTCATCTCATGAAAGTAAATTCATTCCATATATGCATTAATATCAGTTAATGGGAAAAAGTTTGCTAAACTTTGTTTTTGAAAAATAAACTCTTTTCTTTCATTCTAAAACAAATCAAAATTAAACTCTTTAATTTTAGCAATTCTGAAATCACATTTCATATAAAATAAACATCTTTATTTAAAAACTTTATTAATTAAATAAACCATTTATTTAATTAAAGAAAGCAAAACAAATATTTAGTTTATGTCCAGGGGAGCAGCTGCGCCAGGAATGCATTAGGACACGGCGCAGCTGCGCAGCACGTCTGTTAAAGCTGGAAAGGGACACCGGCGGAGCTGCGCTCCTGAAAGTACTAGAGCCGGCGCAGCTGCGCAGCATCGCAGAAACAAAAACTTTTTTCTGTTGCCCAAAACTCGATCGAGTCACATATTAACATGTATGGAATCACATAGACTAATAATTAGCACAAGATTGGCTCTCTGATACCACTGTTGGGGTTTGCAATAATCATAAGCATGCAATCAAATTACATAAACGCAGCGGAAGGGATGAAAAATCAGATTTTAAAATTTTCTGACAAACCCTTAACCATGATCATTCTTGTGCTTTGATTATCAATCAATATAGAGAAGGAGAAAACAGAATTATACCTTTGAAGATCTAAGCTTCCTCAAGTACAAGTTCTACTCCTTTTATTTCCTTGAATTCTTTGTTGTGGCTCCTTCGCTTGATCAATGTCAGCCACCCAATTATTTGGCCTCTAACGGTGATCCACCAAGGAAGATGAAGAACTCAAGAAGATAGGTTATTGGCTTAACCCTTGTTTTTATCTGTATAGAATATGTGTACTCCCAACCCTTGGAAAACTCACGTACCTTATTTCTGATATAAGACTCTCTTATATAGATATTAGGTTATACTAATCTAATTAGAATAGGGTTTTACTTAATTAATTAATTAAACACTTTTAATAAATTTGTATCCTAATCTTATTAGGATTGAGAGAGGGTACTAATATTAAATTAATTCTTAAACTCTTTTAGAATTAAAATAATAATAATAATATTAATATTAATAAGACTCATCTTATTAATTTATATTTAATATTTCTAAAATATTAAATAATAAACATTAAGCTATTTAATTTATTCTATCACCATAGATTAAATTAATTACACTTAATGCATTATTACTATCATGCCATTTTTTTCTTAAATAATTCTCCTTCCTTTTATGGTGTGACCCTTTAGGTTTTCTATATTAAACTGGTTGTGAATAAATCAATTAGAACAATTCTAATCTTATTTAAATAAATAAATTAAACTAATAATCTATTTAAATAAATAACATTTATTCTACAATAGGAATAAGCCTCCCTAGCGATCAACGACTTTTCAGATAATATAGATTTCAACATTAATCATAAATGAACCTGTGAGCTAATAGTTACCGTACAATTCAATTCTTCCACCATACAATGTCCCAATTAAATATAAGACATAAATTTACTGTCAAGTCTTATTTATTTAATCATATGTATTTCGATTAGAAAATGCACAACTCTAAATAATGCAAATTAGAAACCTCTTTCTAATTTTATTCCACCTTGGCCAAGGATTTCTGGGTTGTCATTTAACAAATCACATATGACATATCTCCTCTTTTACTAGAGGTGGTAGATTCTTTATTGATCATACATTATCTCCATATGTAACTCATTATACCGAAGCATACCCTATATATACCCTAAAGGGCCTTAAGGAATAAGTCAAAATATAATTTATTAAATACATGATACTATGATGATCTCAAGTCCAAGGATCACTTGTACTACTATCACATTAGGAATTCCTATTGACAGGCGAGTAAAACTCCATTAGGTATTCCATAGAGAGTCACGTTCAATGAACTTATTCTCCAATAAGCACCTACATACTTGCTTTAGTGTCTCCACACAAATGACCATGAGATCAGTCATCCTCATCTAATGAGCATGCAACATACGTACCAATCTATCCGAATTTACTAATCCCCATTTTAGTAATCCCACGATTGGGAACTATTTTAGTTTTTAAGCTTTCTAAGAATTTAGATCTCATTAACATAATCTCATCATGATTCTAAAAGCATTGCTTAAAACTATGAGTTATTTACATATTATAAAAATAACATCAGTGTAGATAATTAAATGCCTTAAATGAATATTTTATTAATAAATAAATAAGATTATTTACAGAGTATATGCTTTATCATCATTCATGATTGGCTTGTATGCACACTACTATCAGATACTGCATTGCATCTGTGTTTTGTTTTGTTTTAGTTACTTGAGGGCAAGCAGCGTTTAAGTTTGGGGGTATTTGATAAGTGGTTTTCATGACCACTTATTCAGATATTATCTAACTTGTTTTGTTGCTTAAACACAAGTATCATTGTGCTTTTCATGTATTTTTGTTTTGTTTTGTAGATTTCCTGTTTTGGAACTCCTCTTGGTGCATTGAGCTGAAAAGGACAAAAGATCGCTAAAAAGGGACAAAGCCACGGAAATAGGCTTAAGGCATGATGATGGCATGAGTGAAGGGGCAACGAGATGTGATGATGCTACGAGGCTCAAAGGATGCAAGAAGGAAATAATGAAGATGGCAGCCAAGAGCAGCAGCAGAAGTAGCAAGCATCAGCAAAATCCAGATTTTTAGAGCCGCGCGGCCGCGCATGATGCTAGGCCAAATGGCGCGCGGCCGCACCTGTCCCCAGCAGACCAATCTTTAACTTTTGCAATTAAACAGACGGGGCTTGGCTTTGGAAAATATATATAAGGGTTGTTCCCCTTTTTTTTGGGGATGGGGGGGGGGGGATATACACTCCCTTTGGGAGCTTAGCTTAGCCCTATCTTTCTCTTTCCTTTTCCTTTCATTTCCTTGTCAAGATTAGGTTAGGAGTAGATTAAAGTTAGGTTTAATTAGTTAGTATCTAGAGTTTTGTTTGGTGTTGAATATTGAAGCAAGTGTATTTCATTGAGGATTCAACAAAGGGGCTTGAGCAATCAGATTTGCATTCTCTACCTTTATACTTTTCTTGCTCTCTCTCTTTGTAATCTTATGATGTGTATTGAACTTGTGGATGGTATATTTGAGTCATTTATGACTTAAACTTTATTTTGAGATTTCAATGGAACCTTTTGAGTTATTAATATTGATATGCTTCCATGTTGTTCTTATTGGTTGTTATGTGATTGCCTATTATGATTCGTGCTTTCGTTGCTTAATTGATTCGCGGCCAATTACTGTGATAACCTATATGGACTTGAAAGTTAAAATGTAGGTTTAGATCTAATCATAGTAGCGGGTGATTGCATGTTTATATAACGTTAGACGTATGATTTGTGCTTAGGCTAGATATATACCTAAGCGCCGCTCGTAGACAAATGAAAACTTGGACTTAAAACCTAATTATTTGTAAATCACATAGACATATAGGGGTTTAGATAAGGTGGGTGTTCATTTGCGTTCTATCATCTATGGATTGTATATGATGTGGATTAGGTGCATTGAAAGATGGCCTTCTCTCACTTTCGTGTTCTCGGCTAATGATCTATGACGATTAATTTGACCTAACTGGAAGTATGTTGATTTATATGAATCATTAGGGGAAATTGAGATCTCATATCTTCATTATCTGATTTTACTCTAGGGTTAATTAGTTTAAGTTTATTTACTTATCTAGTTTTAATTTACACACTTTATCGCTCGTTTAAATAAGACTGAAATGATTATGGGCTAGTGGTTTGGAAAACTTTTATTAGTTAATTCTCTATGGGAATGATATATGTACTTACTATTTATTACTTGTTGATGGCGTATACTTGCGCGTATTTTGTCATACCTAATCGGTGACAACACTAAGCAGATAGGGAAGCGATAACCCTCAATCCTCTCAAAAGCATGGACCTCCAGGTACTGATCAAACTGACCCATCACCGCCAGAGGATGATAGGTTGTCACACGCCTCAAACCCGCTAATAAAAGAAAATCCAAGTAGGCTGCATGGGTGATGAAACTCAGAAAGGAGCAATACCCAAAATACATGACTATAGAAAAAGGTTCCTCCATAGCACCTAGAAATGAAATCCATGACGCCTAATAGACGCAAGAAGTCGGGCGATATGAGTATACCTGAGATAAGCCATGTCCAAAATAAAACCCGTGACGACGAAGCTGATAGTAGTTTGCATACAAGCCAATCATGTATGATGATAAAGTACATACTTTGTAAACAATCTTATTTATTTATTAATAAGATATTCATTTAAGGCATTTAATTATCTACATGGTGCTATTTTTATAATATGTAAATAACCCATAGTTTTAAGCAATACTTTTAGAATCATGTTGAGATCATGCTAATGAGATCTAAATTCTTAGAAAGCTTAAAAACTAAAATAGATCTCAATCGTGGGATTTCTAAAATGGGGATTAGTAAATCCGAATAGATTGGTACATATGTTGCTTGCTCATTGGATGAGGATGACTGATCTCATGGTCATTTGTGTGGAGGCACTAAAGCAAGTATGTAGGTGCTTATTGGAGAATAAGTTCACTGAACATGACTCGCTAAGGAATACCTAATGGAGTTTTACTCGCCTGTCAATAGGAATTCCTAATGTGATAGTAGTATAAGTGATCCTTGGACTTGAGATCATCATAGTATCTTGTATATAACAAATTATACTTTGACTTATTCCTTAAGGCCTTTTAAGGTATATATAGGGTATGCTTTGGTATAATGAGTTACATATGGAGATAATGTATGATCAATAAAGAATCTACCACCTCTAGTAAAAGAGGAGATATGTCCTATGTGATTCGTTAAATGACAACCAGGAATCCTTAACCAAGGTGGAATGAAATTAGAAAGAGGTTTCTAATTGCATTATTTGGAGTTGTGCGTTTTCTAATCGAAATACATATGATTAAATAAATTAAGACTTGACAGTAAATCCATGTCTTATATTTAATTGGGACATTGTATGGTGGAAGGATTGAATTGTACGGTACCTATTAACTCACAAGTTCTTTTATGATTAATGTTGAAATCTATATTATTTGAAAATCGTTGATTGCTAGAGAGGCTTATCCCTATTGTAGAATAAATGTTATTTATTTAAATAGATTATTAGTTTAATTTATTTATTTAAATAAGATTAGAATTGTTCTAATTGATTTATTCACAACCGGTTTAATATGGAGAACCTAAACGGTCACACCATAAAAGGAAAAAGAATTATTTAAGAAGAAAATGACATGATAGTAATAATGCATTAAGTATAATTAATTTAATTTATGGTGATAGAATAAATTAAATAGCTTAATGTTTATTATTTAATATTTTAGAAATATTAAATAAAAATAATAAGAGGAGTCTTATTAATATTATTATTATTATTATTATTTTAATTCTAAAGGAGTTTAAGAATTAATATAATATCAGTACTCTCTCTCAATCCTAATAAGATTAGGATATAAATTAATTAAAAGTGTTTAATTAATTAATTAAATAAAACCCTATTCTAATTAGATTAGGATGGTTAACCTAATATCTATATAAGAGTCTTATATCAGAAATAAGGGACGTGAATTTTTCCAAGGGTTGGGAGTACACATATTCTATAGAGATAGAAACAAAGGATAAGCTAATAACTTATCTTCTTGGGTTCTTCATCTTCCTTGGTGGATCACCGTTAGAGGCCAAACATTTAGGTGGTTGACATTAATCAAGGGAAGGAGCCACTACAGAGGAATCAAAGGAATTAAAGGAGTAGAACTTGTACCTGAGGAAGCTTGGATCTTCAAAGGTATAATTCTATGTTCTCTCTTTTCTGTTATTGATAACTAGCACAAAGCATGATCATGGTTATGGGTTTGTATAAATTTTTGAAAACCTATGTTTCGCGCTTCTGCCCTATTTATGTGATTTAATTGCATGATTGCATTACGTACAAACCCAACAATGGTATCAAAGCCTAACTTTGTGCTAATGATCAATTATATAATTCCATGTATGAATTGATGTATGATGGGATCAGATTTTCTAGACAAAAACTGATTTCTGGTGATTCTGCCGACTAACGGCGCAGCTGCCCAGTTTATTCCTGGCGCAGCTGCGCCGGTCTGCAAAATTCGGTGTCCCAGGCTTTCTGCGCAGCTGCGCAGCAGCCCAGTACATTCTTGGCGCAGCTGCGGCGGTACCTGGACAGACCCTTAAAATTGATTTTATTTAATTAAGTAAACTATTTATTTAATTAATGAAGTTTTAAAATAAAGATGTTTATTTTATCTGAAATATGATTTCAGATTGCTAAAATTAAAGGAGTTTAATTTGGATTTATTTTTGATTAAAATAAATGAGTTCATTTTGTTTCAAAAATAAAATTTAGCAAAACTTTTGTCCAATAAATGACATTGATCTATACATGGAATAGCTTTATAATTCATGAGATAAATGGAAATTTATTGATGCATATGGTGATGTGTATGATAATAAATGAGGTTGATTATGGACTATGACCAATGTGATTGAATTTTATTTTGGAGGAATGCTTGAATGAATGAGTTTTATAAAATGGGGTCTGCGTACCTCGTCTTCCCTAGTTTTATTCTCGATGTAAATTCTATCTCCTTCCTATGTACTTTCCCTTTACTGCAGATCAAGGTTTCTATTTAATTATAGTTTATGTAATAGAAATAGTTAGAATTATCTTGAAGAAATTGGAGACCAAAGAGCAAGGAACGCGTGAAGACCCATTTGTATAGAGCCTGTGTTTAAATGTAATAGTTATATTTAAATTTAAATTATTGCACTCCTAGGTTTGACATTTTGGTTCACTTGGTGGCTCTAGTGAACCAAACTAGAATAAAAGTCCATAATCAATCCGGGTAGAATATAGTATTCTATATTGCATGCTAAATATTATATATATGTTAACATGCTTCGCATGTTTAATGAAATAACGCGTATTTTATATATATATGAGCATGCATGCTAAACAAGATGAGACAAATAATAACAAACTCCTCAAAGAAATAATATTAAGTCTGAAGTGTTCAAATGATATTTGGAATATCAAACGTCGTCCTTCTAGTATGATTAATTAATAGAGTATTAAATATTTAATATGAGTTTGTTGTGCTATCCATAAGGCGAGTATTGAGTATTTAAGATGTTAATTAATCACATTTGATGCTTATCAAGAAAATTGAACGATCTAGTCTTGTTGTGCTATCCACAAGGATGAACATTTTTCTTTTTTGAATTTATTAAAGTGCTAGGCTGGACTTAACTTAAATCATTTTAGTTCGGATGTGCACACACATGACCATTATAATTTAATAGGCAAAATAAAAGGAGTTACATGGTGATGTAATTGACAAGAGTTGTCTACCTATTTATTTGTATATCGCTTGTTGTGCTATCCACAAGGATATATACATTTGAAATGGGATCCTTAATCTCACTAGCAAATCTTTAATTAGATGTTGCTGAATTATATAAGTGAGGGTAATATAGTTTGATGAAAATAGTAGGAGATACCAATTTAAAATAAAGACCTAAATTTATTTTGGTATGCAAAGTTAATAAAATGAATGTTTGCTAAAAATGTTGTCTTTTCACATGCAGAATTTTAAAAATGTCAAAGTCACTAATCTCACTACGAAGCATACTTGATGCAAATAAGCTTACCGGGCCGAATTATGAGGACTGGCTAAGAAATCTGAGAATTGTTCTCACTGCTGAAAAGATTTCTTATGTCCTAAATTTAACTATCCCTGAATCTGTTTCAGAAACAGCCTCTGAGGAAGAGATTGCCACTTTCAATAAATGGCAAGATGATGCATCTATGGCTCAATGCATCATGCTCACATCCATGAATAATGAGCTTCAACGTCAGCACGTAAATATGGATCCTCCTGCTATGCTGCTTCACCTCAAGGAGTTGTATGGTGAACAGAGTAGGACTGCTACATATGAGATATCTAAGGAGCTCTTCCGATCTCGGATGACCGAGGGCACTGCCATTGAGACTCATGTTCTGAAGGTAATCAATTTGATTGAACGCCTTGGACAACTTGGGTTCGTCATGGATGGGGAGTTGAGTCAAGACTTGGTCTTGCAGTCACTCCCTGAGACCTTCTCGCAGTTTGTGGTTAATTTTCACATGAATAAGTTAGATGTCAGCTTGCCTGAGCTACTTAAGATGCTGAAAATTACAGAAGGTCACTTCCCATCCAAGAAGAACCATATCTTGATGGTGGATTCTTCTAATAAAAGGAAGAGGCCCAAGGTATCTTCTGAAAAGAAGAAATCCAAGAAGGCTAAGGGAAAGGGGGAAGAAAAGGAACAAAAGAAACCTGAACCAGCTAAAGGAATGCGCTTTCATTGCCACGAGCCGGGACATTGGAAAAGGAACTGCAAGAAGTATCTAGCAGAGAAGAAGCTTAGAAAAGCTTTGACTTCCAATCAAGGTTTGTTTATGATTGAAATTAATTTTTCTGAATATCATAATTCTACTTGGGTATTGGATACCGGCTGTGGTTCTCACATATATAATACTGTGCAGGTACTGGTCAGAAGTATAAAGCTAAACAATGATTACGTGATCCTACGAGTGGGGAATGGAGCAAAGGTTGCTGCATTAGCTGTAGGAACTTATTATTTAGCAATGCCTTCGGGCAAGTCCATTTATCTTAATAATTGTTATTATGTTCCGAATATTATTAAAAACATTATTTTAATTTCTGTATTGGATATGGAAGGATTTAACGTTGTTATAAAGAACAATAGTTGTTCTATTTATAAAGACGATGTTTTATATGGTATTGGAAATTTGCGAAATGGACTTTATACACTTGACTTACAAGAAAATATATTTCAAATTGAATAAACTAAGAAAAGAAAAAGAGATGATATTAATTATACCTATATGTGGCACTGTAGACTCAGTCATATCAATGAAACAAGATTATCCAAGTAGCATAAAGATGGGCTCCTCGAGCTATCAGATTATGAATCATATCCAACTTGTGAATCTTGTCTCATGGGTAAAATGACTAAATCTCCTTTTAGTGGAAAAGGAGAAAGAGTTACAGAGTTATTGGCATTGATTGACACAGACGTTTGTGGACCTATGACAACAAGTGCATGGGGTGGGTATTCTTATTTTATTACTTTCACTGATGATCACTCAAGATTTGGATATGTGTATTTAATGAAATACAAGTCAGAATCATTTGAAAAGTTCAAAGAGTTCAGAAGTGAAGTAAAGTAACAAACGGGCAAGAGTATAAAGATACTTCGATTAGATCGAGGTGGAGAATTCTTAAGCGGTGAGTTTCTCAATTGTCTAAAGAAAATGGTATAATCTCACAATGGACTCCTCTAGGTACACCACAGTTAAATGGAGTATCTGAAAGGAAAAATCGAACACTGTTAGACATGGTTCGATCCATGATGAGTTTTACCGACCTTCCAATTTCTTTCTGGGGATATGCCCTAGAAACGGCTGCATACCTACTTAACAAGGTACCTACAAAAACCGCCCCAAAGACTCCATATGAGATGTGGAAATGGAGGAAACCAAATCTTAAGCATGTTAAGACTTGGGGTTGTCCAGCTTATGTCAAAAAGTTTGAAAATGATAAGCTACAGACAAAATACGATAAGTATAGATTTGTGGGATACCCTAAAGAAGCCGTAGGGTATTATTTCTATCATCCAACTAATCAAAAGGTGTTTGTTATGAAATATGCTGCCTTCTTGGAGAAAGAGTTTATCCATGAAGGGGTCAGTGGGAGTAAGATATATGTTGAAGAAGTTCAAGAACCACAAATTATCACGGATCAAAGTCAGGTACCTGATCAAGTAGAAGAACCTACTATACCACACCCTGTTCGTAAATTTGGAAGAGTACCGAAGATACCTGAGAGGTATGGATTTGTTATAGAGGATAACGATGAGGTACACATCATGGATGCTGATAATCCATTGAATTACGAACAGACTATGAGTAATAAAGACTCAGAGAAATGGTAGATGACCATAAAATTTAAAATGGATTTGGAAGCTATGCTCAAGTCCATTTGGATTTTTCTTGCGATTGCACCTTATTTCTACTTAATCTGGCAAAATGGACGTGGAGACGCCCTTCCTTAAATATACATTATTAGGAGAATGTATGTATGATACAGCCAGATGGTTTTTGTTTTAATGGTTGAAGCAAATCATGTATATGAGCTACAACAATCCATTCGTGGATTGAAGCAAGATTCTCGTAGATGGAACTTTCGTTTTGATGAGACAATTAAAGAGTTTAATTTTATCAAAAACGATGATGAACCATGTGTGTACAAGAATGTTAGTGGGAGCGCTATTTCATTCCATGTATTATATGTTGATGATATATTACTGATAGGAGATGAAATTCCTATGCTAAAATCAATCAAAATAAAGTTATCTAAACATTCCTCCATGAATGATTTGGGTAGAACATCCCGCATTGGGGATATAAATCTATATTAATAGATTTAAAAGGATGTTCGACTTAACCTAAGAAAACATATATTCATTAGATGCTAAAGGCAATTAGCATGGCAAACTCCAAAAGAATGCCTCATGATTATGAGCCATGGAGTGTATCTCTCTAATATTATCCTCAGTAAAAGAGAGATCGCATGAGTTACTATCATGTATGCAATGAAATATATGAGACTTGATGTTGATCAGTTAGATTCTGGAGAAGATCACTGTGAGACAGTGATAAACATCCCAAAGTACTTAACTGACACTAAGGATGTCATCATGACACATGATGGGTCTGAATAAATCTAGAGTGCTAAACAGACTCAAGTTTTCAGACTGACCAAGACGACAGTAAATCCACTATAGGGTAAGTCGTTACCCTAAAAAGTGGTGCAGTGAATTGGAAAGATTCTAAACAGCAAAAGGTTGCTGATTTAGTGACAAAGACAAAGTATATAACTGTAAGTGAAGCTGCAAGTTGATGTTTCGGATGAAAAGTTCATTACAAAACTAGGAATAGTTTCTAAGTCTCATCTTGAATCTAAAACATGTGTTGCGGCACTTTGATTAAAGAAATCATTGAAAGAAGAGCATATAGACTCTCAAGATAACATTGCAGATCCATTTACTAAAGCTATAACACAACAGCAGTTTGATCGTCACTTAGAGAAGATGAGTATGAGATACCATGGTGATTGGCTTTAGTGCAAGTGGGAGATTGATAGTAGTGTGCATACAAGCCAATCATGTATGATGATAAAGTACATACTTTGTAAATAATCTTATTTATTAATAAGATATTCATTTAAGGCATTTAATTATCTACATGGTGCTATTTTTATAATATGTAAATAACCCATAGTTTTAAGCAATGCTTTTAGAATCATGCTGAGATCATGCTAATGAGATTTAAATTCTTAGAAAGCTTAAAAACTAAAATAGTTCTCAATCGTGGGATTTCTAAAATGGGGATTAGTAAATCCGGATATATTGGTACATATGTTGCTTGCTCATTGGATGAGGATGACTGATTTCATGGTCATTTCTGTGGAGACACTAAAGCAAGTATGTAGGTGTTTATTAGAGAATAAGTTCATTGAACGTGACTCGCTATGGAATACCTAATGGAGTTTTACTCGCCTGTCAATAGGAATTCCTAATGTGATAGTAGTACAAGTGATCCTTGGACTTGAGATCATCATAGTATCTTGTATATAATAAATTATACTTTGACTTATTCCTTAAGGCCTTTTAAGGTATATATAGGGTATACTTGGGTATAATGAGTTACATATGGAGATAATGTATGATCAATAAAGAATCTACCACCTCTAGTAAAAGAGGAGATATGTCCTATGTGATTCGTTAAATGACAACCAGGAATCCTTGGCCAAGGTGGAATGAAATTAGAAAGAGGTTTCTAATTTGCATTATTTGGAGTTGTGTGTTTTCTAATCGAAATACATATGATTAAATAAATTAAGACTTGACAGTAAATCCATGTTTTATATTTAATTGGGACATTGTATGGTGGAAGGATTGAATTGTACGGTAACTATTAACTCACAGGTTCTTTTATGATTAATGTTGAAATCTATATTATCTGGAAAGTCGTTGATCACTAGGGAGGCTTATCCCTATTGTAGAATAAATGTTATTTATTTAAATAGATTATTAGTTTAATTTATTTATCTAAATAAGATTAGAATTGTTCTAATTGATTTATTCACAACCGGTTTAATATGGAGAACCTAAAGGGTCACACCATAAAAGGAAGAAGAATTATTTAAGAAGAAAATGGCATCATAGTAATAATGCATTAAGTATAATTAATTTAATCTATGGTGATAGAATAAATTAAATAGCTTAATGTTTATTATTTAATATTTTAGAAATATTAAATATAAATTAATAAGAGGAGTATTATTAATATTATTATTATTATTATTATTTTAATTCTAAAGGAGTTTAGGAATTAATATAATATCAGTACTCTCTCTCAATCCTAATAAGATTACAATATAAAATAACTAAAAGTGTTTAATTAATTAATTAAATAAAACCATATTCTAATTGGATTAGGAGGGTTAACCTAATATCTATATAAGAGAGTCCTATATCAGAAATAAGGGACGTGAATTTTTCCAAGTGTTGGGAGTACACATATTCTATAGAGATAGAAACAAAGGTTAAGCCAATAACCCATCTTCCTGAGTTCTTCATCTTCCTTGGTGGATCACCGTTAGAGGCCAAACATTTGGGTGGCTGACATTGATCAAGGGAAGGAGCCACTATAGAGGAATCAAAGGAATCAAAGGAGTAGTACTTGTACCTGAGGAAGCTTGGATCTTCAAAGGTATAATTTCATGTTCTCTCTTTTGTGTTATTGATAACTAGCACAAAGCATGATCATGGTTATGGGTTTGTATAAATTTTTGAATACCTATGTTTCGCGCTTCTGCCCTATTTATGTGATTTGATTGCATGATTGCGTTATGTACAAACCCAACAGAAGCCGCCCTATCGGTCTGAGGTGCGTCATCAACCAGATGTATAGAAGCACTGGGCTACCTCTGAACTCTTGATCCCCAACGTCATGGCAGATAGAGGCTGATATCAATGTCTCTGCCGGATAAGGGGAAGTATAGTAAAGTCCTTCCGGAGAGCTCTAACAGCCATCGACATCGCCACATCCAGATGGTCAGTATAAAATGGCATGTATAGATAAGCTATGAGGCACATTTTGTAGATTGTATTCCTTTTGTAGATTTCATCTTCCAGCATTCCTTTTGTAGATTTCATGTCCACTCAGATAGAATTTCATAGCCATCTTATGAATTCGCTTCCGTTTGAATTAGTTTGCTCCAACGGGTGTAGATCTATCTCGGAGATATTCCCTGATGTCTTGATATCAAGGCTATTTGATAAGAGGTATTTCATCTTATACTTCTCCAATGTAACTCTCGTATGTCGGGGTCTTTTGGCTTGTGGATATTATATCGGGAATCCCACTCCTATCGAATATGCGGATTAAGGAAGCCAATGTCGCCAATGCATCAGCGAAGTCATTCCAACCCCGAGGAATATGGGTGAAAGTTATGTCTTCAAACTCCATGGATATTTTGACGACCTGTCGATGATAAGACAATAATTGCAGTTCTTTGGTGTGATATGCCCTAGTGGTTTGTCTGATAACCAACTCAGAATCCCCAAAGACCAATAGATGTTTGATACCCAGGGATTAGGCTAACTTCAACCCCATTATACAGCCTTCATACTCAGCTGTGTTTTTAGTGTTGACAAACTACAGCTTGGTAGCCACAAAATATTGTTCTCCTGTACAGAGATAAGGACTGCCCCAGCTCCGGCACCTTCCATGTTTACTGCTCCATCGAAATACATTTTTAATGTCTGGAATGCATTTCTGTGAAGACTTTATTGAATTATCATGATACCATCATCCAAAAAATAAGTCTCTAGAGGTTCGAACCCTCCTGATGGTGCTTCGGCTAGTTAATCTGCAATGCCTTGACCTTTGATGGACTTCTGAGTCACGTAGACAATGTCGAACTGTTGTAGTATCAACTTCCATTTGGACAGTCGATAATTCAACATTGGCTTGTTGAATACGTATTTCAGCGGATCCATGCGTGATATGAGGTAGGTCGTGTACCCATGCAGATAATGTTGTAACCTCATGGCGGCCTATGCTAACGCACATCATGTCTTTTCAATCAGAGTGCACTTTTGCTCACCACTGCTGAACCTTTTGTTGATGTAGTAGATAGCTCTCTCCTTGCTACTATCATCCTTTTGTCCTAACATACATCCCATTTCATTGGCATTGACAGACAAGTACATAAACAAGGGAACTCCGTGCCTTGGGGGTACCAAAACTGGTGCTTCGATCAACTATTTCTTAATGGAAAGAAAGGCTTTCTGACAATCCTTATTCCATTTGGTGGAGGAATTCTTCCTTCGTAGCTTGAAGATGGGTTCACAAGTTGCTGTGAGCTGGGAAATGAACCTGCTTATGAAATTGATCCTCCCAAGGAACCCGCATATCTCCTTCTCTGTTCGAGGTATTGGCATCTCAGTGATGGCTTTAATTTTGGCAGGATCCAGCTCAATGCCTCTATTACTCACCAGAAATCCCAATAAATTACCTGACTTGATGCCAACAGCACATTTGGCTGGATTCAGCTTGAGGTTGTACTTGCGTAACCTGTTAAATAGCTTCTTGAGTTAGTCAAAGTGATCGTCCTCCTTCCGAGATTTGACGATAATGTCATCCATATAAACCTCTATTTCCTTATTCATCATATCATGAAACAGGGTCATCATGGCTCGCTGATATATGGCCCCAGCATTGATGAGGCCGAAGGACAAACATCTATAATTGAAGGTTCCTCAGGGAGTGATGAAAGCTGTCTTCTCCCTGTCTTCTTCAGCAACCATGATTTGATGGTAACCAACAAAGAAATCCATAAAAGAATACATATCATACTGTGCCGTGTTGTCGATCAGGATGTGGATGAAAGGTATAGGAAATTTGTCCTTTAGGCAGGCTTTGTTCAAATCCTTGTAATCTACACATACTCGTACTTTCCCACCAGGTTTTGGCATGGGGACTATGTTTGACAGCCACTCCGGGTATGTTGTTACCATGATGATGCCGACTTTGAATTATTTAATAACTTCTTCTTTGAATTTCAGACTTCATTCAGGTTTCAATCGCTTGAGCTTTTGCTAGACTGGCTTGAATCCATCTTTGATGGGCATTCAATGGATGAAAATATCTGTTAATAGGCTAATCATGTCTTCATGTGACCATGCAAACACATCCTGGAACTGTGTTAGGAGTTTAATTAGGTCGGTTTTTTGGTCTTGTGTGAGGTTTGTGTCTATCTAGATTTCTTTGAGGTTTATTGAGGTTCCGATATGGACAGTGGTGTTTTGGTAGAGGTTCGGTTTGGGTTTATCTTCGACCTATTATTTGATCTCCTCGAGCACCTCATAGTCATCTTCCTCCTCTTGATCAACTTCCATCAAGTTGAAGTTCAGTTCTACATCAAAGTTATAGTCACTGTGACAGATTGGCATCTCACCAGCAGGGACAAAAAAATCCAATCTTGGAGTCCTGAAAACAAAATGCTTTCACTTTAATGTATGCAACTGTTTAAACATACAAAACATTTGGCAAAGCATGACAAAAGTTACTGCTATAGCTGTGCAACCAAAATAAGCAGTAAATGAAACCATGTTATAGGGCAGACAGATTCTCTGCCCTTTTACCCTTTTTGAATGAGGCAAGGGACGTTGCTCCAATTATCCAGGGTTAGATCCTCTTGAATAGGGAGGACCAAGGAATTGTGCTCATCTGCTTCATCTCGGATAATGACTAAGATATCTTTTAGATCAGAGCCAGGACTCTTCTTTGAACTGCATCCCTTCTCTTTCTTGATGAGAGGAATTTGAATCTGATCCTCCTCGTCACTGTCTGGGATATCATCATTTATTCCTTCGTAGTGTATAAGAACACGCATGTTGGCAAATGGGTCTCGTCCTTCGTACAGTAACTTTTCTTTTCCCTTTTTGCTATCCCCCTCAGGCTTTGGGGTCTTTCTCTCACCTACCAGTATGATTGGAAGAAACATCATGGCTGATACTACATTAGGAATCTTCATCATTGGTTTCAAAAATCCAGCATCCGTGAGGTTTGGCAATAGTAAGGTGGAAGCATGAGCCTTAGGATGCTTATGTGGGTTCCGATGGGTTGACCCAGACATGTAACCCAATCCGGCTCTCCCCGGCTGACTTGAGATTTGTACCGGGCTCTTGATTCCCTGTTAATTCTTGCCTAACCCTTTTCTAGTGAGGAAACCCAAAGATAACATCTCCTGGCCCACTGTCATTACTTCGGGGGAGACTTTAGGCTTCAAATCTGGTGCCCCAACTGGTAGGTACTGAGTATCGCTCACCTCCAAGGCTTGAAAACTAGTAGGTTCAATCCCTGCATCCAGGCTGATCACTAGAATGTCTCCTTGTATGCAGACATGGTATTTTGGTTTAGAATTCACCTTAATTACGTTACCATTGATAATGTATTTGAGTTGCTGATAGAGGGTGGATGGAACATCTGCTGCCATGTGGATCCATAGCCTTCCCAGCAATAAGTTATATCCTATGGTGATGTTGAGCACCTGGAAGGATACATAGAAAGTGTGTGGACCAATCTCTAGAGGAAGCTCAATCTCTCCCATAGCCTCTCTGCGAGATCCATCGAAAGCCAGGATAACCGTATGACTGGTTTTGCTCTAGTTTGGGTTGATCTTCATTCTCTCTAAAGTGTCGTAGGGATAAATGTTTAGGGACGACCCTCCATCTATCATCACACCTCCGATCACATACCCTGATGACATCACTGCTATATGTAGGGATTTACGATGGTCCGTCCCCTCTATAGGTATATCATCGTCAGTGAAAGATATCACATTGATGTTAAAGATGTGTTCTATCACATGACGGAATTTCTTGGCATCGACTATCTTTGGCAGATGGGCTTCTTCCAGTACTTTTACCAGAATGTTACGATGATCCACCGATGATAAGACCATATCTAGGATAGACATCTGCTTGGGTGCATCTTCCAGGCTTTGCACCACTTTAATTTCATCGTGTCCCATTTTGCTGAGAAACTCTTCGATTTTCTCTTCAGCCACCTTTTCTTTGGCCTTGATAACTGTTTTGACCACCCGATGAGGCAGGTACAATGGATTCTCCTTTGGTATAATGGAAATGTTGTTTGAGGTGGAACCTTCATTATTCCCGTAGTTCCACGGGACTTTCTTCAGACTGATCACTGGATACTGAGGTCTGAATGGTAATATCAAAGGTTAAGGTGCCGCCAACTTCACATGATTTTGTGTTTCTTGAACCCCTTTCCCTGGTAGCATTAGGGGTGTGAGGGTTGGTTCCTTATCATAGGAAATAATAGCCACTACATCCTGATTCCATGCAGTGGGAATAAAGAGAGTTTCTTCATCAGGAAGGCCATAATCTTGATCCCTCTTATTTGTTCATCGCTTTCAATCATATTCTGAATCAGGTTACGAAGTACCCAGTAATCTTCAGTGTCATAACCGGGAGCATTAGAGTGATACTGGCAGATTCGGTCAGGCTTAAATTTCCTGGATCGACGATTTATCGGGGGTAATAAGTCTGTAACCATTCCCTCATTGATTAACATCTGGAGGATCTCTTTCATATGATTTAAGTTGGTGAAATTCCTTTGAAAGGCAAATTCCCGACCAGCTTGGAACTTCTCCTCCTTAGCCACCCTGTCGGCCCAGGGTTCATGTTCATGAAACTGATGGTGATCCCTCATAGCAATAGAACTAATCTCAGGGGTAGGCGCACTTATCTCTTGTTGGTTGGATTGGTTCATTAGTTTCCTGGTTATTTGATGTTGATATACCACCAGCTCTACTAACTGTCCAACTTGTTCCTTGATAGACTTAATCTCTTGTTCTATCAGGAACCGCCTTTCTAATAACTCCCAACTGTTTGGGCTGGATTGAGTTGATTCTCCGACATATCGGAGGTATTTGGAACCTTCTCCAATTTACATGCTAATCATGTTGACACCCTCCTCTTTGTGGTGAGGGAGGGGATTGTCTTGTACGTGTGGTTGCTCTGTTTTGGTCACCACAATTTCTCCATTGTCAATCGAGTCTTGGATCTTGTGCTTGAGAGACCAACAGTCTTGTGTATCATGGCATGGGGATCCAGAATGGTAGGCACACTTTTTGCTTGGGTTAAAATTTCGTCCACTGGTATTGGTGGGTGGAAGGAGTTACACAATCTTTTTTTGTGTCGTCAACAGTTTTAGCACATTCTCGAGTGAATCCCCTAGGGGGGTGAACGTTCTTCGATGCCTAGACTCCAAATTTTTCTAGAATGGCGGGTTTGAAGGTTGTGCTGAAGCTTAAAAAGGGGAATAGTTCCTCCTTTGAATGGGCATGCTGCTTGAATCACCCCTCTGATTATGTCCTTGCAATACTAAGGAGACTTCTTTGTCTTTCTTCTTGTGTGTCCTCCGGGGATTATTCCCATAATTCCTAGATTGAATATTCTCGGCTACAGCTTCTAAGGCGGTCAGATCTTTTATCTTCCCAGATTTAAGCACCATTTCTACCATCTCGCTGTGCTTGATCACTTCTGAGAATTATTTTCCTATGCCTTCTAGGACCCTTTCACAATACGGGGTTTCTTGAATGTCGATGAAGGTCATGACTATCTCAGACTCAGTCATAGGTGGAGTGACTTGTGCCGCCATTCGTCTCCAGCGTTGAGCATGTTCTCTGAATGACTCAGTACTTTGTTTCTTGATTTTGGTTATTTGATATCTGTCCGGAGCCAGTTGAGACTAGAAACTATATTGATTGAGGAAGGCATGGGCCAGCTCTTCCCAGCTGTGAATCTTGGAGTTGTCCAGACGGGCAAACCAGGATCTTGCCTCTTCGATCAGACTTTTCTGGAATAACTGCATTCAAAGTTTCTCGTCTTCTGCATAGGATTTGAGCTCTCCAATGAACAACTTCAAATGAGTATAGGGGTCTCCCAATGCATCGTATTTCTCAAAATCAGGGACTTGTAATTTTTCAGGGTAACGAGCCCTAGGGAAAATGTATAAGTCTGAATAATTAACACTGCCAAATTCCCCAATCCATTTGATGGACTGGATGGATTCTTCCATCTATTGGACTTTCTTCATAATGTCACCAGCTTCCTGTTCTTTGTTAAGTATGGTGATTTCAGGGGTTTTGTTGGTTGTATCTTGATTCTGTGATTCAGGAATCTGAGTGTCTATTTTTCCAGTCTCTTGACTGCCACAGGGTGTACCGGGTTCTGTGTGACCCTGTGCTTGTTTCCCTTTAAGAGCTTACTTTGCTCTCTTAGGAAACTGGTCAATTCGGCTATCTATTCTTCAGTCCTTCAAACTCTTCCCTAGAGACAGGGGTGGATTCTGGCTGAGCACTGGAAGCTATGTCTGGTGATGGACTTAGTGCTTCCTTATACTTAGATCTAGTGATAGGACCAATTTTTCACCTACAACAAAACGTAGGAGTGTCAATTTCCTGAGGTATGTAGGGATAGGATGCATGCAATGATGTGTTTTTGATGTTTTTTAATCTTATCCTGCAAAATAGAGGTCAGTTGTTTTGATGACAGGATAACATGACAGAATGTATATTTACATTATGTTATCTACATTGTGCTATTTACATTGGAATTTAAAAAACTAGACATTGAATTTGAGAGAAGAAGGCATAAAGAGGCTTCCCTTCGGGTTTGGTTAATCAGAGGCTGACCTATCTTAGGCTACTCTCGCGGCTTTTTCGGCATGAAGGTTCCCAGATCATTGCAATCTACTAGAGGGGAAATTAATCCGATCTTTCAACTGGAGCGAATCTGAGTGGTGCTTTTTCATGAGGCCCGAAGACTTAGCTGTCCTCCAAGACATTACCCTGTCACCGACGGGTTTGCCTCCTGGGGGAGGAATCACACAACATACATTCACATACATCGCGTCTCACCGTATGCATATGATGACATTGGTGCGAAGCACTAATAAAGCAGAGAAGCATTCATTCACATTCATTCAATGTAAAGACGCAGCATTCACACATTCATTCAATGTAAGGACGCATCATTCACACATACGCAGATGGGAGATTTTGAAAAGATTTAAATGCGGCCTAAGCCCTCTACTATCCCCAGTGGAGTCGCCACCTGTCGACGTCGGGAAAAAATGCGGGTCGGGTTGGACGCGAATTTTTCTCTCTTCCTAAGTTTTGTTTACCCTTATTCTTTTTATTTGTGAAAAAGGTTTTGAAGGATTTTAAAAAAAAGGCCAAAATGTATCATGTCGACGATTTGAATGTTTTACAGAGTCGCCAGTTGGTAGATTTGAAATGGTTGTACTAACTCAACTGAGGTTTTTTTGAAAAGAGGTCCAATTGTTGGATACTGTCGAAACTTGATCTTTGAAACCAAAGTTTTGAGTTCGGAGGCTTGATTAAGTGTGGGAAAGGTGTTAGGAACCCAATAACTCCCGTGTAAACACGGTACCGCATCTTTTTAGTATTTCCCTTTAAATCTGCTGTGTGTGTGTGAATGCTGGAAGAAATTGGGCCTATGTTTGATTAATTTAAAAGCAAGGACATGCTTCGTTGAATCTATATACGAATGGTTTGATTTGATTTGCAAAAGTCTCTTTTTTAGACAAGATTATTAAAATGATATTTTGAAAGCAGGTTTTCAAACCCTTACACTAACATAGGAATTGAAGAATGTTAACACTTTCGTTTTATCTTTTTAGCCTTTTTTCTCAATTTTAATGGTGATTGTCGAGCTGCGAAGCATCCTCAACCATAACATATATACAAGTGTCGTTCTTCTCTTGGGCATGACAGCCATCGGAGTGACTCTGACACGACAGACCATTATTCTTATTATGTTGAGACCTTAAACCCAGATAACCGTTTTACGGTCTTTCGGTTATACATTTTACAAAAAAAATGGCAGGGTACATCTGTAAAGTCGAGTTTATCCATCGTGGGAATCAGATTCTGATCAGTTTTATCATGAATCCCATGATTCCTAGGCTCACAAAGAGAAGCTAATAAAACCTACACAGTTCAAATATGTACAAAAATATATATTTACATCTAGATGTCGCCAAAACCTAAGATTCATCATTAAATCCTGGCTCGCACATGGCCGAAGCGTCTTGTTCTCACTAGATAATGATCTAAGGGTCGCCAAATTTCTTTCATAACTATAACTAGAAAAAATGCTTGATTTAAGTAAATATCAGCCATTCTAGCTTCTCGGTTCCGTCTGGACCTATTTTGAATAGTTTCAAAGCTAGAGTTTGCAAAATTTAAAGAAATCTAGTTCGCCCGCAAAAATGTCAGTGCCGATTCATATCAAATGAATATTAAAGTAGCAATTTAATCGTAATGAGTAAAGCAATATATATATGTATATATATATACACGAAAACTGTAAAGGGTGATGGGTTTGCACTTTGATGCCCGTACTGAAATGTAAATATATATATATATATATATATATATATATATATTTATAAAAGCTGTAAAAAGCCACGGAGTAATCTAGGCTGGACAGAATTGAAGTATATATATAAAAGCGGTAAAGGCGGTGGGTTTTCACTTCAAGGCCCGAACTAGAATGGAAATATATATATATATATATATATATATATATATATATATATATATTTATAAAAGTTGTAAAAGCCACGGAGTAATCCAGGCTAGACATAATTGATATATATATATATATATATATATATATATATATATATATATAAAAGCTGTAAAATGCCACAGAGTAATCTAGGCTTGACTAAAATGTAAATATATATATAAAAAAGCTGTAAAGGGCGACGAACATTCTATCCTTTGCCCGGACAGGAAATGCAAGTATATAAATATGTATAAAAATAATACAAAGGCCACAGAATGTTCCAGGCCAAACTAGAAGTTAATATATATATATATATATATATATATATATATATATATATATTAAAACAATAAAAGGGCCACAAAATATAAATCCAGGACAAAATAAGTCAAAAAATTTATATATATATATATATAGCAGCGGTAAACTACCTCGGATTTGACATTCAGGCTTGACAGAATTGAAAAATTAGTATATATATAGTTAAATATATACATTAAAAAGCCAAACCCGGACTGGAAAGATAACCCATTCCGGTGAAGTTGTTAAAAAAGGAGATATATGTATATATATATATAAGCTGTTAGAAGCGACAGATAGACGATCCGAGTTGTAGAAATGCCAGAAAATAAGTTTATGTACTAAATATACAAAAACGTAAACAAAACGGCCACGGAACTGAGTTTCGAGCATAATCAGAAAGTGAAACTTAACGTGCAAGTGTATAAAATTGCAATGAAGTAACATAAACTTTCTGATCGTAAAAATACTCACAATGGACTACTACACGGGTTTTTTTGCCAAATTATAGGCTTTAAACGTCCCTTTCTATCGGTTAATTTTTGGTATATGGTAGTATATGAGTATATCTTCGTGTTAGAGTGATAAAATCTGGGTTTGGAGTACAATAGTGGGGCTGAGAAACCAAATGGGCAGAGGTTCAAAGCATTTTTGATATAAAATGAGTTGGGGGTGCACATTTATTTATAGACCAGATGGAAGCGGCTATACCTACGGCAACTACAGGTAGAGGTGAGGCTCCACATGGCAGGGCCCGTGTGGCGGGTCCCGTTGCATCAATGTACGTGCACTCTGAACAATGCGAGGTCAGATTTAAAACATTCTAACTTTTAATCGGAGCGTCTGTTTGAGGCGTACAATACCTTTCCGAAAAGCCCTCGCCGAGAGTGTTGCAATGACATAGGAGTAAACCTTTTTCGAGTCCAAAAAGATGGGTTCATAACCAGGTCTTTGATTCTTCACATATTTGTCTGTTGAGTTGTCTTGCATTATTTCCACTCGGGATCATTGTTATGGTTTTATCTGACCTTGGTGTCATCGATTCGACTCAAGTTTGTCCGAATCGGCTTTAAGTTAGTAAAATGACCATTTTGCCCCTCCCGGGGTTGCCTTCAATGCTGGCATGGCCTTCGACTGACTTCCGAGGGTTGTCTCCTAGGTTTTGATCTTAGCCGATTCTGTTTGTCCTCAGGGTTATCTCTGAGGCTGACTTGGTTCTTCTAGGTTTGTCTTTAGAGATGATGTGAGGCTTCAGAGTTGTCTCCAAAGTTGAGTTTTCCTCCCAGGTTGTGACCGAAGCTTGACTTGACCTTCCGGGTTGAGACCGGAGTTGACTTGTACTTCCTGGGTTGAGACAAGGGCTGACCTATACCTCTCGTGTTGAGACCGGGGCTGACCTGTACCTCCTGGATTGAGATCGGGGCTGACCTGTACCTCCTAGTTTGAGACCGGGGTTGACCTGTACTTCCCAGGTTAAGACAGGGGCTAACCTGTACCTCCCGGGTTGAGACCGTGGCTGACCTGTACTTCCTGGGTTGAGACCAGGGCTGATCTGTACCTTTTGACTTGAGACCGGGGTTGGTCTATACCTCTCGGGTTGAGATCGGGGCTGATCTATACTTCCCAGGTTGAGACCGGGGCTGATCTGTACCTCTCTGGTTGAGACCGGAGATGACCTATAATTCTCGGGTTGAGACCGGGGCTGATCTGTACCTCCCAGGTTGAGATCGGGGTTGACCTGTACTTCACGGGTTGAGACCGGGGCTGACCTGTACTTTTCGGGTTGAGACCGGGGCTGATCTGTACCTCCCAGGTTGAGACCAGGGCTGCGTTGACTATTTTGCCCTCCTGTAGGGTTAGTAATAGGAACACAAAATCTCGATTGTCTACAACAGAACTGAAGAAAATTCCGAGTGTCCACAACCCCTTATAAGGATTCCGTCCCCGAAATCACTATTCACTAAAAATACATACTGCTTCCTCCTATAAGGATCTTCTCTATCATCACATTCTACCATGACTTTTCTCTAAGGAGTTGGAAAAAAAAAACTTTTTATATAATGCTGAGTGGCCATATAGACCATGAACTTTCATTTTTTAATTTTGAAAAGGTTTGAACAGAAATTCATCTGTAAACCGACATACTTACGGGCACAGTAGGTGATTAGCCGGTTATACCCTGCATTGATCAATGCTACTTGCTGGAATGACTTTCGCGCTCATCATAACCGCATTTGGCAGATAAATATTTCCCAATTTAGGGATGTTCATACTCAGTTTGGAGTCCGAATCAAAACAATATGGTTCGGGATAAATTCTCAAAGAGATACTTGAATTTTCATAAATATTTGTCTAGATGAATCAAATAGCTTAGATATATACTAATAATTAGAATATTAATCAAAACATGTATCTGGCCTAATTCAATTAGAACTTGACTTTTCTTTAAAATTTTGAAAATCATTTTATGACATCATGATACCACACTGTATTTACAGTCCGTTTGAGAATTTCGTTATTTTGTGACTTTGTCATAATGCATCGTACCATAGTAGTTAACGATCCTTAGATTACATCCAGCATTAGGTAATTCTGCATTGATAACTCCATCATTTTTATCATCTCTGCATCAGGTTCCATGAAGCATCAATGATATATAAAAGACATTTTGATATTTTAAATCATTTTTGTCTAGCCGAAACAATTAGCGTAGACTCTTCTTTAAACAGTTCAAAATCATTAAAAAATTATTTTTGGTGTTATTATGCCACAACAAGTAACGATGTGTTAGTGGTTCGAAGTCCACTTCTACACAATTGTAACCATGTGTTGCTGATAACAAAAATTCATTTATATTTTTAAAGGCACATCAGTACGAATTTAGCTTAATGTTAAAATTTTTGAAGTCTAGCACAACTAGAAGATTTGAAATACCTATGTTTCCACCATCAACTCCAATTTTCTCCAATATCCTATTACTTAATAATTATATATATTCTATCACCATTCAAACTTTCTATACTAAAAATCATCAATTCTTCATCCAAAACTTTTCTATATCTAGTATAGTTCATCAAACATACCACTCGTTATGAGTTCAGGAACTTACCACAATAATATGAGTTTAGGAACTTATCCTAGCAATACGTAGTTCAAGAACCAATCAGGAACTGTCCATACGCTTAGGGGTTCAAAAACATACCATACAATTATGAGTCACAAACTTACCATAAGTATGAGTTTTAAGAACTCGCACCTAATCTTATATTCTTTACCTATCCGTCATAAACATGAGAAAAGAATCACCTTCTCAACATACATATATCGAACAGTGTGACACAAACATTTCAATGATTATCAATGTGATAAACTAAGTAGTTGCTAGACCAAGCACAAAAAAACTAAGTAGTTGCTAGACCAAGCACAAAACCCCTGCCCATACAAAAGTTTGTACAACTCAGCTATCACATGAATCCTCAATTGAAATCCCACATGATCCTAAATTCTCTTTACTCAATACGAATTTCATTTAATCTGTATCCCGTCATATACAACTCTTTCTTGAGTTTTCATAGTACAATTTCATAGTACAATAGTCATACAACAATTTTGCTATAAAGTTTTCAATCAATCGATTGATTTGCTGCCCTCATACGACCTTATCAGATCACGTTATGACCATTTCTTATAATCGTGTTATATTACGATTCTTTCCTATCTTAGGATCGTTTTATTTTACGATCTTCTTATTTTAATGATGAATGTCCTAAATTCATCTCTTATCATTTAAACTCGTTCTAAGTTTATTCATAATTCTCATCTCTGCGGTTATAGCCTAAGGAAACCCTACCTAAGATTTATAACCTATAGCTCTGATACCAACCTATGACACCCCCAAATCTGGGTCCCTAGAACCTCGGACCTGGTATGTTACGGTACTTCATCTTCATACATATTCTATAAACTAATGCGGAATATATAAACATAAATTATTTATTTCACATGATTCTATAACATTTTCCATGGTCTATTAACCTTAACTTAATACATACCTTAAGTAACTACAAAGGTTTACATATATGATTTACATCAGATAACTAATAGTTATAGATGTATATAATCTATTCTTGGAATTTGTCTTTGCCTCTGTCTTTCGTCGAGCCTTCGTCTTAATCTGAAATTTGTTATCATGATATAGCAAGGGTGAGCAACTACTTTGCCCAACAAGTTTAAATACAACAAGGATATATCATGATTGAAAGAACGAATAAACTTTCAAGTTTTTAACATTATAATAATTGTGAAAGAGCATAAATTAGAATTTTAATAAATGAATGACTGAACCAATAATATTTAATGTCAACAAGTGCCATGAACAACTTTAACTGAACCTTAGGGTAATGAAGGTGATCAGCCTTTTATACCTGATGAACATATGTGACATGCACTAAGTGTGAATCAATAATCAGTATGGATGTGAATAATCAACAATAATTATTCACTAATATGCTTTGAAAACATAACTCAAGTTTGAGTTAGGGAAACTTGCCTGATTCGTTGACTACTGCTACACAATTTAAGTTAATCTCTTTATTGAAAAGACCTATCAGTTATAAGATTGATCTTTTAATTAGTATAACATACTTTATCTCAAAATACTATTACTATCTAACATTTAAACACATAGTCAAATATTAGATAATACCTTAACACCATATGTATTCACAAGTCTAAACCTAGCACACATCGAGTCTTTAATAGTATTCAATATAGTATACTGAGTGGTTTTCCACAAACAACCAATAAATTAGCTTCTGTCTCGTCTACACTGTTTTCACAGCGAGTTAGATTGGTTGCTAATTCGTATATACCTCCGCTCTCTTAAGGAATCGTTTAGCCCAACTACTATACATCAACTATTAAAGAGTACGAATGCACTACCTTAGACTAAACACTTACTCACTCATTTTATAAGTTCTTATTATAACTCGGTAAACTGTTTACTATTTCAGCAAACTAAATACCTCATTTCAGCAAGCTAAAACAAAACTGTATTTCCTTTCCTAACAATTTCAGTTTCCATTTCAGCAACCTGAATTGTTCAATTCAGCAAGCTGAAATACCCTTATCACGAAAATACCCAATCATCTTATTATTTTACTATCTTTTGGCCACACATATATACATATATTCTATACACAAACATATTTTTTTTGTAATTTTTCAACTCCCTTTAGTATTTTTCAAAAATTCATTTTTAGTTCGTAGCTTAAGAAATTAGCTACATCATGCTTAACTCCAACAATTTCCAGCTCTCGGTGGGATCTTACACGTATTAACGTGATCTTCCAGTTTAAATTTCGTGGCCATCAAAGTTATAGAACTCCAGTTATAGCAATTTTCGTCAGAAAAACCCAAATATTGAAATGGCCATAACTTGGTCAATTTAAGTCAGAATGAGCTCATGTTTGGACAGGAGCTACTTTATATCATATATTTTTATCACCTAAAATATTGGAATTTATTTCAATAATTATGTTTCTGAAACTGCCCCTAGCAGTTTTGGACAGATTGCTTTTTAGCATTTTTAGATTTTGACTTCTTTGCTAAAAACAGTCCTCACGGAAATCTACAAGGAATTTTTCAATAATTGCACTTGGATCTGTTATAAGACTCATAGATCTACCTCCAAATATTAACCACACTCAAAAAATCAAAATATAATGAGAGATATGGTCGACTTGAATTTCATACTTCGTTTTCACAAAAATCTGATTTTCAATCATTGGTGATTTCTAAGAAAACTTCCATATCCTTACCCATTCATCAACATAATCCATCATAATAACCACTAATACTTGATATAATCATGGATCTACCATAATTCATGATCTATTTTGTAACAATTGAGATTTTATATTTAATTTTAAATATTTATTGAATTAAATAAATATTTTATGTGATTTATTTATTGAGTTAAATAAATAAATTATGTGATTTATGGAGTGATTTAATTAAGTGTATATATTACTTAAATAAATGTGTAATATTTAATTTAATTAATGTATATTAATTTTATATTATAGTTCTAATTTAATTGAGATAATTAAATTAGATGAGATATGTGATGAAGTGTTACATAGATTATAATTAGTGAGTAATTATAATTATGTGATAATTTTATGTGATTAATTGATGTTAGATTTTAATTGATTAAATTAGATTATTGATATTTAATTAATTAAAATATGACATTAAAGTATGTGTTAAATGATTTGTTAAAATAAAGAAAAGGATTTTTAATTGTTTTACCAAACATGGCTTTAGTAATAATAATTTGTTTTTAAAAATAATGTTGTTTTGGCCAAACAAGCCTTAAGGTTTTTCAAATTCAAATAGTTGTAACTTATATAATAATATGTATTTATTATATATCTTAATTAGTTAGCAGTTACATATATATCATTAGTATACGTATATTATATCAGTTATAATATATCTAAACTACGTTAGTTTTTCCTAAGTCTAAACTAAGAACTAAGAAGAAAAGAGAGCAGAGAAAAGGAAGAGCAGAGAAGAGAAAAGAGAAAGAAGAATTGCTAGAATTGAACTCACATCACCTTCTCTTTCAATCTATTAACAAAAGGTATTATCTATAATCTCTAATTATTATAAAACTCAATCTATATGTTCCTTGTATTTTATTCTCTGTCAAAAGTTGAGTTTTCATGGAAGTGTGTAACCATAAATTTTTATATATATGTATTGTGTTCATGTGTTATTATTGGTGATTGTATGCTATAAAGGATTTTCAGAAATCAAATGGTTGTTAGAATATGTTTTAATGGAAAATTGATGTTCTTAAGAGTTCATATGTTTTGGTTGAGTTTTAGAATGAAAACTTATGAAAATTTTATGTAGTAATATGCATGTTTAGAATTGTTTATGATGCTATCTTCAATCATGAATATAATGCATATGTTATAAGTTTAATTGGTGGAGAAATTTTTACAGTAAATTATTTTGGGGAAAAATATGAGTTTTATAAAAATGTCAAAATTTAGTTTTTAAAACCATTGATTTTCGTTAGATAAATTCTGTGATTAGTATCAGATATATAGCATGAGTATTACTGTATATGTATGCTTTACGTTGTCTGTGTTGCTGTGTGTTGCCGATTGTTGGCATTAGGAGGATGAACAGTGAAGCAGGGTGTTGTGTCTGCCTCTGCCCGCATTCCGGCGCAGCTGCGCCGGCAACAAAGGTAGAGGTGGCGCAGCTGCGCCTGCTGAGTTTCCCAGGTTTGACACCTGCGCAGCTGCGCCGGTGTCAAGACAAAGGGTGGCACAGCTGTGCCTTTGCCTGAGCAGAGGAAGTGAAGGTTAGCTAATTGTGCAGTGTTGTTTTTGAACCTAGTTTAATTATGTTATCACAGTGAGCATGTATCTAGTTGCTACAACATTTCGTTAATATAAATTTGACATATTGTATATAGTATTTAAATTGTGAATTTTAATGGTTTAATTGGAATATGAATTACTTAATTATAATTTGAATAATTATAATTTTGAGTAAATGTTAATTTGGTTAAATTATAATGAATAAAGGTTGATTTATTAGATGTTAATTTAAATTATAATTTATGTAATTATAATTTAATAAATGCATGTTTAATTATAGATTTTAAATTTATAATTGCATGATTAATTATAATTTGTGTAATTATAATGCATGATATAGTTTTATTAACTATTAATTATGAATTTGTGATAATTTAAGAGGTAATTATAATTGAGTAATTATAATTAGATTAAGTGTTTAAATTATAATTGTTTAATTATAATTTAGCTAAATACATAATTAATTTAATTATGTGAGTATGTGTATGATGTAATTAACTATGTGATAGTTGATTATTTATTTAATTAGAGTGAGTTAACCATGAGGGTTAACCACTTATATGAGTTAGTTATGTGTTAACTAATTTAGGTTATTATGATTGGATGTATATAGGAAGCATTAAAGTACATGAATTGTGTTAAGTAGCTTGCGCTTAAGGCAAGTTTTCTAAACCCTGATCTTGTATTAATTTTTATGCAAGTTTTCTAAACCCTGATCTTGTATTAATTTTTATGCAAGTTTTCTTGAGTTCATATATTCATTGTTGAGAATATCCTTTCCATTTCTGTATTGGACAATTGTTTATTTAATTGAAATGATCTTAAGTTATTGTTCAAGTAAGATCTAGTTATTATTTTAAATGCTTTAAGTTTACTTCTAAAGCGTATGTTAATTCATAATTCTTTTATTTATGAATTATTGAAAGTCGATTCAACTAATCCTTAGTTGATGAACGTGAATTCTAAATTACCTTTGTAAGCTTATCCAAAGCAAACTTTCTTTGGTGCAGGACTTGAATTCAAATTACTGAGTTGAACAACCCTAATTATTAGGGGAGGTTACTACGCATAGCGTTAAGATGTTTGTGCACAATACATGGTACGAAGGGTTGATCCCCCTAAGTACGAGTTAAGGTCTATAGTCTTATTGACTATTAAATGTTTAAATAGAAATATTTATAACCTAGGACAAGAGTTCAAAGGTCTTATGACCCTCAGATAAATTCTATATTCGAATTTTAATATTGATAGAGAATTATTATTCAATTCTTTATTATTGAAGCAAGCTAAGTTGTTCAGATTCTTTTAAAGATATCCTTTAATGTCTATATTATTGTTAAACTCCAGTGAGCTGTGGTTTGCTCACTATTGCATTAAATAACAATTTCAGTTAAGGTTGATAACGCTGATGCTCCGTCTACAAGTAAGGGCAAGGGAAAACAAAGCAAGTGAAGAATTGTTTAATTATTTTAAAATGATTGTAATAAGACTTTTATGTCATGTTTTTATTCCGCACTGTATTGTTTATGTCAAGGTTAGTGTAACCCTGGGATTGATTTTTGAGAGGGTTGTAACCCTTGTTTTAAGGGAGATTTTATTATTTTGATTAAAGATTATAATTTATCTTGAGATATATTGGGTAGATGTTTGTTATAGTTAGAAAGTGAACACCAAATCACGTGGAAACGAAGTACCCGAATTTGGGGGTGTCACAGGTTGGTATCCAAGCTATACGTTATGAAACTTTAGGTGGGGAAAAACCTTAGGTAGTAGCCTTATGCTAAGATCGAAAAGATAGATGTGATAGGTAAAAGATAATAAACTACCTTATGTGCCTATGTGTTTACATTATAGTATTCGAAGAGTGTCGATTCGTTATCACGTAATAATGAACTTTAAAATTCTTTTGTCAGGATGTCGAACGTTGGAGAACCTAGTCAGGCTAGAGAGGATGTACCTCAGGTGCCTAGAGAGGAGGTGCCCCGTGACATACATGTTGTATAGGAGCAGCTGGTTAGGAGAGAGCCATCTCCAGTGATCACCGTAGCTGGTCGGGAGCGTGAGCTGACACCTATTCCAAATGATGAGGACGAGGACGAGTCTGAAGAGGAGGAAGAGGAGAAAGAGGATCCCGAAGAGGAATTCCCACCTCACTCTACTAGTGCTAAGATGTACGAGGCAGTCTACGATAGCAATGTGGAGCTTCATGGACGAGTAGGAGATCTCGAGGAGACTATCCAGCAGCGAGACGAGACGATAGAGGAAATGGCAAGTGACCTAGGAGATGCATAGTGGAACCTGATACATATGGAGGTTGATAGAGATGCTGCTCGATTTAAACTGGCAAAGCTGAAGCAAGACATCCAGGAGGAGTCGAGGAAGCGTGTCAGAGCTGAAGAGTCAAGCTTGAGGGCTAATCAACGAGCCGATCGAGCTGAAGGTGAAGCTGAAGCCAAGAGAGCCAAGCTGAGGGAAACGGAATATGCTTTTCATATAGCGATAGAGAGAGCTCAGGACCGTATTTTCTACTACCCAACTCAGTTCTAAGGTATACCGTGGTATGTGGTGGACCGAAGAACGACATTTCGGGTAATGGAAGAGGAACGCAGAGAGGCTGTGCGACGTATTAATATGCCTAGGCAGTAGCAGTAGTAGAGTTTTGTTTATGTATTGCTTTTTGTAATAAGTAATGTAAATCCCATAATTTGAGATAAGAAGGGGATGAGTTAATAATGTAATCCTGTAACTTTTCCAGTTTAGGAAGGATAATGCTATCTGTTTGATGTTTTTTTAACTACGACTAATGAATAAAAGTAGTTTATTTGACGTGCTATGTGTTCTATGTGAATTGAGCCATTTAAACGTTTAAGTATGAACTTTAATACTTAATAGTTGAATAAAGGGTCTAATAATAATATTTTCTTAACAGAAAATGCCTCCTAGAAGAAGAATAACAAGTCAAAACCCCGAGGGTGCGACGAACAACAAAAATAACAATGGGACGAATCCCAACTCGGTTCACCAGTTGGTGAACCTGTTGACCGGAGCTCTTGCGAATCAGCCGCAAGTGCAGGGTACTACGTTCAAGGAATTCAAGGCAGTAGGACCGCCTGAGTTTAAAGGATCGACTAACCATATCGAAGCTCAGACATGGGTTATGGAAATGGAGAAGGTATTTAAAGTGGCTAGGGTAGGGGAAGACCAGAAGACAGCATTCGCGGCTTTCATGTTGAAGTCGGATGCTAGTTTTTGGTGGCAGGCTAACAAGACCCGAGAGGGAGAGGGAGTCATTACGTGGGAATGTTTCAAGGAAATGTTCTACGAAATGTACTTTCCAGCGAGTTCCCAGGACCAGATGGAGGTTCAGTTCCTAGAACTTAAGCAGGGAGGGATGACGGTGTCCGAGTATGCCGCTAAGTTCAACAAGTTGGCCAGGTTCGGTATATACCAGGTCAGCACTGACGCTAGGAAAGCGAGAAGGTTTAAGCGGGGACTGAAGCCCTGGCTTTACAGCAGAGTTTCCATGTTCCAGTTGAACACATTTGCAGCTGCGCTGGAGAAAGCCATACTCGCTGAAGGAGGAAGCGACGCGGTGACGAAGTTCAACCAAGATAAGAAGAAGAAGAATGAGGTAGAAACCAAGACTAGGGGTAGCAGCGCTGTGAACCAGAAGAGGAAGTGGTCTGATAATACCTCTGCTGGGAGTCAGCAAGGAAGCCAGCAGAAGAGGAAGTTCGAAGCATGTGCTACATGCTGTAAGAATCACACTGGCGTGTACATGAAGGGGAAGCGGGTGTGCTTTAATTGTGGTCAGGAAGGCCACATCGCGCCTAATTGCCCAAACCCGAAGAAGGGAGCTTGCTTTACATGTGGATCCAAAGATCACATGGCTCGCAACTGCCCGAAGAAGCTGATGGCAGGGTCAACAGGGAGCGGAGGGAATGGAAGCGGCAGTACCGTTACTATTGCTGCACCATTGCAAGCTGTTCGACCCACTGCACAGACATTCAATATGACGGTGCAGGATTCTGTGCAATCAAAAGACGTGGTGTCAGGTATTATTCCGCTTAATAGTATAAATGCATATGTATTATTTGATTCGAGTGCTACTTGCTCATTCATATCTGATGATTTTGCTAAAACCTTAGACTTACCTATAGAGGAGTTAGTTTACCCTTTGAACATAGAGATTGCGAATAGGGAGGTTATTCCTGTTAGGAGCGTTTATAGGAACTGTATATTGGACATTAAGGGACAGGAGCTTAGAGTAGATTTGATTCCGATAAAACTTGGGGAATTCGACGTCATATGTATGGATTGGTTGTTCAACCATAGGGCGGTAATCGACTGTCAGAAGAAGTCGATGAACCTTACGACTCCGTCGAAGTTAGTGTTTTATGGTAGCAAATCACCTAGGCAAGTGAGTTGTCTGACGGTTATACAAGCCAAGAAACTTCTGACGCAAGGCTGTGTGGGATATCTAGCCTATATAGTAGATACGCGTAAGGAAAGCCCGAAGGTGGAGGAGATATCGGTAGTTAAGGAGTTTGTGGACGTTTTTTTGAGCGATTTGCCAGGACTTCCGCCAGATAGGGAGATAGAGTTCGTGATCGATCTAGCGCCGGGAACTGCTCTGATTTTGAAGGCTCCGTACAGAATGGCTCTAGTTGAGATGAAGGAACTGATGGTTCAACTACAAGAATTGCTAGACAAGAAGTATATTCAACCAAGCGTTTCGCCGTGGGGAGCGCCTATTTTATTCGTGAAGAAGAAGGATGGGTCGATGCGTCTTTGCATTGATTATAGGGAGTTGAATAAAGTTATGATCAAGAATAGGTATCCTTTACCTAGGATCGATGACTTGCTTTATCAACTGAAGGGTGCGAAGTACTTCTCAAAAATTGATTTGAGAAGCGGGTATCATCAATTGAAGGTGAGGAAGGAAGATATACCTAAAACGGCTTTTAGGACTCGATATGGTCATTACGAGTTCTTGGTAATGTTATTTGGTCTCACGAATGCCCCAGCTGCATTTATGGACCTAATGAACAGGGTGTTCAAGCCATTTTTGGACAAGTTCGTGGTAGTGTTCATAGATGACATCCTGGTTTATTCTAAGACCGAGGAGGAACATGCTGAACACTTATGACTAACCTTAGAAGCCCTGAGACGAGAGAAGCTTTACGCTAAATTCTCGAAGTGCGAATTCTAGTTGGAACGTGTGTAATTTCTTGGCCACGTGATCGACAAGGATGGTATTTCGGTAGATCCGTCGAAGGTTGAAGCTGTTATGAATTGGGATCAGCCGAAGATGCCGTCTGAAGTGAGGAGTTTCTTGGGATTGGCAGGTTATTACCGTAGATTTATCCAAGACTTTTCTCGAATCGCAACTCCGTTGACGAATTTGACTCGTAAAATAGTTAAATTTGTTTGGGCGGAGAAATGTGAGGAAAGTTTTCAGGAGTTGAAGAAGAGGCTGAGCACTGCACCTGTATTGTCTTTACCAGATAGTTTGGGGAATTTCGTAGTAAATAGCGATGCCTCACATAAAGGATTAGGCTGTGTGTTGATGTAGAGCGGCAAAGTCATTGCCTATGCGTCACGTCAGCTAAAAGATTATGAGAATGGGTATCCGACCCATGATCTAGAATTAGCGGCAGTAGTGTTTGCCCTAATGATTTGGAGGCACTACTTATATGGAGAAAAGTGTGAAATATACACAGATCACAAGAGTCTGAAGTATATATTTACCCAGAAGTATTTGAACATGCGCCAAAGAAGATGGTTGGAACTGATTAAAGACTACGATTGCGAGATACTTTACCATCCGGGTAAAGCTAACGTTGTCGCCGACGCTTCGAACAGGAAAGGTCGGGAGAAGCTGAACGTGTTAACTGATCAAGATCAGTTGATGGAACAGATGGCTAGAATGGAGTTAGAGGTGAATCTTCCGAAGGAATCGGATGAGATGTTGTTTCAAGTAACCACTGGTTCTACTCTAGTAGACAAAGTGAAAGAAGCACAACTTCACAATGAAGAATGTGAGAAGATTCGGAGGAGGATAACTGATGGCGAAGAGTTCAAGTTCAAGATCGATAATGAAGGTCTGTTACAGCTTGAAGGTAGAATCTGGGTACCGCCAGTACCTGAGGTCAAAGAGGAGATTCTGAGCGAAGATCATAGTTCTAGATATTCTATTCACCCTGGGAGTACGAAAATGTACCAGGATCTCAGGCGACATTTTTGGTGGCTGAATATGAAGAGGGATGTAGCTGAATGCGTTGCGAAATGCTTTGCGTGCCAGAAAGTTAAAGCAAAACACCAAAGACCGAGTGGGTTGCTGCAATCGTTAGAAATTCTAGAGTGGAAGTGGGAGCACATCACGATAGATTTTGTGGTAGGTCTTCCAACGACTCAGAAGGGATTTGATGCGATATGGGTTATAGTGGATCGACTGACGAAGTCAGCCCACTTTCTGCCGATCAGGGTTAAGTACAACCTGGATAAGCTAGCGAAGCTGTACGTGAAGGAAGTTATTTCTAGACACGGTGTTCTGGTGTCAATTGTGTCCAACAGAGATCCACGTTTTACGTCTAATTTCTGGAAGCGATTGCAAGAATGTCTGGGAACGCAATTGCGAATGAGTACAACGTATCATCCTCAGACTGATGGACAGAGCGAGAGAACGATTCAGACGCTTGAGGATATGTTGAGAGCTTGTGTGATGGACTTCAAAGGAAGCTGGGAGGATCATCTACCGTTAGTGGAGTTTGCCTACAACAATAGTCATCATGCGAGTATTGGCATACCGCCTTACGAAGCATTATACGGCAGAAAATGCAGAACTCCTTTGTGCTAGGATGAAGTCGGTGAACAGCAATTGTTGGGACTAGAATTGGTACAACAAACTGCCAAAATTGTGAAGCTGATTAGAACAAGATTAGTTGCTGCTCAAGACAGACAAAAGAAGTATGCCGATCTTCATCGACAAAATCGAGAATTCTTGCCAAGAATTTTCATGTTCCTGAAAGTATCTCCTTGGAAGGGGAAGATTCGATTTGGTAAGAAGGAAAAGCTGAGTCCCAGATTTATTGGACCTTTTGAGGTGTTGCGAAAAGTTGGCGAGGTAGCTTACGAGATTGCATTACCTCCGGAGCTCGAGAATATACATAATGTCTTTCATATTTCTGTGTTAAGACCTTACAAGCATAATTATAAACATGTAATAGAATATGAACCTTTACAATTTGATAAGGACTTAACATATGAAGAGATGCCTGTTCAAATAGTTGATAGAAAGGAACAAGTACTTAGGAATAAAGTGATACCTTCTGTTAAGGTAATCTGAAGGAACCACAGTGCTGAAGAAGCTACGTGGGAACTCGAAGATGTTATGATAAAATCTTATCCGCATTTATTTGCTTAGTTGTGTGTAACCCCTTATATACTGATTCTGGGGACAGAATCCTTTTAAGGAGGAAAAAATATAATAGATGGAATATTTTTTTTGTGTAATTCTGGGGACAGAATCCTTTTAAGGAGGGAAGATTGTAACGATTGAGATTTTATATTTAATTTTAAATATTTATTGAATTAAATAAATATTTTATGTGATTTATTTATTGAGTTAAATTAATAAATTATGTGATTTATGGAGTGATTTAATTAAGTGTATATATTAATTAATTTAATTAATGTATATTAATTTTATATTATAGTTCTAATTTAATTGAGATAATTAAATTAGATGAGATATGTGATGAAGTGTTACATGGATTATAATTAGCGAGTAATTATAATTATGTGATAATTTTATGTGATTAATTGATGTTAGATTTTAATTGATTAAATTAGATGATTGATATTTAATTAATTAAAATGTGACATTAAAGTATGTGTTAAATGATTTGTTAAAACAATAAAAAGGATTTTTAATTGTTTTACCAAACATGACTTTAGTAATAATAATCTATTTTTAAAAATAATGTTGTTATGGCCAAACAAGCCTTAAGGTTTTTCAAATTTAAATAGTTCTAACTTATATAATAATATGTATTTATTATATATCTTAATTAGTTTGCAGTTACATATATATCATTAGTATACGTATATTATATCAGTTATAATATATCTAAACTACGTTAGTTTTTCCTAAGTCTAAACTAAGAACTAAGAAGAAAAGAGAGCAGAGAAAAGGAAGAGCAGAGAAGAGAAAAGAGGAAGAAGAATTGCTAGAATTGAACTCACATCACCTTCTCTTTCAATCTATTAACAAAAGGTATTATCTATAATCTCTAATTATTATAGAACTCAATCTATATGTTCCTTGTATTTTATTCTCTGTCAAAAGTTGAGTTTTCATGGAAGTGTGTAACCATAAATTTTATATATATGTATTGTGTTCATGTGTTATTATTGGTGATTGTATGCTATAAAGGATTTTAGAAATCAAATGGTTGTTAGAATATGTTTTAATGGAAAATTGATGTTCTTAAGAGTTCATATGTTTTGGTTGAGTTTTAGAATGAAAACTTATGAAAATTTTATGTAGTAATATGCATGTTTAGAATTGTTTATGATGTTATCTTCAATCATGAATATAATGCATATGTTATAAGTTTAATTGGTGGAGAAATTTTTACAGTAAATTGTTTTGGGGAAAAATATGAGTTTTATAAAAATGTCAAAATTTAGTTTTTAAAACCATTAATTTTCGTTTGACAAATTCTGTGATTAGTATCATATATATAGCATGAGTATTACTGCATATGTATGCTTTACGTTGTCTGTGTTGCTGTGTGTTGCCGATCGTTGGTATGTGGGGGATGAACAGTGAAGCAGGGTGCCGTGACTGTCTGCTTCTGCCCGCGTTCCGGCGCAGCTGCTCCGGCAACAATGGTAGAGGTGGCGCAGCTGCGCCTGCTGAGTTTCCCAGGTTTGACACCTACGCAGCTGCGCCGGTGTCAAGACAAAGGGTGGCGCAGCTGCGCCTTTGCCTGAGCAGAGGCAGTGAAGGTTAGCTAATTGTACAGTGTTGTTTTTGAACCTAGTTTAATTATGCTATGACAGTGAGCATGTATCTAGTTGCTACAACATTTCGTTAACATAAATTTGACATATTGTATATAGTATTTAAATTGTGAATTTTAATGGTTTAATTGGAATATGAATTACGTAATTATATTTGGAATAATTATAATTACGAGTAAATGTTAATTTGGTTAAATTATAATGAATAAAGGTTGATTTATTAGATGTTAATTTAAATTATAATTTATGTAATTATAATTTAATAAATGCATGTTTAATTATAGATTTTAAATTTATAATTGCATGATTAATTATAATTTGTGTAATTATAATGCATGATATAGTTTAATTAACTATTAATTATGAATTTGTGATAATTTAAGAGGTAATTATAATTGTGTAATTATAATTAGATTAAGTGTTTAAATTATAATTGTTTAATTATAATTTAGCTAAATACATAATTAATTTAATTATGTGAGTATGTGCATGATATAATTAACTATGTTATAGTTGATTATTTTTTTTAATTAGAGTGAGTTAACCATGAGGGTTAACCACTTATATGAGTTAGTTATGTGTTAACTAATTTAGGTTATTATGATTGAATGTATATAGGAAGTATTAAAATACGTGAATTGTGTTAAGTAGCTTGCGCTTAAGACAAGTTTTCTAAACCCTGATCTTGTATTAATTTTTATGCAAGTTTTCTAAACCATGATCTTGTATTAATTTTTATGCAAGTTTTCTTGAGTTCATATATTCATTGTTGAGAATGTCCTTTCCATTTCTGTATTGGACAATTGTTTATTTAATTGAAATGATATTAAGTTATTGTTCAAGTAAGATCTAGTTATTATTTTAAATATTTTAAGTTTACTTCTAAAGCATATGTTAATTCATAATTCTTTTATTTATGAATTATTGAAAGTCGATTCAACTAATCCTTAGTTGATGAACATGAATTCTAAATTACCCTTGTAAGCTTATCTAAAGCAAACTTTCTTTGGTGCGGACTTGAATTCAAATTACTGAGTTGAACAACCCTAATTATTAGGGGAGGTTACTACGCATAGCGTTAAGATGTTTGTGCACAATACATGGTGCGAAGGGCTGATCCCCCTATGTACGAGTTAATGTCCATAGTCTTATTGACTATTAAAGGTTTAAATAGAAATATTTATAACCTAGGATAAGAGTTCAAAGGTCTTATGACCCTCAGATAAATTCTATATTCGAATTTTAATGTTGATAGAGAATTATTATTCAATTCTTTATTATTGAAGCAACCTAAGTTGTTCAGATTCTTTTAAAGATATCCTTTAATGTCTATATTATTGTTAAACTCCAGTGAGCTATGGTTTGCTCACTCTTGCATTAAATACCAATTTCAGTTAAGGTTGATAACGCTGATGCTACGTCTACAAGTAAGGGCAAGGGAAAACAAAGCAAGTGAAGAATTGTTTAATTATTTTGAAATAATTGTAATAAGACTTTTATGTCATGTTTTTTTTCCGCACTGTATTGTTTATGTCAAGGTTAGAGTAACCCTCCGTCTACAAGTAAGGGCAAGGGAAAACGAAGCAAGTGAAGAATTGTTTAATTATTTTGAAATAATTGTAATAAGACTTTTATGTCATATTTTTATTCCGCACTGTATTGTTTATGTCAAGGTTAGAGTAACCCTGGGATTGATTTTTGAGAAGGTTGTAACCCTTGTTTTAAGGGAGATTTTATTATTTTGATTAAAGATTATAATTTATCTTGAGATATATTGGGTAGATGTTTGTTATAGTTAGAAAGTGAACACCAAATCATGTGGAAACGAAGTACCCGAATTTGGGGGTGTCACATATTTCATCAAACAATCACCAAATACAAGATAAACACAATCAATGCTAAGAAAAATTAGGATTTTCTACTTTTGAAAAACCTAGTTTCTATTTCATATTTTAGATCTAACTTTTGATCCTCAAAAGGGTTAGATCTAAACATGAAACACTATTAAACACATAGATCTAAGATTTTAAACCTCAAGATCATAACTTTTCAAAAATCAAATCAAATAAAAAGAAATTAGACTATATAAATAGGAATCTTGTTATACCTTAGATTTTCCTTCCTCTTCTTCTTCCTAAGATTGATTAGTAAACTATGAAACCACAAGAACTCTCCCTCTTTCTCCTCTCTATGAGGTGGTCGAACTCTCCCCTTTCTCGTTCTTGGTTGCTTTATTTTGCTAGATTAGAATGAATGAGAGGAAAGAGAAAAAAAAGGAAATATTATTTGGTTTTGGTGGGTTAATAGATATATATGGTATATCTAATTTTAATCTCCCACACTCTTACTCTCTCTTTGTCATCATATTAGCTTTCTTGCACTCTAACACTTGCTTTCTCTCTTGGGTTAACTTGTGAGTTTAGTAAAGTGATAAGGCTAGCTAAGGAGGTGACACCTAAGTTGGTTGTTCACCAACTAAAGTTTTGTCATCATTATATTCATCACCACTCCTTCTCCTCTCCTTGCTTGGGCCTAAATGGGCCTCCTTTGGCCCAAGTTTTGATTTCTTAATTCCTCATTTAACTTACTAAAGTCCATTAAGTCCTCTCTCCCATTGGGCTAAGCTTAGGCTTTGATTTAATGTCTTATGGGCTTGCAATTTTTCTTAGTTTGCTTACAAACTAAAATGGACTTGGGCCTCCATCTTCAATTAATTGTGCCATTAGTATACTTGCCCTATATATCAAATATTGGGCTAGTTTAATAATTTAATTGCTCTTAAATCAAATTATCTACAAGTCCAATGCTTAAATAAATAATTGGGTTTGTTTAAATTACATACCCTCCTTAGTCCATTAAATTTATTATCTCTTGAGCTAATGCTCATCATTATTGATATTCACATATTCTTATTAACCAATAATGTTAATTCACTTTCATAACCTAATTAGACTTGGTGTATTCAAGTATATTGAGTATGTAGTTAGAGTTTAATACCTTAAAACAATTTTTTGGATTATTAAAATACTTAGGTTATTAATTAATTGAGATGCATGATGTAAATCTCTTAGGGTTAGTATATATTTTTATATACTAACATTCTCTCATATTATAACCCCGTAGGTTATTTAATTACCCTACACATATTGATTAGGTTATTTAATTACCTCAAGATCATAACTTTTCAAAAATCAAATCAAATAAAAAGAAATTAGACTATATAAATAGGAATCTTGTTATACCTTAGATAAATAGGAATCATATTATACCTTAGGTTATTAATTAATTTAGTTCAATGCTTGTAATAAGATTCAAGGAATATATGGTGATTTAAATCAAGTTCCAGGGCATGAATAATAACTTTCATGAATTTGTATAACACAAGAGTCATTATAACAATCATTGACTCGTACGATCAATAAAAGTACGAGTTTAGGTACTTGCCTGAGTCGTTGATTATATCCGACCTCAACGTTCTATCCTTCAAATAACCTATGTTTAGTATAACGGTTAATCTCTATCAATTCATAAATACAAATCTTAATCGAACTATACACTAGCCTTAGATAATTAAGACTTTACCACACAACTTATCTTACTAATTGTTTCTCTACTTATCATCTCCTTCATTCTAACTGTAATCTTCACATTTATTCTATAAGATAATATTTTATTATCTTAATTGCTCACCTTATTGTATTCATAAAGTATTAATACTTCATTTATTTAATTAATCTTTAAGTAATTTCCTTAATCACCATTCATACTTTATGGGATAATTTATTATTAACTTAATTTATAATTAGAGATATCCCTTTATATCATACTAATTATTTATGTCTTAATTGTCCACAATTAAATAATCTTCAAGGGTATTTAATTGTTTATTAATATTACTTCATAGCCAAAGTAATTATTAAACTTTAATGGTTCATAATTAAAATGTCTCTCAAGGTCATCTTAGTTGTTTATACATAAGTACTTACACAATTAAAAATAATTTTTACTATTATTGTAATTGTTTATTATTTATTAAACCATGTTATAATTCAATTGGTTTAAGCTTCACAATTACAATAAGTATTATCTTACTTGTTTATTCAATTCACAATTAAAACCCTCTTTAGTTTTAATTGTTTAATTATATCTTAGGAATTTCTCGAAGAAATCCTTAATATTAGAATAATTATAATTTGCTAATTTACAATTAAAATTACTTTAATTGTTTAATCATCTTCAATTAAAAAAATCTTTTAATAATACTTTAATTATTTATTATTATTTTATTTTAGGAAAATATTATTTATGACCCGGTTTGACCCGACCCGACCCGGTTCACCATGACCCAACCCGGTTTAACCCAGATCCGGTCAACTATGAAAAGAGCCCGGCGCAGGCCGTGCCCGTCTAGTCCTTTGAGCAGCGCGGGCCGCGTTGGTCCGGTAGAGTTGGTTTTGCTAGACTGGCACGGGGCGCGCCCAAATTTGTTCACAGGTGGTGCGGGGCACGCCAGTTTGGCAGAGTTTCTAGGCTTGAGATTTTTCACACCTTGATTTCTTACCACATGATTCAATCTTTCATAACTTGTTCATTTTATATCCAAATGAGGTCAAACCACTTTCATTATCCTGTAAACTTACATATCTTCAATATTTGATTTCTTAAATCACTTATCAAATCTTTAGTTAATCAAATTTTATTGATTTCCAAGCTAGGGTTCTCATTTGGACATGTTTTACCAAAAGCTTCGCTATGAGTTCGTTCAAATTCGATTTCGACGATTCCACTTGGGTTATGTTCGTATTTCATAAAGGTTCAACATAACATCTTGGGATCATTTATAAGGCTTACACATTTTAAGACATTTAACAACACATCTCATGCTTTCAAATATTTTAACTTAGATTTCATGCTCACATGCATTTCTTTTTCATTTTAAAGCCTAAACAACATATCAAGCATATAAGACATGTAAATCTCCTTTCAATACCCATCCTTATACCTTCCGATCCATCATGATTCCACAACACATAAATCTCCCACAACCAATCATGCATTTCCTGTGACGCCCCCAAATTCTCTACACTTCCCGTAGCTAATTTGTGACGCCCCCAAATTCTCTACAATCCTTGTAGCAGATTTGGTGCTCACGTAAATATTCCATAAGATAATAACTTCTATCTATCTAAAATTCACAGTATCCCATAACATATAAATTCATTTCTAGGGTTTTGGAATTTTTATAACCCATATTTCTCTATTCTCCTTTAATTAGTAAACCATATAGGTTCTACTTGAAATTTTTAATTAAATCCTCAAATTCCCATCTAAGTTTTATTCTTTTAACCTTTATTTTAATCATTCAAAATCTTATAAATTTTCGGGTTGTCACATAATTTGGTGCTTACAACAATAAATATTCCATAATATATAATTCTTAACTCTCCAATATTCACAGTATCCCATAACAGATAATAGTTCCCGTCAGAACAGTCTCTGTGTTTGGATACCCTCACTTGGATGAATAGATTTATATCTTATGTATATTTCTTTCATATCAATAGTTCATATCTATCTGACATTCACAATATTAATGATAAGATTGTTCTTGGAACCGAGGAGCAACCCCAGTGCTTACAGAACTCCCAAAGTCATTTAATACCCTCATTCAGATGTATAGTTCATATGGATACTGTACTAGTTCAATAATATTTGCTATAACAACTAATAATGTAATAGTAACACGCTTGCAGAAACAAAAGATGATAATATGTTTCATATAATAGGTTCGGTTACATGGTTATCAACATTTAGTTCTTATTACAAAAAAAGTCTTATAAGACTTACATTAATAAAGACAGTAATATAAAACTAATCTAAGCATAGCTTCTTTACATTATGTATCCCAGACGTTCCGGATTTATCATCTAAAACTGCAAAGGGAATAATTTGCAAGAATGAGCTATGACATGCTCAACAAGTTTATATTTTAAACAAAATGTTTGATTTGAATAAACGATAGTTCAACAATTTCACATCACTGAGGGTTGACGACCATTTCTGGAATTTTTATTTCACTCAATCATTTCTGTCAGTCACACAGACTTAGAAATTTGCGTATTCGGATCTGAGACAGGGGATCAGCCTATTCAATATCCTAGGAGTATGCATATCATCCTACTTCTATTGTCTATTAAAAGACACACATTTAGAAAACGCAATTTAGGATAAATTCAGCTCAGTATAGAATGTCTTACCAAAATAATTTGGTTTGACTAACAGTTTATGCTTGATAAAAAACAATTCAATATTATATGAATAAATGATTCATTTCTTAAGTTATGCTGAAGCAATAGCAATAACTTTTTCAATAAATGGGTAATAACCTAGTTCGGTATAAGATATCGAAAGGTATTCAATTAACGTCATAAGATTAAGTATAAAAACTTGTGTAATGTAATAAGTTTACGGATAGAATACTTGCAATGAAAATAGAAAGTTTGCATATAGTGCAGGAAACCTTGCAATAAAGAAATAAGGTTCAGATACTTGCATAATATACAACGTTATGTAAGTTAGGAAACTTGCAATGAAAATAGAAAGTTTGCACAGAGTGCGAAAAAACTTGCAGTGAAAATAAAAAGTTTGCAGATAGTGCGAAAAACTTGCCTTGGTGTTTAGTATAATAAACAATAAGCGTAATCTTGTTAAAATAACCCTACACGATCATATAGTGCATAAGCGGTTAGATTCATCATATTATATAACTTTATATGTCATATAATAACTTAACTTAACTATGTTTATAAGTGATATAAGCTTCTTAACACACTAGCTCTTTTAAGCCCTTAAATAAGAGAGACTCCAAGAAATTTTCAACTTTGACGTCCTTTATGGAAACTGCCATAACTTCTTCGTTTTAAAAAATTTTGGGTGATTCTTGCGCCTACGCGCTCTTAACTTCCGTGTCTACAACTTTCTTATTCTTTTCAAAAACAAATTCCAATTTTAAAATTTTGGAAAATGGACAGAAATGTCAGAACTGTGATTTTGTTCACAATTCTTCATTTCATTTGGTAAAACATGATACCACAAGCATTAATTTGTTAGGATAACATATTCTACCACTTAATAAAATATTATAACATAAAAATAATAAAATCATAAACCTACTTATGTAAAATTTAAGACTTTTGCTCAAGAACACACGAAGAACGCGAAGAACGCGAAGAACGAAAAATCAAACATTGTAACGACTTATATTCTTGAGCTTTTGGTTTTCATAATTAAAATAATTTGGGCATTATAACGGCTTGCATATGTGATTATAATATTTTATAAATGAAATAACATAAACTTAAATAATACTATATTTGCTCAAGAACACATGAAGAAACACGGAGTTGGAAAAATCCGAACATGGTAACGACTTTTGTTCTTGACAATTCTACTATACAATTACATAAAATTGAACATAATAACGTCTTGCTCAAGAACTTATGATGGACACGAAGTTGGAAAATCCGAACATGGTAAAGACTTATATTCTTGAGCTTTATAGACTATAAAATGAAATAAAATTGAACATAACAACGACTAGAGATGTTACCTCTTGTAGTTGTAAGCTTTAACTATTTCTTTTCAACTTGAGATTATAACTTTGTGAATTGGTGAATTTAAGTGAAGGAGGAATGGCCTATTTATAGGATTTCCTAAGTTAGGGTATTTTGGTCTTTAAGCCACAAAATATCTACCAAGCTCGACACAGCAGCTTGCAACCAAGCTCAACACATTAACTTGTCATTGTAAGCACGACAAAGCGACTTGTCAAAATGAATATACCGAAAAGTCCAAAAACGAAAGAAAATTTTTAAGCATGAGGTGTCAAGCACGACTTTTTTGGAGAAAATTTTTATTGGTCAATAAAACTTTTCACGACATATTACCGGTGGATCTTGAAACGGAAAGTCAATACGACGTACGGATCTTTCAAAAGAACTTAGGGTCAAAACCTAACTCCTAGGATCAAAACCTAACTCGTATCGTTCTTCACGTGAATAGTGTTTTTACACAAACTTTCTCTAAAAAATTTTATTTTCGTCTTCAAAATTCTTAATTATTTATACTTACACGCAACAAAAATACTACAATATTATCACCATCCTAGGTCATAAAACAACATTTAAACACACAATACAAATAATATTCAAAACTTAAATTTTAAACTAAGTAAAATTTCTTGGTCGTTACATTCTTCCCCTCTTATAAAGATTCTGTCGTCAGAATCACGATACACATTACCAATAAAAAATTATGAATAACTATTCTACATCTTTATCGTTATATTATCTTATATAGTATCCTCAAAACTGGTGCCTTTCCAACACAACATCTTTCACAACTTATCTTTTGACATTGTACAAAAGATAAACGAACGTTATTGAACATTTCATACCACATTTTTTATGTAATGAAATTTTTTACATATTCACATAAAGTTGAATTGGTAAGTTTCTAAAAAGTTTGAGTTATCACATTCAACATTACTTAAAAGAATTTAGTCCTCGAAATTAACTTTACAAACAACTTTAGTCATTCAATATCATATTTATATGTTCTATAAATATTCAGGATATTACATTCTCTCCTCCTTATAAGAATTTCGTCCTTAAAATTATTTTACAATCAACTTTAGTCATTTAATATCATATTTATATGTTCTATAAATATTCAGCATATTACATTCTCTCCTCCTTATAAAAATTTCATCCTCGAAATTATCTCTAACTTAGTCTTCAATATGAATTTTCTAAATTCATCCTTTCTCACATCAGTTCAACAATGTTCACTTCTCTATACACATTTTCTTTCTGTAAAGGAAATTAGATGAGCAAGGATGAGCTAGAAAAGGCTCAGTAAGTTTAAACATTTAACAAGTTATACTCACACTTTGTTTGAATTGAATGAACATATAGTTCAAATATTTTTTCACATATATATATATATACTGAGGTTTATCTATTCAACCCCACATTTTCTAGATTATGTCAGCCATAAAAACTTAGAATTCATAGGTTGTTCTGTTCAACCAGACATGGTAATATTTCCCAGAGATCACATAGACTTAAGAATCATTAGTTCAGATATTTAATATATATATTATATAACCTTTACACAAAAGAGATAATAAGCATTTTAGGTTATTTTATGTGTAATTAAATATTTTTTAACGGACTCAAAGACTATATCCTAAGATACCTCTACCTTAGAGCTATAGCTTAATGCTCTGATACCATTTTGTGACGCCCCCAAATTCTCTACACTTTCCGTAGCTGATTTGGTGCTTACGTCAATAAATATTCCTTAATATATAATTCTTATCTCTTCAATATTCACAGTATCCAATAACAGATAATAGTTCCCGTCAGAACAGTCTCTGTGTTTGGATACCTCACTTGGATGAATAGGTTTATATCTTATGTATATTTCTTCCATATCAATAGTTCCTATCTATCTAACATTCACAGTATTAATGATAAGATTGTTCTTGGAACCGAGGAGAGACCTCAGTGCTTACAGAACTCCCAAAGTCATTTAATACCCTCATTCAGATGTATAGTTCATATAGATACTGTACTAGTTTAATAATATTTGCTAAAACAACTAATAATGTAATAGTAACTGTAATATTCCAAACTTTGAACAGAAATATTAATATAAACAGAAAATATTAATATGTTTTATATCTTGTGTGATGTGTATTTAACTTTATAATTGGTATATATAATTTTATATCAACACATAAGATATAACTATGTAAATAGATGTGTAAGATTTTATAAGTAAAACCCTAATTTAAGAATTTAGCTAAATAAGGAATCCTAACCCTAATTGTTATAATACATAAAAATTATAATATAATACATTAATAATGTTATATGGAAGTATGAATATATATATATATATATATATATTAATTTATTATGATGTATTAAAGATTTAATTGAAAAAAATTATAAGGAAACCCTAATTAGGGATTAAAAAACCCTAACCCTAATTATAAAACCCTAATATCAATAATAAACCCTAATTCTAAATTAACAAACTCTAATTGTTCAAGTTTGTTTTTAATTTTCTAGAGGAAATATGAAATGACTAAATTACCCTTGTATTTAAGTGGAAAATTACCAAAATACCCTTAGTACATATAAAATGACCGAAATGCCCTTATTTTGTTCTTTTATTAAAATAATATAGGAAAAAATCTTTTGCTTGCAAACAAAAGATTTGTCACATGGCTCTAACACTCTTGACATGACAACACACCCTAATTTCATAAATGATGTAGGCTTAATTGTCAATTAAGTAAGAAAGTTTAAGTTTTTACCCCACTTGAACTTTTCATATAAGGTTGGGTCATGAGAACATAAAGCCACGAATTTTATACTTAACATACACAACTAACTGACTCACAAACAACTCTCAGCAAGCTAGAAACAGAATTGAGAAGGAAAGTATCAAAAAAGGACTCAAAAAGGGTAAAAACCCTAACCCTACTTAAATTTAGAATTCTGAAATTTTAATTATTGTTATTGTTGTTTAAGTAGGTTCATTAAGTTGTTATTTAGTGTTCTGGGTTGCTAAAACATGGATCTATAACATTTAAAAGTATCAAAATAGAGTTTTAAGCAAAACTGTCAAAGTTATAAAATAGGGTCTGACAACGAATGTCAGCCCTCGTAACTCGCTACCTATTTGTTGTTTAGATGTTCTGAAAGTTGTTAGTTGTAGTATGTAGTGTTGTTAGTAGCCTAGAAGTGATGGAATGACAATCGGAATAACAAATTAAGAGTTATAGAGGGTCAAAAGTCGTTGACCTAGCATGACCGCCAGTTTTCTAGGCAACCCAGAAAGCTCAAGAACACCGTCTGACAGGTGGTTTGACAGTTTAGATCTTTGTCCTGTCAGTCTGTTTAGATGTTAGATGTTAGGAGAGTTATATTTTGACATAAGTATTACACAACCATAGCACTTTCAAGCCCTAGATAGTCAGTGGCCGGAAGTTATAGACGGTCAAACCTCGTTGACCGTTAAGCTAAAGCATTTTGGGTAACCCAAAAATTCATAAGCAGTGTCTGACAAGATTTTTGGAGGCTTAGATCTTGCTTCTTATTGATATATGGACTCTGTGACTTCTCAAACAGTGTACCCTGGTAGTTACTCTATAGAACCCGACGACTAGAACATCCAAACATTAAACAGCCGACAAGATATAAGACCGTAAAGGTCGTTGACCAACGTTGACTCTTCATTTTTGGGTAACCCAGAAATGAAGAACAACGTCGGTATGATGGTTTAACCGGCCATGGGAACTTGTAGCAATGTTTTTAGGCACTGAAATGAACCTAGACAGGTAGTCCTACACTACTACTACAACTTCATTACAACTAACTGTCCAGAAACCAATCCGATTGATGGCCAGATCGGGTCAAACGAGGGACTAGTGTGTTGACCAACGTGTTCTTGGCCCAGCCAAGAACACCTATAGCGACGAACAAAAAATAAAAATTAATTAAAATAATTACAATAAATAGAAATAAATATAAATAAATACTAAATAATTAATAAAAAAATTCTAAAAAATCCTTTTTAATTATAATAAATAATTTTCAATATTTTGACATAAAATTTTATTAATATTTAATTTATTTAAATATTAATGATAATAAAAGTAATTAATAATAAATTACTTAAAAATGATATTAATGAATTAAAAATCATTGTAAATAATAATAAATTATTTAAAAATGATATTAATAATTTAAAAATCATTATTAATAAAAATAAATTATTTAAAAATAATATTGATGATTTTAAAAAATTATTTTAAATGGTTATTAAATATTTAAAAATAATACTAATAACTTAAAAAAATATTTTAAATGATATTAAATCATTTAAAAATTATTTGGAGTATTTGGAAATTATTATAAATAATAACTAAAATATCTAAATAGGATATTAAAACTTTTAAATAAAGTTTACTGAAAAACTAATTCGATAGCTATGCAATGAAGCTATAAAATACCGAACGGACTCCAAAATCAACCCAGACACTAATAGTTTAATTAAAAATTACATGTTATCATTTCTAATGACTGTTATAATATATATAGGTTGCAAGTATACTCTCAAATAACTTAAGTAGCTGATTGTAATAAAAGGCAAGTTTTTGTAAGTTCATTTAATTTCAATATTAAATGTAAGTCTTGTATATTGATATACGAAATTGTTATAAACATTATTCGTGATATCTGTGATTTGAAAAAGGTTATGACTTATTGTTCAAGCATAACCAAGACATATGAACTATATTTGTGTAAATTTTTTTTATTTGCTATCAAAGCATAAACTGTGGAAAAACCAATGTTGTTTGGTACATATTTACACTGACTTTGTTGGATTGGTAGGATGGTATGCATACTCCTAGGATATGATTAGGCTAACTCCCTATGAGATATCCGAACAGAGCTCCTATATGTCTTTATGACTCATAGGAATGACAGAACTCCTTTAAGTTTTTATGACTCCTAGGAATGATAGAACTCCTATAAGTTTTTATGACTCTTAGGAATTTGGAAAATACTCTGAACTAAACGTTCCTTCAATTCAGATATTGTGTGAGTATAAACTGTAACTCTTTAAAACTTGCTGAGCATTTTTAAGCTCATCCTTGCAAATATTCTTTTCCTTTGCAGCTGCATCTAACACCCAGAAGGTTCAGGAAATCATACATGTGGATAAAAGTAAATCTATAAGAACGATTAATGTTTATTGTATTAAGATTAAGAATGTAATTTGGTATTTCTCTAATGTAACGGTTGAACAATATGTAACCAGATATTATGATGATGTTGGTTATTAGTTGAATGATTTTTTTTTATTATTAAGGAATAGTATCAAGTACACTATCTATATGAACTATTCATCTGAATGAGGGTATTGAATGATCTTGGGAGTTCTGTAAGCACTGAGGTCGCCCCTCAGTTCCAAGAACAATCTTATTTGTACTGTGAATGTCAGATAGATAGAAATTATCGATATGCAAGAAATATCCGTAAGATCATAAATCTATACATCCAAGTGAGGGTATCCAGATATGGTAATTATTCTGACGAGAACTATTAACTGATTGCGATACTGTGAATTTTGGATTTATAGAAGTTCTTGTCTTATAGAATATTTATGTGAGCACCAAATCGGCTACGGGAAATGTAGAGAATTTGGGGGCATCACAGTAACACGCTTGCGAAACGAAAGATGATAATATATTTCATATAATAGGTTCGATTACATTGTTATCAACATTTAGTTCTTATTACAAAAAAAGTCTTATAAGACTTACATTAATAAAGACAGTAATATAAAACTAATCTAAGCATAGCTTCTTTACATTATGTATCCCAGACGTTCCGGATTTATCATCTAAAACTGCAAAGGGAATAATTTGCAAGAATGAGCAATGACATGCTCAACAAGTTTATATTTATAAACAAAATGTTTGATTTGAATAAACGATAGTTCAACAATTTCACTTCACTGAGGGTTGATGACTATTTTTGGAATTTTTATTTCACTCAATCATTTCTGTCAGTCACACAGACTTAGAAATTTGCATATTCGAATCTGAGATAGGGGATCAACCTATTCAGTATCCTAGGAGTATTCATATCATCCTACCTCTATTATCTATTCATAGACACACATTTAGAAAACCCATTTTAGGGTAAATTAAGCTCAGTATAGGATGCCTTACCAAAATAATTTGGTTTGACTAACAGTTTATGCTTGATAAACAACAATTCAATATTATATGAATAAATGATTCATTTCTTAAGTTATGCTGAAGCAATAGCAATAACTTTTTCAATAAATGGGCAATAACCTTGTTCGGTATAAGATATCGAAAGGTATTCAAGTAACGTCATAAGATTAAGTATAAAAACTTGTGTAATGTAATAAGTTTACGGATAGAACACTTGCAATGAAAATAGAAAGTTTGCATATAGCGCAGGAATAAAGAAATAAGGTTAAGATACTTGCATAATATACAAAGTTATGTAAGTTAGGAAACTTGCAATGACAAAAGAAAGTTTACACAGAGTGTGGAAAAACATGCAATGAAAATAAAAAGTTTGCAGATAGTGCGAAAAACTTGCCTTGGTGTTTAGTATAATAAACAATAAGTGTAACCTTGTTAAAATAACACTACACAATCATATAGTGCGTAAGCGGTTAGATTCATCGTATTATATAACTTTATATGTCATATAATAACTTAACTTAACTATGTTCATAGGTGATATAAGCTTCTTAACACACTAGCTCTTTTAAGCCCTTAAATTAGAGAGACTCCAAGAAATTTTTAGCTTTGACGTCCTTTAGGAAAACTGCCATAACTCCTTCGTTTTAAAACATTTTTGGGTTATTCTTGCGTCTACGCGCTCTTAACTTCTGTATCTACAACTTTCTTATTCATTTCAAAAACAAATTCCCATTTTAAAATTTTGGAAAATGGACAGAAATGTCAGAACTGTGATTTTGTTCACAATTCTTCATTTCATTTGGTAAAACATGATACCACAAGCATTAATTTGTTAGGATAACATGTTCTAACACTTAATAAAACATCATAACATAAAACTAATAAAATCATAAACCTACTTATGTAAAATTTATGACTTTTTCTCAAGAACACACGAAGAACGCGAAGAACGCGAATAACGCGAAGAACGCAAAGAACGCGAAGATCGCGAAGAACGCGAAGAACGAAAAATTGAACATGGTAATGACTTATGTTCTTGAGCTTTTGGTTTTCATAATTAAAATAATTTGGGCATTATCACGGCTTGCATAAGTGATTATAACATTTTGTACATGAAATAACATAAACTTAAATAATACTAGATTTGCTCAAGAACACATGAAGAAACACGGAGTTGGAAAAATACGAACATGCTAACGACTTTTGTTCTTGACAATTTTACTATACAATTACATAAAATTGAATATAATAACGTCTTGCTCAAGAACTTATGAAGGACACGAAGTTGGAAAATCCAAACATGGTAACGACTTATATTCTTAAGCTTTATAGACTATAAAATGAAATAAAACTGAACATAACAACGACTAGAGATGTTACCTCTTGTAGTTGCAAGCTTTAACTATTTTTTTGCAACTTGAAATTATAACTTTGTGAATTGGTGAATTTAAGTGAAGGAGGAATGGCCTATTTATAGGATTTCCTAAGTTAGGGTATTTTGGTCTTTTTAGCCACAAAATATCTAACAAGCTCGACACAGCAACTTGCAACCAAGCTCGACACAGTAGCTTGCAACCAAGCTTGACACAGCAACTTGTCATTGTAAGCGCGACAAAGCGACTTGTCAAATTGAATTTACCGAAAAGTCTAAAAACGTAAGAAATTTTTTAAGCACGAGGTGTTAAGAACCTACAATATTATCACCATCCTAGGTTATAAAATGACATTTAAACACACAATACAAATAATATTCAAAACTTAAATTTTAAACTAAATGAAATTTCTCGGTCGTTACATTTCCTACTTAAAATCATATACTAACTAATTTGACAAGAATTAAAACTAGATGATAAACCTACCTCTTAATGACTTTCTTCCTCTTGGCTATGAACTTCAAATAGACCTCCACTTTGATCCTTCCTTCTTGTGCTTTACTAAAAATGCAAGTATTCTCCAAGTTCTCTTCTTTCTCTCTAAATTCTCTCTAGCTCTCTCTATACTAGCCAATACTTAAGATTTTTATCAAATGAAGAAATGAATTAGGAGAGTGCTATTTATAGAAGAACTAATATCCAATAATTAGGACATTAACCAAGGGTAAAAGGTAAGTTGGTGGAAAGGTACAACACAATTCATTTTAAGGACAACTAGCCATGAGGCCTAGATCATCATTATCCCACATGGGCTTGCTTGTTGGCTTAAAGAGAGAAAAACAATTAGCATTTTGAAAGGGAATGGGGGGCTATGGTCGGTAATGGGGGTTCATTGCTCCAATGTTACATTTTATTTTCCCACTTTTTGTACAATAAACTAGCATACTTGCTTTATATATATATACATATATATATCTATACATATATATATATATATATATATATTCACCCACATACACACACATATATATATATATATGTACTTAACTAATAAATATATACATATACCCATATCATTACACGACCCATGTGTATTGGGTTAATGTGACGCTCCCAAATCCGAGTCCATAGAACCTCGGACCTGGTACGTTACGGTACTTCATTGTCATACATATTCTATCATCTAATGCGAAATATATAAACATATATTGTTTATTTCACATGATTTTATAACATTTTCTAAGGTCTATTAACCTTAACTGAATACATATCTTAAGTAAAAAGGTTTACAACATTACTTGCATCAGATAACTAATAGCTATAAATGTATATAATTTACTCTTGGAGTCTTCTTTGCCACTGTCTTTCTTTGAGCCTTCACCTTAATCTAAAATTAGTTATCATGATATAGCAAGGGTGAGCAACTACTTCGCTCAACAAGTTTAAATGCAATGAAGATATATCATGATTGAAAGAAAGAATAAGCTTTCAAATTTTCAACAATATAATAATTGTGAAAGAGCATAGATCAAAATTTCAATAAATGAATGATCGAACCAATAATGTTGAATGTCAACAGGGACCATGAATAACTTTAACTAAATCTTAGGGTAATGAAGGTGATCAGCCTTTCATACCTGATGAACATATGCAACATTCACTGAGTGCGAATCAATAATCAGTATAGATGCGAATAATCAACAATAATTATTCACTAACATGCTTTAAAAATATAACTCAAGTTTGAGTTAGGGAAAACTTGCCTGTACCATCGATTACTGCTACACAATCTAATTTAATCTTTTTATTGTAAAAACCTTTCAGTTATAAGATTGATCTTTCAATTAGCAAAACATACTTTATAAGTAAACTATCCAATATTTAAACACATAGTCAAATATTAGATAATACCTTAACACTATACGAATTCACAAGTCTAAACTTAGCACACATCGAGTCTTTAGTAGTATTCAATATAGTATACTGAGTTGTTTCCCACAAACAACCAACAGATTAGTTTTCGTCTCGTCTACACTGTTTTCACAGCGAGTTAGATCAGTTGCTATTTCGTATATACCTCCGCTACATGAAGGAATAATTTAGCCCAGCTACTATACATCAACCATTAAAGAGTACGACTGCACTACCTTAGAGTTAACATGTACTCGTTCATTTATAAGTTCTTATTATAACTCGGTAAACTATTTATAAATTCAGAAGACTGAATATAACATTTCAGCAAGCTGAAACCAAATTGTCTTACCTTCCTAACTTTATCAATTTCCATTTCAGCAAGCTAAAACCAAACTGTATTCCCTTACTAACATTTTCAGTTTCCATTTCAGCACCCTGAATTGTTCATTTCAGGAAGCTGAAATACCCTTTTCACAAAAATACCAAATCAGATTATTATTTTTCTATCCTTTGGCCAAACATATATACATATATTCCATACACAAAAAGAATTTTTCTGGAATTTTTCAACTCCCTTGAGTATTTTTCAAAAATTCATTTCTAGTTCGTACCTTAAGAAATTAGCTACATCATGCTTAACTCCAGAAAATCCAGACTCTTGGCAGGATCTTACACGTATTAACGTGAACTTTCAATTTAAATTTCGTGGCTATCGGAGTTATAGAACTCCGATTATAGTGGTTTTCGTCGAAAAACCCTAAATATTGAAATGACCATAACTTGGTCAATTTAAGTAGGAATGAGCTCAATTTTGGACAGGAGCTACTTTATCTCATATATTTTCATGTCCCAAAAGATTAGAATTTATTTCATTAAATAAGTTGTCAAAAATGCCAATAGTATGTTTATTGAGATTGATTTTCTTCATTTTTCAGATTTGGCATCCTTTGCTAAAAATAGTCCCTACGGAAATTTACAACTCCTTTTTCAGTGATTCCACTTGAAAATGTTAGAAGACTCATAGATCTAACTCTAAAAATTGACCACACTCAAAAATTCAAAATACAATAGGAGATATAGTCGTTTGAATTTCGTACTTTGTTTTCACAAAAATTTAATTTTCAATCCTTTGGGTTTTGTAAGAAAACTTTTATATTCTCACCCATTCAACAACATAACCCATCAAAATACCTACTAATACTTCATATACTCATGGATATACCATGATCCATGATCTATTTCATCAAACAATCATCAAACACAAGATTAACACAATCAAGGCTAAGAAAAAATTAGGCTTTTTACTTTTGAAAAACCTATTTCTAATTTGATACTTCAGATCTAACTTTTGATCATCAAAAGGGTTAGATCTAAACATAAAACACTATTAAACACATAGATCTAAGGTTTTAAACCTTAAGATCATAACTTTACAAAAATTAAAACTCAAATCAAACTAAAAAGAAATTAGACTATATAAGTAGGATTTTTTTATATATTGGCTTAGTTCTTCCCATTTCTTCTTCTTATTCCTATGCTTGATTAAGGAACTTGTGAAGCTTAAACACTCTCCCTCTCTCTCTTCTCTCTTGGCCAAATCCTCCCTTACTCTCTCTCTCTCTATCTCTCTCTTGCTCTGGCTAGCTTATGAGATGAAAGAGAAAAGAATGAAATGAAATGAAAAGTAAAAGATATACTTGATTTGTTTTGTTAGTAAAAATGAATAGATATAAAGTGTATATCTATCATAATCTTCTACGATCTTACTCTTCCTCTCTCTCATCATGACAGTTAATTATAACAAGTAAAGGCAAAAGTGTTGGCCAAATAGAGAAGATACACCTAATAAAGTAGTTACCAACTAAAGTAACTATAATCATTATATCCATTAGCCCTCCTCCTCCTCTCCTTGCTTGGGCCAACCGAAATGGGCCTCTCTAGCCCAAATTTTATTTTATTTTATGCTTATCCAACGACTAAAATACCCTTTCTTAAGTGGGCTAAGCTTGGGCCTTTTATTTAATTTCTTTTGGGCTTGCACGTTTCTTAGTTTACTTACTAATTAAAATAGACTTGGGCTTCCACCACCAATTAATTGTGTCACTAATATACTTGCCCTTTACATATAATATTGGGCTAGTTTAACAATTTAATTGCTCTTAAATCAAATTATCTACAAGTCTAATGCTTAAAAAATAATCGTGCTTGTTTAAATTACTTACCCTCCTTAGTCCATTAAATTTATTATCTCTTGAGCTAATGCTCATCATTATTGATATTTACATATTCTTATCAATCAATAATGTTATTTAATTTATATAACCCAATTAGACTGACCATATTCAAGTAAATTGAATATGTCATAAGGGTTCAATACGTTAATCAAATAGCTATTAAGTCCCTACACTTGTTGGGCTTAGTTGGGCCACTCTAATTAATTTCTTGGGCTATGAATATTATCATAGTCCAACACTTTTAATTCTATCATATCCTAATCATTTAATTAGGGTTTCCATTCCCCTCCTTTGTAATTTAAATCCTTACTCATGTATCTTTAATTTTATAACCCAATTAGACTTGCTTTACTTAGGTTATAAAATTAATTAATTGAGATGTATAAAATAAATTTCTTAGGGTTAGTATATATTTGTTAATACTAACATTCTCTCATATTATAATCCATTAGGTTATTTAATTACCATACCTAATATATGTATTAGGTTATACAACTTTATTCTTAATTCTCTTTATATACAAAATAAATATATACACTTTATATAATGTATATTTGTTTAATCACATACATAATTCTCACAAAGTCATCACATATTCTATTAGTTTATTAACTAAATAGCCATAATTGGCTTAATGAGTTATGACCACTCACATAATCACTATATATAATTCATATCAATAATTAATTACTTAAAGATTGTAAATCTTTTTAATTTAATAATCAAGATTCACATCAAATTTATAGGTATCGTAGTACCTTATCCTTAATATTCCTTCAAGTACATATAAATTCATTTCTTTTAGAAATTTTTTGTAACCCATATTTTCTGTATTCTCATTCAAATAGTAAACCATATAGGTTTTACTTAAATTTTTTAATTAAATCCTCAAATTTCCATCTAGGTTTTATTCTTTATTCTTTATTTTAATCATTAAAGATATTATAAATTTTCTAGTTATCACATTCACCCCTTCTTCTGAGAATTTTATCCTCGAAATTACAGCCTACTATTCCCTACTCATTTTATTCACCAAAACTAGGTTTTCAAATTAACCTTTATATGATTTCATTCTCATTTAATGAGTACATACGGCTTCCTTCTATAAGAAACTATTCTATCATCACATTCTACCCAGAATTCTTTCTGAGTAAAAAAAACTTTTCATATCATGCTGAGGGGTCATATAGACCATAAACTCTTGGTTTAACGGTATTCATCGCAACCAATTCTTTTAACCATGTTGTACTAGGTGATCAGCCTAATACAAATACGGGTACGGTAGGTGATCAATCTATCGCACCTAAATTCTCAAAACGACTATATGCGTTCAAAGATTGGAATATTTTATCCAACCAACATGTCTCCCTTTTTCAGGGTTGTTCACCTCAGACTTAGCATAAGAGTCCGTACCAAAATAATTTGGCTCGAGATAAATTCTCAAAGAGATACTTGAATTTTCATAAACATTAGTCTAGCTGAATCAAATATCTTAAACATATACTAATAATTTGAATATCAATCGAAACATGTGTCTGGCTTAATTCAATTGGCACTTGGCTTTTCTTTCAAATTTTGAAAATCATTTTATGACTTCATGATACCGCACTGTATTTAGTGTCCGCTTGAGGATTCCGTCATTTTTATGACTTTGTCATACTACATCATACCATAGTGGGCTGACGATCCTTAGATCACATCCGACACTAGGTAATACTGCATTGATGACTCCATCTTTTTTATCATCTTTGCACCGAGTTCCATGATGGATTGATCATATATAAAATACATTTTGATATTTCAAATCATTTTTGTCTAGCCAAAACAATTAGCGTAGACTCTTCTTTAAACAGTTCAAAACCATTAAAAATCATTTTTGATGTTATATAAAATACATTTTGATATTTCAAATCATTTTTGTCTAGCCAAAATAATTAGCGTAGACTCTTCTTTAAACAGTTCAAAACCATTAAAAATCTTTTTTTTATGTTATCATGTCGCAACAGGTAATGATGTGTTAGTGGTTCCAAGTCCATTTCTACACAATTGTAACCATGGGTTGCTGATAATAAAAATTCATTTATATTTTTAAAGGCACATCAGTGCGAATTTAGCTTGATGTCAAAAATTTCGAAGTCTAGCATAGCTAAAAGATTTGGAATACCTATGCTTCCACCATCAACTTCAATTCCTGTAATGATCAATTGCTTAATAATTCTATCTATTCTATCACCATTAAAAATTAAAAATCCTCAATTCTTCATCCACAATTTTTTTTATATCTTAGTATAGTTCATCAAACATACTACACGTTATGAGTTCAGGAACTTTCTACAATAATATGAGTTTAGGAACTTATCCTACCAATACGTAGTTCAAGAACCAATTAGAAACTGTCCATACGCTTAGGGGTTCAAAAATAAATCATACAATTATGAGTCACAAACTTACCATAAGCATGAGTTTTAAGAACTCGCACATAATCTTATATTCTCTACCTATCCGTTATACACATGAGAAAAGAATCACCTTCTCAACATACATATAGCGAATAGCGCGACAGCAACATTTCAATGATTATCAATGTGATAAATTAAGTAGTCGTTAGACCGAGCACAAAACCCCTGCCCATACAAAGGTTTGTACAACTCAGCTATCACATGAGTCCTCAACTGAAATCCCACATAATCCTAGCTCCCTCTTTGCTCAATACGAATTTCATTTAATCCGTATTTACAATTTTACAACTTTTTCCTGAGTTTTCATAGTACAATTTAATAGTACAACTTTCGTACAACAATTCTTGCAATAAAGTTTTCAATCAAACGATTGATCATCTGTCCTCCTATGACCTTATCAGATCACGTTTTGACCTTTTCTGATAATCATGTTATATTACGATTCTTTTCTATCTTATGATCGTTTTATTTTACGATCTTCTTATTTTAATGATGAATGCCCTAAATTCATCTCCTAGCACTTAAACTTTATTTGAGTTTATTCCTTATCCTCATCTCTGCGGTTATAGCCTAAGGTAACCCTATCTAAGGTTAATAACCTATAGCTCTGATACCAACCTGTGACGCCCCCAAATCCGAGTCCCTAGAGTCCCGGACCTGGTACGTTACGGTACTTCATTGTCAAACATATTCTATCATATAATGCGAAATATATAAACATATATTGTTTATTTCATATGATTCTATAATATTTTCCAATATCTATTAACATTAACTGAATACATACCTTAAGTAAAAAGGTTTACAACATTACTTACATCAGATAACTAATAGTTATAAATGTATATAATCTACTCTTGGAGTTTGCTTTTTCCACTGTCTTTCTTTAAGCCTTCGCCTTAATCTGAAATTTGTTATCATGATATAGCAAGGGTGAGCAACTACTTCTCTCAGCAAGTTTAAATACAATAAAAATATATATCATGATTGAAAGAAAGAATAAGCTTTCAAATTTTTAACGATAAAATAATTGTGAAAGAGCATAAATTAGAATTTCAATAATTGAATGACTGAACCAATAATGTTTAATATTAACAAAGACCATGAATACTTTTAACTGAACCTTAGGGTAATGAAGGTGATCAGCCTTTCATACCTGATGAACATATGCAACATGCATTGAGTGCGAATCAATAATCAGTATAGATGTGAATAATCAACAATAATTATTTACTAACATGTTTTGAAAATATAACTCAAGTTTGAGTTAGGAAAAACTTGCATGTACCGTCGATTACTGCTACACAATCTAATTTAATCTCTTTATTGTAAAGACCTATCAGATATAAAATTGATCTTTCAATTAGTATAACATACTTTATAAGTAAACTATCTAACATTTAAACACATAGTCAAATATTCGATAATACCTTAACACTATACGAATTCACAAGTCTAAATTTAGCACACATCGAGTCTTTAATAGTATTCAATATAGTATACTTAGTGGTTTCCCATAAACAACCAACAAATTAGTTTCCGTCTCGTCTACACAGTTTTTACAACGACTTAGATCGGTTGCTAATTCCTATATACTTCCGCTCCCTGAAAGAATCGTTTAGCCCAGCTACTATACATCAAGCATTAAAGAGTACGACTGCACTACCTTAGACTTAACACTTACTCGTTCATTTATAAGTTCTTATTATAGCTCGGTAAACTATTTATGAATTCAAGAGACTGAATACAACATTCCAGCAAGTTGAAACCAAATTGTCTTCCCTTCCTAACTTTTTCAGTTTCTATTTCAGCAAGCTGAAACCAAACTATATTCCCTTCCTAACATTTTCAGTTTTTATTTCAGCACCCTGAATTGTTCATTTCAGGAAGCTGAAATACCCTTTTTACGAAAATACCAAATCAGCTTATTATTTTTCTATCCTTTGGCCAAACATATATACATATATTCCATTCATAAAAAGAATTTTTCTGGAATTTTTCAACTCCCTTGAGTATTTTTCAAAAATTCATTTCTAGTTCGTAGCTTAAGAAATTAGCTACATCATGCTTAACTCCAGAAAATCCCGACTCTTAGCGGGATCTTACACGTATTAACTTGAACTTTCAATTTAAATTTCATGGCTATCGGAGTTATATAACTTCGGTTATAGTGGTTTTTGTCGAAAAATCTCAAATATTGAAATGACCATAACTTGGTCAATTTAAGTCGGAATGAGCTCAGTTTTGGACAAGAGCTACTTTATCTCATATATTTTCATGTCCCAAAATATTTGAATTTATTTCATTAAATAAGTTGTCGAAAATGCCACTAATATATTTATTGAGATTATTTTTCTTCATTTTTCAGATTTGGCATCCTTTGCTAAAAATAGTTCCTACGAAAATTTACAACTCCTTTTTCAGTGATTCCACTTGAAAACGTTAGAAGACTTATAGAACTAACTCTAAAAATTGACCACACTCAAAAATTCAAAATACAATAGGAGATATAGTCGTTTGAATTTCATACTTTGTTTTCACAAAAATCTGATTTTCAATCCTTTGGGTTTTGTAAGAAAACTTTCATATTCTCATCTATTCACCAACATAACCCATCAAAATAGCTACTAATACTTCATATACTCATGGATCTATCATGATCCATGATCTATTTCATCAAACAATCACCAAACACAAGATTAACACAATCAAGGCTAAGAAAAAATTAGGCTTTCTACTTTTGAAAAACCTAGTTCCAATTTCATACTTTAGATCTAACTTTTGATCCCCAAAAGGGTTAGATCTAAACATGAAACACTATTAAACACATAAATTTAAGGTTTTAAATCTTAAGATCATAACTTTATAAAAATTAAAACTCAAATCAAACCAAAAAAGAAATTAGACTATAAAAGTATGTATTTTTTATACGTTGGCTTTGTTCTTCCCTCTTCTTCTTCTTCCTATAATTGATTAAGGAACTTGTGAAGCTTAAACACTCTCCCTCGCTCTCTCTTCTATCTTGGCCGAATTCTCCCCTTGCTCTCTCTCTCTCTTGCTCTTGTTAGCTTATGAGATGAAAGAGAAAAGAATGAAATGAAATGAAAAGTAAATGATATACTTGATTTGTTTTGTTAGTAAAAGTGAATAGATATAAAGTGTATATCTATCATAATCTCCTAAGATCTTTCTCTTCCTCTTTCTCATCATGATAGTTAATTCTTACAAGTAAAGACAAAAGTGTTGGCCAAATAGAGAAGAGACACCTAATAAAGTAGTTACTAACTAAAGCAACTATAATCATTATATCCATCACCCCTCCTCCTCCTCTCCTTGCTTGGGCCAATCGAAATGGGCCTCTCTAGCCCAAATTTTGTTTTATTTTATGCTAATCCAATGACTAAAATACCCTTTCCTTAAGTGAGCTAAGCTTGGGCCTTTTATTTAATTTCTTTTGAGCTTGCACTTTTCTTAGTTTACTTGCTAATTAAAATAGACTTGAGCTTCCACCATCAATTAATTGTGTCACTAATATACTTGCCCTTTACATATAATATTAGGCTAGTTTAACAATTTAATTGCTCTTAAATCAAATTATCTACAAGTTCAATGCTTAAATAAATAATGGGGCTTGTTTAAATTACTTACCCTCCTTAGTCCATTAAATTTATTATATCTTAAACTAATGCTCATCATTATTGATATTTACATATTCTTATCAATCAATAATGTTATTTAATTTATATAACCCAATTAGACTGACCATATTCAAGTAAATTGAATATGTCATAAGGGTTCAATACGTTAATCAAATAGCTATTAAGTCCCTACACTTGTTGGGCTTAGTTGGGCCACTCTAATTAATTTCTTGGGCTATGAATATTATCATAGTCCAACACTTTTAATTCTATCATATCCTAATCATTTAATTAGGGTTTCCATTCCCCTCCTTTGTAATTTAAATCCTTACTCATATATCTTTAATTTTATAACCCAATTACACTTGCTTTACTTAGGTTATAAAATTAATTAATTGAGATGTATAAAATAAATCTCTTAGGGTTAGTATATATTTTTTTAATATTAACATTCTCTCACATTATAATCCCTTAGGTTATTTAATTACCATACTTAATATATGTATTAGGTTATATAACTTTATTCTTAATTCTCTTTTTATACAAAATAAATATATACACTTTATATAATGTATATTTGTTTAATCACATACATAATTCTCACAAGTCATCACATATTCTATTAGTTTATTAACTAAATAGCTATAATTGGCTTAATGAGTTATGACCACTCACATAATCAATATATGTAATTCATATTAATAATTAATTACTTAAAGATTGTAAATCTTTTTAATTTAATAATCAAGATTCACATTAAATTTATAGGTATCGTAGTACCTTATTGTTAATATTCCTTCAAGTACATATAAATTTATTTCTAGGGTTTAGAAATTTTTGTAACCCATATTTTCTGTATTCTTATTCAAATAGTAAACCATATAGGTTTTACTTATAATTTTTAATTAAATCCTCAAATTCCCATCTAGGTTTTATTCTTTATTCTTTATTTTAATCATTTAAGATCTTATAAATTTTTAGGTTGTCACAGTTAATCTAATATAATGCCCCTTGGGCTACTAGCATAATTTAATCAAATCTTGGATCAAATGCTCATTGGACTCAACTACCATACTAGCATCTTAATTTCATTGGCTACCAATTCATATCTATTGGGCTCATAACTTAATTTAATTGGATCATGCATAATCACAATTATATACATTGGACTGTAACACTAATCTACCAATTTAATTACATGGGCCATATTTCCTAACACTTGCAAGTATGTCACATTATTAATATTGGGCTTGAGTATAACTCTTAGTCCAATACCTTATTAATATAATGTCTCAATTATTCCAATTAGGAAATCAATTATGCCTCACAAGGCTCATCACTTAAGCTTAATCAATTATAATCAAGCTTATCATCAACATTGCCACATTACTTACTTAATTCAATTTAATTCAAATTCCCACATTTTATGTCACATAAATATACATATGTGTTCAACATAAATATTCAAACATTTTTTTTTCAATACTAATATTATTTATAAAATTCTCGGCTATTACATGCTCCCTCTTATAAAAATTTCATCCTCGGAATTAGTATAAGGTTACACAAATAGATGGGGATAGTCTCTCTTCATCTTATCTTCTAACTCCCACGTAGCCTCCTCGGTGTTGTGGTTTTGCCAAACTACCTTTACAAAAGTTACTACTTTATTTCCTAATATTTGTTCCTTTCTATCTATTATCTGGACATAAATTTCTTCATACGTCAGATTCTTCTCTACTTGAATGGGTTTATAAGATATCACGTGATTATAATCGGGCTTGTATAGTTGTAGTACGAAAACATAAAACACGTGGATATGTTCTAGTTTAGGAGGTAACGCTACCATGTACGCCACTTTGCCTACACGCTTTAACACTTCAAATGGTCCTGTAAACCTCAGACTCAATTTTCCTTTCTTACTGAATCTTATCTTCCCTTTCTAGGGAGACACCTTCAAAAATAGAAAACTACCGACTTCAAAATCTTGGCGCTGACGATGCAAATCTGCGTACTTCTTCTGAAGATCTTGAGCTGCTACTTATCTGGCTCTTATTGTTGTCACCACTTCTGCCATTTGTTGAACTAGTTCCAGTCCCAAAAGCCATCGTTCACCGACCTCATCCTAACATAACGGTGTTCTGCACTTTCTTCCATAGAGAGCTTCATACGGTGGCATACCAATACTCGCATGATAACTATTATTGTAAGTGAATTCCACCAAGGGTAAGTGATCGTCCCAATTCCCTTTGAAATCCATCACGCAAGCTCTGGATGTCCTCCAGCGTTTCTATGGTTTGTTCACTTTGTCCGTCAGTTTTTGGATGATAAGCAGTGCTCAATGTTAACTGTGTTCCCATTCTCTCTTGCAAGCTCTTCAAAAAATTTAACGTGAACCGCGGATCTCAATCAGAGACAATTGACACCAGCACTCCATGTCACGAAATGATTTCCTTTACGTACAACTTCACTAATAGATTTAAGATGTATCGAATCTTGATTGGTAGAAAATGAGCTATCTTTGTTAGTCTATCTACGATAACCAAAATGGCATCATAACCCTTTTGTGTGATCGGAATTCCCACCATAAAGTCCATCGTAATGTGCTCCCATTTCCACTCTTGTATTTCCAACTGCTGAAGTAAACCACTCGGCCTCTGGTGCTCTCTGCTTTGACTCATTGACAAGTAAGACATCTACTGACGTACTCTGCAACCTCTTGTTTCATGTTGGATGACCAAAAGTTTTGTTGAAGATCCCGGTACATTTTCATACTTCCTGGATGAAATGAATGTCGTATTGTGTGCCTCGTGCAAAATCTCATCTCTCAATTCAGTTACGGTCGGGACCCACACTCGATCTTCGAACCTCAATATACTGTCCTTATCCATTTTGAACTTTTTTTCCTCATTTTCTGCTATCTTTTTCCTTATATTCTCGCACTCTTCATCATTCTCCTGTGATTATTTTACTCTATCCAACAACGTCGGATGAGGTCCTATTACGAACAACTTCTCTTTGGACTCTCGGGGTCCCTTCACGTCTATTTCCAGTCTTTCCATTTCCTTTATTTTCTCCTCCTGAGATGTCAGCACAAATAACTTCACCCTTCATTTTCTACTCAACACGTCGGCTACTACGTTTGCTTTTCCCGGGTGATAAAAAATTCACAGTCGTAATCTTTGATTAATTCCAACCACCTCATTTGTAGCAAATTTAACTCCTTTTGTGTGGAGATATATTATAGACTTTTGTGGTTCATATATATCTCATATTTTTCTCCATACAAATAATGCCTCCAAATCTTCAACACAAAAACTACCGCCTTTAACTCCAAGTCATGGGTAAGGTATCGCTTTTCGTAATCCTTCAACTGTCGTAACGCATACGCAATGACCTTGCCATGTTGCATTAGCACACAACCAAGACCTTTGTGTGATGCATCACTGTACAGCACGAAACCTCCCGCATCTTCCGGTAATGACAATACAGGCGCTTCGCTCAACCTCTTCTTCAACTCCTTGAAACTTTCTTCACACTTTTCTGTCCAATCAAACTTTACTGTCTTCCTTGTAAAATTTGTCAACGGGGTCCCTATCTTAGAAAAATCTTGGATAAATCTTTGATAGTACCCAGCTAACCCTAAGAAACTTCGTACCTTTGTTGGCATATTCGGCTGCTCCCAATTACTTACCTCCTCCACCTTCGCAGGGTCTACTGAAATTCCATCCTTGTCTATCACGTGTCCTAGAAATTGGACCTTCTCCATCCAAAATTCGCACTTAAGAAAATTTATCGTACTTCTTATCCCTTCTCAACGCTTCTAACACCACCTTCAAATGTTCGGCGTGTTCTTCCTTAGTCTTTGAGTAAATTAAAATGTCGTTGACGAAAACTACCACGAACTTATTCAAGTCTGGCTTGAAAACTCGGTTCATCAAGTACATGAATGCTGCTAGAGCGTTAGTCAATCCGAATGACATCACCAAAAATTCGTAATGTCCGGAGCGGGTTCGAAATGTCGTCTTTGGTATGTCTTCTTTTCATACCTTCAACTGATGATAACCCGTTCACAGATTTATCTTTGAAAAACACTTTACTCCCTTCAATTGATCGAAAAGGTCATCTATCCTCGGTAGCATATATCTATTCTTAATCGTCACTCTATTCAACTCTCGGTAGTCGATACAGAGCCTCATCGATCCATCCTTTTTCTTAACAAACAACACTGGTGCTCCCTAGGGAGACACACTCAGCTGAATATATCCCTTATCTATTAATTCTTGCAATTGCATCATCAATTCTTTCATTTTTACTGGCGCTATACGATATGGAGCTTTAGAAATCGGTGCAGTTCCAAGGGCTAAATCTATTACGAATTCAATTTCTCTGTCTGGCGGAAGGCCAGGCAGATCTTCAGGGAATACGTCTTGAAATTCTCTTACTACAGATATATCTTTCATTTCTACTCCTTTTTTTTGAGTATCTACAATATAGGCTAAATAACCTACACATCCTTTTCTCAATAATTTCTTGGCATGTATCATCGTAAGGCAACACGATTGCCTAAGCGATTACCTTAGATCGGTTTGGAGTCTGAACGTTCACATTCTTTTTCTGACAATCAATTATCACAGCATGGTTATACAACCAAACCATTCCCAATATTACATCAAATTCTCCCAAGCTTATTGGAATTAAGTCTATGCTTAGTTTATGTCCCCTAATCTCTGCACAACAATTTTGGTATATGAAATCTATGGGGATTACTTCTTTATTCACAAATTCTTTGTTCAAAGGATTTCCTAATTGTTCTTAGGGTGAATTTAATCGACTAGAAAAATCTTCAGACATAAAGGTACAGGTAGCACCCAAATCAAATAATACATAAGAACTTATATTATTGATTGGGATAATACCTGACACCACGTCCTTCGCAGATATCGCATCCTGAATCGTCATGTTAAATGCTTTGGCAGTCAATCAGTTGGGCTGCGCTGGTCCACCAATCATTAGCTCGTTGCTTCCTCCTTGATTATCGCTTCTTCCGCTGCTTCCTTTCTTTGGGAAGTTTTTAATCTGATGCTCCGTCGAGTCACAAGAAAATCATCCCTTAATTTTCTTTAGTTTTGGGCAATTAAGCAAAATATGTCCCTCCTGACCACAATTGTAGCAGACACTGCGTCCCTTCCAACATTCCCCTTGGTGACTTTTCCCACACTTCGGGCATGCCTCAGTTAGTTTCTTAAATTCCCCTTGATGACTTCCTGTCTGATTGTGGTTTCTGTTGTTGTTATTATCCCACTTCCTTTTCCCTAAGTTGCTTCCTCCACTACTACTTCCTTCACGAGTTTCTCCTCCAGTATTCTTACTCTTCCTTTTTTTGTTGTATTGACTTAGAGCCTCGCTACCTCCTTCAGCGATGATGGCCTTCTCCAACAATGTAGCAAAAAATTAATTTATAATACTGAAACTTTGTTGAATAACCATCGTTTCAACTCTAGTTCAAAACATTGAGCCTTCCTTTCTTTCGTGTCTACTTGCTGTGATACAAAATGTGCGAGTTTATTAAATCTGGTGGCATACTATGCCACAGTCATTTCACCCTACTTTAGTTCTAGGAATTTAATCTCCATTCAGTTCTGAATGCTCTTTGGGAAATAATTCTCAAAGAACAGCGCCTTGAACGTCTCCTATGGTATAACTCCTTCTCCAGCTCTCTATTGATTTGCCTCCCACCAAAATTTCTCTTCGCCATTCATCATATAGGTAGCGTATACGGTCTTATGGTCGTTCCCCACATGAGCTATGACAAACGCCTTCTCCATCTCCTTAATCCAAATTTGGGCTTCAATTGGATCGGTCGTTCCACTAAATTCTGGAGGTCTTACACTTTTAAAATCCTTAAAATTTGTTATCGGAACCGCTTGGGGGTTGTTACACACGGGTTCATAGTTTCTTCCTCGAAGGACTTCTCCTAATAAGTTAGCTAACAGTTGGATAGGGTCTACTTGTTCTCTCTCATTGTTGACTGATTCTTCTGGTGCTGCTAAATCTACGTCTGGGCGACATTTTCTGAAATAATAACCTCATATTATTATTCCATTATATTCTTAAAAAATTTCTTTAATGCAAAATTTTTATAACACATTTAAATAGAAACATTTATATTCATATGTCAAAAGTTGTTACATCGATATGATCTTCCTATATCATCTGTTATAAATGCTATCACCTATCCCCTAATATAACAAAAGATGGGGAATACTTACATACTACCCCTCTAACAAGGACATACTTTGGGGTTTACAATAAATTATCCCGCATCTTACACAAAAGATCAGAATTCAACAACAATACAAACATAAATATACTACTACTACTAGACTTCTAATAAGTAAATCTCAACCTAACATCACGCGCTCTATTACTCTCTTATACTCTATCTGTCCCATTTGTGGCATCATATCTCTGCTCATGGTATAATGGGTTTGTCCCTGCTCTTCCGGATAACACACCATCGATCCACCTCTCCATGGCCGTGCGAAAAACACAGCCCATCCTGTTCATCTTTCTCTTCTTGCATCTTACCTCATCCTCTAAGTCATTAGCCTTATCATTGGCTTCCTCCCACTTCTCCTCGAAGTGGATCCTCTCCATAACCTCCATCTCCAGATGTGTACGAAGAGCCTCTTTCTCAGTTTTCTCACTCAGTTCCCTTTCCTCGGATTGTTCTAGTTTTCTTACCAGCTCCGCATTTCTGGACAACAAACAGTAAAAGAGGGTTCCTAGATGTGTTCCTGCTTCCTTGCGATATACAATTTCTACCTCCATCTTCTGTATCTCAAGCTGCCTTTTATGGGCCTCAGTCTTCATGTCCTGCATCTTTGCCTACCTTTTTAGGGCCTCAGACTCTAGCTCCTCAACCCTGTAACCTAACTCCAGAATTTGCTCCTCATACTCATAAAACATCTGATCCTCGAACGTGGTCTCGTCACGTGGTACCCCATCAGAATCTTCTACAGGCTCATCCTCCATTGGTTCCTCCTCTAGATCCAACTCCATCTCCTCGTCGTCCTCATCCTTTACAGGGGCCACTGCCGAAATGCGTTCTGCTACCAAAGGTGCCTCATATACCATGTGTATGTCACGTGGCTCCTCCTCTACAGTTCTACTAGGTCCTCCCAGATCCGTCATCGTACAACCACAAACACAAAATAAACAAACTAACTCCATTAAAATGTCAAAGAAAACATAAATTCAGTGTATGGAATGAAGATATGTTTCATAACACTATTAACTCTTTAAGAAAACTTTACATGAGTTTTATCTCCTTCTATTCTCTAAGTTCTTATAAGGTTATAGTCTAAGGATTCTCGCTCCTAAGGTTTATAACCTAACGCTTTGATACCAACTTATGACGCTCCCAAATTTAGATACTTATATCTTGAATTTAGTGCTTCACAATCTAACTCAAATGGCATACTAAAATCTCAAACAACAGAATAATAGAATAATTCACATTGATATAACATAAATATTCTTGTCCCAAGTCTCTCAACCATTACTAAACAAAACATTAGTTAGACCATGACATATATTAATACATAATATTAATTAAGTCTTATTACAACATAATAATAGACTTCTAAATTAAAAGAATAAAGCTACTTCATAACCTTGCCCTTATCCTTGCCTGAAGTACCGCCCTGTTCGGTCTGAACTAAAATGTTTAAAGGAAGCAAGAATGAGAAATAAATTTACCCAGCAAGTAATATAACAATAAATATGAACATGTATATATATAAAGATCATAATCTCGAAGGGTATTCTGACAAATGATAGCTCAAGAATTGAAGTAGGAATATTATAAGCAAAGTACATATCAACTATTCCAAATATGTCCTTTGAATTGAATAAATAGTCACTATGGACCGAAAGGTTGTTAAGAGAATTCAAAGGTTTTAATATTTTCAAGTTAAAGAATTTTCAACATTGAGCAGTCGCTATGAACCAAGAACTTCTACCAGAATTAACAGTATTCTACTGATAACCCAAATAAAACAAGTTCAATAGGTGATCAACCCACAATACTCTATGTTATGCATAACATTCAAACATGTTGTTCACACGTGTGTTGGTTTCCCAACATATAATGATTTTCTCCTTTTTGAGGGTTGTTCATCTCAGTAGATTATAAGAGTCCGCACCAAGGCAATTGGTTTATATAGCTTTCAATCACATGGATGTTAATCTAGCCGAATCAAATGGCCTAGACACTTTTCTCAACACATTTTCGAACGATTTATAAGTTCAATGCTTGTAATAGGATTCAAGGAATATATGGTGATTTAAATAAAGTTCTAGGGTGTGAATAATAACTTTCATGAATTTGTATAACACAAGAATCATTATAACAATCATTTACTCGTACGATCAATAAAAGTATGAGTTTAGGTACTTGCCTGAGTCGTTGATTATATCTGACCTCAACGTTTTATCCTTCGAATAACCTATGTTAGTATAACGGTTAATCTCTATCGATTTATAAATACAAATCTTAATCGATCTATACACTAGCCTTAGATAATTAAGACTTTACCACACAACTTATCTTACTAATTATTTCTCTACTTTTCGTCTCCTTCAGTCTACCTTTAATCTTCACATTTATTCTATAAGATAATCTTTTATTATCTTAATTCTCACCTTAATGTATTCATAAAGTATTAATACTTCATTTATTTAATTATTCTTTAAGTAATTTCCTTAATCACCATTCATACTTAATGGGATAATTTATTATTAATTAACTTAATTTATAATTAGAGATATACCTTTATATCATACTAATTAGTTATGTCTTAAATGTTCATAATTAAATAATCTTCAAGGGTATTTAATTGTTTATTAATATTACTTCATAGTCAAAGTAATTATTAAACTTTAATGGTTCATAATTAAAATGTCTCTCAAGGTCATCTTAGTTGTTTATACATCATTACTTACACAATTAAAAATAGTATTTACTATTATTGTAATTGTTTATTATTTATTAAACCATGTTATAATTTAATTGGTTTAAGCTTTACAATTAAAATAAGTATTATCTTACTTGTTTATTCATTTCACAATTAAAACCCTCTTTAGTTTTAATTGTTTAATTATATCTTAGGAAATTCTCGAATAAATCCTTAATATTAGAATAATTATAATTTACTAATTCACAATTAAAATTACTTTAAATGTTTAATCATCTTCAATTAAAATAATCTTTTAATATTATTTTAATTATTTATTATTATTTTATTTTAGAAAAATATTATTTATGACCCGGTTTGACCCGACTTGACTCGGTTCACCATGACCCAACCTGGTTTGACCTGGATCCGGTCAACTGTGAAAAGAGCCCGGCGCGGGGCTCGCCGGTCTAGGCCTTTGAGTAGCGCCGGCTGCGTTGGTCCGGCAGGGTTGGTTCTGCTAGGGTGGAGCGGGGCGTGCCCGAATTTGTTCACAGGCAGCGCGGGTCACGCCGGCCTGGCAGAGTTTCTAAGCTTGAGATTTTTCACACCTTGATTTCCTACCACTTGATTTAATCTTTCATAACTTATTCATTTTATATCGAAATGAGGTCTAACCACTTTCATTATCTGGTAAACTTACATATCTTCAATATTTGATTTCTTAAATCACTTATCAAAATTTTAGTTAATCAAATTTTATTGATTTCCAATCTAGGGTTCTCATTTGGACATGTTTTACAAAAAGTTTCGCTACGAGTTCGTTTCAAATTCGATTCCGACGATTCCACTTGGGTTATGTTCGTATTTCATAGAGGTTCATCATAACATCTTGGGATCATATATAAGGCTTACACATTTTAAGATATTTAACAACACATCTCATGCTTTCAAGTATTTTAACCTAGATTTCATGCTCACATGCATTTCTTGTTCATTTTAAAGCCTAAACAATATATCAAGCATACAAGACATGCAAATCTCCTTCCAATACCCATCCTTATACTTTTGAATCCATCATGATCCCACAACACATAAATCTCCTACAACCAAGTATGCATTTCCTACTTAAAATCATATACTAGCCTATTTTGACAAGAATTAAGACTAGATGTTAAACCTACCTCTTAATGGCTCTCTTCCTCTTGGCTATGAACTTCAAATAGGCCTCCACTTTGATCCTTCCTTCTTTTGCTTCACTAAAAATGTAAGTTTTCTCCAAGTTCTCTTCTTTCTCTCTAAATTCTCTCTAGTTCTCTCAATACTAGCCAATACTTCGGATTTTTATCAAATGAAGAAATGAATTAGGAGAGTGCTATTTATAGAAGAACTAATATCCAATAATTAGGACATTAACCAAGGGTAAAAGGTAAGTTAGTGGAAAGGTGCAACACTATTCATTTTAAGGACAACTAGCCATGAGGCCTATATCGTTATTATCCCACATGGGCTTGCTTGTTGGCTTAAAGAGAGAAAAAAAAATCAGCATTTTGAAAGGGAAGGGGGGTTATGTTTGGTCATGGGGGTTCACTCCTCCGATGTTACATTTTATTTTCCCACTTTTTGTACAATAAGCTACCATACTTGCTTTATATATATATATAAACATATATAACTATATATATATATATATATATATATATTAACCCACATACACACATATGTGTATTTAACTTATAAATATATACATATACCCATATAATTACATGACCTATGTGTATTGGGTTAATCTAATATAATGCCCTTTGGGCACCTAGAATAATTTAATCAAATCTTGGATCAAATGATCATTGGGCTCAACTACCATACTAGCATCTTAATTTTATTGGGCTACCAATTCATAACTATTGGGCTCAAACCTTAATTTAATTGGATCATGCATACTCACAATTATACACAATGGACTCAAACACTAATCTACCAATTTAATTACTTGGGCCACATTTCCTAACACTTGCAAGTATGTCACATTATTAATATTGGGCTTGAGTATAACTCCTAGTCCAATACCTTACTAATATTATGTCTCAATTATTCCAATTAGGAAAACAATTATGCCACACAAGGCTCATCACTTAAGCTTAATCAATTATGATCAAGCTTATCATCAACATTGCCACATTACTTACTTAATTAAATTTAATTCTAATTCCCACATTTTATGTCATACAAATATACATATGTGTTCAACATAAATATTCAAACATTTTTTTTCAATACTAATATTATTTATTAAATTCTCGGGTATTACAGCAACGCCTGGACGGGGGATAGCAAACTGAAGTTTGGCGCTGCAACGCAGTTCTAACAAAGGGAACTGGCGTCGCAGCATTGGTGCAGGGCATGGCCTAGTGATGAGGTTTAAATGTTGTTGGGTAAAATCTAGTTACGCTCAACACACAAGTATACGTGGTCAACAAGTAATAAAGTGAAAGTAGAGTATCGTTCCCACGAGAAATTATTTAATAAAAATTACCAAATACCAACTCTTAACCAAACTAATTTTATTTAAACAGTTCATTTAAAGTTTTGAATTAAACTATTTAATTACGCTAATACTAATTACCACTAGTTAAAATAAGAATATGGAGAGTTAAGATCACAACTTTACTTATTGCTTCACTTAAATTAATACACTTCCTATCCATTATGCTCACTATTCTGAATTGTTAATCAAGAACACAAATAAATATGCCCATCTCTCAATGCATCATACTCAAATCAGCTTAAATCCACATATGATAGAATTAAGAAGAACACTCTAATTAACTAATCAACTATATCTCTATGTGAATTATAATTAAAGAGGATTTTAAACACAAGTTTTTTATCAGATTACATGCGATGCATAGGAATATCTCTATCCTAGACATAAAGTATGAATTCCTACGCCATGCAAAAAACACAATCACATGCTATTATGATCAGATCTAAACCTATAATCTATCTCTCGATTTCATATGGATTATCACGGTAATTGATAGCTAGGCAATTAAACATCCAAATCACAAAAGACAATCCCCATAATAGATCATAATAATTAATAGAGAAGTATATTAAAATAAGCTACGCAATAAGATCCATTGTAATCTTAAACAAGAGATTTAGTTCATTATTATTGAATCTAAACCAAGAATCCATAATTGAATAAACATTAAAAGAGAAAAATAAGAGTAGAGAAGAGAATAGAATCTGTTGTCAGCAAATCTCATGCTCCCTCTTGCTTCTACTCTTGATCTTCAATGGTCTCCAAGTTGCTTCAATCTCCAATCCAATCCCAACTAGGGTTTTTCCTAATCTAATGAAATCTAATCTAAAATACTCTAATGGAATAGAATCCCCTAATCCTTGTGAATACTCTCCTTTTATAGCCCTCTTCATGTGTCTTTTAGTCCTCCTTAAAGTCCTTGAACCAATCAGCCAAACAAATCCTTTTCGGAATCAACTTCTGAAAATTTCTTCTTTTTTTCGACATCTGCACCTAGGCGTAGGATTTACACTAGGGGAACTCGCCCCGACGAGTGAACAATAACCAGAAATTACAAAAATGACATTAAGCTCAATTTTTCATGTTTTGACCCTCCGAAGTCGTTTCCTACAACACAAACACAAAAATATGTAAAATGACACTAAAAATACTTAAAGTTAACAAAGAATCAAGTTTAAAAGGTGTCCAATTCGTAGATATAAAACCCACTAATCAACTGCTCAAAGCTCTGGGAATGTATACAGAACGATTATGAACGTAAAGTTTAAGTAAAATAACACTTTAAGAAGTGTTCAAGACCTTAAGTAACGGTTAAAGGAAGGATTAAAAGTTATGAAATGTACGTGTAAAATGCGTAAAAGTCGTGAACACAAAGTATTTGCATCGAACGATCGTCTTAACTTACAATAAACCGTATAACTTAGATATTAAGAAATGATAAAGAAACGTAATGTTCATGTAATAGATCACTATTGTAAGTGATTAAAACATTAAGTATAGGATGAATGAAATTTTAGAGGATGAACAACATAAGTGTTAAAACACTTAAACTAACGTATATGTTTAGTGTAAGTGTAAGATAAATGTGATTAGCATACACACGAGTGTATGATTTAATCGTAGAATAATGAGATTAATGAAGAAAGTGTAAACGTCGAGAAGCCGAGTTAATTTATTAACTTGTAAAGTGTTCCGAGTCGAATGAATCAAACATTATAAGATATGAGGTATAAGTAATGTAAAGATTATCATAAATGTTGATAATAAGGATTATGACATCTACGAATATTGTAAGATGAAAATGGAAGATTATGGTACGTGTTATGACATCTCCGAATGTCATAACATTGAAAAGACAATAAAATTGTAATATGTGTTAACGAACATAATGATTAAGGGAAAGGAATCCGAGTTTAAATAACACAAACATAAAAAATAATGTATAAAGTCAGCATAAGCAAATAATTAATGAACTTACGTAATTAATGAATGTATTATCCTTATGTGATATATAGAGATTAAGAAGAGCCGTACAATATAAACTATAAGCTGTAGTTGTGCTTCAAGGCAATTTTTCTAACTTCATTCATATTTTGATTGAATGTTAGTCCCTTTAGCTTACTTGAACGCGGTATCAGAGTAAGTTATAATTTATGTGCAAATGCGTTATATTTGTACAAGATGTGTTTCATGAAATGTGTTATGTTCTAAGTAATTGCACTTATGTGTTTTAAGATGAACTATTCTATGATTGAATTGTTCAAGATGTAAGAGTTCTACTTAGTCTTGAGCTATATAAAGAATGAGTATGTGTTGAATATTTCACTAAGATAAATGCAAAGGTAAGAAATGTAAGTTAAGTCGTAGAAGCGTTATAAGAAGTGAATTTATGTGAAGACAAATGTTAATGATGTTTTAAAATGATCGAATTCAGGAATTATTTCCTGTTATTCATGTTGCTTCATAATTCTTGTTCAATTATTGAAGTTTTCAAAAGGAAAACTATGTGATTCTTGATTTTGTTGTTATACAACTGTTAGAACTTGTTGAGCAATTGAATGCTCACACTTGCTTAAAATAAAAATATTTTTAGCGAACGACGGTAGACTAAACTTAAGAATATTGTGAAGTACAGTGGCCAGCTGATAGGTGCCATTATAAGGTGCTATGGTTGAGAACACCATGAGCATTATAAAAAACAAATCTAGCCGAGTCTGGTAATTGTAATGTAGATGTAAATTAGTATGTTTATGTTGTGATGAATGAAAAGTCACTCTTGTATTAAAGCAAATGATAATGTAATTATCATTATATGATATGTAATGAAGATTTTAAGGTAATAGAATCTTAGATTTATAGAAATATATTGTTATATTTGGAGTTTTAATGATATCGCAAGGATATTTGGATGTATATATTGAATGAGAAGAACTCATGATGCACTAAATTCGGGTTTAAAGATAGACCAGATTTGGGGGTGTTACAAGTTGGTATCAGAGCTGATAGGTTATAAACCTATGGTTGAGAACTTTAGGCTATAATCTAAGAGAAAAGTAAAAAAATCATAGAAAGACGATCATAGGGAAAATAAAATTATAATGTAAAACGATTATAAAATAAGATCACTACGTGATCATATTGAATAATGAAATGACAGAAATTTTGTTAAATGAATGGAAAGATTTAGCCTGACGCTATAAAGTAATGGTACTATGAATTAGTACGAGAAGAAAACTAAGAAGAGTTATAAAGGATGAAATACGAATTAAAGAAAATTTGTATTAATTAAAGAGAAAGTAAGAATTTTGTGGGATTTCAATTGAGGACTCATGTGATAACTGAGTTGTATAAACCTTTGTATGGGCAGAGGTTTGTGCTTGGTCTCACGACTACTTAGTTTATTATAGTGACAATCATTGAAATAATGTCACGTTATTAATATGTATATGTTATTTCCCGGAGGCACGAAAGTTATCTAGAAGGGGGGGTTGAATAGATACTTTAAAACTTTTTCTTTTTAAAGAGTGGCTTAACAGATTTGTTAATCAAATTGATTAAGCACAACGGAATATATGATTTAATTATCCCCTTTAAGATAAAACAGAAGTTATGGTTCAAGTAGTAGTTATAACAGATATAGCAGATATGGCAGTTAGAAAATGACTGAATGTAAATGTCACAGTTGTTTTAAGTGGTTCAGAGTACTCAAGACTCCTAATCTATTCTTTTACTCAACGAGTAGGAAATCCACTAAGGATATAGATACAACTTTGAATCACTAAGATTCCTTCAAGACCAGTAGCCTTGGAACTCTAGTTCACTAAGAAATCTTCAAGCCCAACAGATTTGAAAAACTAGTTCACTAAGAACTCTTCAAGCCCATCAGACTTGACTGCTTTGTGATGAGAGTTTGTTTGTTGTTGTTGTTGTGACGCCCCCAAATCCAGGTCCCAAGAACCTCGGACCTGGTACGTTACGATACATCATTTCTAAAACTATTGCGGAAGATATAAACATAAATTGTTTATACAATAACCTTTACATATAATTCCCAAGGTCTGTAACCTTAACTTAATACATGTATTCAATATCCTATATAACATACAACATACAATTTCATTTATTTCCAATACTATATGCCATTTTAACCGTATAGTAATCCCTTCCTGGAACTTATCTGTACCGTCGATTACTGCTACGCAATCTAATTTAATAGCTTTATTGGAAAGACCTATCAGTTATAAGATTGATCTTTCAATTAGCATAATATACCTTATAAGTAAACTATCTAACTTTTAAACACATAGTCAAATATTAGATAACCTTAACACTATACATATACACAAGTCTAAACCTAGCACACATCGAGTCTTTAATAATATTCAATATAGTGTACTGAGTGGTTTCCCACAAACAACTAACAAATTAGTTTCTGTATTGTCTATATTATTTTCACAGTGAGTTAGATCAGTTACTAATTCGTAGATCCCTTCCCCATATGAAGGAGTCGTTTAGCTCATCTACTATACATCAACCATTAAAGAGTACGAATGTACTACCTTAGACTTACATTACTTTATCATACAACTTATGAATTAACACTTAGTCTTTTATTTTATAAGTCCTTTATAACTAAGTTAGTTGAATTCCTAATCCAGCAACCTGGATTCAAACTGAACTATAATCCAGCAACTTGGATTCACACAATCCCACAATCCAGTAATCTGGATTCAAATTGACATCCAATCCAGTAACCTGGATTATCCAAACAGACCAATCCAGCATCCTGGATTGTCTAAAAATCTCATCTAGCAAATTGATAGCCAATCCAGCAAACCAAATTGCAATCCAGCAACCTGATGGCCAATCCAACGAACCAGATTGCAATCCAGCAACCTGATGGCCAATCCAACAAGCTGGATTCCCCTTTTTTAACCAAATTATTTTTTTATTTTTTTATCTTTTGAACACACATAAATACATGCATTTCATACACAAAAATAATTTTTCAGGAATTTTTTAATTTCCTTAAGTATTTTTTAAAAATCTATTTCTAGTTAATTCTTTAAGAAAATAACTACCTCACGCTTAACTCCAAAAATTCCCAACTCTTGACGGGATCTTATACATATATTGTGAGCCTCCAGTTTAAATTCCATGGCCATCGGAGTTATAGAACTCCGGTTATAGCAATTTTTATCAGAAAAATACAAATATTAAAATAGTCATAACTTGCTCAATTTAAGTCGGAATGAGCTCATTTTTGGACACAAGCTACTTTATCCCATATAATTTGATGTCCCAAAAGATAGGAATTTATTACACAAATTAAGTGGATGAAACTTCCCTTACAATTTTCAGACAACCCTACTTTTTGGCATTTTCAGTTTTGGCAGTCCTTTGCTAAAAACAGTCCACACAAAAATCTATAACTCCTTTTTTCAGTGATTCCACTTGGAAACATTAAAAGACTTTAGATCTAACTCCAAAAATTGACCACACTCAAAAATTCGAAATAAAATAGGAGATATGGTCGTTTGAATTTCAGGTTACGTTTTCCCCAAAAATAATTTTTCTAATCTGTGTTTTGTAAGAAATCTTCCTAGATCTCTTGATTAACCAAACATTAAACATCATAAACCATTATAATACATACCAATACACCTTAAGATCATGGATCTACCATGATCCATAATCTATAGCATTAAACTTACACCAAATCCAATAAAAACATAATTTAGGCTAGCAAAATCAAGATTTTCTAACTTTTAAAATATAGTTTTCTTTTTCTTGTTTTTGATCTAACTTTTGATAATCAAAAGTGATAGATCCAAATATATAATACTTATTATCATATAGATCTAAGGTTTTGGAATCGTAGATCTTCATCCCATAAAAACAAGTTACATAGAAGGAGTAAACTAGTTTAAACATAGTTAAATGTTATACCTTTCATGTGCTATCCTTCCTCTTCTTTCTAAGATGGCTATGAAGCTTTGATATTTTGAACTAAACTCTCTCTTCTCTCCCTCTATGGCTGCCGAATTGTCTCCTTTCTCTCTCTCTCTCTCTCTTTGTTTGTTTTTCTTTTTCTTTCCTTTATCTTTTAGCAAATCTTATCAAATCTCTCCATATCTTTACCAAATCCATCCAAGATCTTATCATATCTATCCAATATATTTTTATATCTATCAAATATCCTTCCAATATCTCACCCACAAGAATTAATCCACATGTTTCTTCTCCTTCCTAGCTTGGCCGGCCACTTGGGCCTTCCTTTTGCCCAAGTTTTTATTTTCTTAATTCCTTAATTACTAAAGTCCATTAAGTCCCTTCCCCTATTTTCCCCCTTGCTTAGCCGAATTGGGCCTCCTTTAGCCCAATCTTGGTTTTCTTTTTAAATGCTCAATTAACTTAATTAAGGTCCACTAAGGTCTCTCTCCCATAGGACTAAGCTTGGGCTTTTATTTTAATTCCTTGGGCCACAAAATCATCTTAGTCCATTAAATCTATTCTCACTAGAAACAATGCTCAATATTTTTGATATATACACATTCTTAATTATCTTTATATACAAAATAAATGTATAAACAATATATAATGTATATTTATTTAATCGTACACCCAATTCACATAAGTCCTCACACATTCTATTAGTTTATTAACTAAATAGCCATAATTGGCTTAATGAGTTATAAATACTCACACTCACATAATCATACACATAATTCACATACCTAATTTATATATTAGGTCACTGAACTTTATAGGTATCGTAGTACCTTATTCTTAATATTCCATTAAACACATATAGATTCATCTCTAGGGTTTAAAAATTTGTAACCCATAATTCCTCTATTCTCAATCAAATAAAAAACCATTTAGGTTCTACTTTAAAAATTTTAAATTATTCCTCAAATTCACATCTAGGTTTTATCCTTTAACCTTTATTTATTCATTTAAGATTTTATTAATCTTATAAATTCTCGGGTTGTCACAGTTGTGCTACTCAGTTTCCTTAAGCATAAGTTCTGAAGAACTAAGTAGCAAAGCAAAATATTTCTCCTGATTCTAAGAGTGAGGCTTTGACAGTTCTTCTTATAATTTGTGCATTCAAGCTTATCTGATATCTTTAATTTGTTTGCCTTATGTAGGAGCCTTTGAAATCTTCTAGTTGAAAGGATTTCTTTTTAGCATTTAATGCTTCAGATATTCAGAGATCTTGATGTTGGCATTTTGGGTTTATGTGAACACTCATTTCTGACTAGCCTGACACAACAGTTTGCTTTTTCACCTAACACCTCTGAAATGTCACTTTCAGTAAACTAGTTGGTAGTCAACTTTCTTTTTCCTTTTGTTTCTTTGATTTAGACCAAGGATGTTGGTGAGAGTATTGGGATTCTCAATTATTAACGTTCGAATGTCAGTTTTCATTGTTAGACATCCTCTCTCATCAGTCAAATGAACTTGACGATTCTAATACAAACTGTTGAGCACTACGATCATTGTCTCACTACTACGATCGTTGTGTCTTAATGAGTGCTTGTAGAAGATTCTTTCTGGATTGCTCATCTGTTGAGAATCATATAGTACTCTACGATTCTTCCTTAGCTTTGTAAGCGGTTGACTGACTATGATTTTAATTGGTGACGACTTGTAGACTCCACAATTTCGAGTGAAGCCTACGATTCTTATTTTAGTTTGGCAGGCACTCGACAGACTGTTTCTACGATTCCGAGAGTAGCTCACTTGACAGACAACGTTTCTGCCTTGACTTTTGCAATCTCTTTGGCTAACTTGTCAAATTGCGATCCTACTCTGGCTATCTATTGCAACTCATAAGATCAACCTAACAAGTTTGATCTTTTTATTATATAGTCCTTATACATCATAATCTTTCTATTTCAAAGGACTTTACAACAAGATAAAGAGGGTAATTGTTCAGCTCAAATTAACTTAATATTTCTGATCTTTAATCGAAGTCTTTGTACATTTAAGGACCTTACACTTTTGACAATGCATGAATATTTATTATTTCCAACATCAAATTTAAACACGTAATTTCCAACAATCTCCCTCTATTTGATGTTGACATAACCAAGTAGATTTGCATCATATCATCAATTTCTAATGCAAGTTGCTAGAAGATAAGCATAACTTAATGTTCAGTGAGCAACTAAATTTCTAGAGAATAAGCATTAATTTATTGATGTTCTTAAAGGATATTACAGTTCATAATAGATACATCAATAAAAAGAAACAGGAACTTATCTTCTACCTTATCTTGGTCTCTTATACCTTGGAGGATTTGCATATTCTTTAGCTCTCCTTTTCCTGCTAGCTTCATTTCGCCTTGCAATCTCTTCTATCTCACTTTGAATAAGAGGTTCACCATGATCATGTCTATTCATGAAGGCGGGAAAGGAGTGGGGCCTTGGCTCTTCAGTGGGATTGCCATTTCCATCGCTTGGCGCTCTGCTCTTGTTGGAGGCTGATTGTGAGGCTCTCTTGATGGAGGCTAATTGCTCCTCGAAGAATGTGCTTCTTGATGCTATCTCCCCTTACTTTTCTCCACTATAGTATTCTACCCCTTTATGTCAGCATTTAGGGTTCGAATATCTTGAGATAGACGATTCAGCCCTTGTACCAGCTTATGTAATTGAGATTTAGACTGATCCATGTCAGCTCTATTTTCTTCTGCTATTGCTTTAGTCTATTCTCTTTGGTGTTGGACCATGGCCAAGGCATTATCTGTCCTTTCCATCTGTTGGAGAGAGAGTTGCTTGTAATCTTGTAGAGATGAGCTCAATTCAAAGACTTTGTCAATCAGGATAGAGGTCTTTTGCTCAATGAGTTGTTGAAGAAAGGCAACTTCGTCTCTTTTGTTGCGAATTTCTTTGAAGTAGAGTTGATCCCTTTCTTTGATGCTTGCCGTAAGTTCTTGCAGTATTTCCCTTAACCTTTTAGTTAGTTCAGAGCCTAGGTTGCCAAGGAGTTTATTGGTAGTTTCAATCATATTGTTGAACCTTTGATAGGAGGGCAAGGGAATTAGCCTCAAGATTTTCTACCATATCTGTGGTTACTTGAGCAGTCAGCTCATCCTTAGATGGAATAAGGGAGACACGCTAAAGATTCTTCTTTATATCAGATGGAGAAGGTTCTTGATGACTCCCTTGTAGATGAGGCAATGCAAGGGCGAGGTCAAAATATTCATTGTTAGAAGATGAGGGAATGTCAGATTGAGTGATTGGGGCATTGGTTGAATATAAGAGGGAGGAGGAGGATGTTTGAACAGTGATGGTAGGATCAACACATTCTACGATCGGGGAGGTGATTGTAGGGTGTCATGTCTCTACGATTAGGATAGGTTGGTTGATTTGGTCGTCAGTCAAAGTGTCATGAGACTCGACGGCCGTGGAGTCGATTGAGGGGTGAGAAAATGTTAGTACAACTGAAGAAGGTGATTCATTTGGTCCATCAATTACGGAGTTTTGGGACTCTTCAACTAGAAATTGGTTTCTTGGGTTAAGAATGACCTCAATCCACTTAGGCACTTCATTAAACTGATAAAAATTTGATGAAGGAGAGTGATTTAGCCTGCAAGATGTGGGAATTAAGTATACTTGTTGCTCACTTCTTGGAGAAGCATTGTTTGTGATCAGCTTTTGAGCAAAGGTGAGATTTCTTGCTAATCCTTGGCCAAGCACAGACACTGCTGGATAAGCTTTGAATGTCCATAACATATGGTCCCAAGAATTGAGAATTAGGGCTCTGTGGAAAGCATCATGGACAGGTAAGAGAACATTCTGTTGTAGTTGATGCTCTTGTCTTCACTCCTGAAATCAATAATGATTTCTATTCTTCTTCTATTTCATCTTCTTCATTAAGAACCTCCACCATTTTTGCAACCTCATGAGGGGTAAATGGGGCTTCATTATCCTTTTTATGTACTTCAATTTCTTAAAGGGCAAAGGGGGCTTCATGATGGGCTTCTGTTTGCTCCCCTTTAGTTGGAGCACTTACTGGCTTAGGGATTTTGAATATCTCCCCTTCAATATGAGCATGACTTTGCTCATCATCCTCTCGTTGCTCCCCCTCAGTTGGGACATATATTTGATCTGAGGCAGTAGAACTGACTGAACTGTTGAGGGTAGAAATAACTGTTTCAATGATCCTGGTTTGTTCCAAGGATCCATTGTGAAAACCATAATTTGGATACGGGGTTCTCTTCTCAACATCAACTCTTACGTAGTCCATCATTCTTCTTTCCTCTTCCTTAATCTTCAACATTGCTTCTTTAAGCTCAAGATCAACCTTTTTAACTAGCCTTCTCATAACCCTTCTAGGCTCAGGTTTAGCAGTTTCTTCAGCATTGTTTCTTAGTCTCCTTTCACAACAGAAAAATTACCCTCTAGAAAGGGTTTCTTTACTTTTCCAGTTCTCTCACTGGACTCAGATTGAATCAACCTTTATATTTTTGCTAGATTCCTCTTCCAGTTTACAAATAGTTGTTGGGTCATCCACTTATTTGGATTGAGAGTTTCACCTTCATTGTTTCCCATTTTATCTCCCAGAGTTGATTGAAGAATGATGCTAATGAATCTTCTATAGAACATTTTACTTGTGCTTTTTGCCTTCTTGGAACTAAGAATCCATTTCCCAATCCATTCCAACAGGAGAGCCCCATAATTTAGTTGAGATTTAAAGACAATTGCTGTTATGATTTTCAGTTGAATTTCGTTGACAGAATCATAACCTGAGTTTTTGCAGTAGATGCATTTCCCAACAATGTCAGCCATAAATTCTCACTTTTGGGGGAATTCTTTCTTCTTGTAGCCTTTGAGCTTTGGGTTCTTCTTGTGATGCATCCTCTTCAGCCCTTCGTTGAAGTCGATGTAGCTCAGAGAAGTAAGACCTTCAAATTTAAACCCTAAGGCCCGGTTTATACCTGCAACTTGGAGCCGAATCGAAACACCTTTGACCTTTGTTGAAAGAATGTTGTCTTTGTAAACTCCATTGGTGTAGAACTCTCTTACCAACTTTGAATAAATCCTTGTGCTGGTGTCTAGGGCTTCCTGAAGTCCTGCTTTCTTCAGTAAAGAGAGGATTTTATGAAATTATAGGCTTGGCAGTCTTGAATTCTTCGAAGCATAGCTGATATCCAGAGACCACAGTTGACGATGCCATTAATTTATGTGATTTCCTGTAAATAATCGAGAACTGAGTGTGCTTGATTTTACAACCTAGGGTTTTAGCGAGAGAGAGAGAGAGAGAGAGTTTAAAATTCAGATGAGAGAGAAAAAGAGCGCTTGAAATTCAGATAAGTGAAAAACACAGAAACAAATTTTTAAAAGTATTTGTAACTTCCCTTTTTAGTTTTTGCTGAATGGGGCACGTGTTTTATTCTGAATAGTGCTACAACCTTTTGGATAGATGGATAAGACTATATTTCCCTTAGCTCTCCCTGAGCGTGTGTTCCCTTCTATATTCTACGATCATTGAGTTTGATCGTAGTCCCACTTTGGTCTTTCTACGATCGTACATAGATTTTTATTTGCAGAGTTAATAGCCTCCAAAGCATAGAATTTAGGGTGTAAATTAAGCATTCCTAACTCACTTATTAGTTTATTAAATCTGGATTCGTCTAACAATTTTGTAAAGACATCAGCAAGTTGATTTTCAGTTGGGATATAGTGTAAATAAATATTTCCATTTTGAACATTATCCCTAATGAAATAATATATTATCTATATATACTTTGTTCTAGAGTGCATGCCATAATTATGCGTTAATGCTATAACACTTGTATTATCACAATGAATAGGAATAAATATGAAATCAAACCCATAGTCAGGTAGCTGATTTTTCATCCATAGAATTTGAGCACAACAGCTGCCAGCTGCAATATATTCAGCTTCTGATGTTGAAGTTGATACAGAGTTTTGCTTCTTACTAAACCAAGACACAAGCCTGTTTCCTAACAGTTGGCATGTGCCACTTGTACTTTTTCTATCTATTTTACAACCTGCAAAGTCAGCATCTGAGTATCCTGTTAGTTCAAAGGAAGACTCCTTGGGGTACCAAAGTCCCAAGTTAGGTGTGCCTTTGAGATATCTGAAAATCCTTTTCACAGCTGTTAAATGTTATTCCTTAGGATTAGCTTGAAATCTAGCACATATAAATATAGCAAACATAATGTCTGGTCTACTAGAAGTTAAGTATAGGAGAGAACCTATCTTACCTCTGTATTGAGTAATATCAATACATTTACCTTTCTCATCTTTGTCAAGCTTAGTTGTCGGTGCAATTAGATTTTTCATGAGAGAAGCTGATTCCATGGTATACTTTTTAAGTAAGTCTTTGATATACTTGGCTTGGTTAATGAAGATACCTTCATCAGTCTGCTTCACTTGAAGTCCAAGGAAGAAGTTTAGTTCACCCATCATGCTCATTTCAAATTTACTCTGTATAAGCTTGGCAAATCTCTCACATAGCTTTTTATCAGTAGAACCAAAAATAATATCATCCATATATATTTATACTAACAGAACTTTATCTTTATGCTTCCTAAGGAATAATGTGGTGTCTACTCTTCCTCTAGTGAATCTTTTTTCAATAAGAAAGTTTGTTAGAGTTTCATACCATGCTCTAGGTGCTTGTTTTAGTCTATATAAAGCTTTATCTAATCTATAGACATAATTAGAGAGAGTTGGATTAATAAAACCTGGAGGTTGTTCCACATAGACTTCTTCTTGAAGTTATTCATTTAGAAATGCACTTTTGACATCCATTTGGAAGACTTTGAATTTCATGTGTGCAGCAAAAGCAAGAAATATTCTGATTGCTTCTAATCTAGTAACAAGAGCAAAGGTCTTGTCATAGTCAATGCCTTCTTCTTGAGAGTAACCTTTAGCCACCAGCCTTGCTTTGTTGCTTGTGATCACCACATCTTCGTCCATCTTGTTTCTGAATAGCCACTTAGTGCTAATGATTGGGTGATGCTTTGGTCTAGGAACTAATCTCCAAACTTTTCTTCTTTCAAATGATTTAGCTCCTCTTCCATAGCTTCTATCCAGCTTGATTCTTCCCAGGCTTCCTCTATCTTCTTAGGTTCCATCTGGGACAGAAAGCTAAGGTAAAAACATTCATTTTAGGTAGCTGATCTTGTCTTGATTCTTGCATTTGGATCTCCGATAATCAAGTCTTAGGTGTGATTTTCTTTGCCCATCTACTTCCTGTTAGAACGTCTATTCTAGTGCCTTCTTATCTGAATACTTCAAGGTTGACTTCTGGTTCTTGTTTCAGAGGCTCACCGTCTAGTGAAGTGCCCTCTACGATTTCTTCTTCGTGCTCTACGAATCCATTTTTTGAGCCTACGATCGTAGTGTCTGGTTAATTAGACCACTTTGATCATAGTGTCTGGTTCGACAATCCCAGTGTTGAGTGGTACAATTTTGCCTGATGATTCTGTTTCATCAAAGGTGACGTGAATAGAGACTTCAACACTTAGGGTTTTCTTGTTGAACACTCTGTAGGCTTTGCTATCTGTGGCATAACGACGTCGGGAAAAAATCTTATCGCTTTGGACATATTTTCCTCTTCCTAAATTTTGTTGTTTTCTACCCTTATTTATCTTATCTATTTTATGAAGGGTGAAATTTTTAGGAAAAGGCCAACATATATCATGTCGACGATTTTGAAAAGTTCATAGAGTCGCCAGTTGGTATATTTTGAAATGGTTGTACCAACTCGACCGAGTTTTATTTGATTTTACACGTACGCCCAATTACTGGACGCTGTCAAAACTTGGCATTGAAATCGAGATTGTAAAAGTTTGAGGGCTTGGTTAAGCAGGGGGAAGGTGTTAGGCACCCCCCGACTTCCGTGAAACACAGTTACCGCATCTTTTCAATATTTTTCTTTTTAATTACAATGTATGTGTGTATGCTGGAAGTAATTGAGCCTACGTTTGTTTTATTTGAAAGTAGTGACATGCTTCGTTGAACCTATATACGAAGGGTTTGATTTATTTAAAAAGTCCTTTTGTTTAGACAGGATATGAAAATGATATTTTGAAAGGTTGGTTTTCAAACCCTTTTGCTCGCATAGGAATTGAAGCATATTGATACTTCCATTTTATTCTTTTAAGCCTTTGGCTCGATTTGAATGTTTATTATAGGGATGCGAAGCATCCTCGACCACAAAATGTATCTGCAAGTGCTGGTCTTCTTATGGGCATGACAGCCATCGAACTGACTCTAGCACTGTAAGACATATTTCACTATGTTTGAGACTTTAAATCCGGATAATCGTTTTAAGGTCCCTCGGATGTACATTTTAAAAAAAAACTGGCAGGATATGTTTACAATGTGGAGTTTGTCCATCGTGGGAATCAGATTTAGATCAGTTTGATCATTAATCTCATGATTCCAAGGCTCATAGAAAAGGGCCATGAAAACCTGCACAACACAGATATTCACATAGAAGGAGAATTATACTCTAGATGTCGCAAAAACAAAGGATTTATCAGTCAAATCCTTGTATGCGTGTAGCCAAAGCTTTCCGTTCCCACTATAGATGGATCTAAGGTCGCGAGGTCGCTTTAATATTTACAAAACTAGAAAAAACTAGATTTAAATAAATCTTAGTCATTCTAGCTTCCTGGTTCCAGTTGGACTAATTTTGAACCGTTTGAAAGTTAGAAAAGGATAGATTTAGATAAATATAATTCGCCAAATTTACATTAAAACAAATGCATATCAAATGAACATTTAAAACATATATTTAATAATAATGAATAAAGAAATATATATATATATATATATATATATATATATAAGCTGTAAAGGACCACAGATTTCCAATCCAGGCCCAACTGAAATGTAAATATATATATATATATATATATATATAAGCTGTAAAGGGCCACGGATTTCCAATCCAGGCCTGACTGAAATATAAATATATAAATATATATATAAAAGCTGTAAAGGGCTACGGATTTCCAATCCAAGCCCGACGAAGAAATGTAAATATATATATATATAAAGCTGTAAAGAGCCACGAATTAATCCAGGCTCGAATGAAATGTAAATATATATATATATATATATATATATAAAAGCGATAAAGAACCGCGAATTACTCCAGGCTCGACAGAAATGTAAGTATATATATATTTATATAAAAGCAATAACAGGCCATGGAGTTCAAATCCAGGCCAAACGAAGTCAAAAATTTATATATATATATATATATATAGTTATATATATATATATATAAGTAGTAAATGCCACGGAATTTACAATCCAGGCTTGTCGAAATTGAAAGTTAGTATATATATAGTCAGTTATATATATAATAAAGCTGAAAAGTCCACAAATCAGCGATCCAGAACTGAACAAGTTAGTATATATATATATATGTATGTAAGCGAGTAAAAGTCATGGATTAACAATCCAGGCTGTGCAAACAAAGAAAAATGTATATATATACTTATATATACTAAAAAGTAAGCTAAAAAGACCACGGAACTATGTTCCGGGCAAAACCAGAAGATGAAACTTTATATGCACGTTCACATATATGTAATAAAGTTGAAAATGACTTCTGATCGTAAAAAAACTTACAATGGACTGCTCCACTGGTTTTTTGCCATTCGGTGGGCCTCAAATGGACGTTTCTACTGGTTAATTTTTGATATGTTGTAGAATATACGTTTACAAACGTATTGGAAGAATAAAATCTAAGTTTGGAGTACTAGAAGTAGGGCTAAGGGTAGAAATGGGCTGAGTTTCAGAGCGTTTTCTATTTTTTGCTCTCTTTTTTTGCAAGGGTGGGGGGTCTTATTTATAAACCAAAATGGTAGCAGGTGCACTTGCGACAACCGCGACCCTACCTGCCGCTCCCCGAGTGGGACCCACTCTTATGGGTACTGTTGTCTCAAAGTACAGTGCACTCCGAGCAACGCGATGTCAGGTTTGAACCTTCATAACTTTTGATCCGGGCGTCCGTTTGAGGCGTGCTATCCCTATTCGGAAAGCCCTTTCCGAGAGTGACACAATGACATGGGACTTGACCTTTTACAAATCTAAGAAGCTAGGGTTTATAAGCAGATCTTCATTTTTTTCACAGTTTGTCAATTGAGCTGTATTGTGCTGTTTTCACTCGGGATTGATGTTATGGTTCTTTATGACCCTCATTTTATTAATTTGGCTTGATTTTGACTGATTTGGCTTCAAGTTGGTAAAATGACCGTTTTGTCCTTCCAGGGGTCATCTCTTGTGTTGGCAAGGTTTTCGACTGTTTTCTTAGGGTTGTCTCCAAGATTTGATCCCAGTCGACTCTATTCTTGCTCAGGGTTGTCTCTGAGGTTGATTTGGTCTCACAAGGTTGTCTCTGGGGATGATTTGATGCTTTGGGGCTATCTCCAAAGGTTAATTTGATCTCCCGGTGTTGTCGCCCGGGCCGCTGTACCTCCCAAGTTGACACCGGGGCTGGACTAGACATTCCGGTGTTATCGTCGGGGCTTCTATACTTCTCAGGGTTATTATCGGGGCTTGACTTAACTTCCCGGTGTTGTCGGGGCATGACTTGATATCCCGATATTGTGACCGGGGTTGAGTTAGATCTCCCGGTGTTGTCGCCGGGGCATCTGTACCTCCCAGGTTGTCGCCGGGGATTAACTTGACATCCCAATGTTGTCGTCGGGGCTAAGTTTGATCTCCCGGCGTTGTCGTCGGGGCTAAGTTTGATCTCCTGGTGTTGTCGCTGGGGCTTTGACTTTGGTTTGAACTTCTAGGGTAATCTCCGGAAGGTAAAAGAAGGTTTTACCCTCCTGCAGGGTTAGTAACAGGAATGCAAAATTTTGAGTGTGTACAGATGCCCCTCTTTATCATGTTTATGCAATGCAATGGAATGAACATGATAAAGACTATTAGACACTAGAAATATGACATATACAAATGTAATGCAATGCATGATGTGTCATGTTACGAATGTTATATGCCCTCATGGTGTTAGTTTCCACGGGTAGGCTATCGCTGGCTGTTCTCGTCATTTTCTACTAGGGATGACGTTATCCGTGATAGCCCTTATTGAATTCTCTTAACGCTTACTCGAACCATAGTTTGCCAAGCCTCGACCATCACCGAACCTTCTCGGTGCCTACTCGAACGGTAGTTTCTAAAGTCTCGACCATCACCTAACCTTCTTGGTGTGCCTACTCGAATGGTAGTTTACAAAGGTCGGTTGAATCACCGATCCTTCTCAGTGCTCCCGCTGAGGATTTGTATAATAGATTCCATCATTTATCCTTTGTGGGGAGAATTTGTACATAGTTCTCGTCACCAGATCATTCTCGATGCTATGTTGGAGTTGTCGCCAACGATTTGTCATGTCAAATTCTCTGACCCTCGCTGAAGTGGTTTTCAAAGGCTTTCATTATTGGCTCATTCCCGATGCTTCGCTGGAGTTGTCGTTAACAGCTTACAATGTCAACAAATCTGACCCTCGCTGACGTGGTTTTCAATGGCTTTTCATCATCGACTTGTTCTCGATGCTTCGCGGGAGTTATCGCAAACAGCTTAGAATGTCAGTCAATTTGACCCTCGCTGAAGTGGTTTTCAACGGCTTTTCATCATCGACTCGTTCCCAATACTTCACTGGAGTTGTTGCCAACAACTTACAATGTCAGTCAATCTGACCCTCAATGAAGTGGTTTTCAACGGCTTTTCATCATCGGCTCGTTCCCGATGCTTTGCTGGAGTTATCGCCAACGGCTTACAATGTCAGTCAATCTGACCCTCGCTGAAGTGGTTTTTAACGGCGTTCATCATTGGCTCGTTCCCGATGCTTCGCGGGAGTTGTCGCCAATGGCTTATAATGTCAATCTCGACGTGGGGGTATTCTTCTGATAAGTCACACCCTCGGACCAATTTGGACACTTTAACGTGTTCAAAACCTGCTGTCCACAACGCCGAACCTTCCCTATGCTCAGACAGAGGCAATTTTTAGCTGTTTTTTGTCATCGGCATTCAGAATACCACATCAGGGGTTCTACCAATGGCTTATAAGAAATTCATTTCTTCATCAGAACTTGACGCTCAAAGCTAGGGTTTCAGGCCATTCCGCTCAATCGCGTAGAATTTTTTTCCCTGATTTGACTTTTCAACTTCTGTAAACTTCTCTTTGCCTTCAATCGGACCCAATCAGAGGGGGTGGGACCCACCTTAGGTAGCCGTAGGTCCACTTGTGGCTCCCGTAGGTGGAGTTACTACTCCCTACGAGGATAACTTAGGCTCCCGTGGCTTTCAAAATTCATTTTCAACTTTGAACTATAAAGAAAATCCGATATTTCTTCTTCAGATCTACTAAATTTGGGTTGCTTTTGTCAAATTCTGTTACCGTACAAACGTTCTGCACATCTCTGGTAACATTTACATCCTTTCTTTTCATGTTTTGACCGTTAGAATGTTAGATATCATATAATATGCTTCTAAACACAATATAGCGAATAGGCGTGCCTATATGACTTGTTAAAAAAATTAGACTTAGTAAATATGAATGTTTTACTGTGCTGAATGTTTTAATGTAAAAAAATTTAATTTCTGAGATAGTCATTTGATGCCCTTTTTGGCAAGTTTACTCGTCCTATTTGAGGGCAAATGAGCCTAGATTTTAACCTAAAAATACACATGGTAATTTATCTGTCATGGGGAGTTTAATTTTTGAATTTTTTCATAAATATGAATTGTTCATGTTTTTGGGTAGGTGTGCTACTGAATGGCCACTTATTCATGCCTATGTGCATGCGGACAGTCCATTTTACAAAGGAGACTCTGGCAAAAAAAATTCAAAAGCCTGAGTATTTAATGAACATGCAATTTTAACTCTACTGGGGATTTTTGTTAACTAATGCATGTTTTAGGACTTAAAAGATGCATAAAGTAGTGATTTAATTTAATAAGCCACAGCTTTAAGGCTTACCTCACCCTTTCTGAGGAGATTTGGACACTTTGTCCAGGTTATGGAGCCAGATAGACCGGGTAGTGCTAGCAAGGTCACTTCAGGTGTGAGGCGGAGGAGACCTTCTGATGTTCCTCACCCTCATCCAGCCCGACCGCCTCGTAGGTTGGCTGAGTTTGTGATTCGTCTGATCCGGGCAGAGATGCCAGATGATGTGGACAACTAGGATGCTCCATTTGTGGATCCTGCCCCAGCTCATACTCCACATAGGGAGCTTCTAGCCATCACTGTGATGATTCCGGAGCTGCTGGGCGATTTGAGCCGAAATCCATCGATATACCTTCACGCAATGAGGTGACTGAATTTTTCATTCTTGATTTTTCTTTCTTTCTTTTACCATTTCAGGGCACAAGTTTAATCTGGACTGGCTATTTGATGCAGGTTCCCGGCTTTACGCAACCAAGAGGGAACTGGTTCAGCGACCACTCTCTATATCATACTCTGCATCCGGAGTATCAGGCTGATAAGAATGAAATATGTTATATTTTATTCCCTTAATACTTATTCTTTTATATTTATTTTGTACCTAAATATATTCATGATTTTTATATTCTTATTTTAGGTACATTTGCATTAAGGAAGCAAAATGGGCTCAAAAGGAATAAACTAGGCCACGAGTAAAACAAATGTAGAAGGAATTAGCAAGTTGGCCAGTTTAAAATGCCTTGCATTCCTATGGCTAAGCCTTGTAATTACATTTTCCATGCAACTCATTGGTAATCATATGGGCCCATGAAATTGAAGGTGTCAAGTAGAATGGAAGCTCACGAATTTAGTAGCTGGAAAATAAATTCCATGATGGCCCATGAAATTGAAGATGGAAGCAGCTTAAAAAAGGAGATCTCAGCATGTGTATTAGTCGGCCACGTTAAGAACCTTGCAAATGGAATAAGGTTTCTTAGCATGGATCCAGTAGCTTGTATGTAAGTAATAGCTTGGGCCCATAAAATTGTTCAGCAACTTAAGAAGTATATGAAATTGATGCATCATCATGGGCCCACAACGATCAGCAGCTTAGTCCTAACTCCCAAGTGTCCTAGCAGCTTGCGGTTTTAAGTCCATTACAGGAATGCAAATCATATGAGCTCACGGTGGGCCAGAGGTTGAGTGAATTGGCATGCTACGAAATTAGGAGCAAAAAAATGGGAAGCTGGACAGTGGAATCTCCCGCCCCAGCGGGAGATTTACATAAGGAAGACCCGCCCCAGCGGGGAGGCGGCCAGCAGCAGCTTGTCCCTTCGCGGATTGGACTCGACAGCAAGGCTAGGGAATATGGAGGTTTATATTTTAATAGTTATAAATAGGGGTCTTGAAGAAACATATTGATGGAGAATAACTTGTACTCATTCAATAAAAAAATACTTTTTCTCTCTATTCCTTTGGTGATTTTCATAGCCATGTGCGGCTAAACTATTGTTCTTGGATTAAGGATACAGAAGCCTTGGATTAATACACCGTGAGATCTATTTAATTATAATTGTTCAATTAATATTGCGAGTATTGATTATTTTTCTGTGCTTGAATTACATGATTGATTTGTTTAATTGCTAGGATGCATATAATTATTCATTGAGATCTACTGCTAAATTAGATATCGAATTCGTAATTGTTTGGTCACTCTAATTTGCAAAGCAACTAAGATATAATAATCTCGTGATCCATCGTCAACACTTAGGGTTTCGAGGCCTTTTTTTCTATTCCTCCCAGCCATTGCCCCGGGGGTTATCTGAGGCTTTGTCTGAGCGCTAGTTCCACCAGACCCAGTCTCTCCATCTATTGGACTGTAAGGTGATGATAACACCGATGGATTGGAGGTTCATCACTGGGATATAGTTTGCAGGTGAGCTAGTGCCGTTGGTGGCTGACATTTCACCTGCTACCATTAGGTCCCTCTTGGGAGTTTCTGCTACGATCATCAAGGGTCGGACTGTCCGTTCTGATCCCTTGAGTGTAGATGCCCAGAGCAGGGCTTTGACTGAGCCTTTGCCTGATGATCAGAGGGTTAGAGATCTCATCCTTCGGTGACTATTCTTGGTGATCATCAGGGGTTGTTTCATTGCAAGCAACTCCTCAACGGTGTCTTTCGCTCTGGTTAGCGCTACTCAATACGTGGAGCACCTCAGTGATTTTGATTGGGGCACTTATACCTGCGCCTACTTTCTTCGAGGGATGCTCCTACGCTCTGAAGGCGTGACGGAGGCTTGGTTAGGTTTTTATCCCTTCCTGCGGGTGAGTACTTCATCTTTCACCTTTTAATTTTCCTCACTTGTGTTTAACATTTTTATCACTGAGGTCATTTGATCTTTGCATTGCCAGTTCTGAGCATATGAGAGGCTCCCTTGCCTATATCCTGGCACTACTCTGGGCCTGAAGACCTATCCGAGGGGACGACGTTGGCATCACTCCACTTTGATAGAGGTCCCTATAGCAGAAGGATTTAACCACTCCTGCTTGCAGCTAGAGCTGTTGATTATTGATTCTATCACGTGGGTCCCTTACACACCTGACTATCTGATAGTCGGGTTTGAGGATGGATTTTTGACTAGTATGGAGTTTGCATTGTCCACTCGTTGGGTTCCCCTTTCGACCGAGGGAGGCTAGGAGCTCTACTTGGGAGAGAGCGTTATTTAGAGCATCACGGGAGATATCCGCATTCCCTTTGTTCCTCCTGCTTGGCATCATTTTCCATTAGCTCAGCCACTCACAGACGTTCCCTTGGTAGGCATAGATGGCTTCACCCTGTCGGAGGGTCCTTACAGGCAGGAGGCAATTCATAGCTGATGGAGTCCCTGTACTATTGGGGCTCAGACTCGTGCTACCCAGTTTATGGCATACATGGTGTCGAGGTCTGTGATGATGACAGACTGGATAGCTTGCCTCCGAGAGCCGACTCATCTGGAGCAAATTTCAGGATTGACCCAGCGGTTGGAGAGGGCTCACTTTTTCATCAGGCACCTTGGCAGGGATCCTTCCGTGGCAGATTCGTTTGATCCTTCCAGCTCCGGAGCTGGCCCCTCAGCAGATCCATTTTCTGGCAGCTATACAGGTGTTGATCCTCCTTTGTATACACCGGACATTCCTACTGGCCGAGATTTTGTGACTTAGGAGGACCTGGCAGCAGGTTAATCTCCTGGATACAGATATTATAGATTTCTTCTGATAGCTTTTTTCGCTATATCTTTTGATAGGCCTCTGTTATATATTAGGCGGCTGTGCCCCATTTCTCGTTATATCTTTTTGATAGGCCTCTGTTAATAGTTGGGCGGTTGTGGCCCATTTCTGTAAGACCCCAACTTTTTATGAATCAGATTTAATTTCCTCTATATATTATTTTGAAATTGTAAGATGTTGATTTGATAACTGCGGTAAGTTATGGGTGGAATATGCAAATTTTACAAAGTAAGCAAGTGGTTATAAAATATTCATTGTGTCGAAAAATATTCATTTTGTCGGGGAATATTCTTTTTATCGGAGAATATTCGTACGATGACGCCGTCATTGGTGGACCCCACAACGGAATAACTGTCGAATATAGAAAGCGACAGAAATAAACTTTTGCCGTTAAACTGTTGAAATATCCGATGATAAAAATAAAGTAATACGCAATGTTGCACAGTAGCACACGGTATTGCACAGTATTTCGAATTATTGGTTCTTACGTAAGAAGTTACTCATTCAATAATTGTTAAAGTAATTATTGTTCAATATTTTATATTATTGATTCAATAATTGCTACCGTTGATATTTTATATTATTGATTCAAGAATTGTCACAGTAACCACTGTACAGTATTTCACATTATCAAATTAATAATTCATATTATTTGAATAATATTATTAGACAACATTACTGGCAATGTCTAGGAAGTTATGTCTAGGAAAGGGCTTAGTTAATCTAATTTCACTCCAGTAAAGAGAAATCCTTATCGGAAAGCCCCCTCTTTCCTAGGAACTACCTGGTTGTCAATATTATAATTCTGTAATATTAATTGTGAATAATAATTGATTGTTGATAAATATGATAAGTAAATATTTATTCAATTTTTATATAAAGGGAAATTTTTTTAGTATGAGGCATTTGTTGAAAGTTGGCATTTTATCTTTCTCGATAAAATATTTATTCAAATATATTATTATGATATTACATTATAATAGTATAATGTGATAATATAATAATATAATTTTATATTTTAAATGATGACATTATTTTTATGGTATAAAAATAAAATGAGGTGGAAGAGAAAAAAAATGGAGTTGGAATTCTTTAATAATGTTTTAATATATATATATATATATATATATATATATATATATATATATTATATAAATGTGGTTGGTGGAGGAATTTGAATTCCTTGTTGGTGTGCTGTATGTTTTCACAAATGTAAGGCTTGAAAATTCATCCGTGGTTTCATTAGTCAACTTTGGTGTTCTGGCATTTTTCTATAAATAGGGTGCTTAGTTAGAAATGAAAATTACACCCGAATCAGAAAATTTTCTCTTTATAATATCGAGCTAATTTCTTGTGAGTATAAAGATAGTTTGAGTGTGGATTACGGTGCAAGATTTTTCTCAACAAAATATTCGATATTCCAGTCAGATCTAGTATTCTACTAAGGTAAATGATATTATTTTTCTCGTAAATGATGTTATTTCTTTTCAGTATTCATAAAGAATATTAGTTTCTTTCATATTCCATATTATGAAAGTGATAATATTTTATTTCATACTCCTAAATTTGAACTTACTACGGTAAATATTACTTCTATAATTCCCGAAATGATCAGAATTTCTTTGAGTTTTGCGCTTCATCTAATATCATTTCACTGGAATATTGGTCTGAACTTTCTTATGAAATTTTTACCATTTCGTGATGCGGTACTATTCATTTGAGTACTATTCACGAGTTACTATTAATGAGTTACTATTTACGGTAAAAAAATATTTTTTTTTTATCCAAATTATCTTTGATTGGATCCATGTTTTGATCTTCATTCTTGAATTTTGCTTCAAAATCGGTTATTATTGAACATTCTTAAACTTGGATAGATTAAATTACGAATCTCTAATATTTCTCCTTTATTTCACTTGATTCGTTCTTTTTTCATCATCCTCAATCTTAAATTGTGGAGAATATCTTTGGCCTGTAGTGCAAAGATGAATGATAACTTGATGAATATTTTTGGCATGTAGTGCAAAGATGAATGATTACTTGATGAATATCTTTTGCCTGTAGTGCAAAGATGAATGATTACTTGATAAATATCTTTGGCCTATAGTTCAAAGATGAATGATTACCTGATGAATATTTTTGGCCCGTAGTGCAAAGATGGATAGGTGTTGAGATGAACATGACTACTGGTGATACAAATGAATATCTTTGGCCCGTAGTGCAAAGATGAATATTTGATTCGAGATATATATTGATTGTTGTTACAGGGATAAAATATTGATGATGGACTTTTAAATCATAGAAGATAGTAGACATCATTCTCCACTTAATTCTTCTAATGAATTGTTATTTTCGCTGCAGTTGTTGATCTAAAACTTGTTATCCATAATATTTTATTTGATTTGTTGAAGACTAACGATAATTTATTCTTCATTATCTTAGTCATAATATTCTTTACTAGCCAGTTGAGCTTACCCTTTTCTTCCATTGTTCTCTTCAGGAAATGAGAATATCGCACGTACTAGTCGGGGAACAGAGTGATGATCAGAGTTAGATCTGTAGAAGTTCTCACTATTCTATAAAATAATGGGATAATAATTATAATTAATAAAGAATGAATTTGAGTGTTTATATTTCGTATTATATACTATTTGTATTGAAGCTCACAATTTGTGTGGTCGTATTTTGCACGACCGTTTATTATAAAAGATTTGTATTTATATTTTGTTGAGTTTATTTGGCGACTCAGAATGGGTTGGGTGGATTGAACCTATTCTGGGGGTGTCACAGTTTCCCTTTACTTTTTAGTTTGGCATTTTGTGAGAAGACAAAGATGATGCTTTCAGTAGATAATATATTTTAGAAATGCATGATGTTTTTCTATCTATTGCATCCTATTGTCATTTATCATTGTCATTATGCATGTATTATGTCTTGGATATGCACTTAGACAGGTGAGTTTAGATTTGACCCCTGGATGGTCTCATGATACTGTTATACAGATGTCGTCATCTACTGTCAGCTGTATCGAGCACTTGCCACATTCTTTGATAGCATCGTCGTTGAGATCTTGGTATGGCAGTATGCCCCCCATAGCTAGAGGGACAGTTGATCAGATGCTGGGGCATTCTTTGGCCCTTTTAGCTTTTCAGGTTCCACAGGGGTTTGTGGACGACATGTTATCATGTTGGATACCCGAGTGCCAGGTTTTCAGGTTTGGCCTTCATGAGTTGACTCCTACACTAGAGGAGTATGAGTGCCTCACGGGTTTGGAATTAGATATGCCTTGTGCCAGGACAGCCATTAGTGACATTAGACGTCCGTTTAAGACCATTACTAGTCTGAGACACAGAGTTATCGCTGAGGAGATTATTGCAGGACATGTGATGTCCATGGACTTTTTCATTGATCGCTTTGGCCATCTAGACAGCTACGAGCGATATTCGCGGGACTTTATCATCCCTACAGATGAGTGGTAGTTTGCCCGCGTGGACGTTCTGTTGATGTACGTTACGACTTATTTGTACATGCCATTAGACATGGACCACTTGGACACCGGCTTGGTGGTAGTGGTTCGTGCCCTCAGACAGGGTTATACTATCCTGCCGATGATATTAGACTTTTGATGTCGGCTACATTCTGTAGTACCCATCCAGAGGGGTTTTTAAGGGTAGCGCCATTCTGTTGTACGTGTGGTTCATGACACATTTGAGTCCTATCGGCACTTTCCAGCATCATGGGTATTACTTTACCCATGAGATAGCGATATCCTACTCTTTTCTGTCGACGGAGTGTACAGATGCATCATCCTGGTTGGCATTTTCATCTACGATTGAGCACCGTTTTTCGATCTTTCCCTGCTCAGGGCTTAGCTCGCATTACAGCTTCATCACTCCTGTAGTTGGCATGGATTATCTACCCCTGGAGGGTTTGAGAGGGGTGACCACTTATCATCCGCTGGCAGTCATGGGCCAGTTTGATCAGTTTCAGAGCATCCACCATTTTGAGGGGTCTATGGATCAGCGGATATCGGCTTTATCTTTGTCGTCAGCTGACCTCATCAGGACTTATGAGTGTTGAACTCATAGGGAAATAGCTAATTTCTCTATTAGCCATCCGGATCGTTCTCCAGAGTATTTGGCATGGTTAGAGGCCAATATTGCACTGGCTGCGGTTATCCCGTCAGCTCCGAGCATTGATTCAGATGAGGAGGAGCCTATGGAGGATCTTGATTTTCCCATGAAGGATGATTTGTTTACATGTTTGACATCAGCTTTAGTTAGTGACCCTCTGAGAATTTCTACTAGGATAGATCCATCTCTTATTGATCACTAGCTCGGATGACCTTTGAGAGGAATCAGGCTAGAGCGCTGATGTTGAAAGCCATTTCTGGCATGGATACAACTTTTGCTGATAGAGACGAGGCTCGAGCTACTAGGGATGCAACATTTCTTGAGAGAGACGAGCCTCGATCGACCTAAGATGCAGGTTTTGTTGAGATTGAGGAGGCTTTGGTTGCCCGAGATGCCGCTTATATTGAGAGGGATGAGGCCACAGCTACCTGAGATGTTTATATTGCAGACAACACTGTACTCAGATCATATACACACAGCCTGGTTGCAGATATGAGTGCTTTCAAAGATGGTCACAACAACACTATGTAGATAGCCGTGGATATTCTAGCCCGTATGGAGATCATGGGGCATGAGCTTACAGCTGCATCTCCATCTTCTTAGAGGGACGCCATGTTGGCACTGTTATCCTAATTATCCACGGGTTCATAGACTAGCTTTTATTTTCCTGCACATATTAGATCAGCCATTTTTGTCATGCACAGGACACAGTGTATATATCAAACAATATTATATAGAAGAGAAATATATTTTGATTCACTTCCCTATTAGATATGTATTGTCATTGCTGAGTGATTACCACTTTTTTCATGACTTGAAGTCTTGATGTATTATGAGCTTTTCCTTGATGGGTTGACATTGAGATGTCGTAGAATACCTTAGAAGGGCTTGTTGACTAGGGAGGCTTGATAGTATTTGGGTTTTAGAAGGTTTCGGTGTCATCTGACTATTTTTTTTTTAAATTTTTTCTTGAAGATCAGACCGCACTAGGAATGGCTGCCTACATACTCCCGGGTTGAGGCAGATCAGGTCATTCGTAGTTCAGGCTTTGCCTGAATGGTTTAAGAAGTGTTTATTTTGGTTTGAGCATGGTCTGAAGGGTCTTAGAACTTTTTATTTGGTTTGAAGGGTTTTTGAACTTTTTGTTTAGTTTGACCGCACCGTAAATGGCTGCCTACGTACTACCGGGTTGAGGGAGATCAGGTCATCTGTAGTTCAGGCTTTTAGTGAAAACTCAAGATGATTTGATTGATTCACAGGACTAGGATGATGGCTTGCAGGTGTTTTAGACATAATACTTTTTCATTATGTCTTAATTGATGAGCTGGGGAAATTCTTTCCCATCCATTTCTTGTAATCTGATGGCTCCTACTGTCAACACTTCCTTGACAATGAAAGGGCCTTCCCAAGTCAGGGAAAACTTTCCTTTGGCTTCATCTTGATTGGCCAAAACTTTCTTTAGTACCAAGTTATTCTCTTTGAATTGTCGGAGTCAAATTTTCTTGTTATATGACCGAGCAATCCTTTGCTGGTATAACCGCTCGTGGAAGATGGTTGTAGCCCTCTTTTCATCTATCAGGGACAACTGGTGGTAACGCTCTTGCAACCATTGGTCTTCCTCCATTTGAGCGTCTATTAACACTCTCAGGGATTCCATTTCTACTTCTATGGGAAGTACTGCTTCCATGCCATAGACCAATGAGTAGGGGGTAGCCACAGTAGAAGTACGCATTGACGTCCTGTATACTAACAGAGTCAGAGGCAACATGTCAGGCCATCCTTTGTGATTGGCAGACATTTTCTACATGATCTTCTTGATATTTTTGTTGGCCGCTTCAACAACACCATTCATCTTGGGCAGATAGATGACGAAATTGAGATACTTGATATGGAACTTACTGCATAACTCCCTCATCATCTAGTTGTTTAGATTTTTGGCGTTGTCTGATACGATCACCTCTGATTGTCCATATCGACAAAGACATTATTTCTGATGAAACCAATGATTACCTCTTTGGTGACTTTGGGAAAAGAGGCAGCTTCAACCCATTTGGTGAAGTAATCGATCATGGCAATGATGAATCGATGACCATTACTGGCTTTGGGTTCTATTGGCCCAATCACATCCATTCCCCACATGGAAAAAAGTCATGGCGAACTCATATTGTGTAGTTCGTTTGGAGGAGTGTGTATAGTATTTCTATGGACTTGGCATTGGTAGCATCTCCTGAGTGATCATCATAGTCAGCTTTGAGAGAGATCCAGTAATGCCCTGTTCTCAATATCTTCTTGGGCAGCAAATGATCGTTTATGTGTGGACCGCAGACTCCACCGTGGACTTCATCCATCAGTCTGTGAGCATGATCTTTATTGAGGCATCTTAAAAGGCCTATTCCAGCATCCCTTTTATTGAGTGCGTCTCTGCTCACATAGAACTTCATAGCCATTTTATGAATTCACTTTCTTTCGTCTTGGCTTGATCCAACGGGTGTAGATCCGTCTCGGAGATATCTTTTATATCTTGATACCAAGGCTGTTTGATAGGAGGTATTTCATCTGATACTTCTCCAGTGTAATTCCCATATGATGGAGCCTTTTGGTTTGTGAATTTGATGTCAAAAAATTTTCACTTATCAGATACGTGGATTAAGGAAGACAACGTTGCCAATGCATCAGCAAAGTCATTCCTTCCTCGAGGGATATGGATGAAGGTTATCTCTTCAAACTCCATGGACGCCTTGATAACCTGCTGGTGATAGGGCAATAGATGCAATTCTTTGCTGTGATACGCCCCAGTGGTTTGTCTAATGACCAACTTAGAATCCCCAAAGACTAGTAATCGTCTGATACCCATGGACTGGGCTAATTTTAACCCCATTATGCAGCCTTCATACTCAGCCGTGTTGTTGTTGTTGTCAAACTGCAGCTTGGTAGTAACAGGATATTGTTCTCCCATACAAGAGATAAGGACTGCCCCAGCTCCGGCACCTTCCATGTTCGTGGCTCCATCGAAATACATTTTCCAAGGTTGGACTGTATTCCCTTGAGGTATGTATTGAATAGTCATGATCTCGTCGTCCGGGAAATAAGTTTCTAAGGGTTCAAAATCCCCTGACGGCACTTTGGCCAATTGATCTGCAATCCCCTTACCTTTGATAGACTTCTAAGTCACGTAGACAATGTCGAACTGTTAGAGGATCAACTGCCATTTGGATAATCGAAAATTCAACGTTGGTGCTGACTACGTACTTCAGTGGATCCATGCGGGATATGAGGTAGGTCGTGTGCCCATACAGATAGTGTTGTAATCTCATAGCGACCCATGCTAACGCACATCATGTCTTCTCAATCTGGGTGTACTTCTGCTCGCCGCTGCTGAATCTTTTGCTGAGGTAATAGATAGCTTTTTCCTTACTTTTATAGTCTTTCTATCCCAGTATACAACCCATTGCATTGGCATTGACAGATAGGTACATAAATAGGGGATCATTGTCCCTTGGGGGTACCAACACAGGTGCTTCCATCAACTACTTCTTGATGGAAAGGAAGGCTTTTTGACAATCTTCATTCTATTTCGTGGAGGAATTCTTTCTTAGCAGCTTGAAAATGGGTTCACACGTCGCTGTGAGTTGAGAGATGAACCTTCTTATGAAATTGATTCTTTCCTAGGAATCCTCGTATTTCCTTTTCTGTTCAGGGCACGGGCATCTCAGTGATGTCTTTAATCTTAGCGGGATCCAGCTCAATGCCTCTATTGCTCACCAGAAATCTCAACAACTTACCCGATTTGACACCAAAAGCACATTTGGCTAGATTCAACTTTAGGTTGTAGTTATGCAACCTGTTGAAAAGCTTTTTGAGATGGTTGATGTAGTCATCCTCCTTCCGAGATTTGACGATGATGTCATTCACATAAACCTCTATCTCCTTGTACATCATATCATGAAAAAGGGCAATTATGGCTCGCTATCACCGGCAAGTTCCCAGGGAGTGATGAAGGCTATTTTCTCCTTATCCTCTTCAGCAACCATGATTTGATGGTATCTAGCAAAGCAATCCACAAAAGAATATATGCCACATCGTGCCGTATTGTCTATCAGGATGTGGATAAAAGGTACTAGGAAGTTGTCTTTGAGACAAGCTTTGTTCAAATCCTAGTAATCCACGCGTACTCGTACCTTCCCTCTGGGCTTAGGCACAGGAACTATATTTGACAGCCACTCCGAGTATGTTGATACTATGATGATACCGGCTATGAATTGCTTGACAACCTCTTCTTTGACTTTCAAACTCCATTCAGGTTTCAATTGCGTGAGCTTCTGTTTGACAGGCTTGAATCCATCTTTAATGGGCAGTCGATGGATGACAATATCAGTGGACATGCCAATCATGTCTTCATGTGACCATGCAAACACATCCTGGAACTGAGTTAAGAGTTCAATCAGCTCGGCTTTTTGACCTTGGGTGAGGTTTATGCTTATCTGGATTTCTTTAAGGTTTTATGAGGTTTCGATATTGACAGTGGTGGTTTGATCAAGGTTTTGTTTGGGTTTGTCTTCGACCCATTCTTTGATTTCCTCGGGCACCTCATAGTCATCTATCTCCTCTTGATCAATCTCCATCAAGTCGAAGTCCAGTTCTACATCAAAGTTGTATTCACTATAAAAATTTGGCATCTCATCAGCAGGGACAAACAAATTCAATTATGGAGTCCTGAAAACAAAATTCTTACACTTTAATATATGAGACTATTTAGACATACAAAGCATTTAGCAAAAGCATAACAAAAGTAACTGCTATAGCTGTGTAATAAAAATAAGAAGTAAATGAAACCATGCTACGGGCCAGATGGACTTTCCCTTTTACCCTTTTTGAATGAAGCAAGGGAGGCTGCTCCAATTGTCCAACATCAAATCCTCATGAACAGGGAGGATATAGGAGTTGTGCTCGTCTGCATCATCTTTGATGACAACTGAGACATCTTTCATATTAGGGTCGGGGTTCTTCTTTCAACCGCTACCCCTATTCTTCTTGATGCGAGGGATTCAGATCTGATCTTCTTCATCACTGTCTGGGGTATCATCGTTCATACCTTCGTAGTGCATCAAAAAATATATATTGGCAAATGGGTCTCGTCCTTCATGCAGGAACTTTTTCTTTCCCTTTTTGCTCTCTCCCTCAATCTTCGGGGCTTTTCTCTCACTAATCGGTTTGACTGGAGGAAACAACATACCTGATACAACAACATGAATCTTCCTCATTGATCTCATAAACCCTGCATCAGTGTACTTTGGCAGCAGAATCGTGGAAGTAGGATCCTTTGGATGCTTGTGTGGGTTCCGATGGTTTGGTCCAGATGAATAGCCCAATCCGGCTTTCCCTGACTAGCTAGGGATTTGCACTGGATTCTTGATTCCTTGCTAATTTTTCCCTAACCCTTTTCCAGGGCAGAATCCCAAGGATTCCATTTTTTGACTAACTGTCATTACTTCGGGGGAAACTTTTGGTTTCAAGGTTGGTGCCCCAACAGGTAAGTATTGAGTATTGCTCACCTCCAAAGCTTGAAAACTGACAGGCTCAACCCCCTCGTCATGACTGATTACCAAAATATCGCTCTGTGTACAGACCAGATATTCTGGCTTGGCATTTACGGTGATCAAACTGCCATTAATAATGTACTTGAGTTGATGATGAAGGGTGGATGGAACTGCTCCTGCCATGTGGGTGGAACTACTCCTGCCATGTGCATCTAACAATTGTAGATATTCTAATAACTCTGGATCCTCTCCATCACAATCTCCCATCAATGTTGATTCTAAAAGGTCGGTACTCAATATACGCTGTTGTTCATCTCCCACTACTTTGTCGATTACATCCATTCGGAAACACTCCTCATCCTCTTTGGGGAAGTTCATAGCTTTAAAAACGTTGAAGGTTACTTCTTATTTTTGAACCCTCATGGTCAATTCACCTTTCTGAACATCAATGAGAGTCTTACTGGTTGCCAAAAACAGTCGCCCAAGGATTATCGGAATATCCTTATCCTCTTCATAGTCCAAGATGATGAAGTCCTCTTGGAATATGAATTTGTCCACTTTTACTAAAACATCCTCAATAATTCCCCGTGGATAGGTTACCGATCTGTCCGCCAGCTGTAGGGAAATGTTTGTTGGTTTAGGTGTTGGTTAACCTAACTGAGTATAAACTGAAAGTGGTATGAGGTTTATACTGACACCTAGGTCACACAGACATTTGTCAAAGGCCAAACTCCCTATTTTGCATGGGATGGTGAAACTACTCGAATCTTTCAATTTTGGTGGAAGCTTCTTTTGCAATACAGCGCTACATTCCTCTGTTAGTGCCACAGTTTCGAAGTCCTCTAGCTTCTTCTTCTTCTACAAGATATCCTTCATGAACTTGGCATAACTAGGCATCTTCTCTAATGCCTCCGCGAAAGGAATGTTTATGTGTAGCTTTTTGAACACCTCCAGAAATTTAGTAAACTACTTCTCTAAATTTTGTTTTCGGATCCGTTGTTGAAAGGGTGGTGGTGGGTAAACTGTGACACCCCAAAATCTGGGTACTTTAATTTTCACGGGATTTGGTGCTCTATGTACAAATATCATATATCTTTCTACCCATAATAAATGCAAACCATGAAATAGGTATAAAGAAATCCTCCCCTTATAGGGTTACAACATCTGAATAATAAATACATCAATCCCAGGTTGATCCAACCTTAAATCTCAATGCGGAAACATAAAAAATAAGTCTTAAACATCATAACATAGGTCTTAACAGATATTCTCAAATAAAATAACAAGTCTCCATCACTTGTTAACTTTGCCCTTGCCTTTGCTAGTGGAAGGCTCGTTGAACCTTTCGTTCTTAACTGCAATGTTATTATGCAAGAGTGAGCACGATTTCCCACAAGTACAACAATATAATGAAATTATAACATACGAGTGAATCAAGAATTCTGAATAAAGAAAACTTGGCTTTTGAATCAAGAATGAATAGCAAGAATCAAAAGAACATCTGAGCGTCATAAGACCTTGAACTATATCCTAGGCTATCAAGTAGTTTCTACTTTATACCTTTAACAGTCATTAGACTATATGGACTTTACTACTCGTACGAAGGGGGATCAACCCTTAGTACCATACTGTGTACAATATCTCAACGCTAAAGCGTAAATAATCCCCTATAACAACGTTGTTCAACTCAGTTTGACATCAGAGTCCGTACCAAACGAAGTTTGGTTAGGATAATCTCAATAACAGTTCTAGAATTTAGAACGTTCATCAACTATGGACTAGTCGAATCAGTAAGGGTTTGCTAGTTTTACATGGTTTGACAATAAACGATATTCAAATCGAATAATAATTCTAGGGAGTATATAATCGAATAAGTATTGTATAACTGAAGTAGTACTTTAAAGAACTTATAGTATCTCATATAATTCTTGACTTGAATAAACAAGAGTAAGAACTTGCATTATGATAATAGTTCGAGAATAGAAAGCTTGTTCAATAACTGATTTGAGTTTAGAATACTTGCTCAATAAAAGTGAAGTTAGGGATAAGACACTTGCTCAATATAAAAGTAAGGTTTAGAAACTTGCTTAATATAAAAATAAGGATTAGAAAACTTGCCTCGTGCACAAGCTACAAATATAATTACAATTAACTTCCTCAACGTCCTACACATTACATTACGTTTACAACATCGATTAGTTCCATTACCACTACGTTTAACTGTTGAACTTCTCACATAAGTTCAACTTAACAACTTGGTTCACAAATCTTAACTTGTTAACTAACCACATAACGTGAATCTGAATCACAACATGCATACCACATAATATGAACTCTTAGACAATCGTAATCAAGTCTTAAGACATCAATATCCAAGTTTACACATAGTTTATTAACATAAAATATCAAATTATATTATACATGTCAACAACAAGTTATAGTATTGTATTACATGTTCATCATGTTATCAGGTTCATTAAGTTAGGTTAAATCATCATGTTATGGCTTAAAAATACACAAAAGGACCAAAAAATATTTTTCTCTGCACCCCCCCCCCCCCCGCTGGGGTGAGTGTTAGGTTTGCTAGGGCTGGTGTGGGTTCAGGTAGGGGGCCTGCTGGGGTGGGTCTAGAGCCCGCTAGGGCGGGGGTACCTCGGCTGGGCCAATTGCAGTTCGCGAAAAATCGCAGAGAATGCTAAATAAAGCTAAATTAAACTAATACAGTGATTCCAATGAAGTATAAACTTCACAGTAACATCATATAATCATTCTAACATACTTTTAATTCTTTAGATCACGTAATTACTCAAATTAAAACACTTAAATTCACTATTTTTGGTATTTTGCAAGGTTTCGAGAGAACTCATGAAATTCAACGTTACAGATTCGTTATAACTCCGAATCTGTCCGTTTAAATTTCGTTTTGTTCATTTAAACATGCATAATCATAATCAACTATCAATTTAGAGTTTAATGAACAATTTAAGCATGATATTTTGTACATAAAGGCCATATACGTGTTCTTTATACTTTTCATACTCTGTAGATCATGAAACTTTGATTAAAGCATAATTACATGAAATTGATTGTTTTAAAACATACATAGATGATAGAAAATATGTTATGATCATATAATAACATGTATACACACATATAATCAATAATCATTGATAACTTTAGTCACAGAGAACTCAAAACTGATTTTCATGGAGAAAACATAAGAACGTGTAATTAAAGGCTTGGGTTGAAGAATCATACCCTTCCTAACTCTGTTTGATGATGATATGAACTCTAGAATCTATAACTCTTCTTCTTAAATTCTCAATTTTCTCTCAAATTCTCTCTTTTTCTCTGAAGTATTCTCTCTGTTGAATATGCTATATGATATATGAACTGATATAATATAATATATGTATAGTATAATACGTATAGGAAGTTAACTGATGTTTAATGGGTCGTCTGGTAAATCCCACCATGAATTAACTGCTCCCACTCACTAAGGCATTGTTTGTTTGTTCCCTTTTATTCTTCCTTTCCATTTAATTTAATTAAATGTTTATTACATAGTTTTAATTGTCACACTTAATTAATCAAATAATCTTATTTAAATTTAATTAAATAAAATATAATAATCCACCTTAAATCACATCATCACATAATTAAAATTCTCCTTTATTAATTATAACAATTCATTAATTCTCTAATTAATTATTAAATTAATTAGAATAACATTATGCTTATTAGATAATTCATTTAATTGAATATACTCAATTAAATTCGCACTTTAAACTACAAAAATTCTCCACATTAATTTAATCAATATAACACATATAATTAAATTAATCCACCACAATTCCATCAAATAATTATTTAACTTAATAATTAAAACATCGATAACCCTATAAATAAATCATCACAAATATTTATTTAATTCAATAAATATTTAAATTAAATTACATAATTCTCGTTTGTCACATCTTTCCCCCGTTAAAAGGATCTTGTCCCTAGAATCACGGTTCAATTAAATTCGATTAAATTCATCCCTTTACATTCTCCCCCCTTACAAAGATTCTGTCCCAGAATCGCTTACACATAAATTAAGAAAATAAGTGTGGGTAAGTCTTCATTATATGTTCTTCGAGTTCCCATGTAGCTTCCTCAGCATTGTGGTTCCTCCATATTACCTTAACAGAAGGTATCACTTTATTTCTAAGAACTTGCTCTTTCATGTAAACAATCTGAACAGGAACTTCTTCATAGGATAAGTCTTTCTCAAATTCCAAGGGTTCATATTCAATCACATGTTTGTAATCGGGTTTATATGCACTAACACATGGAAGACGTTGTGGATATGCTCTAGCGCCGGAGGTAAGGCTACCTCATATGTGACTTCTCCGATTCTTCGCAGCACCTCAAAGGGTCCAATGAACCTCGGGCTCAATTTTTCCTTCTTTCCAAATATGATATTTCCCTTCCAGGGAGAGACTTTCAAGAATACAAAGCAACTCGATTCAAATTTTACATTCTTGCGGTATGGGTCGACGTATTTCTTCTGCCTATCCTGAGCCGCTACCAATCTTTTCCGGATCACCTTGACTATCTCGGATGTCTGTTATACCAATTTTGTTTGTATAATGGAGTTCTACACTTTCTTCCGTATAACGCTTCGTAAGGCGGTATGTCAATACTTGCGTAGTAACTGTTGTTGTAACCGAATTCAATGAGCGGTAAGTGATCATCCTAATTTTCTTTGAAATCCATGATGCACACTCTTAGCATATCTTCCAATGTCTGGATCGTTCTTTCACTCTGCCCGTCTGTCTGAGGGTGATATGCCGTACTCATTCTCAACTGCGTCCCCATGCATTCTTGTAGTTGCTTCCAGAAGTTTGATGTGAAGCGCGGATCCCTATCAGAAATAATCTACACTGGAACTCCATGCCTTGAAACAATCTCGTAGCCTTTCAACTGCACCACGGTGATATGCTGCCCATGGTGATATGCTGAATGTACTTCTTGTCTAAAAGCTCTTGCAACTGCACCATCAATTCTTTCATCTCCACTGGAGCTATACGATATGGTGTCTTCGATATTGGAGCCGTTCCTGGTACCAAATTGATCACAAATTCCACTTCCCTATCTGGCGGAAGTCCTAGGCAAATCATCCAGAAATACGTCCACGAAGTCTCTCACGACTGGTATTCCCTCCAACTTTGGGTTCTCTTTACGACTATCGACTATGTAGGCTAGATATCCTACATAACCTTGCCGCAATAACTTCCTGGCCTACATCATCAGCAGACAACTAGCTTGTCTAGGGGACTTTCTGCCATAAAACACAACCATTGACGGAGTCATAAGGTTAATACACTTCCTTTGGCAATCAATTATCGCCCCATAATTGAATAGCCAATCCATTCCCAGCATAACGTCAAATTCCCCAAGTCTAATTGGAATAAGATCTACGTTCATCACATTACCCTTAATATCCAACCTACAGTTCTTGTGTACATACTTAACAGAAATCACTTCCTTATTTGCAATCTCTATGTTCATAGGGTATTCTAACTCGTCCTTAGGCAATTATACGTTCATAGAAAAGTCATCGGATATAAATGAGCAAGTAGCACCCAAATCAAATAATACATAAGCATTAACTTTATTGATCGGAATAAATACCTGACACTACATCGCGAGACTGCACGGTATCCTATACGATCATGTTGAATGTCCTAGCCATAGGTCGGTTTGTTGCAGTCGGTCCTGTAATTATCAGAGCGTTGCCACCGCTGTTTCCTCTGTTCCCTCCTGCTCCTGCCCCTCAAGATACTTTCTTAGGGCAATCCTTAGCCAGATGGTCCTTCGACCCACACGTGAAGCATGCACCCTTCTTAGGGTTAGGGCAGTTAGGTGCTATGTGGCCTTCCTGACCACAATTGTATCATACCAGCTTTCCTTTCATACAGACCCCCAAGTGAGTTTTCCCGTAGGTCGGACATGCTTCAATTTTCTTCTTCTGGCTTCCTTGCTGATTTCCAGTCGGTGTGCTGTCATTCCACCTTCTTTTCTGGCTGTTGTTTCCTCCAGTGTTGCTACCACTAGCCTTGTTGTTACCTTCTCCTTAACTCTTCTTCTTCTTCATCTCCTGGTAGTATTTTTTTATAGCATCGCTCCCACCTTCAGCGAGGATAGCCTTCTCCAATACTCCAGCAAAGGTGTTCAGCTGGAACATCAACACCTTGCTATACAACCAGGGCTTCAGTCCCTGTTCAACCCTTCTTGCCTTCCTTTCGTCAGTATGCACTTGGTATGTGGCAAACCTAGCTAACTCATTGAATCTCGTCGCATAATCTGGCATAGACATGTTACCTTGCTTAAACTCCAGAAATTGAACCTCCATCTGGTTCTGTGTGCTTGTCGGGAAGTACATCTCGAAGAACATCTCCTTAAACCTCTCATAGGATATCACACCCTCTCCTCCCCGGGCCTTGTTTGCTTGCCACTAATAGCTGGTTTCTGACTTCAGCATAAATGTCGTATATGCAGTCTTCTGATCTTCACTGACCCTAGCGACATCAAAAACTTTCTCCATTTCCATGACCCAAGTCTGTGCATCAATCGGGTTCATGAATCCCTTTAACTCTGGCGGTCCCACCGCCTTGAAGTCCTTCAACGTCGTGTTTGGTGGAGGTTGCGACTGGTTATTCAGAGCTCCAGTTAAAAGATTCACCAACTGCTGAACGGGGTTGGCGTTGGCATTGGCGTCGTTATTATTAGTCGACCCTTCTTAGGCTGGTTGACGGTTAGGGCGTCTTCTCAACGATATATTTCTGTTAAGATATACGCTTATTAGATCTTTATTCAATTCTTTAAATATTTAAGGTTTAACTTAAATACTTTTAAGATAACACTTAACTATAACATCTCAAATAAACTCTGATATTTTATTTAATCAAAAGCTTTTAAACAAACGAAAGATAGCATCACTGCTATTTACATCAACTATACCGAGATAACGAATCTTTAGGATTTAAATCATCAAAATATTCCTTTGTTTATAATCACATCGTAATTTACATTATTAACTAACATGAAATATTCACATAATCATGCTGTTTCTATCACGGCCTACTAAGGCGTCGAATAGCTTTGATGCACTCTTCCTCCATAACATGGAACATCGTCCTGCAATCCAGCATATACCAAGGTAGATCCTCAAACTGAACTGGATAGCCCATAACCCGATCCTGGGGCTTTATCAATCGCAGTCTAAAACGTATGGCCTGTCTCCTCGATCTTAGCCTTCTTTGCACGATCGTTATCCTCGGCAAGATCTGCACGTCGTGAAGCCCTCATCCAAGCATCCTCTGCTATGGCAAGTTTCGCTAATTCCTCACTTAAATCATTCTTTAGCTTTTCTATCTCCTCTGACTTCTGCTCACCTTAGCCCTTCTCATGAACCAACTCCCACTCCACGTGTCCAAGACGTGTATACAGAGTCTCAACCTCACCATCCTTTTGCTCGATGGTAGTCCGCTGAGTAACTACCTGCTCCTTCAGCTCCCGAATAATATCCTATAACTCTATGTTATGGTTATACAGCTCGTCGTACATCTCAGCACTGATAGAGTTCGGTGGGAAATCTTCAGGTTATTCATCCTCCTCCTCGGCTGCCTCAGCCTCAACCTCAATCTCCTCAGAGTCCTCCTCTGAGTCAAACACAGGTTCATGCTCCCGACCAACAACTATGATCAAAGGAGATGGCTCTCTATGAACCAACTACTCCCAGACTGTATGAATGTCTCAGGGCTCCTCATCAATAGCCACTTGGGGTACAACCTCCCTAGGCTGACTGGATCCTCCAACATCTGACATCTTGACAATCAAAATTTTAAGTCTTTAGTAATTATATGATACTAATCGATAGTCGAGACTACGTAAGTATAAACACATAGCACTTAAGGTAATTTATTATCTGTCTTAGAACTCGATAAAAGTTTATCACCACTATGTTATCGATCTCTTAAAAGGCTATTACCCTAAGGTTTTCCCCCACCTAAGGTTCATAACCTATTATTTTGATACCAACTTGTGACACCCCCAAATCCGGGTACTTCAATTTCCACAGGATTTGGTGCTTATTGTACAAAGATTATATATCTATCTACCCATAATAAATGCAAACTATGAAATAGATAGAAAGAAATCCTCCCTTTATGGGGTTACAACATCCAAATAATAAATACATCAATCCCAGGATGATCTAACGTTAAATCTCAATGCGAAAACATAAACAAATAAGTCTTAAACATCATAACATAAGTCTTAACAGATATTGTCAAATAAAATAACAAGTCTTCATCACTTGTTAACTTTGCCCTTGCCTTTGCTAGTGGAAGGCTCGTTGAACCTTTCGTTCTTAACTGCAATGTTATTATGCAAGAGTGAGCACGATTTCCCACAAGTACAACAATATAATGAAATTATAACATACGAGTGAATCAAGAATTCTGAATAAAGAAAACTTGGCTTTTGAATCAAGAATGAATAGCAAGAATCAAAAGAACATCTGAGCGTCATAAGACTTTGAACTATATCCTAGGCTATCAAGTATTTCTACTTTATACCTTTAACAGTCATTAGACTATATGGACTCTACTACTCGTACTTAGGGGGATCAACCCTTAGTACCATACTGTGCACAATATCTCAACGCTAAAGCATAAATAATCCCCTATAACAGAGTTGTTCATCTCAGTTTGACATCAGAGTCCGTACCAAAGGAAGTTTGGTTAGGATAATCTCAATAACAGTTCTAGAATTTAGAACGTTCATCAACTATGGACTAGTCGAATCAATAAAGGTTCGCTAGTTTTACAAGGTTTGACAATAAATGCTATTCAAATCGAATAATAATTCTCAAGAGTATACAATCGAATAAGTATTGTATAACTGAAGTAGTACTTTTAAGAACTTATAGTATCTCATATGATTCTTGATTTGAATAAACAAGAATAAGAACTTGCATTATGATAATAGTTCGAGAATAGTTCAATAACTGATTTAAGTTTAGAATACTTGCTTAATAAAAGTAAAGTTAAGGATAGAACACTTGCTCAATATAAAAGTAAGGTTTAGAAACTTGCTTAACATAAAAATAAGGATTAGGAAACTTGCCTCATGCACAAGCTACAAATATAATTACAATTCACTTCCTCAACGTTCTACACATTACATTACGTTTACAACATCGACTAATTCCATTACCACTACATTTAACTGTTGAACATTTCACTTAAGTTCAACTTAACAACTTAGTTCACAAATCTTAACTTGTTAACTAACCACATAACATGAATCTGAATCACAACACGCATACCACATAATATGAACTCTTTAGACAATCGTAATCAAGTCTTAAGACATCAATATCCAAGTTTACACATAATTTATTAACATAAAACTTCAAATTATATTACACATGTCGACAACATGTTATAGTATTGTATTACATGTTCATCATGTTATCAGGTTCATTAGATTAGGTTAACTCATCATGTTATGGCTTAAAAATAAACAAAAGGACCAAAAAAATATTTTTCTCTACACCCCCCCCCTCTAGCTGGGGCGGGGGTTAGGCCCGCTGGGGCTGGTGTGGGTTCGGTAGGGGGGCCGCTGGGGCGGGTCTAGAGCCTGCTAGGCAGGGGGTACTCGGCTGGGCCAGTTGTAATTCTCGAAAAATCATAGAGATGGCCAAATAAATTCAAATTAAACTAATACAGTGATTCCCATGAAGTATAAATTTCACAAGAACATTATATAATGATTCTAACATACTTTTAACACTATAGATCATGTAATTACTCAAATGAAAACACTTAAATTCACTATTTTGGGTATTTTGCAAGGTTTCGAGAGAAATGATGAAATTCAACATTACAGATTCGTTATAACTCCGAATATGTCCGTTTAAATTTCGTTTTACTCGTTTAAACATGCATAATCATAATAAACTATCAATTTAGAGTTTAATGAACAATTCAAGCATGATATTTTGTACATAAGGGCCATATACGTGTTCTTCATTCTTTTCATACTCTATAACTCATGAAACTTTGATTAAAACATAATTACATGAAATTGATTGTTTTAAAACATACAATGATGATAGAAAACATGTTATGATCATATACTAACATGTATACACACGTATAATCAATAATCATTGATAACTTTTGTCATAGAGAACTCAAAACTGATTTTTATGGAAAAAACATAAGAATGTGTAATTAAAGGCTTGGGTTGAAGAATCATACCATTGCTAACTCTGTTTGATGATGATATGAACTCTAGAATCTACAACCCTTCTTCTTAAATTCTTAATTCTCTCTCAAACTCCCTCTTTTTCTCTGAAGTATTCTCTCTATTGAATATGCTATATGATATATGAACTGATATGATATAATATATGTATAGTATAATACGTATAGGAAGTTAACTGATGTTTAGTGGGTCGTCAGTTAATTCCCACCATGAATTAACTGCTCCCACTCACTAAGGCATTGTTTGTTTGTTCCCTTTAATTCTTCCGTTCCATTTAGTTTAATTAAATGTTTATTACATAGTTTTAGTTGTCACACTTAATTAATCAAATAATCTTATTTAAATTTAGTTAAATAAAATATAATAATCCACCTTAAATCACATCATCACATAATTAAATGTCTCCTTTATTAATTATGACAATTCATTAATTTTCTAATTAATTATTAAATTAATTAGAATAACATTATGCGTATTAGATAATTCATTTAATCGAATAAACTCAATTAAAACCACACTTTAAACTATAAAAATTCTCCACATTAATTTAATCAATGTAACACATACAATTATATTAATCTTACCATAATTCCATCAAATAATTATTTAACTTAATAATTAAAACATCGATAACCCCTATAAATAAATCATTAAAAATAGTTATTTAATTCAATAAATATTGAAATTAAATTATAAAATTCTCGTTTGTCACATAAACTATCGGTGTAACAACTTGTTTATGTACCGCAGATTTTTCGCCTTCTTTGTTCCCTTTCACTATTTCTTCCACACTTGTCTCAACTTGCTTTTCCATCGGCAGCTTCCCTGAATCCTGCTCGGCTAACTATTTTCCACTCCGAAGTGTAACAGCTTGATATTGCTCATGACTTCCCCTCGGATTCTTTTCGGTGTCACTCGGCAAGGTTCCTTGGGGTCTACTATTCAATGCACTTGCAATCTGTCCCATCTGAGTTTCTAAATTCTTGGTCCCTTAGTTTTCATTGCCGCATCATTCCCTGTTATGTACTTTGCTAGTAGCTCCTCAAAATTTGTCTTTTTCTAGTGAGACGGAGCTGACTGTTGATGTTGATTCTGAAAACCAGGGCGGTATGATGGTCGTGGAGCCTGTTGCTGATTCTGATTTTGGTTCTGATTGTGGCTCCATGAAAAATTCGGATGGTTCCTTGCCCCATGATTATATGCATTCTGATATGTGTTAGGTAGCCTGTTATAGCTACCCACAAACTGTATTGAAGCTGGGTTGATCGTATTATATTTGGTCAGATGTTCACCTGCACAAAGCTCATATACAACTGCTACCTTTTGCACATTTCCACTCTATATGGAATCCATCTTCTATGATAACACTGCTATCTGTGCAGGATAAAGCTGTCATAAAGTCCACTTCCAAAATACCTACTGCCTTGGGTTGAGTCATTCTCTCAGTCGGCCACTGATAGTTATTTGCAGCTATTGTTTCTATCAAGTCCCATGCCTCCTCAAATTTCTTTACCATAAAAGCTCCACCTGAGGCTACATCGATGTTAGTCCGTATATGACTCCCTAACCCGTTGTAAAATATATTCATCTAAATCCAATGTGGGAATCCATGGTGTGGGCATTTTCTTAACAGCTCTTTGTACCTTTCCCACGCTTCATATAATGGTTCTCCCTGTTGCTGTACAAATGAAGAAATATCCGTTGTGACACCCCCAAATCCGGGTACTTCAATTTTCACTGGACTTGGTGTTCACTGTACAAATATCATCTATCTATCTACCTATAATAAATGCAAACTATGGAATAAATAGAAATAATCCTCCCCTTATGGGGTTACAACATCTGAAAATAAATACATCAATCCCAGGTCGTACTTAATCTTAAATCTCAAATGCGGAAACATAAACAATTAAATAAGTCTTACACAACTTTAACATAAGTCTGAAACAACTTTAACATAAGTCTGAAACATAAAGACATAAAATAAACAACAAGTCTTCTTCACTTGTTGACCTTGCCCTTGCCTTTGCTAGTAGAAGGCTCTCGTCGGACCTTTCGTTCTTAACTGCAATGTTATTATTATGCAAGAGTGAGCACGATTGCCCACAAGTATAATAATATGATAACAATATAATAACATGCGAGTGAATCAAAGACATCTGAATAAAGAAACTCAACTTTTGACTCGAGGATAAATAACAGGAATAAAAAGAACATCTGAGGGTCATAAGACCTCAAACTATGTCCTAGGTTCTAAAGTGTTAAACTTCAAACCTTTAACAGTCATAAGACTATGGACTCTACTGGTTGTTCATCTCAGTTTTGACATCAGAGTCCGCACCAAAGGAAGTTTGGTTTGGATAAGCTCAATAAGTATTCTAAAATGTAGAACGTACATCAACTATGGACTAGTCAAATAAATAAGGGTGCACTAGTCCTATAAGTTCAACAATAACGTCGATATTCAACTTGAATGGTAAATCTCAAGAGTATACAATCGAATAAGTATTGTATAGCTGAATCATGCTTAAAAGTGTTATAGCATCAAATATGAAACATTTGAACTTGAACAATTAAAAACAAGAGCTCGCTCGATATAGAACACAAGTCTAAGACTTGATAAATGAATAACTTAGAATGTTAAGAACTTGCTTAATAACAATAAGTTAGAGATAGGATACTTGCTCAATGTAAAAGTAAAGTTTGAGTTTAAAAAACTTGCAAAATATTAAACAAGTTTAAGGATAGGAAACTTGCCTCTTGCACAAGCTACAATTTATAATCCACGTTCTTTATTAAGTTCTACATACCAATACATTCACAATACACATTAATCAATAATATAACTAGAATCACAAGTTCATTCTTTTTTGTGTAAACTCTGATTATGATTATACTAATGAAATCACAATATTTGTCTTTACAAAATATTAGATTTCACGAACGACTAGCTAACTATGCATTCAACCGTTCAATTAAACATGTAAGTACCTCATTGACATGTTAAGAATCTATTTTAACATTTCATTATATGTCTAACACATTTTTATGTTCATTAGATTAGGTTACTATTACATTCCCTGGACTAAAATAATTAAAATTCTCATTTCTGGACAAACTACATAGTAGCGCTGCGGCGCCACCATATAAGCTATTCTTGGCGCTGCGGCGCGGGCCTTAAGGTCTGGAGCTGGTGCTGCGGCGCCACATGCCAATTCCAGATTTTGAGGTTCGCGAGAAAAATAGAATTTGGCCAAAAACATCCGATCGCACATGAATTTAAGCATACCCAGACACTATAATACACATATAATCATTACCCAACCTTTTTAGCACGATTTTAATGAGTTAAAACATACAATTATTTGAATCAATCATATAATTTCACTGTTTTTCATACTTTATAGAGTTTTGAAAGAAAAATAAGAAATTCAACTTTATGGATTCGTTACAACACCGAATCCGTTCGTTTAACTTCCGTTTTGTTTGTTTAAACGTGTATAATTATATTAAATCGTTAATTTAAAGTTAAACCATCGATTCATGGCATAAAAATTGTACGTAAGGGCCGTATGGGCCACATATAGAATTTCTATACTCTGTAATTTTTGAAAACCCAATTTAAACAAAATTCGATCAATGCAAGTTATGCATATATGGCATACACTATGTCATGATCATCAATTAATAGATATATAGTCATATCATGAACAAGTCATCAATTTAGTCTTTTACAGGAACTTCAAAGTACATTAATGGAAAAACTTTGAAAACTTAATTAAAACATAATCACTTCAAATTGATCACTGTGATCCATGTATACATGGTATATAACATGTTATGAACAATTTGTAACACACGTATAGACATATAATCAACAATTACCAATTTTTCCCATATACAGAGAACTTATAATATATGTTAATGAAGATAACATTATACGTGAAATAAAATTAGGACAAAGGAATTACCCCTTGAAAACTCTGTGGAGATGATTCAAAGTTGATAAAAATCTTCTCTCAATTCTCTATGTTTCCTTCTTTGAGTTTTTCTCTCTAAAGTTTACTCTGATGAAATATAAGGTTTGATACGATACATGTGTATATAAGTCTGATATAACTATGTGCATTTTCAAACTGATGGAGTCGTGGTTGGTTTATGCCCTTAGTGGGTTAACTGGCCAACTCCTTATAGGGTCTCGTTTGGCTAACTCATTTATTCTCCCTTTCTAATTATTTTAATAAAACTCTTATTGTATAGTTAATTAATGTCACACCCAATTTAATCAAATAATATTATTTAAATCAATTAAATAGAATAGCATAAATTCATATTAAATCACATAGTCACATAATTAAAATTCTTATTTATTAATTATGTCAAATCATAAATTTCTAATTAATTATTAAATTAATTAGAACACATTATGCTTATTAATTAATATATTAAATCAAATAAGCTCAGTTAAGTGCATAATTGAATATAAAAATTTCTCCACATTAATTTAATCAATGTAACACATATAATTAAATTAATCTACCATAAATTCATCAATTAATTATTTAACTCAATAATTAAATCATCAAAAAATATTTATTTAATTCAATAAAAATTCAAATTAAATTACAAAAATCTCGTTCGTCACATCTTTCCCCCCTTAAAAGGATTCTGTCCCCAGAATCACGGTTCAATTAAATTTCGTCCCGTTACATTCTCCCCCACCTTACAAAGATTCTGTCCCCAGAATTGCATAAACATAAATTAAGTAAATAAATATGGGTAATTCTTCATCATATTCTCTTCGAGTTCTCACGCAACTTCTTCAGCGTTGTGGTTCCTCCAAATTACCTTAACCGAAGGTATAACCTTGTTTCTGAGAACTTGCTCTTTCCTGTCAACAATTTGAACAGGAATTTCTTCATAGGATAAGTCTTTCTCAAAATGTATGGGTTCATATTCAATTACATGTTTGTAATCGGGTTTGTAGGGTCGTAAAACTGAAACTTGGAAGACGTGGTGGACATTCTCGAGCGCCGGAGGTAAGGCTACCTCATACGCAACTTCTCTAATCCTTCGCAGTACCTCAAAGGGTCCAATGAACCTCGGGCTCAATTTCCCCTTCTTGCCGAATCTGATCTTTCCCTTCCAAGGAGAGACTTTAAAGAACACATAGCTACCCGATTCAAACTCAACATTTTTACGATGTGATTTGGCGTATTTCTTTTGCCTATCCTGAGCTGCTACCAGTCTTGTTCTGATTACCCTGACTATCTTTGTTGTCTGTTGTACCAGTTCTGGACCTAGTAGTTGTCTCTCGCCAACTTCATCCCAGTATAGCGGGGTTCTGCATTTTCTTCCGTACAACGCTTCGTAAGGCGGCATGCCAATACTAGCATGGTAACTGTTGTTGTAACCGAATTTCACAAGCGGTAGGTGATCATCCCAATTGCCTTTGAAATCCATAATGCATGCTCTCAGCATATCTTCCAATGTCTGGATCGTTCTTTTGCTCTGCCCGTCTGTCTGTGGGTGATAAGCCGTACTCATTCTCAACTGTTTCCCTATGTATTCCTATAGTCACTTCCAGAAGTTCAATGTAAAGCTCGAATCTCTGTCAGAAATAATTAACACCGAAACTCCGTGCCTCAAAATAATCTCTTTCACATATAGCCTTGCCAACTGGTCTAAGTTGAATCTGATTTTGATCGGAAGAAAGTGTGCGAATTTCGTCAGTCGGTCAACGATAACCCATACTGCGTCGTAGCCTTTCTGAGTCGTCGGAAGGCCGACCACGAAATCCATCGTAACGTGTTCCCATTTCCATTCTGGGATTTCTAGGAGTTGTAGTAAACCACTCGATCTCTGATGTTCTTCTTTCACTTTTTGACAGGTCAGACACTTTGCCACACACTCAACAACATCTCGTTTCAAGTTTGGCCACCAGAAGTGCTGTCGAAGATCCTGGTACATCTTGGTACTACCGGGGTGAATCGAATATCGTGAGCTATGAGCCTTGCTCAAAATGTCCTCCTTAATCTCTAGCACTGACGGTACCCAAACTCTATTCTCAAATCTCAATAGTCCTTCACTGTCTATCTTGAATCTTGGTTCGGTTCCTTCAGATATCTTTTTCTTAACCTTCTCACATTCTTGGTCCTGAAGTTGAGCTTCCTTACCTTTATCCAATAGGGTTGTACCAGCTTGCATCTGAAACAACTTCTCGTCAATCTCCCTCGGATACTTCACTTCCAATTCCAGTTTTTCCATTGCTGAAATTAGCTCCTCCTGAGAAGTCAACATCATCAATTTCTCCCGGCCTTTCCTGCTTAAGGCATCGGCGACCACATTAGCCATACCCGGATGGTATAAGATTTTACAGTCATAGTCCTTAATCAACTCCAGCCACCTTCTCTGGCGCATATTCAATTCCTTTTGTGTAAAAATATATTTCAGACTCTTGTGGTCTGTATATATTTCACACTTCTCCCCATAAAGATAATGTCTCCAAATTTTCAAAGTAAATACCACTGCAGCTAACTCCAAGTCATGGGTCGGATACCCCTTCTCATAGTCTTTTAATTATCGTGACGCATATGCAATGACCCTGCTAGTTTTGCATAAGCACACAGCCAAGTCCTTTATGCGACGCATCACTATAAACCACAAAATTTCCTGTATCATCCGGAAGAGATAACACAAGTGCTGAACTCAACCTTTTCTTAAGCTCTTGGAAGCTTTCCTCACACTTCTCCGTCCAAACGAATTTCACCGATTTCCTAATCAAATTCGTCAGTGGAGTTGCGATGTTGGAAAAGTCCTGAATGAATCTTCTATAATAGCCCACTAATCCAAGAAAACTCCTCACTTCTGACGGTATTTTCAGCTGATCCCAGTTCATCACAGCTTCGACTTTAGAGGGATCTACCAAAATTCCGTCCTTGTCGATCACATGTCCAAGAAATTCCACTCTTTCAATCCAGAATTCACATTTCAAAAAATTTGGCATACAACTTCTCTCTTTTCAATGCCTCTAATGTTAACTTCAGATGTTCTACATGTTCTTCCTTGGTCTTCGAGTATACCAAAATGTCATCGATAAAGACCACCACGAATTTGTCCAAAAACGGCTTGAACACTCCATTCATTAAGCCCATGAATGCTGCAGGAGCATTCGTTAGACCAAAAGACATCACCAGAAATTCGTAGTGACCATATCGAGTCCTAAATACTGTCTTTGGGGCATCCTCTGGCCTCACCTTCAGTTGATGATAACCACTTCTCAAGTCTATCTTCGAAAAGTACCTTACTCCCTTCAATTGATCAAACAGATCGTCGATCCTCGGTAATGGATATTTATTCTTAATGGTGACCTTATTCAGTTCTCTGTAGTCGATGCAAAGCCGCATCATCCTGTCCTTCTTCTTCACAAACAACACCGGCGCTCCCCACAGCGATACGCTCGGTTGGATGTACTTCTTGTCCAGTAACTCTTACAGTTGTACCATTAACTCTTTCATCTCTATCAGAGCCATCCGGTATGGTGCTTTCGATATTGGAGCCGTCCCTGGCACCAAATCGATCACGAACTCAACCTCTCTGTCTGGTGGAAGTCCTGGCAGATTGTCCGGAAATATATCTATGAAGTCCCTCACGACTGGTATATCTTCCACTTTTGGGTTTTCTTTATGACTATCAACTATGTAGGCTAAATATCCTACACAGCCTCGTCTTAATAACTTCCTGGCCTGCATCATCGTCAGACAACTTGCTTGTCTAGACGATTCGCTGCCATAAAACACAACCTTTGACGGGGTCATAAGGTTGATACACTTCCTCTGGCAATCAATTACAGCCCCATAATTGACTAGCCAATCCATTCCCAGAATAACATCGAATTCCCCAAGTCTAATCGGGATAAGATCTACGTTCATAATGTTACCCTTAATATCCACCCTACAGTTCTTGTGTACATACTTAACAGGGATCACTTCTCTATTTGCAATCTCTATGTTCATGGGTTATTCTAACTCGTCCATAGGCAATTCTAAGTTCTTAGCAAAGTTATCGGATATAAATGAACAAGTAGCACCCGAATCAAATAGTACATAAGCATTAACTTTATTGATCGGAATGATACCTGACACCACATCGTGAGACTGTACAGCATCCTGCACAGTCATGTTGAAGGTCCTGACAGTTGGTCGGTTGGTTGCGGTTGGTCCCGTGATAGTTAGAGCACTTCCACCGCTGTTTCCCTTGTTCCCTCCTGATCCTGCCCCTCCAGATCCCTTCTTAGGACAGTTCCTTGCCAGATGGTCCTTTGAGCGGCAAGTGAAGCAAGCGCCCTTCTTTGGGTTAGGGCAGTTAGGTGCTATGTGGCATTCCTGACCACAATTGTAGCAAACTCATTTTCCCTTCATACAGATTCCTAGGTGAGCTTTCCCGCAAGTCGGACAAGATTCGATCCTCTTTTTCTGGCCTCCTTGCTGATTCCCAATTGATGAGTTATCACTCCACCTCCTCCTTTGATTACTACTCCCTCCCGTGTTGCTACCACTAGCCTTGTTAATTCCTTCACCTTCACTCTTTTTCTTCTTCTGATCTTGATTGTACTTTGTAACTGCATCACTCTCGCCTTCAGCGAGAGTGGCCTTCTCCAACACCCCAGCAAAAGTGTTCAATTGGAACATTGAGACTTTGCTATACAGCCAGGGCTTCAAGCCCTGTTCAAACCTCCTTGCCTTCCGTTAATCGGTGTGCACTTGATACGTAGCAAACCTAGCCAACTCATTGAATTTCGCCGCATATTCCGGTACAGACATATTCCCCTGTTTCAGTTCCAGGAACTGGACCTCCATTTGATTCTGCAAGCTGGTCGAAAAGTACATCTCGAAGAACATCTCTTTGAACCTATCCCAAGTAATCACACCTTCTCCTCCCGGACCTTATTTGCTTGCCAACAATAACTAGCTTTGGATTTCAGCATGAACGTTGCATAGGTGGTTTTCTGGTCTTCTCTGACTCTGGCGACGTCAAAAACTTTTTCCATCTCCATGACCCATATTTGAGCTTTTATCGGGTTCATGGTGCCTTTAAACTCTGGCTGTCCCACCGCCTTAAAGTCCTTAAATGTTGTGTTCGGTGGAGCTTGAGGTTGGTTGTTAAGCGCTCCAACAAGTAAGTTCGCCAACTGCTGAACAGGGTTAGCATTGGCGTCGTAGTTGTTGTTAGTTGACCCTTCCTAGGCCAGTTGACGGTTAGGTCGTCTCCTTGGCGGCATTTTTCTGTTAAGAAATACGCTTATTAGATCTTTATTCAATTCTCTAAATATCTAAGGCTTAACTTAAACATTTAGACACAATCAGTCAACACATTATCTCAAATAAACTCTGATATTTTATTAAATCAAAATTTTTAACATAACACGATAGCATCACTGCTATTTACATCAACTATCCCGAGATAAAGAATCTACAGGATTTAAAACATAAAATATTCCTCTGTTTATAAACACATTGGAATTTACATTATTAACTACCAGATAGGTTTCACAAAATCAAATGTTCCTATCACTGGCCATTAAGGCGACGAACAGCTTTGCCACGCTCTTCTTCCATAATCCGGGACATCATCCTGCGATCTAGCATGTATGACGGTAGTCCTTCGAACTGAATTGGGTACCTCAGAACCCGATCCTGGGCCTCATTAATTGCATACTGAAGCGTATAGTACGTCTCCTCAAGCTTGGCCTTCTTCGCCCGACAATTATCTTCTGTGAGATCTGCTTGTCGTGATTCCCTTACCTAGGCCTCCTCTGCTATGGCCAGCCTTGCTGATTTCTCTTTTAGTTCATTCTTCAATTCCTCCATTTCCTCTAACTTCTGCTCGGTTTGGCCCTTCTCGTGAGCCAAATCCCACTCTACATTTCCTAACCGTGTGTGAAGAGCCTCAACCTCTCCATCCCTCAGCTCGATGGTAGACTGTTGAGTAACTAACCGCTCCCTCAGCTCCTGAACAGTCTCCCTTAGCTCCTGAACAGTATCACGTAACTCTATGTTTTGGTCATACAGCTCGTCATACATCTCAGCACTGATAGAGCTCGGTGGGAACTCTTTAGGGTCTTCCTCCTCCTCTTCGGCTGCCTCAGCCAGAACCTCAATCTCCTCAGGTTTTTCCTCAGAGTCCTCCTCTGAATCAGACACCGACACATACTCCTGACCAATGACTGTGATCAAGGGTTCTCGTCGGACTAACTGCTCCCAGACTACATGGATGTCTCGGGGCTCCTCCACTCTAGCCTCTAGCGATACAAGGTCCCTGGACTGACTAGGTTCTCCAGCATCTATCATCCTGACAAATAAAATTTTAAGTTTTAGTAATTACGTGATGCTAATCGATACTCGAGTATATAAGTAAAAGCACATAGCACATAATATAAGTTATTATCTTTCTTAGAACTCAATAAGAGTTATCATTACTATGTTCTCGATCTCTAAAAGGCTACTATCCTAAGGTTTTCCCTCACCTAAGGTTCATAACCTACAGCTCTGATACCAACCTGTGACACCCCCAAATCCGGGTACTTTAATTTCCACGGGACTTGGTGTTCACTGTACAAATATCATCTATCTATCTACCCATAATAAATGCAAACCATGAAATAAATAGAAATAATCCTCCCCTTATGGGATTACAACATCTGAAAATAAATACATCAATTCTAGGTCGTACTTAACCTTAAATCTCAAATGCGGAAACATAAATAATTAAATAAGTCTTACACAACTTTAACATAAGTCTGAAACATAAAGACATAAAATAAACAACAAGTCTTCATCACTTGTTGACCTTGCCCTTGCCTTTGCTAGTAGAAGGGTCTCGTCGGACCTTTTGTTCTTAATTGCAATGTTATTATTACGCAAAAGTGAGCACGGTTGCCCACAAGTATAATAATATGACAACAATATAATAACATGCGAGTGAATCAAAGACATCTGAATAAAGAAACTCAACTTTTGACTCGAGGATAAATAAAAGGAATCAAAAGAACATCTGAGGGTCATAAGACCTTGAACTATGTCCTAGGTTGTAAAGTGTTAAACTTCAAACCTTTAACAGTCATAAGACTATGGACTCTACTTCTCGTACTTAGGGGGATTAGCCCTTAGTACCATACTGTGCACAATATCTCAACGCTAAAGCGTAAATAATCCCATTTACAGGGTTGTTCATCTCAGTTTTGACATCAGAGTCCGCACCAAAGGAAGTTTAGTTTGGATAAGCTCAATAAGTATTCTAGAATTTAGAACGTACATCAACTATGGACTAGTCGAATAAATAAGGGTTCACTAGTCCTATAAGTTCAACAATAACATCGATATTCAACTTGAATGGTAAATCTCAAGAGTATACAATCGAATAAGTATTGTATAGCTGAATCATGCTTAAAAGAGTTATAGCATCAAATATGAAACCTTTGAACTTGACCAATTAAAAACAAGAGCTCGCTCGATATAGAACACAAGTCTAAAACTTGATAAATGAATAAATTAGAATGTTAAGAACTTGCTTAATAACAATAAGTTAGAGATATGATACTTGTTCAATGAAAAAGTAAAGTTTGAGTTTAGAAAACTTGCAAAATATTAAACAAGTTTAAGGATAGGAAACTCGCCTCTTGCATAAGCTACAATTTATCATTCACGTTCTTTAATAAGTCCTATATACCAATACATTCACAATACACATTAATCAATAACGTAACTAGCATCACAAGTTCATTCTCTTTTGTCTAAACTCTGATTATGATTATACTAATCAAATCACAACATTTGTCTTCACAAAATATTAGATTTCACGAACGACTAGCTAACTATGCGTTCAACAGTTCAATTAAACATGTAAGTACCTCATTGGCATGTTAAGAATCTATTTTAACATTCTATTATATGTCTAACACATTTTTATGTTCATTAGATTAGGTTACTATTACATTCCCTGGACCAAAATAATTAAAATTCTCATTTCTGGACTGCGGCGCCACCATATAAACTATTCTTGGCGTTGCGGCGCTGCTGACGCTGCGGCGCGGACCTTAAGGTTTGGAGCTGGCGCTGCGGCGTGACATGCCAGTTCCAGATTTTAAGGTTCGCGAGGAAAACAGAACTTGGCCAAAAACTGTTGGGTTTGTACGAAATCGTAACGCAATCAAATTGCAAAAATTAGCGGAAGCATGATATATCAGAGTTTAAAAAAATTTCTACAAAACCATTACCCGGATCATCCTTTATGCAAATTATTAATTTAAAACGATAAATAAGAAGTTATGAAATCATACCCTTGTAGAACGAAGCTTCCACAGGTATTAGTTCAACTCCTTGTTCTTCTTGATCTCCTTGAATTTCCGGGTTAGATTCCTTCCTTTGATCAACGTTAGCCACCCAAGTGTTTGGCCTCTAGAGGTGATCCACCAAGGAAGATGAATTATCAAGAAGGAGGGTGTTTGGTTAAACATTAGTTTTCTATCTTCTATAGAAAAGGAGTACTCTCCAACAATTGAAATTGCATCAACTGATATCTATTATAAGATTCCTCTTATATATATATTGGTCAACCCTTCTAATCCTATTAGACATGGGATTTCTTTTAATTAATTAAACTCCTTTAATTAATTTAGGCTTCCCACCACATTGGGAATAATTAATTAAATTTATTTAATTAATTTGTCTCCTAATCTTATTAGGAATAAATGAGAGTACTAATATTAAATTAATTACTAAACTCCTTTAGAAATTAAAATAATAATAATTGTAATAATATTAATAAGACTCCTCTTATTAATTTATATTTAATATTTCTAAAATATTAAATAATAAACATTAAGCTATTTAATTTATTCTATCACCATAGATTAAATTAATTACACTTAATACATTATTACGATTATGCCATTACCTTCTTAAATAATTATTCTTCCTTTTATGGTGTGACCCTTTAGGTTCTCTATATTAAACCGGTTGTGAATAAATCAATTAGAACAATTCTAATCTTATTTAAATAAATAAATTAAACTAATAATCTATTTAAATAAATAATATTTATTCTACAATAGGGATAAGCCTCCCTAGCGATCAACGACTTTCCAGATAATATAGATTGCAACATTAATCATAAAAGAATCTGTAAGTAAATAGTTACCATACAATTCAATCCTTCCACCATACAATGTCCCAATTAAATATAAGACATGAATTTACTGTCAAGTCTTATTTTATTTAATTATATGTATTTCGATTAGAAAATGCACAACTCCGATTAATGCAAATTAGAAACCTCTTTCTAATTTCATTCCACCTTGGCCAAGGATTCCTGGGTTGTCATTTAACGAATCACATAGGACATATCTCCTCTTTTACTAGAGGTGGTAGATTCTCTATTGATCATTCATTATCTCCATATGTAACTCATGATACCCAAGCATACCCTATATATGCCTTAAAAGGTCTTAAGGAATAAGTCAAAGTATAATTTGTTACATACAAGATACTATGATGATCTCAAGTCCAAGGATCACTTGTACTACTATCACATTAGGAATTCCTATTGACATGCGAGTAAAACTCCATTAGGTATTCCATAGCGAATCACGTTCAGTGAACTTATTCTCCAATAAGCACCTACATACTTGCTTTAGTGTCTCCACACAAATGATCATGAGATCAATCATCCTCATCCAATGAGCAAGCAACATATGTACCAATCTATCCGGATTTACTAATCCCCTTTTTAGTAATACCACGATTGGGAACTATTTAAGTTTTAAAACTTTCTAAGAATTTAGATCTCATTAGCATGATCATCATCATGATTCTAAAAGCATTGCTTAAAACTATGGGTTATTTACATATTATAAAAACAGCAACATGTAGATATTTAAATGCCTTTAATAAATGAATATTTCATTAATAAATAAATAAGATTGTTTACAAAGTACGTGCTTTATCATCATACATGATTGGCTTGTATGCACACTACTATCAATCTCCCACTTGCACTAAAGCCAATCGCCATGGTATCTCATACCCATCTTCTCTAAGTGACGATCAAACTGCTGTTGTGTTAAAGCTTTAGTAAATAGATCTGCAATGTTGTCTTGAGAGTCTACACGCTCCAAGGTGACGTCTCCTCTTTCAATGATCTCCCTGATCAAATGAAATCGCCGCAACACGTGTTTAGATTTCTGATGAGACCTCGGTTCCTTAGCCTGTGCAACTGCTCCTGTGTTGTCACAGTAAATGGGAACTGCTTCTCCAATGCTAGGAACCACACCAAGACCAGTTATGAACTTCTTCATCCAAACAGCTTCCTTTGCAGCTTCACTTGCAGCTACATACTCTGCCTCTGTCACTGAATCAGCAACTATTTGCTGCTTGGAACTCTTCCAACTTACTGCGCCTCCGTTCAAGGTAAAAACATACCCTGAAACAGATTTACTGTCATCTTGGTCCGTTTGAAAACTTGAGTCTGTGAAGCCCTCGAGTTTTAATTCAGACCCACCGTAGACAAGAAAAATATCCTTAGTCCTTCTCAAGTATTTTAGGATATTCTTCACTGCCTTCCAGTGCTCTTCTCCTAGATTCGACTGGTATCTACTCGTTACACTAAGTGAATGAGCAACATCCGGTCTAGTACATATCATACCATACATGATAGATCCTATTGCAGAAGCATAAGGGATCTTACTCATACGGTTTCTCTCCTCAGGTGTCTTTGGAGCCTGTTTCTTGGAGAGATGTATTCCATGGCTCATCGGCATGAGACCTCTTTTGGAATCTTCCATGCTAAATCTCTTTAGCATTGCATCAATGTACGTTCCTTGGGATAAACCAAGCATCCTTTTAGATCTATCTCTATAGATCTTTATCCCCAAAATATAGGATGCTTCTCCCAAGTCCTTCATGGAGAAGTGTTTAGATAACCAGATTTTAATCGATTGTAGCATAGGAATGTCATTCCCTATCAGTAATATATCATCAACATATAATACAAGGAATGAAATTGCGCTCCCACTAACCTTCTTGTACACACATGGTTCATCGTCATTTTTGATAAAATCAAACTCTTTGATTGTCTCATCAAAACGAATGTTCCATCTACGAGAAGCTTGCTTCAATCCATAAATGGATCGTTGCAGCTTACAGACTTGATTTATTCCAACCTTTGAAACAAATCCCTCTGGCTGTGTCATATACACATCCTCCTCAAGTTTCCCATTGAGGAAGGCCGTTTTCACGTCCATCTGCCAGATCTCATAGTCGTTATAAGCTGCAATCGCAAGCAAAATCCGAATGGACTTGAGCATAGCTACTGGTGAAAAGGTTTCATCATAATCAACTCCTTGTCTTTGTTTGAAACCTTTTGCAACCAGTCGGGCCTTATAGGTCTCCACCTTGCCGTCCGCTCCAGTCTTTCTTTTAAAGACCCATTTACACCCAATAGGCTTAATGCCTTCAGGTGGTGAAACCAAAGTCCATACTTTGTTTTCATACATGGAGTCCATTTCGGATTTCATGGCTTCAAGCCATTTCCCTGAGTCTTTATTACTCATGGCCTGTTCGTAATTCAATGGATCATCATTATTCATGATGTGTACCTCATCGTCATCCTCTATAACGAATCCATACCTCTCAGGTATCTTCGGTACTCTCCCAGATTTACGAACAGGGTGTGGTATAGTAGGTTCTTCTACTTGGTCAGGTACCTGACTTTGATCCGTGGTAATTTGTGGTTCTTGAACTTCTTCAAGATATATCTTACTCCCACTGACCCCTTCATGGATAAACTCCTTTTCCAAGAAGGCAGCATGTTTCGCAACAAACACCTTTAATCAGTTGGATGATAGAAATAATACCCTAAAGTTTTTCTAGGGTATCCCACAAATCTACACTTATCGAATTTAGTCTGTAGCTTATCATTTTCAAACTTTTGACATAAGCTGGGGAACCTCAAGTCTTAACATGATTAAGATTTGGTTTCCTCCCCTTCCACATCTCATATGGAGTCTTTGGGACGGATTTGGTAGGTACCTTGTTAAGTAGGTATGCAGCCGTTTCTAGGGCATATCCCCAGAAAGAAATTGGAAGGTCGGTAAAACTCATCATGGATCGAACCATGTCCAACAGTATTCGATTTCTCCTTTCAGATACTCCATTTAACTGTGGTGTACCTGGAGGAATCCATTGTGAGATTATACCATTTTCTTTGAGACAATTGAGAAACTCACCGCTTAAGTATTCTCCACCTCGATCTGATCGAAGTATCTTTATACTCTTGCCCGTTTGTTTCTCTACTTCACTTCTGAACTCTTTGAACTTTTCAAATGATTCTGACTTGTATTTCATTAAATACACATATCCAAATCTTGAGTGATCATCAGTGAAAGTAATAAAATAAGAATACCCACCCCGGGCACTTGTTGTCATAGGTCCACAAACGTCTATGTGAATCAATGCCAACAACTCTGTAACTCTTTCTCCTTTTCCACTAAAAAGAGATTTAGTCATTTTACCCATGAGACAAGATTCACAAGTTGGATATGATTCATAATCAGATAACTCAAGGAGCCCATCTTTATGCAACTTGGATAATCTTGTTTCATTGATATGACCGAGTCTACAGTGCCACAGATAGGTATAATTAATATCATCTCCTTTTCTTTTCTTAGTTTGTTCAATTTGAAAAATATTTTCTTGTAAGTCAAGTGTATAAAGTCCATTTCACAAATTTCCAACACCATATAAAACATCGTCTTTATAAATAGAACAACTATTGTTCTTTATAACAACGTTAAATCCTTCCATATCCAATACAGAAATTGAAATAATGTTTTTAATAATATTCGGAACATAATAACAATTATTAAGATAAATGGACTTGCCCGAAGGCATTGCTAAATAATAAGTTCCTACAGCTAATGCAGCAACCTTTGCTCCATTCCCCACTCGTAGGATCACCTCATCATTGTTCAGCTTTCTACTTCTGACCAGTCCCTTCACATTATTACATATGTGAGAACCACAGCCGGTATCCAATACCCAAGTAGAATTTTGACTTTCTGAAAAATTAATTTCAATCATGAACAAACCTTGATTGGAAGTCGAAGCTTCTCCAAGCTTCTTGTTTGCCAGAAACTTCTTGCAGTTCCTCTTCCAATGACCCGGCTCGTTGCAATGGAAGCACATTCCTTTGCTAGCTGGATCAGATTTCTTTTGTTCCTTTATGTTCACTTTGCCCTTGGTCATCCGAGATCGAAAGAGCTCCTTAGATATCTCATATCTAGCAGTCCTACTTTGTTCACCATACAACTCCTTGAGGTGAATCAACATAGTAGGAGCATCCATGTTTTCGTGCTGACGCTGAAGCTCGTTATTCATGGATGCGAGCATGATGCATTGAGCCATAGATGCATCATCTTGCCACTTTGCAATGGTGGCAATCTCTTCCTCAGAGGCTGTTTCTGGAACAGTTCCCGGGACAGGTAAGTTTAGGACATAAGAAATCTTTTCAGCAGTGAGAACTATTCTCAGATTTCTTAGCCAGTCCGTATAATTCGGCCCGGTAAGCTTATTAGCATCAAGTATGCTTCACAGTGAAATTAGTGATTTTGACATTTTTAAAATTCTGCATGTGAAAAACAACATTTTAGCAAACATTCATTTTATTAATTTTGCATACCAAAATAAATTTAGGTCTTTATTTTAAATTGGTATCTCCCACTATTTTTATCAAACTATATTACCCTCACTTATATAGTTCGGCAATATCTAATTAAAGATTTGCTAGTGAGAATAAGGATCCCATTTCAAATGTATATAACCTTGTGGATAGCACAACAAGCGATATACAAATAAATAGGTAGACAACTCTTGTCAATTACATCACCATGTAATTCCTTTTATTTTGCCTCTTAAATCATAATGGTCAAGTGTGTGCACATCCGAACTAAAATAATTTAAGTTAAGTCCAGCCTAGCACTTTCATAAATTCAAAAAAGAAAAATGTTCGTCCTTGTGGATAGCACAACAAGACTAGATCGTTCAATTTTCTTGATAAGCATCAAATGTGATTAATTAACATCTTAAATACGCAATACTCGCCTTGTGGATAGCACAACAAGCTCATATTAAATATCTAATACTCTATTAATTTATCACGCTAGAAGGCGACGTTCGATATTCCAAATATCATTTGAACACTTCGGACTTAATATTATTTATTTGAGGGGTTTGTTATTATTAGTCTCATCTTTGTTTAGCGCGCATGCATATATATATATAAAATACACGTCATTTTATTAAACATGCGAAACATGTTTGCATAAAATATAATATATATAATATTTAGCATGCAATATAGAATACTATATTCTACCCGGATTGATTATGAACTTTTATTCTAGTTTGGTTCACTAGAGCCACCAAGTGAACCAAAAGGTCAAACCTAGGGGTGCAAGAATTTAAATTTAAACGTAACTATTACATTTAAACCCGGACTCCATACAAACGGGTCTTCACGCGCTCCTTGCTCCTTGGTCTCTAATTTTTAAAGATAATTCTAACTATTTCTATTACATTAAACTATTTAATTTAAATAGAAACCTTGATCAACAGTCAAGGGGAAGTACATAGGAGGGAGATAGAATTTTACATTAAGAAAAAAAAATTAGAGAAGACGAGGTACGCAGACCCCATTTAATAAAACCCATTCATTCAAGCATTCAACTAAAATAAAATCCAATCACATTGGTCAAATAGTCCATAACAATCCCTATTTATTATCATACATATCACCATATATATCAATAAATAAATATTCATCTCATGAATTAAAATATTCCATACATATATGAGTATCATTTAATGGGCAATTTTAAATTGCATGAAATCCAATTTCAAGATTAAAATAAACTCTATATTTTAATTATAAAATTATTTAGAATATAATATATAAATATATCATATATATATATATATATATATATATCATATATCATATATATATAATATAAATTCACATTTATTTTTTAAAAAGAAGTCACCTTCTTTTATTAAAAGAGTCCTGCAGGTTTATTAAAAAAGTCCTTTCCTGATGGGTCATCTTCTTTTTAGAGTAAGAAAGAGACAACACCTTTTCTTTGCAGAATTCAAGATTAGCACCCAAAAAATAAATTGTGATTCGTCCCAAAAAAAAAAAAAAAAATTTCTTAAAAAAAAAATTTTTATACAATAAAATTATGCCCAATAAATTATTTTAAATATATACCCATATGTATATGAAATCAAAAATAAATTAATAATTGCATAAAGGTTTGGCTCTGATGCCACTGTTGGGTTTGTACGAAATCGTAACGCAATCAAATTGCAAAAATTAGCGGAAGCATGATATATAAGAGTTTAAAAAAATTTCTACAAAACCATTACCCGGATCATCCTTTATGCAAATTATTAATTTAAAATGATAAATAAGAAGTTATGAAATCATACCCTTGTAGAACGAAGCTTCCACAGGTACTAGTTCAACTCCTTGTTCTTCTTGATCTCCTTGAATTTCCGGGTTAGATTCCTTCCTTTGATCAACGTTAGCCACCCAAGTGTTTGGCCTCTAGAGGTGATCCACCAAGGAAGATGAATTATCAAGAAGGAGGGTGTTTGGTTAAACATTAGTTTTCTATCTTCTATAGAAAAGGAGTACTCTCCAACAATTGGAATTGCATCAACTGATATCTATTATAAGATTCCTCTTATATAGATATTGGTCAACCCTTCTAATCCTATTAGACATGGGATTTCTTTTAATTAATTAAACTCCTTTAATTAATTTAGGCTTCCCACCACATTGGGAATAATTAATTAAATTTATTTAATTAATTTGTCTCCTTATCTTATTAGGAATAAATGAGAGTACTAAATATTAAATTAATTACTAAACTCCTTTAGAAATTAAAATAATAATAATTGTAATAATATTAATAAGACTCCTCTTATTAATTTATATTTAATATTTCTAAAATATTAAATAATAAACATTAAGCTATTTAATTTATTCTATCACCATAGATTAAATTAATTACACTTAATACATTATTACGATTATGCCATTACCTTCTTAAATAATTATTCTTCCTTTTATGGTGTGACCCTTTAGGTTCTCTATATTAAACCGGTTGTGAATAAATCAATTAGAACAATTCTAATCTTATTTAAATAAATAAATTAAACTAATAATCTATTTAAATAAATAATATTTATTCTACAATAGAGATAAGCCTCCCTAGCGATCAACGACATTCCAGATAATATAGATTTCAACAATAATCATAAAAGAACCTGTAAGTAAATAGTTACCATACAATTCAATCCTTCCACCATACAATGTCCCAATTAAATATAAGACATGAATTTACTGTCAAGTCTTATTTTATTTAATTATATGTATTTCGATTAGAAAATGCACAACTCCGATTAATGCAAATTAAAAACCTCTTTCTAATTTCATTCCACATTGGCCAAGGATTCCTGGATTGTCATTTAACGAATCACATAGGACATATCTCCTCTTTTACTAGAGGTGGTAGATTCTTTATTGATCATTCATTATCTCCATATGTAACTCATTATACCCAAGCATACCCTATATATGCCTTAAAAGGTCTTAAGGAATAAGTCAAAGTATAATTTGTTACATACAAGATACTATGATGATCTCAAGTCCAAGGATCACTTGTACTACTATCACATTAGGAATTCCTATTGACATGCGAGTAAAACTCCATTAGGTATTCCATAGCGAATCACGTTCAGTGAACTTATTCTCCAATAAGCACCTACATACTTGCTTTAGTGTCTCCACACAAATGATCATGAGATCAATCATCCTCATCCAATGAGCAAGCAACATATGTACCAATCTATCCGGATTTACTAATCCCTTTTTTAGTAATCCCACGATTGGGAACTATTTAAGTTTTAAAACTTTCTAAGAATTTAGATCTCATTAGCATGATCATCATCATGATTCTAAAAGCATTGCTTAAAACTATGGGTTATTTACATATTATAAAAATAGTAACATGTAGATAATTAAATGCCTTTAATAAATGAATATTTCATTAATAAATAAATAAGATTGTTTACAAAGTACGTGCTTTATCATCATACATGATTGGCTTGTATGCACACTACTATCAAAAACATCCGATCGCACATGAATTTAAGCATACCCAGACACTATAATACACATATAATCATTACCCAACCTTTTTAGCACGATTTTAATGAGTTAAAACATACAATTATTTGAATCAATCATATAATTTCACTGTTTTTCATACTTTATAAAGTTTTTAAAGAAAAACTAGAAATTCAACGTTACGGATTCGTTATAACACCGAATCCGTTCGTTTAACTTTATTTTTGTTTGTTTAAACATGTATAATTATACTAAATCGTCAATTTAAAGTTAAACCATCAATTCATGGCATAAAAATTGTACGTAAGGGTCATATGGGCCACATATAGATTTTCTATACTATGTAATTTTCGAAAACCCAATTTAAACAAAATTCGATCACTACAACTTATGCATATATGGCATACACTATATCATGAACATCAATTAATAGATATATAGTCATATCATGAACAAGTCATCAATTTAGTCTTTTATAGGAACTTCAAAGTATATTAATGGAAAAACTTTGAAAACTTAATTAAAACATAATCACATCAAATTGATCACTGTGATCCATGTATACATGGTATATAACATGTTATGAATAATTTGTAACACACGTATAGGCATATAATCAACAAATACCAATTTTTCCCCATATACAGAGAACTTATAATATATGTTAATGAAGGAAACATTATACGTGAAATAAAATTAGGACAAAGGAATTACCCCTTGCAAACTCTGTGGAGATGATTCAAAGATGATAAAAATCTTCTCTCAATTCTCTTTGTTTCCTTCTTTGAGTTTTTCTCTCTAAAGTTTACTCTGATGAAATATAAGGTTTGATACGATACATGTGTATATAAGTCTGATATAACTATACGCATTTTCAAACTGATGGAGTCGTGGTTGGTTTATGCCCTTAGTGGGTTGACTGGCCAACTCCTCATAGGGTCTCGTTTGGCTAACTCATTTATTCTCCCTTTCCAATTATTTTAATTAAACTCTTATTGTATAGTTAATTAATGTCACACCCAATTTAACCAAATAATGTTATTTAAATCAATTAAATAAAATAGCATAAATCCACATTAAATCTCATAGTCACATAGTTAAAATTCTTATTTATTAATTATGTCAAATCATAAATCTCTAATTAATTATTAAATTAATTAGAACACATTATGCTTATTAATTAATATATTAAATCAAATAAGCTCAGTTAAGTGCATCATTGAATATAAAAATTTCTCCACATTAATTTAATCAATGTAACACATATAATTAAATTAATCTATCATAAATTCATCAATTAATTATTTAACTCAATAATTAAATCATCAAAAAATATATATTTAATTCAATAAATATTTAAATTAAATTACAAAAATCTCGTTCGTCACATCCGTCCTCAATTTATGTGTTTTTGAAGGCGGGAATAATTTAGCTAGAAATTTCTGCGCCAAATCGTTCTATATGGTGATTGACCACGGTGGTAGAGAATGAAGCCAACCATTTGCCTTATCTCTGAGCGTGAACGAAAATAGTCTTAATCTGATAGCATCATTTGAAACCCCGTTCCACTTGAAAGTATCACAGATCTCTATGAAATTGACAATGTGCTCGTTAGGGTCATCATTCAGGAGACCCCCAAATTGGCAATTATTCTGCACCATCTGTATTATTCCAGACTTGATCTCAAAGTTATTAGCATTAATCGCCGCCCTGGTGATACTTAACTAAAATTTTCAAATCTGCGGTGTAGCATAATCCCGCAGTGCTTTCTCTTCATCTTCAGCCATGTTGTCATTGGGTGTTTTAAGTTCTTCTCGAGTTTTCTGAATCCACTTACTTAACCACTAAAACCGTTTGTTGATGTCGTCCTCGAGAGGTAACAACTCTGGCTTCTTTAATCGAGTTTGCATGCAGTCCTCGGGATTACCTTAAATAGCCAATGAAACACACATAAGAATATATATATATATATATATATATATATGTTTAACTAAAATTGATCTAATTAAACTGATATTGTAAGTAATAAAAGCAATTACTGTCCCCGGCAACGGTACCAAAAACTTGTTGGGCAAAATATATACCCGTTATACGCAATTGTACGTGGTCAACAAGTAATTTAATGATAAGATCAAGTATCGTACCCACAAAGACAATATTCACAATTTATCCTAACAAGTACCAATTTTGTATTATTTAAATTTTATTAAACAAATGATTAAATGATGATTTTTATAAGAAACTACTACTCAGACTAGAATTAACACTATTTCAGGAATTTGACAAGTTTTTGGAGAAATAAGCCTACAACTTCACTTATTAGTCCACTTCGGATAATATACTTTCCTTCAGTTTATAATAATTATTCCAAATTATTAACTAAGAACACAAAAGTAGATATAACCATCTCTAAATGCATTACATCCATACTCACTCAAATCCACAGTCGATAGAATTAAGCAAGACACCATAATTAACTAACTCACTATATCTCTATGTGAATTATAATTGAAAAAGGTTTAAACTCAAGTTCTCTCTAGATTACGCATGATGCATAGATATCTCTATCCTATACATGAATTATGAATTCTAACTAACACTAGAAATCACAAACATACGTCACTATGGCTAGTCCCAATCCCATATGTCATCTCTCGAGTTCATATGGGATAAAAGGTAATTGGTGATCAAGAAAATACATAAGTTACGAACAAACTATAGCAAATAACCAGGAAATAATCTTCATAAACTAACTTGAAAGCATATCAATCCTTAGTTACATAATAAGATCCGTTATAGGCTTAAATAGAATATTAGTTCATCATAAACAAAGTAAAATCCATAATCCACAAAGGGTATAACATTCTGAATACAAGATAAAGGTGAAAATAGATAATAGAATCTGAAATCATATTGTACTCGTCTCCACGTTTGCCATGCGTTCTTCGTGTTCTGCTTCACTTCAATTCTCCTTTTGTATCAAGTCTCACGAACTAAGGTTTGTTTTCTGTCTAAATGTATCTGTTATAAACCTCTCTGGAGCCCTATATAATCTCCTAATCGCAAGCCAAAACTGCAGCCAACTTCCACCAGAATCCTACTCGAATAAGGAAGCCAAATCTAATCTGTCAGAACTGCGCTCCGGCGCAGATTTACTCTTTGAAAGCGCTCCCGAAGATTTAGTACTATGAACATATGCCCCGGTGCAGATTGCATCCCCAAAGCCAATTTCTTCATTGTAAATCTCCTTTCCTTTCGATTCTCATCCCGAAGAGTCATTACACAAAAACCAATGCACATGCATAAAAAAGAACCTAAAACGTACTTGAAGTAGCAGCATCTTGGTTTAATTGGAATTAATTCGTATGTATGAAACCTACTTATCAAATACCCCCAAACTTACGATTTCGCTTGTCCTCAAGTGAAAACAACAAAAAAAATAAAAATAACAAACAACAAACAACGTATCAATACATATGTATATGCATGACCTACTTCCTATATGCCTAAGAATCCAGCAATAGATCAATATGATGTTCAACATAGGCCTCAAAAATATCATAAGAAACTCAAACAATACTACAAATCAATGTACAGTTCATCAATAATCAATCAGTCCATCTAAACCTGTCCTCACCCATGTTGTGCGTTTGTGCTCGTTAACCATTCTAATCTCCAACAATTCAAAAGCGTCATATAGCAACATTCTTAGAGGGGAAAATTTAGTTTATCTTAAATATTCTATAATCATGACAAAACCGATCAAACATAGTAATTACTGAGTTCGGGGATTTCAAATGAGGCTCATTTTTTTTATATTTCATTCACGGGTGTGTTTTACGCTCCATCCCGCATTCACAATTGACTGTGCAATGCTTGAATCTATTAGGCTTTTCAAGGTTACCCGTTTAGCGAACTTTTGAACGACTCCCAAACCAGACGATTTTAGTGCACTAGGTGTAAAAACACCCCCAAGGGTTTACTTATTCAAGTAACAAAGGCCACATACACAAACTAGTCAATGTGTTTATTCTTTTCTCTTTTTTATTCTTTTTCTCTTTTTCTCAAATTTCTACTTTCTTTCATTCTTATTTTTTTTTCTCTTTTCTTTTGCTCCAATGACTCCCTCAAACTCGAGTTATTACTTACTTTTAAACCTTTACTGTCAGTATACCAATGTCATCAAAATTTAACTAAGATTTCCCCCCCAGAAATAAGTTATGCACCCTTGAACTGAGTTAACTAGAATAGTTAAACTCTACGTGCTAACCAGTTACATAAGTTTCAGACATGCTGAGATTTCTATCTTGATTAAAATTAGAACTCACCATCAATCTTCACTATTTAATGTCCTCATTGGATATATAATTTAAAAGTTCGAGGACTGCCCTGAGCGATCAAGCTTCATGCTCTACCGGTGGATCCTCAGTAGGTGGGTCGTCAACCGGGTCCTCAACAGGCGGTATAGGGAGAAAAGATGTAATGGCTGTGGAACTGGAAACTGAAAATCTTCACTAGTGGTATTCAATCGGGCAAAAGCAGCTGCCAGAGACTCGTTGAACTCATTCTGAGTGGCAAACATATGATCCTTCCTGGATGCCAATTCTTGGAGTCTCTGATCAAAGTACTACTGCATGTTCCAGAATTAAAAACTGAAAGTTACTTTTGTGTGGGATGAGGTTGAAGTCCCGGCTTGTTCATGTTCTTGCTCTTCTTCCACAACAAAATCTGCATCCTGTGCGTCCGCTTCTTCATCATCCTCAGAATCGGAGAATGTAAAACCAAGGCCACGTGGGTGCGAATGCCCTCCTTTCCAGCATCCGTACCGCTGAATCAAATTTGAATCTAAACACAATAGAGGCTGCTATATAGACTCCGTGGTGCTCCATTATACCCCTGCCCGGGCACAGAATGCACGCACCAGCGATGGGAAAGGCAATCCGTCCTAAACTCGTCCCCATAGATTTCGACAAATATTGTGATGAATAAGATGGCCCACGTCAATCGATCGATCTTTACAAATGGTATACAGCAGAACCGCCCTCTCCTTCGTGACATCGCTCGTGTGTGTACAGGGTAGTAGTCTGGCACACAAGAACGAATGCCATATCTTCCCATATAAACTGAGATGACTAGTCTGAAAGTGAGATCCATTTGAGGACCATGTAGCATCTGGCTTGCACAACTCAGTCAAAATCTGCTCATAGTTCGCTCCGCTTTCCTTGAGGGTCGAATACGAACAAGTTATTTGAGGCAGATTATAGTAGTCGTTGATATCCTGTACAGTGAATGGTACCATCCCTCACGAAGGCAAAAAATGGTGATTTGTCGAGGGCATTGGCATAGAATTCTTTCACCACTGCCACCACGATGACTTCCAACTGTGCCGTGAACGTTTCACATCGCCTCTCGTGAATCTGCTGAAGCATAGCCCCATCAAATTCATCGGGCGCCAAACCATGCTCTGGTGCTAATGACTTGCTTGATAAATATTCAAACCGCTCCGCGGCCTCGGCGTTCAAGAATTTTCGTCTGTCAAATTGCCAAGAGGGGGTGGATGAACTTTCCCCACGTTGCCTTTTCTACTGTCTGGAAGTCATTGTGTCGACGGTATGCCTCTAACTTGCAATAGGATGATGAAGTGGTTGTTGAGACCTTTTGTCGAACACTTGGTGTGCAAACTGTTAGAGCTTAATTCTCTTACCCCCAAACTTGACTTGTTATGCCCAATTGGCAGATTCTCTAAGCCTTAGTGTAGAAACCTGAAAAAAATCTAACAATTACCCCAAAATCAATGTTACCTATAAGTGATTGTGATGAACTCTTAAGGTTGCCTTGAGTTAGTGAAGAATCTCCTCTTTCCTGTGAAAAATTGTTAAATTAGAAACCCTAGATGGTAGAGGATGATTAGATTTGGAGATGAACTCTTGAAATCAACTTGAAGAGTGATTGGGGTATGGTGTTTGCTCGAAATCTCGTGGTCCTCTTTGTTTTCAGTTGGGAGAAGTTGTAGACTTGTAAGAGGATTGTGATTAGTGACTGTCGAAGTAAGGTTTTAAAAACAGGAAAAAGTGATATGCGCCGGGGCGCATAAATTTGTTCGTTTAAGCGCGCCGGGGAGCAAGTGGCCAAAGGGGTCTACGTCGGGGTGCCTTTTTTCCTTCACAAATCCGTGCTAGGGCTCAGTTTGTTTGCCAGTTTGTGCCTAGGCATGAATATTGTTCCTTGAAACTGTGCCAGGGCGCAGATGGGATTTCCTGCAAAAAAAATTATTTTCTTTTCTTGGCAGCTCTTACCGTAAACATAACATATGATTGATTTGGTCTCTTTTTGTTGTCATGATCATTCCTGGTCCCCTCATACAATCAAAACCATACACACTTAGTATAGACGTTGATTCAAATATTTGACAAAATTTCTAATCTACGACGCGTTCTAATCTACTACTACTTTACTTAATGAAATCAAAACAAACGACTTTCAAAACTAAAAATAAACAAGTGATTGGGTTGCCTCCCATCAAGCGCTTGATTTAGAGTCTTTCAGCTTGACTGCTCCTTAATTTCAAACTAGATCGACCAAGTCAATTGAGGTTTCTTGGCGATCAAAATCACCACCCCAATAGTGCTTTAAGCACTGACCGTTGACTTTGAATGTTTCGGACGAATTCCGACCAGTACACTTCAATGGCCCCATGTGGAAACACTATCTTGATGGTAAAAGGGCCCGACCACCTGGATTTTAGTTTTTCGGGAAAAAGTTTCAACCGAGAGTTGAATAACAATGCTGATTGGCTCGGTTCGAACCTTTTATCCACTATCTTCTGATCGTGCCATTTTTAACCTTTTCTTTGTACCACTTTGAGTTTTCGTATGCTTGCAGGAGAAATTCATCTAACTCATTAATTTGCAAAAGTCTTTTCTCCCTACTGCTGATAGATCAAAGTTGAGTTTCTTGATCGCCCAATATGCTTTATGTTCGAGTTCCACTGGAAAGTGACACGCCTTTTTGTAGACCAACTGGTAGGGAGACATGTTGATCAGAGTTCTATAAGCGGTCCGATATGCCTGAAGAGCGTCGTCTAGTTTCAATGTCCAATCTTTCCGATTTGGGTTGACGATTTTTTCCAAGATTCTCTTTACCTCTCGGTTAGATACTTTGGCTTGGCCACTCGTCTGGCGGTGATAGGCTGTTGATGAGTGGGTTTCATACCTACGAATCGGTAGTCGTTATAGCTTGATTCTGCATGTTTTCGAGTACTTTGCCTATCATTTCTACTTGGTATATACGTATATGTCCAGATAATAAAATGGAGGTGAGAGTAGCTTTAAAGGATAAATTTGCATGTTATATGTCTATTCTTTAATGCTTACTTTTTTTATTGTGTGCCTAAATATACTCATTATTCTTATATCGAGGACATCTTGGTAAAAGTGGACAAATTACTCTTTCCAGCGGACTTCATCATCCTCGACTATGAAGAAGATAAGGATATTCCAATAATCCTTGGGCGACCATTCTTGGCTACTGGCAGGACTCTCATTGACATTTAGAAAGGAGAGTTGTCCATGAGGGTGCAAGATCAACAACTCACCTTCAACGCAATCAATGCCATGAATTTTCCTAAAGACGATGAAGAGTGTTACCGGGTGGATATGATTGACACAGTGGTGGATGATAAGTAACTTCGGATACTTAATATCGACCCGCTAGAATTAGCATTGATGGAAGATTATGATGAAGGGGATTCAGAAATAATAGAGTATCTGCAACTGTTAAAGGCTTATCCGAGAGCGCATAAGTTTAACATACCATTTGAGCCTTTGGAAATAGCAAGCGCTTCATCAAAAAAGATGAACCCATCTCTCCAGGAACCGCCTAAACTTAAACTAAAGCCCTTACCTAATCACCTCAGGTATGTATATTTAGGCAATTCATCTACTTTACCTGTTATTATTGCATCTGCACTTAACCAAATGCAGGAAAGTAAGCTGTTATGAGTGCTGAGGGAATATAAATCTAGTATTGGCTAGACAATCGCCGACATTAAAGGAATCAGCCCATCATTCTGTATGCACAAGATCCTGATGGAGGAAGATAGCAAGCCGACAGTAGAGCAACTAGAGGCGACTCAACCGTATAATGAAAGAAGTTGTGAAGAAAGAGATCTTGAAATGGTTGGATGTGGGAATCATCTACCCAATTTCAGACAGTGCATGGGTGAGCCCGGTCCAATGTGTAACAAAAAAGGGTGGTATGACAGTGGTGAAGAAAGAGAATAATGAACTGATACAGACCAGGACAGTGACCAGCTGGAGGGTCTACATGGATTATAGAAGACTAAATAAGGCAACTCGAAAGGACCATTTCCCCTTGCATTTTCATTGATCAGATGTTAGATAGATTAGCCGGACATGAGTACTACTGCTTATTGGATGGGTATTCAGGGTACAACCAGATTGTCATCGCATCAGAGGATCAAGAGAGGATGACGTTCACATGTCCCTATGGCACCTTTGCCTTCAGAAGGATGTCATTCGGCCTGTGTAACGCACTGGCAACTTTTCAGCGTTGCATGATGGCGAGCTTCTCAGACATGGTGGAGCGTAGTGTGGAGGTTTTTATGGACGATTTCTCCGTATTTGGGGAATCGTTTGATAGGTGCCTCGAGAATCTGGTATTGGTCTTAAAGAGATGTGTCGAGACGAACCTAGTACTCAACTGGGAGAAGTGCCACTTTGTGGTCCAAGAGGGGATAATTCTTGGCCACAAAGTTTCTGGAAAAGGGTTGGAAGTCGACCGAGCAAAACTGGAAATAATTGAAAATCTGCCACCTCTGACATCAGTAAAGGGTATTAGAAGTTTTCTCGAACACGCTAGATTCTACAGAAGATTTATCAAGGATTTTTTGAAAATTACAAAGCCACTCTGCAGTCTATTAGAAAAGGATGTCCCATTCAAGTTTGATGAAGACTGTCGAGTGGCCTTTGAGCAGTTGAAGAAGAAGTTAACCACTACCCCAGTAATCATAGCACCTGATTGGACCAAGCCATTCGAACTTATGTGTGATGCTAGTGATTATGCGGTTGGAGTAGTACTTGGACAAAGACAGGATAAAATCTTTCACGCCATCTACTATGCGAGCAAGACTCTGACAGATGCACAGTTGAACTACACAACCACGAAAAAAGAACTACTTGCAGTTATGTATGCATTTGACAAGTTTCGCTCGTACTTGGTGGGAATAAAGGTGGTGGTTTACACAGATCACTCGGCTATTCGGTATTTAGTAGAGAAGAAGGACGCAATGCCGAGGCTTATCCATTGGGTTCTTTTACTCCAGGAATTTGACTTAGAAATGAAGGATAGAAAGGGGATAGAAAACAAGGTGGCCGACCATCTTTTAGGATTAGAGAATCCAAGGAAGGATGAGGCAGATAAAGTAGCCATCAACGAGTCCTTTCCTAATGAGCAGCTATTCTTGATACACGGCGAGTTTCCAGTGGTACGCGAAATTCGCCAATTATTTGGTCAGCAACATCCTCCCACCAGACTTGACCCGCCACCAAAAGTGAAAACTTCTACATGATGTAAAGTGGTACATGTGGGACGAACCATACTTGTTCCACCAGTGTGCTGATAAAATGATCCGGTGATGTATACCAGAAAGTGAAGTGGAGAGCATCCTATAGGCATGTTACACATCACCATACGGGGGACACTATGGGAGTGAGCGCACAGCAGCAAAAGTTCTTCAATCAGGGTTTTTTTGGCCAATGTTGTTTAGAGACGCACATCAATGCATGAAGAACTGCGACAGATGTCAAAGAGTGGGGAATATTTTGAAGCGGAACGAAATGCCACTAAACATGATCTTGGAAGTCGAGATTTTTGATGTATGGGGAATCGACTTCATAGGGCCATTTCCGTCTTCATTCAGCAATCTGTACATCCTATTGGCTGTAGATTACATCTCAAAATGGGTTGAAGCTGTTGCATTACCAATAAACGATTCAAAAGTGGTTTTAAGGTTCTTGCAACAGAATATATTCACCCATTTCAGCACCCCAAGAGCAATCATTAGTGATGAAGGGAGCCACTTTTGCAACAAATACTTCACTGCTTTCTTGGCGAAATATGGTGTCAAACACCGGATTGCCACAGCCTAACACCCTTAAACGATTGGACAATCGGAGGTGTCTCATCGGGAAGTCAAACGCATATTGGAAAAAGTGGTCAATCCGAATCGAAAGGATTGGTCTGTAAAGTTAGACGATGCTTTGTGGGCATATCGGACCGCCTATAAGACTCCGATAGGCATATCTCCCTATCAGTTAGTTGACGGGAAAGTGTGTCACCATCCAGTAGAACTTGAGTATAAAACATATTAAGCTATCAAGAAGTTGAACTTCGATCTAATAGCAGCAGGGGAGAAGCGATTGTTACAAATCAAATAACTAGATGAGTTCCGCCTGCAGGCATATGAAAATTCAAAGTTATACAAAGAAAAGGTTTAGAAGTGGCACGATAAAAAGATACTGGATAGACAGTTCGTACCGGGAGAATCAGTACTGCTATTTAACTCTTGCTTGAAATTATTTCCCGGAAAGCTAAAATCCAGGTGGTCAGGCCCGTTTACAGTTAAAACAGTGTTTCCACATGGCGCCGTTGAAATATATAGCAAAGATTCGACCAAAACATGTAAAGTCAACAGTCAAAGGTTAAAGCACTATTGGGACGGTGAAATCGATCGCTAAGCAACCACGGTTGATCTGGCCAAATCAAAATGAAACAAATAAGGAGTCAGGTTAACGACTTAAAATTAAGCGCTTGATGGGAGGCAACCCATCGGTTACGTTTAATTTTAATTATATTAATATCAGTTAGTGCAATAATGTATAATACTTAGTGATTAATCTTCATAATACATGTGTAATAAAATTTTATGGTGTGCATTGATACAGGACACTTGTGATATCGATCAAACACAACACCAAGGTGAGGGCCCAATCATCACAAACAGGGAGTACAAGGAAGTTCAATCTATTGATGGATAAAGGTTCAATACAACAATCATAGAAAAGGGAGTCAAAGGCCATGTGTCACCAATTCAACTAAGTTTTTGATATGCTAGAGCTTTAGTATGAGAAGCCAAGGTATTTAATGAAGCTAAGTAAAGTGGCAGCTGCACAAGACATGGTCCCTGCTGGGGCGGGTGCTATAGATATCAAATTCTAGCTGGGGCTGGTCCTGATAATGATGGACAGTGGGTTATCTTGCTGGGGCGGGGCTCGACAAGCTAACAACCCCACTAGGGCGGAGAAGCAAAACCTGTAGCATCATATCTAATTCATATCCCACTACCGAATTCCCATCCCATACCACCTAATTCTCAATCCTATACTACCTCCACTACCCTAATTCTTATCAAATAAACCTACACTCTCCTAACCCACTACCAAATTTCACCCCCCCCCCCTCACTACACCCCCACGATTCCAACCACACCTCTAATCAAACCGAAACATCATCTCCACTCAATACCCCATCACAATATAACCTCCCCCCAAGTAACCTATATACAAATTCACCCACCTTATCACTTCCACTATCAACACCATCAAATTCCCATTAACCAACCTTCCCCAAACTCGTCCCTAACCAATACCCCCCCCCCCCCATGAAGTTAAGAAGCTTAACCCCACCCACCGAATTCAAGAGACCGACCACAAACTTCTACCAGCAAAACTCAAACCTGCCGAATTACAACTCCAAGCAATCTAAGCAAATACCAAGAAATTTGTGACAAAAAATTGTGGGTTAGTATTGTTTGTTTGGATATTGCTATTGAATTGGTGGATATTTGTGATATATTACTATTTATTGATTGGTTGAATAAGAAAAAATTTGGGAAAACCAAACAAAGTAACCTCACTCAACTTCAAGCACCTTTGACAATGCCCACCAAGTGTTCGACGAAAGTCCTATACCCCAATTCCTCATAAATTCTTTAATTTTGATCACGGAAATAATATGCTGCCTCATCCACAGAAAAGGCAAAAGGGTGAAGGGTCATCCTCTGCCCCCGTGCCACCGTTTGATAAGAAAAAATTTCAAAGTGCGATCGCCGCTGAACGTTTTGACTATGTGGCGGGCAAGGCACTCATCCAAGAACATGGACTTCAACCCTGGGGTTTTAGATGGTGAGATGCACATGCAAATCCATGAACGACATTGGGAGTATTTCACACATCAACTGAAAGCGGCGGTAGTAGCCATAGTGAATGAGTTCTACGCCAATGCGGAGAACGTCCCTCCGTTTAAAGCATTTGTAAGGGGAAAAATGGTAGACTTCAGTGCCGCGACAATAAACGCCTTCTACAATATCACACCGCCTGCTTTGTGTCAGTACACTGAGTTACGAGACGGAGGGATAGATTATGATCAAATTCTTACAAAAATTTGCAAACCTGACACTGTATGGGTGAAAGACAATCGAAAAGGAACAATCATCCCAAGCTCCACTTTGAACAAATATGTGAAAGTCTGGTATTCTTTCCTCTATGCTAAACTGTTGCCGTCAACACACACCAGCGACATTACTAAAGAAAAGATCTCAATATTGTATGCGATTGTCAAAGATCTCAACATTAATATTGGGACAATCATTAACTTTTCAATTCGCCGGTGTTTGCAAGGTGGATTAACGGGAGGATTACCACACCCATCGCTAATCATTGGACTGTGTGTGCAAGCAGGAGTCGTATGGGCAGCGAATGAGCCAGTTTAACCACCATTAATGGTTCTCGACTCAAAGCTTATGAATAGATTTGAACCTTGGAAGGGGGCACCTTCGCATCCTCGTGGCCTCGGTTTTATCTTTCCAGACTCGGATGGGGAGGAAGATGAGGCCGGGGATGAGGATTATGTGATACCCGATGATGTGGACGCTGATGCACCTTTGAGTTCAACAAATGCCATGCTCAGCGACATTCAGCGGCAATTGACCCAACAAAGAAAGATTCCAATCTCAACAAAGAAAGAGGACTGACAGAGTAGCGGCCAGACAGAGTCATATATTCAACACTCAGATCCAATTTCAAGTCGATGTAGTTGCGGCCTTTGCCTGAAGCACCACCGCCTCCGACCCATTGCAGTTTCATGCGCCACAACCACTCCCACTATATCCACCACTGACTCTGACACGGAGGAGGATGGCAGACCGGATGCATGAATAAACAGGGAAGTCCTCGAAACTTAAATTCTATATTTTTCACAATGAGGACATTTTTAAGTTTAAGTTTGGGGGTGCTGTTGGCTTATTAATCATCATAATTTTGTTAGCTTGTTGCATGAATAGTTTAGTTAAGTTTTAGTTGCATAGTAGAATAGTTTTTGTTTTCGTTAAGTTTTATGCTTATATTAAAAAAATTGAAAAATCATAAAAGACTAAAAAGGGTTGTTAATTAGGATTATAGGAGTCAGTATGTCAGTGGCAAGAAATAACTTTAGCCGGTGATGAGACTGGATTTACATAAGAACATAAACATGAAGATAACTAGAATGTTGATGTGTATTCAGACATTTGCATGATTCCATACCTGTTTGACATTGCTGCACCGGTTAGCATGATACACAGCAATTTAGTCAACTTAGTTCAAATAGTCACATAATTGTCATCTGGAACAGAAATTAGGTTATAATGATGGAAATTTAGTAAACTGGTATTAGTAACTAAGATGAGACTGAGACCTGAGTTTGGGGGAAGATATGGGAGATATCTGAAAGAAAAAAAAAGTATGAGAAAAGAAAAAAATTGCAAAATATGAAAAGAAAAAAAATAGAAACTTATGAATAAACACCGTGACTAGTTTAGTTTCGTGGCCTTTGATATTCGAGTAAGTACGCCCTAGGGGATGTCTTTACACCCTAGCGCCCTAAAGCCATTCGATTTGGGAGTCGTTGGTCGAAAGCTCGCTATATAGGTATCATTGAATAGCCTTAGGAAACTAGACATTGCACAGTCATGAGAAAAATAGAGATACGGGAAAATGAGCAAAATGTCCCCATAAATAAAGAAAGATAGAAAATCTCCCATATTGACCTTCGACTTGGTTGACGTTTACTTGAATTCACTTTATCCTGTTTATGCGATTTCTCGAGTTAAACTGTGATTGTGACACCCCCAAATTAGGACCGCCACTTGGTCTCTCGAATTTGGTTCATCACGTTCTCATGGTAATACAATAATAACTAAAATCACACATTCACAGCTGAAAATCTAATTTAGAATAATTAACTATGATTTATTATAATTATTCCACCAAGTCTCGCAACCTATAGTACTTAATAGATTACATAATAATATCAAATAACGACTTATTACATAATCTAACTTAAGCTTAAACATAGTCAAATCCAGTCTTACTACATTATCTTAATACAACATTAAAATATTTAAAACATAAAGGAACAAGCTAGTTGGTAGCCTTGACCTTGCCCTTATCGACACTTGAAGGTTCGCCCTGCTCTGCCTTCACTGAAAAGTTTTAGGAAAAGCAAGAATGAGCACAAATTGCTCAGCAAGTAATATACAATAAGGGTGAGTAATATAGTTCTTGAATCTCAAAATAGTATAACAGGATGTGATAGTTTCAAGGATAACAAGAAATATCAACAGTTCTCAATAATAGTCGCTAAGGACAGAAAAAAAAAATCAATAAGATTCAATATCAAATCAATTCAAGGTTTCAAGATAACTGAATACTGAGCAGTCACTAAGGACTATGAACTCTTACTAGAATTAATAGTATTAAACTGATAACCCAATCAAAAACAAGTACAACAGGTGATCAGCCTAAAGTACCCTACGGTATGCATATCGTTCAATCGTACTAAAATGTGCGCACGACGGTCTCTAGACAAATATATTTTCCCTTCAAAGAAGGTTATTCATCTCAGTCAAACACATGATCCCGCACCAATCAATTAGTTTGGGTCGCTTTTCAACAATATAAGTCTAGCCGAATCAAATGGCATAGATCACAATAATTATAAGTTCAATCTCAAGATTTAAAGTTCGAAGAATATAAATTAACTTTTATCTTATCCATGAAGTATATGATTCATAATAATTGAATTCCAATCTCAAAAGCTTACTTGTACGACAATAATAGCACAAGCTAAATGAATGCTCAATAAAGAGTAGAGTTAGGAACTTGCTTACAACGTTCCTCGAATAACGTAAACACAAAGATAGGATACTTGCCTTATGCATAGTTTATCCACGAAAATCAAATCAACACTTTCGAATCCCTATCGTAGTATAGTTACGTATATATATGATATCCATTAGTCATATATTATAGCTTAATGTCTTATCTTGGACATACGAGCAACACACAGGCTAAGTCTTAGCCTAGCTATACAGTTATATATATAGTATCATACTAGTATAACCTTTATTATCCTTTATCCCAAACGTTCCTCTTTTCAAGTTAAACATCTTCATACATTATTACTATCATGTGAGACCACAACAAAGAGCAAACATACTCTATTATAGTCTTGTTATAAGTTAACCGTCAAAATCGGATTCAAGTTTCAACATATGATATCACATAGCATGTATTCATATTAGAGGATACTTTCATGCTCGTTCAACCTTTTCACGTTCAATTTACATGATATAGATTCTAGTAAATACTTTTAATAACTTAAAGCCATTCAAGGTTATGAAACCATAAAACTATCATGCTTGTCATGTACAAACATAAGGTGGTCGTGTAACGTGTTCTAGGCATGTTCATGAACATCTTTACCACATACATATTACTAGCATTGCTATTAATTTTGAAATCATGCTTCATTTAGACTTATCTTGATTTCATAATATCTAGCATGGTAGGCATACATGTATGATACATGAGTGAGTCTAAGATTACTATCAATCATGTTCAAAATTTTCAGAATCCAACTCTCAAGGTAGCAAGTTAACATTCACATTCAAAATTCGTATTTTCATTAGTAAAGTTTACTAATAAGTCCAACATGTTCATGCTTCTTTACGAATCGTATAAACATAAGTTGACGGGTTATTCATACATTTCTAAGTCATCTAAACATGCTAGCAAAATCAGAATGTGTATATGGTATTTATATGTCAATATCCACCTTCAAAACTTACATTTTCATTAGAAATGTTCACTAACGAAGTTCGACAAGCTCATGTTATACTACAAAACATATATACGCAAGTCAACATGCACATCATGTGTTTTTAGGTGGTACTAACGTGCTTGCAAGGTCAGTATATAAACGTGGCATACATACATATCCAGTTCATTTCTAGAGTTCTAAATTCATTTCAAACTATATGCTTTAGTTAATCATGTATGCTAATCTAGTAAAACATGCTCACATTAAGTTAATGTACTTATATATACAATACACATGCTTGCATGCTTGTTTAAGCTCTATAAATAAACCAGCACTTGACAAATGTGCAGCAGATTGCAGAAACTGGAATAGGCTACTGGCACAGCTGCGCAGCTGCCCAGTTCAAGACTGGCGCAGCTGCGCCGGCTCTCGGCCAGCGGCAGACAGTTCCTGCAAACGGCAACTACAAACCCAATTTCCAAATTTCACAATAATTTTGACCGTAACCAAGTCGCACTGCATACTAAACATGTTACTAAGTCTATATAACCACTAAGTAAACATATCCCAACCCAATTTAGCATGAATTACAACAAGAATCAAGAATTTGATTTTGACATAAAACCAAAAATTGAGTTTACGAAATGAAGAGCAAGGAATGGAATTATACCTCTGTAATGCAATTTGAATTCTCAACTTCTCAGGATAATTGTATGCTCTCAACTCATACACTCAAGAAAACTCAGCAATTAGAAATAAAAAAACATGGCTGCTATTTATAGAAGAATCCTTACACAAACAATGCAATTATATCCCAAATCAAACTAACAGATTATAGGAATGCATGAAGGTTATCAAAGGGTAGGTAATTAGTGGTTGGATTTCATCATTATAACCACTCCCTTGTGCATCATGATAGCTAATCTATGTTGCTGAGTTTAAGGAATATAGGAGAGTAGCTTCATAATGCATTCACGTGTGCAAAGATTGAGACTATTAATATGGGACAAGCAAAGAAATCTCAGCATTCTAATAGTATACACAATACTTAGTTTAGACACTTATGTATTATATATACACACACACACACACACACACACACACACATATATATATATATATATATATATACACACACACTATATTTAGATTATAATTAAGGTTACAATGTAATCCCAATAATACTACCATTTAATTCATATAATGTAGTAAATGTAATTTACACACATATAATTCATGAACATTTTATCTTACCGGTATAATTTACTTGGATGTTATCACATTACATTATTAAATTCTACAATCAACAATTGATTACAATATATTCATATTATTTTAATGTATACTTACATACATATTATCACGTAGGTATTAATCATGTAACTCACATAGTTTAAATAATCTTAATATATGGTTTCTATATATAATATAGTCACATTACACTTTATTTTTCATATAATATATAGGTAGTTACTATACATTATACTTTATGCTTGCACATAGAAGTTAATAATTTACTTATCTTACCAATTAATCAATAATAATATTAATTAATCCCTTCCTCATTAATCAATGTAATTATTAATCTTTATAACAATTGATCACATTAAATAAATATAAGTCTTATTATATTTATAAACACGTTGCTTTTTATTATTATATCTCTAATAATAATAATAATCACATATCATTAATTAATCATCATTAATATTCTATAACAATTAATTAATATTCTATAATAACAATTAACAATTAATATAGATTAATTGTTCACTTAGTGATTCCTTCGTTAATTAATATAATCATTAATATTTCTCATCACTGTGCCACACAAGGCATTCAACGAGTTTATCGCAAACTCCACATTTCCTCAATTATTATAATTATTCAATTTAATATAATTGAGTTAACTCATCTTATAACACAATTCATTTATATTCAAATAAATATTCATTTTCATTAATTAATTTATTTAATAATATATAAAATTTCTCAGGTATTACATCCTCCCCGCCTTATAAAAATTCCATCCTCGGAATTGCTACAAGGTTACACAAATAGATGGGAATAATCCCTCATCATCCTATCTTCTAACTCCCACGTAGCCTCCTCGAAATCGTGGTTACGCCAAAGTACTTTTACAGAAGATATAATTTTATTTCTCAAGGTTTTCTCTTTCCTATCTAGTATTTGGACATGAATTTCTTCATACGCCAAGTTATTCTCCACTTGAATGGGCTCATAAGAAATTACGTGCTTGTAGTCGGCCTTGTATGGTCGCAACACGGAAATGTGTAACACGTTGTGGATGTGCTCCAACTCGGGTGGTAATGCAACTTTGTACGCCACTTCGCCCACTCGCTTCAGTATCTCGAACGGTCCTATAAATCTTGGACTCAACTTTCCTTTCTTGTCGAAACGGATCTTTCCCTTCCATAGAGATACCTTTAAGAATACGAAACTGCCAACTTTAAAGTCTCGGTCCTGCCGATGCAAATCTACGTACTTTTTCTGACGGTCTTGAGCTGCTACTAGTCTGGCTCTTATCACTGTCACCACATCTGCGGTTTGTTGTACTAACTCGGGTCCGAGTATTTGTCACTCTCCGACTTCATCCCAATATAATGGTGTTTTGCACTTTCTTTCGTAAAGAGCTTCGTACGGTGGCATGCCGATACTCGCATGATAACTATTATTATACGCAAATTCGACTGAGGGTAGGTGGTCGTCCCAATTTCCCTTGAAGTCCATCACGCAAGTCCTAAGCATGTCCTCCAGCGTTTGTATAGTTCGCTCACTTTGTCCGTCTGTCTGAGGATGATAAGCAGTACTCAACCTCAACTGTGTTCCCATTCTCTCTTGCAAGCTTTTTCAAAAGTTCGACCTGAAGCGCGGATCTCGATCAGAGACAATTGACACCAGCACTCCATGTCGTGAAACAATCTCCTTTATGTAAAGAATTACTAACTGGTTCAAACTGTAACGGATCTTGATCGGTAGAAAATGTGCGGTCTTCGTTAGTCGATCCACTATAACCCAAATGGCATCATATCCATTCTGTGTGACTGGAAGTCCTACCACGAAGTCCATCGTAATATGCTCCCATTTCCACTCTGGTATTTCCAACGGTTGTAGTAAACCACTCGGCCACTAATGCTCTGCTTTAATGCGTTGGCAAGTCAAACATCTACTAACGCACTCTGCGACTTCTCGTTTCAGATTGGGCCAGCAAAAGTGTTGCCTCAAATCTCGGTACATCTTTGTGCCTCCCGAATGAACGAAATACGTCGTATTGTGTGCCTCATGCAAAATCTCTTCTCTCAACTCGGTTACCACTGGTACCCACACTCTTCCTTCAAATCTCAAAATACTGTCTTTATCCATTCGGAATCTTTCTTCTTCATTTTCGGCGATCCTCTTTCTGATTTTCTCGCACTCTTCATTCTTTTCTTGTGATTCCTTCACTCTATCCAACAATGTCGGACGAGCTTCCATTACGAAATAACTTTTCTTCCGACCTTTCCGGTCCCTTTATCTCTATTTCTAACTTCTCCATTTCTCTTATTAACTCATCCTGAGTCGTCAAATGAAACAGTTTCTCCCTTCCTTTCCTGCTTAGAGGGTCAGCAACCACGTTTACCTTACCCGGGTGATAAAGAATATCGCAGTCATAGTCTTTGATAAATTCTAACCACCTCCTCTGACGCATATTCAACTCCTTCTGTGTGAAGATATATTTCAGACTTTTGTGGTAAGTGTATATCTCACATTTCTCTCTATACAAATAATGCCTCCAAATCTTTAACGCAAAAACTACTACCGCTAACTCTAAGTCATGAGTAGGGTATTATTTTTTATAATCCTTCAATTGTCGTGATGCATACGCAATGACTTTGCCGTGTTGCATAAGCACACAACCAAGTCCCTTGTGCGATGCGTCACTATACACCACAAAATTTCCCGCATCATTTGGTAGTGACAATATAGGCGCTTCGCTTAATCTCTTCTTTAACTCTTGAAAACTCTCTTCGCATTTGTCGATCCATACAAATTTCACCGTCTTCCTCGTCAAATTGGTCAACAGGGTTGCTATCTTAGAAAAATCCTGGATGAATTTTTGATAGTACCGAGCTAACCCTAAGAAACTTCTCGCCTCCGTCGGTGTTCTTGGCTGCTCCCAATTACTTACTGCCTCAACCTTTGCAGGGTCCACTGAGATTCCATTCTTATCCACCACGTGACCTAAGAATTGAACCTTCTCCATCCAAAATTCACACTTTGAAAACTTTGCATACATCTTCTCTTTCCTTAGTGCTTCCAAAACTATCTTCAGATGTTTGGCGTGTTCTTCCTCTGTCTTCGAGTAGATTGAAATATTATCGATGAAAACTACCACTAATTTATCCAAGTATGGCTTGAAAACTCGGTTCATCAAGTCCATGAATGCCGCTGGAGCATTAATCAATCTGAATGACATTACCAAAAACTCGTAATGTCCATAACGGGTTCAAAACACAGTCTTTGGTATGACCTCATACCGCACTTTCAGTTGGTGATATTCAATTCGTAGATCGATCTTCGAGAAATACTTTGCTCCTTTCAGTTGATCAAACAGGTCGTCTATCCTTGGTAACGGATATTTGTTCTTGATCGTTACTCTGTTCAATTCTCGATAATCGATACAGAGCCTCATCGATCCGTCCTTTTTCTTAACAAATAACACTGGTGCTCCCCAAGGAGACACACTTGGTCGAATGTAACCCTTATCTAGTAACTCTTGCAGTTGTATCATCAATTCCTTCATTTCTAGTGGTGCCATTTGATATGGAGCTTTCGAAATCGGTGCAGTTCTCGGTGCTAAATCTATTACGAATTCAATTTCTCTATCTGGCAGAAGACCAGGCAGATCGTCCGAATTACATCTCGAAATTCATTCACTACGGATATATCCTTAATTTCTACTCCCATTTTTCGAGTATCTACGATGTAAGCTAAATAACCTACACATCCTTTCCTTAACAATTTCTTGGCCTGCATCATCGTAACACAACACGATTGTTTAAGCGATGAGCTACCATAAAACACTACCTTACTTACTCGGAGTCTAAAGGTTCACACATTTATTCTGACACTCAATTATTGTAGCATGGCTATACAACCAATTCATTCCCAGTATTACGTCAAATTCTCCCAATCTAATAGGAATCAAGTCTACACTCAGTTCATGTTCTCTAATGTTTGCGTGACAATTTTGATAAACGTATTCTACAGGGATTACTTCCTTATTCGCAACTTCTATGTTCAAAGGATTTTCTAATCGTTCTCGAGGTGTGATAAGTTTACTAGCAAATTCTTCAGATACAAACGAACAGGTGGCACCCGAATCAAATAATACATAAGCATTTATATCATTGATTGGGATTATACCTGACACCACGTCCTTCGCAGTCACTGCGTCCTGGACGGTCATGTTAAAGGTTCTGGTGGTTGGGCGTTTGGATTGTGTCGGTCCGCCGATCATCAGTTTGTTTGCTCCTTGTTGGCTGCTACCTCCGCCACTTCCTTTCTTCGGGCAGTCCTTAATCCGGTGCTCCGTCGAGCCACATGCAAAGCATCCTTGTATCTTTTTTGGTTTCGGACAGTTGGGTGAGATGTGCCCTTCCTGTCCGCAGTTATAGCAAGTGCCACGTCCCTTCTAGCACTCACCTTGATGGTTCTTCCCACACTTCGGGCATCCTTTTGCCTTCTTCTTGAAACCTCCACGAAAATTCCCCGATTAATTGTTGTTTTTGTTGTTGTTGTTGTTGTTATTCTCCCACTTTCTCTTTCCCAAGTTGCTTCCTACACTACTGCTTCCTCTAGTATGGTTCTCTCCTCCAGTATTCTTTCCTTTCTTCTCTTTGTTGTACAAACTTAAGGCCTCACTGCCACCTTCCGCAATGATTGCCTTCTCCAGCAATGTTGCAAAGAAATCAATTTGAAGAATTGATACCTTATTAAATAGCCACGGCTTCAACCCTTGTTCGAATCGTCTCGCCTTCCTTTCCTCATCTCCAACTTGGTCTTCCGCAAATCGCGCTAGTTCGTTAAACTTAGCTGCGTACTGCGCCACCGTCATATCACCTTGCTTCAGTTCTAAGAACTTTACCTACATTCTATTCTTCATGCTTTTTGGGAAGTAGTTCTCGAAAAACAACGTCTTAAACTTATCCCATGTTATCGTTCCTTCTACAGCTCTCTGTTGATTAGCCTCCCACCAATAGTTCGCTTCGCCTCGCATCATGTATGTAGCAAATACCATTTTTTTGGTCTTCGCCCACACGAGCTATAGTGAAAGCCTTCTCGATCTCCTTGATCCATGTTTGCACAATTATCGGGTCAGTAGTACCCTCGAACTCTGGGTGTCCTATGCTTCTAAAGTCCGTAAAGTTTGTGACTGGTACTCCTTGAGGATTGGGGCAAATGGGTTCATTGTTCCTTCCCCTAAGGGCCTCTTCTAATAGATCTACTAGCTTATAGATCGGGTCTACTTGTTCCCCCGCATTGTTAACTGATTCTTCGGGTGCAGTCAATCTACGTCTTGGTGCTATGATCTGCATCACAAATATTCATTTTATTATTATTCAATTATATCACTTAAGTATTTCTCTTAACATCAAGAAGAATAAATTTATAACACGTTTCTGAAATAAACTTCATTTATATTCATATGCCAATCGTTTCATTACATGATTATTCCTAGAATATTTCTATAAATGTTATCACATATCCCCTAATATCACAAAAGACAAGAATATACCAACCTGCTACCATACTACCCCTCTAATAAAAGCTTATACGAGGTTTACATCACTATCCCATACTTTACACAAAAAGTTGGGATTACAACATAGTATATACATCATATAAAGTAAATACTACAACTAGACTGACTAAATCCCACGCTCCACGGCGCTCTTATACTTGATCTGTGCTATGTACGCAACCAGCTCTCGGCTCATAGTATGTAGGGTCTGTCCCTGCTCAATCACCCTCTCGAATGCCGAATGGAACGCGTACCCCATCTTGTTCATCTTCCTCTTCTTACATCTGACCTTATCCTCCAGGTCATCAGCTCTCTCATTGGCCGCCTCCCACTTCTCTTCGAAGTGTATCCTATCCATAACCTCCAACTCTAACTGAGTACGGAGTGCTTCCTTCTCGGTCTTCTCACTCAGCTCCCTCTGCTGGACCTCTTCTAGCTTCCCTGCCAAATCTATATTTCTTGCCACCGACCTGTGGAATAGGGTTCCCATCTGGATCCCTGCCTCCTTACGATAAGCAATCTCCACCTCTAACTCCTTCATGGCTAACTTCCTCTAATAGTCCTCCTCCCTCAGTTTCTGGAACTCAGACTCTCTCTCTTGGGCCTCTGTCTATAACTCCTGGACTCTACAGTCCAACTCTAGGATCCGCTCTTCATACTCTCTTAGCATATGCTCCTCTAGGTTAGGCTCGTAGGAGTCCTCCATGGGCTCATCCTCTGAAGGCTCGTCCTCAATAGGCTCGTCCTCCATAGGCTCCTCCTCGGGGGCAAACTCCACCTCAATCTCATCCTCGTCGCCAGACTCGGATGGTGCAAAAACCTGCACTGGCACAACTTCTAAAGGTGCCTCGTATACCACATGTATATCCTTGGGCTCCTCCTCAGCCACTCTACTAGATATTCCTAAATCTGCCATCCTACAATCACAAACACAAGACAAATAAACAGCAACTCCATTAGAATGTTAAATAAAACATAAGTTCATTGTACAGAATGAAGTTACATTTCATAATACACTAAGTCTCGCTCTAGGGAAAACTTTATGTGAGTTACATCCCTTTCTAACTTCTAAGTTCTCCTAAGTTATAATCTAAGGACACCCGCTCCTAAGGTTTATAACTACAGCTCTGATACCAACTTGTGACACCCCCAAATTAGGATCGCCACTTGGTTTCTCGAATTCGGTTCGTCACGTTCTCATGGTAATACAATAATAACTAAAATCACACATTCACATCAAAAAATCTAATTTAGAATAATTTACAATGATTTATTATAATTATTCCCCCAAGTCTCACAACCTATAGTACTTAATAGATTACAAAATAATATCAAGTAACGACTTATTACATAATCTAACTTAAGATTAAACATATTCAAATCTAGTCTTACTACATTATTTTAATACAACATTAAAATATTTAAAACATAAAGGAACAAGCTAGTTGGTAGCCTTGCCCTTGCCCTTATCGACACTTGAAGGTTCGCCCTGCTCTGCCTTCACTGAAAAGAGTTAGGGAAAGCAAGAATGAGCACAAATTGCTTAACAAGTAATATACAATAAGGGTGAGTAATATATTTCTCGAATCTTAAAAGAGTATAATAGGATGTTATAGTTTCAAGGATAACAAGAAATATCAACAGTTCTCAATAATAGTCGCTAAGGACAGGAAAAAAAAATTCAATAAGATTCAATATCAAATCAATTCAAGGTTTCACAATAACTGAATACTGAGCAGTCACTAAGGACTATGAACTCTTACTAGAATTAACAGTATTAAACTGATAACCCAATCAAAAACAAGTACAACAGGTGATCAGCCTAAAGTACCCTACGGTATGCATATCGTTCAATCGTACTAAAATGTGAGCACGTCGGTCTCCCTATAAATATATTTTCCCTTCAAAGAAGGTTGTTCATCTCAGTCAAACACATGATCCCGCACCAATCAATTGGTTTGGGTCGCTTTTCAACAACATAAGTCTAGCCGAATCAAATGGCATAGATCACAATAATTATAAGTTCAATCTCAAGATTTAAAGTTCAAAGAATATAAATTAACTTTTATCTTATCCATGAAGTATATGATTTATAATAATTGAATTCCAATCTCAAAAGCTTACTTGTACGACAATAATAGCACAAGCTAAATGAATGCTCAATAAAGAGTAGAGTTAGGAACTTGCTTACAATGTTCCTCGAATAACGTAAACACAAAGATAAGATACTTGCCTTATGCGTAGTTTATCCACAAAAATCAAATGAACACTTTCGAATCCATATCGTAATATAGTTATGTATATATATAATATCCATTAGTCATATATTATAGCTTCATGTCTTATCTTGGACATACGATCAACACACAAGCTAAGTCTTAGCCTAGCTATATAGTTATATATATAGTATCATACTAGTATAACCTTTATTGTCCTTTATCCCTAACGTTCCTCTTTTCAAGTTAAACATCTTCATACATTATTACTATTATGTGAGACCACAACAAATAGCAAACATACTCTATTATAGTCTTGTTATAAGTTAACCGTCAAAATCGGATTCAAGTATCAACATATGATATTACATAGCATGTATTCATATTAAAGGATACTTTCATGCTCGTTCAACCTTTTCACGTTCAATTTACATGATATAGATTCTAGTCAATACTTTCAATAACTTAAAGCCATTCAAGGTCATGAAACCATAAAGCTATCATGCTTGTCATGTACACACAAAAGGTGGTCGTGTAACGTGTTCTAGGCATGTTCATGAACATCTTTACCACATACATATTACTAGCATTGCTATTGATTTTGAAATCATGCTTCATTTAGACTTAACTTGATTTCACGATATCTAGCATGGTAGGCATACATGTATGATACATGAGTGAGTCTAAGATTACTATCAAACATGTTCAAAATTTTCAGAATCCAACTCTCAAGGTAGCATGTTAACATTCACGTTCAAAATTCATATTTTCATTAGTAAAGTTTACTAATAAGTCCAACATGTTCATGCTTCCTTACGAATCGTATAAACATAAGTTGACGGGTTATTCATGCATTTCTAAGTCATCTAAACATGCTCGCAAAATCAGAATGTGTATATAGTATTTACATGTCAATATCCACCTTCAAAACTTACATTTTAATTAGAAATGTTCACTAACGAGGTTCGACATGCTCATGTTATACTATGAAACATATATACGCAAGTTAACATGCACTTCATGTGTTTTTCTATGGTACTAACGTGCTTGCAAGGTCAATATATAAACATGGCGTACATATATATCAAGTTCATTGCTAGAGTTCTAAATTCATTTCAAGCTATACGCTTTTGTTAATCATGTATGCTAACCTAGTAAAACATGTTCACATTAGGTTAATGTACTTATATATACATTACACATGCTTGCATGCTTGTTTAAGATATATAAATAAACCAACACTTGACAGATTTGCAGCAGATTGCAGAAACTGGAACAGGCTGCTGGCGCAGCTGCCCAATTCAAGATTGGCGCAGTTGCGCCGGCTCTCGGCCAGCGGCAGACAGTTCCTGCAAACGGCAACTACAAACCCAATTTCCAAATTTTGCAAGAATTTCGACGTTAACCAAGCCGCATTACATACTAAACATGTTACTAAGTCTATATTGATAGTAGTGTGCATACAAGCCAATCATGTATAATGATAAAGCACGTACTTTGTAAACAATCTCATTTATTTATTAATAAAATATTCATTTATTAAAGGTATTTAATTATCTACATGGTGCTGTTTTTATAATATGCAAATAACCCATAGTTTTAAGCAATGCTTTTAGAATCATGATGATGATCATGCTAATCAGATCTAAATTCTTAGAAAGCTCTAAAACTAAAATAGTTCCCAATCGTGGGATTACTAAAAAGGGGATTAGTAAATCCGGATAGATTGGTATATATGTTGCTTGCTCATTGGATGAGGATGATTGATCTCATGATCGTTTGTGTGGAGACACTAAAGCAAGTATGTAGGTGCTTATTGGAGAATAAGTTCACTGAACGTGACTCGCTATGGAATACCTAATGGAGTTTTACTCGCCTATCAATAGGAATTCCTAATGTGATAGTAGTACAAGTGATCCTTGGACTTGAGATCATCATAGTATCTTGTATGTAATGATTATACTTTGACTTATTCCTTAAAGTCCTTTAGGGTATATAAAAGGGTATGCTTGGTTATAATGAGTTACATATGGAGATAATGAATGATCAATAAATAATCCACCACCTCTAGTAAAAGAGGAGATATGTCCTTTGTGATTCGTTAAATGACAACCCAGGAATCCTTGGCCAAGGTAAAATGAAATTAGAAAGGAGTTTCTAATTTGCATTATTTGGAGTTGTGCATTTTCTAATCGAAATACATATAATTAAATAAAATAAGACTTGACAGTAAATTCATGTTTTATATTTAATTGGGACATTGTATGGTGGAAGGATTGAATTGTATGGTAACTATTTACTCACAGGTTCTTTTATGATTAATGTTGAAATCTATATTATCTGAAAAGTCGTTGATCGCTAGGGAGGCTTATCTCTATTGTAGAATAAATATTATTTATTTAAATAGATTATTAGTTTAATTTATTTATTTAAATAAGATTAGAATTGTTCTAATTGATTTATTCACAACCAGTTTAATATAGAGAACCTAAAGGGTCACACCATAAAAGGAAGAATAATTATTTAAGAAGGTAATGGCATAATCGTAATAATGCATTAAGTGTAATTAATTTAATCTATAGTGATAGAATAAATTAAATAGCTTAATGTTTATTATTTAATATTTTGGAAATATTAAATATAAATTAATAAGAGGAGTCTTATTAATATTATTACAATTATTATTATTTTAATTTCTAAAGGAGTTTAGTAATTAATTTAATATTAGTACTCTCATTTATTCCTAATAAGATTAGGAGACAAATTAATTAAATAAATTTAATTAATTATTCCCCATGTGGTGGGAAGCCTAAATTAATTAAAGGAGTTTAACTAATTAAAAGGAATCTCATGTCTAATAGGATTAGAAGGGTTGACCAATATCTATATAAGAGGAGTCTTATAATAGATATCAGTTGAGGCAATTCCAATTGTTGGAGGAGTACTCCTTTTCTATAGAGGATAGAAAACTAAGCCAACCACCCTCCTTCTTGATAATTCATCTACCTTGGTGGATCACCTCTAGAGGCCAAACACTTGGGTGGCTAACGATTGATCAAAGGAAGGAATCTAACCTAGAAATTCAAGAAGATCACGAAGAACAAGGAGTTGAACTCGTACCTGTGGAAGCTTCGTTTTACAAGGGTATGATTCCATAACTTCTTATTTATCGTTTTAAATTAATAATTTTCATAAAGGATGATCCGGGTAATGGTTTTGTAGAAATATTTTTAAACTCTGATATACCATGCTTCCGCTAATTTTTGCAATTTGATTGCATCACGATTTCGTACAAACCCAACAGTGGCATCAGAGCCAACTCTTTATGCAATTATTAATTTATTTTTGATTTCATATACATATGGGTATGTATTTAAAATAATTTATTGGGCATAATTTTATTGTATAAAATTATTATTTTTTAAGAATTTTTTTTTTTTTTTTGGGACGAATCACAATTTTTTTTTGGGTGCTAATCTTGAATTCTGCCAAGAAAAGGTGTTGTCTCTTTCTTACTCCAAAAGAAGGTGACCCATCAGGAAAGGACTCTTTTAATAAAAGAAGGTGACTTCTTTTTGAAAAATAAATGTGAATTTATATTATATATAATATATACGATAATATCAAATATATATATATATATATATATATATGATATATTTATATATTATATTCTAAATAATTTTATAATTAAAATAAAGAGTTTATTTTAATCTTGAAATTGGATTTCATGTAATTTAAAATTGCTCATTAAATGATACTCATATATATATGGAATGTTTTAATTCATGAGATGAATGTTTATTTATTGATATATATGGTGATATGTATGATAATAAATGGGGATTAATTATGGACTATTTGACCAATGTGATTGGATTTTATTTTAGTTGAATGCTTGAATGAATGAGTTTTATTAAATGGGGTTTGTGTACCTCGTCTTCTCTAATTTTTTTTCTTGATGTAAAATTCTATCTCCCTCCTATGTACTTCCCATTGACTGCTGATCAAGGTTTCTATTTAAATTAAATAGTTTAATGTAATAGAAATAGTTAGAATTATCTTGAAGAAATTGGAGACCAAGGAGCAAGGAGCGCGTGAAGACCCGTTTGTATGGAGCCCGGGTTTAAATGTAATAGTTATATTTAAATTTAAATTCTTGCACTCCTAGGTTTGACCTTTTGGTTCACTTGGTGGCTCTAGTGAACCAAACTAGAATAAAAGTTCATAATCAATCCGGGTAGAATATAGTATTCTATATTGCATGCTAAATATTATATATATTATATTTTATGCAAACATGTTTCGCATTTTAATAAAATGACGCGTATTTTATATATATATATGTGTGTGTGTGTGTGTGTGTGCATGCGCGCTAAACAAGATGAGACAAATAATAACAAACCCCTCAAAGAAATAATATTAATTCCGAAGCGTTCAAATGATATTTGGAATATCGAACGTCGCCTTCTAGCATGATAAATTAATAGAGTATTAAATATTTAATATGAGCTTGTTGTGCTATCCACAAGGCGAGTATTGCATATTTAAGATGTTAATTAATCACATTTGATGCTTATCAAGAAAATTGAACGATCTAGTCTTGTTGTGCTATCCACAAGGACGAACATTTTTCTTTTTTGAATTTATGGAAGTGCTAGGCTGGACTTAACTTAAATCATTTTAGTTCGGATGTGCACACACTTGACCATTATGATTCAAGAGGCAAAATAAAAGGAGTTATATAGTGATGTAATTGACAAGAGTTGTCTACCTATTTATTTGTATATCGCTTGTTGTGCTATCCACAAGGTTATATACATTTGAAATGGGATCCTTATTCTCACTAACAAATCTTTAATTAGATGTTGCCGAACTATATAAGTGAGGGTAATATAGTTTGATAAAAATAGTGGGAGATACTAATTTAAAATAAAGACCTAAATTCATTTTGGTATGCAAAATTAATAAAATGAATGTTTGCTAAAATGTTATTTTTCACATGCAGAATTTTAAAAATGTCAAAATCAATAATTTCACTGCGAAGCATACTTGATGCTAATAAGCTTACCGGGCCGAATTATACGGACTGGCTAAGAAATCTGAGAATAGTCCTCACTGCTGAAAAGATTTCTTATGTCCTAAACTCACCTGTCCCTAGAACTGTTCCAGAAACAGCCTCTGAGGAAGAGATTGCCACCATTGTAAAGTGGCAAGATGATGCATCTGTGGCTCAATGCATCATGCTCGCATCCATGAATAACGAGCTTCAGCGTCAATATGAAAACATGGATGCTCCTACTATGTTGATTCACCTCAAGGAGTTGTATGGTGAACAAAGTAGGACTGCTAGATATGAGATATCTAAGGAGCTCTTCCGATTTCGGATGACCAAGGGCAAAGTGAACATAAAGGAACAAAAGAAATCTGATCCAGCTAGCAAAGGAATGTGCATCCATTGCAACGAGCCGGGTCATTGGAAGAGGAACTGCAAGAAGTTTCTGGCAAAGAAGAAGCTTGGAGAAGCTTCGACTTCCAATCAAGGTTTGTTCATGATTGAAATTAATTTTTCAGAAAGTCAAAATTCTACTTGGGTATTGGATACCGGCTGTGGTTCTCACATATGTAATAATGTGAAGGGACTGGGCAGAAGTAGAAAGCTGAACAATGATGAGGTGATCTTACGAGTGGGGAATGGAGCAAAGGTTGCTGCATTAGCTGTAGGAACTTATTATTTAGCAATGCCTTCGGGCAAGTCTATTTATCTTAATAATTGTTATTATGTTTCGAATATTATTAAAAATATTATTTTAATTTCTGTATTGGATATGGAAGGATTTAACATTGTTATAAAGAACAATAGTTGTTCTATTTATAAAGACGATGTTTTATATGATGTTGGAAATTTGCGAAATGGACTTTATACACTTGACTTACAAGAAAATATTTTTCAAATTGAACAAACTAAGAAAAGGAAAAGAGATGATATTAATTATACCTACATGTGGCACTATAGACTCGGTCATATCAATGAAACAAGATTATCCAAGTTGCATAAAGATGAGCTCCTTGAGTTATCTGATTGTGAATCATATCCAACTTATGAATCTTGTCTCATGGGTAAAATGACTAAATCTCCTTTTAGTGAAAAAGGAGAAAGAGTTACAGAGTTGTTGGCATTGATTCACACAGACGTTTGTGGACCTATGACAACAAGTGCACGGGGTGGGTATTCTTATTTTATTACTTTCACTGATGATCACTCAAGATTTGGATATGTGTATTTAATGAAATACAAGTCAGAATCATTTGAAAAGTTCAAAGAGTTCAGAAGTGAAGTAGAGAAACAAACGGGCAAGAGTATAAAGATACTTCGATCAGATCGAGGTGGAGAATACTTAAGCGGTGAGTTTCTCAATTGTCTTAAAGAAAATTGTATAATCTCACAATGGACTCCTCCAAGTACACCACAGTTAAATGGAGTATCTGAAAGGAGAAATTGAACACTATTGGACATGGTTCGATCCATGATGAGTTTTACCTGACCTTCCAATTTCTTTCTGGAGATATGCCCTAGAAACGGCTGCATACCTACTTAACAAGGTACCTACCAAATCCGCCCCAAAGACTCCGTATGAGATGTGGAAAGGGAGGAAACCAAATCTTAAGCATGTTAAGACTTGGGGTTGCCCAGCTTATGTCAAAAAGTTTGCAAATGATAAGCTACAGACTAAATCCGATAAGTGTAGATTTGTGGGATACCCTAAAGAAACTTTAGGGTATTATTTCTATCATCCAACTAATCAAAAGGTGTTTGTTGCGAAACATGCTGCCTTCTTGGAAAAGGAGTTTATCCATGAAGGGGTCAGTGGGAGTAAGATATATTTTGAAGAAGTTCAAGAACCACAAATTATCACGGATCAAAGTCAGGTACCTGACCAAGTAGAAGAACCTACTATACTACACCCTGTTCGTAAATCTGGAAGAGTACCGAAGATACCTGAGAGGTATGGATTTGTTATAGAGGATGACGATGAGGTACACATCATGAATGATGATGATTCATTGAATTACGAACAGGATATGAGTAATAAATACTCAGGGAAATGGATTGAAGCTATGAAATCCGAAATGGACTCCATGTATGAAAACAAAGTATGGACTTTGGTTTCACCACCTGAAGGCATTAAGCCTATTGGGTGTAAATGGGTCTTTAAAAGAAAGACTGGAGCGGATGGCAAGGTAGAGACCAATAAGGCCCGACTGGTTGCAAAAGGTTTCAAACAAAGACAAAGAGTTGACTATGATGAAACCCTTTCACCAGTAGCTATGCTCAAGTCCATTCGGATTTTGCTTGCGATTGCAGCTTATAATGACTATGAGATCTGGCAGATGGACGTGAAAACGGCCTTCCTCAATGGGAAACTTGAGGAGGATGTGTATATGACACAGCCAGAGGGATTTGTTTCAAAGGTTGGAACAAATCAAGTCTGTAAGATGCAACGATCCATTTATGGATTGAAGCAAGCTTCTCGTAGATGGAACATTCGTTTTGATGAGACAATCAAAGAGTTTGATTTTATCAAAAACGACGATGAACCATGTGTGTACAAGAAGGTTAGTGGGAGCGCAGTTTCATTCCTTATATTATATGTTAATGATATATTACTGATAGGGAATGACATTCCTATGCTACAATCGATTAAAATCTGGTTATCTAAACACTTCTCCATGAAGGACTTGGGAGAAGCATCCTATATTTTGGGGATAAAGATCTATAGAGATAGATCTAAAAGGATGCTTGGTTTATCCCAAGGAACGTACATTGATACAATGCTAAAGAGATTTAGCATGGAAGATTCCAAAAGAGGTCTCATGCCGATGAGCCATGGAATACATCTCTCCAAGAAACAGGCCCCAAAGACACCTGAGGAGAGAGCCCGTATGAGTAAGATCCCTTATGCTTCTGCAATAGGATCTATCATATACGGTATGATATGTACTAGACCGGATGTTGCTCATGCACTTAGTGTAACGAGCAGATACCAGTCGAATCCAGGAGAAGAGCACTAGAAGGCAGTGAAGAATATCCTAAAATACTTGAGAAGGACTAAGGATATTTTTCTTGTCTACGGTGGGTCTGAATTAAAACTCGAGAACTTCACAGACTCAAGTTTTCAAAAGGACCAAGATGACAGTAAATTTGTTTCGGGGTATGTTTTTACCTTGAACGGAGGCGCAGTGAGTTGGAAGAGTTCCAAGTAGCAAACAGTTGCTGATTCAGTGACAGAGGCAGAGTATATAGCTGCAAGTGAAGCTGCAAAGCAAGCTGTTTGGATGAAGAAGTTCATAACTGAACTTGATATGGTTCCTAGCATTGGAGAAGCAGTTCCCGTTTACTGTGACAACACAAGAGCAGTTGCACAGGCTAAGAAACTAAGGTCTCATCAAAAATCTAAACACGTGCTGCGGTGATTTCACTTGATCAGGGAGATCATTAAAAGTGGAGACGTCACCTTGGAGCGTGTAGACTCTCAAGACAACATTGCAGATCCATTTACTAAAGCTTTAACACAACAGCAGTTTGATCATCACTTAGAGAAGATGGGTATGAGATGCCATGGCGATTGGCTTTAGCGCAAGTGGGAGATTGATAGTAGTGTGCATACAAGCCAATCATGTATGATGATAAAGCACGTACTTTGTAAATAATCTTATTTATTTATTAATAAAATATTTATTTATTAAAGACATTTAATTATCTACATGGTGCTGTTTTTATAATATGTAAATCACCCATAGTTTTAAGCAATGCTTTTAGAATCATGATGATGATCATGCTAATGAGATCTAAATTCTTAGAAAGCTCTAAAACTAAAATAGTTCCCAATCGTGGGATTACTAAAAAGGGGATTAGTAAATCCGGATAGATTGGTACATATGTTACTTGCTCATTGGATGAGGATGATTGATCTCATGATCATTTGTGTGGAGACACTAAAGTAAGTATGTAGGTGCTTATTGGAGAATAAGTTCACTGAACGTGACTCGCTATGGAATACCTAATGGAGTTTTACTCGCCTGTCAATAGGAATTCCTAATGTGATAGTAGTACAAGTGATCTTTGGACTTGAGATCATCATAGTATCTTGTATGTAATGAATTATACTTTGACTTATTCCTTAAAGTCCTTTAGGGTATATAAAAGGGTATGCTTGGGTATAATGAGTTACATATGGAGATAATGAATGATCAATAAAGAATCTACCACCTCTAGTAAAAGAGGAGATATGTCCTATGTGATTCGTTAAATGACAAACCAAGAATCCTTGGCCAAGGTAAAATGAAATTAGAAAGGAGTTTCTAATTTGCATTATTTGGAGTTGTGCATTTTCTAATCGAAATACATATAATTAAATAAAATAAGACTTGACAGTAAATTCATGTCTTATATTTAATTGGGACATTGTATGGTGGAAGGATTGAATTGTATGGTAACTATTTACTCACAAGTTCTTTTATGATTAATGTTGAAATCTATATTATCTGAAAAGTCGTTGATCGCTAGGGAGGCTTATCTCTTTTGTAGAATAAATATTATTTATTTAAATAGATTATTAGTTTAATTTATTTATTTAAATAAGATTAGAATTGTTCTAATTGATTTATTCACAACCGGTTTAATATAGAGAACCTAAAGGGTCACACCATAAAAGGAAGAATAATTATTTAAGAAGGTAATGGCATAATCATAATAATGCATTAAGTGTAATTAATTTAATCTATAGTGATAGAATAAATTAAATAGCTTAATGTTTATTATTTAATATTTTGGAAATATTAAATATAAATTAATAAGAGGAGTCTTATTAATATTATTACAATTATTATTATTTTAATTTCTAAAGGAGTTTAGTAATTAATTTAATATTAGTACTCTCATTTATTCCTAATAAGATTAGGAGACAAATTAATTAAATAAATTTAATTAATTATTCCCCATGTGGTGGGAAGCCTAAATTAATTAAAGGAGTTTAATTAATTAAAAGAAATCTCATGTCTAATAGGATTAGAAGGGTTGACCAATATCTATATAAGAGGAGTCTTATAATAGATAGCAGTTTAGGCAATTCCAATTGTTGGAGAGTACTCATTTTCTATAGAGGATAGAAAACTAAGCCAACCACCCTCCTTCTTGATAATTCATCTACCTTGGTGGATCACCTCTATAGGCCAAACACTTGGGTGGCTAACGTTGATTAAAGGAAGGAATCTAACCCATAAATTCAAGGAGATCACGAAGAACAAGGAGTTGAACTCGTACCTGTGGAAGCTTCGTTTTACAAGGGTATGATTCCATAACTTCTTATTTATCGTTTTAAATTAATAATTTGCATAAAGGATGATCCGGGTAATGGTTTTGTAGAAATTTTTTTAAACTCTGATATACCATGCTTCAGCTAATTTTTGCAATTTGATTGCGTCACGATTTCGTACAAACCCAACATATATAACCACTAAGTAAACATATCCCAACCCAATTTAGCATGAATTGCAACAAGAATCAAGAATTTGATTTTGACAGAAAACCAGAAATTGAGTTTACGAAATAAAGAGCAAGGAATGGAATTATACCTATGTAATGCAATTTGAATTCTCAACTTCTCAGAATACTTGTATGCTCTCAATTCATACACTCAAGAAAACTCAGCAATTCGAAATGAAGAAACATGGCTGCTATTTATAGAAGAATCCTTACACAGACAATGCAATTATATCCCAAATCAAACTAACAGATTATAGGAATGCATGAAGGTTATTAAAGGGTAGGTAATTAGTGGTTGGATTTCATCATTATAACCACTCCCTTGTGCATAATGATAGCTAATCTATGTTGCTGAGTTTAAGGAATATAGGAGAGTAGCTTCATAATGCATTCACGTGTGCAAAGATTGAGACTATTAATATGGGACAAGTAAAGAAATCTCAGCATTCTAATAGTATACACAATACTTAGTTTATACACCTATGTATTATATACATAGGCTATCACACATATATGTATATACACTATATATTTAGATTATAATTAAGGTTACAATGTAATCCCAATAATACTACCATGTAATTCATATAATGTAGTAAATATAATTTACACACATATAATCCATGCACATTTTATCTTACCGGTATAATTTACTCAGATGTTATCACATTAAATTATTAAATTCTTCAATCAACAATTGATTACAATATATTCATATTATTTTAATGTATACTTACGTACATATTGTCACGTAGGTATTAATCATGTAACTCACATAGTTTAATTAATCTTAATATATGGTTTCTATATATAATATAGTCACATTACACTTTACTCTTCATATAATATATACGTAGCTACTATACATTATACTTTATGCTTGCACATAGAAGTTAATAATTTACTTATCTTATCAATTAATCAATAATAATATTAATTAATCCCTTCCTCATTAATCAATGTAATTATTAATCTTTATAACAATTGATCGCATTAAATAAATATAAATCTTATTATATTTATAAACACGTTGCTTTTTATTATTATATCTCTAATAATAATAATCACATATCATTAATTAATCATCATTAATATTCTATAACAATTAATTAATATTCTATAATAATAATTAACAATTAATATAGATTAATTATTCACTTAGTGATTCCTTCGTTAATTATCATAATCATTAATATTTCTTATCATTGTGCCACACAAGGCATTCAATGAGTTTATCGCAAACTCCACATTTTCTCAATTATTATAATTATTCAATTTAATATAATTGAGTTAACTCATCTCATAACACAACTCATTTATATTCAAATAAATATTCATTTCCATTAATATATTTATTTAATAATATATGAAATTTCTCGGGTATTATAGTGATTTCATTCTAAGACGCATATTATGTGATATATTTGATCTATAGTTGAGTATATTATTATTGAGCACACACACACGGCAGTGGTGTTGGCAGGTATAGATTCATTGATTGGTTTTATTTGCGGATACGTCTCTGGTTGGATTTAATGTTTATATCTGTTGAGAATTCTCTGAGGCACGATGAGTTAGCTTTGTATACACTGACAGTTGCATTCATGAGCATTGTTTATTCTTTCATATGCATGGTTTTTTCTTGAGAACAAGCAAAGTCTCAAGTTTGGGGGTATTTCATGAGTGGGTTTTATTCCTACGAATCGGTAGTCGTTATAGCTTGATTCTGCATATTTTCGAATACTTTGCCTATCCTTTCTACTGGGTGTATACGTTTATGTGCAGATAATGAAATGGAGGTGAGAGTAGCTTTAAAGGACAAATTTGCATGTTATATGTCTATTCTTTAATGCTTACTTTTTTTTATTGTGCCTAAATATACTCATTATTCTTAGATTTTTATTTTAGGTACAATTGAAGAGTTTCGTGATGTTGGAAATAAATTAGGGGGAAATTTGAGAATTATGGATTATTAAAGTTTCCTAGCTGATATGGGTTTCCTGGTAATTATAAATTGGTTAGGCAAGTTTTATTATTAACATGTGGGCTGATTTTCAAGAAATGTAAATATATCATACCATATGATACGAATAAGGAGCTAATGGACAGAACAGCTGGCAAAAGAATCAACAAAGAGGCCCACGGATGCAGCAGTTAGTTAATATATGTATGTGGGATAGAGTGAACAAAGGAACAGCCCACTCACGAGATCAGCAAGGAGCAGCACACTCACAAAATCATGAAGCAAGATGATAAGTGGGCCAAAGTTAATATAGTATTCAGATGCCTGCCTTTTAATTAGTCAAACCCATGCAAGTTTCAGTAGGATGTGTGGGACACGAAAGAAGCAAGCCATGCAAACTTTTCAGCTGCTAGACCGTATAGATCCCCGTCGGGGCGGGTGATTATCAAGGGAACTCCTCGCTGGGGCCGAGAGGCGCGCGTGCTAGATGGCTATTTCCTTTCCTGAGCTGGAGTTTGAGGAAAATTAAAGGGAGAGGACGGCAACCAGCATGATGATATATATAAGGAATGAAAAGATACCTAGGGAGAGATACCTAGCCATCGTGAAGCTCTTGCATTGGATCTTGACTTGGACAGAGAATTGAATCATCAAGTGAAAGTGAAGAACGCAGGATTGAAAGAGAGATTGGTGATACAATTATGGATTTTGTCATCTATTTTTATTTATATCTTGTAATCATAATATTTTTTATGATGAGGATTATGGGTTTTTATTCATTCATTATGAACTATTTACTTCTTTAAGCCTATGACGGATCTTATTACGTAATGGATGATTAAATATTCCTAAATTCAGTTTATGGATGTTATTCCTAGGTTATTTGCTATGTGTGTGCTTAATCTATATAATTGCATGATCAACAGTTATTTTGTTATCCTATATGAAATTGAAAGAGGACGTGTGGGGTTAGAACTAGCCATGGTGACATATATTTGTGATTTCTGCGTAGATGGAGTTCATGATTCATTTTTAGGATAGATATATACCTTTACGCCATATGTAATCTGATAAGAACTTGTTAATAAACTCTTTTTAATTGTAATTCACATAGAGATATAGTGAATTAGTTAATTAGGGTGTCTTGCTTAAATCTATCATCTGTGGATGTGACTGAATATGGATATTATGCATCGAAAGGTGGTTTTATCTGCTTTAGTGTTCTTGATTAATAATCTGGGATAATTGAAATAAACTGGGGAAAAAGATATTATCTGAAGTGAAATAATAAGTGAAGTTGTAGGCTTAATTCTCTTAAACTTGTGAAAATCATGAGTTAGTGTTGCGATTGGTTAAGTACTGACTTAGTTATAAAAATACCTTTTAATTGTTAGTTTGATAAAACAGAGATTGTATAAAGTTAGTACTTGTTTGATAAAATAAGAATTATTGTCTCTGTGGAAACGATATCTAATTTATCATTATATTACTTGTTGACCACGTACACTTGCGTGTTGCGTGTAGAAAATTACCTAACAACTATGGCGATTTTATGGTGGACCCCATACTTAGTCAAGAGAGCGGTGAAGTACTTGTTGTAGAAATGGTTCCCCTCATCACTGATAATTTCCCTTGGGGTGCCAAATCATGTGAAGATATTCTTTTGCAAGAATTTCAATACAACTTTGCAGCATTCGTTGGTTCGAAATATTTCCCACTCGTTGACATCTATCGCAGTTTTTCACGAACTGATGTGCGTCTTTGAACAAGGTGAGCTAGTAGAAACCTTCTTGGAGAACTTTCGCAGCCGTTCTTTCACTCTCATAGTGTCCCCTATATAATGAGGCGTGACATGCCTGTAATATGCTTTCTACTTCAATTTCCAGCACACATCGCCGAATCATTCTATCGGCGCACTGTCGAAATAGATACGGTTCATCCCACATATACCACTTCACGTCGTGTAAGAATTTCTTCTTTTGTTGGCATGTCAAATCTGGTGGGTGAATATTACTTACCAAGTAATTCGTAAAATCCGCATACCACGGGAACTCGCCGTGGATTAGAAATAACTGTTCATCGGGAAATGACTCATTAATCACTACCTTGTCAGTCTTGTCATGGCTTGAATGCTCTAACCGGGAAAAGTGGTTAGCCACCTGATTTTCTGTCCCCTTCCTATCTTTAATCTCTAAATCAAATTCTTGAAGGAGCAAAATCCAGCGAATCAGTCTCGGCTTTGCGTCTTTCTTTGCAACTAGATATCGAATAGCCGAGTGATCTGTGTAAACCACCACCTTAGTTCCCACCAAGTACGAGCAAAACTTATCAAACGCGTACACAACCGCAAGTAATTCCTTTTCGGTGGTTGTGTAGTTCAATTGTGCATCGGTCAATGTTTTGCTCGCATAACAGATGGCATGAAAGACTTTCTGTCGGCGTTTTCCAAGTATAGCTCCTACTGCATAGTCACTGGATTCACACATTAGCTCGAACGTCATTGTCTAATCCGTGCTATGATCACGAGGGTTGTGGTTAACTTCTTCTTCAACTGTTCAAATGCTGCTAGACAGTCTTATTCAAATTTGAACGGTACATCCTTTTCCAAGAGACTGCATAGTGGTTTTGTGATTTTGGAGAAGTCCTTGATGAATCGGAGGTAGAATCCAGCATGCCCGAGAAAACTCTTAATACCCTTTACTGAAGTTGGCGGTGGCAGATTCTCTATTGTCTCTAATTTGGCCCGATCCACTTCCAAACCTTTTCCCAAAACATTATGCCCAAGTATTATCAGCTCTTGAACCATAAAATGGCATTTTTCCCAGTTGAGCACCAGATTCGTCTCAACATATCTTTTCAACACCAGGACTAGATTTTTGAGGCACCTGTCAAAAGATTCCCCAAATACTGAAAAGTCATCCATAAACAATTCAACACTGCGCTCCACCATATCTAAGAAGATTGCCATCATGCATCGGTGAAAGGTCGCCGATGCGTTACACTGTCCGAATGACATCCTTCTGAAGGCAAAGGTGCCATATGGGCATGTGAACGTCGTCTTCTCTTGATCCTCCGGTGCAATAACAATCTGATTGTATCCTGAATACCCATCTAACAAACATTAGTACTCATATCCCGCTAGTCTGTCCAACATCTAATCAATAAACGGCAAGGGGAAATGATCCTTTTTGGTTACCTTATTTTGCTGTCTGTAGTCCATGTAAACCCTTCCAGCCGGTCACTGTCCTTGTCGGTATTAGTTCGTTGTTTGCATTCTTCACTACTGTCATACCATCTTTCTTCGGGACACACTAAATTAGGCTCTCCCATGCACTATCGGAGATTGGGTAGATAATTCCAGAATCCATCCATTTCAAGATTTCCTTCTTTACTACCTCTTTTATAATAGGGTTTATCCTCCTTTTCTGTTCCACTGTTGGCTTACCATCCTCCTCTGTCATAATCTTATGCATACAGTATGAAGGGCTGATTCCTTTGATGTCGGCGATAGTCCATCCAATAGCAGACTTGTACTCCCAAATAACTCGTAATAGATTACTTTCCTGGAATTCGTTAAACGCAGATGCAATATTAACAGGTAAAGTAGATGAATTGCCTATATAAGCATACCTGAGATGGTTGGGTAAGGGTTTGAGTTCTAGTGTAGGTGGTTCCTCTAGAGATATTTTCATACTTGCTGATGAAGTTCATGCTACTTCCAACGGCTCAAACGATAATTTGAACCTGCTCACTCTAGGATGTGCCTCTAACAATTGCAGATATTTCCAATAACTTTGGATCCTCTCCATCACAATCTCCAATCAATGTTGATTCTAAAAGGTCGGTACTCAATATACGTTGTTGTTCATCTCTCACTACTTTGTCGATTACATCCATTTGGAAACACTCCTCATCCTCTTTTGGGAAGTTCATGGCTTTAAAAACGTTAAAGGTTACTTCTTGGTCTTGAACCCTCATGGTTAACTCTCCTTTCTGAACATCAATGAGAGTATTACCGGTTGCCAAAAACGGTCGCCCAAGGATTATCAGAATATCCTTATCCTCTTTATAGTCCAAGATGATGAAGTCCGCTATGAATATGAATTTGTCCACTTTTACCAAAACATCCTCAACAATTCCCCGTGGCTAGGTTACCGATCTGTCCGCCAGCTGTATGGAAATATTTGTTGGTCTAGGTGCGGATAAACCTAACTGACTATAAACTGAAAGTGGCATGAGGTTTATACTGTCACCAAGGTCACATAGACATTTGTTGAAGGCCAACTCTCTATTATGCATGGGATGGTGAAACTACCCGAATCTTTCAATTTCTGTGGAAGCTTCTTTTGCAATATAGCACTACATTCCTCCGTTAGTGCCACAGTTTTGAAGTCTTTTAACTTCTTCTTCTTCGACAAGATATCCTTCATGAATATGGCTGGGAGCTGTCGTTTACACTCCTAAATTAACCTCACTTTCACTTCACGAATTTAAACAATTAGCACAGTAGTAAGCAAGGATCGATCCCACAGAGAGTGATTTATTTTATATTTATCCTATAATTTCTAATAAAAAGGGGGTTTTGAATTAATTAAACTAAATTATCAAAAATAAAGTAATAAGAAGTAACAATAAATAAAAAAACTTCAGTTCTTCAGTTCAGTATCACCTTTGCACAATTATGGATTAATCAAGTGTAACATTATTTACCCTTCAATGAAACTAATAGCCCTAGGTAACAACAAGCTCTGCTACCCGAAACTCCCCTTAGATTGTCACTCAATGAAACAAGCTCTTCACAAGATTCTAACCATTATAAAACCTAAAACAAGCTCTCTAGATTTAATATAACAGCAGCATTAAGAACTAGGGAATTAGACTATTCCAAGCAACAAACACATAAGCTCGATTTGTTTAACTTGTTTTCTAATAATCATAGCAATACTCAAAAGCTTGTCCACAATCAGGTATGACTAATTACTACTTGTGATGAAGACATATATCAATTACACGTAATACCAATCTTAATCTAGCAGATGATATCAATTCACTAATTTAATCCTGCAGAATCACGTTAATAAATTGAATAGCATACAAGAAATTAAAGTAGATTATCAGAATAAATCCCATGTAAGAAGGAATAAATAAAATAAATTTGATCAAACCGTTAATTATGAATAAGGTTCAACATCCCTTCTGAACTGAATTGAAAGAATTAGTTCATGACTCTAAGCAAACCTAGATCTAATATGAAAGAAATAATAATAAGATGAAAAATGCAAGGGAAAGGATCCCTTTTATATAGCCTTAATATTGCAGCCCTAATCACCCTAATTGATAACCCAAATCCGTGTTGGAAAAGAAAAGTTGCTGACCCGTTCGCCTCCCCGCACCAGCGGGGGTTCACTGGTCATATGCCCCGCCCCAGCGGGTTGTATCACTGTCCAGCAGCTTTGTTGCTTCTCCTTTTTGCGTGAGTTGCTCTATTTAGGAATGCATGTAATTTTTGTGGGCCCATATGCTTGCTTCTATATATATATGCTGAACATGCTTTAGTCAATGTCACTTTGGAATCCGTGAGCTGCTAACACTTCACAAGCTCCTCCAATTTGTAATTATCCAATCCGTTAGTTGCTAGGATTGTTTGCAAGGCTTCATGCACGTGGCTGTTCTCCTCAATCTCTAAGCTGCCTAACGAATATGGGCCCATGCAAAACCATAGCTGCTGTCTAAATCCAATTGACACTATCCAATTTTGAATAGGACAAGGAGAAGTGATGCTGCCCAATTCCTCCCTTTTGCAAGGCTGCTCAACCGTAGGCCCCATGTAATATTAAATTCGTGTGGGCTAACAATCCGTGGATGTGCTGGAACAATAGCGAGCTACTAATTAATTTAGAATGCAAATTGACCTGCTAGTCTCCTTCCCTCCTTTTCATGATAACGTGGTCCACTTTTCATTTTCTTGTGAGCTGCTTGTTTCTTCCAATTGAAATTATCCATTGCAAGCTCCTCTAATTCCGTGGCTGCCCATTAATTGCTTGCTGATTTGGAATGCATGCAAGCTTCAATTCGTGTGGACCCATGAACATTCTATTTCAGAATTGGTTTTAAAGTCCATAAATTTATTCTTTTTCATCATTTCAACCCTTTACGCCTTAATTCACCTGAAACAATAAACACACCAATTAAGCCCATATCCACATGAAACATGTAATAAAACTAAACATAAAGGAATAATAATCATCAAATATTATGTACTTATCAAATTCTCCCACACTTAGCCTTTACACGTCCTCGTGTAAACCAAAAGTTTGATTTTCAGAACAATTCTATTCAACCATAGTGTCAAAATATTTAAGATCAAATCATGATTATCAATACTAAACCCACAAAAACATAATCAACGTTCATCAATTAACTCATGATAAGCACCTTGCCACTTCACCAATGAATTTCATTAAGTTAAATTGTAACCACATAAGTCCTTGTCTATGATTCACACACTTACTCAACTTAGTTACCATGGAGCAAAAACCGTACACACCACTCAAAACTCAAAACATTCTTTTCCTGCTTTATTTTTTACCAGAACCTTTTCAAATTCTTATTTGTTTCCGGTGAATGCATTTTATTCTCCGTTTCACCTTTCTCAAGCATTCTTTGGTAAGTGAGTGCATTTTATGCTCCATCTCACTTATTCGCACGTGTTTATGGGAGAGTGCATTTTACGCTCCATCTTATCCCACCACATGACTTCTCTTTTGCAGTCTTTTTCAACAATTTAATTGATTTTCAACTTTAAAATTTCTTTTTTTTACATGGTCCTGCAAAAAAAAAAACATAAGCAGTTCAATAGTTCTAGAGCATGAGACTAGTGCACATAGACAACTCCACAGATAACTTAGCCAACTAAGCATATATCACATGTTCAAGTACTCATGAGATACAAATTCAATTCAAATCAATTACTATGGATAATGACTTAGTTTTTCTCAATCATTAATCAATTAAGCATCAAACAGATTTTGAATTTTTAGCATTGATTTTCAATTTTTTTTTGACTTTAACCTTCGAACACATAGGCAAATAGAATTATGGAAGTCAAAATTTTCAAAAATTTTCACGGGGAATTTTCAAGTTTCCTATCAAAACATGGTGATCAATATTCCTAAAAATAAAATCCCTAAATAAAATAAAAACCTAAATCCTTCCCCCCACACTCAAACCTTACATTGTCCCCAATGTAAGAAAATCATGCAAAGAAGAAAGAACTACTACTAACAAATTAAAAAGAAAAGGGATAGAAAGATCTAATCTGAATTCTTGGGTTGCCTCCTAAGCAGCGCCTTTGTTTATTGTCATTGGCTTGACATCTTCCCTCTCGTCTATGTAATTGGACTTGTGAACTTTAAGTGGACTGGTAACAGTTTCATTCTTAAATGAGGAACATTGTGTACTTCATGATCCAGCTCCTTTCCAGCCACTAAATCCTCCTCGTATAATTGTATTCGATCAAAAGATTTCTGCACTGAATAATCCACAACATCAATAACAAAAACAGATTTAATATTATCAAGATACCTTTTAGCCTTATCTGCGTTGAACTGGAACTTTGCATTGTCCAATTCCATGGTAAAGGTACGATGGTGTGTATCACTCATTGCTTTTGTTGGTGGTATTGATGGAAATGAATCCTCGTCCTTCTTGTAGAGATTTGCAGAACTTATCAAATTATTCTCATCTTCCTCTTGTTCCTTCTCCTGATAAAATTCTATATGACTGTCTGTTCCTGAAGTAAGCATTGAATCCTCCTGCTCCTCTTCGTCAAATCCCATTGTACTGAAGTTCTCAACAAACGGAGGAGGTAACTCCCCGAAGCCTTGAGATTCCAACCTCCCTACTGTGGTTGCAAGCTGATCAACTTAATCCCTCAGATCTTGAACAGAAGTTCTTGTCTCCTGCTGGAACTGCTGTGTTTGACTCATGAACTGTAGTGTTCGGCTCATGAATTCCTTGAACATATCCTCCATAGATGTCCCAGAATTGACATGTAGTTCTTGGTTTTCTGTGTGGTACTGAGGTTGAACTTGCTGAAAACCTTGCGTATTCCTTCCAGCCATTGGTCGAACTATAGTAGTTAATTCAGAAATTTGTTGCTCAATTCTTGGCACCTCCATCTTTTCCTGTTCTAGTGTTGGAACAAGAGCTTCTTTTGTATTTGCAATTTTCTCTATTTCTTGATCAAATGAGTGAGAGGATTGAGTCAGCAAATAAAAAGAAAAAGAAAAAAATAAAAATAAAAATAAACGAAAACAAAGAATAAATAAAAATAAATAACACTCCCCGGCAACGGCGCCAAATTTTGGGAGCTGTCGTTTACACTCCTAAATTAACCTCACTTTCACTTCACGAATTTAAACAATTAGCACAGTAGTAAGCAAGGATCGATCCCACAGAGAGTGATTTATTTTATATTTATCCTATAATTTCTAATAAAAAGGGGGTTTTGAATTAATTAAACTAAATTATCAAAAATAAAGTAATAAGAAGTAACAATAAATAAAAAAACTTCAGTTCTTCAGTTCAGTATCACCTTTGCACAATTATGGATTAATCAAGTGTAACATTATTTACCCTTCAATGAAACTAATAGCCCTAGGTAACAACAAGCTCTGCTACCCGAAACTCCCCTTAGATTGTCACTCAATGAAACAAGCTCTTCACAAGATTCTAACCATTATAAAACCTAAAACAAGCTCTCTAGATTTAATATAACAGCAGCATTAAGAACTAGGGAATTAGACTATTCCAAGCAACAAACACATAAGCTCGATTTGTTTAACTTGTTTTCTAATAATCATAGCAATACTCAAAAGCTTGTCCACAATCAGGTATTACTAATTACTACTTGTGATGAAGACATATATCAATTACACGTAATACCAATCTTAATCTAGCAGATGATATCAATTCACTAATTTAATCCTGCAGAATCACGTTAATAAATTGAATAGCATACAAGAAATTAAAGTAGATTATCAGAATAAATCCCATGTAAGAAGGAATAAATAAAATAAATTTGATCAAACCGTTAATTATGAATAAGGTTCAACATCCCTTCTGAACTGAATTGAAAGAATTAGTTCATGACTCTAAGCAAACCTAGATCTAATATGAAAGAAATAATAATAAGATGAAAAATGCAAGGGAAAGGATCCCTTTTATATAGCCTTAATATTGCAGCCCTAATCACCCTAATTGATAACCCAAATCCGTGTTGGAAAAGAAAAGTTGCTGACCCGTTCGCCTCCCCGCACCAGCGGGGGTTCACTGGTAATATGCCCCGCCCCAGCGGGTTGTATCACTGTCCAGCAGCTTTGTTGCTTCTCCTTTTTGCGTGAGTTGCTCTATTTAGGAATGCATGTAATTTTTGTGGGCCCATATGCTTGCTTCTATATATATATGCTGAACATGCTTTAGTCAATGTCACTTTGGAATCCGTGAGCTGCTAACACTTCACAAGCTCCTCCAATTTGTAATTATCCAATCCGTTAGTTGCTAGGATTGTTTGCAAGGCTTCATGCACGTGGCTGTTCTCCTCAATCTCTAAGCTGCCTAACGAATATGGGCCCATGCAAAACCATAGCTGCTGTCTAAATCCAATTGACACTATCCAATTTTGAATAGGACAAGGAGAAGTGATGCTGCCCAATTCCTCCCTTTTGCAAGGCTGCTCAACCGTAGGCCCCATGTAATATTAAATTCGTGTGGGCTAACAAATGGCTAACAATCCGTGGATGTGCTGGAACAATAGCGAGCTACTAATTAATTTAGAATGAAAATTGACCTGCTAGTCTCCTTCCCTCCTTTTAATGATAACGTGGTCCACTTTTCATTTTCTTGTGAGCTGCTTGTTTCTTCCTAATTGAAATTATCCATTGCAAGCTCCTCTAATTCCGTGGCTGCCCATTAATTGCTTGCTGATTTGGAATGCATGCAAGCTTCAATTCGTGTGGACCCATGAACATTCTATTTTAGAATTGGTTTTAAAGTCCACAAATTTATTCTTTTTCATCATTTCAGCCCTTTACGCCTTAATTCGCCTGAAACAATAAACACACCAATTAAGCCCATATCCACATGAAACATGTAATAAAACTAAACATAAAGGAATAATAATCATCAAATATTATGTACTTATCAATGGCATAACTAGGCATCTGCCCTAATGCCTCCGTGAAAGGAATGTTGATGTGTAGCTTTTTGAACACCTCTAGAAATTTAGTAAACAGTTTCTCTAATTTCTGTTTTCGGATCCGTTGTTGAAAGGGTGGTGGTGGGTAAACTATCGGTGTAAAAACCTATTCCTGTACCGCAGATTTTTTGCCTTCATTGTTCCCTTTCACTATTTCTTCCACACTTGTCTCAACTTGCTTTTCCATCGTCGACTTCTCTAAATCCTGCTCGGCTAACTATTTTCCACTCCGAAGTGTAACAGCTTGACATTGCTCATGACCTTCCCTCAGATTCTTTTCAGTGTCACTCGAAAAGGTTCCTTGGGATCTACTATTCAATGCACTTGCAATCTATCCCATCTGAGTTTCTAAATTCTTGATCGCAGCTGCCTGAGTTTTCATTGCCGCCTCATTCCCTGTTATGTACTTTGCCAGTAGCTCCTCAAAATCTATCTTTTTCTTGTGAGGCGGAGTTGACTGTTGATGTTGATTCTGAAAACCAGGGGGTGTGATGGTTGTGGAGCCTGTTACTGATTCTGATTTTGGTTCAGATTGTTGCTCCATGAAAAATTTGGATGGTTCCTTGCCCCCTGATTATATGTATTTTGATATGTGTTAGATGGCCTCTTATAGCTACCCACAAACTGTACTGAAGCTGGCTTGATCGTACAATATTCAGTCGGATGTTTACATGAACAAAGCTCACATACAACTGCTACCTGCTGCACATTTCCACTCGACATGGCAACCATCTTCTTTGATAATGCTGTTATCTATGTGGATAAAGCTGTCATAGAGTCCACTTCCAGAATACCTGCTGCCTTAGGTTGAGTTATTCTCTCAGTTGGTAACTGATAGTTGTTTGTAGCCATTGTTTCTATCAAGTCCCATGCCTCCTCAAATTTCTTTGCTATAAAAGCTCCATCCAAGGCTGCATCTATGCTAGTCCGTATATGACTCCCTAACAAGTTGTAAAATGTATACATCTGAATCCAGTGTTGGAATCCATGGTGTGGGCATTTTCTCAATAGCTCTTTGTACTTTTCCCATGGTTCATATAATAGTTCTCACTGCTACTATACAAATGAAGAATATCCATCCTCAATTTATGTGTTTTTGAAGGCGAGAAAAATTTAGATAGAAATTTCTGCGCCAAATCGTTCTATGTGGTGATTGACCCCGATGGTAGAGAATGGAGCCAACCCTTTGCCTTATCTGTGAGCGTGAACAGAAATAGTCTTAATCTGATAGCATCATCTGAAACTTCATTGCACTTAAAGGTATCGCAGATCTCTATGAAATTGACAATGTGCTCATTCGGGTCATCATTCGGGAGACCCCCAAACTGGTCATATGCCCCGCCCCAGCGGGTTGTATCACTGTCCAGCAGCTTTGTTGCTTCTCCTTTTTGCGTGAGTTGCTCTATTTAGGAATGCATGTAATTTTTGTGGGCCCATATGCTTGCTTCTATATATATATGCTGAACATGCTTTAGTCAATGTCACTTTGGATTGACATCCTAGTGCTGTCGCCGTGGCTGAATTTGATCTCTCGATGTTGTCACTGGGGCTTCTATACTTTTTAGGGTTGTTTTCGGGGATTGACTTGACATCATGGTGTTGTCGGGGATTGACTTGACATCCCAGTATTGTGACCGGGGTTGAGTTAGATCTCCCGGTGTTGTCGTCAGGGCTTCTGTACTTCCCGGGTTGTCGTTGGGGCTTGACTTGACATCCCGATGTTGTTGCCGGGGTTTCGACTTTGGTTTGAACTTCCAGGGTTGTCACCTGACGGTAAAAGACAGTTTTGCCCTCCTGCATGGTTTGTAACAGGAATGCAAAATTTTGAGTGTCTACATGGCATACCCAAGAAAGATTCCTTCATCCGACTTTGGTTGGAACTTAGTCAGATATTGTTTTCCATTGTTGAGAATGTAACAAGCACAACCAAAGATATGAAAATAGCTGACATTTGGCTTTCTTCCTTTCCATAGCTTGTAGGGAGTCTTTTTGAGTGTAGAGTGAACAAGAGACCTGTTCTGAGTGTAGCAAGTAGTGTTGATAGCTTCTGCCCAGAAGTACTCAGGTAGATGAGCTACTGCAAGTAGTGTTCTTCCTACCTCAATCAGGGTTCTGTTCTTTCTTTCGGCTACTTCATTTTGATGTGGAGTTCTTAGAGCTGAGAAGTTGTGGTTGATGCCATTATCTTCACAGAACTGATCCATCTCAGAGAAGTTAAATTCTCTTCCATGATCCATTCTAATGGCCTTGATCTTTTCTCCTTTCTCATTCATGACTAGCTTGAATAGCTTGATAAGTTGAGAGCTAGTTTCATTTTTAGAACTTAGAAAGAATACACATGTGAATTTGGTGTAGTCGTCTACTACCACCAGTAAGTATCTCTTCCCTCTAAGGCTTATAGTTGGGATAGGCATAAAAAGATCCATGTGAAGTAACTGCAGGGGCTTATCATTAGAGTTGACTACTTTGCCTTTGAATGAGCTCCTTGTCTGCTTTCCCAGATGACAAGAGTTGCAGGGTCTCATCAGAACTTAGTTCAGCAAGGTTGACTACATAGACATTACCTTCTCTGGTTCCTGATAGCTTTAGTGAAAAGGTCTTCAAATCTCTGACTTGACATTGATTGTTGAGGAAGATGACTTGATGACCTTTGTCACATAGTTGGCTGATACTCAAGAGGTTGTGCTTTAGCCCTTCAGCATAAGCTACTTTTCTGAAAGACACAACACCATTTCCAGCTAAGCCATATCCTCTAGTCTTTACAGAGCCATTATCACTAAAGATGAATGTAGGACCCTCCATCTATTTGAAGTTAGAAAGGAGAGCCTTATTTCCAGTTATACGCCTTGAACATCCACTATCAAGGTACCAGGTTTTCATAGTGGAGCTATGTACCTACAATAAGATTTAGCTTTCATTTTGGTACCCAGACTTGCTTAGGTCCTTCTATATTAGTTCCCTTAGGGTTATAATAGCATGCAGCAGGTTTGTGATCATGTTTATCACATATAAAACATCTAGTATGATGCATGCTTGTGTGTGTGTGGATTCTTTCTTATCAAGGACATATGTGAATATATGGTAGCCGTTTCCTTATGCTAATTCTTCTTTTTTCATATTGCTCTATGATTCAGAGATTTTGTAGAGTGAACCTCAACTCTACGATTCTTTCCTGGTTGGTTCGTAGTGCTGGTTTTTTTTGACTCTACGACCATTCGAGGTTGGAAAGTAGCAGTTGATTTACTCTTGACTTAAATGAATTATAGACCAGCATGGGATCCGTTATGTCCAAAGACATTACTTTAATCAGAAGAGCAAGGATTCATTGGCTCAATGCTATGTGTGGATTTCAAAAATGTAATGCTTCTATTGAGATTTGAAGCACTGCTGATATTAGTTTCCAATGATTTTTCCACACATGATTCAGAGGGAGAGTCCCCAAAACCTAGACCTGATCTATCAGAAGAATTTCTCTGACTAGAGATTAGAGAGTCCATAGATGAAGAGGACATTTCCACATCAGGATTGTCTTTTCTATCTCCTTAATTTTAGAAGCTAAGTTTAACTCTCTTTGTGCACTGAGCTCATTGGTCTATTTTAAGCTTCAAGATTAGAGAGAGAGAAAGTGCTTAGTAGAGATGTCTCTAGTTCTGCTTGAATTTTCTCTTTCTCTTGTTGAAGAAGAGAATAATATTTTGACAAAACTCTGAACCATTTCATGTATTGATGTAGATCAGAAGTTATATCATGCAATGCAGTTCTTAAATCATCAATATCCACATCAGGGGAGTTGAAATCAAATACCTCATTAATGCTTATTTTATGATGGTCAGTGCTTTTCTTGTTTTTGGCTTCCTAGGCCATCAAACACAGGTTGGCCATTTGAGGTTCTTTATCTTCACTTGACTCCAAGTTTGTATCATTATTTGAGTCACTCCATGATCTTCCAGCTACAAAGCCTTTGTTTTTCTTCTAAAGCTTCTTGTAGCCTTTGATTTCTTTCCTTGGATTTGATTTCTTCTTGTTCCTATTTAGCTCTTCTCTAAGAAGTTTCTTGCATTCTGCAATGAAGTGACCTGGCTTCTTGTAGTTGTAGCATAGATCTTTATTCCACTCTTGATTGCTACTGTTGTTGAATCTCTTAGGTCTGTTGCTTCTGCCTTTACGCATGAATCTTTTAAGCCTGCTGACAAGCATAGTAATATCTTTGTGATCATCATTTTCTTTAGTGTCAGATTCATTACCGACTGGAGCCTTAGAAGTTGCTTATGTTGCATTGAAAATAACTCCTTTTCCTTCTTCTTTCCTTCTGATAGGGTTTTGCTCGTTGAGTCAGCTCCAGTTCATAGGTGAGAAGATTGACATAAAGCTGTTGCACAATCATCTCATTAAGGTTCTTTGATTCTCTAATGGCTGTAGTTTTTGCATCCCACTTGCTTGGTAAGGCCCTCATGAATCTGACAATGAGATCTTTGTTAGGATAGGTCTTTCCAAAGGCTCGGAGAAAGTTGAGCAGTACATTAAATCTTTTATAAGTGGAAGTAATGTTCTCTCCTAGTATATGAATGAACATTTCATACTGCTGAGCAAGTAGAGACTGTTTGTTCTCTCTTACTTCTTCTGTTCCTTCATGCATGATCAGTAATGCTTCCCAGACTTTCTTTGTTGTTTTGCAGTTGACCACATTTTCAAACAGATCATCTTCTACATACTGGAACATAATATTTTTGGCCTTTTTGTCCAGTTAGGCAACTTTCCTCTCATTATCGGTCCATTCCAATTTTATCTTAATTTGTGTTCGGTTTGGATCTTCAGGAGTTGGTGCAAGCTTTGTAGGTATGTAGGGCCCATTAAGTACTGTTTCAAATAGATCGTTGTAGACACTTGAAATTTTGCTTTCTTTATACTAACCTTGCAGAAGGGCAAAAGCGTAATTTTATTTTGGAGATAACCCCGAGGTAGGGCAAAAGTATCTGGTCATCCCGGAGACAACCATGTGGATGATTCAAAGGGCCAATGACGTCCGAACATGAAGCGAATCGAATGAGGATCTCAAAGTTGAGAAAATGTCTGTAAGAAGTCACCTCAACAAACATCGAATTGCGTGCTATCAAGACAAGCCGATCGACGACCCTCGGGAGCCGAAAGATACTTTTTAGATTACTGCATCATCTTCCTGGACTCCGATTTCGTTAAACTCGGCCTAATTTTAAAGACTTCCGCAATGACTTTTTGGGATTTTTGGGTACGAAGCTCAACTTTCACCAAATCGAGACCTAAGGCACGCATTTTGAGGTAATCATACACGTGGGGCCCAGCCTTAGGTGTACCTTCTCTAGCTACAGGTATACATGTGGCTACCATAATCAGTCTATTTCAGCAGCCAGCAGCTCATAAACACAAAAAAAGAGGAAGAGTTTGGAGGGAGAAAGTAACATTTTAGAGATAGAGAGAGACTCGGGTCTAACATTTTCTTCCATATTTGAGTTGTTTGATCTTGTTTAACATCTACTTGGAGTCCCGAGAGCGATCTTAGTTGATCCCGGGGATAAAACGCTTGTTCACGCGTCCCCCAAGGTGAAAAAATGCTCTTTTTAGCTACGTTCTTTGTAAACTTTGTTCAATATACTAGATTGATGTTATATATTGCTTAAATCTAGTTAAACTTGTTATTTTCTAAGAATATTATGTAGTAGTTGGTAGATATTAAATTTCTACCGATTTTATTGTGCATATTTAGTTGTAAATCAAGTTCGGAGGTTAGATCTACCTAGATCTAAGCCGAATCTAGCCTTTTGAGTGGTTATTAAGCATGAAACTTTAACCGTAGGCTAGATAAGTTTAGATCCATGGTAGATCTATGTATTTATTACTTTTAATTGGTTTCGGTTACCCCGCATAGCTCTAGATCTATATCTAGAGGCTAAAGGGGTCTGAAATGGCTTGAAACAATGATTTCAACCGATAAAATCATCTAATATCAAGTCTAGGACATTGTACATATATATTCACACATAATAATGTGAGCCTAGGAATCCTGGTGTCGAGATCCCCGATTGGATCCCGACTTGATTCCCACAATGGACCGGTTTTGTGATGTAATGTTTAAATAACGCAAAAATCATTGTATATGTAATATTTGGATCTTGAAGACGAACTCGAGGGGTTAGTCTCGAGAAGTCGGATTCAAGATCCCATGATAATGAAAATTTGATTATGGGTGCTAGGATTCATCGAGATGGCTTTCATACTCGAGGATGATCCGACTCCCTTTTGACACTTTTTGCATGCATTATCACTTAAATGATTTTCCAAGCAAAACCACAAAGAGCTTTTCATAAATAATAAAGCGATTCGGGGTAGATCACTTTATGAACATAAAGATAAATAAAAGGAAGTATCGAAGACCTCAATTCCTAGTCGGGTGAAGGACTTGAAAACCTTGTTTTCCAAAACATCATTTCAATTCATACATCTTGTTAAAACTGAACTTTTTGCCAAATCAAATCCTTCGTACCTAGGCGCAAAAGAGGTACAACACTACTTTCAAATAACCCAAAATAAAGACTTAAAATAAAATAAGTAAATTTAAAATAAAGAACACACACACACACATGCTCACACACACACACACACACACACACACACACACTTTATGCCTAAGAAATCAAATAAGATGTAGTACCGTGTTTTCACAGGAGTCGAGGGGTGCCTAACACCTTCCCCCAGCTTAACCTAGCCCCCGAATTCCACGAATCTCAGGTTTTAGACCAATCTTATGGAGTCACATATTGGACCATATTGCGAAAACTTTCAAAACTCGAATGAGTTGGTACATCCATTTAAACCATACCAACTGGTGACTCTGCCTCATTCAGTCCAATCATAAAATAATAAAATCAATCTTTTCAAAGTCGTCGACACTTATATCGGTATGGCTTTCCTAAAACTTCACCCTCCAATAAAATCTATAGACATAGCGAATCACAAAAAGGTAAAACCAATAACTCAAACTTAGGAAAGACGGACACATCAAAGAATTTTCCCGGCGTCGACAGGTGGCGACTCTGCTTGGGATTAAAGGGGGCATAAGCCGCGTTCAATCTTTTTGATTTTCATGTTGCATGTGCATCTTGTGTGAATGATCTTTGTGTGTGATAATTGTCTCGATCTTTAAGCATTTTTTATATTAGTGCCTCGCACAATATATTAGTGCTTCGCACAATGTCATCATATTGCATACGGTGAGGACTTGAATGTACATGAATGTATATTGTGTGGTACCTCCATTAGGAGGCAATCCTGTCGGTTGTTTATTACTGGACTCCTCTGGGTGTTTCCATTGTGAGGCTCAGGAAAGGCACCACTCAAATCCGTTTGAATTGAAAAATGGATGTTTTCATCAAGTAAATTCCGAAGATCTGGGAACCAATTTCAAAAAGCCCGTATGAGTAATCCTAAGATAGGTCAGCCTCTGATAAACCAAACGGGTGGTGTGTGTCTTCATGCCCTATTTACTCTTTTGTGTATATAAATGGCAGTCATCTTGAATTGTCATTTGTACGTCTTTCTTATCTTGTCATCAAGTCGACTAACCCGTTGTTGTCCAAGAAAAGATTAAAAAACCATTAAACTGATGCATAGCATATCATGCATCTCTGTCCACCAATATCCAGTCTAAACTAGATATTGGTTTTGTGCAGATTGGTCCTAGAACTCGATTCCGAGCCAAAAAGGCCCGTTCACCACCAGTGAAAATGGCTTAGGGTAGTTCGTCGAAATCCATTCCGGTATCTCGAGAAGAATTTGAGGAGTTTAAGAAACAGATTGCTGAGATGACCACCCTGTTTAGAGAGTAGTGTAAAGTATCTCAAGAACCCAAACTGAAGAATCAGACTGAAACCTCCGCTCAAGGACAAGTCCGAACACCAGGAAATGATAGTGATACTCGGGCATCTACCCTAGTGTCCCCACTCAATGTTGAAATAGCCAAGGAGGATCCGATCCAAAAGATGACAAGGAAAATAGTAGACCTTCGAGAGGACAGAGAAATAGGAGACATCATGAAGAAGATGTGACAGATGGAGGATGCTATCCGATCTATGAAGGGGACAGGGTCCCACGGAAGTGTTAACTACTCCGACCTCTGTATTTTCCCAAGGGCCAGATATCCCGATAAATTTCAAGTCCCGAAATTTGAGAAATACAATGGTTTAGGCGACCCTTACACCCATCTGAAGGTATACATAGGCGAGTTAGGATCCTATGCCGAGGATGAGAACCTTTGAATGCAGTTGTTCCAAAAAAGCCTTACTGGTGAAGCCCAAACTTGGTACGCCTGGATTGATAACTCAAAGGTCCATGGTTGGGAAGATTTAGCCCATGCTTTCCTCAACCAGTACAAATTCCAATCCCAAATGGCCCCTGATCGCTACCAAGTGACCAAGGTTAAGAAACTGAGCAATGGCAACCCAGGTTAACCCGCCAATGGATGAAGCTGAGATGGTGATGAATTTCATCAAAATCCAAGAAGCGCCTTATTATGAGAGAGTCCTAGAGGGAATAGGCAAACCCTTCTCCGAAATGATAAAACATGGGGAAATGGAAGAGATGGGTTTGAATTCTGGTAAGATCAAAGACCTCATGGCCTTGGAAGCAGTCGCCAAATATATACAGTATGGCAACTATGCGAGCGCTCCTAAGATAATATACGAGGAGAGCGATGAAGATGTATCATTAGTTTCACAGGGGCAATCTAGGAGACCCGACAATAGTCCCTCTACCTGGATAAAAGGAAGAGATCTGCCACAACAACAACAAGCCACATTCAACCAAAGCCAGGATAGACAGAGGAAATTTGAAAGAGTGGAAAATATAGAGTTTACTCCACTAGGCGATTCCCTTAAGAACGTATTAGCCTTATTGATCGACTTCAAGAAAATTACTGATTTGGCTCCACCTCTAAATCCAAAGAGTAACAGATATGATCCAAGCGAGAGATGTGCTTACCACTCAGATTCTTCGAGACATGATACACAAAACTGTTGGTCCTTAAAGCATAAATTCCAAAATCTGATCGAAAGTGGCGATGTTGTGATCAAACAACCTGACCAACCAGATGTCAACACCAGCCTTCTACGGCAGTACAATACAGAGGGAGTGAACATGATCGGGTCAGGAAGCTATGAAACGGATCCAAATCGTAAGTACATACGGAGGATGGAAGAATACCCACAAAGGAACATAACAAATGTCCTGGGATGGGAAAATTCGGAGGAGGGTATGACGGTAAGACAAAAATTGGAAACAATCCAACATCAAGTAACTTTGTTAGCCAAGCTGGTAGTGCGCCAACATCAGGTTACAAGAGAGCTTTTCACTCAATCATCAAGAAACCCAGAAAAGGAAGAGGTTAGCCAGAATGCAAGCCTATATCCCTCCAAGATAATCCACCTGACTGAAGAAGAGCAAAGCGAGCTGAAAGGGCAAGAAAATTGAAATGATAAAATTACAAGAAGATCTCGCCAGCGAAAAAATCGCCTAGAGGAATGTGAATACTTAAAGAGAAAATATCAAACAACATTCCAGACACCTGCAAACCCCCAAAATCCTATGACACCGAGAGTTGGGGAGAATAGGCGAAGAAGGGTATTCACGCCTCTGGGGGACTCGTTGGAAAATATGTTTGCACTGTTGGTTGCGCAGAAAATGATCACTATGCTCGATCCTCCAGCTGATCCCAAAGGAAGGTAATACGATATCAACAAGAGGTGTCTCTACCATTCTAACTCACCTGGACATGCGACCAAGTATTGTTGGACCCTGCGACAAAAAATCCAGAATCTCATTGAAAATAGAGAGCTGAAGATAGATATCCCCGTGACCAGAAAAGGCAGAAGGGAAATAAAAAACTTAAGATTTCCACTCGAGGCAAAAAGTTCAAAGGAAGTGACGACTATGTGCACCAATCTTGGTGAAACGCAAGGTGGACTGGTCATAATGCGGAGAGTGGAAGAGGAAAGAAGTGGGTCCCCTAAGGGAATTCCTCCGCCACCGTCAAACATCCTGTTGCCCGAAGTTAGCAACTGCACTCCTGGTTCTACCCTACTGGATGATGAGGAGGAAATATTGATCCTTTCTAATGAGGAAAAAGCCAAAAGGGAAAGTTTCTGGCAAGAAATGCAACAATAGTTCGAGAGAGCTTTCAAAGTTAAAACCTCCCAGGCCCATGGAAAAGATAAAGGAAAAGGAGGCGAGGGTATCGGTAAAGTTAACCCATCAAGGAATCAAGAGTTCATTCCTTTTTATAATAGGTCTAGTTTGAGCGTCCCCAAGTGATGTGACGAATATGGTGGTGATCAAGTTATGGTGGTGATTGCAGATGTTCCAGACAAGGAAGTAACCTCTACAGCCCGCATCGAAAGCAACCTGACCTCTTGCAACTGAACTATCCAGTCTCAGCTAACCTGAAATGCGTACATTCACAGAATACGATTGCGAGTTCCAGGAGATGTTGGGATGGTATCATTAGCTTTATGTCGTATTTTATGTTTTATGCATTATTATGTTATGCGTTGTTTATGTAAAAAAAAGAGAATAGAAAAAAATAGAAAAGAAAAAAGAAAAAGAAAAAGAAAAAAAATCAATCTTATGATATCCTCTGCGTGAACTACATAAGATCTTATCTCCTTTCAAAGAAATACGTAGGCAGCCAGTAATGGCACAGTCTAACTATTATAAAAGTCACAAAACCCTTTTCAACAATTCAGCGATCCTAAGATGCAACTCTTTAACAACTCATCAACCCCGAAAGTGCGAGAAGACTTGATCTCCTTTTGACCTACAGAAGTGCGTAAGTGGCCATCGTGACAAAGTCTATCTCATATCTGACGACCTATTCTCTTAAATAAAAGCCACAAATCAAGCCTTACAGATCGAACCAAACAAGATTGAAACCGTCACATCAGAAACCAAGTCAAGTTCTTAGACCCAATTCAATGGAATCCAAAGGCATATCGACATCAATCATCAAAGCCAGAGCAATAGCATGAAATGAGAAACACATCTATATGTCAAGCATAATCATCAGCGAGTACAGATACAAAATAAGGCGATGCAAAATGTGAATACAAAGGAGATTACAGCAAGTGATCCTGCGAGTTAGAAGCGATGATTGGGGCACCCAAACATCAAAGACAATATCCACTACCTGTTCACCATATGTGTTAGGAGGTAAAAGACTTGCTATTTCGGCATCGTATCAGCCCATCTGTTAAATATACAACAAAGCGACTACTCTAGACGACAAGCAAGACTAGGGCAATTTCAAAATCAACGACAACTCCATATTGGCACCCTTACAACAAACAAGAATGGGGTAATATCGGAGACACGATAACTAGACACCGGGGCATTTATTGACCATCCCAAAAGGGAAAATGCAAGTCGACACCTATAGCGCGGTCTTTTCAACATGCGATATCATCATCAAAGCTTATCAACATGCGATCTTTTCACTGGTAATCTGGTACGATCATTTGGTCTCTTCTTATCATAACTTTCATAGAATGCAGCGATCCACGTGTGAGGTATGAATCTTTCAATTCATTATCTATTTTCTATCTCCATACAATAGCGATGATAGCCAGTTCAAGTATAGATAAATCTTGCGTTAGAATCTTAGAAAAAGGTTTTAAAAGAGAAGATTTTGTTTAACTTGTTATGAATAGATTAATTTCGATAAGCATCCATAGAGTAAGGATTACGAGAACGATTAGAGAATTAAGACTATTCAACCTTTTGATTAGGCACGACATCCTAGTTCAAAGTGCTTTTAGGAGCAAAATCAACCTCATATACATATCAACACTTTGCGATTGCCTTAACTCTTAGTTGTGGGGTATGAAACTATGGCGACATCGATGACAATTAATACGAAGATAGAAGATAAGTGATGGCAAACCTAATGTCTCGAATCGTGGCCTGGGTTACTCAAGTAATTAAGCTTGAAGGGTGTCTTTAGACCTGGTGCCCTATAACCATCTGGTTTGGGAGTCATCGGCCTAACGCTCGCCACATGGGTAATTTAGAGCCTAAGAAAATGAGCATTGAGAGGGGGAAAAAGGCAAGACCTGAGCAGATTTGAATCATGGCCTTGGTTACTCGAGTAATTAAGCCTAAGGGGTGTTTTTACACCTGGTGCCCTATAACCATCTGGTTTGGGAGTCACCAGCCCAACGCTCTCTACATGGGTAATTTAAGCCTAAGAAAACGAATCTTGCATAGGGTCAGGCAAAGAGCAAATAGATGAGACCACCTGACTTATCTCAAAGTGTGGCCTTTGTTACTCGAGCAAGTAAACTCGAAGAGGTGTCTTTACACATAATGCCCTAAAGCTGTTTGGTTTGGGAGTCATTGGTCTAAAACTCGTTAAATGGGTAACTCTGAATAACCTAAGAAAGCGAGACAAGTTAAGCGAGGAGGAAAAGAAAAAAGAAAATTGGAGTTAAGAAAAATTTTACGAGATCAGAATGAGATCATCTAAAGTCATAGAAGAGAAATCCTTGCTAAGGGTTGCGTCACTCATAGTGCACATGTCATATGAAGTTAATTCTGTAAAGAACGATATCTAGAGTGAAGATGAAGTATCTTTGATAAAAGGGAGATAAGTTTTTTGAATCTAATCTTACTCATGAACAATGACCATGGATGCTTGAAAGTTTTCTTGCGATTTCATAACTTGTTAAATGAAAAAATTCCTTAAGATAAAAGATATAAAAAATAACCTTGAGGTTAGCGATTCATAACTTACTTGGGAAAATTTCATTTTCATACTCAAGTTCAAGATTTTTAACGATAAGATAAAAACACAGCATTTACGAGTTAAGTGGCAACAACCCAATAAAGGCGTCGGCACAACCCCGATGGTGTAATCCGTTGGCAACAAACCAGTGAAGGCATCAGCTCAACCCCGATGATAGAATCTATTTGCAACAAACTAGTGAAGGCATCGACATAATCCCGATGGTGTAATCAGTTGGCAACGACCCGATGAAGGCATCGACACAACCCCAATGATGTAATCCGTTGGCTACAACCCAGTGAAGGCATCGACACGGCCCTGATGGTGTAATCCATTGGCAACAACCTAGTGAAGGCGTTGGCTCCACCCCGATGATGTAATCCGTTGGCTATAACCCAATAAAGGCATCGACACAACCCCGATGGTGTAATCCGTTGGATACAACCCAGTGAAGGCATCGGCACAACCTCGATGATGCAATCCGTTAGTAAAAACCTAATGAAGGCATCGGCTTAGCCCCAATGGTGTAATCCGTTGGCAACAACCCAACGAAGGCATCGACACAACCCCGATGGTGTAATCCGTTGGCTACAACCCAGTGAAGGCATCGGCTAAACCCTGATGATGTAATCCATTGGCTACAACCTAGTGAAGGAGTCGGCTCATCCCCGATGGTGTAATCCATTGGCAACGACCCAATAAAGGCCTCGGCTCAAGCCCTATGATGTAATCCGTTGGCAACAACCCAGTGAAGGCATCGGCTCGACCCCCGATGGTGGAATCCGTTGGCTACAACCCAATGAAGGCATCGGCATAATCCCGATGATGTAATCCGTTGGCAACAACCTAGTGAAGGCGTCGACACAACCCCGATGGTGTAATCCATTGGCTACAACCCAATAAAGGCATCGGCATAACCCCGATGGTGTAATCCATTGGCTACAACCCAATAAAGGCATCGGTATAACCCCGTTGGCGTAATCCGTTGGCAACAACCCAACGTAGACGTCGGCACAACCCCGATGGTGTAATCCGTTGGCAACAACCCAATTAAGGCATCGACTTAACCTCGATGATGTAATCTATTGGCTACAACCCAATGAAGGCATCAGCATAATCCCGATTATGTAATCCGTTGGCTACAACCTAGTGATGGCATCAGCTCAACCCCCGATGATGTAATCCATTGGCAACAACCCAGTGAAGGCATCGGTTCGACCCCCGATGATGTAATCCGTTGGCAATAACCCAACGCAAGTTGACTTATCTCCAATGGTGTAATCTATTGGCTACAACCTAATATAGGCGTCGGCTTAACCCCGACGACGTAATCCTTATCTTCCCCAGCAGGGGGGAGTAACCCTTTTATAATCTCACATATCATTACATACTTTATACATGACATTGCATCATCAAATACACCTTGTCATGCATTCTCTGTATCTACTAATCTTTGTCGTGTTCATTCCATTACATTGCATAAACATAAGAAAGAGGGGCATCTGTAGACACTCGAAGTTTTAATTTCTTTATACTAACCTTGCAGAAGGCCAAAAATATAATTTTACTTCGGAGATAACACCGAGGTAGGGCAAAAGTATCTGGTCACCCCAGAGACAACCATGTGGATGATTTAAAGGGACAATGACGTTCGAACATGACGCGAATCGAACGAGGATCGCAAAGCTGAGAAAGTGTTCATAAGAAGTCACCTCAACAAACATCGAACTACGTGCTATCAAGATGAGCCAATCGACGACCCTCGAGAGCGGGAAGATACTTTTTAGATTACTACATCATCTTCCTGGACTCTAATTTCGTCAAAATTGGCCTAATTTTAAAGTCTTTCGCAAGAACTTTTTGGGATATTTGGGTACGGAGCTTAACTTTCACCAAATCGAGACCTAATGCACATATTTTGTGGCAACCGTACACGTGGGGCCCAACCTCAGGTGTACCTGCTCCAGCCGCATGTATACATGTGGTTGCCATAATTAGTCTATTTCAGCAGCTCGTAAACACAAAAAAGAGGAAGAGTTTGGAGAGAGAAAGTCACATTTTAGAGAGAGAAGCTCGGATCTAACATTTTCTTCCATATTTGAGTTGTTTGATCTTGTTTAACATCTACTTGGAGTACTGAGAGCGTTCTTAGTTGATCCCGGGTGATAAAACGCTTATTCATGCATCCCTCAAGGTGAAAAAATGCTCTTTTTAGCTACGTTCTTTGTAAACTTTGTTCAATATACTAGATTGATGTTATATATTGCTTAAATCTATTTAAACTTGTTGTTTTCTAAGTATATTGTGTATTAGTTGGTAGATATTGAATTTCTACCGATTATATTATGCATATTTGGTTGTAAATCAAGTCCGGAGGCTTGATCTACATAGATCTAAGCCGAATCTAGCCTTTTGATTGGTTATTAAGCATGAAGCTTTAACCTGTATGCTAGATCGGTTTAGATCCATGGTAGACCTTTGTATTTATTACTTTTAATCGGTTCCGGTTACCCCGCATAGCCCTAGATCTATATCTAAAGGCAAAAGGGGTAAGAAATGGCTTGAAACAGTGATTTCAACCGATGAAATCATCTAATATCAAGTCTAGGACATTTTACATATATATATATATATATATATATATATATATTCACGCATAATAATGTGAGCCTAGGAATCCTGGTGTCGAGATCCCCGATTGGATCCCGACTTGATTCCCACGATGGACCAGTTTTGTGATGTAATGTTTAAATAACGCAAAAATCATTATATATGTAATATTTGGATCTTGAACTCGATAAGTCAGATTCAAGATCCTGTGATAGTGAAAACATTGATTGTGGGTGCTCGAATTCATTGAGATGGCTTTCATGCCCGAGGATGATCCGACTCCCTTTTGACGCTTTTTGCATGCATTATCACCTAAATGATTTTTCAAGCAAAACCACAATGAGCTTTTCATAAATAATAAAGCGATTCGGGGTAGATCACCTTATGAACGTAAAATAAATAAAAGGAAGTATCGAAGTCCTCAATTCTTAGTCGAACGAAGTACTTGAAAACATTATTTTCCAAAACATCATTTCAATTCATACATCTTGTTAAAAATAAACTTTTTGCCAAATCAAATCCTTCGTACCTAGGCGCAAAAGAGGTACAACACTACTTTCAAATAACCCAAAATAAAGACTTAGAATAAAATAAGTAAACTTAAAATAAAGAACACACACACACATACACACTTTATGCATATGAAATCAAGTAAGATGCGGTACTGTATTTTAACGGGAGTCGGTGGGTGCCTAACACCTTCCCACCACTTAGCCTAGCCCCCCGAATTCCACGAATCTCGGGTTTCAAACCAATCTTAAGGAGTCACATATTGGACCATATTGCGAAAACTTTCAAAACTCGGATGAGTTGGTACATCCATTTAAACCATACCAACTGGCGGCTCTGCCTCATTCGGTCCAATCATAAACTAATAAAATAAATCTTTTCAAAGTCGTCGACACTTATGTCGGTATGGGTTTCCTAAAACTCAACCCTTCAATAAAATCCATAGACATAGCAAATCATAAAAAGGGAAAACCAACAACTCAAACTTAGGAAAGATGGACACATCAAAGAATTTTCCCCGCGTCGACAATCGTCATCTATTGAGTCCATGTAAGCTTGCATTCGAAATTTCAAGTTGGAGAATTTATCTTTGTTGCACATTGGTGGTTTGCTGCCTCCACCAAGCTTAAATTCACTTATGATGTATGTCATTGATTTACTCAAGCTTTGTAGGCTTTAGTTGAGAGAACCTGCTTGATACCAATTGTTAGTTCCCGGAGGCACGAAAGTTATCTAGAACGAGGGGTTGAATAGATACTTTAAAACTTTTTCATTTCAAAGAGTGGCTTAACAGATTTGTTAATCAATAAATAGATTAAGCACAACGGAATGTATAAAACAGATATAACATATATGGCAATTAGAAACTGACTGAATGTAAATGACAGTTATTTTAAGTGGTTCAGAGTACTCAAGACTCCTAATCCACTCTTCTACTCCATGAGTAGAAAATCCACTAAAGATATAGGTAAAACTTTGAATCACAAGATTCCTTCAAGACCAGCAGCCTTGGAACTCTATTGTGACGCCCCCAAAATAGGTCTACACAACCCATTTTGAGTCGACAAAAATACACACTACAAATACAAATCTTCCTAGTTACAACTATTACCATGTCGTATATAGAATAACAATATTCACACCCAAATTATTATAATGTTGTATAAAATAAAGTAACAAATATTTCAAGTCATCAAAGGAACCCGAGAAGATTTCTGTTGTCATCATTCTAATGAGGTGCATTTTTGACGCTTCCAAATTTGGGTTAATATCACCCTATTTGGTTTACCAAAATCAACTATTAAAGGACGTATAAAATACGGCACACACATTTTAAGTTCTCGGTGTAGTTATTATGCCACACTGTTCCATAACTTGATGAGGACCACGACTAATTCGAAACACCACTCTATACCCATGTTCTCCCTGCTAGTCCCAGCTACACTTTTATTTTCTGGAAGGAATTGTGAAGCAAAAAGGGTGAGCGCAAATAGCTCAATAAAGAATATCATGGCTAAGATAAATAAATTATCAATAGCATTCATCAGTAATAAATCAGATATTTGGAACATATGGTAGAGGATAAAAGTTTTCAACCATAATTGCAGCGGAATCAACAATCCATTAGAAGAGTCAAGTAGAATATAATTTCTACTATCTTCTCCAAATTAAAAGTCCATCATCAATATTTTATTCATGTAACACCAATCAACAGTTCTTCGTTGTACCCAAGACAAAGAGAACTTTCATCATCTGTCTCTACCTGAAACACCAAAGATTATGGTTATACCAATTTATAGTTCCTGTTCATAATCATGCTAATAAATTTATCTTTGCACTCCGGGCCAAAGATATTAAACTGTAACACCAATGGTCATGCCAATCAACAATCTATATTTGCACTACGGGCCAAAGACACACAACTATAAAACCAATGGTCATGCCAATCAACAGTCCATCTTTGCACTACGGGCTAAGGACATACAACTGTAAAACCAATGGTCATGCCATTCAACAATCCATATTTGCACTACGGGCCAAAGACATATAACTGTAAAACCAATGGTCATGCCAATCAACAGTCCATCTTTGCACTACGGGCCAAAGATATACAACTATAAAACCAATGGTCATGATCATATCAATCAACATTTCATTTTTGCACTACGGGCCAAAGAAAAATTTAACCACAATGATTATAACAATGATATATATGATGAATGGACAAAAATAATCTGAATAATAAGATAAAATAGATTTTAGTGATTTTCAACTTAATTATCCAGAGTCCAAATTACCAACACGATATCTAAAAAATCGATTAGAATTATTGGTAGAATATAGAGTTCAAGTAAATGTAAAGTTATCGGATCAAATATAATAACTTAAAACTGAATAGAAAGATTCAGGTCAAGATATTAGATGAAGCATAAACTATTAAGGACATTTTTATCATTTCAGGAATTTTCACCATTTAATGATAAGCTAAAGAACGAATAATAATCTCTTACAATAATATGAGGTATGAAAGAAAATGATATCCCTTTTGCCATATTATAAAAAAGTGATACCCCTTACCTTAACACGTGACTAGATTCTGCTTTTTATGAAATTAATCAACTTAAACAATGCTTGCACTCCTTATCAACACTTGGAGTAACCTTACACTCAAAAGAAATACTCACAATACTATATTCACAATATTGTAGTTGAAGAATTTTATATTTTTGGTGTAGTCATAGTGTGTGTTTGGTTGCTCAACCAAGCAACCTATTTATACTAAAATTGAGAAAATAATTAGCACACACGCTTTGACAAAATAACCAAATGAGTTATATAAAATAATGGTAGTGAAAATTTTGGTCCCACAGAGAAAATTAAACCAATTTGTACACGTTTTAACAATAATTGAGTTGTGGTCCAGACTTCTTTAGGAAAAGTAGAGTGTCGGCAAGTCCTGCCAAACTTACTTTTGTAAAAAGAAAATAATTGAACAAACATTTGCATATCATACTTATCTTTAATCAATACCTTTTTTGATCAATTATTAACATAGACTCACAATACTGTAAACTGGTCTAATTATATCATATCAAATAATATGAGTTAATGTTCCGTGATAATTATTGATTTAATAATATGAAATACCGTGTAGCTGCTACTGTGATAATTATTGAGTCAATAATACGTAATACCAAGTAATTATCACTGTAGCAATTATTTAATCAATAATATGAATTACTATAGCAATTATTGAATAAAATACTGAGTGACTTCTTATGTAAGAATCAATAATCAGAGATACTGTGCAATACCGCGTATTATTGTGAAATAATGTGTATTATTATATTTTCATCACCGGATATTTCAACAGTTAACGATAAAAGTTGTGCCGCTAATTTTTTTAAAATGGTTATTTCTGTAGCTTTTCCCTATTCGACAGTTATTCTGTTATAAGGCCCACCATTAATTGGTTATTTCGGCGCAGTCGTACGAATATTCTCCGACGAAAAGAATATTCCTCGACAAAATGAATATTTCTTGACAGACTGTTCACTTCATATAATTTGCACATAACCCCCATAACTATAACATTTAATAAATCAATACCTTACTATAAATAATTTTAATTCTATTAAAAATCAGCATCAACAACAAAACATATTTGCCTCGAATAACGTATAAACCAACTAATAATTCATAATTCATTCAAGGTGCCTTTATTTATCGCATAAAATCGTTATTCATATTCCAAAAAATTAGAAGTGGATAATAAAACTTGAGAAATTTAAAAACTCATATATGATAATTTATTTTTAAAACATCAGTCCACTGTTATGGTATTATCACCATTAACCAAAACTTAAGTATCAATTTAATTAATTTTAACAGAAAATAGACTTCAAATAATATAATTTAGCCTCAAGAATTACCCAAATCAGATTTAAAATTATTAAGTTATACATTTTTGAAACTTAGAACTTGATGTTGAAAATTCTGTTTTGAAAAATTCCAGACCAGCCACCCAACAAAATTCATAACAAATCATACGTTAAACTTTAACGGTTCAAAATTTGTGGACATATACTTAACGTATATATGTATAACATATCCAAAAATTGCAACGATCTAACGGTAGGATTAAGAATTATAACTCACACAATAGAGCTTAAAAAAATTGATTTTTTAAATTCTAGCGGACTATAAGTCCTACAGACCAGTTTCATTCAAACAGTCACCACGAACAATTCACAAGGAATTTTTGGCTAATTCTAATTTATGTGTTTAGCGTACTTCTAGGGCTTTCTTTTGATATAAGGTTCCTCTCCTAACTCATTATACACAAAGAGTTATGGATTTTAGAAAATCAAGTAGTATACTAACTTTTCTAAAATTTTTAGATTTCGTTTTTCATTTAATTTCTTGATTTCTCTTGTTTAATCCATGTTTATACAAGTTTAAATCATCCAATACATACACAAATATGTACTCTTTACATAAAATCTATAAAAACTAAAGTAATCAAGGTTTTGAAAATACCTTTTTTGATTTCTCTTTCATTTCTTCTTTATTTCTTCATTTCCTTCTTCTTTCTTTACTTTTCAGAAAAATTCTCTCTCTCTCTCATGATTTGAGCTGAGTATGGGAAATGGGATGGAAGAATGGGGTGGAATGAATGGATGAAATAAGTGGTAGATGGGTGGGGTATTTTTGTTTTCTTCTTTCCCCTTTTTCTTTTTTTCTTTGTCCCCCACTTTCTTCCTTTTCCACCATTTCCCACTAACTTTTTAACTTCTTTTCTTTTCTTTATCTATTTTTCGCTCACCTCTTCGTCTCCCACATTTTTCTAATCAGACTCTCTCTCATCTTTTCTCATCTTTTTCTTTTATTTCCTCTTCCCCTTCTCATTTAATAACACAAGTAGTTTCACATTACTCCAAAATTTATTTTCTTCTCTTTATTTACTCACTTCTTATTTATAATTGTCATTTTATTAATAGAAAATTCTGTAATATAACAATTTAGGATAATAATCAAAAAACATTTAGACTTTTATTTCATAAAAGTCGGGGTCTTACATTTAGTTCACTAAGAACTCTTCAAGCCCAGCAGACTTGGAACACTAGTTCACTAAGAACTCTTCAAGCCCAGCATACTTGGCTGCTCTATGATGAGAGTTTGTTTGTTGTTGTGCTACTTAGTTACCTTAAGTGTAAGTTCTGAAGAACTAAGTAGCGAAGCAAGATATTTCTCTTGATTCGTATAATGAGGCTTTGACAGTTCTTTTTATGATTTGTGCGTTCTTGCTTATCAGATATCTTTAATCTGTTTGCCTTATGTAGGAGCCTTTGAAATCTTCCCGTTGAAAGGCTTTCTTTGGAGCATTTAATGCTTAAATTAGATATTATGAGATCTTGATGTTGACATTATGGGTTTATATGAACACTTCTTTCTGACTTGCTTGGCACAGCAGTCTGCTTTTTCACCTAACACCTTTGAAATATCACTTTCAGCAGACTAGTTGGTAGTCACCTTTCTTTTTCATTTTGTTTCTTCGATTTAGACCAAAGATGTTGGTGAGAGTATCGGGATTCTCAATTATTAATGATCGAATGTCAGTTTTCATTGTTAGACATCCTCTCTCATCAGTCAAATGAACTTGACGATTCTGATACTGACTGATGAGCACTACGATCGTTGTCTCACTATTAGGATCATTGTGTCTTGATGACTGCTTGTAAAAGATTTTTTCTAGATTGCTCATCTGTCTACGATTCTGCCTTAGCTTTATAAGTGCTTGACTGACTATGATTTTAATTGGTGACGACTTGTAGACTACACGATTTTGAGTGAAGCCTACGATTCTTATTTTAGCTTGGTAGGCGCTCGACAGACTGTCTCTACGATTTCGAGAGTAACTCACTTGACAGTCTACGTTTCTGCCTTGATTTCTGCAATCACTTGGCTGACTTATCAGACTGCGATCCTGCTATGGCCTATCTATTGCAACTCATAAGATCAACCTAACAAGTTTGATTTTTCTATAACATAGTCCTTGTTCATCATAATCTTTTTATTTCAAAGGACTTTACAACAAGATAAAGAGGGTAATCGTTCAGCTCAGATCAACTTTACATTTTTGATCTTTAACCTAAGTCCTTGTGCATTTAAGAACTTTACACTTTTGACAATGCATGCATATTTATTATTTCTAACATCAAATTTAAAAATGCTACTTCCAACAGTATATGTTGAAAAGGTTTAATATTTTCTAATGTGTATATTGGATAGTTATAAAGTACTAAGATTAGGTGCGAGTTTTTAAAACTCATGCTTATGGAAAGTTTGTGACTCATAATTGTATGGTATGTTTTGAGGCTTTAAGCATATAGATAGTCCTTGATTAGTTCTTGAATTACTTATTGCTAGGACAAGTTCCTAAACTCATATTGTTGTGAAAAGTTCCTAAACACATAAAGTGTGGTAAGTTTGATGAACTATACTAAGATATAGAAATGTGGTAGACTGAGAATTAATCATTTTTAGTATGTTGAGCATTGTTGATGCTAGAAGAAGTTATAATTATCGCAAGTAAGACAATGGAGAAAGTTGAAGTAGATGGAGAAAAATGATATTCCAAATCTTCTAGCACTGCTAGAATTCAAAATTTATTGACCTTGTGCTGAAATGTACAGTTTTAAAGAAAAATATTGGATCAAATGATTGAACCAATGAATTTTAAAAGAACTATTCTTTATGTGTATATGCTAATTTTTTCAACTAGATAAAGTTGATTTGAAATATCAAAATGTATTTTTATATCATTAATGCCATCTGTGCAGAGATGATTAAAAGATGGAGTTATCAATACAATCTAACTTAGTATAGAGGTGATCATAAGATCGTTAGCCCACTATGGTATGATGTAGGATGACAAAGTCACAAAATGGCATAATCCTCAACGTACTGAGAAAACAGTACGGTATCAATACGTTATAAAACAGTTTGCAGTGTTTTAAACTATTTAAAGATTAGTCGATGCCAATGGAATTGGCTAGACAAATAGTTCGATTGATGTCCAAATTATTGGTACAGTCTAAGCTATTTGATTTGGCTAGACGAATGATGAGTAATATTATGAAAATCGAGCCTTCTTCGAAAGTTTATGCCAAACCAAATTATTTTGGTGCGGAATCTTATGATTAAGTCTGAGGTGAACATCCCCGGGATATGGGGAATATACGATAAGCCGATCACCTAAAGTACCAGAAGAGGAAATTTACCTTCTTTATGATTGTAAACATACCGGTAACGAACGGTTTGCGGTAAAATACCGTTAAATCTAATTAAGAGTTCATGGTCTTTATGACCCCTCAGCATGATGAGAAATTTTTCTAGAGATTCTTTATATTCCCTTGTTATTCATTCTACTTCCCAATTAATGTATAATTATAAAGATTCTTGAATGTTTGGAAGGTAAGAAATACTTCAAAGTGAAGTAGTGATAAGATGTGATGATAGAAGAAATTCTCATAGGAGAAATAAGTAAGAAACTCAACTAATCAAAAAGATTAGTATGCTAAAATTTTGAGAACAAAATTCTTAGAAGAAGGGATGAGTGTAATATCCCGAATAATTGGAAGTATAGTTAATAATGATGATTAACTTAAGATGGTTGTGTCTAGGGGTGAGCATGGTGCGGTTTGGTGCAGTTTGAAGTTCAAATCGCACACAAAACCGCTTAGGTGATGTTTGACAAATCCAAAATTACACATAAAACCGCGTGTATTGGTGCGGTGCGGTGCGGTTTTAAATCGTGTGGAAACCTAACGTACCAGAAGAGGAAATTTATACGTTAAATATAATTAATAGTTCATGGTCTTTATGACCCCTCAGCAGGATGTGAAATTTTTCTAGAGATTCTTTATATTCCCTAGTTATTCATTCTACTTCCCAATTAATGTATCATTGTGAAGATTCTTGAATGTTTGGAAGGTAAGAAATACTTCAAAGTGTAGTAGTGATAAGATGTGATGATAGAAGAAATTCTCATAGGAGAAACGAGTAAGAAACTCAATTAATCAAAAAAATTAGTATACTAAAATTTTGAGGACGAAATTCTTAGAAGAAGGGGTGAGTGTGATATCCCGAAGAATTGGAAGTATAGTTAATCATGATGATTAACTTAAGATGATTGTGACTAGGGGTGAGCATGGTGCGGTTTGGTGCAGTTTGAAGTTCAAACCGCACACAAAACTGCTTAGGTGCGATTTGACAAATTTAAAACTGCACATGAAACCACTTGTCATTGGTGCGGTGCAATTTTAAATCGTGTGGTGCGGTTTCATTTGGTGCGGTTTCGGTTCCAAAACCAATTGAAACAACAAAATTTTATGCAATTTGAATTAATAATTTAGCATCACACAATATTAAAGTTGTAAAAGAGATCAAAGCAAAGGCACCAAAGTTTTTATCCCTCGTTCTACACATCCAAGAAGGAAAAACAAGCAGCAAGGAAGGATATTAGTACTACTTCATCCAACACCGAGTTTCAGAAGCACGCTGATAACTCAAAGAGGGCTGCCTCATGATTTGCCTAATTCCAATTACTTCAATTATTTTAACCATAAAAGATATTGAATCAAAATAATTAAATATATATATAATTTGTGAAGTATATATACATATATATGCTCAAGCAGTGTGTAGTCCAATAATATTCTACAATTAAGGTATAATTGTATGAGATTTGTATGGTAATGGTGATCATGTAGATCGATACAATCCAAATTCAGAATTAGTAGCCTAATTTTCATGGGAAGTTCAGTACATAAGGTTAAATGAAACATCTCTCCTGTAATAGGATTGTATAATTAATTAAGTTTCAAGGTGCGATTTGGTTTCGGTTTTATGCGGGTGGTTTTGGCTAGTAATCAAATCGAAATCGTAAATTTGGTTTTTTAACTCACCTAAAATTGTCACATACGCCGGAACCGTTGGCACTGTTTTAATTGGTGCGGTTTGTGCGATTTTTGGTGCGGTTTTGATTCTAATTTGGTTCCTTGCTCAGCCCTAGTTGTGTCAGATGAGAATCCTTAGAAGAATGAAGTTAATGAGTAAAGAATGGATATAATTGGAGGAAAACCTTTGATAAAGGTTATAAGGAGAAGACATCTTGGGATGGATGTAGTTTTGAAGTAGTGATTCCTGATGAGTTGATTTTATATCTACGAATTAATTACCTTTCAAGCTTAATTCCTTGCTACTTTTAGTAGTTTTAGTATTGTTATATTTGTTTTCATTGGTTGTGTTGCAGGAATTGGTTTGGATGGAAAGTAGTACTTAAAGGCAAGATTTTACAGTTTTTAGCCAGCATACCCGCCGGGGCGGGCTTCCACAAGCCAAATCACCCGCCGGGGTGGGGGTCACATTCTATTAGATTTATTGAACACCCGCCGGGGAGGGCATTCTCAATACAAATCACCCGCCAGGGCTGGGTGCGCGGCAGTTAGTGAAGGTTTCCAAGATGGAGAAGGACTCTGAGGATCTTTTGGTGCCTGATTTCAGACGTGAATTAGGAAGCAATATAGAGGAAAATAGAAGGGAAAAGAACTTACATTGATTATCATCATTCATACCTTAGTTTTGACATCAAATTGGGAGAATTGAAGCGGGGAGCTAGCACGAAGGTTTCAAGGCGAACGTGAGGAAGAGAAACAGATTACATTATAGTTTTCATTCTCTTTCTTCATCATTAAACTTGTATTCAGAATGCTATATTATTTGTGGATTTTGGTTTCTTATTCATCTAACATGAAATAATTTTCTATTTAAGTCTACAATGGATCTTTTTGTGTAACGAGGATTAGCATGCTTCTATTTTAATTCATTAAGACTATTTCCAGATTTGTCTATTATGGTTTGTGCTTAATTATATAATTGTCTGATCAACAATTACTTGATAATCTATATGAAATTGAGAGATGGAATATATGTTAAGATCTAAACATAATAGCATGTGATTGTTATTTTTATAGGATTGTGGGATTCATAATTTATACTTAGGATAGAGATATACATATGCATCGCATTTAATCTAATAAGAACTTGTGCTTAAACCCTTTTTAATTATAATTCACATAGAGATATAATGGGTTAGTTAATTAGGGTGTTCATCTTAATTATATCAATTGTGGATTTAAGTTGATATGGATATAATGCATTGAGAGATGGTTATATTTATGTTTGTGTTCTTGATTAACAATCTGGAATAGTTAATTTGAATTAAAAGGAAGTGTGTCGTTCTAAGTGAAGCATCAAGTGAAGTTGTAGACTTAATTCTCCAATCTCTTGATTAAATCTAGTGGTAGCTAGTTGGTTGTGAAACTAGTATGCATACAAGCCAATCATGTATGATGATATAGCATATACTTTGGAGACAATCTTATTTATTTATTAATAAAAGTATTCATTTATTAAAGGCATTTACTTATCTACATGATGCTGTTTTTATAATATGTAAATAACCCATAGTTTTAAGCAATGCTTTTAGAATCATGATATTGATCATGCTAATGAGATCTAAATTCTTAGAAAGCTTAAAACTAAAATAGTTCTCAATCGTTGGATTACTAAATATGGGATTAGTAAATCCAGATAGATTGGTACATATGTTGCTTGCTCATTGGATGAGGATGATTGATCTCATGATCATTTGTGTGGAGACACTAAAGCAAGTATGTAGGTGCTTATTGGAGAATAAGTTCACTGAACGTGACTCGCTATGGAATACCTAATAGAGTTTTACTTGCCTATCAATAGGAATTCCTAATGTGATAGTAGTACAAGTGATCCTTGGACTTAAGATCATCATAGTATCTTGTGTGTAATGAATTATACTTTGACTTATTCCTTAAAAATCCTTAAGGTATATCAAAGGGTATGCTTGGGTATAATGAGTTATATATGGAGATAATGAATGATCAATAAAGAATCTGCCACTTCTAGTAAAAGAAGATATATGTCTTATGTGATTCGTTAAATGACAACCCATTAGTTCTTGGCCAAGGTAGAATTAAATTAGAAAAGAGTTTCTAATTTACATTATTTGGAGTTGTGCATTTTCTAATCGAAATACATATAATTAAATAAAATAAGACTTGACAGTAATTCTATGTCTTATATTTAATTGGGACATTGTATGGTGGAAGGATTGAATGGTACGGTAACTATTAACTCACATGTTCTTTTATGATTAATGTTGAAATCTATATTATCTAGAAAGTCGTTGATCGCTAGGGAGGCTTATCTCTATTGTAGAATAAATATTATTTATTTAAATAAATTATTAGTTTAATTTATTTATTTAAATAAAATTAAAATTATTCTAATTGATTTCTTCACAACCGGTTTAACATGAAGAACCTAAAGGGTCACACCATAAAAGAAAAAATAATTATTTAAGAAGATAATGGCATAATCATAATAATGCATTAAGTGTAATTAATTTAATCTCTGGTCATAGAATAAATTAAATAGCTTAATGTTTATTATTTAATATTTTAGTAATATTAATATAAATTAATAAGAGGAGTCATATTAATATTATTACAATTATTACTATTTTAATTATAAAGGAGTTTAGGAATTAATTTAATATTAGTACTCTCACTTATTTCTAATGAGATTAGGAGGCAAATTAATTAAATGAGTTTAATTAATTAATCCCAATATGTTGGGAAGCCTAATTAATTAAAAGAGTTTAATTAATTAATTAAATGAACCCAATTCTAATTAGATTAGTAGGGTTAACCAATATCCATATAAGAAAAATCTTATATCAGATATGAGAAACACGTAATTCCAAGAGTTGGAGAGTACTTCTTTTTCTACAGAGAACATAAAATAGGGTTTAGCCAACCACCCATCTTCTTGAGCAATTCCTCTTCCTTGGTGCATCACCTCTAGAGGCCAAACACTTGGGTGGCAAACGTTAATCAAAGGAATGAGCCAATACCGGAGATTCAAGGAGATCACAAAGAGCAAGGCGTTGAACTCGTACCTGTGAAAGCTAGTTTCTACAAGGGTATGATTCTGATTTATCCTTACTTTTTTGTTATTGATAATTATGCACAAATCATGATCATGGTGAGGGTTTGTATAAAATTTAAAACCTATTTTATCGTGCTTCCGCCCTTAATTGTATAATTTGATTGCATGTATGCGTAACGTACAAACCCAATAATGGTGTCAGAGCCTAACTTTGTGCTAATTATCAATTTTACGATTCCATGCATGAATTGATGTAAGATGGGATCGAATTTTTTGGACAAAAATTGAATTCTGCAGATTCTTCGATGAACAGTGCGGTCGCGCCGCGTCCTAGTTCATTATGGGCACGCTATCCTACAGATTCTGAAAAATTTTATTTTTCTTAAATTAAGTAAATGGTTTATTCAATTGATAAAAGTTTAAAATAAAATATTTATTTTATCTGAAATATGATTTCAGATTGTTAAAAATTAAATGTGTTTAATTTGGATTTGGTTTTTGATTAAAATAAAAGAGTTTATTTTATTTCAAAACTAAAATTTAGCAAAACTTTTGTCCATTAAATGACATCGATCTATATATGGAATGGTTTTATTATTTATGAGATGAATGATTATTTATTGATGCATATGTTAATGTGTATGAAAATAAATGGGGTTGATTATGGACTATTGACCAATGTGATTGGATTTTATTTTAGTTGAATGCTTGAATGTTTGGGTTTTATTAAATGGGTGTGCGTACCTCGTCTTCTCTGATTTTTCTTGATATAAATTTCTATCTCCCTCCTATGTACTTCCCCTTGACTACTGATCAAGGTTTTTATTTATTGAAATAGTTTATGTAATAGAAATAGTTATAATTTTCTTGAAGAAATTGGAGACCAAGGAGCAAGGAGCGCGTGAAGACCCGCTTGTATGGAGCCCGAGTTTAAATGTAATAGTTACGTTTAAATTCTTGCACTCTTAGGTTTGACCTTTTGGTTCACTTGATATAAATTTCTATCTCCCTCCTATGTACTTCCCCTTGACTACTGATCAAGGTTTTTATTTATTGAAATAGTTTATGTAATAGAAATAGTTAGAATTTTCTTGAAGAAATTGGAGACCAAGGAGCAAGGAGCGCGTGAAGACCCGCTTGTATGGAGCCCGGGTTTAAATGTAATAGTTACGTTTAAATTCTTGCACTCTTAGGTTTGACCTTTTGGTTCACTTGGTAGTTCTAGTGAACCAAACTAGAATAAAAGTCCATAATCAATCCGGGTAGAATATAGTATTCTATATGTGCATGTTAAGTATTATATATATTATATTTTATGCAAACATGCTTCGCATATTTAATAAAATTACGCATATTATATATATATATATATATATATATATATGTATGTGTGTGTGTGTGTGTGTGCATACGCACTAAACAAGATGAAACAAATAATAATAGCCCCCTCAAAAAAATTATATTAAGTCTAAAGTGTTCAAAGATATTTAGAATATCGAACGTCGTCTTCTAGCATAATAAATTAATAGAGTATTAAATATTTAATACGAGTTTGTTGTGCACACACAAGGCGTGTATTGAGTATTTAAGATATTAATTTAATCACATTTGATGCTTATAAAGAAAATTGAACAATATTATTTTGTATGCACACACGAGGAAAATATTTTTCTTTTTTGAATATATGGAGTGGTAGGTTGGACCTAACTTAAATCATTTTAGTTCAGATGTGCACACACTTGACTATTATGATTTAAGAGGTAGAATACAAGGAGTCACATGTTGATGTGATTGACAAGAGTTGTCTACCTATTTATTTATATATCATTTGTTGTGCACACACAAGGCTATATACATTTGAAATGGGATTCTTAATCTCACTAGCAAATCTTTAATTAGATGTTGCTGAAATATATAAGTGAGAGTAATATAGTTTGAAGAAAATAGTGGGAGATACCAATCTAAAATAAGACCTAATTTATTTTGGTATATAAAATTAATTAAATGAATGTTTGCTAAAATATTATCTTTTCACATGAAGAAATTTAAAAATGTCAAAATCACTAATTTCATTGCGTAGCTTTCTTGATGCTAACAAACTGACTGGACCGAAGTATACGGACTGGTTAAGGAAATCTGAGAATAGTTCTCACTCCTGAAAAGTTTTCTTTGTCCTCAATTCACATGTTCCTGAACTGTTTCAGAAATAGCCTCAGAGGAAGAGATTGCCACTATTGTAAAGTGATAAGATGATGCATTTGTGACTCAATGCATCATGCTCGCATCCATGAATAACGAGTTTCAGCGTCAACATGAAAACATGGATGCTCCTATTATGTTTCTTCACATCAAGGAGTTGTATGGTGAACAAAGTAGGACTGCAAGATATGAGATATCTAAGGAGCTCTTCTGATCTCGGATGACCGAGGGCATAGTTATTGAGACTCATGTCCTTAGGGTGATCAATCTGATTGAACTCCTCGGACATCTTGGATTCGTCATGGATGGGGAGTTGAGTCAAGACTTAGTCTTGCAGTCACTCATTGAGACCTTCTCGCAGTTCGTTGTTAATTTCAACATGAATAAGTTAGATGTCAGCTTGCCTAAATTACTTAACATATTGAAAACTGCAGAAGGTGACTTCCCATCCAAGAAGAACCATGTCTTAATAGTGGATTCTTCCAAGAAAAGGAAGAGGCCCAAGGCATCTTATGAAAAAAAGAAATCTAAGAAGGCTAAGGGCAAAATGAACACAAAGGAACAAAAGAAACCTGATCTAGCTAGCAAAGGAATGTGTTTCCATTGCAATGAACCGGGTCACCGGAAGAGGAAATGCAAGAAGTTTCCTGGCAGAGAAAAATCTTGGAGAAGCTTCGACTTCTAATCAAGGTTTGTTCATGATTGAAATTAATTTTTCAGAAAGTCAAAATTCAACTTGGGTATTGGATACTGGCTGTGGTTCTCACATATGTAATACTGTGTAGGGACTGGTCAGAAGTAGAAAGATGAACAACGATGAGGTCGTTCTACGAGTGAGAAATAGAGCAAAGGTTGCTGCATTAGCTGTAGGCACTTATTGTTTAGCGCTGCCTACGGGTAAATCCATTTAATTAAATTACTGTTATTTTGTTCCGAATATCATTAGAAACATTATTTCTATTTCCGTATTAGATATGGAACGATTTGACATTATAATAAAGAACAACAGTTGTTCTATTTATAAAGACAATATTGTATATGGTGTTGGTAATCTGCGAAATGGACTTTGTATACTTGACTTGCATGAAAATATACTTCAAATAGAAAAAACTAAGAAAAAGAAAAAAAATAATGTTAATTATACCTATATATGGCACTGTAGACTCGGTCATATCAATGAAACAAGATTATTCAAGTTGCATAAGGATGGGTTCTTAGAGCTATCCTATTTTGAATCATATCTAACTTGTGAATCTTGTCTCATGGGTAAAATAACTAAATCTCCTTTTAGTGGAAAAGAAGAAAGAGTTACAGAGTTGTTAGCGTTGGTTCACACAGACGTTTATGGACCTATGACAACGAATGCACGGGGATGGTATTCTTATTTTATTACTTTCACTGATGATCACTCAAGATATGGATATTTGTATTTAATGAAATACAAATCTGATTCGTTTGAAAAGTTCAAAGAGTTCAGAAGTGAAGTAGAAAAACAAACCGGCAAAAGTATTAAGATTCTTCGATCAGATCGAGACAGTGAATACTTAAGCGTTGAGTTTTTTGATTGTCTCAAAGAAAATGATATAATCTCACAATGGACTCCACCAGGTACACCACTGTTAAATGGAGTATCTAAAAGGAGAAATCGAACATTATTGGACATGGTTCGATCCATGATGAGTTTTACCGGTCTTCCAGTATCATTCTGGGGTTATGCCCTAGAAGCGGCTGCATATCTACTAAATAAAGTCCCCTCAAAATCCGTCCCCAAGACTCCATATGAGATGTGGACAGGGAGGAAACCTAGTCTTAAGCATGTTAAGATTTGGGGATGTCCAGCTTATGTGAAAAAGTTTTAAAATGATAAGCTTGGGACAAGATCTAATAAGTGCACGTTTGTGGGATATCCTAAAGAAAGTTTGGGATACTATTTCTATAATCTTACTGAGCAAAAGGTGTTTATTGCGAAATACGCTGCCTTCTTGGAAAATAAATTTATTCTTGAAAGGGCTAGTGGGAGGAAAATAGATCTTGAAGAAATTCAAGAACCACAAACCACTACAGATCAAGTGGATGAACTTATCCAAGTAGAGACACCTTATGTACAACACTCTATTCATAAATTTGGAAGAGTGCCGAAGATACCTGATAGGCATGGATTCGTCATAGAGGATGACGATGAGGTACATGTCATGAATGATGAAGATCCATTAAATTACGAACAGGCTATGAGTAATAAAGACTCAGGGAAATGACTTAAAGCCATTAAATCCGAGATGGACTCCATGGATGAAAACCAAGTATGGACTTTGGTTTCACCACCTGAAGGAATTAAGCCTATTGGGCATAAATGGGTCTTTAAAAGAAAGACTAGAGCGGACGGCAAGGTAGAGACCTATAAGGCCCAACTGGTTACAAAATGTTTTAAACAAAGATAAGGAATTGACTATGATGAAACCTTCTCACCGATAGCAATGCTCAAGTCCATTCGCATTTTGCTTGCAATTGCAGCTTATTACGACTATGAGATCTGGCAGATGGACGTGAAAAATGCCTTCTGATAAGTAGGCTTTATACCTACTTATTGGCTATCAACTTGCTAGGATTATGGCTTAATCTCAAGTATTTTAGTGTCTGTTGATATGTTTTATCTTTGTTTTATAGGTTTTACTATGGAAACTCATTTGGCAAAAGAATGGTATGGAATGGAATGGTTTTGGCATGGAAATGGTGGGAAGCAAGATGGAAAGCTTTTGGTGAACCAAAGGTGGACTTGGCAAGAGGAGACAGTTTATGGCCTGTGCAAATGGCCTCAATTCAGTAGGGAGTGAAGGCAAGTGAAGGAAAAAGGAAGCAGCAAGAAAGCAGAAAAGATAAGCAATGCACCAGAAAGCACCAACAGAAAACACAGCACTGCGCAGCCGCGCCGGTTTGAAGAAGAAAAGACGCGAGCCCGCGCCAGGATGCAGTTATTCCTGATTTCTGAAGAACTGCACGCCCGCGCCACAAATGAAATATGGGGCCGCGCAGCTACGCTAGTCAAGGCTGGAAGTTTATTGACTTTTTATTTAATCATTTCTGCTGAGCGTATTTTCCATAAATGGGTGTAATTTGCAAAGGATGAGATATTCAGTATTCATTATACAGTTTTAATTGCTATTTTTAGGGTTAGAGAGCTAGAGAGGGTTTGGGAGCTTCACTTCTTCTCTCTTCTAATTCTAAGTAGATTTCCATTCTAGGGTTTATAGTTGGATTGATTGTGATCTGAACTGAACTTGGAAGCTTATTGTGGACAGAGGAATATCAGATTTACATTCTCATCATCTCTTTATCCATTTGCTCTTATTTTATATTTTCTATGTTTAGATCAAATCCCATAATGGTTACTGGTTCAGAGATGAACTAACCACCATTATGGGATTCTAATGGATCTTATTGTTTAGTTCAGATTATTATGCCTCATTGTTATGTGTAATTGATTGTGTATGGATTAACTAGCATGGTTGTATTTAATGTTTAGATGCTTGATCACCATCTACCTTAATAGTTTATATGGAATTGAAAGAGGAAGTATAGACTTAGATTTGGCCATGCTAGCGTATATTTATGAAATTTGCATGTGATGAATTTTGTGATTCGTAATCCGAATAGACATATACCGTCTTACCATATGTAGTCCATTGAGAGCTTATACTTAAACTGATATTGCTTGTAAGTCACATAGAGATATAGTGAGTTAGGTAATATTGGTGTTCACATAAATTCTATATCTTTTGTGGATTTTATGTGATATGGATTTGGTTTATTAAAAGATATCCATTTCTTACTTTCGTGTTCTGGACTAGCAATCGTAAGTAATTAATTATGCTTAACATGAGGTGTATATTCTGAATGATGCAATAAGTGAAATTAGGATCCCATATCTCTCCAATTTCAATTAATCATCTGTTATTTAGTTAGTTTTAGTTTATAATCATTCTAGTCAGTAATTCACCCTTTGTTTACTCGTTTGAGCAGCCAAAAATAGCTATAGAATTGTTGCATGATGGTTTAATTATAATTTCTTATCTCCGTGGAAATGATCTTTACTTATCTTATACTACTTGTTGACCGTGTATACTTGCACGCATTTGTGTCTATTTTGTTAACACCGAAACGGAGCCAACAAGTTTTTGGCACAGTTGCCGGGGGCATAAACGTCCGTTGGCCATTGTTCGCGAATTCTATGCTAACGTCAAGGAGACACAGAGTGGTTTTTCTTTCTTTCGGGGCATAAACGTCGATTATCGTTCGTCGGCGATCCGTGAGGTGTTCAGCGTGCCTTCAATCCCGGCGGGCCAAGTTAATTGGGTTGAGGCGGAACGCTTTGAGACTGACTTGGATCAGGTGGTCACAGATTTGTGTGTGCCAGGCATGAAGTGGAAGTACAGGCAGGACACAGATACGCACACCAATTTCCCCGCCTCATCGCTGAATAAATATGCCAAAGCATGGAATCTGTTCTTATGCTCCAATCTGATGTCGTCCACCCACCAGCACGACATTCCGGTCGAGAGGGCCATTATTCTGTGGGGGATCATTACTGGGAAGAATATCGATGTCGGACATTTGATCCATCAGAACATATTGCGATTCATTTGAGGTAGTACCACTGGGGGAATTCCACACGCATCAGTGGTGGCTCATCTGTGTTCTCAGGCAGGCCTTAAGTGGGAAGATGAACAGGTTCAGATGCCAAGCCAGGACATCAATCATTCTACCATCAAGAAATTTGACGATTGGACTAGTGGCACGGCACACCTGCGAGGAAAAGGGTTCATCTTGCTGACTCCTCCACCAGTTCCCCCACCGCAGCTAGCAGTAGTAGTCGGTCCTTTCCACTGCCAGTAAAGGGCTGCAGGATCCCCAGATTAGTCGATTAGAGAGGCGGATGGACGCTCTGCATGGCAACTTCGTCACTTTTGCAGATGGGCTGACCCGAGTTCTGGGTGAAGCCTTTGCACATCAGGGAACGCTAGTGGAGTGGCCCGTCTTCGGTTCTGCCATGCCGTATCCACCACCAGATTCGTCGCCCGAGGAGGGTGGCCATACCAATAATTAGGGGAGTTTCCTTACCCTTTACTTCCAACGCGAACATTAAAAATTTTAAGTTTTGGGGGTATGGGGTGTAATTAGTAGTAGGCGCATATAGTTTATTGCATATAGTTTATTGTATGTTTAGGTTACATAGTAGCAGCATTTTAGTTTTTTGTATGGAATTTTTTTCTGTTTTATTTTTATTTTGTGTAGATAGTATGTGTTTAGTTGTATTGCATAGCATAATCCCATGTTTTTAGCCTGTTGAATTCTAGTATGGTCGATGATGAAATTGAAATATGATAGCTTTTTGAACTCAGTGGATAGTTTAAGCTTAGTTATAACTTCATACATGATGTAGTCTATACCTGTTGCTTTGATGTTACCGGATAGCACGGTATTGTTATTATTTGTTTGTTGGTTAGATTAGCACATGCTTATTTTCTGAGGGGAAAAATTTGTTTTAATGATAGAATTGTGTAAGAAAATGAATAATGGCCTTAAGACACAGAAATGCAAGTTTTGGGGAAAATATTGGGTATGCATGCTAAAAAGAAAAAGAAAAAGAAAAAGAAAAAGAAAAGAAATAATTGAGAAAAAGGAAAAAAATAGAATAAACACCTTGGCTAGCTAAGTTTTGTGGCCTTTGATACTCGAGCAAGTAAGCCCTAGGGGATTGTCTCTACACCCAGCGCCCTAAGGCCTTTATGGTTTGGGAGTCGTTGGTCGGAAGCTCGATAAATGGGTATCATTAAAAAGCCTAAGAGGGCTTAACATTGCACAGCCAGGTGTAACCACGGGAAAATGCGAACATCGCCCTTGTGTGTGAATAAAAGCATAATAAACCCTTTTGCTGAACCTTAGCTTGTATCAATGTGTTGGATTGGTTGTTGTTTTTATATATATAAAAAATTCTTGACTTAAAACCTTAGTTTTCCTTCCTTAGAAGTATAGCATGTGGAATATTCGCCTTTATCAAGCTTATTTGTGATATAGCACACACACACACTACATCTTAGCAACATGTTGCGATTTTCGGATTATATGTCTTTATGACTGTAGCTTGGGTTGATTCTTTGTTTATAGTTCTTGTTATTTCTCTGAGGCACATCTTATTAGAATTTATAGAATGGCTGAAATTTTGGGATTCATTTTCATGTTAGTATAGTTGCATAGCATGTAGTTGCATTTGTGTTTGTTGCTTGAGGGCAAGCAATAGTTCAAGTTTGGGAGTATTTGATAAGTAGGTTTTATACCTACTTATTGGCTATCAACTTGCTAGGATTATGGCTTAATCTCAAGTATTTTAGTCTCTTTTGATATGTTTTATCTTTGTTTTATAGGTTTTACTATGGAAACTTATTTGGCAAACGAATGGCATGGAATGGCATGGTTTTGGCATGGAAATGGTGGGAAGGCAAGATGGAAAGCTTTTGGTGAACCAAAGGTGGACTTGGCAAGAGGAGACAATTTATGGCCTGTGCAAATGGCCTCAATTCAGTACGGAGTGAAGGCAAGTGAAGGCAAAAGGAAGCAGCAAGAAAGCAGAAAAGATCAGCAATGCACCAGAAAGCACCAGCAGAAAACACAGCACCATGCGGCCGCGCCAGTTTGAAGAAGAAACGATGTGCCCCCGGGCTAAGATGTAGTTATTTCGGATTTTTGAAGAATCGCGCGCCCACGCCCCAGCCCCAAATGAACTACGGGGCCGCGGGGCCGTGCGGCCACGCCAGTCAAGGCTGGAAATTTATTGACTTTTCATTTAATCATTTTTGCTGAGCGTATTTTCCATAAATGGGTGTAATTTGAAAAGGACGAGATATTCAGTATTCATTATACAGTTTTAATTTCTATTTTTAGGGTTAGAGAGCTAAAGAGGGTTTGGGAGCTTCACTTCTACTCTCTTCTAGTTCTAAGTAGATTTCCATTCTGGGGTTTATAGTTGGATTGATTGTGATCTGAACTGAACTTGGAAGCTTATTGTGGATAGAGGAATATCAGATTTGCATTCTCATCATCTCTTTATCCCTTTGCTCTCATTTTATAGTTTCTATGTTTAGATTAAATCCCATAATGGTTATTGGTTCATAGATGAACTAACCACCATTATGGGATTCTAATGGATCTTATTGTTTAGTTCAGATTATTATGCCTCATTGTTATGTGTAATTGATTGTGTATGGATTGACTAGCATGGTTGTATTTAATGTTTAGATGCTTGATCACCATCTACCTTAATATTTTATATGGAATTGAAAGAGGAAGTATAAACTTAGATTTGGCCATGCTAGCATATGTTTATGAAATTTGCATGTGATGAATTTTGTGATTCGTAATTCGGATAGACATATACTGACTTACCATATGTAGTCCATTGAGAGCTTATACTTAAACTGATATTGCTTGTAAGTCACATAGATATATAGTGAGTTAGGTAATATTAGTGTTCACATGAATTCTATCTCTTTTGTGGATTTTATGTGATATGGATTTGGTTTATTGAAAGATATCCATTTCTTACTTTCGTGCTCTCGACTAGCAATCCTAAGTAATTAATTATGCTTAACATGAGGTGTATATTCTGAATGATGCAATAATTGAAGTTAGGATCCCATATCTCTCCAATTTAAATCAATCATTTGTTATTTAGTTAGTTTTAGTTTATAATCATTCTAGTCAATAATTCACCCTTTGTTTACTCGTTTGAGCAGCCGAAAATGGCTATAGAATTGTTGCGTGATGGTTTAATTATAATTGCTTATCTCTGTGGGAACGATCTTTACTTATCTTATATTACTTGTTGACCGTGTATACTTGCACACGTTTGTGTCTGTTTTGTTAACACCGAAACTGAGCCAACACCTTCCTCAATGGAAAACTTGAGGAGGATGTGTATATGATGCAGCCAGAGGGATTTGTTTCAAAGGTTGGAACAAATCAAGTCTGTAAGCTGCCACGATCTATTTATGGATTGAAGTAAGCTTCTCGTAGATGGAACATCCATTTTGATGAGACAGTCAAAGAGTTTGATTTTATCAAAAACGAGGATGAACCATGTGTGTACAAGAAGGTTAGTGGGAGCGTTGTTTCATTCCTTGTATTATATGTTGATGATATATTACTGATAGGGAATGACATTCCTATGCTACAGTAGATTAAAATCTGGTTATGTAAACACTTCTCCATGAAGGACTTGGGAGAAACATCCTATATTTTAAGGATAAATCTCTATAGAGATAGATATAAAAGGATGTTTAGCTTATCCCAAGGAACGTATATTAATACCATGCTAAAGAGGTTTAGCATGGAAGATTCCAAAAGAGGTTTCATGTCGATGAGCCATGGAATAAATCTCTTCAAGAAACAGGCCCCAAAGACACCTAAGGAGAGAGACCGTATAAGTAAGATGCCTTATGCTTTAGCAATAGGATCTATCATTAACGGTATGATATGTTATAGACCAGATGTCGCTCATGCACTTAGTGTGACAAGCAGATATCAGTCGAATCCAAGAGAAGAGCACTGGAAGGCAATGAAAAATATCCTAAAGTACTTACGAAGGACTAAGGATGCATTTCTTGTCTACGGTGGGTCTGAATTAAAACTCGAGGGCTTCACGGACTCAAGTTTTTAAACAAACCAAGATGACAGTAAATCTGTTTCGGGGTATGTATTTACCTTGAACGGAGGCGCAGTGAGTTGGAAGAGTTCCAAGCAGCAAACAGTTGCTGATTCAGTGACAGAGGTAGAGTATATAGCTGCAAGTGAAGCTGCAAAGGAAGTTGTTTGGATGAAGAAGTTCATAACAGAACTTGTTGTGGTTCCTAGCATTGGAGGAGCAGTCCCTTTATACTGTGACAACACCGGAGCGGTTGCACAGCTAAGGAACCCAGGTCTCATCATAAATCCAAACACATGTTGCAGCAATTTCACTTGATCAGGGAGATCATTGAAAGAGGAGACGTCAACTTTGAACGTGTAGACTCTCAAGACAACATTGCAGATCCATTTACTAAAGCTTTAACACAACAACAGTTTGATCGTCACTTAGAGAAGATGGGTATGAGATACCATGTCGATTGACTTTAGTGCAAGTGGTAGATTGAAAGTAGTATACATACAAGTCAACCATGTATGATGATAAAGCATATACTTTGTAAACGATCTTATTTATTTATTAATAAAAATATTCATTTATTCAAGCCATTTAATTATCTACATGATGCTGTTTTTATAATATGTAAATAACACATAGTTTTAAGTAATGATTTTAGAATCATGATGTTGATCATGATAATGAGATCTAAATTTTTAGAAAGCCTAAAAACAAAAATAGTTCCCGATCGTGGGATTACTAAAAATAGGATTAGTAAATTCGGATAGATTCGTACATATGTTGCTTGCTCATTGGATGAGAATGATTGATCTCATTATCATTTGTGTGGAGACTCTAAAGCAAGTATGTAGGTGCTTATTGGAGAATAAGTTCACTGAACGTGACTCGCTATGGAATACCTAATGGAGTTTTACTCGCTTGTCAATAGGAATTCCTAATGTGATAGTTGTAAGAACCCAAATTTTTGGAGAATTATTAAAATAAGAATTAAATAAATAAAATTCTTATTAAATGATATGTTGTGGGATATTATTGTATATGTGGGTAAGAACTATGCAATATGTGATATTTATGTTAATAAATATATTAGAAGTATATATTTATCACTTGTAAATAAATTGTAGGAGCAAGTTATTAAAGGAAATAATTAGTTAAGTATACAAATAATATGGTATACTTTAAATAAATGATATTAAAATAAATTATGACATTGAATTATTTTAATACAGAGAGAATATTATTTTAATGATATATGTAAATAAATTGATATAAACAATTTATAATGTGAGAGAATAAATTTATTATTTATTTTCTTTATGTGATGTGGGTGCATTACATGGACTATTTGCAAGGTGATAAACATATATAGTTATTTTGTATATATTTATTATGTGAAGAAATAAAATCACGATGAACAATTTGATTAAGGAATGAAAGAGGTAGTTTAAGTATATAATATTTATATATACTTTATCTAAGGATATTACAATAAATTCTTAAATGAATTTATGTCAATAAAGCAAGGATATTATATTATAATATCTTAAGTAAGGAAATAATTATATTTGCATGGAAAATTATGTGTGTCATATTTATTTTAGTAGTTATAAAATAAATATGTAGATAAGATATGTTATGTTTTATTTTGGGAATATGTAATTTGTATAACAAGATAGGTTATATAATTATATGATTCCTATTGGGTGAAAGTATTAAGTTGATGAATTAGTAATTTAGGATGTTAAAACCTAGTTACTCATTATTGAATAAATAATATTCACTAAAAATCTTATTAGAATTATTGGGCATTGGGTTGATTTAAATTTGGTCAATTCCTATTCTACCCAAGTTACTATTAAAAACTTAATCTCCAAGCCTATTTTTCCCTTCATGTTGCCGTGTGTGTGTGTGAGAGGGGAAAGAGGAGTAAAAGCTACACCATCTCTAAACTTAGGCACAAAGGATATTTGACTTAGGAAATTAGAAAAGTCTTCTCCTTCCTTCTCTCCTTAACCATAGCCTCCCTCTCCCAAATTTCTTGGAAATTAAATTTTTCTATGTATGGTAAAGTGAAGAATTGTGTGCTTGAGGGAGCCTTAGCTAAATTGGATTCAAGAAATAAGTCAAGTAGAAGAAAGCAAAACTTGGATTTATGGAAGGAAGAGAGCATAAGGTATAAATTTATGCTCAATTTCGAATTTAATTGAAGTTATAGAATATATAATTTTCTATTGCTAAACTTGAGATTTTTCGAAGTTTAGTAGTTTATGATATAATTCTTAATGAAATTTCTTTGTAGTAAATCAATATTTGATTTATGTATATGAAATATGGATTTAGAATTGATTTTTGAATCAAGTAATGAAAATTTAGTATTGTTAGTAAGCTATATGTTACTAAATGTCATTTTAATTTGATATGGAGCTTGAATTATTAATGTGTGTTGGAATTTATAGACTTGGTGGCTAGGTTGGTTATGCGGTGATATAAGGTTGAAAATTATGTTATAACATCAAACAAACCGATAAGAAATTGAGTCGAGGCGAGTTTGGTCATTAAAACAAAAAATTCAAAAACTAGTGGAATGCTGCCCCTAAACAGAAATTTTGGGGTTAACTACAGTGCTCTAAACATTTTGGGCTTTTGGGATGTTGTATTACACTGAATAAGCTTTCCGTGGACTCTAGAATGGACTAATTCCGACTTCCGAGCAAGAAGTTATGGTATTTCAAAGTAGTCGTGTCAAAACTGTCCGAAAAATTCGTAGCAGTCTCCTTGCACGAAATTTCTGGAATTTTTTGTTAAGAATTTGGAAAACATTTTGGAATAAGAGTTGTAGCCCCGGAAGTTAGCTTCGCATGGGCTCAAGAATCGCTCAAAAATGTTTTAAAACGAAAAAGGTATGACTGTTTTAGCAAAAGAGGGAAAAGCTGAAACAAAAGTGAAAACTGTTATGAACGTTCACTTTTGGCACACTGTTTGGGCTGCCTAACGAACCTGAAATGAGGGTTTCATATTTTTTAAAAATAGTCTCATATGATACGAAAAATATTTTCAAAAATGGGATCAATCCGATTAACAATCAGCGCATACGAAATTCGCAAAGTAGCGGATTTGGTATGCGAGCGGCAGAGCAGTGTCAGCACCGCTGGGCAGCAGCGTGCGCGCGCACTGGGCGTACGGCGCCGAGCTGCTGGGCAGCTGCCTAACATCCTTTTTGAGGCCTGTTTTGATGGATTTTCATGATTCGTTTTCGTAGTTTGAAAGTTTTCTAAAATAATATGACATGTGGTCTATAACATGCCCGAAATTTTTCAGTTATACGACTTGTGATTTGAGAATTAAAAATGAGCGAAGTAGCATGTCAGAACTTAAAATTTGGGCGACGCCGAGCGTCGACGTGTCGAGCGATTTTGACGTTCGACGTTCCGAATCGCGTTCTGGCGAAATAATAAGTCATAATAAATCTAATAATGTCTTACGGGGCAAGATTTGACTATAAATATTATTTTATGCCGAGAAACTTTCTTTTCGGGCATAAATAAAATAATAAAAATATGTAATAATTATACATTTACATATTTAAGCGAAATAAAAATCAAGGTTGCCTATAAAATTATTTTATGGTGCAACGAAGAGCGAGAGACTTGTAAAATTTTGTTTTAATCACAAAAATGATATTTTGAGGTTTCTGGTGTTTAAAATGAGATTTTTGAGTTAAGATTTATATAATGGTATATAGGTGTATATTATATATATATATATATATATATATATATATATATATATATACCTATAGTGAAAATGTAAAACGAAAAGTGTGAAACCGTTAAAAATTATATAATGGTCCCAAGAGTAATGAAACGAAGGTTTTCAGAATTAGAAACGAAGATTTTGAATAAAGAATTTCTTAACGATTTATATATATATTTAATATATATATATATATATATATATATATAAAGTGAGAATGCGAATATTCGTAAAATGAAAAATGAAGCGAATGTGCTAGCGGGATAAAATATTTATATATGAAGTACTGATCTAAGTTGACTCATGAGTGGATAAAAAGATATAGTAATTATTTAAAGCAAGAAATAATATAGTAAATTGAGTTTTTACTATATCAGATATATAATATCTATTTAAAACCTAAATTCGCAAATAAAGACAAAAGATATTTCTAAAGTGAAATATAAATGATTTAAGCTTCAATATGTAAAATATTTACATTTTGATAATGTGAGAGACCTTTATTTGACGTAAAAAGGTTAAAAAGAATTAAGTTTCTAAATAAACTAATATTCGTTTTGAGTAAGAATAAGTAATATTAGTTTGTGTAAAGCTAATAATTATTAATGATGAATAAACATGCATGTTTGGTGACATATTTAATTATCTAATATGTGTGTGCATGTAAAAATAGTTGTATAGGAATTGTGGAGAAACTCTAAGTTAAAATTTAGCGATAATCTCCAATCAAGGTAAGTTTTTCAGTTTTGTTATGTTTGTGGATTGTATGTGATTATATGGTGAGTTATATACCGTGATTATATGTGTTTATTGATTTGTTAAAGTCAAAATATGACTAAATCAATTGGGTTATGGAACTCAATTTTTTATAAGTGATATGTGATAGCATGTGTTGTATGAGAAGTTGAGATGTAAAATGCATGTATAAATGTATTACATGAAATTATATTGCATAAATGATATGCCTAGTAGAAGAATTATTGATGCATGAATATATACATTGCAAAGAATTATTGATGCATATAGAATATGCATAGTAAAGAAAGTATATTGCATATAGGGTTGTGTGCTATGTGAAACATGATAGACTATTAAATTTGCTGGGCCGTCGAGCTCAATCTTGCAAACATAAATATTTTGCAGGTTAACGATGTTATGCAATATTACTTGCTATATGGATGATGAAGATTGATGGATGTACGAAATGGATACATTTTCTTACATTAGAAATGGTAGAAACCTATGATTGATAGTTTTGATATATGTAATCAATAATTATGTATAGTTTAAAATATTCAATAAAGAATATTTGTTTTAGATGTGTTGCAATGAATACTTTATAAAAATGAAGTGATATAGTGACATTACTATATAAGAAAGAATTAATATTGAGTTATATATATTGGTATAACTCTGATAAGAGAAATCATTAAATAAATATGATTTCATTATTAAAGAAACATTTTAAAGGTTGAGATTCAGGGAACAAATGAATGGAATAAAAAGGAAAAAATTATTCTGCATTTTTAGCTATTTTAACATTAAATAATATTTTAAAAGCTATAACAAGATAGTATTAACGCACAAGATTGGGAGGAGAAATAGTCCTGATTTTGGGGTCGTTACAGTTGGTATCAAAGTTAAGGATTATAAACCTTAGGTAAGTGAACCTTAGGCTATAATCGTAACTAAGGTAGATGAAAAGAAAAAAGAAGAAGTTAAGTTTAAGTAGTGGTACATTCGTACTCTTTAATGGTTGATGTATAGTATCTGGGCTAAACGATTCCGTCAGAGAGCGACGCTTAATACGAACTAGCAACCGATCTAACTCACTGTGTAAGACAGTGTAGACGAGACAGAAAACTAGTTTGTTGGTTGTTTGTGGAAAACCACTCAGCTTACTATAGTGAACGCTGTTAGAGACTCGATGTGTACCGAGTACAGAGTTATGAATACGTATGATAGAAAGGTCATTCTTTTCACATACGTAGATGTATAAGATGAGTTAAGTCCTAGAAATACAACAAGATTCAAAGAAGAATCTTGAAAGGCAAGGAGTAAAGGATCAGGGGACACCTGATTCAAATAATCATAAATAATATGACTAGAGAAGAAAGAAAGAAGATCGTAGAAATTAAACAATCATAGAATGGGAAAGAATCGTAATATAACACGATTATAAGATAAGTCAAGTCAAAGAAGGACAGATAATCAATTAAATGATTGAAAATTTATAGCGGAATGGCTATATGGAAATGATACTATGAAATAGTACAAGAATTAAACTCGAAAAGAGTTATAGATGATGAAATACAAATTAAATAAAATTTATATTGAGCAAAGAACAAGATAATATTTGATGGGATTAAGTGGGATTTCAATTGAGGACTCATGTGATAGCTGAGTTGTACAATCTTTTGTATGGGCGGGGGTTTTGTGCTTGCACTTAGTTTATCACATTGATAATCATTGATGGGAAGGTGATTCTTTTCTCATATTTATATTTGATAGTTAGAGAAAAGTAAGAATAGGTGCGAGTTTATAAAACTCATGCTTATGATAAGTTTGTGACTCATAATCATCTGGTATTTTGAGCCACTAAGCGTATGGACAGACCCTGATTGGTTCTTAGACTACGTATTGCTAGGACAAATTCCTAAACTCATATTTTTATGGCATGTTCCTAAACAAATAATGTGTGATAAGTTTAATGAACTATCCCAAGGTATAGGGTTAGTTTAATATAGTGGGAGTTAATGGTGTTAGAGATGAACAAAATTTTATGGTACTGAAGTTTTTGGAAATAGTTAAAGTGGATGAAGAAGAAATGGATATTTTCAAATCTTCTAGCTATGCTAGATTTTGAAATTTATTGGAATCATGCTGACAATCGCACTATTGTATTTTTGAAAAATATATTGGGTCAAATTGTTGAACCAATAAGTTTATAAAAAGTTCGGTGATTTCTTATGTCTACGCTAATTATTTCGGCTAAACAAATGAGTTGAAAAATATCAAAATAATTTTATTAATCCATCATTAATATGATGTAGATATGACAAATGATGACATTCTCAATGGGCTATTGAAAACAGTGCGGTACTATGCGTCATAGAATGATTTTCAATATTTTAGTAATGAAAGAGGTGTCAAATGCCATTTGAGTCGGCTACACACAAATTCAGATATTGGTTATATTAAGCGTTTTGAACTGTCCAACTAAATTGATTGAGTATGGACTTCAGATTGAGAAAGAACTTCTTTATAATGGAATTATTTTATATTGTGTCCTGGGGACGGCAAAGAGGAACATAAATAGTGTTGATCGACACAGAACATCCAAAATGAAAAATTCTATTTGCGCTTTATAGCGGTGACGATGAACGTAAATGTCGTTCAAATTTATATTGCGTCTTGGGGACGGTGACGATGAACACAAATGTTGTTCAAATTATGCCGAATGGCGGTGATGAGGAATGCAAATAACGTTCTAATATGGATCAACACATGGCATAACAGGCTAATCACCTATACGTCTGTAAGATATGTCGGTTTACAAATAAAATGTCTGTTGAAACCTTTTCAGAAACAAGTTTATGGTCTTTATGAATTTATTATGATACAGAAAGTTTTTTTTTAGCGAATCTTTTAGATTCTTGAATTATTCATATTGCTTCACAATTATCGATCAATTGTGGAGAAGTTCTATTTTTCGGAGGTTGGGTATAGAAAGAATGAAATTTCTTAAGAGGAAGTAAGTCGCGGAATACGAAAATGGTTTATGAATCCTTGAAGAAGGACAAAAGGCAAAGTTATGAGAATTTTTTTTTTTTTGAATAATGCAAATTGATAAGTAAAAGTCACGTGAAAATTGGAAACGTGAAAGAATGAAAAAGTAAGTCCGAGAATTATAGGGCTTTTATAAGAATATGAAGAATGTAATGGTTATAAAATACTTTTAGAAAAAAAAGGGGGACATTGAGAAATAAATAATACTCGTAACATAATCGAGTAAGATTATAGAAACTATAAGAATTTACTAAGGAAAGGAAGGAGATAGGTGATATAAAACCTAAGAAAATGTACGTTGAAATGATTCAACGATAAGGTAAGGAGAAAGAATAAGAGTTAAACAGATTAGGAATGATTCAGTACTGTGATTCCGGGGACGGAATCTTTATAAGGGGGAAGAATGTAAGAACCCAGAATTTTGGAGAATTATTAAATAAATAAAATTCTTATTAAATGATATGTTGTGGGATATTATTGCATATGTGGGTAAGAACTATGTAATACGTGATGTTTATGTTAATAAATATATTTGAAGTATATATTTATTACTTGTAAATAAATTGTAGGAGCAATTTATTAAAGGAAATAATTAGTTAAGTATACAAATAATATGGCATACTTTAAATAAAGGATATTAAAATAAATTATGTCATTGAATTATTTTAATAAAGAGAGAATATTATTTTAATGATATATGTAAATAAATTGATATAAATAATTTATAATGTGAGAGAATAAATTTATTATTTATTTTCTTTAAGTGATGTGGGTGCATTACATGGATTATTTGCAAGGTGATAAACATATATAGTTATTTTGTATATATTTATTATGTGAAGAAATAAAATCATGATGAACAATTTGATTAAGGAATGAAGGAGGTGGTTTAAGTATATAATATTTATATATACTTTATCTAAGGATATTAGAATAAATTCTTAAATGAATTTATGTCAATAAGGCAAGGATATTATATTATAATATCTTAAGTAAGCAATTAATTATATTTGTATGGAAAATTATGCGTGGCATATTTATTTTAGTAGTTATAAAATAAATATGTAGATAAGGTATGTTATGTTTTATTTTGAGAATATGTAATTTATATAACAAGATACGTTATATAATTAAATGATTCCTATTGAGTGAAAGTATTAAGTTGATGAATTAGTAATTTAGGATGTTAAAACCTAGTTACTCATTATTGAATAAATAATATTCAATAAAAACCTTATTAGAATTATTGGGCATTGTATTGATTTCAATTTGGTCAATTCCTATTCTACCCAAGTTACTATTAAAAACTTAATCTCCAAGCCTATTTTTCGCTTCATGTTGCCGTGTGTGTGTGTAAGGGGAAAGAGGAGTAAAAGCTACACCATCTCTAAACTTAGGCACAAAGGATATTTGACTTAGGAAATTACAAAAGTCTTCTCCTGCCTTCTCTCCCAAACCGCAGCCTCCCTCTCCCAAATTTCTTGGAAATTAATTTTTCTAAGTATGGTAAAGTGAAGAATTGTGTGCTTGAAGGAGCCTTAGCTAAATTGGATTCAAGAATTAAGTCAAGTAAAAGATAGCAAGACTTGGATTTATGGAAGGAAGAGAGCATAAGGTATAAATTTATGCTCAATTTCGAATTTAATTGAAGTTATAGAATATATAATTTTCTATTGCTAAACTTGAGATTTTTCGAAGTTTAGTAGGTTATGATATAATTCTTAATGAAATTTCTTTGTAGTAAATTAATATTTGATTTATGTATATGAAATATGGATTTAGAATTGCTTTTTGAATCAAGTAATGAAAATTTAGTATTGTTAGTAAGCTATATGTCAGTAAATGTCATTTTAGTTTGATATGGAGCTTGAATTATTAATGGAATGATGGGATTTAGAGACTTGGTGGCTAGGTTGGTTATGCGGTGATATAAGGTTGAAAATTATGTTATAACTGATAGTAGTGTGCATACAAGCCAATCATGTATGATGATAAAGCACATACATTGTAAACAATCTTATTTATTTATTAATAAAATATTCATTTAAGGCATATAATTATCTACATGGTGCTGTTTTTATAATATGTAAATAACTCATAGTTTTAAGCAATGCTTTTAGAATCATGATGAGATCATGATAATGAGATCTAAATTCTTAGAAAGCTTAAAAACTAAAATAGTTCCCAATTGTGGGATTAATAAAATGGGGATTAGTAAATCCGGATAGATTGGTACATATGTTGCTTGCTCATTGGATGAGGATGACTGATCTCATGGTCATTTGTGTGGAGACACTAAAGCAAGTATTTAGGTGCTTATTGGAGAATAAGTTCACTGAACGTGACTCGCTATGGAATACCTAATGGAGTTTTACTCACCTGTCAATAGGAATTCCTAATGTGATAGTAGTACATGTGATCCTTGGACTTGAGATCATCATAGTATCTTGTATGTAACAAATTATACTTTGACTAATTCCTTAAGGCCTTTTAAGGCATATATAGGGTATGATTGGGTATAATGAGTTACATATGGAGATAATGAATTATCAATAAAGAATCTACCACCTCTAGTAAAAGAGGAGATATGTCCTATGTGATTCGTTAAATGACAACCCAGGAATCCTTGGCTAAGGTAGAATGAAATTAGAAAGAAGTTTTTAATTTGCATTATTTGGAGTTGTGCATTTTCTAATCGAAATACATATGATTAAATAAATTAAGACTTGACAGTAAATTCATGTCTTATATTTAATTGGGACATTGTATGGTGGAAGGATTGAATTGTACGGTAACTATTAACTCACAGGTTCTTTTATGATTAATGTTGAAATCTATATTATCTGGAAAGTCGTTGATCGCTAGGGAGGCTTATCCCTATTGTAGAATAAATGTTATTTATTTAAATAGATTATTAGTTTAATTTGTTTATTTAAATAAGATTAGAATTGTTCTAATTGATTTATTCACAACCGGTTTAATATGGAGAACCTAAAGGGTCACACCATAAAAGGAAGAAGAATTATTTAAGAAGAAAATGGTATGATAGTAATAATGCATTAAGTATAATTAATTTAATCTATGATGATATAATAAATTAAATAGCTTAATATTTATTATTTAATATTTTAGAAATATTAAATATAAATTAATAAGAGGAGTCTTATTAATATTATTATTATTATTATTTTAATTCTAAAGGAGTTTAGGAATTAATATAATATCAGTACTCTCTCTCAATCCTAATAAAGATTAGGATATAAATTAATTAAAAGTAATTAATTAATTAATTAAATAAAACCCTATTCTAATTGGATTAGGAGGGTTAACCTAATATCTATATAAGAGAGTCTTATATCAGAAATAAGGTACGTGAATTTTTCAAGAGTTGGGAGTACACATATTCTATAGAGATAGAAACAAGGGTTAAGCCAATAACCCATCTTACTGAGTTCTTCATCTTCCTTGGTGGATCACCGTTAGAGGCCAAACATTTGGGTGGCTGACATTAATCAAGGGAAGGAGCCACTACAGGGGAATCAAAGGAATCAAAGGAGTAGAACTTGTACCTGAGGAAGCTTGGATCTTCAAAGGTATAATTCTGTTTTTCTCCTTCCTCATTCACTGATAATTGATGCATAAGAATGATCATGGTAATGGGTTTGTATAAATTTTTGAAAACCAAGTTTTTACGCTTCCGCCCTATTTATGTGATTTGATTGCATGATTGCGTTACGTACAAACCCAACAGTGGTATCAGAGCCAATCTTGTGCTAATTATCAGTCTATGTGATTCCATACATGTATAATATGCGATTGGATCGAGTTCTGGGCAACAAAATTTTTTCTGATTCTGCGAAGCTGCGCCGGTTCCTGGCCTTCTTGCTGTGCAGCTGCGCCAGTGTCCTGTGCTGGTTTTCATGCTGCGCCGGTTCCTGGCCTTCTTACTGCGCAGCTGCGCCGGTGTCTTGGCCTGGTTTTTCATGCTGCGCTGGTTCTTTTTATATTCCTGGCGCAGCTGCGCCACTAAGAGAATCTGAATTTTTTTTGTTTTATTTAATTAAATGAATGATTTATTTAATTAATAAAGGTTTAAAATAAAGATGTTTATTTTATATGAAATGAGATTTCAGAATTGCTAAAATTAAAGAGTTTAATTTGGAATTATTTTTTGAATGAAATAAAGGAGTTTATTTTTCCAAAAAATAAAGTTTAGCAAACTTTTGCCCATTAACTGATATTAATACATATATGGAATGAATTTACTTTCATGAGATGAATAAGTTTTATCGATACGTATGATGATATGTATGGTAATAAAAGGGATTGATTATGGACTATGACCAATGTGATTGGATTTTATTTTGGATGAATGCTTAAATGTATGGGTTTTATAAAATGGGGTCTGCGTACCTCGTCTTCTCTGATTTTATTCTCGGTGTAAAATTCAATCTCCCTTCTATGTACTTCCCCTTGACTGCTGATCAAGGTTTCTATTTAAAAATAATTTATGTAATAGAGATAGTTAGAATTATCTTGAAGAAACTGGAGACCAAGGAGCAAGGAGCGCGTGAAGACCCGTTTGTATGGAGCCCGGGTTTAAATGTAACAGTTACGTTTAAATTTAAATTTTTGCACTCCTAGGTTTGACCTTTTGGTTCACTTGGTGGCTCTAGTGAACCAAACTAGAATAAAAGTCCATAATTAATCCGGGTAGAATATAGTATTCTATATTGCATGCTAAATATTATATATATTATATTTTATACAAACATGCTTCACATGTTTAATAAAATGACGCGTATTTTATATATATATATATATATATATATATATATGTGCATGCGCGCTTAAAAAGATGAGACAAATAATAACAAACCCCTCAAAGAAATATTATTAAGTCTGAAGCGTTCAAATGATATTTGAAATATCGAACGTCGCCTTCTAGCATGATTAGTTAATAGAGTATTAAATATTTAATATGAGTTTGTTGTGCTATCCACAAGGCGAGTATTGAATATTTAAGATGTTAATTAATCACATTTGATGCTTATCAAGAAAATTGAACGATCTAGTCTTGTTGTGCTATCCACAAGGACGAAAATTTTTCTTTTTTGAATTTATGAAAGTGCTAGGCTGGACTTAACTTAAATCATTTTAGTTCGGATGTGCACACATATGATTTAAGAGGCAAAATAAAAGGAGTTACATGGTGATGTAATTGACAAGAGTTGTCTACCTATTTATTTGTATATCGCTTGTTGTGCTATCCACAAGGTTATATACATTTGAAATGGGATTCTTAATCTCACTAGCAAATCTTTAATTAGATGTTGCCGAACTATATGAGTGAGGGTAATATAGTTTGATGAAAATAGTGGGAGATACCAATTTAAAATAAAGACCTAAATTTATTTTGGTATGCAAAGTTAGTAAAATGAATGTTTGCTAAAATATTATCTTTTCACACGCAGAATTTTAAAAATGTCAAAATCACTAATCTCACTACGAAGCATACTTGATGCAAATAAGCTTACCGGCCCGAATTATGAGGACTGGCTAAGAAATCTGAGAATTGTTCTCACTGCTGAAAAGATTTCTTATGTCCTAAATTCCACTATCCCTAAATCTGTTTCAGAAACAGCCTCTGAGGAAGAGATTGCCACTTTCAATAAGTGGCAAGATGATGCATCTGTGGCTCAATGCATCATGCTTGCATCCATGAATAACGAGCTTCAGCGTCAGCACGAAAAAATGGATGCTCCTGCTATGCTGCTTCACCTTAAGGAGTTGTATGGTGAATAGAGTAGGACTGCTAAATATGAGATATCTAAGGAGCTCTTCCGATCTCGGATGACCGAGGGCACTGCCGTTGAGACTCATGTTCTGAAGGTAATCAATTTGATTGAACGCCTTGGACAGCTTGGGTTCGTCATGGATGGGGAGTTGAGTCAAGACTTGGTCTTGCAGTCACTCCCTGAGACCTTCTCGCAGTTTATGGTTAATTTTCACATGAATAAGCTAGATGTCAGCTTACTTGAGCTGCTTAACATGCTGAAAACTGCAGAAGGTCACTTCTCATCCAAGAAGAACCATGTCTTGATGGTGGATTCTTCCAATAAAAGGAAGAGGCCCAAGGTGTCTTCTGAAAAGAAGAAATCTAAGAAGGCTAAGGGAAAAGGGAAAGAAAAGGAGCAAAAGAAACCTGAACCAGCTAAAGGAAAGTGCTTTCATTGCAATGAGCCGAGACATTGGAAGAGGAACTGCAAAAAGTTTCTAGCAGAGAAGAAGCTTGGAGAAGCTTCGACTTCCAATCAAGGTTTGTTTATGATTGAAATTAATTTTTCTGAAAGTCATAATTCTACTTGGGTATTGGATACCGGCTGTGGTTCTCACATATGTAATACTGTGCAGGGACTGGTCAGAAGTAAAAAGCTGAACAAAGATGAGGTGATCCTACGAGTGGGAAATGGAGCAAAAGTTGTTGCATTAGCTGTAGGAACTTATTGTTTAGCAATGCATTCGGGCAAATCCATTTATCTTAATAATTGTTATTATGTTCCGAATATTATTAAAAACATTATTTCAATTTCTGTATTGGATATGGAAGGTTTTGACGTTATGATAAAGAACAATGGTTGTTCTATTTATAAAGACGATGTTTTATATGGTATTGGAAATTTGCGAAATGGACTTTATACACTTGACTTACAAGAAAATATATTTCAAATTGAACAAATTAAGAAAAGGAAAAGGAGAAATCGAACACTGTTGGACATGGTTCGATCCATGATGAGTTTTACCGACCTTCCAATTTCCTTCTGGGGATATGCCCTAGAAACAGCTGCATACCTACTTAACAAGGTACCTACCAAATCCACCCCAAAGACTCCATATGAGATGTGGAAAGGGAGAAGACCAAATCTTAAGCATGTTAAGACTTGGGGTTGTCCAGCTTATGTCAAAAAGTTTGAAAATGATAAGCTACAGACTAAATCCGATAAGTGTAGATTTATGGGATACCCTAAAGAAACCGTAGGGTATTATTTCTATCATCCAACTGATCAAAAGGTGTTTGTTGCGAAACATGCTACCTTCTTGGAGAAAGAGTTTATCCATGAAGGGGTCAGTGGGAGCAAGATATATCTTGAAGAAGTTCAAGAACCACAAGTTACCACGGACCAAAGTCAGGTACCTAACCAAGTAGAAGAACCTACTGTACCACACCCTGTTCGTAAATCTGGAAGAGTACTGAAGATACCTGAGAGGTATGGATTCGTTATAGAGGGTAACGATGAGGTACACATCATGAATGATGATGATTCATTGAATTACGAACAGGCTATGAGTAATAAAGACTCAGGGAAATGTCTTGAAGCCATGAAATCCGAAATGGACTCCATGTATGAAAACAAAGTATGGTCTTTGGTTTCACCACCTGAAGGTATTAAACCTATTGGGTGTAAATGGGTTTTTAAGAAAAAGACTGGAGCAGACGAAAAGGTAGAGACCTATAAGGCCCGAATGGTTGCAAAAGGTTTCAAACAAACACAAGGTGTCGACTATGATGAAACCTTCTCACCAGTAGCCATGCTCAAGTCCATTCGGATTTTGCTTGCGATTGCAGCTTACAACGACTATGAGATCTGGCAGGTGGACGTGAAAACGGCCTTCCTCAATGGGAAACTTGAGGAGTATGTGTATATGACACAGCCAGAGCGATTTATTTCAAAAGTTGGAACAAATCAAGTCTGTAAGCTACAACGATCCATTTATGGGTTGAAGCAAGCTTCTCGTAGATGGAACATTCGTTTTGATGAGACAATCAAAGAGTTTGATTTTATCAAAAACGAGGATGAACCATGTTTATACAAGAAGGTTAGTGGGAGCGCAGTATCGTTCCTTGTATTATATGTTGATGATATATTACTGATAGGGAATGACATTCCTATGTTATAATCCATTAAAATCTGGTTATCTAAAAACTTCTCCATGAAGGACTTGGGTGAAGCATCCTATATTTTGGGGAGAAAGATCTATAGAGATAGATCTAAAAGGATGCTCGGCTTATCCCAAGGAACGTACATTGATACGATGCTAAAAAGGTTTAGCATGGAAGATTCCAAAAGAGGTCTCATGCCGATGAGCCATGGAATAAATCTCTCCAAGAAACAGGCCCCAAAGACACCTGAGGAGAGAGACCGTATGAGTACGATCCCTTATGCTTCTGCAATATGATCTATCATATATGGTATGATATGTACTAGACCGGATGTTGCTCACGCACTTAGTGTAACAAGCAGATACCAGTCGAATCCAGGAGAAGAGCACTGGAAGGCAGTGAAAAATATCCTAAAGTACTTGAGAAGGACTAAAGATATTTTTCTTGTCTACGGTGGGTCTGAATTAAAACTCGAGGGATTCACGGACTCAAGTTTTCAAACAGACCAAGATGACAGTAAATCTGTTTCAGGGTATGTGTTTACCTTGAACGGAGGTGCAGTGAGTTGGAAGAGTTCCAAGCAGCAAACGGTTGCTGATTTAGTGACAGAGGCAGAGTATATAGCTGCAAGTGAAGCTGCAAAGGAAGCTGTTTGGATGAAGAAGTTCATAACTGAACTTGGTGTGGTTCCTAGCATTGGAGAAGCAGTTCCCGTATACTGTGACAACACCGGAGCGGTTGCACAGGCTAAGGAACCCAGGTCTCATTAGAAATCTAAACACGTGTTTGCGGCGATTTCACTTGATCAGGGAGATCATTGAAAGATGAGACGTCACCTTGGAGCGTGTAGACTCTCAAGACAACATTGCAGATCCATTTACTAAAGCTCTAACACAACAGCAGTTTGATCGTCACTTAGAGAAGATGGGTATGAGATACCATGGCGATTGGCTTTAGTGCAAGTGGGAGATTGATAGTAGTGTGCATACAAGCCAATCATGTATGATGATAAAGCACGTACTTTGTAAACAATCTTATTTATTTATTAATAAATTATTCATTTAAGGCATATAATTATCTACATGGTGCTGTTTTTATAATATGTAAATAACCCATAGTTTTAAGCAATGCTTTTAGAATCATGATGAGATCATGATAATGAGATCTAAATTCTTAGAAAGCTTAAAAACTAAAATAGTTCCCAATTGTGGGATTACTAAAATGGGGATTAGTAAATCCGGATAGATTGGTACATATGTTGCTTGCTCATTGGATGAGGATGACTGATCTCATGGTCATTTGTGTGGAGACACTAAAGCAAGTATGTAGGTGCTTATTGCAGAATAAGTTCACTGAACGTGACTCGCTATGGAATACCTAATGGAGTTTTACTAGCCTGTCAATAGGAATTCCTAATGTGATAGTAGTACATGTGATCCTAGGACTTGAGATCATCATAGTATCTTGTATGTAACAAATTATACTTTGACTAATTCCTTAAGGCCTTTTAAGGCATATATAGGGTATGCTTGGGTATAATGAGTTACATATGGAGATAATGAATTATCAATAAAGAATCTACCACCTCTAGTAAAAGAGGAGATATGTCCTATGTGATTCGTTAAATGACAACCCAGGAATCCTTGGCCAAGGTAGAATGAAATTAGAAAGAGGTTTCTAATTTGCATTATTTGGAGTTGTGCATTTTCTAATCGAAATATATATGATTAAATAAATTAAGACTTAACAGTAAATCCATGTCTTATATTTAATTGGGACATTGTATGGTGGAAGGATTGAATTGTACGGTAACTATTAACTCACAGGTTCTTTTATGTTTAATGTTGAAATCTCTATTATCTGGAAAGTCGTTGATCGCTAGGGAGGCTTATCCCTATTGTAGAATAAATGTTATTTATTTAAATAGATTATTAGTTTAATTTGTTTATTTAAATAAGATTAGAATTGTTCTAATTGATTTATTCACAACCGGTTTAATATGGAGAACCTAAAGGGTCACACCATAAAAGGAAGAAGAATTATTTAAGAAGAAAATGGCATGATAGTAATAATGCATTAAGTATAATTAATTTAATCTATGATGATAGAATAAATTAAATAGCTTAATGTTTATTATTTAGTATTTTAGAAATATTAAATATAAATTAATAAGAGGAGTCTTATTAATATTATTATTATTATTATTATTTTAAATCTAAAGGAGTTTAGGAATTAATATAATATCAGTACTCTCTCTCAATCCTAATAAAGATTAGGATATAAATTAATTAAAAGTAATTAATTAATTAATTAAATAAAACCCTATTCTAATTGGATTAGGAGGGTTAACCTAATATCTATATAAGAGAGTCTTATATCAGAAATAAGGTACGTGAATTTTTCAAGAGTTGGGAGTACACATATTCTATAGAGATAGAAACAAGGGTTAAGCCAACAACCCATCTTACTGAGTTCTTCATCTTCCTTGGTGGATCACCGTTAGAGGCCAAACATTTGGGTGGCTGACATTGATCAAGGGAAGGAGCCACTACAGAGGAATCAAAGGAATCAAAGTAGTAGAACTTGTACCGAAGGAAGCTTGGATCTTCAAATGTATAATTCTGTTTTTCTCCTTCCTCATTCACTGATAATTGATGCATAAGAATGATCATGGTAATGGGTTTGTATAAATTTTTAAAAACCTAGTTTTTACGCTTCCGCCCTATTTATGTGATTTGATTGCATGATTGCGTTACGTACAAACCCAACAATAACTGCAAACAAACCGATAAGAAATCAAGTCGAGGCGAGTTTGGTCGTTAAAACGAAAAATTCAAAAACTAGTGAATTGCTGCCCCCAAACAGAAAATTCGGGGTTAGCTACATTGATCTAAAATTTTTGGGCTTTTGGAATATTGTAGTACACTGAATAAGCTTTCCGTGGACTCTGTAACAGACTAAATCCGACTTCCGAGCAAGAAGTTATGGTATTTCAAAATAGTCGTGTCAAAACTGTCCAAAAAATTTGGAACAGTCTCCTTGCACGATATTTATGGAATTTTCAGTTAAGAATTTGGAAAATATTTTGGAATAAGAGTTGTAGCCCCGGAAGTTAGCTTCGCATGGACTCAAGAATAGCTCAAAAATGTTTTAAAACGAAAAAGTTATGATCATTTTTGCGAAAGAGGGTAAAGCTGAAACAAAAGTAAAAACTGTTATGAACGTACACTTTTGGCACACTGTTTGGGCTGCCTAACGAATCTGAAATGGGGGTTTCATATTTTTTAAAAATAGTCTCATATGATACCAAAAATATTTCCAAAAATTGGATCAATCCAATTAACGAGCAGCGCATACGAAATTCGCAAAGTAGCGGATTTGGTATGCAAGCGGCTGAGCAGTATCAGCACTACTGGGCAGCAGCGTGCGGCGCCGTGCTGCTGGGCAGCTACCTGACATCCATTTTGAGGCTTGTTTTGATGGGTTTTCATGATTCGTTTTTGTAGTTTGAAAATTTTCTAAAATACTATGACATGAGGTGTATAACATGCCCGAAATTTTTCAGTTATACGGCTTGTGATTTTAGAATTAAAAATGAGCGAAGTAGCATGTCAGAACTTAAAATTTGGGAGACGACGAGCGTCGACGCGTCAAGCGATTTTGACGTTCGACGTTCCGAATCGCGTTCCGGCGAAATAATATGTCATAATAAATCTAATAATGTCTTACGGGACAAAATTTGATTATAAATGATATTTTATGCCGAGAAACTTCCTTTCGGGCATAAATAAAATAATAAAAATATGTAATAATTATAAATTTACATATTTAAGCGAAATAAAAACAAAGGTTGCCTATAAAATTATTTTATGGTGCAACGAAGAGCGAGAGACCTGTAAAAATTTGTATTAATCATAAAAATGATATTTTAAGGTTTTCGGTGTTCAAAATGAGATTTTTGAGCTAAGATTTATATAACGGTATATATAGGTGTATATATATATATATACCTATAGTGAAAATGTAAAACGAAAAGTGTGGAACCGTTAAAAATAATATAATGGTCCTAAGAGTAATGAAACGAAGGTTTTCGAAATTCGAAAAAAAGATTTTGAAAAAAGAATTTCTTAACGATTTATATATATATATATATATATATATATATATATATATATATATATATAAAGTGAGAATGCGAATATTCGTAAAACGAAAAATGAAGCGAATGTGCTAGCGGGATAAAATATTTATATATGAGGTAATGGTCTGAGTTGACTCATGAGTGGATAAAAAGATATATTGATTAATTAAAGCAAGAAATAATATAGTACATTGAGTTTTTACTATAGCAGATATATAATATTTGTTTAAAACCTGAATTCGCAAATAAAGGCAAAAGATATTCCTAAAGTGGAATATAAATGATTTAAGCTTCAATATGTAAAATATTTACATTTTGATAATGTGAGAGACCTTTATTTGACGTAAAAAGGATAAAAAGAATTAAGTTTTGAAATAAACTAATATTCGTTTTGAGTAAGAATAAGTAATATTAGTTTGTGTAAAGCTAATAATTATTAATAATGAATAAACATGCATGTTTGGTGACATATTTAATTATCTAATATATATGTGCATGTAAAAATATTTGTGTAGGAATTGTGGAGAAACTCTAATTAAAATTTAGCGGTAATCTCCAATCACGGCATGTTTTTCAGTTCTGTTATGTTTGTGGATTGTATGTGATTATATGGTGAGTTATATACCATGTTTATTAATTTGTTAAAGTCAAAATATGACTAAATCAATTGGTTATGGAACTCAATTTTTTATAAGTGATATGTGATAGCATGTGTTGTATGAGAAGTTGAGATGTAAAATGCATGTATAAATGTATTGCATGAAATTATATTGCATAAATGATATGCCTAGTAGAAGAATTATTGCTGCATGAATATATACATTGCAAAGAATTATTGATGCATGAATATATACATTGCAAAGAATTATTGATGAATGTAGGATATGCATAGTAAAGAAAGTATATTGCATATGGGGTTGTGTGCTATGTGAAACATGATAGACTGTTAAATTTGCTAGGCCGTCGATCTCAATCTTGCAAACATAAATATTTTACAGGTTAACGATGCTATGCAATATTACTTGCTATATGGATAATAAAGATTGATGGATGTACGAAATGGATACATTTCCTTACATTAGAAATGGTAGAAACCTATGATTGATAGTTTTGATATATATAATCAATAACTATGTATAGTTTAAAATATTAAATAAAGAATATTTGTTTTAGATGTGTTGTAATGAATACTTTATAAAAATAAAGTGATATAGTGACATTACTACATTAGAAAGAATTAATATTGAGTTATATATATTGGTATAACTCTGATAAGAGAAATCATTAAATAAATATGATTTCATTATTAAAGAAGAATTTTAAAGGTTGAGATTCAGGGAACGAATGAATGGAATAAAAGGGAAAAAAAATTATTCTGTATTTTTAGCTATTTTAACATTAAATAATATTTTAAAAGCTATAACAAGATAGTATTTACGCACAAGATCGAGAGGAGAAATAGTCCTGATTTTGGGGTCGTTACAATAGTAGTACAAGTGATCCTTGGACTAGAGATCATCATAGTATCTTTTGTATAATGAATTATGCTTTGACTTATTCCTTAAGACCCTTAGGGTATATCAAAGGGTATGCTTGGGTATAATAAGTTACATATGGAGATAATGAATGATCAATAAAGAATCTACCACTTCTAGTAAAAGAAGAGATATGTCCTATGTGATTCGTTAAATGACAACTCAGTAGTCCTTGGCCAAGGCAGAAAGAAATTAGAAAGGAGTTTCTAATTTGTATTATTTGGAGTTGTGCATTTTCTAATCGAAATACATATAATTAAATAAAATAAGACTTGACAGTAATTTCATGTCTTATATTTAATTGGGACATTGTATGGTGGAAGGATTGAATTATACGATAACTATTAACTCACATGTTCTTTTATGATTAATGTTGAAATCTATATTATTTGGAAAGTCGTTGATCGCTAGGGAGACTTATCCCTATTATAGAATAATTGTTATTTATTTAAATGGATTATTAGTTTAATTTAATTATTTAAATAAGATTAGAACTGTTCTAATTGATTTATTCATAACCGGTTTAATATAGAGAACCTAAAGGATCACACCATAAAAGGAAAAATAATTTTTTAAGAAGGTAATGGCATAATCGTAATAATGCATTAAGTATAATTAATTTAATCTATGGTGATAGAATAAATTAAATAGCTTAATGTTTATTATTTAATATTTTGGAAATATTAAATATAAATTAATAAGAGGGGTCTTATTAATATTATTACAATTATTATTATTTTAATTCTAAAGGAGTTTTAGAATTAATTTAATATTAGTACTCTCACTTATTCCTAATGAGATTAGGAGGCAAATTAATTAAAGGAGTTTAATTAATTAATCTCAATATGTTGGGAAGCCTAATTAATTAAAAGAGTTTAATTAGTTAATTAAATGAAACCTAATTCTAATTAGATTAGTAGGGTTAACCAATATCTATATAAGAGAAGTCTTATATCAGATATGAGAAACACATAATTTCAAGAGTTAGAGAGTACTTCTTTTTCTATAGAGAATAGAAAACAGGGTTTAGCCAACCACTCATCTTCTTGAGCAATTCCTCTTCCTTGGTGGATCACCTCTAAAGGCTAAACACTTGGGTGTCTAACATTGATTAAAGGAAGGAGCCAATACAGGAGATTCAAGGAGATCACGAAGAGTAAGGAGTTGAACTGGTACCTGTGGAAGCTAGTTTCTACAATGGTATGATTCTAATTTATCCTTACTTTTCTGTAATTGATAATTGAGCACAAAACATGATCATGGTGAGGGTTTATATAAAATTTTAAAACCTATTTTATCACGCTTTCGCCCTTAATTGTGTAATTTGATTGCATGTATGCGTAACGTACAAACCCAACAGGTTGTTAATTAATTAGTAGTTTTATTAAATTTCAAAAACTTGATTATTTGTTTAATAAAATTGAGATAATATAAAGTTGGTAGTTGTTAGGATAAATTTCAGTTATTTTCTCTATGGGAACGATACTTTACTTATCATTTTATTACTTGTTGGCCACGTATACTTACGTGTTGTGCGTAATTAGATTTTATCCAAAAAGTTTTTGGCGCCGTTGCCGGGGACTATAACTATTTTTATTACTTTCAATATTTGTTTAATTAAATCAGTTTTAGTTAAACACTTTTCTTTTTATTTTATTTTATTTCCTATTTCAGGTACTCTCGAGTAGTGTATGCAAACTCGATCAAAGAAGCCATAATTGTTGTCTTACGAGGATGACATCGAGAAATGGTTTCAGCGGTTAAGTATGTGGATTAAAGAGACTCGAGATACAATAGAAACATTGAGTGGCCGAAGATGATCAGAAAGCACTGCGGGACTATGCCACTACACGTGTTACAGAAATTCAGTCAAGTATTACCAGACCAACCATTACTGCCAATAATTTTGAGATTAAGCCTGGTGCAATTCAAATGGTGCAGAATTCTTGTCAGTTTGGAGGGTTACCGAATAACGACCTGAACGATCACATAGTCAGTTTCATAGAAATCTGCGATACTTTCAAGTGCAATGGTGTGACGGATGATGCTATTAGACCGAGGTTATTCCCGTTCACTCTTATGGATAAGGCAAAGAGTTGGATGAATTCTTTACCACCGGGTTCGATTACTACATGGAACGATTTGGCTCAGAAAGTCCTTACTAATTTTTTCCCGCCAGCAAAGACAACTAAGTTGAGGATTGATATTTCTACATTTGAGAAATAGCATGGCGAATCACTATATGAAGCTTGGGAGAGGTATAAAGAACTGTTGAGTAAATGTCCACATCATGGATTACCCAAGTGGATGTAGATGAATACATTGTACAATGGTTTGGGCAGTAATACTCGGACAAGCATCGATGCAGCTGTGGAAGGAGCTTTCATGGCTAAGAAGTTTGAGGATGTATACGAATTGATAGAAACCATGACAGCTAGCAACTATCAGTGGCCATCTGCTAGATTGACACAGCGTAAGGTAGCTGGAGTTTTGGAAGTGGATTCAGTGACAGCTCTCGCAGCTTAGATATCAGCCCTTTCAAAGAAAATGGATGCAATCGCAGGAGTAAATATGCAACAAGTAGCCTTTGTGTGTGAATTGTGTGCGGGGGAGCATCCAATGGAACAGTGTGCAATCAATTCGACAGAAGTACAGTATATGGGTAGTTACACTCGGCCACCAAATCTGTATCAAAACACCTACAATACAGGGGCAAGGAACCACCCAAACTTTTCATGGAGCAGTAATTAGAATCATCAACAAGCTCCACGACCATCATATCCTCCCGGATTTCAAAATCAGCAGCAGCATTAAGTTCTGCAACCTGAAAAGATTACAGATTTGGAGGAGCTGCTTATGAAATATATATATAACGGGTAATAAGGAAGCAATGAAAACTCAGGCGGCTATAATAAAAAATCTGGAAAATCAAATGGGACAGCTTGCAAGTGCTTTAAACAATAGACCTCAAGGGACTCTTCCTAGTGATACCGAGAAGAATCCTAGGGGTGGCCAAGAGCAGTGCCAAGCTGTTACGCTTCAGAGTGGAAAATAGTTGGATGAGCAAAGTGCAGAAATTCCGACTAAGGAGATAAATATTGAGGAAAAAGCAAAGGAACCAGTTGAGGGAAATAGGTAGGAGAGGAAATAGTGGCAAAGGAACAGGCAGTCGTTGCACCGGTAGTTTTCCCACCACCGCCTTTTCAACAACGAATCCAGAAATAGAAATTAGAAAAGCAGTTTACCAAGTTTCTGGAAGTGTTAAAAAAGTTAAAGATTAAAATTCTGTTTGTGGAGGCTTTAAAGCAGATGCCGAGCTACGCCAAGTTTATGAAGGATATCTTATAAAGAAAAAAGAAGCTAAGGGATTTTGAGACAGTGGCTCTAATTGAAGAGTGTAGCACTATTTTACAAAAGAAGCTTCCTCTAAAATTGAAGGATTCGAGCAACTTTACCATTCCATGCACTATAGGTAGCTTGTCGTTTAACAGATGTTTATGTGATCTGAGTGCGAGCATTAATTTGATGCCATTGTCAATCTATACTCAGTTGGGCTTGCCAGCACCGAGATCGATAAATATTTCTCTACAGCTTGCGGACAGATCAGTGACATATCAGAGGGGAATTATTAAGGATATCCTGGTAAAAGCTGACAAATTCATATTCCCAGCTGATTTCATTATTTTGGATTACGAAGAGGACAAAGATATTCTTATCATTCTTGGGATTTTTGGCAATCGGTAGAACACTCATAGACGTTCAGAAAGGAGAGTTAACCATGAGGGTTCAAGACCAAGAGGTAACATTTAATGTATTCAAAGCCATGAAATTCCCTAAGGATGATGAGGAATAATATCGCTTGGATGTGATTAAGAAATCAGTGGATGAGGAGTTTGTGCGGATGATGACTACTGATCTTTTGGAAATGACACTGCTAGGGGATAATGAGAGGGATGACCCAGAATTGGTATAGTATTTGTATACGTTGGATGCATTGCCTAGAGTGAGTAGATTCAAAATACTCTTTGAGCCATTGGAATCTTTAGAAAAATCATCAGTTTGGATGAATCCATCACTAGAGGAGCCACCCACACTTGAACTCAAACCTTTACATAAACACCTTAGGTATGCTTTTTTGGGTAATTCATCTACTTTACCTGTAATTATTGCATCTCCACTTAACGAATTACAGGAAAGTAAGTAGTTAAAGGTGGTCCGGGAATACAAAACCGCGATTGGATGAACCGTTGCTGATATCTGTTAGGTTTGGTAGAAATCATGGCGCTATCAAAATTGTAAAAATAGCGAAAGTATGGTAAAATCAGAGTTTAAAATTTTCTATAAACCAATTACCCGGATCATCATTTATGCAAATTATTAATTTAAAACGATAAATAAGAAGTTATGAAATCATGCCCTTGTAGAACTAAGCTTCCACAAGTACGAGTTCAACTCCTTGTTCTTCACTATCTCCTTGAATCTCCGGGATTGATTCCTTCCTTTGATCAACATTAACCACCCAAGTGTTTGGCCTCTAGAGGTGATCTACCAAGGAAGAGGAATTGTTCAAGAAGGAGGGTGGTTGGCTAAACCCTAGTTTTCTATTCTCTATAGAAAGGAAGTACTCTCCAACAATTAGAATTGTATCAACTGATATCTAACATAGGATTCCTCCTATATAGATAATTAGTCAACCCTTCTAATCTAATTAGAAATAGGGTTTTATTTAATTAATTAAACTCCTTTAATTAATTAGGCTTTCCAATACATTGGGAATAATTAATTAAACTCTTTAATTAATTTGTCTCCTAATCTTATTAGGAATAAATGAGAGTACTAATATTAAATTAATTCCTAAACTCTTTTAAAAATTAAAATAATATTAATTGTAATAATATTAATAAGACTTCTCTTATTAATTTATATTTAATATTTACAAAATATTAAATAATAAACATTAAGCTATTTAATTTATGTTATCACCATAGATTAAATTAATTACACTTAACATATTATTACGATTATGTCATTACATTCTTAAATAATTATTCTTCCTTTAATGGTGTGACCCTTTAGGTTTTCCATATTAAACCGGTTGTGAATAAATCAATTAGAATAATTATAATCTTATTTCAATAAATAAATTAAACTAATAATATATTTAAATAAATAATATTTAATTTACAATAGGGATAAGCCTCCCTAGCGATCAACGACTTTTCAGATAATATAGATTTCAACATTAATCATAAAAGAACCCTTGAGTTAATAGTTAACGTACAATTCAATCCTTCCACCATACAATGTCCCAATTAAATATAAGACATGAAATTACTATCAAGTCTTATTTTATTTAATTATATGTATTTCGAATAGAAAATGCACAACTCCAAATAATGCAAATTAGAAACTCCTTTCTAATTTCATTCCACCTTGGCCAAGGATTCCTAAGTTGTCATTTATCGAATCACATAGGACATATCTCTTTTTTTATCGAAAGCGGTAGATTCTTTATTGATCATTTATTATCTCCATATATAACTTATTACACCCAAGCATACCCTTTGATATACCCTAAGGGTCTTAAGGAATAAGTCAAAGTATAATTCATTATACACAAGATACTATGATGATCTCAAGTCTGAGGATCACTTGTACTACTATCACATTAGAAATTCCTATTGGCAGGCGAGTAAAACTCCATTAGGTATTCCTTAGCGAGTCACGTTCAGTGTACTTATTCTCCAATAAGCACCTACATACTTTCTTTAGTGTCTCCACACAAATGATCATGAGATCAATCATCCTCATCCATTGAGCAAGCAACATATGTACCAATCTATCCGGATTTACTAATCCCCTTTTATTAATCCATTGATTGGGAACTATTTTAGTTTTAAGATATCTAAGAATTTAAATCTCATTAGCATGATCAACATCATGATTTTAAAAACATTGCTTAAAACTATTGGTTATTTACATATTATAAAAATAACATTATGTAGATAATTTAATACCTTTAATAAATGAATACTTTTATTAATAAATAAATAAGATCGTTTACAAAGTATATGTTTTATCATCATATATGATTGGTTTGTATGTATACTACTTTCAATCTCTCACTTGCACTAAACCGAATCGTCATGGTGTCTCATACCCATCTTCTCTAAGTGATGATCAAACTGCTATTATGTTAAAGCTTTATTAAATAGATCTGCAATGTTGTCTTGAGAGTCTACACGCTCCAAGGTGACGACTCCTCTTTCAATGATCTCCCTGATCAAGTGAAATTGCCACAACACAAGTTTGGATTTCTGATGAGACTTGAGTTTCTTAGCCTGTGCAACAGCCTCCGGTGTTGTCACAGTACAAGGGGATTGCTCCTCCAATGCTAAGAACCACACCAAGTTTAGTTATGAACTTCTTCATCCAAAAAGCCTCCTTTGCAGCTTCACTTGCAGCTATGTACTCTACCTCTACCACTGAGTCAACAACTGTTTGTTGTTTGGAACTCTTCCAACTCACTGGGCCTCCGTTCAAGATAAATACATACCCCAAAATGGATTTACTATCATCTTGGTCAGTTTGAAAACTTCAGTCTGTGAAGCCCTCGAGTTTAAATTCAGACCCACCGTAGACAAGAAATACATCCTTAGTCCTTCGTAAGTACTTTAGGATATTTTTCACTTCCTTCCAGTGCTCCTCTCCTAGATTCGACTGATATCTACTCGTTACACTAAGTGCATGAGAGACATCCTATGACACCCCCCAATTCGGACTGCCACTAGTCTCTCGAATTCGGTTCATCACATTTTATAATTTAACACCATGATAATAATATGACGACTAAATATCGCATTGCACAGCGGAATCATGCACATCACTACTACCGAATAGATTACATTTAAATAATATAATTTATTCACGTCCCAAGGTCTCGTAACTTAAACATCGATTACATAGCTTAAACATACCTTAAGCATATATAAACCTAACTAATATATAACAACATAAGTTCTTATTATAATCATAAGGTCTACATAATATTAAGCTACTCAGTAGCCTTTCCCTTACCCTTGTCGGCGCCCGAAGGTCCGCCTTGCTCTGCCTTAACTAAAATATTTTAGGAAAAGCAAGAATGAGCAACAATTTTGCTCAACAAGTAATCTAGCAATAAGGATGAGTACTATAGTTCTCGAATCCAAAAGGTTATAGCAAGATTTGATAGTTCAAGGATAATAAGAATATCAACAATTCTCAATAACAGTCGCTGAGGACTAAATAAGATCAATATGATTCAATGCTAAATCAATGCAAGATTTTATGATAATTGAATACTGAGCAGTCACTAAAGACTATGAACTTCTACTAGAATTAACAGTAATATACTGATAATCCAACAAAAATAAGTACAATAGATGATCAGCCTAAAGTACCCTACATTATGCATAACATTTAATCGTACTCAAGTGCGCACGTCGGTCTCCTGACAAATATATTTTCCCTTCAAAGAAAGTTGTTCATCTCAGTTAACACAAGAATTATGCACCATTCAATTGGTTTGGACAGCTTTCTAATCATGATATAAGTCTAGCTGAATCAAATAACGTAGACCACTCTTTCAAGGTATATAAGAACAATTATGAGTTCAAACTCAAGATTTAAAGCTCGAAGAATATAAATCAACTTTTATCTTATCCATGAAGTATACAGCTATAATATATGACTTGCAATTTCAAAAGTTTACTTGTACGACAATAATAGCACAAGCTTAATGAACGCTCAATAGAGAGTAGGGTTAGAAACTTGCTTACAATGTTCCTTGAATAAAGTAAACACAAGGATAGGATACTTGCCTTATGCGTAGTTTATCCACGAAAAGCTAATCAACACTTTGAATTCCTATCGTAATATAGTTACGTATATGTGATATTCATTAGCTAAGCACATTCGGTATTCAAGCTTGATATGAAAGTTAGATATCCACATTCTGTTCTAACTCAATCATATAGTCATATACGTATGTCATTATAACAATTTATAACACTAAGTCGGTTATGTCACTACTATCTCTTAAGTGCCTTTTATAAGTTAAATGTCTTCATATATCATCATCGACACATAAGACCACAACCAATACCAAACATATTCTATTTAGTAAGTTATAGCATTGTTATAAGTTAACTGTCAAGATCGGATTCAAGCATCAACATACGATATTACATAGCATATATACATGTTAAAGGGACATTTCATGCTTTCATAATCTTTCTAAATTCAACCTTTCATGAAATGATTCGAAGTTTAACTCTTAAATAAATTACGGCCATATTATGCCATGATATCACATAAGCTATCGTGTTCGCCATGTAAACATGTGAAACAGTCATATAATCTATTAATAAACATGCTCACATATTTCTATATCATAAATGCGTAACTAGTGTCGTCATTTATTTGAAAACATGCTTAAATTCTTACGTGATTGACTTTCATTGAATCTAGCAAGAAGGTACATGTGTATGATATACTAGTCATGTTAAAAGCACTCCCAAGCATGTCCAAGAAATCGGAACATTATGACTTTGGTTCATGCATCCTTAGTTTCCAAAACTTCCAAGTTTAGCTTTTGAAATCACTTTAAACTCAAACCATGTATACTAGTGAAATCACAACACTTTAAATAATCTTTTCATGCTTTAGCAAACCATATAATCATGCTTGTAAAGTCAGAACGTTAGTATGATACATACATGTCAAAGTTTGCTTTTAATACTTATATTTTTGTTAGTATCATTCACTATTGAAGTCCACGTGCTCATGTTACATTATGAAACCTATATACATAAATTAACATGCCTTTCATGCATTTCTAAGTCATACTAACATGCTTGCAAAGTTAAAATGTCAACATGGTGCCTATATGTCAAGTTCGTTTACAAAACTTTACGTTCATTTCGAAAATTATAACCTTTCATCAATCATGCATACAAACATAATAGAACATGCTCACTTTAGGTCTACATACACATATATATAGGTTACTCAAGCTAGCATGCTTGTTTAAGTAGTACATTAACTAACCAGCATTAACAGCATTAACAGAAGTCAGAATCTGGTTTCAGAGACTAGCTCAGCTGCGCTGCGCCTCAGTACAAAACTGGCGCAGCTGCGCCGTTACCTGGTCCGAACTGGTATGCTTCTGCTTCGGCAGAAGCTAGGCCAAATTCTAAATTTCTCAACCATTTTGGTCCCCATCAGCCACATTGTAGTTTAAACATAGTTGTAGGCTTCATATAACACTTAACAAGTATTCTGCAAATCTAATTATCATCTAATTCAACATGATCAAGAATTGGAACTTTAATAGAAAACAAAAATGAAGAACAAGAATGAAGAACAGGAAATGTGATATACCTCTGCAATTAAGTTTGCTGCTAAATCAAACCTCTCCCTCTACTGATATATGTATATTGCTCTCACTCAACACTTAAGCAAAATCTTAGCAAATGAATTTGAAGGAGAAGAGGCTATATTTATAGAATTTCAAATACACAGACAATGTCATTGTTCTTCAATTTAAACCAACATGAATAAGAATTGCATGGTGGTTATGGAGAAGTGGTTGAGTAGTTGGTGATCTTCATCATTATCCCCACTCCTCCATTGATTATGATAGCTAGAGTTTGCTGAATTTGAGATTATAGGGAATAGGATAGCCTTGAGTGTTCACGTGTGAGGGAAATGTGACTCTTAATATGGGACAATACAATATATCTCAGCATTTGGGCAATGAAGAATAGTAATACATAGGCTATGTATATTTACATATTACATATACATAGGTTATAACTTAATGTCACAATGTAATTCACATAAATAATACTTCAATGTAGTAAATGTAATTTGCACATATATAATCCATGTACATTTTATTATACCGATATAATTTAATCAGATATTATCACATTACATTATCTCATCTATTATTCAATTATATTACATATTGAAATATCACCAACTAGCAATTATTTATAATATACTCAAGCAGTACTCAATTAAAGTTCACACACTCACATTGTCACATACACTCCTGATATATCCATATACTTATTTAATTAGTCATATTATATAGTTTCTATATGTAGTATAGTCACATTAATGCGTTATATTGCACTATATAATATAGTTGTAGCTTCTATACTCTATATGATTAACATTTCATACTTACACATAACAATTACTCGAGCAATTATATTCGTATTAATAATCTACTCGTTTATGTTTTATTAATCTCCATAATAATGAATTAACATTTATATGATTAATTATCTCATTAAATAAATATAAATCTTATTATATTTATAAACAAGTTACTTATTATTATTCTATTACTTGCAATAATAATAATCAACATACTATTAATTAATCACCATTAATATTCTATTTCTCATAATATCAATTAATTAACCATTAATATTGATTAATTGTTCACGTAATAATTCCTTCATTAATTAACTCATCAACGTTTCTATTCCCGTGCCACACAAGACATTCAACGAGCTTATCATAAACTTGACGTCCTTCTCAATTATTATATATTCAATTCGAATTCATTTGAATTAACTCATCTCATAACGCATAAATATTTTTATTCAAATAAATATTCATTTTCATTAATATATTCATTTAATAATATTCAAAATTTCTCGGGTATTACACATCCGGTCTAGTACATATCATACCATACATGATAGATCCTATTGTTGAAGCATAAGGAATCTTACTCATACGGTCTCTCTCCTCAGGTGTCATTGGGGCCTGTTTCTTGGAGAGATGTATTCCATGAATCATCGGCATGAGACTTCTTTTGGAATCTTCCATGCTAAACCTCTTTAACATCGAGTCAATGTACGTTCCTTGGGATAAGCCAAGCATCCTTTTAGATCTAACTCTATAGATCTTTATCCCCAAAATATAGGATGTTTCTCCCAAGTCCTTCATGGAGAAGTGTTTATATAACTAGATTTTAATTGATTGTAGCACAGGAATATCATTCCCTATCAGTAATATATAATCAACATATAATACAAGAAATAAAACAACGCTCTCACTAACCTTCTTGTACACACATGGTTCATCCTCGTTTTGGATAAAATCAAACTCTTTGTTGTATCATCAAAACGGTTGTTCCATCTACGAGAAGCTTTCTTCAATCCATAAATAGATCGTTGCAGCTTACAGACTTGATTTGTTCCAACCTTTGAAACAAATCCCTTTGGCTGTATCATATACACATCCTCCTCAAGTTTCCCATTGAGGAAGGTCGTTTTCATTTCCATCTGCCAAATTTCATAGTCGTAATAAGCTGCAATCGCAAGCAAAATTCGAATGGACTTGAGAATAGCTACTGGTAAGAAGGTTTCATCATAATCAACTCCTTGTCTTTGTTTGAAACCTTTTGCAACCAGTCGGGCTTTATAGGTTTCTACCTTGCCGTCTGCTCCAGTCTTTCTTTTAAAGACACATTTACACCCAATAGGCTTAATGTCTTTAGGTGGTGAAACCAAAGTCTATACTTGGTTCTCATCCATGGAGTCCATCTCGGATTTCATGGCTTCTAGCCATTTCTCTGAGTCTTTACTACTCATAGCCTGTTCGTAATTCAATGGATTATCATCATTCATGATGCGTACCTCATCGTCATCCTCTATGACGAATCCATACCTATCAGGTATCTTCGGTACTTTTCCAGATTTATGAATAGGGTATTGTACAGTAGGTTCATCCACTTGGTCAGGTTCCTGACTTTGATCCATAGTAATTTGTGGTTCTTGAACTTCTTCAATATATATCTTACTCCCACTTACCCCTTCATAGATAAACTCCTTTTCCAAAAAGGCATCATATTTTGCAACAAACACCTTTTGATCAGTTGGATGATAGAAATAATACCCTTGTGTTTCTTTAGGATATCCTAAAAGTAGTATGCATACAAGCCAATCACGTATGATGATAAAGCATATACTTTGGAGATAATCATATTTATTTATTAATAAAAGTATTCATTTATTACAGACATTTAATTATCTACATGATGCTATTTTTATAATATGTAATAACTCATAGTTTTAAGCAATGCTTTTAGAATCATGATGTTAATCATGCTAATGAGAATCTAAATTCTTAGAAAACTTAAAACTAAAATAGTTCTCAATCGTTGGATTACTAAATAGGGTATTAGCAAATCCGAATAGATTGGTACATATGTTGCTTGCTCATTGGATGAGGATGATTGATCTCATGATCATTTGTGTGGAGACACTAAAGCAAGTATATAGGTGCTTATTGGAGAATAAGTTCACTGAACGTAACTCTCTATGGATACCTAATGGAGTTTTACTTGCCTGTTAATACGAATTCCTAATGTGATAGTAGTACAAGTGATCATTGGACTTGAGATCATCATAGTATCTTTTGTGTAAGGAATTATACTTTGACTTATTCCTTAAGATCCTTAGGGTATATCAAAATGTATGCTTGGGTATAATAAGTTACATATGAAGATAATGAATGGTGAATAAAGAATCTACCACTTCTAGTAAAAGAAGAGATATGTCTTATGTGATTCGTAAAATGACAACGTATTAGTCCTTGGGCCAAGGCAGAATGAAATTAGAAAGGTGTTTCTAATTTGTATTATTTGGAGTTGTGCATTTTCTAATCGAAATACATATAATTAAATAAAATAAGACTTGACAGTAATTCTATGTCTTATATTTAATTGGGACATTGTATGGTGGAAGGATTGAATTGAACAGTAACTATTTACTCACAGGTTCTTTTATGATTAATGTTGAAATCTATATTATCTGAAAAGTAGTTGATCGCTAGGGAGGCTTATCCCTATTGTAGAATAAATATTATTTATTTAAATAGATTATTAGTTCAATTTATTTATTTAAATAAGATTAGAATTAGTTCTAATTGATTTATTCACAACCAGTTTAATATGGAGAACCTATAGGGTCACACCATAAAAAGAAGAATAATTATTTAAGAAAGTAATTGCATAATCGTAATAATGCATTAAGTGTAATTAATTTAATCTATGGTGATAGAATAAATTAATAAGCTTAATGTTTATTATTTAATATTTTAAAATATTAAATATAAATTAATAAGAGGAGTCTTGTTAATATTATTACAATTATTATTATTTTAATTTCTAAAGGAGTTTAGGAATTAATTTAATATTTGTACTCTCATTTATTCCTACTAAGATTAGGAAGAAAATTAATTAAATGAGTTTAATTAATTAAATCCCAATATGTTGGGAAACCTAATTAATTAAAGGATTTTAATTAATTAAATCAAACCCTATGTCTAATAGGATTAGAAAGGTTGACCAATATATATATAAGATGAGTCTTATATTAGATATCAGTTGATGTAATTTTAATTATTGGAGAGTACTCCTTTTCTATAGAGGATAGAAAACTAGGGTTTAACCAACCACCCTCCTTCTTATCTAATTCTTATTCTTGGGTGGATCACCTCTACAAGCAAAACACTTGGGTGACTAACATTGATCAAAGGAAGGAATCTAACCCGAAAATTCAAGGAGATCACGAAGAATAATGAGTTGAACTCTTACATGTGAAAGTTTCGTTCTACAAGGGCATGATTCCATAACTTCTTGTTTATCGTTTTAAATTAATAATTTTCATAAAAGATGATCCGGGTAGTGATTTTGTAGAAATTTTTTAACTCTGATATACCATGCTTCCGCTAATTTTGCAATTTGATTGCGTCCATGATTTCGTACAAACCCAACAGTGGTATTAAAGCCAAACTTTTATGCAATTATTAATTATTTTGATTTCATATATGTATTAGTATGTATTTAGAATAATTTATTGGGCATAATTAATTGTATAAAATTATTATTATTATTTTTTGAATGAAAAGAAAAAAAGAAAAAAGAAATCGAAAATCCTCAAAAAAAATCGCAAAAAGGGGCTCTAGTTCGCTGATATGAAACCCTGGAAGAAAGTTTTCTAATAAGTGTGGGTGATTTAGTGGGTAATGCTATATATATATATATATATATATATATATATAATATTCTTAATAATTTTATAATTAAAATAAAGAGCTTATTTTAATCTTGAAATTGGATTTAATACAATTTAAAATTGCCTATTAAATGATACTTATATATATATAGAATGATTTTAATTCATGAGATGAATATTTATTTATTGATGCATATGTTGATATGTATGAAAATAAATGGGGTTGATTATGAACTATTGACCAATGTGATTGGATTTTATTTTAGTTAAATGTTTGAATGAATGAGTTTAATTAAATGGGGTCTGTGTACTTCGTCTTCTCTTATTTTTTCTTGATATAAAATTCTATCTCCTTTCTATGTACTTCCCCTTGACTGCTGATCAAGATTTCAAAGTATTCTCCAGGATTCAAGCACCTGATTCTCGTTTTATATATATATATAATATTCTTAATAATTTTATAATTAAAATAAAGAGCTTATTTTAATCTTGAAATTGGATTTCATACAATTTAAAATTGCCTATTAAATGATACTTATATATATATAGAATGATTTTAATTCATGAGATGAATATTTATTTATTGATGCATATGTTGATATGTATGAAAATAAATGGGATTGATTATGAACTATTGACCAATGTGATTGGATTTTATTTTAGTTAAATGCTTGAATGAATGAGTTTTATTAAATGGGGTCTGCGTACTTCGTCTTCTCTTATTTTTTCTTGATATAAAATTCTATCTCCTTTCTATGTACTTCCCCTTGACTGCTGATTAAGGTTTCTATTTAAATTAAATAGTTTAATGTAATAGAAATAGTTAGAATTATCTTGAAATAATTGGAGACCAAGGAGCAAGAAGTGCGTAGAGACCCGTTTGTAATGGAGCCCGAATTTAAATGTAATTATTATATTTAAATTTTATTTCTTGCACCCTTAGGTTTGACCTTTTGGTTCACTTGGTGGCTCTAGTTAGCCAAACTAGAATAAAAGTCCATAATCAATCCGGGTAGAATATAGTATTCTATATGTGCATTCTATTATTATATATATTATATTTTATGCAAACATGCTTTGCATGTTTTAATAAAATGATGCGTATTTTATATATATATATATATATATATATATATATGTATATATATGTGTGTGTGTGTGTGTGTGCATGCGCGCTAAATAAGATAAGACAAATAATAACAAACTCCTCAAATAAATTATATTAAGTCTAAAGCGTTCAGAGATATTTGGAATATCGAACATCGCCTTCTAGCATGATAAATTAATAGAGTATTAAATATTTAATACGAGTTTGTTGTGCTATCCACAAGGAAAGTATTTCGTATTTAAGATAATAATTTAATCACATTTGATGCTTATCAAGAAAATTGAACAATATTATTTTGTTGTGCTATCCACAAGGACAATATTTTTCTTTTTTAAATTTATGGAAGTGCTAGGTAGGACTTAACTTAAATCATTTTAGTTCGGATGCGCACACACTTGACCATTATGATTTAAGAGGCAAAATAAAAAGGAGTTACATGTTGATGTAATTGACAAAGAGTTGTCTACCTATTTATTTATATATCATTTGTTGTGCTATCCACGAGGCTATATACATTTGAAATTGGATCCTTATTCTCACTAGCAAATCTTTAATTAGATGTTGTCGAACTATATAAGTGAGGGTAATATAGTTTGAAGAAAATAGTAGGAGATACCAATCTAAAATAAGACCTAAAATTTATTTTGGTATGAAAAATTAATTAAATGAATGTTTGCTAAAATGTTGTTGTTGGGAATATACATGAGAATGTTATTCCTATTTTATATGATTTGATTATGATATAAATGAATGAATATGCAAGTATGCTTGCATTGATAAAATCTGTAAAGTCCTTTGATAGATAATAGGAATATATGTACATGGACATAGAATGAATTTGATCAAATATGTTAGGTTGATCCTACATAAGCAAAACAGCTTTGTAAAGTCCTTAAAAAATAATGTACAAGGACTATAAATATAGAAAGATCAAGCTTGTTAGGTTGATCTTAAAAAATGTAATAGATAGGCTTGTCTGATCATCGAGCAATGCACCAGCATCATAGTCTACCAGGAGAGACAAGGAAGACTCGTGAACTATCAAGACAGAATCGTAGTCTACAAGGATAGTAGATCTCGGAGTTCGTAGTCTGCCAGGAGATACGAGAAAGGATCGTAATGTGTCGAGAAGAACCTTTCTCTGAGCCATAGTCTGCTGAGGATGTTTTGTTCAGAATAGTAGAGACAGCCTGTCTATGAGCCGACCGAGCATCTGCCAGAGCTAAGTCAAGAATCGTAGATCACACTTGTAGTAGTGGAGTCTACTGATCATATCAGAGGCAGAGATCGTAGTTGAGCAAGATCAGACGAGGACAGCAAGCATGAAGGCAAAAATCGTAGTCTGTCAAGATCTGATCTCGGAGTCATAGTGTTTGCAGAAACAAGGCTAAATCGTAGTCTGCAGGACTAAGGCGTCTACAGAGGTTGCTCACAATGCCAAGGCAGAATCGTACTGTCATCACGATTCTAAACAGATGAGCACTCCTATAGAATCCAAAGATGAAGCCTCTGGTTTGAGCTGAAAAGATACATTCCGCCTAAAGGAAATTAGAGAGCACTCAACGAATGGCATGCAAGCTAACGGAAGATCTAAGCACCAACTCAATCATCATCCAGGTTGAGTTGTGAAGTCATTCGAGATGAAGTCTTCCACAAGCCGATTAGAAGAAGACTTCAGATAAAGTAACTGACTAGAGAAAGTCAGCAAGTGTAGTAGCTGTCAAGAGAACAGAAGACAACGATCTTGGGATTAACTAGGATCGTAGTGTTTGCCAAACAAGCAGGAACTGATGCAGTTTACACAGAGATACTAGCCAGCTTATGAAGAACAAGACATAAGTGATTAAGCATGGGTTAGACCATTGTTGATAGGTGAATGGGAGATCAGCAGGAGAAAGAGAGCTGGGTATGCCACAAATCTGATGTGTCTTACTATTCAAAAGGAGGCCAGGACGACAAGTCAAGCTATCAGTTCCTGAGATCAGTCAAGGTAAGCAGAAGTGTTGAAGCACTGCACAAGTGAAGGAAAAGGTGTTCTACACTGCATATCTAAAGAAAACTCTTCAGAATCGCAGTGTTGTCTCAACTAGTCAAAGAGCAACATTCAACAAGACACACTACGATTAAGGTCCAAGAACATCTGCATCAGAATCGTAGAGTTTGGGCATCTTAATATTGAAGCACTGATAACGTCTCAATATGAAGACTGGCATCCGAACGTTGCTAATTGAGAGCATCGACGCAAAAGGACAACTCCTATAGATTTGAATCAAAGAATCAAAAAGGATAAATAAAGGTGACTACCAGCCTGACACGGAATAGTGACATCTCTGAGGCAGTAGGTGAAGTAGCAGACTGCTGTGTCAGTAAAGTCAAAACGGAGCTATCACGTCACATCAGCAGTCTGCACCAAATAACTCGAGATCTGCAAAACAATTCAAATAGCTCCCAACGGCTATTTTCCAATGTGAAGATCCTGGAAGGGTATTTAATAGCTGAAGCTTCAAAGATGAAAGAGTTGTTGAGTTGAAGAATCGTTGAGTTGTTGGAATGCCACATTATTGACTCTACGAGTTCCACCAGAGCTGAACAGAACAAGTCTTAGTGGCATTCAGACTACGAAGGTGGAAGTGAAGCAGATTTGAAGAAGGACTTGAACAGACTAAACCTTCACTCAACAAGGATGAGAATGCCATTGAAGATGGCAGCTAAGCTGAGAGCCGAGAAGGCCAAGAAGATAGCATTCAGGAAAGTGGCTTAGCATAAAGAAGATCAGAAGAGCCACTCTACAGATCACCATGAAGAACTAGAAGCTAAAAAGGAAAAGATGCAGAACCATGTCTGTTTATCTATCAAGAAGGGTTTAAGGGCTGCTAAGGACCAGAAGAAGATGACCCACAGTGAAAAGCCCTAGCAGTCCTATATGGCGATGGTGCACAGCTGACATCAGAAGAAGATGAGATGAACAGAATGAAGATCAGCTGCACCTGAGAAGAAGAGGTCCAGACTCGAAGTAGAATGCTGAGGACCAAGCCAAGCTGCTAAGAACAAGAGATGATAGAGCTTCAAGTCATCTTTGCAACAAGGAAACAACAACAACAACTACAACAACGAGTAACCAGGGCCTGAGGGTTCCTTGTCCGGAGGGACTAAATGAGTTCCAAGGCTGCTGGCCTTGAAGAGTTCTTAGTGAACTAGAAGAGTTCCAAGCTTGCTGGGCTTGAAGAGTTCTTAGTGAACTGAAGTTCCAAGGCTACTGGCGTTGAAGGAATCTTAGTGATTCAGGGTGATGCCCTTTCTTAGTGAATTTCCTGCGAGAGTGCAGAAGAATGGATTAGGAGCTTGAGTCTCTGAACCACTTAAAATCCCTTGTGTCTTTTACATTCTGTCATTTATATTATGTCTTTACATTATGTACTTAAATGCTATAACTGCTATGTATGTAATAATTACTTACAGCTAAACTAACTTCAAGAACAATGTATCAATGTTTATCAATATATCAATGAAGGGGATATTCAACTTATTCCACTGTGCTTGAAATGATTCTTATGTTTGTCATGTGCTAACTTCTTAGCAATACAAAATAAAATGGAAAAGAGTTTAAAAACCAAAAGATCTATTCAACCCCCCCTTCTAGATCTATTGTGTGCCTACTGGAAACTAACAATTGGTATCAGAGCAGGTTCTCATGCTATATTCAAAAGCTAATTGCTTTGAGTCTGATCCTAGGCACAAATATTGTTCTAAACTTAGTTTAGTAGTAAGTCACTTATAAATGAAGATGAGCTCACATGTTGAAAATAATGTGTACAGGTAAATGTGTATATACACCTGAAGCTACTCAGATTGGTCCATGTTCTTGAATGCTATAGCAACAAGACCAATCCTTGTTCACAGTCAATCTTGTAGTCTGAAGACCAGAGATGGGAAGTCAAGAGGCATCAACAGCAAAGAATCAAGCATCCTCCATTTTGAAAGATGAAAAGCCATACACGCAAAGAAATGCTTATCTAGAGGAGAAAGAAGAAATTCTCCAATATGTATTTGGCTAACCAGCAGATGGATGTGAACCATGAGGTTCAAGGTTGTCAAAGAGTTAAAGCTGTCAAGACCTTCCTAGCTTATATCTCCAAGACTATATGATTGATTAAATGTCAAATGGAGCAACAGGCTGTCAGCATTAAATGCAAACATATGCACATCAATGCCTAACATCATTATAGCAAGAAAGTGACTGTCAAGAAACTGACAGTGTAAAGGTACGGTTCCTCATTCATTATAAATGTGTACATCATGTTGCATCATCTTATGTACTATAACAGTATTTTATCAAGAGACCACACTCTTCCTAAAAAGGGGAAGAGAGAAAGTACACTAAGGTTGGAAACTTAATTGCTAACAAACTTTCTCTCCATCCAAGTTTTAGGTTGAAGATAACATCTTGAAAGATGTCTGAAATAGGTCATAAGCATATCAAGATTTAATTAATCTGAAGTGGAATAATCCTTGCTGAAGGGTTAGTATGTATGTACAAACCTATGTTCTAGGTTTTTGATAATACATAGAGTATGATCAGTTCTAGATGAGTATCTTGAAGATTCTTAGAAACTGATCATCTCCATGAATCTACCAGATACAAATAAGTAATAGAGTTGATTCCTACTCTGTGAACATTCAAAATCTGTGAACATAACCAAGAAAAGGGTGAAACCATCAAAGAAAAAGAGTGTTTTATTAAAAGGATTAATCTTACACACACTCACAATCATGCATTTTAAATGTCATATCTAAATCTAATATATGCATGAATATGATTGTTGATGCTAAATATGATATAAATTCAAGTATATGAGGAATAGGGATTTTGAGGAAACTAACCTAGCAGGACCCATTTAACCATGGGTACCAAGAATAGAAATTTATCTAACCTGCAGGTACTTAGTCTATCTGACCACACTAAGAAATGCTGAAGAAAATGGCTTCAGTCACAGAGATTCAACCAGTTGGAGGCTCAAGACATTTCAGCAATGTTCTTGTCAAAACTCAACTTATGCCAAAGCCAGTTTCTAAAGATGTGCTGAGCCCACATGAATAAAGCTCGCCTGATTGCTGATCTTCAAATGGTAGCTGACCATTCATGCCAAGATCCTCTATGCTTATTCATATAAAGCATATCAACTCAGAGAGAATATCAAAGAAGTTCACATCAAAGGATCATCAAGTATTGATCATAAAGAATGCACCATAGAAGCAGAACTCCACGAGTGCAGTCTATCAAAGAGCTTAAGGAAAATCGTAGTGTTCTCTACAGTCAAGATTGAGTCAAGCCTGTGCAAGCCAACACACAATGATTATGGTACAATGACCACAATCGTGGTGTCCTTCCAGTCAGCATCATAGTCCGTAGTTCTGATAAAGGAGGAAGGGCAACCAACTGAAGAAAGGCTGATAAATGTTGACGAATTGATAGTCCCAAATGATTCTTCATTCATCCTTAGTGTATACTGAAGAAACTAAGGAAGGACTACAAGCTTGCTGTAAACACCTGTTCAGGTGTCAGATAAAGAAGACTACGTTGGTAGTTCTGTCAACAATCGTGGAGTAATCAGTTCTGAAGATATCTCTCTCTATGATGCAAGGAGGTTTACATGATAGTGATGATTCCAGTCAGAAGGAGATATGCAAAGCTGCCTTCTGATGCATATGAAGAAGAAGAACTCATACTTCTCTAAGAAGGTAGTATCAACTATGGGGGAGCAGTGATTTGCTGAGAACAGCAGCACTAAGAGTATCAGAGGTGTACTATGAAGCAAATCCTTCAGATCTTCCAATCTTTGATGAGAAAGTTTTAAGTGGCAAATGAAGATGAAGCTGAAGGAAGTTGTGAACTTCAGAAGAAGAAGAAAAGCAGTCACAGAACAAAGAAATACTCACTAACTGCGATTGTGGAGTTATCACCAATCGTAGAGTCCAGACAAATTACTACTGCAGACGGAGAAGCTGCAACAGCCTCTCAGCCTGAACAAATGGTCAGGGCTAAATCTGAAGAAGGTGCCAAGGCTGTATCCAAGTCAAAGAAGAGACCAGAGTCATAGAAGATGATCAGGAAGTGATCAGTCATGCAGAGCATACTACTGCACCTGATCAGACCATGGTCAATGATGAAAAAGGAATGCAAAAACCAAGTGATGCTGCTGAGAAAGAGCAGTTTGAAGGTGGTGAAGAGTGTAGAAGATTATCTGAAGATATTAAGATGGTGAAGCTCTGAAGATAAAATGAAGAAATGGAATTCTTGCCAGAAGATCTGAGATAAGTTCAGAAGATAAGTCAATCATGGTGCATGTCTGTCGACCACACCATGATCACTTCTGTCGAGTTCATAGAGAACATGAGCTAACCCAAAACAAAAATATCCTAGTTATAAAGTCCCAAAACTTTGTGGCTGATGAACCAAATGAAGATCCATTATCAGTAGTAACGTCCCAAAACGTGCTACTTATAACCATATCAGCCACTCACCTCAAATCGTGGAGTACCTACCATCAAACATCTGATCGCAGTGTAAGAACAGGAGGACACCATGATTGCAACCCATACAAAAGCCAACACCAATGAATTTCCAAAGTTGGTAAATGAATTCCTTAGCAAAGATGTCAAATGTGATGACAGTACTGTCTTTGCCAAAGCTCTTCATCTGATAAGTATCTCAGGGACAAACCTAACCCTTAGCCTAGGTCTAAGAGGTTGGCCTTTCCTGAGCAACCTTAATCCAGAAGAAGTGCAAATATTAACTGCATCACAAGAATCTTTGCTGAAGCATGCAGCATCTCATCAGAAGATTTCAAGCTGCAAAAGAGAATTGCAAATCACTCAGAGTATAATGAAGAAGTTTCCTATTGAAGCATGATCACAGACTACGATCATCGAAAAAGATGTAGAGAGTGTAAATTAGTCTGGAAATCGTGGAGTACTGAGCTAAGACATAAGTCACTCCACGAATTGAAGAAGTCAATAGTCAACAGAAGAAAAGTCAAATCTGGATAACTGACACGATGGAAGAGTTACAGATTGTGAACTATCAATGTCTTACAACTGTCCCACTAAGAAACGTGGAAGGAACAGTTACAAGAGGGAAATTCAAATAATGGGCAGTTTTATTTTAGCGGGTTCATCAACAGTCATCCGATCTCGAACTGTTTTCTGACATCTCACAAGATTCTTACAAAGCTATAAATCCAAAAAACCCTAACTCTTCAAATGGCAGACTGGCAAGTAATCACTGACATTCAACTTGGAACAAAGAAGTTTGAGAAATCCGAGAAGAAGTTCAGAGATATTCTTGAGCTTGTAAAGAAGGCCGAATTTTTTGAATGCCTTGAGTCGAACACTCTTATCTATGTCAATCTAATTATACTCAAATATGACTCTGAGTTCTGGAACTCTAACGACAAAGGTCAAAGGTCAGATTCTGAATATGAAACCTACAGACATAAATCAATGTCTAGGTTTCCCTGACCTAGGCCTAAAAAATCTTGATGAAGTAGACACTGAAGGAGCCAAGAAGATTATGCGGTACCAGAGAAATCCTAGTTTGAAGGATATGAAGAAAAAAGAGTTTCCTGAAGAGTTTGAATTCCTTGCAGAGATAGTAGGTAAATATATACTATGCAAGGACACTACACATGACACTGTGAGTGATCAACAGTTGAAGATCATGTCTGCAATTGTTCTAAAGAAGCAAATCAATTTTGGAGCTATCCTGCTCGACCTAATGTCCAAATGGTTGGACAAGGCGGAGAAGAAAAGGTTAACAGGGAAACCGCTCACAAAGGTTTTCCATGGAAGGTTCTTGAGTATCATTCTGAATAATAAGATTAAGGATGATAAAGGTGTAGTCCTAAACAGCCATAAGGTGATGACCCCTCAGCTGTTTTCAAACTGGAAGAAGAACCCAATGGAGAATAAAAGGCTGATGACACATGGTAGCAGCAGCAAGAGTACTTTGAAGAAAAGGAAGGCAAGTGCTATGAAAGAAGAAGAGTTGTCATCCTCTGAAGATTCAATTATACCAGAGACCAAGTCTGTGAGGCCATCCAGGAAGAAAGCCAAGGTGGTGAAAAGGCCAAAATCAGTTCCTCAGAGAAGTCTGTCTGCTGAAGAAGAAAAAGTAAAGTCAGAGGAAGAAAAGGGAACTGAAGGTTCCATGGATGAATCTCCAAGTAGCCAGTCTACTGATAAAAAGAAATCAGGGCGTGAAAAGGAGATAACAAAATCTGAAGAAGAATATGCAAGTCCTATGGCTAACTTCAAGAGTAGCCATTCTGCTAAAAAAGGAGGATCTAAATTATAAGATATTGTAACCTCTACTGCTAAAGCTCAAAGGAGTCCTGATGGTTCAAAAGATGTTGAGTCCGAAGAAGCATCTGCCCCTCCTGCTGTTGAACCTCAAGGAAGTCTGTCTGATGAATCAGAGACTTCAAAGACTGAAGATGAAGAAAGGTCTGAATCTCCTGTAGTTGAACCCCCAAGAAGAAGGAAGAGCAACAGTCTGATTGCCAAAATGGCTTCAAAAAGGGGAGAATTATTTCCAAAGATAATTGAAATCAGTGATGATGAGGCTGAATCCAAGGGAGGAGATGATAAGGGAAAAAGAAGACAATATCAGAAAAAGTTAGCAGCAAAAGGCTCAAGACTGCAGAGATGAAAGTGACCAGTGATTCTGCAAAGACTAGTTCTGATGAAAATAATGAAGAAAATGATAATCAAATGCTGGAACATATTGATGAGTCAGTTAAAGAAAGTAAAGAAGATTCCAATCCTGAGAATGATATTCCAGAAGATTTTCACATTCCCTGTCCTATTCAACGCAAGAGGAGAATAGTAGTAGAAATTGATGAAGAATTACTAGATGCACCTCCAGAGAAATTGATTAATTATGGGAATGGAAGGCTGCATGTGGTAAAAATGACTGCAGCACATCTACTCAACCATCGTGAAACTATAAATCTAGACTCTTCAACCCTGATTTATGATACTGAAATCAAGGATCATGCTATAAGATGGTTTTATCCTCATATGCCATGAGTAAAGGCATCCCTCACTAGAGACAACTGTTATTTTTCATGGTGCTTCTCTCACCTCCCCAACCTAGAGCTGGTGGCACAGAATTTTCCAAGGGTGAAGAAGTTTGCAACTCTACTAATCAAAGACCAATCTAATTTCAAGGTCTATCGACATGCTGGAAATTATTACATCCCCTACGATTGTTAAGAAAATTCAGATGGTGGAAGGATCTTACCCAAGTCTACACTCGTAGAGTCCTTTCACTCTACCAATGAAGATGATCAAACTGAGTTTGAAAAGCTCTATGCTGATCCAGCAGTGCTGACTGATAATCCTCCATCCTTCAACAATGATTGGTACTCAACGATCTATTAGATTCTCACTACTTTTGAAAACTTGTCCAAGGGTGAAAATCGTGGAGTCCAATCTGGTTCTCAGCATGAGACTAATCAACCAGTCGCTCAGCAAGAGGTTGACTAAATAGCTACTCAGAAAGAGGATGAACAACTTGATGCCAGATTTCTTCAAAAGCAAGAGTTGCTAAAGAACTCAGAAGAACTGATTGAGGAGATCTCTCTTATAGCTGCAGAAGTCAAGGACATGTCAACAGGAGAAGACAATGAGTTGTCAAAAAGGCTTCAAGACAGACTCTCAAACATATCCCTCAAGCTTCAACTAAGGGATCAAGTTTTTCTGAAGGCTATACGTGATCAGAAGGAAGAAGCTCTATGAGCTCAGAAGGCTAATGAAGAGCAAATTCTATCTCTCTCTGACAAGATTGACAATCTGAATCAGTCTTTCTCCCTACAACTTGAGCTAAGCCAACAAGAACTCAAGATTAAGGTTGGTAACTCATCTCACCTGGTGGAGCAGCTTATGTCAAATGTGGAGCAGCTCTCACAAGTGATTAATGACAAAAAAGGGGAGAAAAGAGACATAGAAAGAGGCATTCAAGGAGGAGCAAGGAGAGAAGAATAAAGGAAGAAAAGAAGGCCAAGGGCAAAAAGGCAAAGGAGGAGAAGGAAACAGCAGTAACAGAAGCAGTAGTAGCAGAAGCAGAGTCATCATCTGAGGGGGAGCAAAATGATGATGACCCTATGAAAACAGAATCGGAGGGGGAGCCAGACAAAAATAAAGAAATGGAGCATACATCTAAGGGGGAGCAAAGGAAAGAAGAAAAAGAAGAAAGAAAGATGAGTAGCAGCAGAAGCTGATCAACAGACATACATGGAACAGAAGAGGTACATCTCTATCTAGTTAGGTATATTTTGGATCCAGAATGTAGAATGTCATAGTGTATGTAATTTCATATTATCTTCAATAACATTCATGATTATCTGCTTCAGAAATACAGCTTCTCAGTGTATATAAGATTCATTCATCTCATGCATATGCACTGATTGTTTTATTCATAATCAAATAGGGGGAGATTGTTGGGAATATACATGAGAATGTTATTCCTATTTTATATGATTTGATTATGATATAAATGAATGAATATGCAAGTATGCTTGCATTGATAAAAGCTGTAAAGTCCTTTGATAGATAATAGGAATATATGTACAAGGACTTAGAATGAATTTGATCAAATATGTTAGGTTGATTCTACATAAGTAAAACAGCTTTGTAAATTCCTTACAAAAATGATATACAAGGACTATAAATATAGAAAGATCAATCTTGTTAGGTTGATTTTAAAAAGTGTAATAGATAGGCTTGTCTGATCGTCGAGCACTGCACCAGCATCGTAGTCTGCCAGGAGAGATAAGGAAGACTCGAGAACTATCAAGGCAGAATCGTAGTCTGCAAGGATAGTAGATCTCGGAGTCTGTAGTCTGTCAGGAGAGATGAGAAAGGATCGTAGTGTGTCGAGAAGAACTTTCTCAGAGCCATAGTCTGTTGAGGAAGTCATGTTCAGAATCGTAGAGACAGCCTGTCTATGAGCCGACCGAGCATCTGCCAGAGCTAAGTCAAGAATCGTAGATCACACCTGTAGTAGTGGAGTCTACTAATCATATCAGAGGCAGAGATCGTAGTCGAGCAAGATCAGACAAGGACAGCAAGCATGAAGGAAGAAATTGTAGTCTGTCAAGATCTGATCTCGGAGTCGTAGTGTCTGCAGAAACAAGGCTAAATCGTAGTCTGCAGGACTAAGGCGTCTACAGAGGTTGCTCACAATGCCAAGGAAGAATCGTATTGTCAACACGATTCTCAACAGATGAGCACTCCTATAGAATCCAAAGATGAAGCCTCTGGTTTGAGCTGCAAAGATACATTCCACCTAAAGGAAACCAGAGAGCACTCAACGAATAACATGAAAGCTAACGGAAGATCTAAGCACCAACTCAATCGTCATCCAGGTTGAGTTGTGAAGTTATTCGAGATAAATTCTTCCACAAGCCGATTAGATGAAGACTTTAGATAAAGTAACTGACTAGAGAAAGTCAGCAAGTGTAGTAGCTGTCAAGAGAACAGAAGACAATGATCTTGGGATTAACCAGGATCGTAGTGTTTGCCAAACAAGCAGGAACTGATGCAGTTTACACAGAGATACTGGCCAGCTTATGAAGAACAAGACAGAAGTGATTAAGCATGGGTCAGACCATTGTTGATAGGTGAACGGGAGATCACCAGGAGAAAGAGAGTTGGGTATGCCACAAATCTGATGTGTCTTACTATTCAGAAGGAGGCCAGAACGACAAGTCAAGCTATCAAGAGGTGTTATACATTGCATATCTAAAGAACACTCTTCATAATCGTAGTGTTGTCTCAACCAGTCAAAGAGCAACATTCAACAAGACACACTACGATTAAGGTCCAAGAACATCTGCATCAGAATCGTAGAGTTCGGGCATCTTAATATTAAAGCACTGACAACGTCTCAATATAAAGACTGACATCCGAACGTTGCTAATTGAGAGCATCGCTGCAAAAAGTCAACTCCTGTAGATTCGAATCAAAGAATTAGAAAGGAGAAATAAAGGTGACTACCAGCCTGATACAGAATAGTGACATCTTTGAGGCGGTAGGTGAAGTAGTAGACTGCTGTGTCAGTAAAGTTAAGAAGGAGCTGTCACGTCATATCAGCAGTCTACACCAAATAACTCGAGATCTACGAAGCAATTCAAATAGCTCCCAACGACTATTTTCCAACGTAAAGATCCTGGAAGGGTATTTAACAGCTGAAGCTTCCAAGATGAAATAGTTGTTGAGTTGAAGAATCGTTGAGTTGTTGGAATGCTACATTGTTGACTCTACGAGTTCCACCAGAGCTGAACAGAAGAAGTCTTAGTGGCAGTGAGACTACGAAGGTGGATGTGAAGCAGATTTAAAGAAGGACTTGAACAGACTAAAGCTTCACTCAACAAGGATGAGAATGCCACTGAAGATGGCAGCTAAGCTAATAGCCGAGAAGTCCAAGAAGGTAGCATTCAGGAAAGTGGCTGAGCATAAAGAAGATCAGAAGAGCCACTCTACAGATCACCATGAAGAACCAGAAGCTGAAAATAAAAATATGCAGAACTATGTCTGCTTATCTATCAAGAAGGGTTCAAGGGCTGCGAAGGACCAGAAGAAGATGACCCACAATGAAAAGCCCTAGCAGTCCTATGTGGTGATGGTGCACAGCTGACATTAGAAGAAGATGAGCTGAACAGAATGAAGATCAGCTGCACCTGAGAAGAAGAGGTCCAGACTCGAAGTAAAATGCTGAGGACCAAGCCAAGCTGCTAAGAACAAGAGATGATAAAGCTTCAAGTCATCTTAGCAGCAAAGCAACAACAACAACAACTACAATAACAAGTAGCCAGGGCCTGAGGGGTCTTTGTCTGGAGGGACTAAATGAGTTCCAAGGCTGCTGGCCTTGAAGAGTTCTTAGTGAACTAGAAGAGTTCCAAGCCTGCTGGGCTTGAAGAGTTCTTAGTGAACTGAAGTTCCAAGGCTGCTGGCCTTAAAGGAATCTTAGTGATTCAGGGTGCTTCCCTTTCTTAGTGGATTTCCTGCGAGAGTGCAAAAGAGTGGATTAGGAGCTTGAGTCTCTGAACCACTTAAAATCCCTTGTATCTTTTACATTCTGTCTTTATATTATGTACTTAATTATTATGACTGCTATGTATGTAATAACTATTTACAGCTAAACTAACTTCAAGAACAATGTATCAATGTTTATCAATATATTAATGAATGGGATATTCAACTTATTCCGCTATGCTTGAAATGATTCTTATGTTTGTCATGTGCTAACTTCTTAGCAATACAAAATAAAATGGAAAAGAGTTTAAAAACCAAAAGATCTATTCCCCCATTCTAGATCTATTGTGTGCCTATTGGGAACTAACAGTTGTACTTTCACATACAGAAATTTAAAAATGTCAAAATCACTAATTTTACTACGTAGCATATTTGATGCTAACAAACTGACCAGACCGAATTACACGGACTGGTTAAGAAATTTGAGAATAGTTCTCACTACTAAAAAGGTTTCTTATGTCTTAAATTCGCCTGTCCTTGGAACTGTTCTAGAATCAGCCTCTAAGGAAGAGATTGCCACCATTGTAAAATGGCAAGATGATGCATCTGTGGCTCAATGTATCATGCTCGCATCCATGAATAACGAGCTTCAACGTCAGCATAAAAATATAGATGCTCCTACTATGTTGCTTAACCTCAAGGTGTTGTATGGTGAACAAAGTAAGACTAATAGATATAAGATATCTAAGGAGCTCTTTTGATCTCGGATGACCAGGGCACGGCTGTTGTGACTTATGTCCTAAGGGTGATTAATTTGATTGAACGCCTTGGATAGCTTGGGTTCGTCATGGATGGGAAGTTGAGGCAAGACTTAGTCTTGCAATCACTCCCTAGGACCGTCTCGTAGTTCGTTGTTAATTTCCACATGAATAAGTTAGATGTTAGCTTGCCTGAATTACTTAACATGTTAAAAACTACAGAAGGTCACTTCCCATCCAAGAAGAACCATGTCTTAATGGTGGATTCTTCGAAGAAAAGGAAGAGGCCCAAGGTATCTTTTGAAAAAAGGAAATCTAAGAAGGCTAAGGGCAAGGTGAACACAAAAGAACAAAACAACCTGATCTAGCTAGCAAAGGAATGTGCTTCCATTGCAACGAGCCAGGTCACTAGAAGAGGAACTACAAGAAGTTTCTAGCAAAGAAGAAGCTTGGAGAAGATTCGACTTACAATCAAGGTTTGTCCATGATTGAAATTAATTTTTCAGAAAGTCAAAATTCTACTTGGGTATTGGATACCGGATGTGGTTCTCACATATGTAATAATGTGCAGGGACTGGTCAGAAGTAGAAAGCTGAACAAGGATGAGGTTGTCGTACGAGTGGAAAATGGAGCAAAGGTTGCTGCATTAGCTGTAGGTACTTATTGTTTAGCGTTGCCTACGGGAAAGTTCATTTATTTAAATAATTGTTATTTTGTTCCAAATATCATTAGAAACATTATTTCTATTTTTGTATTAGATATGGATGGATTTAAAATTATAATAAAGAACAACAGTTGTTCTATTTATAATAACAATATTTTATATGGTGTTGGTAATTTACAAAATGGACTTTATATACTTGACTTGCATGAAAATATATTTCAAATAGAACAAACTAAGAAAAGGAAAAGAGATGAAATTAATTATACCTATATGTGGCACTGTAGACTCGGTCATATCAATGAAACAAGATTATCTAAGTTGCATAAGGATGGACTCTTAGAGCTATCCAATTATGAATCATATCCAACTTGTGAATCTTGTCTCAAGGGAAAAAATGACTAAATCTCCTTTTAGTGGAAAAGGAGAAAGAGTTATAGAGTTGTTAGCGTTAACATTTTTGGACCTATGACAATGAATGCACGGGGAGGATATTCTTATTTTATTACTTTCACTGATGATCACTCAAGATTTGGATATATGTATTTAAGGAAATATAAATTTGAATCATTTGAAAAGTTTAAAGAGTTCAAAAGTGAAGTAGAGAAACAAACTGGCAAAAGTATTAAGATTCTTTGATCAGATCGAGGGGAGAATACTTAAGCGGTGAGTTTCTTGGTTATCTCAAAGAAAATGGTATAATCTCATAATGGACTCCACCAGGTACACCATAGTTAAATGGAGTATCTGAAAGAAAAAATCGAACATTATTGGTCATGGTTTGTTCCATGATTAGTTTTATCGATCTTCCAGTATCATTATGGGGTTATACCCTAGAAACGACTACATATCAACTAAATAAGGTCCCCTCGAAATCCGTCCCTAAGACTCCATATGAGATGTGGATAGGGAGGAAACCTGGTCTTAAGCATGTTAAGATTTGGGGATGCCCAGCTTATGTGAAAAGGTTTCAAAATGATAAGCTTGGGACAAGATCTGATAAATGCACGTTTGTGGGATATCCTAAAGAAAGTTTGGGATACTATTTCTACAATTCTACTAAGCAAAAGGTGTTTGTTGCGAAACACGCTGCCTACTTCGAAAAGGAGTTTATCCTTGAAGGGGCTAGTGGGAGGAAAATAGATCTTAAAGAAATTCAAGAACCACAAACCACTACAGATCAATTGGATGAACCTGTCCAAGTAGAGACACCTTCTGTACAACACCTTATTCGTAATTCTGGAAGAGTACCGAAGATACCTGATAGGTATGGATTCGTCATAGAGGATGACGATGAGGTACATGTCATGAATGATGATGATCCATTGAATTACTAACATGCTATGAGTAATAAAGACTCATGGAAATGGTAGATGACCATAAAATCTAAAATGGATCTTTGAAGCAATGCACAAGACCATTTGGATTTTACTTGTGATTGCAACTTATTATTACTAGATCTGGCAAAATGGACGTGGAGACGCCCTTCCTCAAATATACATTATTAGAGGAGAATGTATGTATGATACAGCCAGATGAATTTATTTCAATTGTTGAAGCAAATCATGTATATAAGCTACAACAATCCATTTATAGGTTGTAGCAAGCTTCTCAAAGATGGAACATTCATTTTGATGGGTCAATCAAAAGAGTTTGATTTTATCAAAAACGAGAATGAACCTTGTGTGTACAAAAGGGTTAGTGGAAGCGCTGTTTCATTCCTTGTATTATATGTTGATGATATACTACTAATATGGAATGATATTCTTATGCTACAATCGATTAAAATCTAGTTGTCTAACAATCCTCTATGAATGATTTGGGTAGAACATCATACATTGGGGATATAAATCTGTATAGATAGATTTAAAAGGATGTTCGGCTTAACCCAAGGAACGTATATTCATTAGATGCTAAAGACGTTTCGCATGACAAACTCCAAAAGGTGTCTCATGTTGATGAGTCATGAAGTGTATCTCTCTAAAATTATCCTCAATAAAAGAGAGATCGCATGAGTTACTATCATGTATGCAATGAAATATATGAGACTTGATATTGATCAGTCATATTCTAGAGAAGATCACTGTAAGACAGTGATAAACATCTCAAATTACTTAACTGACACTAAGGATGTCATCATGACACATGATGGGTCTGAATTAAACTAGAGGACTATACAGACTCAAGTTTTCAGACTGACCAAGACGACAACAAATCCACTTTAGGGTAAGTCGTTACCTTGAAAGGTGGTGCAGTGAATTGGAATGATTCCAAACAGCAAAAGGTTGATGGGTTAGTGATAAAAAAGTATATAATTGTAAGTGAAGCCGCAAGTTGATGTTTCAGATGAAAAGTTCATTACAGAACTAGGAATAGTTCCTAAGTCTCATCTTGAATCCAAACATGTGTTGCGACACTTTAATTAAAGAAATCATTGAAAGAAGAGCATGTAGACTCTAAAAACAACATTGCAGATCCATGTACTAAAGCTTTAACACAACAGCAGTTTGATCGTCACATAGAGAAGATGGGTATAAGGTACCATGGCGATTGACTTTAGTGCAAGTGGGAGATTGAAAATATTATGCATACAAGCCAATCATGTATGATGATAAAGCATATACTTTGGAGACAATCTTATTTATTTATTAATAAAAGTATTCATTTATTAAAGAAATTTAATTATCTACATGATGCTATTTTTATAATATGTAAATAACCCATAGTTTTAAGCAATGCTTTTAGAATCATGATGTTGATCATTCTAATGAGATCTAAATTCTTAGAAAGCTTAAAACTAAAATAGTTCCCAATCGTTGGATTACTAAATATAGGATTAGTAAATCCGGATAGATTGGTACATATGTTGCTTGCTCATTGGATGAGGATGATTGATCTCATAATCATTTGTGTGGAGACACTAAAACAAGTATGTAGATGCTTATTGGAGAATAAGTTCACTGAACGAGACTCACTACGGAATACCTAATAGAGTTTTACTTGTCTGTCAATAGGAATTCCTAATGTGATAGTAGTACAAGTGATCCTTGGAATTGAGATCAACTTAGTATCTTGTGTGTAATGAATTATACTTTGACTTATTCCTTAAGATCCTTAAGGTTTATCAAAGGGTATGCTTGGGTATAATAAGTTACATATGGAGATAATGAATGGTCAATAAAAAATTTACCACTTCTAGTAAAAGAAGAGATATGTCATATGTGATTCGTTAAATAACAACCAGTAGTCCTTAGCCAATGCAGAATGAAATTAGAAAGGTGTTTCTAATTTGCATTATTTGGAGTTGTGCATTTTCTAATCGAAATACATATAATTAAATAAAATAAGACTTGACTGTAATTCCATGTCTTATATTTAATTGGGACATTGTATAATGGAATGATTGAATTGTATGGTAACTATTTACTCACAGGTTCTTTTATGATTAATGTCGAAATCTATATTATCTGGAAAGTTGTTGATCGCTAGGGAGGCTTATCCCTATTGTAGAATAAATATTATTTATTTGAATAGATTATTAGTTTAATTTATGTGTTTAAATAAGATTAGAATTGTTCTAATTGATTTATTCACAACCGATTTAATATGGAGAACCTAAAGGGTCACACCACAAAAGGAATAATAATTTTTTAAGAAGGTAATGACATAATTGTAATAATACATTAAGTGTAATTAATTTAATCCATGGTGATAGATTAAATTAAATAGCTTAATGTTTATTATTTAATATTTTGAAATATTAAATATAAATGAATAAGAGGTGTCTTATTAATATTATTATAATTATTATTATTTTAATTTCTAAAGGAGTTTAGAAATTAATTTAATATTAGTACTCTCATTTATTTCTAATAAGATTAGGAGGAAAATTAATTAAATGAGTTTAATTAATTAAATCCCAATATGTTGGGAAGCCTAATTAATTAAAGGATTTTAATTAATTAAATCAAACCCTATGTCTAATAGGATTAGAAGGGTTGACCAATATCTATATAAGAGGAGTCTTATGTTAGATATCAGTTGATGCAATTTCAATTGTTGGAGAGTACTCTTTTTCTATAGAGGATAGAAAACTAGAGTTTAGACAACCACACTCGTTCTTGTCTAATTCTTATTCCTTAGTGGATTATCTCTAGAGGCTAAACACTTGGGTGGCTAACGTTGATCAAATAAAAGAATCTAACCCAAAAATTCAAGGAGATCACGAAAAACAAGGAGTTAAACTCGTACATGTGGAAGCTTCGTTCTACAAGGTTATGATTCCATAACTTGTTATTTATCGTTTTAAATTAATAATTTGCATAAAAGATGATCCGGGTATTGGTTTTGTAGAAAAATTTTAAACTCTGATATATCATGCTTCCATTAATTTTGCAAATTGATTGCGCCCATGATTTTGTACAAACCCAACATATCCCACAAATCTACACTTATCGGATTTAGTCTGTAGCTTATCATTTTAAAACTTTTTTACATAAGCTGGGCAACCCCAAATCTTAACATGCTTAAGATTTGGTTTTATCCCTTTCCACAGCTCATATGGAGTCTTTGGGACGGATTTGGTAGTTACCTTGTTAAGTAGGCATGCAGCCGTTTCTAGGGCATAACTCCAGAAGAAAATTGGAAGATCGATAAAACTCATCATGGAAGGAACCATGTCCAACAATGTTCGATTTTTGTTTTCAGATACTCCATTTAACTGTAGTGTTCCTGGTGGAGTCCATTGTGAGATTATACCATTATATTTGAGACAATTGAGAAACTCACCGCTTAAGTTTTCACGACCTCGATTTGATCGAAGAATCTTAATACTTTTGCCAATTTATTTCTCTACCTCACTTCTGAACTCTTTGAGCTTTTTAAATGATTCAGATTTATATTTCAATAATTACACATATCCGAATCTTGAGTGATCATCAGTGAAAGTAATAAAATAACAATACCCTCATCGTGCAGTCGTTGTCATAGGTCCACACACATCTGTGTGAACCAACGCTAACAACTCTATAACTCTTTCTCCTTTTCCACTAAAAGTAGATTTAGTCATTTTACCCATGAGACAAGATTCACAAGTTGGGTATAATTCATAATCAAATAGCTCTAAGAGCCCATACTTATACAACTTGGATAATTTTGTTTCATTGATATGACCGAGTCTACAGTGCCACATATAGGTATAATTAACATCATCTCTTTTTCTTTTCTTAGTTTGTTCAATTTGAAATATATTTTCATGCAAGTCAAGTATGTGAAGTCCATTTCGCAAATTACCAGTACCATATAAAGCATTATTATTATAAATAGAACAATTGTTGTTCTTTATTATATTATCAAAACCATCCATATCTAATATGAAAATAGAAATAATGTTTCTAATGATATTCGAAACAAAACAACAATTATTCAAATTAATGGACTTGCCCGTAGGCAGTGCTAAATAATAAGTGCCTGCAGCTAATGCAGCAACCTTTGCTCCATTTCCCACTTGTAGGACAACCTCATCCTTGTTCAACTTTCTACTTTTGACCAGTCCTTGCATAGTATTACATATGTGAGACCCACATCCGGTATCCAATACCCAAGTAGAATTTTGACTTTCTGAAAAATTAATTTCAATTATAAACTAACCTTGATTAGGAGTCGAAGCTTCACCAAGCTTCTTCCGCTTTTATTCCGCAAGGAAATTCTTGCAGTTCCTCTTCCAGTCACCCGACTTATTACAGTGGAAGCACATTCCTTTTCTATCGGGATTAAATTTCTTATTATCCTTTACTTTCGCCTTGCTCTTAACCTTCTTAGATTTCTTCTTTTGAGAATATACCTTAGGCCTCTTCCTTTTCTTGGAAGAATTATCCTCCATTAGGACATGGTTCTTCTTCGATGGGAAGTGACCTTCAGCAGTTTTCAACATGTTAAGTAATTCAGGCAAGCTAACATCCAACTTATTCATGTGAAAATTCATAACAAATTGTGAGAAGGTCTCAGGGAGTGACTGTAAGACTAAATCTTGACTGAACTCCCCATCCATGACGAACACAAGCTGTCCAAGGCGTTCAATCAGATTGATCACTCTTAAGACATGAGTCTCAACGGCAGTGCCCTCGGTCTTCCGAGATCGGAAGAGCTACTTAGATATCTCATATCTAGCAGTCCTACTTTGTTCACCATACAACTCCTTTAGGTGAAGTAACATAGTAGGAACATCCATGTTTTCATGCTGACGCTGAAGCTCGTTATTCATGGATGCGAGCATGATGCATTGAGCCACAAATGCATCATCTTGCCACTTCTCTATAGTGGCAATCTCTTCCTCAGAGACCGTGTCTGTAACAATTACAGGGATAAGTGAATTAAGGACATAAGAAATCTTTTCAGCAGTGAGAACTATTCTCAGATTCCTTAACCAGTCAGTATAATTCGGTTCGGTCAGTTTGTTAGCATCAAGTATGCTACGCAGTGAAATTAGTGATTTCGACATTTTAATTTTCTGCATGTGAAAAGACAACATTTTAGCAAACATTCATTTAATTAATTAACATACCAAAATAAATTAGGTCTTATTTTAAATTAGTATCGCCCACTATTTTCTTTAAACTATATTACCCTCACTAATATAGTTCGGTAAAATCTAATTAAATATTTGCTAGTGAGAATAAGGATCCCATTTCAAATGTATATTGCATTGTGGATAACACAACAAACCATATATAAATAAATAGTTAGACAACTCTTTGTCAATTACATCAACATGTAACTCCTTTTATTTTGCCTCTCAGATTATTTTGATCAAGTGGTAACACATCTGAATCAAAATTATCTGATTTAAGCCCAACCTAGCACTTCTATATATTCAAAAAAGAAAACTATTATCCTTGTGGAAAACACAAAAAATAATATTGTTCAATTTTCTTTTAAGTATCAAATGTGATAAATTAACATCTTAAATACTTAATACTTGCCTTGTGGAAAACACAACAAACTCATATTAAATATATAATGCTCTATTAATTTTATCATGCTAGAAGGCAAAGTTCGATATTCCAAATATCTTTGAACGGTTTAGACTTAAAATAATTTCTTTAAGGGGTTTGTTATTATTAGTCTCATCTTGTTTAGCGTGCATGCACATATATATATAAAATACGCGTCATTTTATTAAAACATGCAAAATATGTTTGCATAATATATATATATATATATAATACTAGCATGCACATATAGAATACTATATTCTACCCGGATTAATTATGGACTTTTATTCTAGTTTGGTTTACTAGAGCCATCAAGTGAACCAAAAGGTCAAACCTAGGAGTGGAAGAAATAAATTTAAACATAACTATTACATTTAAACACGGGCTTCATACAAATGGGTCTTCAAGCGCTCCTTGCCTCTTGTTCTCCAATTCTTCAAAATAATTCTAACTAATCATATTACATAAACTACTTAATTTAGATAGAAACCTTAATCAGCAGTCAAGGGGAAGTACATAGGAGGGGGATAGAATTTTATATCAAGAAAAATTAGAGAAATCGAGGTACGCAAACCTCATTTAATAAAATCCATACATTCAAGCATTCAACTAAAATAAAATCTAATCGCATTGGTCAATAGTCTATAATCAACCCCATTTATTTTCATACATATCATCATATGCATCAATAAATAAAATATTTAATATATACATTGATATTGATTTAATGGATAATTCTAGTTAGTTTCGGAAATTAATTTCAACTATAATTAGTTATCATGGAATTCAATTTCAACTATAATTAGTTATCATGGAATTCAAGTCCAACTCTAATTAGTTAGCATGAAATCCAATTCTAATTAAAATAAACATCTTTATTTTAATCCAATTCCAAATCTAATAAACTCCTTTATTAATATGGAATTTCAAAAAAATATTTATTTTTAATTTTTAATTAAAATAAAGCTTTTACCTTAATTTAAAAACAAAATAAAATAATTTTTATTTTTTGGTGGGTTGGCACTGCGACGCTGCTAGTGAACTAGCATCCGGCGCTACCGCGCCACGTCACCAATTTTTCAAAAAATCAGAGATGGCGCAGTAGCGCCCTGATTATACTGTAATCAGGCGCTGCTGTGCCGGGTCACTTTTTCAGAATCCGAACCGGCGCTGCAGCGCCAGAAATTTCACTGTAATCCGGCGCAGCGGTGCAAGTTAGCAGAATTAATTTTTCCAGTTCACGAATTATGCAATTTTCTCCAAAAATTTGATTTTTAGCTAACTATTATGCCCAATTAAATTGTTCAAAAATACATATCAGTGTATATATCAAATCAAAACAATTAATAACTCGAATAAATGTTTGGCTTTGATGCCACTGTTAGGTTTATTAGAAATTATGGCGCAATCAAAATTGCAAAAATAGCGGAAGCATGGTAAAATTAGAGTTTAAAATTTTCTACAAACCAATTACCCGGATCATCCTTTCTGCAAATTATTAATTTAAAACGATAAATAAAAAGTTATGGAATAATACCCTTGTAGAACTAAGCTTCCACGGGTACAAGTTCAACTCCTTGTTCTTCGCGATCTCCTTGAATCTTCAGGATTGATTCCTTCCTTTGATCAACGTTAATCACCCAAGTGTTTGGCCTCTAGAGGTGATCCACCAGGGAAGAGGAATTGTTCAAGAAGGAATGTGGTTGGCTAAACCCTAATTTTCTATTCTATATAGAAAATGAGTACTCTCCAACAATTAGAATTGTATCAACTAATATCTAACATAGGATTCCTCTTATATAGATAATTAGTCAACCCTTCTAATCCAATTAAAAATAAGATTTTATTTAATTAATTAAACTCCTTTAATTAATTAGGCTTCCCAACACATTGGAAATAATTAATTAAACCCTTTAATTAATTTCCCTCCTAATCTTTTTATAAGAATAAATGAGAGTACTAATATTAAATTAATTCCTAAACTCCTTTAGAAATTAAAATAATGATAATTATAATAATATTAATAAGACTTCTCTTATTATTTTATATTTAATATTTCCAAAATATTAAACAATAAATATTAAGCTATTTAATTTATTCTATCACCAAAGATTAAATTAATTACACTTAACATATTATTACGATTATGCCATTACCTTCTTAAATAATTATTCTTCATTTTATTGTGTGACCCTTTAGGTTCTCCATAGTAAACCTGATTGTGAATAAATCAATTAGAACAATTCTAATCTTATTTAAATAAATAAATAAAATTAATAATCTATTTAAATAAATAATATTTATTCTACAATAGGGATAAGCCTTCCTAGCGATCAACGACTTTCCAGATTATATAGATTCAACATTAATCATAAAAGAACCATTGACTTAATAGTTACCGTACAATTCAATCCTTCCACCATATAATGTCCTAATTAAATATGAGACATGAAATTACTATTAAGTCTTATTTTATTTAATTATATGTATTTCGATCAAAAAATGCACAACTCCAAATAAAGCAAATTAGAAACTCCTTTCTAATTTTATTCCACCTTGGCCAAGGATTCCTGGGTTGTCATTTATCGAATCACATAGAACATATCTCTTCTTTTACTAGAAGCGGTAGATTCTTTATTGATCATTCATTATCTCCATATATAACTTATTACACCCAAGCATACTCTTTGATATACCATAAGGGTCTTAAGGAATAAGTCAAAGTATAATTCATTATCCACAAGATACTATGATGATCTCAAGTCTGAGGATTACTTGTACTACTATCACATTAGGAATTTCTATTGACAGACGAGTAAAACTCCATTAAGTATTTCTTAGCGAGTCATGTTCAGTATACTTATTCTCCAATAAGCACCTACATACTTGCTTTAGTGTCTCTACACAAATGATCATGAGATCAATCATCTTCATCCAATAAGCAAGCAACATATGTACCAATCTATTCGAATTTACTAATTCCCTTTTTAGTAATCAATCGATTGGGAACTATTTTAGTTTTAAGTTATCTAAGAATTTAGATCTCATTAGCATGGTGAACATTATGATTCTAAAACTATTGCTTAAAACTATGAGTTATTTACATATTATAAAAATAGCATCATGTAGATAATTAAATGTCTTTAATAAATGAATACTTTTATTATTAAATAAATAAGATTGTTTACAAAGTATATGTTTTATCATCATACATGATTGGCTTGTATGCATACTACTTTCAATATCAAGGGGATAAGCCCTTCATTTTGTATGCACATGATATTATTAGAAGATAATGTTAAACCTATAATGGAACAGCAGCGGAGACTCAATCCAGTCATGAAAGAGGTGGTTAAGAAGGAGATTTTGAAATGGCTGGATGCTGGAATTATCTACCCTATATCCGACAGTGCATGGGTAAGCCGAGTACAATGTTTCCCGAAGAAGGGTGGTATGATAGTCATGGCAAATGAGAATAATAAGCTAATATCGATTAGGACAGTGACCGGATGGAGGGTTTGTATGGATTACATAAAACTCAACAATACAACCCGAAAAGATCACTTTTCATTGCCCTTCATTGATCAGATGTTAGACAGGTTAGCGGGGCACGAGTACTATTATCTACTGGATGGGTATTCGGGTTATAATCAGACTGTTATTTCCTAGGAGGACCAGAAAATGACGACATTCATATGCCCGTATGGAACCTTTGCATTTAGAAGGATATCGTTTGGTTTGTGTAATGCACCAACAACTTTTCAAAGGTGTATGATGGCAATTTTCTCTTATATAGTAGAGTAAAATGTTGAGGTTTTCATGGATGACTTTTCAGTGTTTGGGGATTCGTTTGATAATTGTATAGAAAACCTTATCATGGTTATGAAAAGATGTGTGTAAACCAACTTAGTTCTGAATTGGGAGAAGTGCCACTTCATGGTGCAAGAAAGGATCATTCTTGGACACAAAGTATCAGGAAAGGGGTTGGAGGTTAACAAAGTAAAACTGGAAATAATAGAAAATTTGCCACCGCCGAACTCAATAAAGGGTATACGTAGTTTCCTTGGACATGCTGGATTCTATCACCAATTTATAAAGGAATTCTCCAAGATTACAAAGCCCTTATGCAGTTTATTGGAGAAAGATGTAACTTTCAAATTTGACGAGGAATGTTTGGCATCATTTGAGCAGCTAAAGAAGAAGTTGACAACATCACATGTCATCATGGCACCAGATTGGTCCATACCATTTGAATTAATGTGTGATGCGAGTGACTATGCAGTAGGGGTTGTTTTGGGCCAGCGCAAGGACAAGATATTTCATGTCATCTACTATACGAGCAAAACATTGAAGGTTGCGCAGCTCAATTACACAACTACCGAGAAAGAGTTACTAGCAGTGGTCTATGCATTCGATAAATTTCATTCATACTTGATTCGAACGCAAGTAGTGGTATTCATGGACCATTCTGCCATACGGTATTTTATTGCCAAGAAGGTTGCGAAACTCGAATTGATTAGATGAATTCTACTCCTCCAGGAATTTAATTTAGAAATCAGAGATAGGAAGGGGACTGAGAATCAGGTGGCTGACCATCTTTCAAAATTGGAAAATCTGGATCAAGATAAGGACGATAGAGTGTTGATCAACGAGTCTTTCTCGGATGAACAACTTTTTGTGCTTCATGGCGAATTTACATAGTATGCTGATTTTGCCAACTATTTAGTTAGTAATATTCTTCCTCCAGATTTGACACGACAACAAAAGAAGAAGTTTCTACATGAGGTGAAAAGATATATGTGGGATGAACTGTTTCTATTTAAGCAGTGTGCAGATCGGAATGATTAGACAATGCATCCCTAGAGCGAAACAGAGAGTACCCTACATGATTGTCATTCGTACCTGTATGGGGGACATTACGGAAGTGAGAGGACAGCTGCCAAAGTGTTACAAGCAGGATTCTATTGGCCTACTTTGTTCAAAGACGCCCATCAGTTTGTGCAAAATGTGATAGATGTCAAAGGGTGGGTAACATTTCCAAACGTAATGAGATACCATTGAATACAATCTTAGAAGTTGAAGTCCTTAACGTATGGGGGATAGACTTCATGGGACCATTCCATCATCTTTCAGTGACCTCTACATCCTGTTGGCAGTAGATTATGTCTCCAATTGGGTTGAAGCTGTGGCATTGCGGACAAATGAAGCCAAGGTTGTCTTGAAATTTCTGCAGAAAAATACCTTCACAAGATTTGGCACTCCAAGGGCAATTATCAGTGATGAGGGGAGTCATATCTGCAATAAGTATTTCATAGCCCTCCTGGCTAAGTATGGGGCAAATCACAGAATTGCTATGACTTACCATCCCCAGTCTAATGGCCAAGCCGAGGTATTTAATAGGGAAGTGACGAGAATTCTGGAGAAAATAGTGAATCCAACACGGAAAGACTGGTCTGTGAAGTTGGATGACGCTCTATGGTTGTATCGTACTGTATACAAGACACCGATCGACATGTCTCCATACCAGCTCGTCTAAGGTAAATCATATCATCTCCCAGTGGAACTGGAGCATAGAGCCTATTGGGTTATACAAAATTGAATTTTGATCCTACAGCTGCAAGGGAGAAGAGGATTCTCCAACTCAACGAGCTAGATTAATTTCGTCTGCAATCCTATGAAAACTCTAAGTTGTACAAGGAGAAAGTAAAGCGATGGCATGATCAGAAAATTTTTGACAAAAAGTTTGAGCCAGGTCAAGCTGTTCTCTTCTTCAACACTAGACTAAAACTGTTTCCCGGATAGCTAAAGTCTCGATGGTCTGGTTCTTTTATCATCCAAACAGTATTTCCACGTGGCGTCATTGAATTTGTTGTTCGAACTCCAGATGAAACATTTAAAGTCAACGGACAGCGCTTAAGGCATTATTGGAGTGGTGACATCGATCACTAGAAACCCTCAATCAACCTCGCCTAGTCCCCATGAAAGGAGTAGTCAGGCTAAAAGACTCTAAATCAAGCGCTCTGTGGGAGGCAACCCATTCATTACTTTTTGTCGACGTCGAGAATAATCTTTGGCGATCCCTTTTCCTATGTTTTTTTACCCTTTATGCCTTCTAGTTGATTTGTTTGATCTGAACGGTGAATTTTTAGGAAAAGGCCAACATATAATGTCGACGATTTGAAAATCTTGATTTTACAGAGTCACCAGTTTGTATGTTTGAAATGGTTGTACCAACTCATGAAAAGTTTTGCAAGTAGGCCCAATTGTTGGACTCTGTTTAACTTGGCCTTGGAAACCGAGATTGATAGAGTTCGAGGGCTTGATTAAGCGGGGGGAAGGTGTTAGGCACCCCCCCGGCTTACGTGAAGCACGGTTACTGCGTCTTTTTAATTTCCCTAATTTATTTGCAGTGTGTGTGCTTGCAATAATTGGGCCTAAGTGCTTTTTTTGAAAGTAGTGATGTGCTTCGTTGGACCTGTATACGAAGGGTTTGATTTAATGAATACTCCATTTTTAGACAGGACATGAAAGTGATGTTTTGAAAGATGGTTTTCTAACCCTTTCACTAACATAGGAATTAAAGTCTTTTGATAATTTAATTTTATTCTGCATTTGACTTATTTTGATTTTATTGTCGGGATGCGAAGCATCCTCGACCAAATAATATATTTACAAGTGTTAAGCTCCATATAGGCATAAAATCCATCGAAGTGACCTGAGCACTATAAACCACAATTTACTATGCTGAGACCTTAAATCCGGATAACCATTTTAAGATCCCTCAGATTTACATTTACAAAAAGACAGGCAATCTGTATTTAAGGTTTAAATTTGTCCATTATGGGAATCGGATCTAGATCCATAAGATTAATCGTAGATCCCGTGATTCTTAGGCTTACAAAATATCATCAAAAGCTTGCATAACAAATATATTGAAATAAAATACAAATTAAAATCTAGACGTCGCAAGGCAAAGGATTCATCAGTTAACTCCTTGCATGCGCATCGCCAAAGCTTCACGTTCCGTCTAGATACGGATCTAGGGTCACATAGTTTCTTTACTATTTAGAAAACTAGAAAGAAAACTAGATTTAAATAAATCTTAGTTATTCTAGCTCAACGGTTCCAGTTTGACAACTTTTGAACTAGTTGAAAGTTAGAGATGGCTAGATTTAGATAAATCTAGTCTATAAACTTTACATTAGAACAAATTTACATCAAATGAACAGTTAACACTGACATTTAATCACATTGAATAAATAATATATATATATATATATATATATATATATATATATATTACTTATATATATCAAAGCTGGAAAGAGTCACAGATTTACAATCCAGGTATGACTGATCAATGTAAATATATATCTGCTTATATATATATTGAAGCTGAAAAGGCCCCAGATTAGCAATCCTGGCCAAACGAGTTTGTATAAGAATATATATATATATATATATTAAAGCGAGAAAAATCCACGGATTAACAATCCAGACAAAATAACACACACACACACACACATATATATATATATATATATATATATAAACTAATATATATATTAAAGCGATAAAAGCCACAGATTTGCAATCCAGGGCCGAAAAAACACTTATAAATGTATATATATACTTATATATACATAGATTGAAGCCAAAAAATCCACAGATTTGAAATCTAGGCGAACTAGAAGCTATATATATATATATGCTTATATAGAAATGTTAAAGTAGTAAAAAGCTTCAGATCATAAGAAATCTCATAGTGTATAGTGCTAGAGGCTTTAAACCACTTGGTAGGCTTGTAAACTCCGTTTCCACCGGTGAAAACTTGATAAGTTAGTATATATATGTATACAAGTGTTTTGAAAAAGTAAAATTGAAGTTTGGAACACTGTAGGTAGGGTTAAGAGTTGAAATGAGCAGAAATTCCTCCCTTTTTCTCTTTCTCTTTTTTTCTTTTTCTTTTTGGCTGATGGGGGGTCTTATTAATAGACCAGGTAGCTGCAGCACTACCTGTGGCAGTCGCGGGTCTACCTGTGGCAGCCGCAGGTCTACCTGTGGCTCCCGGGTAGGCCCGGTCCCGCGGGTACTATTGTCTCAAAGTACGTGCACTCCGACCAATGCGCTGTCTGCTTCTAACTTTCATAACTTTCAATACGGGAGTCCCATGGAGGCGTGTTATACCTTTTCGAAAAGCCCTTTCTGAGAGCTACATAATGATATGTGATTTGACCTTTTTTGAATCTTGGAATATGGGTCCATGACCAAATCGTCGAGTCTTCGCAGTCCATCTTTTGAGCTGTCTTGTGTTGTTTTCACTCAGGATTGACGTTATGGTTCTGCATGTCCTTCATATTAGTGATTTAGCTTAATTTTGACTTGATTTGATGTTAAGTTGGCAAAATGGTTATTTTACCCTTCCGGGGGTTGTCTCCAAGATTGAAAGGGTTTTCGGGGTTGTCCCCGAGGTTAGATACCAGCCGACTCTGTTCTTCCTCAAGGTCTCTCCCAGGGTTGATTTGATATCTTGGGGTTGTCGCCGGAGTTTGATTTGATCTCCTAGGGTTGCCGTCGTGGTTAATTTGATGCTTTGGGGCTGTCTCCGAAGGTTGATTTAGTCTATCGGGGTTGTCGTCGGGGTTTGATTTGAACTTCTAAGGTTGTCTCTGGGGTTTGATTTGATCTCCCGGGGTTATCTCCTGGATTTGGCTTTGATCTCCCCAGGTTATCGCCAGGGTTTATACTTGATCTCCCAGGGTTGTCGCTGAAGTTGGATTTGATCTCCCAGGGTTGTCTCCGGGGTTTGATTTAAACTTCCAGAGTTATTTCTGGGGCTTGATTTGATCTCCTAGGTTGTCACCGGGGTTGGATTTGATCTCTCAGTGTTGTCGCCAGGGTTGGATTTGAACTCCCAGGGTTGTCGACGAGGTTGGATTTGATCTCCTGGGGTTGGCGTCGGGGTTGGATTTGATATCCCGGGGTTGTCGCAGGGGTTGGATTAGATATCCCTGGTTGTCACCGGGGTTGGACTTGATCTCCCGTGGTTGTCGCCGGGGTTTGCCTTTATGATTTGGACTTCCAGGGTTGTCTCTGGAAGGTAAAAGATGGTTTTTCCCTACTGCAGGGTTAGTAAAAAGAATGCAAAATTTTGAGTGTCTACAGATGCCCCTCTTTATCATGTTTATGCAATGCAATGGAATGATCAGGATAAAGACCGCTAGACACTGGAAATATGATACATGCAAATGTAATGCAATGCATGAAATAATATGCTATATGAAATTAGAAAGGAGTTTCTAATTTGCATTACTTGGAGTTGTGCATTTTTTTAATTGAAATACATATAATTAAATAAATTAGACTTGACAGTAATTTCATGTCTTATATTTAATTGGGACATTGTATGGTGGTAGGATTGAATTGTATGGTAACTATTAACTCACAGGTTCTTTTATGATTAATGTTGAAATTTATATTATCTGGAAAGTCGTTGATCGCTAGGGAGGCTTATCCCTATTGTAGAATAAATATTATTTATTTAAATAGATTATTAGTTTAATTTACTTATTTAAATAAGATTAGAATTGTCCTAATTGATTTATTCACAACCGATTTAAAATGTAGAATCTAAAGGTCACACTATAAAAGGAAGAATAATTATTTAAGAAGGTAATGACATAATCGTAATAATATGTTAAGTATAATTAATTTAATCTATGGTAATAGAATAAATTAAATTGCTTAATATTTTGGAAATATTAAATATAAATTAATAAGAGGAGTCTTATTAATATTATTAATATTATTATAATTTTAATTTCTAAAGGAGTTTAGGAATTAATTTAATATTTATACTCTCAATTAATCCTAATGAGATTAAAAGGCAAATTAATTAAAGGAGTTTAATTAATTAATCCCAATATGTTTGGAAGCCTAATTAATTAAAGTTGTTTAATTAATTAAATAAAACCCAATTTCTAATTAGATTAGAAGGGTTGACCAATATCTAGATAAGAAGAGTCTTATATTAGATATGTAGACGTAATTTCAATTATTGGAGAGTACTCCTTTTCTACAGAGAACATAAAACAAGGTTTTAGCCAACCACCCTCCTTCTTGAACAATTCCTCTTCCTTAGTGGATCACCTCTAGAGGCCAAACAGTTGGGTGGCTAACGTTGAACAAAGAAAAAAATTAATCCAGGAGATTCAAGGAGATCACGAAGAGCAAGGAGTTGAACTCGTACTCGTGGAAGCTAGTTTCTACAAGGGTATGATTCTGATTTATCCTTCTCTTTCTATTGATTGATAGTAGAGCACAAAGCATGATCTTGGTGAGGGTTTGTATAAAATTTTTAAACCTAATTTGTCGCTCTTCCGCCCTTATTGTGTAATTTGATTACATATATGTGTTACATACAAACCCAATAGAGTTATCCATGATGGCTTTCACTGAACTCTCTTGATGCCTACTCGAACGGTAGTTTGCAAAGCTTTCATCACCGGATCTTTCCCGATGCTACATTGGGTTGAAGCCAATGGTTTACCATGTCCGTCGGTGCTACCAAGACTGATTCTATGAAATGTTGTAGAGATGTTTTCAAGATCCCTGCTTGGGAGATTCTTCCATGGCTGATGCCATTGGACATTTCTGAACTCGACGTTGGGGTTGTCACCAACATTCTATGTCTTCAGATACGCTTTTTGACTTTGCCTCCGCTGAGGATGTTCCTCTTATGACAGTGATCTCATTGGGGATTCCTGATGCCTATCCTGATGATACCTTACATCGGTTTACATGATCGGATCTTTCCCAATGCTACGTTGGAGTTGTCGCCAACGGTTTGAATTGTTGTCCAGTTGGTGCCAACATTTCTGTCAGGGATATATTTCTCACTATCTATTCGAACAATAGTTGACAACGATTTGACCATCATCGAACCTCCTCAATGCCTACTCGAATGGTAGTTTACAACGATCGACTGAACTGATTTGATTAGATACCAACTCGAACGGTAGTTTACAGGGTTTGACCATCACTGAACCTCCTCGATGCCTACTCGAACGGTAGTTTACAACGGTCTATTGAACTGGCTTGATTCCTACTCGAACGGTAGTTTACAGAGCTTGACCATCACCTAAACTCATCGGTGCCTACTCGAATGGTAGTTTACAACGGTATTGAACTGATTTGATTCCTACTCGAACGGTAGTTTTTAGAGTTTGACCTTCACCGATCCTCCTCGGTGCCTACTCGAATGATAGTTTACAATGGTCGGTTGAACTGATTTGATTCCTACTCAAACGATAGTTTGCAGAGCTTGACCATCACCGAACCTCATCGCTGCCTACTTGAACGGTAGTTTACAACGATCGGTTTAACTGATTTAATTCCTACTTGAACGATAGTTTGCAGAGTTTGACCATCACCGAACCTCCTCGGTGCCTACTCGAATGGTAGTTTACAACGGTCGGTTGAACTGATTTGATTCCTACTCGAATGACAGTTTGCAGAGTCTGATCATCACCAAACCTCCTCGATGTCTACTCGAACAGTAGTTTACAACGGTTGGTTGAACTGATTTGATTCCTACTCGAACGGTAGTTTGCAAAGTTTGACCATCACCAAACCTCCTCGGTGCCCACTCGAACGGTAGTTTATAACGATCGGTTGAACTGATTTGATTCCTCCTCGAACGGTAGTTTATAAAATTAACCATCATCGAACCTCCTCGATGCCTACTCGAACGGTAATTTACAACGGTCAATTGAAATGATTTGAAGCCTTGGCGGAGGATTTGTATAACATATTCATCATCGGTTGTCGCCAACGGTTAACAATATTTTACAATTTGACCCTCATTGAAGCAATTCTCAACGGCTTGCATCATCTGCTCTCTCCCGATGCTATACTAGAGTTGTCGCCAACGGTTTGCGATGTTAGACATGCGTAATATCGATGTTGGGGGTATCTTTCTAATAAGTCCTACCCTCGAAAAAGTCTAGATATTTGACGCATTCAAAATCCACTGTTCCCAATGCTGGACCTTCCCGATGCTTTGACAGAGACAGCTTTCAGCAATTTCCATCATTGGCATTCCAAATACCACATCAAGGTTCACACCAATGTCTTACATGAAGATTTTCTTTCATCGGGAGTTTGACATCACGATTCAGGGTTTCAGGCCTTTTCTGCACAATTGCGTAGCACTTTTTTTTCCTAATTTGACTTTTCAGCTTTTGGGAACTCCGCTTTAACCTCATTTGAACCAATCCGGAGGGGGCGGGACCCACCCTGAGGAGTCGTAGGTCTACCTGCGGCTGCTGTAGGTAGAGTTGCAGCTCCCTACGGGTCTATTTTAGTCCCCCCGTGGCTTTCATAAGTCATTTTCAAGTTGAACTATATAGAAAATCCAAAAATTCCTCTTTAGATCTGCTGAGTTCAGGCTACTTTTTGCAAATTCTGTCACCTTACAATTGTTCTGCATAACCCTGGTAACGTTTACATTCTTTAGTTTCAAGTTTTGACCGTTAGAACGTTAGATTTCATATAGAATGCTTCTAAACACAATATAGTGAATATGCATGCTCATATAACTTTATACAAATTTTCAGAGTTAGTAAATGTGTATGTTTTACCATGCTGAATGTATTGATGTGAAAAAACTATTTTCTGAGACAGTCATCTGCCGGGCTGGACGAGGCCGAGGGACATCAGAAGCTCTCCTCCTCCTCACAGCTGGATAGGATAAATTACCATGTGTATAAAGTCTTTGTAGGTGTGAAGAGGAGGAGAGCTTTTGATGTCCCTCGGCCTCGTCCAGCCTGACAGCCCCGCCGGTTGGCTGAGTCAGTGATTCATCCTATCCAGGTTGACAGGCCAGATGATGTGGACGACGAGGGGGATGTCCTTGTTGTGGACCACACTCCTACTACTGCTCTACGTAGGGAGCTTCCAGCCATCATTGTGGCAATTCCGGAGCTTTTGGATGATTTGAGGCGTCATCCTTCGATCTATCTCCACGCCAATGAGGTAATAGAAGTTTTCATTCTGGAATTTTCTTTCTTTTGCCATTTCAAGATAAAGGTTTAATCTGGATTTGCCGTTTGACGCAAGTTCCTAGCTTTACTCAACCCAGGGGGAACTGGTTTAGCGTCTACTCCTTATATCATACTCTTTATCTGGAGCACCAGGCCATTATCAACTCTTGGGGTTTCGAGGCCTTCTTCTCTATTCCTCCCCTTCATTGCCCTTGGAGTTATTTGCGGGCTTTATCTAAGCGCTGGTTCCACCAGACTTAGTCCCTCCACTTATTGGAATGTGAGATTATGATGACGCTTGTGACGCCCCCAAATCCACGTTCCTTCGAAACCTCAGATTCGGTGCAGTCACGATACTATTATCGCCAAATTATTACATCTTTTATTCATTACTAAAAGAATACAACTTGCTTTATTACAATTTAGAATATAAATTCTATTTATATCCAAGATCTTGTCTTTACATCATATTCGATGTTACTAAAATGCGGAATAATTTAAACTTTTTAATATCCTTTGAATGAATTCTTCTTATTAATTTCATAACTTTGAATCACTTACATATCCTTGACTCACACTATATTATGATTCGCTCTACACAAATTTCTGTATAAACGTTTACAACTCAACTTGATATCCTCTATGTATTAGATAGTACATCTTTTACAATACAACAAGTATTAAATATCGTAAGCATATATCAAGTACACTCCTAGAACCTAAACAGGGTTCAAACGATAATCTAAATAGTATTCTCCGTTGTGATACTATCTATCTTTATCAATCAAGAAGCATGAAGTCTTTATCGTAAGCCCTTAACCTGTAAAAGTGGTTATTTGCAAGAGTGAGCTTGACAGCTCAGCAATTCTAACAGTTTTCATGCATCACATAGCATACAACATCATACTCAGTTCATGCATTTATAAATAATTTATAATTACTATGAATGTTACTTTTCACATAACAAGTATATCATCAAAGATCAATTTTCAATCTCATTTATATCTCATATACAGTTCATATATAAGTTCACATTATCACAGCATAATATAATTCAACTAACAGTTATTGAATTCATATATCAAATAGGAACTGAAAGAATTGCCTGATTCGTAGTTTAACAACTACGACTTAATTGCTTAAAGCTTATCTGCACTTCGTGTATTCCTACACAGATATATAATCATGGATCCATATCCATTAGTCATATATATTTCATACATTCTTAATATAATAATAATGTTACATTGTTTCCTAACTAGGTTTGTAAAACCTATATTTCACTTTCTCATTATACTCTTACAATAGCTAGGTATGTATAGGTATACCTTAACCACTCGTACTTGACATCAACATTCATATATATCTATCCCACACTTGACTCGCTATGTGTTTGTTACACATTTAAAACTCATAGATGTATGATTCACCTTGTTCTTGCATTTTGCAAACCATAATAAAATTTAACAACCCTGTGTTTTATATAACCATTACACGCTTATATACTTATAATATCAATTACGTCAAGTATTATAACTTAAGACATTCGTACACACATGTTTTAAGGTCCTGGTTACCATTAAAATTGTTTTACAGCACTATCTTGCAGCGCAGCTGCGCTGTAGTTTGGCCTAGGATGGGCGCAGCTGCGCCGTCCCCTGGCCAGACTAGATTTAGGCTTTTTATTATCCATTATAAATTCTAGCATAGCACGTATTCTAATACGTATTGTAAGCATACCTCAAGTAGGTTGTGATCTATTTTCAAGTTCATATTCAATCTACTTAGCTCCATAATGATTTATTTCAATCAATAAGCCTTAAAAACTTTCTTTGACAAGATTCAATATTATGAGCTTTCAAACCATATATTGGTTCTAATAAGCTTCTAATAGCATGCTTCTCATAGCTCAGTATTTGAAAATGTATTTTAAACTACACTTGAAAGGTCCAATTCATGCTTAGCTAGATGATAAATATATTCGTCATGTCTAGAGGCATAAGGCGTTCAAGTTCACGTTTAAAAGTAATTCTAGGACAAGCTAAAGCAACTAAGTGCAACTTTTAATCTCATTTCATAGCTAACTAAGCCATGTATGTATGTTATCACGTTTAGAACTTTAAGTACACAAGTTACTTTAAGTTCGTTCTCAAAGTTTCATGTTTTCTTTAGAAATCATTTTCAACTAAGCTATTGTAAGTTGATAATAAGTAAAGCAACTTTAAATCACTTCTCATGCTTAGGTATACTCATAATTCAACAATATGTATGTGTTAAAATATCATAACTTCAAAGACTCAAGGTTCGTCAATATTCGTTTTCGAAACTCCAAGTTTCTTTTCAAAACACATACTAAGTCATGCTAAAACATTCCATTATAAGCAAGGAAATCTTATATGTCATGACTATTATCATGCATATTCATGTTATATCACTTAGAATAACATATTCCATCGTCGGGAGCACTATACTTGCGTATGTGCTCGTTTGACGCCCTCCGATTGTCTCCAAATACGTAACAGCCACAAAGATGACTGTTTTGACCCCTTCTAACCACTTCAAATTGAAAAACTTAAAGAACAAAAGTTGTAGGTCTATTCGTTCTCATTCCGGATCATTTTTAATCACCTCAATCGGAGTTCGTATGAAAACGTTATGCCTAATTTACTAAAGCAGGTCAAAGTAGTCCACCAGTCACTGATGCCCAGCGCAGCTGCGCCCCAATTGGCCTTGGGGTCAGCGCAGCTGCGCCCTGGGAGGTAAAAAAGCCCCTCAGGTTCTGTTGTTCGCAATTTTACAGACCCTTACCCCTTTCGATTTTCATAACATGAGTTATACTCATCCAAATTAGTCCGTTTTCAATTCTATGGGTTTATAACTCATAAAACTACAACATACCAAATACCCAACAATTAACATAAACATTAACTAACCCAAATATTAATCCAAAACTCATATTCATACTCAATTTTCATGTTTGGAAAAGTTTAGCGAAATCATTCTCTACGAATTCGTTTCTAAACGAAATTGGTCCGTTTAACTTTCGTTGTTTTCGTATTTGAGTATAATAACCATGATTAACCAGAATTCACAGATTACTACAAGCCAACACCATCAATTTTGTGGCTAAGCTAATAAGGACTCATGTTTAATTCAAGAACTTAGAAGTTAGAGAAATGGGAGTATACCTCTGTAAATTGGGATATGAGCTTGCTGCTTCAATCTTCCTCAATCTCAGACTCTTATTACTATAATACATATATACCTACTCTCAATCCTCACACAAGCTCTACCTTTCAATATCTCAGCAAAAGAATTAAGAAGGAGAAGTGCTCTATTTATAGCCAATTGGCTAGACAGGTAATACAATTACCTCACAAATCAAACTAATGGTTTGCAAGTTTGTACAATGGCTAAGGGGGAGTGGTTGAGAGTTGGTGGATTCATCATGAATCCCACTCCCTCCATGATCATTTGCTATCATTGAAGCTAAATGTAGAAGTAGCTAGGCTTTGTGAGCTCACGTGAGGAAGAAATGAAGATGTGCACCCAATTTGGGACAATTGCTAAACTCTCAGCAACTTAAAATATACAACTAATGTATGCCAACACTTAGGTTACATATACATTCTATATACATTTAAGTCACAATGTAATTCCCATAAATAAATAATACTACCATGTAGTAAATTTACTGCGCACATATATAATTCGTGTACATTTTCTTAATACCGAATATTGGGTATGATTATTATCCATCCTCTTAATGGTTATTATTACAATAACTTAGTAAAAACAATATCAATTAACAATTGCTTACTCTTTATAATATCCATGAGGTACTTAGCTCAGTCACACATGTACTCACATTATCTCATATACACGTTTATTTACTAATCTTACTATATAGTCTACCTATATCATGTGTAGCCATATTAATGCGTCACCTTGTATTATATGTATAATATATAGTTAGCTACCATGTACTAACGGTTTAATTATCGTATCCTTTGCATATGTCTACTAGTTGAGCAAATATAATCTACTCGTTTATATATCATTATATTCAATGACAATTAATAAAATATTAATTAATTCATCCCTCATCAACCAATGTAATTATTGGTTTTCATAACAATTAACTAACATTTATATGGTTAATTATCACATTAAATAAATATAAATCTTATTATATTTATAACAAATATACTTATGATCATGCTATCTCTCGCAATAATAATAATTCAACATATTATTATAATAACAATTAGTATAGATTAATTGTTTAATTAATAATTCTTCCATCTTCGAATTAATCAATTCATTACCGAATCTATTATCGTGCCACACAAGGCATTTCTCATAAGCTTAATCTCAAGCTTATTATTATTCCCATCACTTACTACTTATAACAGATTCAATATAATTAGAACTATTAAGTCTCAAGGTTCACATATATAAATATATCGTAAATGGAAATACTCTAATATTCTATATAACCTTTACGGTAATATAATAACTCAAGCTATTAAAATGCTAAACTACTTCAATTAATTATACTTATAATAAGTATAACCTTTACGCTTATAATAATTAATATATACTCTATTAATTATTCCAATAATAATATTCACGATCAAATAATAACTTAAGTTATTTAATATATTAAAAATAACTTAGTTTCCTTTCATTAATTAAACTCCCTTGAAAAATACATTAGAAATTATGTATTTTGCCATAACATAAATATTATGTTTTCTCCGAATAAAGACATTCAGTATTAGAAAATAATTTACTTATTGTCTCAAGACAATATTCTTAATATAATATCAAATAACTATATGTACGACACATGTACATATATTATATATAGTAAATAGATAATAAGTTTATTCTCTATTATAATAAATTGTTTCAAATAATTTATTTACATATAGCAATACATTTAATATATTTACTATATTAATTAATCATACATATAATCTCAAATATATAAGGTAATATTATTATTCAAAATAACATTTCCTTCATTTATTAAAATAATTCAATATTAGAAATTATTTTAATATCCTTTATTAGAAGTATATAATATTTAGTTCTCTTTCTTTTCTATAAATTGTTCCCAAAACAACTTCTCCAAATATTCATTATTCATTTAAAGATATAATGATTTTCATTTCCTTTAATAACGTATATATATTTATTAACGCTATTCGCACTTCAAACTTCCTTATATATTACCACTCTAAGTAATATATATAAAAAGTATCAACTATAATTACATATTCAACACACATATAAATTCACTCATTTACTTAAGTAAATTAAACCCTGTACTATATCACCTTAGTTAATTAAGGTTCGATATTCACATTATATTATTCCATAATATAACTCTCAACTTAAATTAACTAATATTTATTCTTATTAGTTAATTCCTTAACTAACTCATGCTTCACTATCCAAATCTAATCACGGATAGCTTAAGTGCTATTAATAACCTATATTATAAACATACTAGTTATTAATACACATGCACAAGAATATGGTGATTATACATTAAGGATATTTAATGTCACCAACCTACTATAAAATAATTCTATAAATTATTTAATATCTATAGATAATTCTTATCCGTCTTCTCACTCCCAATAATTTGCCTCTTTATTAACAAATATATATTAATAATATATTTATTAAACACAAAATCACATATTACATAGTCCATATTACCCTATGTAATATAATACCACATACCTCATATCACATATATATATTTTTATTCGAACCCATCTCACAGTTTAAGAATTTTATTTATTAAATCCTTATTTAATAATATCTAAAAATTCGGGTTCTTACAACACTGATGGATTGACTGTTCATTACAAGGTTGGAGTTTTTAGGTGAGCCAGTATCTTTGGTGGCTAATATTTCACCTGCTGTCGTTCGATCCCTTTTGGGAGTTCATGCGACGACCATCTAGGGTCGGACTGTCCATTTTGGTCCCTTGAGTGTGGATGCCCTAAGTGGGACTTTGACTGAGCCTCTACCTGATGATCAGAGGGTTAGAGATTGCATTCTTTGTCAAAATTCTAGGTTATCATTAGGGGTTATTTTATAGTAAACAACTCCTTGACGGTCTCTTTGGCTCTGGTTAGCGCTACTCGAGATGTAGAGCGCATCAAGGATTTTGACTGGGGCACCTTCATCTTTGCCTATTTTCTTCGTGGGTTGCGCTTACGCTCTGAAGGCGTGACCAAGGCTTGGCTGTGTTTTTATCCCTTCCTGCTGGTGATTAATTTCTCTTTCACCTTTCAATCTCCCTTATTTGTGTTTATCAATCTTTATCACTGAGGACATTTGATTTTTGCACTTCCAATTTTTGGTATATGAGAGGCTCCCTTGCCTATGCCCGGCTACTACTCTAGGTCTAGGGACATATCCTCGAGGACGGCGATGACATTATTCCACTTTTACAGAGGTCCCTGTGGTAGAGGGGTCCACCCATACCCACTTACAGTTAGATCTATTGACCGCTGATTCCATCACGTGGGTTTTTTACACCCCTAATTATCTGACAGTTGATTTTGAGGATGGATTTCCTAACGAATTAGAGTTTATATTGTCCACTCGTTAAATTCCCCTTTTGACTGATGGAGGCTGGGAGCTCTACTTAGGAGAGCGAGCTATTAGAAGTGTTACAGGAGAGATCCGTATTCCATTCCCTCTTCTAGGCATCATTGGCCCCTATATCAGCCAGTCACAGACATTCCCATGATGGGCTTGGATGGCTTCACCTTATCAGAGGGTCCTCACAGTCAGGAAGCATTTTATTGCTGGTGGAGTCCTCGCACTATTGGGGCTCAGACTCGTGCCACTCAGTTCATGGAAGACATGGTTCCTGGGTCTGTTATGATGACAGACTACATAACGTGCCTTCGAGAGCCTACTCATTTGGTGCAGATTTCTAGTTTAACCTAGCGGTTGAAGCGGGCATAATTTTTCATCAGGTACCTTGGCAGGGATCCTTTAGAGGTAGATTCTTTTGATCCTTCTAGCTCTGGAGCTGGCCCCTTAGGAGGTCCATATTCTGGCAGTTATACTTGTGCAGATCCCCCCCTCTATTGACCAGACATTCCTTCTGACAGAGATTCAGTGACTCAGGGGGAGTTGCAACAGGTTGATCGTCTAGATGCAGAAATCATAGACTTCTTTTGATAGATTTCTCGTTATATCTTTTGATAGACCTCTATTAGATATTGGGCGGCTGTGCCTCATTTCTCTTTATCTCTTTTGATAGGCCTCTGTTAGTCATTGGGTAGTTGTGCCCCATTTCCATATACTTTTTATAATTGCATTTTAGTGGCAGACAGAGATGATGCTTTCAGTAGATTGTATGATATTTCCTATCTATTGTATCCTATTGTCATTTATCATTATCATCTATTATGATGCATGCATTATGTCATAGATATGCATTCATATAGGTGAGTTTAGCATTGACCCCTGGATGGTCTCATGATACGGTTCTACAGATGTCTTTATCTACCGTCATCCGTATTGGGCACATGCCATCTACATTGATAGAATCTTCTTTAAGATCTTGGTATGACAGTTTATCTCCCACAGATAGGGCGATATGTGATCAGATGTTGGGGCATTCCAAGGGCATCTTGGCTTTCTAGGTCCCAATGGGCTTCGTAGATAGTATGTTATGATGTTGGATACTTGAGCGACAGGTTTTTAGATTTGGCATCTATGCGCTAACTTTTACATTAGAGGAGTATGAGCGCATCACTGGTTTGCCGTTGGATCGGCCTTGTGCTAGGATGGCCATCAGTGATACGAGACGACATTTCATGACCTTGACTGGCTTGAGGCGCAGTGTCGTCATGGATGAGATTACTTCGAGGCATATGGCAGTCCCTGGACTTCCTGATTGATTGATTTGGCCGGCTGGACATCTATACATGATATTTAAGAGATTTTACTATCACTGCAGGGGATTGGCATATTGCATGCATAGATATTGTTGATATGCATCACAACCTACGTGTATATGCTGCTGTATATGGATCAATTGGATATTGGCCTGATCACAGTGGTTCGTGCTCTTAGACAGGGTTGTACCATCCTGCCCGTGATACTGGCAGAGACCTTGAGGTTGACTACATTTTTCCATACCCATCCTGTGGGGTTCTTCAAGGGTAGTGTCATTTTATTGTATGTGTGGTTTATGACACACTTGAGACCCATTGGCACTTTTAAACATCATGGGTACTGTTTTACTCATGAGATAGCCATGTCCTACTCCTTTCAGTCGGCTGAGTGTACAGATACGACATCGTGGTTATCCTTTTTGACAGCGATCGAGCATCCATTTGCGATCTTGCTATGCTCAAGACTCAGCTCCTCTTATAGTTTCATTACTCATGCAGTTGGCATGGATTATCTACCCTAGGCGGGTTTGAGAGGGGTGACCACATATCATCCACTGGCTGTCATGGGACAGGTTGATCAATTTCAGGATATTCACCACTTTGAGGGGGATTTGGATCAGTGGCTATCAGCTTCATCTTTGTCATCAGTTGACTTGACCAGGATTTAGGATTGTTGGACTTGTCGCGAGAGGGCTGATTTTTTGACTAGTCATCCGGGTCGTTCTTTAGAGTACTCGACATGGCTAGAGGTAGACATTGCAGCAGCTGCGGTTGTTTACTCAGCTACGAGTATTGATTCTGAGAAGGAGGAGCCTATGGAGGATACTGATTCTCCCACCGAGGATGAGTTCGCTGGTTTGACAACAGCTTTTGTTAGTGATAGTCCGAGCACTCCTACTGCGGTGGATCTATCTTTTATAGATTCGTTAGCTCGGATGACCTTTGAGAGGTATCAGGCGAGAGCACTGATGTTGACAGCTCTTTTTGCAGGGATGATGCTTTTGTCGAGATGGACGATGCTCGAGCCACTCGGGACGCAGCTTTTGTTGAGAGAGATGAGGCTTTAGTTGCCTGGGATGCTACTTTTGTTGAGCGGGATGAGGCTCTAGCTACCCTGGATGCTTACATTACTGATAGTACTGCACTTAGATCTTATACGCATAGCATTGTTGCAGATATGAGTGTAAGGACCAAAAATTTCACATGATTATATGTGTAATTTTTACGAATAATTTTTTTAGAAAGTATTTTAACCATATAAGTGTATATGTGAATTAAGCTAGAGAGTTAATTTATTAACTACGATATATACTTAATCATTTTCCAAGAAGAGTAATATAAGTTATGTTAGAAATTAACATAGCTTGAATGTTAGCATTGGTTATTATATTAAAAGGATTTATAATCTTTAAGTAATTAATTACTAATATGAATTATCTATAGTGAATGATTATATGAGTAAGTGAGTATTTAAAGAATTTACCAACAATGATAAATGTGTTATGAATTATATGGAAAAATGTTAGTATTTAAAATATATACTAACCTTAAAAGATTTATTTTATACATCTCTATTAGTTAATTTTATAACCTAAGTAAAGCAAGTCTAATTGGGTTATGAAATTAAAGATATATGAGTACGAAATTAACTAATAAATGTGTGTAAGAAAACCCTAACTAAATGATTAGGGTAAGATAAAAATTAAAAATATGGAACTAATTTGATTTTATGGCCCAAAGAATTAATTTTAGCCCAATTATTTATTTGAGCATGAGACTTGTAGCTAATTTGATTTAAAAATAATTAAAATCATTAAGCTAGCCCAATATTATATATAAAGGGCAAGTATAATACTGACCCAGTTAATTAGAGATGGATGTCCAAGTGTATTTTAATTAGTAGGCAAAAGAATTGAAATTTGCAAGTCCAAAGAATAAGAATTTGCTAGCCCAAATGAATTAAATAAAATGCCCAACTCAAGCTCACTTAAGGAGGGGCATTAAAGTCATTAAAAGAAGCATATAATAAAACAAAAGGGAAGGGATAAAGAAGCATGTGGCCTAGTAGGAGATAAGAAGGGAGGAAGAGGAGATGTATGTAATGATTGCTTCTTCTTTTTTTGTTATAATAGCCTTCTCCAGGATCTCCGCATATGTCTTTACCTGAAATGTCGATACTCTACTTCTAATTTGGGGTTTCAGTCCCCCTTCAAACCTCTTTGTCTTTCTCGCCTCAGTATCTACCTGATGTGATTCAAACCTAGCCAACTCCTTGAATTTGGCTGCATATTGTGTAACTGTCATCTCTCTTTGTTTCAATTCCAGGAATTGAACCTCCATACGATCTTGCATTAAAGCTGGAAAGTAATTGGCAAAGAAAAACTCCTTGAATTTGTCCCAATTAGTGGCACCTTCTCCAGCTCTCCTTTTATTTGCTTCCCACCAGTGGTTAGCTTCATCCTTCAAAAAGAAAGTAGCAAAGTCTACTTTTTGATCATCATTTACCTTTGTTACTTTAAACATCTTTTCCATCTCAGTAACCCAAGTCTGAGCTTTTATGGGTTCATCAGTTCCTCTGAACTCTAGTGGTCCCACTAATTTAAAGTCCCTAAACTGAGTTATGGTTGGGTTATTGGGTGCAGCTGGTATCGCATTAGCTTGTCTTCCTTGTAAATCTCCTACCAGAATATTTACCAGGGTTTGGGTAGGATTTACCTCTTCCTGTTCCTCCTCAATTTCCCCACGAGGTCTTCTTCTTGGTGCCATTTATCTAAATATAACAAATAAGTAAGTATGAATACCGATTCAATAATTAAACATCCCAGTTTGATAAACAGAAATTTGTATTTCACATGGCAAACCTATATATACATATTTAGTGACTCATTTTAGATCACTAGTTATACACACAACAGAAAGTAAACTACATAGCCTATCCGACTAGCGATTTATCCCTATCACTAGCTATATTGTAGAATTTTTTCCTTAGTCTAAAGTTCTTCCTTCTTTTTGCTATCCTCCTTTTTAGCTTTTCTACCATCTTCTCATACTTCTTCAACCTTTTCTCCATGTTCTTTATTTTCTGAGCGACCCTAGATCCTAAAGACCATTCTATCCAAGTATGGATAGGGAGTACTATTTGCAACTGCACTGCATCAATTGCTGGCTCTGCTATGATCAATTGACGGTCTTCTGACATCCTACAATAAGATTTATAAAATCGATTAGTATCTGATAAAATTATAACTTACTATTTTATTAGTATTCTTATCTATTAACTTCCCTAACAACTTTCTCTCTCCCGCAATAACTCTATTTGAGCTTATCTACTTTATCAACTAATTACTTCCGAGGTTATAGCCCAAGGGTTTCCTCCTAAGGTTTCTAACCTAAGGCTTTGATACCAAAATTGTGACACCCCAAAATCTCTACATTTCCTGTAGCAGATTCGGTGCTCACGTAAACATTCTATAAGATAATAACTTCTATAAATCCAAAATTCACAGTATCCCAATCAGTTAAGAGTTCTCGTCAGAACAATTATCATATATGGATACCCTTACTTGGATGTATAGATTTAAGATCTTACAGATATTTCTTGTATATCAATAATTCCTATCTATCTGACATTCACAGTACAAATGATAAGATTGTTCTTGGAACTAAGGAGCTACCTCAGTGCTTACAGAACTTTCAAGATCATTCAATACCCTCATTCAGATGTATAGTTCATATAGATACTGTACTTGATTCTAACCACCATTAATAATGTAAAACCATTCAACTAATAATTTAATAACATAATAGTATTTGCTTACCTACGGTTCAAATATTACATCATAAAATACCAAATTACATTCTTAGTATTCATACAATAACACCTGTTTCCCTAATTACTTCTACTCACATCTATGCATTCCAGAATCTGCTGGGGCGTTTGGTGCGACTGCAAAGGAAAAGAATATTTGCAAGAATGAGCTTTGAAATGCTCAACAAGTTTTAAACAATTATAGTTTATACTCACACCGTATCGGAATTTAAGGAAATATTTAATTCACAGTATTTTTCTCACATTCCTAAGAGTCACAGAGACTTATAGGAGTTCTATCATTCCTAGAAGTCATAAAAGACTTATAGGAGTTCTGTCTTTCCTATGAGTCATGAAGACATATAGGAGTTCTGTTTGGATATCTCATAGGAATTCAGCCTAATAATATCCTAGGAGTATGCATATCATCCTATCAATCCAACACAGTCAAAGTATATACGTACCAAGCAATATTGGTTTTACCACAGTTTATGCTTTGATATCAAATCAAACACAATTTACGCAAACAACAACTCATATAATTTGTTATGCTTGAACAATAAGCAATAACCCTTTTTAAATCACAGATATCACGAATAATGTTTATAACAGTTCGTATATCAATATATACGACTTTCATTTAATATAGAATTAATTAAAATTGAAAAAACTTGCCTTTTATCACGATCGGCTACTTAGGTTATTTGAAAGTATATTCACCACCTATATATATTATAACAGTCATTAGAAATAATAGTAATTAATTTCTAATTAAAATACTAGTGTCTGGGTTGATCTTTGAGTCCGTTCGGTACTTTACAGCTTTATTGAATAGTTATCGAATTAGTTTTTCAATAATTTTATTAAAAAGTTTTAATATCTTATTCATATGCTTCAGATATTATTTATCATAATTTCTAAATGCTCAAAATAATTTTTAAATGATTTAATATCATTTAAAATAATTTTTAAGTTATTAATATTATTTTTAAATATTTAATTAACCATTTAAAATGATTTTTAAATCATCAATTTTATGTTTAAATAATTTATTTTATTTAATAATGATTTTTAAATCATTATTATCATTTTTAAATAATTTATTATTATTTAAAATGATTTTTAAATCATTAATATTATTTTTAAGTAATTTATTACTAATTACTCTTATTATTATTAATATTTAAATATATTAAATATTAATAAAATTTTATGTCAAAATATTAAAAATTATTTATTATAAATAAAAATGATTTTTCAGAATTTTTTTTATTTAATATTTATTTATATATTTTTTAATTATTTTAATTAATAAAATTAATTTTCAAATATTGCCTGTCGCTAAGACCTTTAGCGACAGAAGTGTTGCTATAGGTGTTCTTAGCCCAGCCAAGAACACGTTGGTCAACGTGCTAGACCCTTGTTTGACTTACTTTAGCTATCAACTGAAGTGGTTTCTGGGCAATCCAATTCAATGAAGTTGTAGTACTGATGTAGTAGTACACGTCTATGATCACTTTCCTACTTAAAAATATCTCTACAAGTTCACACAATCGGTCAAACCAACTACCCCAAGGTTGTTCTTCCTTTCTGGGCTGCCCAGAAAGGTTCGGTCAACTCCGGTCAACGACCTTTAGGGTCTTATATCTTGCCGGCCGGTTAGTTTTTGGTTGAGATAGTCGTCGGGATCTATAAACTATCTACAAGAGTACATGTCTTGAGCAGTTACAGAGTCTAGATCTTAGTAGAAATCAAGATCCAAGCCTCCAAAAATCTTGTCAGACCACTGCTCAACATTTCTGGGTTACTGGAAATCTGGACGGTCAACGTTGTTTGACCGTTCATAGTTTCCGACCAGTGACTACTTAGGGTCTTAGAGTGCTAGGGTTGTGTAGAGCTCATGTCAAGGTATAAGTCTACTAGCATCTAACACTTAAACAACCTGTCAGAAAAGAGATCCAAGCGATCAAACGAGTTGTCAGGCTAAGGTTTACATTTTCTGGGTTACCCAGAAAACGAGCGGTCAATACCGGTCAACGGATTTTGACCCATTATAGCTTCCAATTCAGTGTTCTGAGATCTAATCTACCACTACTAATCTATTAACAACCTTACAAGCTATGATTATCAACTCTTAAAACATCAAACCATCAAATAATCAACAAGATATAAGGGCTGACATTCATTGTCAGACCCTGTTTTGACACTTCGGCAGTTTTGCTTAAAACTCAACTTTGATGCTTTTAAATGTTATGGATTAGTGTTTTAGCAACCCAGATCACTAATTAACTTACTAATGAACATATCTAAACAATAACAACAACAATTAAAACTTCAGAATTCAAAAATTGAGTTAGGGTTAAGTTTTTACTCTTTTTGATCACTTTTTGCTTCTTTCCTTCTTGATTCTGTTTCTGGTTTGCTAGGAGTTGTTTATGAGTCAATGGGCTATGTAAGTTAAGTATAAATTTTGTGGTCTTAAGTGCTTTTACCCTAACCTTAGGTGAAATGTTCAAGTAGGGGTTAAAACTCTATTCCTCTCTTAGTTTAACAAGCCTACTTCATTTATGGATTTAGGGTGTGTTGTAATGCTAAGGATGTTGGATGCCAAGTGACAAGTGACAAGTCTTTTGCTTGCAAGCTAAAAGATTTGTTTCTATCTTGTTTTGATAAGAGAACAAAATAAGGGTATTTTAGTCTTTTTGCATATATTAAGGGCATTTTGGTAATTTTCCATGTAAATACAAGGGTAATTTAGTTTATTCATACTTTCCTTAGAAAATTAAAAATAATAATGATCAATTAGGTTTTGTTAGTCTATAATTAGGGTTTATACTTTATAATTAGGGTTAGGGTTTCCTAATCCTTAATTAGGGTTTTCTTACAATCTTTTCCAATCAAATTTTTAATATTTCATATTAAATATATGTATACAATAATATATAACATTATTAATGTATCATGTTATAATTTCCATTTATTATAACCCTTAGGGTTAGAATTCCTTATTATCAATTAGGGTTTTACTTATAAAACCTTATATCCTAATTTCCTAAAGAATTAACTAGAAATGGATTTTTGAAAAATACTAAAGGAAATTGAAAAATTCCTGAAAAATTATTTTTGTGTATGGAATACATGAATTTATTTGTGGACAAAAGATAAAAAAATAATAAGATGATTTGATTAAAAGAGGGAATCCGGCTTGCTGGATTGAAGGATTAATGAATCCAAGCTTGCTGGATGAGATGTTTGGATAATCCAGGATGCTGGATTGGTCTGTTAGATAATCCAGGTTACTGGATTAGTTGTTAGTTGAATCTAGGCTTGCTAGATTGGATGACAGTTGAATCCAGGCTTGCTGGATTGGAGGTCAATTGAATCTAGTCTGCTGGATTGAAAAATAGTTTACTAAATTTAAATTCAATCTGAATCCAGGTTGCTGGATTAGTTAAGTAAGTTTTGAAACAACAAGTTATTTGAATCTAGGTTGCTGGATTAGGTATTCGGCATACTTAATTATAAAGGACTTATTAAATGAAAGACTAAGTGTTAATTCACAAGTTGTATGATATAGTAGTGTTTAGTTTAAGGTAGTATAGTTGTACTCTTTAATAATGATAATGTGTCTACATGTTAGATAAATTATTATGAATAAGATATATGATGCTAATTAAGAGATCGATCTTATTAATGATAGGTCTTACAAAAGATGTTAACTTAAATTGTGTAGCAGTAATCAAAGAATCAGGCAAGTTTCCTAACTCAACTTGAGTTATTAATTTTCAAGCATGTTAGTGAATAATTATTGTTAGTTATTCACATCTATAATGATTATTTTGTTAGCACACAGTGCAATTGATTCTTGTTCTAGTATTTGAACTGTTTATAAGTCATGTCTCAGCTAATTGTTTTGGCGAGACTAATATTTGTTAAAGCATGAAACGTTCTATATCTTATGAACTGATTTATTATTGGAAGATTTATGCCATTAATTTCGGCTGGATCAATATTGATTTTATTTATTGAAATCAAATAATTTTTTGAAAGCAATTCAAACCATATTGTTGTGGTACGGACTCGTGATGTAAGACTGAGATGAACAAACTTTATTGTCGTAAATCGACCTATGCGCTATTAGTGAGTATTATGCATAATATAAGGTACAAAGGAGTTGGCCGCCCCAGGTACTTGTAGAGGAGTATAGTTTAGTTTTTATAACTAACTTATATTCCTATGGTAATTTAGTTTTAATAAATAATGAATCCTCTATTAGTTCATGATCCTTTTGTGATCACTCAGCATGAAATCTGGGTATATCCCACTTTATTTAATATTATTGCAGTATTGTTAATTCTTCTTATTCAATTGAATATTATTGAATCTTTGAAAGAATTTTACTCTTTCATCCTTGATATGTTATTTAGTATGAAATTTGAGAAAGTTTTATTATTGAGATTGAATTATTATTCAGCTACTTCTAAATCCATTGATTATTGTTGAAGTTCTATAGAAGCTAGAATCTTTTATTCATGATATATCATTTATTATATACTTTAACTTGATGAGCAAACTCGTTGCTCACCCTTGCTTAAATAAAACATTTCAGCTAAGGCCGAGGTAGCAGAAGGTTCTAACATGGATAAAGGCAAAGGCAAGGCTCAGGAGTAGTTATTGTCAACTTTTAATGGTTATGTTTTATTATGTAAATTAATTATGTAAACCTTTTGGTTATATAAGGGTATATAAGTTATGTCAAGGTTAGTTAACCTGTAATATTGTTATAAGTTGTATTAAGTAATATTATGAATGATGTTTTCCACTAATGAATGGGTAGTTAGATGTGATATATACGATGGATCGTGAGCACTAAACCCGAGGTTAGGGAACCCAGATTTCGGTGCGTCACAAGTTGGTATCAAAGCTGTTGGTTATAAACCTTAGGTGGGGGAAAAGCTTTAGGAATATAACCATAAACAGGATAGAGAAAACTCATTTAGAGTTCTAAGTGATGGATTAGGAAAATTCATCAATAGTAAGATATGTGGACACTTAGTGTTTATGGATTGTGTTTGATAGTGATGTACTAATGAAGTTATTTAAAACTGGTGACAGGATGTCTGGAGATGATGAGATAGTTACAGAGATGTTAGCAGCTGCACCAATGCCATTAGCCGAGGTGCTAGCTCAGAGTGAATCAGTTGAGGAAGTTTTAAGAGACGAACCTGCGGTAAATCTGGCAAGTGATCATGACGAATACCCTGAGATAGAGTTGAATGAAGAAGAAGAAGTATATTCCAAAGAAACTAAGGTGGTGCCAGAAACCAAGATCGAAGATGGAGAAAAAGGCAGAGTAGTAATCGAAGAAGGTCAAGCATCTGCGGAAGTTCAAGATTTAAAAGATAAGGTATTTTTCTTGGAGGAAATGTGGAATGCGGAAAAACTATTAAATGACTAGTTGATAAAAGCCTTAAGCGAGATGACAGAAGAACGAAATGATCTGAAGGTACAAATCGATGGTATGAGAGTTGAGGGCAATGTATCGTCTGAAGTTGTAAACAAGAAAGAGAAGGGAAATAATAATAAAAGGAAAAGGAACAACGACAATGACTCGGGGGACCAGCAAGAGAATACACTACCAAAGAAGAAGACATGTATTGACTGCGGAAAGAAGCATTTCGGGGAATGTATGAAGGGTAAAAATGTGTGTTATAGTTGCGGACAAGGAGGACATATATCACCAAATTGTCCTAAGCCAAGGAAATGAGGATGTTTTTCATGTGGTGCAATGGGTCATTGGGTTAAGAATTGTCCTAAGATGAAGACAGGTGAAGGAAGTGGACGGAAGAAAGATTAAGTGTGAGGAGTATAATCTTTTGGAGTATACTATTCGCTTTGTTATGAATATCAAGATAACTTTTGGTATGTTTTAACTTTTTGCATAAAGTTATAGTAATGAATCCCAACTTATGTCACAAAGGGATAGTAACTGTTTGTAGCAGTATGCACTATGTACTTAAAAGTACTATGTACTATTTGCATGACTATGAATATAAATGCAATGATATGATTATATGTTTGAATAATTAATTAAATTTTGAGAATTAAACTATTAAGATGTTTATCTAATGAATTCGTAGATTCAGCAAGCTGAATTTGTAAATCTAGCAAGCTGAATTGGTCTAAGTTTAAAATTTTGTATTAAATTCTTATTTTACAACTAATAAGATGTGGCATAAAGAAAAAGTATTAATGTAAGTCTTTATTTCATCAGATAATACTGCCAAGATGATAAAATCGTAACCAAAGGGAGGAACGGTCCGTGAATAATGAAGGAGACCAAGCAGATCCAATGCAGAACTTTGTAGACATGCTAGCTCAAGCTATGCAAACTAGAGCCCCAGCAACAAGAAATCGAACAGCTAATCGATTGGCAAACTTTAAAGATTTTAAGGTTGTAGGACCGCCAGAATTCAAGGGAACTACTGACCTTATAGATGCCCAAACATGGGTAAAGGAGATGGAGAAAGCTTTTGTTATTGCTAGAGTAGCGGAGGAGCAAAAGACAGATTTTGCTACCAATTTGATGAAGGGTGAGGCGAAATACTGGTGGGAGACAAACAAGGCTAGAGCCGGGACAGCAGTAGTAACCTGGACGAGGTTTAAGGAATTATTTTTGAAATATATTTCTCAGAAAGTATGCAAGCAAGAATGGAGGTAAACTTTTTGGAGTTGAAGCAGGAAAGTATGTCGGTTGCAGAATACGTCGCCAAATTCAACGAACTAGCTAGATTTTCTCCGCATCAGGTGAATACTGAGGTACGAAAGGCGTGAAGGTTTGAGAATGGAGTGAAGCTAGGGATATATATAACAAGGTAGTTATGTTGCAGATTAAGACATTTTTGACCCTGTTGGAAAAAGCAATCATCGCCGAAGGAGGAAGTGAAGCTGTGTCAAGATATCATCAAGAGAAGAAGAAAAAGACGAATGAAGGAGGTAGCAGTGGAGGAAGTAACTCTAATAAACGTAAGTGGAAGGACAATACCGAATTTGGAGACAAGTTAGGAGATAATAGGAAGAGAGGTGAGCCATGTGCAAATTGTGGTAAAAAGTATCCGGGAGTATGTTTGAAGGAAAAAGGAGTGTGTTTTAACTATGGACAAGAGGGACACATCTCTCCAAACTGTCCAAGTCTAAAGAAGATACCAGGTTATTTTTCGTGTGGATCGCTAGAACATCAAATTCGTAACTGTCCAAAGAAGAATGCAGAGAAAGGAAGCAACAATAAAGGAAATAGCAGTGGGACACTGACAATCAAAGGACCTACTCAGCCAAGAAGACTGATGGCATGCACGTTTAACATGACGATTCAAGACGCAGTGGCTGCAAAAGAAGTGGTGACGGGTAAAGATTTTCCTTAATAATTTAACCGTATACGATTTAATTGATAGATATCACTGCGAGGTACTATTCCATTACAGGTCCGATTCACAAGTTGATATATGAGTTATAGGTTCGTATCACGTATATAAATTTTAAAGAATTGATGATACAACTTTAAAAAGTTAGTAGAACACGAATATATCTATATGGTCTATGGTAACCCTTAGAGGTTCCAAAATAGATTGAGGGAAAGCACAAGTTGCTTAATATATTAAAGGATGCCATTATGAATATAATGTTGATACCTAAATACAACAGGTAAATATGAGCTATGCCAAGTCAAATGACACTTGAAGTAAGCTACGATTTTTTCGCCCTGTATTGGGATAGGAAATAATGAATGAAATAATAAATACAAGGAAAGTAATTCAATAAAAACTGATTGATTAATAAATGAGTGTCTAAGGATAGACATAATTTGAGTGTAAGGATATAGTGATTCTGGGAACGGAATCCTTATAAGGAGGGGAGAATGTAAGGACCGATAATTTCACATAATCATATGTGCAATTTTTACGAATAATTTTTTTAGAAAGTATTTGAACCATATAAGTGTATATGTGAATTAAGCTAGAAAGTTAATTTATTAACTAAGATATATACTTAATCATTTTCCAAGAAGAGTAATATAAGTTATGTTAGAAATTAACATAGCTTGAATGTTAGCCTTGATTATTATATTAAAAGGATTTATAATCTTTAAGTAATTAATTACTAATATAAATTATCTATAGTGAATGATTCTATGAGTAAGTGAGTATTTAAAGAATTTACCAACAATGATAAATGCGTTATGAATTATATGGAATAATTTTAGTATTTAAAATATATACTAACCCTAAGAGATTTATTTTATATATCTGTATTAGTTAATTTTATAACGTAAGTAAAGTAAGTCTAATTGGGTTATGAAATTAAAGATATATGAGTAAGAAATTAACTTACAAATGTGTGTAAGGAAACCTTAACTAAATGATTAGGGTAAGATAAAAATTAAAAGTATGGATCTAAGTTGATTTTATGGCACAAAGAATTAATTTGTAGCCCAATTATTTATTTGAACATGAGACTTATAGCTAATTTGATTTAAGAGCAATTAAAATCATTAAGTTAGCCCAATATTATATATAAAGGGAAAGTACAATAGTGACCCAATTAATTAGAGATGGATGCCCAAGTGTATTTTAATTAGTAGGCAAAAGAATTGAAATTTGCAAGTCCAAAGAATAAGAATTTGCTAGCCCAAATGAATTAAATAAAATGCCCAACTCAAGCTCACTTAAGGAGGGGCATTAAAGTCATTAAAAGAAGCATATAATAAAACAAAAGGGAATGGATAAGGAAGCATGTGGCCTGGTAGGAGATAAGAAGGGAGGAGGAGGAGATGTATGTAATGATTGCTTTACATTAGTTGGTGACCAACTCTCACCAACCCTCCTTATGTGTCAAATAAGTATTCAACCAACACATTTACTCTATCTTGCAAGCAACTTTTAAGAGATAAGAGATATAAGATGAGTGGAGTGTGGGCAATAAGTATACATACATATAATATATTTATGTATATTTTACTAACCAACAAAACTTTACACACATCTCTTTCATTTCATTTCTTTAGTTTACTAAGCAACTAAGAGAGAGAGAGAATATAGAGAGAGTCGGCTAAGAGAGGAAAAAAGAGAGAGAGAGAGAGTTCTTGATATTTTCTTAGTTCCTTAACAAAAATTAGGAAGAAGAAGAGAAAGAATCAAGAGAAGGTATAAGGGATTTCTACTTTTATAGTTTATTTTCCTTTTGTTATGATTTGAGTTTTGATTTTTGTAAACTTATGATCTTAAGGTTAAAAATCTTAGATCCATATGTTTAAAAGTGTTTTATGTTTAGATCCAACTCTTTTATGAATCAAAAGTTGAATCTAAACTAAGAAATAGGAGTTAGGTTTTTCAAAAGTAGAAAACTTAATTTTTCTTAGTCTTGATTATGTTTAATCTTGTGTTTGTTGATTATTTGATGAATTAGATCATGAATCATGTTAGTCCATGAGTATATGAGTTATTTGTAGTTAATATTATGAGTTATGTTAGTTTTATGGGAGATCATGAAAGTTTTCATACAAAACATAAAAAGTTGAAAAATAGATTTTTGGGTAAACGAAGTATGAAATGGAAATGACCATATCTCTTGTTCTACTTTGAATTTTTGAGTGTGGTTAATTTTTGGAGTTAGATATATGAGTCTTCTAATAGATCCAAGTGGAATCACTAAAAAATATGTTGTATATTTTCGTATGGGCTGATTTTAGTAAAAGAAGCAAAATCTAAAAAAGTCAAAAAAGTAGGCTGTCCAACAATTGTAAGGGAAATTTCGGCAACTTAATTAATGTAATAAAATCCAATCTTTTGGGACATGAAAATATATGAGATAAAGTATCTTGTGTCCAAAAATGAGCTAATTCTGACTCAAATTGAGCAAGTTATGACTATTTTAATATTTGCATTTTTTTCGACAAAAATTGCTATAACCGGAGTTGTATAACTCCGATAGCCACGAAATTTAAACTGGGGGCTCACGTTAACATGTGTAAGATTCTGCCAAGAGTTGGAAATTTCTGGAGTTAAGCGTGAGGTAGCTAATTTCTTAAGGAATTAACTAGAAATGGATTTTTGAAAAATACTAAAGGAAATTGAAAAATTCCTGAAAAATTATTTTTGTGTATGGAATACATGTATTTATGTGTGGACAAAAGATAAAAAAAAATAATAAGATGATTTGATTAAAAGAGGGAATCCAGCTTGCTGGATTGAAGGATTAATGAATCTAGGCTTGCTGGATGAGATGTTTGGATATTCCAGGATGCTGGATTGGTCTGTTAGATAATCCAGGTTACTGGATTAGATGTTAGTCGAATCCAGGCTTGCTGGATTGGATGACAGTTGAATCCAGGCTTGCTGGATTGGAGGTCAATTGAATCCAGTCTGCTGGATTGGAAAATAGTTTACTAAATTTAAATTCAATCTGAATCTAGGTTGCTAGATTAGTTAAGTAAGTTTTGAAACAACAAGTTATTTGAATCTAGGTTGCTGGATTAGGTATTCGGCTTACTTAATTATAAAGGACTTATTAAATGAAAGGCTAAGTATTAATTCACAAGTTGTATGATATAGTAGTGTTAAGTTTAAGGTATTATAGTTGTACTCTTTAATGATGATTATGTGTTTACATGTTAGATAAATTATTATAAATAAGATATATGATTCTAATTAAGAGATCGATCTTATTAATGATAGGTCTTACAAAAGATGTTAACTTAAATTGCGTAGCAGTAGTCAACGAATCAGGCAAGTTTCCTGACTTAACTTGAGCTACTATTTTTCAAGCATGGTAGTGATTAATTATTGTTAGTTATTCACATCTATAATGATTATTGTTGTTAGCACACAGTGCAATTGATTCTTGTTATAGTATTTGAACTGTTTATAAGTCATGTCTCAGCTAATTATTTTGGCGAGACTAATATTTGTTAAAGCATGAAACGTTCTATATCTTATGAACTGATTTACTAGTGGAAGATTTATGCCATTGATTTCGGCTAGATCAATATTAATTTTATTTATTGAAATCATAGTATTTCTTTGAAAGCAATTCAAACCATATTGTTGTGGTACGGACTCGTGATGTAAGACTAAGATGAACAAACTTTATTGTCGTAAATCGACCTATGCGCTATTAGTGAGTATTATGCATAATAGGGTACAAAAGAGTTGGCTGCTCCAGGTACTTGCAGAGGAGTATAGTTTAGTTTTTATAACTAACTTATATTCCTGTGGTAATTTAGTTTTAATAACTAATGAATCCTCTATTAGTTCATGATCCTTTTGTGATCACTCAGCATGAAATCTGGGTATATCTCACTTTATTGAATATTATTGCAGTATTGTTAATTCTTTTATTCAATTGAATATTATTGAATCTTTGAAAGAATTTTACTCTTTCATCCCTGATATGTTATTCAGTATGAAATTTGAGAAAGTTTTATTATTGAGATTGAATTATTATTCAGCTACTTCGAAATCCATTGATTATTGTTTAAGTTCTATAAAAGCTAGACTCTTCTATTCATGATATATATCATTTATTGTATACTTTAACTTTTTGAGCAAACTCGTTGCTCACCCTTGCTTAAATAAAATATTTCAGCTAAGGATGAGGTAGCAGAAGGTTCTAACAGGGATAAAGGCAAAGCCAAGACTCAGGAGTAGTTATTGTAAACTTTTAATGGTTATGTTTTATTATGTAAATTAATTATGTAAACCTTTTGGTTATATAAGGGTATATAAGTTATGTCAAGCTTAGTTAACCTGGGATATTGTTATAAGTTGTATTAAGTAATATTCTGAATGATGTTTTCCATTAATGAATGGGTAGTTAGATGTCATATATATGATGGATCGTGAGCACAAAACCTGAGGTTAGGGAACCCGGATTTGGGGGCGTCACAATGAGTGCATTGATAGATGATCATGGTAGCACTATATAGATGGCTGTAGATCTTCTAGGTCGCATGAGGACCTTAGGGCATGAGCTTACAGATGCACCTCCATGTACTGAGAGGGATGCTATGTTGGACTTGCTATCCCGTTTATTAGCTGGTTTATAGACTAGCTTTTATTTTCTTGCATAGACTAGGTCAGCTATTTTTGTCATGTACAGGATACATTGTATATATTAAACAGTACTATATGGCAGAGAAATATATTTTGATTCACTTCCCTTTTGGATATGTATTGTCATTGCTGAATGATTACCACTTTTTTCATGACTTGCTGTCTTGATGAATCATGAACTTTTCCTTGATGGATTGACATTGAGATGTCAAAGAGTACCTCAGAAGAGCTTGTCGATCAGGAAGGCTTGATAGTATTTGGGTTTTGTATGAGGTTTTGGTGTCTTGGGACCAGTTTTTAAAAAGTGTATTTTTTTTCTTGAGGTTAGACTTCACCATAAATGGGTGCCTACGTACTCCCGTGTTTGAGGGAGATCAGGTCATTCGTAGTTCAAGCTTGGCCTGAATGGTTGCAAAGTGTTTATTTTGGTTTGAGCTTGGTTTAAGGGGTTTTTGGATTATTTTTTTGTTTGGTTTGACCGCATCATAACTGGCTGCCTATATACTCCCATAGATTGGGGAGATCAGGTCATTCGTAGTTCAGGCTTCTAGTGAAAACCTGAATTGATTTAATCTTTTTCTCTTTTTTTTCACAGGAGTAGGATGATGGCTTACAGGTGCTTCAGACATAGTACCTTTTCACGGTGTCTGAATTGATGAGTTGGGGAAACTCTTTCCCATCCATTTCTTGTAATCTGATGGCTCCTCCTGTCAACATTTCTTTGACAATGAAAGAGCCTTCCCAATTTGGGGCAAACTTTCCTTTGGCTTCATCTTGATTGGCAAGGACTTTCTTCAGTACTAAGTATTTTCTTTGAATTGCCAAAGTCGAACTTTATTGTTGTATAACTGAGCAATCCTTTGCTGATATAATTGCCTGTGAAATATGGTTGTAGCCCTTTTTAACCTATCAGGGATAAATGGTGGTATCGCTCTTGTAACCACTGATCTTCTTCCGTCTGAGCATCTATTAACACCCTCAATGATTCCATTTCTACTTTTATGGAGAGTACTGCTTCCATGCCATAGACTAATGAGTAGGGGGTAGCCCCAGTAGAAGTGCACATTGACTTTTTGTAGGCAATCAGAGTCAGAGGCAATAAGTCAAGCCATCCCTTGTGATTGGCGAAATTTTTTTGCATGATTTTCTTGATATTTTTGTTGGCTGCTTCGACAACACCATTCATCTTAGGACGATAGATGACAAAATTGAGATGCTTGATCTGAAACTTGTTGCATAATTCTTTCATCATCTGGTTGTTTAGATTCTTGGCATTGTCTGATATGATCACCTCCGGTTGCCCATATCGACAGATTACATTGTTTCTGATGAAACCAATGAGTACCTCTTTGGTGACTTTCGGAACAGAGGCAGCCTCTATTCATTTGGTGAAATAATCAATCATGGTGAAGATAAATCGATGACCATTATTGGCTTTGGGTTCTATTGGCCCAATCACGTCCCTTCCCCCACATGGAAAAGGGCCATGGCGAACTCATATTGTGAAGTTCATTCGGAGGGGCGTGGATGGCATTTTTATGGACTTAGCATTGATAGCATCTTCTGACGTGATCATCACATTCAGCTTTGAGAGAGATCCAGTAATGCCATGTTCTCAATATTTTCCTTGGCAAGTAAAGGACCACTCATGTGTGGATCACAGACTCCACCGTGGGCTTCATCCATCAGTCGTTGGGCTTGATCCTTATCCATGCATCTTAAAAGGCCTATTCCAGCATCACTTTTATAGAGTGCATCTCCGCTCAGATATAATTTCATGGCCATATTATGAATCTGCTTCCTTTCAGCTTGACTTGCCCTGGTAAGCGTAGATCCATCTCACAGATATTCTTTTATATCTTGGTATCAAGGCTGTTTAATAGGAGGTAGTTCATCTGATATTTCTCCAATGTAATTCCCATATGATAGGGCCTTTTGGCTTGCAAATTTGATGTCAGGAATTCCCATCCTATCTAATATGTGGATCAAGGAAGCCAACGTTGCCAATGCATCAACAAAGTCATTCCTACCTCGAGGGATGTGGATGAAAGTTATTTCTTCAAACTCCATGGCTATCTTGATAACTTGCCGATGATAGGGCAGCACATACAATTCTTTGGTATGATACGCCCTGGTGGTTTGTTTGATAACCAACTTAGAATCCCCAAAGACTAGTAAACGTTTGACACCCATGGATTGGGCTAGTTTCAACCCCATTACACAGCCCTCATACTCAGCTATTTTGTTGGTGTTGACAAATTGCAACTTGATGGCCATAGGATACTGATCATCTGTAAAAGATACAAGAACTGCCCCTGCTCCGACATCTTCCATGTTACAGCTCCATCAAAATATATTTTCCAATATTGGACTGTATTTTCGTGAGGGATTTGTTGAATTTTCCTTATCCCATCATCCGAGAAATAATTTTCTAAGGGTTCAAAATCCCCTGACGGTGCTTCGGCCAATTGATTCGCAATTCATTGACCCTTGACAGACTTATGAGTCGCGTAGATAATGTCGAAATGTTGTAAGATCAACTGCCACTTGGACAATGGGTAGTTTAACATGGGTTTGCTGAATACGTACTTCAGAGGATCCATACGGGATATAAGATAGGTCATGTGCCCATGCAGATAATGTTGTAATCTCGCGGCGGCCCATGCTAACGCACAACAGGTCTTTTCAATCAAAGTGTACTTCTGTTCTCTCCGCTGCTAAATCTTTTGCTGAGGTAATAGATAGCTTCTCTCCTTCCTTCTATCATCTTTTTATCCCAGCATGCAACCCATAGCATTAGCATTAACTGATAGGTACATAAACAGGGGAACCTTATCTCTTGGGGGTACTAAGACAAGTCCTTCGATCAACTACTTCTTGATGGAAAGGAAGGCTTTTTGACAATCTTCATTCCATTTCATGGATGAATTTTTCCTTAGCAGCTTAAAGATGGGTCCACACGTTGCTGTGAGTTGAGAGATGAATCTGCTTATGAAATTGATTCTCCCCAGAAATCCCCGTATTTCCCTTTTTGTTCGGGGCACGGGCATCTCGCTGATAGCTTTAATCTTAGCAGGGATCCAGCTCAATGCCTCTGTTGCTTACTAGAAATCCCAATTACTTACCTGATTTGACACCAAAAGCATATTTGGCTGGATTCAGCTTTAGGTTGTACTTGCGTAACCGGTTGAAAAGCTTTTTGAGATGGCTGATGTGGTCATCCTCCTTTTGAGATTTGACGATCATATCATCCACATATACCTCTATTTCTTTGAGCATCATGTCATGAAAAAGGGCCATCATGGCTCGCTGATAGGTGGCACCGGCATTGATAAGGCCAAAAGACAAACGTCTATAACAAAAGGTTCCCCAGGGAGTGATGAAGGTTATTTTCTCCATGTCCTCTTCAGCAACCATGATTTGATGATACCCGGTAAAACAATCAACAAAAGAATACACGCCATAATGTGCCATGTTGTTTATTAGTATGTGGATAAAAGGTACTGGGAAGTTGTCCTAGAGACAAGCCTTGTTCAAATCCCAGTAATCCACGCATACTCGTACTTTCCCTCTGGGCTTAGGCACATGAACTATGTTAGATAACCATTCAAGGTAAGTTGACACCACGATGATGTCGGCTTTGAATTGCTTGATAATTTCTTCTTTGACTTTCAGACTCCACTAAGGTTTCAATCGCCTGAGCTTCTGCTTGACTGATTTGAATCCATCTTTAATGGGCAGTCGATGAATGATAATATCAGTAGATAAACCAATCATGTCTTTATGTGACAATGCAAACAAATCCTGGAACAGAGTTAAGAGTTCAATCAGGTCTTTTCTTTGGTTTTGGGTAAGGTCCATGCCTATCTGGATTTCTTTAGGGTTTTTTGAGGTTCCAATATTGACAGTGATGGTTTGATCAAAGTTTGTTTTGGGATTATCTTCGACCCATTCTTTGATCTCCTCTGGCACCTCATAGTTATCTATCTCCTCTTGATCAATCCCCATCAAGTCGAAGTCTAATTCTACATCAAAGTTGTACTCAATGTGAAAATTTGGCATCTCATCAGCAAGGCTAAGAAAATCTAACTCTGGAGTCCTGAAAACAAAATGCTTTCACTTTAATATATGAAACTGTTTGATCATATAAAGCATTTAGCAAAAAGCATGACAAAAGTAACTACTATCGCTGTGCAACAAAAATAAGTAGTAAATAAAACCACGCTTCAAGGCAGATGGACTTTCTGCCCTTTTACCCTTTTCGACTGATGCACAAAGTGATGCTCCAATTGTCTAGAGTCAAGTCCTCATGAACATTGAGGATGAAGGGGTTTCTGTTGTCTGTCTCTTCTTTGATGATGACTAAGACAGTGTAGACACTCAAAATTTTGCATTCTTGTTACAAACCCTGTAGGAGGGAAAAATCGTCTTTTACCTTCTAGAGACAACCCTGGAAGTCTACATCAACCATGACGACGACACCGGGAGATCAAAACTAAACCCCGACGACAACACCGGGATGTCAAGACAAGCCCCGACGACTACCCTGGAGGCACATCAACCCCGGCGACAACACCGGGAGATCAAAATTCACCCCAATGACAACACCGGGATGTCAAGACAAGCTCCGACGACAACCCCAGAGGAATATAAACCCTGGTGACAACACCGAAAGATCAAACTCAACCCCGACGAAAACACCGGGATGTCAAGTCAAACCCCGGCAACAACCCCGGTAGGTACAGAACCCCGACGATAACACCAGGACACCAAATCATCCTTCGAAGACAGCCACGAAGCATTAAATCAACCTCATAGACAACCCTAGGAGACCAATTCAACCTTAGAGATAACCTTGAGGAAGAACAGAGTCGGCTGGGATCAAACCTCAGAGACAACCCTGAGAAAACAGTCGAAAACCTTGTCAATCTGGGAGACAACCGCTGGAAGGGCAAAATTGTCATTTTATCAACTTGATGCCAAATCAAGTCAAAATCAAGCCAAATTGATGCAATGAGGGTCAGAAAGAGCCATAACATCAATCCCGAGTGAAAATAACATAATACAGCTCAACGGATGGACTGCAAAAAAAATGAAGATCTGGTCATGGACCCATCTTCTTGGATTCGGAAAAGGTCAAATCCCATATCATTATGTAGCTTTCGGAAAGGGATTTCTGGAAAGGTATAACACGCCTCAAACGGATTCCCGGATTGTAAGATATGAAGGTTCAAAGCATACCTAGCGTTGGTCGGAGTACACGTACTTCAAGATAACCAGACCCACGGGAGCGGGCCCTACTCGGGGAGCCGCAACTCTACCAGCAACTGGCGCGGGTAGACTTGCTACCATCTGGTCTATAAATAAGACCCCCCACCCTTGCAAAAAAAGAAGAAAAAATTAGAGAAACTCCGCCCATTTCGACCCTTAGCCTTACCTATAGTGCTCCAAACTTCGATTTTATTCATCCAATACATTTGCATACGTATATTCTACGACATATCAAGGTTTAACTTGTAAAACATAGATTTGAAGCTTTCCAAGTGGCAAAAAGCCCGTAGAGCTGTCTATTGTAAGTAATTTTACGATCAGAAACTATTTACTACTTTATCGCGTATATGTGAACGTGCATATCAAGTTATAGCTTCTGGTTTCCCCCGGATCTCAAATCCTTGGCCTTTCTAGCTTATCTGTAGTATATATATAAGTTTTTCTTTGCTTGAACAGCCTTGATTGTTAATCCGTGGCTTTTTACCGCTTATATATAACTATATATATATATATATATGTATTTATACTTTTTTGTTTGGCCTGGGTTGCTAATTTGTGGCCTTTCAGCTTTGATATATATATATATAACTGACTATATATATACTAACATCAAATTTCGTCAAGCCTGGATTGCTAATTTATGACTTTTGATCACTTTTGTATATATATATATATATATATATATATATATATATTCACAATTCTCAGTCGGGCCTGGAATGGAAATCCGTAGCCCTTTACAGCTCTTATATATATATATATATATATATATATATATATATATATATATTCACAATTCTCATTCAGGCCTGGATTAGAAATCCGTGGCCCTTTACAGCTTTTATATATATATTTAAATTTCTTAGTCTGGCTTGGATTAGAAATCCATGGTCCTTTGCAGCTTTTATATATGTATATATATATTTACATTTCTCAGTCGGACCTATATTGGAAATCCGTGGCCCTTTACAGCTTATATATATATATATTTACATTTCTAAGTCGGGCCTCGATTGGAAATCCATGGCCCTTTACAGCTTATATATATATATATAAGTATATATATATATATATATATATATAAGTATATATATATATTCTTTAGTTAATGTGATTAAATATTTGATTTAAATATTCATTTGATATGAATCTTTGTTAATGTAAATATTGTGGATTAGATTCATCATCTAAATCTAGCCACTTCTAACTTTCAAACGGTTCAAAATCGGCCAAACCGGAATCGGGGAGATAGAATGGCTAAGATTTATTTAAATCTAGCTTTCTTTCTAGTTTTGTAAATATTAAAGCGACTACGCGACCCTAGATCCATATCTAGCAGAAACGGGAAGCTTTGGCTACGCGCATGCAAGGATTTAACTGATGAATCCTTTGTTTTGCGACGTCTAGAGTACAATTTGCACTATATGTCAATATTTTGTTGTGCATGTTTCTTGATCACTTTTCGTGAGCCTAGGAATCATAGGATTAATGATCAACCACTCGGATCTAAATTCGATTCCCATGATGGACAACTCCGCATTGTAAATACATCCTACAAGTTTTTTCTTATAAATATAAATCAGATGGACCTTAAAACGGTTATCCGGATTTAAGGTCCCAACATAGTGAAATGTGGTTTGTAGTGCTAGGGTCACTTTGATGGCTCTCATGCCAATAAGAAGACCGGCACTTGTATATACATTTTGTGGTCGAGGATGCTTCGTATCCCCGACAATCAACATCCAAATCAAGCGAAAGGCTGAATAGAATAAAAAATGAAAGTATCAAAAGGCTTCAATTCCTATGCGAGCGAAAGGGTTTGAAAACCATCTTTCAAAACGTCTTTTTCATATCTTTGTCTAAAAATAAACTTTTCAAGCAAATCAAACCCTTCGTAAATAGGTCCAACGAAGCACGACACTAATTTCAAATCAAACACATAGGCTTAATTACTTCTAGCACTCACAAATAATTACAAATAAAAAGAGAAATATAGAAAAGATGCGGTAACTGTGTTTCACGGAAGTCGGAGGGTGCCTAACACCTTCCCCCCGCTTAACCAATCCCCCGAACTTTATCAATCTCGGTTTCAAGGCCAAGTTTTGACAGCATCCCATAATTAGGCCTACTTGCAAAATCAAACAAAACTCAGTTGAGTTGGTACGACCATTTCAAATATACCAACTGGCGACTCTATAAACCTTTCAAATCGCCGACATGATACATGTTGGCCTTTTCCTAAAATTCACCCTTCATAAAACAGATAAAACAATCAAGGGTAGAAAACACTCAAAATTTTAGGAAAAGAAAGATCTATACAAAAGATTTTTCCCGACGTCGACAGGTGGCAACTCTGCTGGGGACAGTAGAGTGCTTAAGCCGCACTCAAATCTTTTCAAAATTTTCCTTTTTATCTGCGTGTGTGTGGAAGCTGTGTTTTACATTAAATGGATGTAAATAAATGTTTTACTGCTTTATGTTAGTGCTTTGCACAATGTCATCATTTCATACGGTGATGACACGATGTATGTGATTGTATGTTGTGTGATTCCTCCACCAGGAGGATAACCCGTCGGTGATTTATTACTGGACTCAAAGGAGACTAATCTTGTGAGGCTCGGGAAAGATGCCACTCAGATCCGCTCCAATTGAATGAATGGATTAATTTCCCCTCTAGTGATTGCGATGATCTGGGGACCTTCATGCCAAAAAATCGCGAGAGTATCCTAAGATAGGTCAGCCTCTGATTAACCAAATCCGAAGGGAAGCCTATTCACGCCTTCCTCTTTTAATTCAATGTAAATTTCAAATAAATATAAATATACATTCCATGTCTTGTAAATCCTGTCATGCTATCATGTCATCAAAACAACTGACCTTTGTTTTGCAGGATAGGATTAAAAAACCTCAAAAATTATAGCACGTTGCATATCATGCATCTTGTTGATATATACATCAAAATTAACATACCTACTTTTATTGTAGGAGAAAAAATTGGTCCCATCACCAGATCAAAATCTAGGAAAGCACTAAGCCCATCTCCAATCAAGGCTTCGAGTGCTCAACCTGAATCCACCCCGGTCTCCCGAGAAGAGTTCGAATGATTAAAGAATCAGATAGCAGAATTGGCTATTTTTTTCAAAGAGCAAAGCAAAAGACTTAGGGTAAACAAATAACCGGTCAAATAGAATCATCTACACCCGGTAGCAGTCAGGATACTGGCAAGAAAGATACTCAGACCCCTGAGCCTCAGAACCAAGATCTGACCAACAAAACCCCTGAAATCACCAATCTCAACAAAGATCAAGAAACTGGTGATATTTGGAAGAAGGTTCAACAAATGGAAGAAACAATCCGGACCATCAAAGGGACTGGGGCATTTGGAAGCGTAAATTACTCAGATTTATGTATATTCCTAGGGGCTCGATATCCAGACAAGTTTTAACTCCCTGATTTTGAAAATTTTGATGAATTAGGAGATCCTTACACCCATTTGAAGGTATTCATTGGAGAGCTCAGATCCTATGCAGAGGACGAGAAGCTCAAGATGCAAGTATTATAGAAGAGTTTGACTAGAGAGGCTAGAGCCTGATATGCCCGACTAGACAATTCCAAAATTCACAGCTGGGAAAAGCTAGCACATGCCTTCCTAAATCAATACAGCTTCCAGTCTCAGATGGCTCTGGACAGATATCAACTCACCAAAGTCAAGAAGCAGAGCGCTGAGTCATTCAGAGAGTATGCCCAACGATGGAGACGGATGGCTGCACAAGTCACCCCGCCTATAACAGAGACTGAAATAGTCCAAACTTTCATAGACATTCAAGAAGCTCCATATTACGAGAGGGTCCTAGCAGGTATAGGAAAACCATTATCGGAGTTGATCAAACATGGAGAAATGGCCGAAATGGTTCTGAAGTCTGGGAAGATCAAGGACCTGACCGCTATGGAGGCAGTGGCTGAGCTTATTAAATCTGGAAGATATGGCGGTAATCCTAGGAGAGCAAACAAGAAGAAAGAAGAGGAGGTGTCCTTAATACTTCAGGGATAGAATCAAAGAGGCAATCCCAGCTTGCCTATTCAAAGCAGAAATTGTTCACCTTTTCAAGCTCCTGCCCAACCTTCTAATCGTTTATTTCAGAAAGTTGGAGAGGTCAGACGTCAAAGAACGTTCACACCCTTGGCGGATTCACTAGAAAATGTGCTGAAACTACTGACAGAACAAATAAAGATCATTCAACTCCTTCCGCCGGCCAGTTCAAACGGACAGAATTTCGACCCGAGTAAGAAGTGGGCGTACCATTCTGGAGCACCAGGCCACAACACGCAAGATTGTTTGGCCCTCAAACATAAAGTTTAAGACTTGATAAATAACGGGGAGATTGTGGTGACAAAATAAGAACAACAACATGTTAAATACAATCCTCTAGCTCAACACAATGAGGAAAACATTAATATGATTAGCACGAGAAACGGAGAAGGATCCAAGTATCTCCAATATGTTGAAGAGTCAGCCCAAGCAAGTACCAATAGCCCAGACAGTTAGGAATTCTCAGAAAGGCAGTTCCTGATAGAACAGGAAATCAAGGGTAACAAGGAACAGGTTGGACAGTTGGCAGAGCTGTTCATATATCAACATTAGATAACGAGACAGCTAATAAATCAGACCAACCAGCATGAAGCAAACCTTCCTATGCCTAAAGTTAGCCCCATTTCTATGAGGGATCATTATTGGTTTCACGAGCATGAACCCTGAGCCGACAAGGTGGCCACGGAAGAGAAGTTCCATGCTAATAGGGAATTCGCCTTTCAAAGGAATTTCACTAATTTGAATCAACCTATAAAAGAAATCCTCCAAATGCTGATCAATAAGGGGATGATCACGGATTTGTTACCCCCCTGTAAACCCTCGATCCAGGAAGTTCAAACCTGATAAAATATATCAGTATCATTCCAACGCGCCTGGTCATGACACCAAGGATTGTTGCGGACTACGTCACCTGATTCAAAATTTGATTGAAAGTGGTGAACTGATGAAGGCAAATCAAGAGTATGGTTATCCCGATGAGGAAGCACTCTTTATTCCCATGACATGGAATCAGGAAGTAGTGGATGTAATTTCCTGTGAGAAGGATATAGCCATAACACCCCTGGTACTGCAAGGAAAAGGGGTCCAAGAAGTATAAAATCCTGTGAAAGTAGCTGCGCCCAAGCCTCTAATATTGCCCTTAAAATCGCAATATCCTGTGATCAGCTTGAAAAAGGTCCCATGGGGGAAGAATGAAGGCTCAACATCAAACAACATTACTAGTATATCAAGAAAAAACCCGCTATACTTGCCTTAGCGGGTAATTAATTCAGTCATTAAAGCTAAGGGAAGAGTGTCTGACGAGAAAATTGAAGAGTTCCTCTACAAGATGAGGTATAGTGAGATCAAAGTGGTGCAAAGCTTGAAAGAGGCACCCAAAAAAATATCCATCCTGGATCTGATCTTATCCTCGAAGGATAATCGCCAAATTCTGGTGAAAGTACTGGAGGAAGCACATCTACCAAATACGGTAGACACTGAGAAGTTCTGTCACATGATAGAACACATTTCAAATAGCAATGTGATATCTTTCACCGATGATGATATACCCATAGAAGGGACGGGTCATTGCAAGTCACTGCACATAGCAGTGATGTCATCAAGGTATGTGATTGGAGGCGTGCTGATAGATGGAGGATCATCCCTAAACATCTGCCACTACGTCACCTTGGAGAGAATGAAGATCAATCCAAACCAAATTTGGATTAGTCATGTAGTCATCCGGGCTTTCAATGGATCTCGTCGAGAGACTGTGGGAGAGATCGAGCTTCCATTGGAGATTGGGCCCCATACTTTATACATATCCTTTTAGGTATTAAACATAACCACTGGATATAATTTGTTGTTGGGAAGACCGTGGTCACATGGCAGGAGTAGTTCCTTCCAGTCTTCATCAACAACTCAAGTACATTATTGATGGTAACCTGATCACTGTGAATGTCAAGCCAGAATATCCTGTCTGCACACAAAATAATATGCCTGTAATCAGTCTCGATGAGGGGCTTCAGCTTGTAAATTTTCAAGCTTTGGAGGTGAGCAAAACTCAATACTTACCTGTTGGGACACCAACCTTAAAACCAAAAGATTTCCCCAAAGTAATGACAGTTGGTTAGGAAATGGTATCTTTGGGATTCTGCCCTGGAAAGGGGTAAGGGAAAAGTCAGCAAGGAATCAAGAGTCCAGTGCAAATCCCTAGCTAGTCAGGGAAAGCTAGATTGGGCTATTCATCTGGATCAAACCCCCGGAACCCACACAAGCGTCCAACGGTTCCTGCTTCCACTATCCTACGGCCAAACCTCACTGATACCGGGTTTGTGAAACCAATGAGGAAGATTCCTGCTAATGTGTCAGGTATGATGTTTCCTCCGTTCAAACCGATTAGTGAGAGAAAAGCCCCAAAGCCTGACAGGGAAAGCAAAAAGGGTAAAGAAAAGTTCCTCTATGAAGGATGAGACCCATTTGCTAACGTGTATTTTTTGATGCACTACAAGGGTATGAACGATTATATCACAGACAGTGATGAAGAAGATCAGAATCGAATCCCTCGCATCAAGAGGGATAGGGGTAGCAGTTCAAAGAAGAACCCCCTGGCCCTGATATGAAGGATGTCTTAGTCGTCATCAAAGAAGAGACAGACGACCACAACTCCTTTATCCTCCCTGTTCATGAGGACTTGACATTGGACAATTGGAGCAGCACCCCATGCATCATTCAAATAGGGTAAAAGCGCAAAAAGTTCATCTGCCTTGAAGCATGGTTTTATTACTGCTTATTTTGTTGCACAGCTATAGCAATTACTTTTTTCATGCTTTTGCTAAATGCTTTGTATGATTAAACAGTTTCATATATTAAAGTGAAAGCATTTTGTTTTCAGGACTCCATAATTAGATTTGTTTGTCCTTACTGATGAGATGCCAAATTTTCATAGTGACTATAACTTTGATGTAGAACTGGACTTCGACTTGATGGAGATTGATCAAGAGGAGATATATGATTTTGAGGTGCTCGAGGAGATCAAAGAATGGGTCGAAGACAAACCCAAACCCAACCTCGATCAAACCACCCTGTCAATATCAGAACCTTAGAAAACCTTAGAGAAATCCAGATAGGCATAGACCATAACCAAAACCAAAGAACAAACCTGATTGAACTCTTAACCCAGTTCCAGGATGTGTTTGCATGTTAACATAAAGACATGATTGGGTTATCTACTGACATTGTTATCCATCGATTGCCCATCAAAGATGGATTCAAGCTAGTCAAGCAAAAGCTCAGGAGATTGAAATCTGAGTGGAGTCTGAAAGTCAAAGAAGAAATTGTTAAGCAATTCAAAGCCGGTATCATCATGGTATCAACATACCCGGAGTGGCTGTCCAACATAGTTCCCGTACCTAAGCCCGGAGGGAAGGCATGAGTATGCGTGGATTACCTGGATTTGAACAAAGCTTGTCTCAAAGACAACTTCTCGGTATCTTTTATCCACATACTGATAGATAACACGATGCAGTATGGCATGTATTCTTTTATTGATTGTTTTATCGAATACCATTAAATCATGGTTGCTGAAGAAGACATGGAGAAAATAGCTTTCATCACTCCCTGGGGAACCTTCTATTATAGATGTTTGTCTTTTGGCCTTTTCAATGCTGGTGCCACATATCAGCGAGCTATGATGGCCCTTTTTTATGACATATTGCACAAAGAGATAGAGGTCTATGTGGATGACATCATCGTCAAATCCCGGAGGGAGGATGACCACATTAGCCTTCTCAAAAAGCTTTGCAATAGGTTGCACAAGTACAACCTAAAGCTGAATCTGACCAAATGTGCTTTTGGTGTCAAATCAGGCAAGTTGTTGGGATTTCTAGTGAGCAATAGAGGCATTGAACTTGATCCCGCCAAGATTAAAGCCATCACCGAGATGCCCGTAACCTGAATAGAAAGGTAAATACGGGGATTTTGGGGGAGAATCAATTTCATAAGCAGGTTCATCTCTCAACTCACGGCAGCGTGTGAACCCATTTTCAAGTTGTTAAGGAAGAATTCCTCCATGAAATGGAATGAAGATTGTCAAAAAGCCTTCCTTTCCATCAAGAAGTAGTTGATTGAAGCACCTGTCTTGGTACCCCCAAGGGATGAGGTTTCCCTGTTTATGTACCTGTCAGTCAATGCCAATGCAATGAGCTGTATGTTGGGCCGAAGGATGATAAAAGTAAGGAAAGAGCTATTTATTACCTTAGCAAAAGATTTAGTAGCGTCAAACAGAAGTACACATTGATTGAAAAGACCTGTTGTGCGTTAGCATGGGCCACCATGAGGTTACAACATTTCCTGCATGGGCACACGACCTATCTCATATCCCGCATGGATCCACTAAAATACGTATTCAGCAAACCAATGTTGAATTGTCGATTGTCCAAATGGCAGTTGATCCTACAACAGTTCGACATTATCTACGTAACTCATTAGTCTATCAAAGGTCAGGGAATTGCAGATCAACTAGCGCGAAGCATCGTCAGGGGAACCCTTGGAAACTTATTTCCTGGATGATGGGATCATGAAAATTCAACAAATCCCTCAAGAAAATACGGTCCAATATTGGAGAATGTATTTTGACGAAGCCTTAAACATGGAAGGTGCCAGAGCTGGGGCAGTCCTTGTATCTTGTACAGGAGAACAATATCTTGTGGCTACCAAGTTGCAGTTTGTCAACACCAACAATACAGCTGAGTGTGAAGGCTGTACAATGGGGTTGAAACTAGCCCATTCCATGGGTATTAAACGTTTACTAGTCTATGGGGATTCTGAGTTGGTTATCAGACAAACCACCGGGGTGTATCACACCAAAGAATTGCATTTCCTGCTATATCATCGACAAGTTATCAACATATCCATGGAGTTTGAAGAAATAACCTTCATCCACATCCCTCAAGGTAGGAAAGACTTTGCTGATGCATTGGCAACGTTGGCTTCCTTGATTCATATATATGATAGAATGGGAATTCACGACATCAAATTTACAAACCAAAAGGCCCTGACATATAGGAATTATATTAGAGAAATATCATATGAAATACCTCATATCCAACAGCCTTGGTATCAAGACACAAAAGAATATCTACGAGATGGATCCACCCCTGCCAGGGCAAGTCAAGCTAAAAGAAAGCGGATTCACAAGATGGCTACGATGTTCTATCGGAGCAGAGATGCACTCTATAAAAGGGATACTGGAATAGGCCTTTTAAGATGTTTGGATAAGGATCAAGCCCAGAGACTGATGGATGAAATCCACGGTAGGAGTCTGCGGTCCACACATGAGTGGTCATTTGCTGGCAAGGAAGATATTAAGAACTGGGCATTACTGTATCTCTCTCAAAGATGACTATGATGATCACGTCAAGAGATGCTACCAATGCCAAGTCCATGGAAATGCCATACATGCTCCTCCAAATAAACTACACAGTATGAGTTCGTCATGACCCTTTTCTATGTGGGAAATGGATGTAATTGGGCCAATAGAACCCAAAGCTAGCAATGGTCATCGATTCATCTTCACCATGATCGATTACTTTACCAAATGGGTTAAAGCTTCCTCTTTTCCCAAAATTATCGAAGAGGTAATTATTGGTTTCATCAAAAACAATGTCGTCTGTCAATATGGACAGCCGGAGGTGATTGTATCAAACAATACCAAGAATATAGACAACCAGATGATGAGGGAGTTATGCGGTAAGTTCCATATCAAGTATCTTAATTTCGTCATCTACCGGCCCAAGATGAATGGTGTTGTAGAAGCGGCAAACAAAAATATCAAGAAGACCATGCAGAAGATGTCCGCCAATCATAAAGGGTGGCCTGACCTATTAATGAGTGTGTTTTACATGCACAAATTAGGTAATTTTGGCCTTGATAATTTGGAAGTGTTTAGCTTTTTGGTTTGGTTCTTATGTGTTTTCACCTTATTGTAAATTATGTGGTTTTATATTGCTATTTTGTGTTTTTGTATGCCTTTATATGTTTTTACTTTTTTTTGAAGGAATTGAAATAAAAGCTCCTTGGATCAATGTTTAGAGTTGCCACTTTCACGTTTTCGACATAAATTTGGCACAGCAGCCGCTTGTTTGTCAATTTCAACCTTGATCTAATCCGTATCTCTCAAAACTCAAAGAACGAAAGTTGTAGATATTCTCCTCAGCTTTCCGGAACATCTTGAAAAATCTCAATTGAAGTTCGTATGACAGAGTTATGGTCATTTTACCATCGGATTGTGCATGCATTTTACACAGCAGTTGTTTCCAGGACTAATTTGAGCCTAGCTCCGGCTGGTATCTATCTGAACTCAAAGAATGAAAGTTGTAGAGCTACTTCTAAGCTTTTTGGAACCTCTTGAATCGCCTAAATCCGAGTTCGGACTAGGAAGTTATGGCTATTTTACCAACAGACGTCGAAGCTGAAAATTCCAAAAAATGGCCAAGCGCCTAGGCGCTCTTTTGTAGTTCATTTCAAGCGCATAGGCACTCCATGGCAAGGATCCAGCGATTTTGCTGAGAGTTTTAGGGTTTTATGATGTAATGCTATAAATAGAACATGTGGCCTCCATTTTGTGACATCCAACACTTCTAACATCTGATCTAGAGTTTGGGAGGCTACTTTAAACATCCAAATTAAGAGCATTGGGCTGCAATACAAAAGAGAATTCAGCAAAATCTAAGGTTCTAAGGCCAAAGGAGTGCAAGATTTGTGGATATTTGAGCTAGAGATCATCACCATCCAAGAAAGGAAATTCTGAAAATCATAAAAAGGGGAGTTGTTATCTCTTATCTCTTGTTTCCTCTTAATTTTGTAATCCTAAATAACATGTATAAATTGGGCATGATGTTTGTGCTAGTTACCATGAACTAGATCCTAATTTCTAAGATTTCAATGGAACCCAACACATAGTTTGCATTGATTTCTCTCTCTTTGCTATTATTTGATTACTTATTAATTGGTTATCATAACCTATGCTTATAGATTAATTGTGTGGCTCGTAATTACCTTGGGACCCTATATGAACTTGACAAACGGATTATAAATTGAGACCTAGTTATGATAGCATGCGAAAATTAGAGATTCTTGTGGGTAGTCTATAAGATTATGTGACATGTGTCTTATTCCTTATCCTCAAGAATAGATAATTTGATAGTATTTAGGATAGAGATATACCTAAATACCTCATGCATCTAATTGAGAATCTATCCTTAATGACTTCCTATGTGAAAGTTGGTAATTGAAGGAGTAGTTAATGAGATTTTCCCATGACACATGTCTTGTTAATTATTCTTGATATTGGTCTCTTGATAGTGTGTAGGATAGACATATACCTACATGCCGCATTAGGAATATTCATAATTGACCATCGAGAGAGGCTTTTATGTAATTGTGATTTCTAGGATGACAATTCTTATGATTTAACTAGTTAAAAAGAGTGAGTTAGGATATTTAAATGAAGTGTTGGGGGAAATTGTGATCTTAGACTTGTTAAAATTAGACTTTCCTTATTTTAAAAGCTTTCCATAATTCTTTGATTATTTGTTATCTTCATTAGTGCGAAAACTACAAAAAGATAAATCATTGGTTGAAATAAGATTGAGATGATAAAAGGTTAGTACTTGGAAAAGATTAGTAATAATTTCTCATGGGATCGATACTCTACTTACTCTTTATTACTTGTTGACCGCGTATATTTGCGCGTATTTGTCATTATATAAATCGGACAACAAGTTTTTGACGCCATTGCCGGGGAATTATTTTTCTAGTGTTTTTTAATATTAATTACAATCAAATTTGTCTTAATTTAAACTTGTACATAAACTTGTTTTTAGTTTATTTTATCATTTATTTTTCTGTTTTAATTCTTTCTTCTTTGCGAGGTACACCATGGAGACAATTTTGAGGAGCATTAAGGCTTTAGAAGCACAGAATATTCAAAATATGGCGGCGATGTGTGATTATTGTGCTGGAAATCATTCGAGTCATCTTTGCTCTATCAATTTCGAATCGACACAGTATGGTGGCAATTTCGGCGACTACCCTAACTATTACACCTATCCCAATAATTATCATCAAGATGTGGGGTATCATCTGGAGTTTTCATGGAGCGACAACATTCAAGTTCAAACCCTTGCTCCAAGCCCATCATACACTCTTGAATCTCAGGATCAGGCTCCTACTCAAGAAGAAAGAATGTTAAAATTTGAGGAACTTTTGTGTAAGTTCATAGCTATGAATGAGGAGCAGATGTATAGTCAGAGGTTATCAATTCGAGATCTTGAGAACCAAATAGGATAACTTATCAATGCCATTAACAATCGCCCTCAAGGTGAATGGCCCAGTGACATTGTTCCCGAGATTGATGGACTACCCACGCCAAGGCTGCAACCGGACGTGCCAATATATGTGGAAACTATAGGGGAGAAGACAAGTGGGGAGCAGAAAATTAAGGCCGACGAAGATCCAACCTTGAGTTCCAATGAGGATAAGCTAATTTCGATAGTGTCCCATATTTCTTCTCCGCCAAAGCTCAAGAATCTGGGTGGTTTTGCAATCCCATACCCAATTGGTAGTCATGCCTTAGGAAAAGCTCTATTGTGACAGTAGAGCTAGTATAAATTTGGAACCATGGTGGGACGAACAAGATGTCTATGAGAAGAAAGTCCATGATCCTATTGTGTTTGAAGAGCTTCAATCCAATATTCTGTTCACAGACGCAATGGAGCAAGCACATAGCTATGTGAAGTTCATCAATGAGAATGTATCTAAGAGTAACAAGCTAGGTGATCTTGAAACAATGGCCCATACTGGAATAAAACCCTCAAATGTTACATGTCTATTAATGGATGGAGGGTTCCTCAATTTTAAATGGGGAATTGGATAGTAGATGGTGAAGTCAGGCTGACGACTATAAACAAGCGCTTCTTGGGAGGCAACCCAAGTTTATTGTTTTACTTTTATTTTTGTTTGATTGCTTTTTAGCTTGTTTAATTGCATTTTAATTTCTTTAGTCAATTATTTTTAGATACCGATTATCGAGTAAAATGGAATGCGCTCCCAACTTTTAGGACTTGAAAGATGATATCAATGACGCTTGGCACATTCTCAGGGAAGTCTTCTGTTTTAATTTTCCCATTTCAGACATTGAGGACAATGTCAATTTTAAGTTTGGGGGTGGTATCTAATTTTTGTTTGTTTTTTAATTTTGTATTTGTGTGTTTCAAATGTGTTTTTTTTATTTAAAAAAATATTAAAATAAAAAAATTTAGGATGTGTCTCTTGAGCATTGTTTTAATTTGTTTTGAACTTGAATCCATGGTCAATGATAAGAACTTGATTGAATTGATCTAACTCATGGAACACTACAAAAAAAACAGTCATTGCCGACGGGACATGCCGTCGCCAATGACTACATTGCCGTCGGCATTGAGTCATTAGCGACGGCAATCCCCGTCGCCACTGCCGTCGCCTCCCAGGTCGTCGCCCCTGGCCCCCGTCGGCCGCCTGTCGGCAGCATTCTCATGGACGACGGGTGTCATTGGCGACGGCAGTACTCATTGGCGACGGCCTGAACGACGGTACACCCGTCGTCAAACAACCACTATAAATTTTTAGAGGCTCTCATTGGCGACGGCAACGCCGTCGGTAATGACAGTTATGCCGTCGGCAATGACTTTGATTTTTTGATTTTTTTTTAATAATTTCAAAATTTCCCTGTTCATTTACAAATATATACATATAAATTGTTACAAACTAATAAAACCCATCAAATATAATACGATTCACCCATCAAATAGTAATCCAAATTAAATATATAGATAAAAATAGCCGTCTGTACAACTCAAAAACTGTACAAGTACATACATGAAACTGAGAATATATCATAAACTAACTACAACCCAAATCAGGAGTCCCGCCACTCTCATCACCGGTCCCACCCTGTACTGGATTCTGCTCGTCAGCAGCTCCGCGGTCATCACCCTGTACGAGAGTGTCGTCGCCATCAGCTCGGCGGTCCTCACCTGTGCCTCCACCTCCACCTCCACCTCCACGAGTCTTGTCAACAAGACCCTACAAAATTAAAATATTAATAACAAAACCAAAATTAAAATATATTTACATTATTTTAGTTTGTGTTCTTCAAGTTATAACAAAGTAGGCAGACGGGGCTCGAACTCTGGCTCCGTATATCGGAATCGAGTTCCGTCCATTGTAACGTGTGCCTATTGCGTATGCGGTGCTATGTCTGTGTTTACGTGTCGTTTCGACGACCGAGGCGGGTTTTGGCCTTTTTTTGACTATTGGTCTAAGTTTGCGTAAGTTAGGTAGACGGGGCTCCGTATATCAGAATCGAGTTTTGTCAGTTGTAACATGTTCCTATTGCCTATGTGGTGCTATGTCTGTGTTTGTGTGTCGTTTCGATGACCGAGGCGGGTTTTGGCCTCTCTTTCGACTACTGGTCTAAGTTTGCGTAAGTTAGGCAGACAGGGCTCGTACTCGGGCTCTGTATATCAGAATCGAGTTCCGTCAGTTGTAACACATGCCTATTGCCTATTCGGTGCTATGTCTGTGTTTGCATAATTTTGAAGACTGAGGCGGGTTTTGGCCTCTTTTTTGACTATTGGTCTAAGTTTGCGTAAGTTAGGCAAACAGGGCTCGAACTTGGGCTCCGTATATCGAAATCAAGTTCCATCCATTGTAACGTGTGCCTATTGCGTATGCGGTGCTATGTCTGTGTTTGTGTGTCATTTCGACGACCGAGGCGGGTTTTGGCCTCTTTTTCGACTATTGGTCTAAGTTTGCGTAAGTTAGGCAGACGGGGCTCGAACTCGGGCTCCGTATATCAGAATCGAGTTTTGCCAGTTGTAACGCGTTCCTATTACCTATGTGGTGCTATGTCTGTGTTTGTGTGTCGTTTCGACAATCGAGGCAGGTTTGGCCTCTTTTTCGACTATTAGTCTAAGTTTACGTAAGTTAGGCAGACGGTGCTTGAACTCGGGCTTCGTATATCGGAATCGAGTTCTGTCAGTTGTAATGCGTGCCTATTGCCTATTCGGTGCTATGTCTATGTTTGCGTGTCATTTTGATGACCGAGGCGGGTTTTGGCCTCTTTTTTGACTATTGGTCTAAGTTTGCGTAAGTTAGGCAGACAGGGCTCAAACTCTGGCTCCGTATATTGGAATCGAGTTCCGTCAGTTGTAATGCGTGCCTATTGCCTATTCGGTGCTATGTCTGTGTTTGCGTGTCATTTTGACGACCGGGGCGGGTTTTGGCCTCTTCTTTGACTATTGGTCTAAGTTTGCGTAAGTTAGGCAGACGGGGCTCGAACTCGGGCTCCGTATATCGGAATCGAGTTTCGTCAGTTGTAACACGTTCCTATTGCCTATGTGGTGCTATGTCTGTGTTTGTGTATCATTTCGACAACTAAGATGGGTTTTGGCCTCTTTTTCGACTATTGGTCTAAGTTTGTGTAAGTTAGGCAGACGGGGTTCGAACTCGGGCTTCGTATATCAGAATCGAGTTCTACCAGTTGTAACGCGTTCCTATTGCCTATGTGGTGCTATGTCTGTGTTTGTGTGTCGTTTTGACAATCGAGGCGGGTTTGGCCTCTTTTTCGACTATTAGTCTAAGTTTACGTAAATTAGGCAGACGGTGCTTGAACTCGGGCTCCGTATATCGGAATCGAGTTCCGTCAGTTGTAACACGTGCCTATTGCCTATTCGATGCTATGTCTGTGTTTGCGTGTCATTTTGACTACCGGGGTGGATTTTGGCCTCTTTTTCGACTATTGGTCTAACTTTGCGTAAGTTAGGCAGACAGGGCTCGAACTCGGGCTCCGTATATCGGAATCGAGTTCCGTCAGTTGTAACGCGTGCCTATTGTCTATTCAGTGCTATGTCTGTGTTTGCGTGTCATTTTGACGACTAGGGCGGGTTTTGGCCTCTTTTTCGACTATTGGTCTAAGTTTGCGTAAGTTAGGCAGACAGGGCTCGAACTCGGGCTCCGTATATCGGAATCGAGTTCCGTCAGTTGTAATGCGTGCCTATTGCCTATTCGGTGCTATGTCTGTGTTTACGTGTCATTTTGACGACCGGGGTGGGTTTTGGCCTCTTTTTTGACTATTGGTCTAAGTTTGCGTAAGGTAGGCAGACGGGGCTCAAACTCGGGCTCCGTATATCGGAATCGAGTTTCGTCAGTTGTAACGCATTCCTATTGCCTATGTGGTGCTATGTCTGTGTTTGTGTATCATTTCGAAGACCGAGGTGGGTTTTGGCCTCTTTTTCGACTATTGGTCTATGTTTGCGTAAGTTAGGCAGACGGGGCTCAAACTCGGGCTCCGTATATCAGAATCGAGTTCTGCCAGTTGTAACGCGTTCCAATTGCCTATGTGGTGCTATGTCTGTGTTTGTGTATCGTTTCGACAATCGAGGTTGGTTTGGCCTCTTTTTTGACTATTAGTCTAAGTTTGCGTAAGTTAGGCAGACGGTGCTTGAAGTAATGAAATCTGTTTTTACCTGTCGAATATGTGGAGGGAAGATGTTGGCCAAGACGACCGCACATACACGAATGGCCTCCTCCAGGACTACACCCATGAGTCCGTCAACGGCAGCTGTAGGATCTATGGAGCCATGGACAACCTCCTAAGCAAGCTGGTAGATCCGCTCGCGTGATGGTGCGCCTGACTCCACGACACTGCTCGCCATGCACCCCTCAATAATCCGTCTGAAGAAGTCATCAGATAATGAAGGGCCGGCGCCCGATCCACTCGCACCACTACCTCCGGTCGGTGGGCGACGTCGAGATCTCGCAGCAGGGACTATAGTGTAGGCTGGGACACGGGGAATGCCCACAACTCTACCCTTCTTGGCCCCCCTGTAGCCTGCAGCCAGTCCTCCATCTCCTCATCCGCACGCGTAGAATCATCTACAGGAGTATCACCTCTCTGGCTGCTCCGGACCACAGCAAGGTCCTCGAACCGTGTCTGAAAAAAACACAAAAATAGATGAAAAGCAAAGTATAAAACAAAAAAATACAAAAAAAAATCAAGATTTTAAATACATACTAAATAAAAGAATTAAATTACTTACAGCAATGCGCTCTGCCTCAGGTGAGATATAACCACCGTCACCTATTTTCTGGTGAGCGTGCCACCAAAACTCAAGGCGGGAAGGTGGGTGCTTTAGACTCACCTCGAGTCTCTCCCTGTAAAGGTCGTACGACTGAGACCCAGTGCAGTGTGGGAGACGACTCTGCTGTCGGACAGCTGTACGCTGTGCCGACATCTTCTTGAACGTCTCGCCCTCCCAAATGCCGCACATCTGCTCCCACACCGCAGCACCAATGAAATCTGGCCGGACATCTCTAAGTGTATGTCCATCAGCCATCTTGGTCTGGGCCTTCTTTTTCCAGTCGTAGACCCACTTGTGCCAGTTCATCTCGAGATACCTCTGGAGAACAGTCATACCATGGGCTTCCTGCCAGTCCTCAAAGCGGTAATATCTCTGTACATTACACATTAATAAGCTTAGTAGACCTGTGTTAAATAAAAGCGGTAAAAAATATTCAAATGGAATATAAAACTAACATATATGAATGAATGACATCTTACCCTAAACTTAGCAATAATGAGCCCACGTGAGCAGTCATCCACATCCGCCCACCTCATCCACGGGCTTGAGAATCGGTTGCGGACGATCCCAAGCAACGTGTTCCTTGGCGTAGCGTCAAGGATACTAAGATTAACACAGATACATTTGCAAATTACAAAGAATATATAAGAACTAAATAATTAATACAAAAATAATGTCAAATATGAAATTACCTATTACTCCCAATACGACATATAAGCGGCGCCTGGGGGGGATTCCCTAGCAATCCACGTGCTAGCCCCCGCGGAGGCCTACGTCGATCACCTATGTAGTAAAATACAACAATATTTATATAAATGAATATAAAGTCAATACTATACAAAATTAAAAATAATAAGATGTATAACAACAAAACATGTAATTATACCCGATGATCCGGCCTGATCATCACCGCCACTACCTCCACGGCATGAACTACCAGCACGCCCACCACGATCGCCGTGTGGTGTACGCGCCATATCTGTATATATACTGTCAAATCATCAACAAAATATTATTAGACATTCGTAATCACAATAGTTTTAACAGTAACAACGAGGATAACATGCGGATACAACTATTTGTAATATTTGCTTTTTTAAAAAAAATCCACAAAGTTCCACAATATCTTTATCAGAATAGTAACTTTAGGCGGATGCAATATTTTTGATATTTGATATAAAATATGAAAAAATTAAAAATAAAAATTTCATAATGATCAAGAGTACTTTAACAACTTCATGAAACATATAGTTATTACCAAAGACGGTGTTAACAGGGTTCGTGGCGGCCTGGTTGTAGGCTTCGTCGTCGATGAAACGCTCTGTATGAGTGAAAGCCACACAAGATGGCGTCGTCCTGTTACCCTGCTCATTCGCAATGATTTCCGTCTCCTTTTTCGTCCATTATTAAGTAATAGTAATAGTAGTAGGTTACTAGTTTCTATTCAAGAGAGTTTTGGAAAGACATTATTACTACAAGGGTTAAGAAGTTAAAGAGGCGTGCGACAATTTTGAAAATTAAAAAATTTGGAGAACTTGATTTGACTGCTATAAACGTTCCGATGTGTTCCAGCGAATTAATATCCAAACAAGAGTTCTAATTTTGTTTTTGTTTTTTCTTTGTTTTTTTCTCGACTGTCTAGTTTCTTCAAGTTCAACCTATTTGGAAATATATTTGAATATAAGCCTTTGGATTAAAAGTAATCCACTGCTTTTGAAGGCTTGGTAAGGTATGACTTGGATATCTGGTGGAATTTATAGGGAATAATAGTCTCAAGAACTTAGGTTACTTTTATCATCAACTCACTTTAGTTGGTCATCTAGCCAATTTTGACCTATCAAAGCTCACTTTAGGCTTGAAAAGTAGATTCGAACTTGGTTTTCTTACTAGCTTTGGTCATGGAAATTATTAGGAGCCATTACAAGCATGTATTAAGAACTTTATATGAGCTCATTATAGTCTTTTAAGTCCAAGTATTAAAAATTACACAAAACAGTCCACTTTTGGGCATAAAATGGAATTTTTCACAAGTCTAATTCTCAAAACAGTTTAAGCTTGGTTTCTTTAGTTTGTGTAGCTTACTTATGCCATATTATAACTATTGAAACTAGCCTATATGGTTCAGGTGTGGTGGTTCTTCATTTCGGTGTTCATTGCTATTATAAAGCTTATTTTCATTGATTTTTAGACATGAATTGGTACAACACACCTCCTAGACCTTGGTTAACTTAAGGAACAACTTTCAAATAGTGTATATAGACACTATAGGGACTTTATACTGTCTTAAAACTTCAGTTGCCAAGATTGGCTATAATTGTCCATATTTAGGCATAGTTTAGGTTAACAACCACAAACAGTCCTTTATTAGGTTTCAAGAAACCTTTAGGTACTCAGACATCTTTTAAAACATGATAATAACATAACCTTATATCCATTAATATATTTGCATCAGTTAGTTATTTTTCCAATACCAAAAACAGTCCACTTTTGACATTTTAGGCATGTTTTAGTTCTAACTCATCTAACAGTCCCCAAGCCTTAAATTATCAGCATTAGCATATTATATATTTTTGCTATAGACATAATATTCATGGTTTAAAACTCAAGGATACAAGGCTTCATGCTTCTTATCCAAAACGGCCATCTATAGGCTTTAAATTTCATAAGAAATAAGGTTTATCAACATGTCAACAAAGATAGCATGAATGTGCAACATATAAGCTTGTACTATCTTTTTACATGGTATTTAACATGCATAGCATATGCCCGGATGGTTCAAGTAAGCAGCCATAACAGTCCATAACAAATCCTCTAATTAGCTTCTTGATTTCCTAAGTGATAAAATTAATCAAATATAGATAGGGATATAAACTGAAAATCTTACATGTTTATGAGAGTACCAAAGATAGCATGAATGTTTATGCAAATAAATAGTTTTAACCCTTACTAAAGCAAACATGTTGCCATTCGAAGTATATTGAAGAACAGAGTGTTTATTGAAGAACATATACGGTAAGACACTGCAAAGTTACTTATTTTCATAACTTCCATAGAAAATTATAAGGGAATGCCTAAACACCAATTTAAGCATAACAAAAATATAATATTCATAGCTAGACAACCTCATATGAACTCACATTTGAACCACTTTGTTCCATACAAATCAAGAAAAGTAAATTAAATACAAACAGAGGATAAATTTTCATGGATAAAGAAAGAGGGCATGGATATCATACCTTGTAATTTGGGGTAAACCAAGAGTAAATAAGAAGTCAGCAGAGGGGAAGTGGTGGCGGTCGGAGGTTCGGTCGGCCGGAGGTTGGGTTCGCTGGAGCAGCAGGCGTCGGTTCCTGGCGCAGGGAGAGCAAACCTGCTAACTGAGATGATAATGGGTCGAACTAGGATGGTGATGGGGTGAACTGTGATGATTTATTAGGTAAATGTGTAGGCTAATTGAGCAAATGGCTGACTGGGAATGAAGAATTGAGAGGGAAAATCAAATAGCAGAGAAGAGGGGGGAAAACATAAGAGTCGTTGCCGTCGAAACGAGGGTTTTAATATCAGACTCATTCTCGACGGCGTGGCCGTCGTTATTACGCCCGTCGCTATTACCCCAATACTGACGGCGAGCCCGTCGGCTATGACAATATTTCCCATCGCCAGTGAGTTTTCCCTCCACCGCGAAAACCTGGCGGCAAAACAAACCCATTCCCAACGGCACTAAAGCCATTATCGACGGCCATCCGTCGGCCACCAAACTAGTAAAGCTGGGATCTGGTCATTGGTGACGGGTGTCATTGGCGACAGCATTACCGTCGCCAATGAGGTCATTGGCGACGGGTACAGAGCCGTCGGCAATGACGCCGTCGGCAATGACTCTTTTTTTGTAGTGGAAAATGGACAAATGTTGCGTAGTCTATGCACTTAACGTAATTGTTAGTTATTGATTTGCTTATGAATCGTTCCACTTTTATGCACTTACCCATGTGTGTGACACCCCCAAAATAGGTTCAATACCAACCCATTCTGAGTCGCCAAATACATGGTATAGAATTTCAAATACAAATCTTTTATAACAAAAGGTCGAGAGAAATACGACCATACAATTGTGAGTGTTAATACAAACGTATATAATACGAAATATAAATACTCAAATTCAGTCCTCACTAATTACAATTATTATCACACTATTTTACAAAAATAGTGAGGACTACAACTGCTCTACTCTGACCATCACATTGTTCCCTGACTAGTTCTTGCAACATTCTCATTCCCTGAAGAGGACAATAGATAAAAAGGGTGAGCTCAACTAGCCCAGTAAAGAATATTATGACTAAGATAATGAAAAATAAATTATCGTTAGCCTTCAATAAATCAGATAAAATATTATGGACAACAAGTTTTAGATCAATATTCGCAGCGGAAATAACAATTCATTAGAAGAGTTAAGTAGAGAATGAAGTCTACTATCTTCTATGATTTAAAAGTCCATCATCGATATTTTATCCCTATAACATCAATCAATATACATCTTGAATCAAATATTCATCTTTGCACTACGGGCCAAAGATATTCATTTGTATCACCAGTTGGTCATGTTCATCTCAACACCTGTCCATCTTTGCACTACGGGCCAAAGATATTTATCAGGTAATCATTCATCTTTGCTCTACAGGCCAAAGATATTCAGTTATATCACCATTTAGGACTGAGGATGATGAAAAATAATATAAATAACGAATCCAGTGAGATAAAGGACAAAGATTAGGGATTCGTAATTTAGTTTATCCAAGTTCAAGAATACTCCATAATAATCAATTGTGGAGCAAAATTCAAGAATGAAGTTCAACACATGGATACAATCAAAGATAGTAACCATAACAGACAACTTGGACAAATAAAAGAAAATTTAATTTTTCTGTGAATAGTGTCGTATACGTGAATAGTAATCCCGACATAAAAAGGTAAAAATTTCATAATAAAATTCATACCAACATTCCAATGAAATGATACTAGATGAAACGCAAAATTCAAAAAATTTCTATTCATTTCAGGAATTATAGAAACAATACTTACCGTAGTAAGTTTTAATTTGGGTATATGAAATGAAATATTATCGCTTTCATAATATGGAATATGAAAGAAAATAATATTCTTTATGAATATTGAAAGAAAGTAACATCAGTTACGAGAAAAATAATATCCCTTACCTTAAAAGGATAGTATTTTTGACTGGTATGACGGGGATATTCTTGAAGAAAACTTATACTATTTTTTACACTCAAAGCTTCCTTAAACTCAAAAGAAATACGCTCAATATTATAGAAGAAGAATTTTCTGATTCTGGTGTGATTTTTATTTCTAAACTAAGCATCCTATTTATAAGAGAATGGCAGGATACTATTTGAAAATAAAAATCACGGACCAACAGTAGATTTCTCACGGGCGCTGCAACCGGCGAAAAAATTTGATTTACTATTCATTACTGTGCAATAAAATATTCTAATAAAACAAAAATTTTAAATAAAATATAATATATTCTATTTATAATCTAATAAAACAAAACTTTATATAATATATATATACACACTCCCACATTCCTACGGCAACCATAACATTATCAATTCCCTCCATTCCAAGGCACCACACACCACCCACCATACACCACACACACGCACACACACACACACACACATATATATATATATACACTACACCTTTATATATATATATTTAAAACTGAGATAACTTCTACCGATAATTTTGAAAAATGAGTAAGTGGGGGTACATATAATAAGCTAAATTTACAACAAATACTGATAAAAACACCTCAGCACTAATTCCTTCTTTTATATCCACAAAAATAAATATTTCCTTATCATATAAATTAATAATTAATTATTCACAAATAATATTACAGAACTATAAAATTGACAACCAGGTCGTTTTCAAGAAAGAGAGGGCCTTCCGATAAGGATTTCTCCTTACTGGTGCGCAATTAAATAACCCCTCCTACACAGAACTTCCTTAGACATTGCCAATAATGCTATCTAATAATATTATTCAAATAATATGAATTATTGATTTGATAATATGAAATACTGTGCAATGACAATTATTAAATTAATAAAATATTATGCAATAATTAATGTAGTAATTATTGAATCAATAATATAAAATATTGAACAGTAGTTACTGTAACAATTATTGAGTAGTGACTTCTTACGTAAGAATCAATAATTAGAATGATTGCGCAATACCATGTGCTATTGTTCAACACCGCGTATTACTGTATTTTAACCACCGGGTATTTCAACAATTTTAACGGTAAAAGTTTTGCCGTTATTTTTAGAAAAACTTATTCTTGTCGTTTTCTTCATCCGATAATTTTCCGTTATGGGGCCAACAAATGATTGTGCCGTCGTACGAATATTCCCCGACAAAAAGAATATTCCCCGACCAAACGAATATTTCCCAACACAATGAATATTTTATGGCCACTTGCTTACTTTGTAAAACTTGCACAAATCACCCCATAACTTACCACATTCATCAAATCAACACCTTACTATTTAAAACAATATATATAGAGAAAATTAAATCTTTATTCATAAAAGTTGGGGTCTTACAATGTGTATTGAACTAGTTGTATGATTTGGATGGCCTTTATGACAGAATGCTTGTGGGAGTTATCATTAAGCTCTAGAACTCGTTTAAACATCACTCAAAGCAATGTATCCAAGTTTGATTTGTTAGTCATGTGCTGAGTTAAGATGGAGCATAAAACACACTCACTCACTCATAAACACATGATTAGGGGAGATAGAGCGTAAGACGCACTCTCCTATGAATTGAGGACAAAAGAAAGAAAATTGTATATTGCAAATCTTGCGTTGAGTTGAGATGGAGCGTAAAAAGCACTCACCCACAAGAGTGGACTTAAGATAAGATAGAGCATAAAATGCACTTACCAAGAGTCCTTTGATTTCATATTTTTGGAAATTGTGATTTGTATACATTTGTGGTGAGTGATGTGTTAAGCATATAGTTTTTGAAGTTTATTTTGATCTCTTTCATAAGGTAATATGGTTGCATAAGTTCATTCGAGCTATAATTAATTTAGTGTAATTGGGTATACACACACGCACGAAATGGTTCTAAAGCAAGATATGACTAACTATTTAAAATTCCCGACTTGCGATCTTTTGAAAGTTTTTCTAGAGTTTCATGTTTTAGCATCTTTAAGGCCGTTGTTTAAACTTATTAACTCGTTGCTCAAGATAGGTTTTATTAGAAGTTTTTAATTTTTTTATAGTTTGTGCTTATTTTTCTTGAGGACAAGTAAAGATTTAAGTTTGGGGGTATTTGATGAGTGTGTTTTATATACACAAATTAGGTACTTTTGGCCTTGATAATTTGTAAGTCTTTAGCTATTTCGTTTGGTTCTTATGTGTTTTCACCTTATTGTAAATTGTGTGGTTTTATATTGCTATTTTGTGTTTTTGTATGCCTTTATGTGTTTTTACTTTGTTTTGTAGGAATTGAAATAAAAGCTCCTTGGATCAAGTTTAGAGTTCCCACTTTTGCGTTTTCGACTTGAATTTGGCATAGCAAGCTCTTGTTTCTCAATTTCAACCCTAATCCAATCCGTATCTCTCAAAACTCAAAGAACTAAAGTTGTAGATATTCTCCTCAGCTTTCCGGAACATCTTGAAAAATCCCAATTGAAGTTCGTATGAGAGAGTTATGGTCATTTTACCATCGGATTGTGCATGCATTTTATACAGCAGCTGTTTCCAGGCATATTTGAGCATAGCTCCGGCCAGTATTTGTTCGAACTCAGAGAATGAAAGTTTTAGAGCTACTTCTAAGCTTTTCGGAGCCTCTTGAATTGCCTAAATCCGAGTTCGGACGAAGAAGTTATGGCTATTTTACCAACAGACGTCGAAGCTGAAAATTCCAGAAAATGGCCAAGTGCCTAGGCGCTCTTTCGTAGTTCATTTCAAGTGCCTAGGCGCTCCAAGGCAAGGATCAAGTGATTTTGTTGAGTTTTTTAGGGTTTTATGATGTAATGCTATAAATAGAACATGTAGCCTCCATTTTGTGACATCCAACACTTCTAACATCTGATCTAGAGCTTGGGAGGCTACTCTAAACATCCAAATTAAGAGCATTGGGCTGTAATACAAAAGAGAATTCAGCAAAAGCTAAGGTTCTAAGGCCAAAGGAGTGCAAGATTTGTGGATATTTGAGCTACAAATCATCACCATCCAAGCAATGCAATTCTGAAAATCATAAAAAGGGGTGTTGTTATCTCTTATCTTTTGTTTCCTCTTAATTTTGTAATCCTAAATAACATGTATAAATTGGGCATGATGTTTGTGCTAGTTACCATGAACTAGATCATAATTTCTAAGATTTCAATGGAACCCAACACATAGTTTGCATTGATTTCTCTCTTTTTGCTATTATTTGATTACTTATGAGTTGGTTATCATAACCTATGCTTATAGATTAATTATGTGGCTCATAATTACCTTGGGACCCTATATGAACTTGACAACTGGATTATAGGTTGAGACCTAGTTATGATAGCATGCGAAAATTAGAGATTCTTGTGGGTAGTCTATAAGATTATGTGATGTGTGTCTTATTCATTATCCTCAAGAATAGATAATTTGATAGTATTTAGGATAGAGATATACCTAAATACCGCATGCATCTAGTGGAGAATCTATCTTTAATGACTTCCTATGTGAAAGTTAGTAATTGAAGGAGTAGTTAACGAGATTTTCCCGTGACATGTGTCTTGTTAATTATTCTTGATATTGGTCTCTTGATAGTGTGTAGGATAGACATATACCTACATGCCGCATTAGGAAGATTCATAATTGACCATCGAGAGTGGCTTTTATGTAATTGTGATTTCTCGGATGACAATTCTTGTGATTTAACTAGTTAAAAAAAGAGAGTTAGGATATTTAAATGAAGTGTTGGGGGAAATTGTGATCTTAGACTTGTTAAAATTAGAGTTTTCTTATTTTAAAAGTTGTCCATAGTTCTTTGATTATTTGTTATCTTCATTAGTGCGAAACTACAAAAAGATAAATCATTGGTTTAAATAAGATTGAGATGATAAAAGGTTAGTACTTGGAAAAGATTAGTAATAATTCCTCATGGGATTGATACTCTACTTACACTTCATTACTTGTTGACCGCGTATACTTGCGCGCATTTGTCATTATATAAATTGGACAACACCTAATGCCTCTGACTCTACTCTCATATATATAACATCAATGCAGACTTCTACAGGGGCTACCCCCTACTCATTGGTCTATGGCATGGAAGCATTACTTCTAATAGAAGTAGAAATGGAGTCCCTGAGAGTGTTAATAGACGCTCAAATGGAGGAAGACCAGTGGTTGCAAGAGAGGTACCACCAGTTGTCCCTGATAGATGAAAAAATGGCTACAACCATCTTCCACGTGCGGTTATATCAGCAAAGGATTGCTCGGTCTTACAACAAGAAAGTCCGACTCCGACAATTCAAAGAAAATAACTTATTACTGAAGAAAGTCCTGCCAATCAAGATGAAGCCAAAGGAAAGTTTGGCCCAAATTGGGAATGCCCTTTCATTGTCAAGGAAGTCTTAACAGAAGGAGCCATCAGATTAGAAGATATGGATGGGAAAGAATTTCCCCAACTCATTAATTCAGACATCGTAAACAGGTACTAAATCTGAAACACCTGCTACCCATCATCCTGGTCCTGCGAAAAATTCAAATCAGTTCAGGTTTCACTAAAAGCCCGAACTATGAATGACCTGATCTCCCTCAACCCGGAAGTACGTAGGCAGCCATTGATGGTGCGGTCAAACCAAACAAAAAATTCAAAAACTCATCAAACTCAAGCTTCAAACCAAAATAAACACTTTCCAAACCTTTTAGGCCAAGCCTTAACTACGATTGACCTGATCTCCCTCAACCCCGGAGTACGTAGGAAACCATTTATGGTGCGGTCTGACCTTCAAGAAAAATAAAAACTAATAAAAACCAGTCCCAAGACACCGAAACCTTACAAAAACCAAATACTATCAAGCCTTCCTGTTCAACAGGCCATCAAGGAGTAGCTCATGATACATCAAAACATCAAGTCATGAAAAAAGTGATAATCACTCAGTAATGATAATACATTGCCAACAGGGAAGTGAATTAAAATATATTCTTCGATATAATACGGTTTGATATATACAATGTATCATGTACATGACAAAAATGGCTGATCTAGTATGTGCAGGAAAATGAAAGCTAGTCTACTAACTCGTGGATAAACGGGATAGCAGGGCCAACATGGCAGCCTTCTCAGAAGATGGAGGAGCATCTGTAAGCTCATATCCCACGGTCTCCATGCGAGCAAAAAGATCCACAGCCATCTGCATAGTGCTGCTATGATCATCTATGAAGGCACTCATATCTGCGATGATGTTGTGAGTATATGACCTGAGTGCAGTGCTATCAGCAATATAAACATCTCGGGTAGCTATGGCCTCATCCCTCTCAATATAAGTAGCATCCCGGGGTACTAAAACCTCCTTAATCTCAAAAAAGCTGCATCCCGGGTAGCTCGAGCCTTGTCTCTATCAGCAAAAGCTTTATCCCTGCCAGAAAGGGCTGTCAACATCACCGCTCGAGCCGATTACTATCAATGGTCATCCTAGCTAACGAATCGATCAGAGTTGGATCTGTCCCAGTCGGAATGCTCAAGGGGTCACTAACCAAAGATGCTGTCAAACCAGCAAATAAATCATCCTCGGTGGGAGAATCGGGATCCTCCATAGGCTCCTCCTCGTCTGAATCAATTCTCGGCTCTGAGTGGATAACTGCAGCCAATGTAATATCTTCCTCCAACCATGAAGAATACTCTGGAGAACGATCTAGATGACTAGTAGAAAAATCAGCCTTCTCCCTATGAATCCAACACTCATAAATCCTGGTAAGGTCAGTTGACGACAAAGATGAAGCTGATATCCGCTGATCCATAGCTCCCTCAAAGTGGTGGATGCTCTAAAACAGATCAAACTGGCCCATGACTGCTAGTAGATGATATGTGGTCACCCCCCTCAAACCCGCCAAGGGCAGGTAATCTATACCGTCTGCATGAGTAATAAAGCTGTAAGGGGAGCTAAACCCTGAGCAGGGTAAGATTAAAAATGGATGCTCAATCACCATTAAAAAGGCCAACCAGGATGCCGCATCTGTACACTCTGCCGACCAAAAAGAGTAAGACATGACTATCTCATGAGTAAAGCAGTGCCAATGGGTCTCAAATGCGTCATGAACCACACGTACAGTAAAATGGCACTGCCCCTGAAAAACCCCACTGGATGGGTATGGCAAAATATAGCCAATCTCAAGGTCTCGGTTAATATCATCAACAAGATAGTACAACCCTGTCTGAGAGCACGAACCACTACAATTAGGCCAATGTCCAAGTGGTCCATATAATGTGGCATGTACAAATAAGTTATGATGCACATCAACAGAACATCCACGCGTGCAAACTGCCACTCATCTGTAGGGAAGATAAAGTCTCCTGAATATCGCTAGTAGCTGTCCAGTCGACTAAAGTGATCAATCAAGAAGTCCAGGGACACCACATGCCCCGTAGTAATCTCCGTAATGACGACTCTGAGCCTCAAACCCGTCATAGTCATGAACGATCGTCTCATATCACTAAGTGTCGTCCTAGAACAAGGCATATCTAATGCCAAACCCGTGAGGCAATCATACTCCTCCAGCATAGGGGTCATCTCATGGAGACCGAATCTGAAAACCTGGCGCTCGGGTATCCAACAGGATAACATGCTGTGACGCCCCCAAATTCGGGCCGCCATATCGTCTCGAAATTCGGTTAGTCACGTTCTACAATCTAATATAATGATACGACTAAATGTCGTATTGCACAGCAGAATAACACGTAACATATGAATAGATTACATTTATTTAATATAATCCTTCATGTCCCAAGGTTTTACAACTTAAACATTGATTACATCTTAAACATAGCTTAAGGATACGTAATCATAACTAATACATAATACACTAGAATCTTATTATAATTATCATAAAAGTTATACATAATAACAAGCTACTCCGTAGCCTTGCCCTTGCCCTTATCAGCGCCCGAAGGTCCGCCTTGCTCAGTCTTAACTGAAATGTTTTTAGAGCAAAAGCAAGAATGAGCAACAAGTTTTCTCAGCAAGTAATATATCAATAAGGGGATCATTATAGTTTTCAGTTTCTCAAGGGTACAATAATAAGGATAGTTCAAATATAATATGAAGTATCAATAGTTCTCAACATCGGTCGCTAGGGGCAGAAAGATATCAATAAGATTCAAGGTTTAACCTTATCATAGTTCAAGAGAAAAGAATACTGAGGAGTCACTAAGGACTATGAACTTCTACTAAAAATAACAGAAATATATTGATAATCCAATAAAACAAGTACAACAGGTGATTAGCCTAAAGTACCCTACAATATGCATAAATTTTAATCGTACTCAAGTGCGCACATCGGTCTCCCAAGAAATATAGTTTCCCCTTCAATGAAGGTTGTTCATCTCAATCGATACAAGATTTCCGCACCAATCAATTGGTTTGGATAGTTTTCTAATCATGATATAGGTATAGCCGAATCAAATGGCATAGACCGCTCTTTTAATGTATATAAGAATAACTATAAGTTCAATACTTGATATTATAGTTCGAAGAATATAATCAACTCTATCTTAGCTATGAAGCAATGAATCATAAGACATGAATCATAATTTCAATGGTTTACTCGTACGATAATTAATAGTACAAGTCTAAGAAATACTCAATAAGGAGTAGGGTTCAAGAACTTGCTTACAATATCCGTTGAATAAAGTAAATGCAAGGGTTTAGGATACTTGCCTTAAGCATAGATTACCACTTATAGCTTATCAACACTTTGAATTCCTATCGTAATATAGTTACGTATATATGTATCTCATTAGTTCTATAAATCAAAGACATACACTTGATATGAACGTTTAAACACATACATACGATCCTATCTTAGTCGTATAATCCTACACGTATGTCATTACGTCCCTTTAACACATAATCAGTTTGTAAGATATTATGGAATCAAGTAACATAGTTATGTGTATAATTATATCCTTTAGACATCATCTCGTATATACAATCAACACATAAGTTAGGTTTTAACCTTGTTATACAGTTATACCACATATAGCATCATAATACTTAACCGATTATATCATTATTATTCATGGAGTTCCGTTTATAAGTTAAACATCATCATGTTACACTATCAACACTTATAAACACGTATCAGTAGTGATCAGACCCTGCTTAGTAGCTTAGGAATCATTACATGTTAACTGTTAAAGAATCAGAACAAGCAAACTGTCCAGACCTGAAAGTAGCCTGGCACAGCTGCTCCCTGGTTAAGCCTAGGGACGGTGTGGCTACGATGTCCCATGGCCAGACCAGAGTTAGGTTTTTGCTCTATTACTTCTGTCCAACACATAAGCATACATTGACACATAGTATATACACATGTTAAAGGGTCTTGCATGCTTACATAATATTTCCAAGTTCAAGTTACATGTTATAGTTCTAGATTATGGTTTCCAATGACTTCAGGCTATATAAGGTCATGAAATCATATAGGCTATCATGCTTGTCATTCATACACATAAAGTGGTCACATAATCTGAAATATACATGCTTACATATGTTCATATCATTTATGCATGGCTATCATTCTTTGTTGTTTTAAACAAGCCTAAATAATGCTTGACTAACTCTCATAGTGTTTGACAAGGTGTGTGCACATATATGATATCTTAGTGATGTTAAAAGTACTAACATGCATGTCCAAAAATATTTGAAGACTATTACACCACATTCATGCAACTTAGTTTACAAAAGTCCAAACTTTTCTTTTGAAATCATTACGACTTAAACCATGTATGCTAGTGTAAATTCAACACCTTTAAATTTACATTTCATGTCTATCTAGACCATGCAATCATGTTCAAAAAGTTAGAATATAAGCATGATACGTATATGTCAAGTTCATTTCAAAACTTATACTTTCTTTATTAAATGTTCACTAACAAGGTCAAACACGCTCATGCTACATCATGAAACATATATGCACATGTTAACATGATCTTCATGCATCTTTGGATCATACAAACGTGCTTACAAAGTCAGAACATAAACATAAATATAATATGTCAAAGTCCATTTTAAAAACTCTAAGTTCATTTAGCAATGTATACTAACGAAGTCAAAACAACTCATGCTACGTCAAGGTATTTATATATACATGTTATACCTGTTTTCATACTTGTCTAAATAATATCAACAAGTTAACACTTAGCAGTTTACAATAGCAATTGAAATTCAAAGTTTTAGTTTGCCGCAGCTGCGCTGCACCCTAGTACAAAATGGGCGCAGCTGCGCCGTGTCTCGGCCAGAAATAAAGCAGCTTCTGCTACGGCAGAATGCAACCAAAACATCAAAATTTCTTTACGAATTTGATTCTAAACTAACTACATTGTAGTTCTAACATGCTCATTAGTTTATATAACACTTAACAAGCAATTCTCAATCCAATTAACAGTCAATTCATGCATGATTAAGAATGTAAGAAATTCATAGAAATGGATATTATACCTCTACTACTTTGAATGAGCTTGCTGCTAAAACTGAAATCTCTCTATTTCTCAGTATACTAGCTCTACTAATATTAGCTTCACTTGGAAATCTCAGTAATTAGGAATGTGAAGGAGAGAGCTATATTTATAGGAAAATAATTACACAGACAATGCAATTCTCCTACAATTTAAACCAATGGGAAGAGCAAGAACATGAAGGTTACCAAAGAGTAGTTGGGTAGTTAGTGAATTCCACTATTGGAGCCACTCCCCTCATAATGATTAGCTACATTGCTAGTTTGCTGAGTTTGAGAAGAAGGGAGTAGGCTAGCCTTTTGAGTGTTCACGTGAGGAAGGGAATGGTCACTCATTATGGGACAATGCTACTAATCTCAGCAACATGAATACAACACACTAAGGTTATATATACATATATATATATGCCTACCTTGTATACTTAGGTTATAATTTAATTAGAGTCAGAATGTAGCAAGTTGAGGTATATATATATATATATATCAACATATAATCCAAGTACATTTCGTTAATACCGAATATAATTCAATTGGGTATTATCATCACTATATTATCCCAACTTTATTATTTCCATTATATTATTGCAATGATCATTGAATAACAATTATTCATTTAGTTTATTATAATATTCATAAGGTACACATTAATGTTCTCACACATCACATAATGTCACATAACCTCTTTATGAACTTATATCATTCATTAAGTCTTAATATATAGTTCTTATATACTATAAGGTCACATTAAAATATCACACTACACTTTCTTGCTAATAGAATGTAGTTGTTATAAATTATATGACTACTATCACATAACATTGCACAACACAATTAATTGAATAAATATAAATCCTGTTATACTTATTAATAGTCTATCATCCATAATAACTATTAACAATATAATATTAGTTAATCAATTTACTTATTAATCTCCAATCTTATTAATGTGGGTGGTTAGCACATAGTAATCCATGCATGTTGAAATTAAATTCTAAATTCTACTACAGGCGCAGCTGCGCTGGTTTACTGCACAGAAGTGGCGCAACTGCGCTACTCTAGGAAAATTTATACTAAATTACTTACTTTCTTTATTGCTTTGATTAGTAATATACTTATTTTATCACCTTGTCACACTAGGCACTTCCTATAAGCATTACGTTAAGCTTCTCATCAAATCCACCACATTATCTGACTCGTCACATAGACTTCAATTATTCAGCCTAATCGAATATAATTTCTATATTCTACGTCACCATAATATTTATTTATATTCATATAAATATTCAACTTTTATTAATATCAATATTAATATTATTTATGAAAATTTTTGGGTATTACACATGCTATCCACAAAGCCTTGTCGAACCTAAAAAGCTAAAATGGCTAAGGAATGCCCCAGCATTTGATCAACTGTCCCCTTATCTGTGGGAGGTAAACATTCATACCAAGATCGCAGAGAAGATGCTATCAAAGAATGAGGCATGTGCTCGATGCGGATGACGGTGGATGAAGACATCTGTAGAACCGTATCATGAGACCATCCAGGGGTCAAATCTAAACTCAAATGTCTAAGCGCATATCCATGACATAATACATGCATAATGACAATGATAAATGATAATAGGATGCAATAGATAGGAAATATCATGCATTTATAAATACACCATCTACTGAAAGCATCATCTCTGTCTGCTAATAAAATACAAAATAAAAAGTATAGGAAAATGGGGAAGAACCGCCCAATGACAGACAGAGGCCTATCAAAAGATATAACGAAAAATGGGGCACAGCCGCCTAATATCTAACAGAGGCCTATCAAAAGATATTGCGAGAAAAGTTATCCAAAGAAATCTATAATATATGCATCTAGGCGATCAACCTACTGCAGCTCCTCTTGTGTCACTGAATCACGGCCAGTAGGAATGTCTGGTCGATACTGTGACGCCCCCAAATCCGGGTTCCTCTCTTTTCTCGGATCCAGTGCAGTCACGATACTACTATCATCGAACTATTACATCTTTTATTCATAACTTAAAGAATAAAAATTTTCTTTATTATAATTTAGAATTTAAATTCTTTTCACTATCAGGATCTCGTATAATGACTCCAAACTTTTACAAGTTACAATCTTGGTCATTTACCAATTCCTGCCTTATATCATGTTCGAAATTATAAAAATGCGGAATAACTTAAACTTTTTCAATCTTTTTTGAATATAATCTTTTATTGCTTTCATAACTTGAATCAATTACATTTCCCTGAATCAAACTATATTATGATTCACTATATCCGAATTATTGTATAAACATTTACATCTCAATTCGATATCCTCTATGTATTAACTAATACATCTTTACGATACGATAAGTACTAAACATTGTAAACAACTATCAAGTATAGCTCCTAGAACCTAAACATGGTTCGAGAGCATGTATCTAAATAAATAGAAATCTTTGAACTCTATCACGTAGCACGTTACTCTTACCATGAGTCCTTAACCTGCAAAAGTGGTTATTTGCAAGAGTGAGCTAGACAGCTCAGTAATTCTAACAGTTTTCATGCCCCACATAGAAAATAACATCATACTCAGTTCATGCAGTTATAATCAATTTATATTTACTAAGCATGTTACTTCTCACATAATAAGCATATCATCAAATATCAACTTTCAATCTCATGCATATCTCATATACAGTTCATATATAAGTTCAAATCATCACAGCATAATATAATTCAACTAACAATTATAGAATTCATATATCAAATAGGAACTGAAAGACTTGCCTGATTCGTAGTTTAACTACTACGACTTAACTACTGAAAGATATTTGCGCTTCGTGTATTCCTACACAATCATACAATTATGGATTCATACATATCAGTTATACGTATTCATACATTCTCAACACAATACAATTGATACATTGTTGTTTAACTTGGTTCTTACAACCTTCGTTTCACTTTCTCATCGTATTCTTAGAATAACTATGTACGTATAAGTACCCCTTAACCATACATACTTACTACTATTCTTCATATACACATGTCCACCTACCACTAATCTATTTACATATAGCTAGTGTAGTCCATCCTTTGAGTTAATCATTCTCATACATCATTACTAACACATAAGACCATATACTCTATTAACCGTCAAAATCGAGTTCAAGTATTAACATATGATCTTACATAGCATGTATACATATTAAAGGATACTTTCATGCTCGTTCAACCTTTTTCACGTTTAATTTACATGATATAGGTTCTAAGTTAATACCCTTAATGACTTAAGTCCATTCAAGGTTATAAAGTCACAAGGTCTAACATGCTTGCCTTTTAAACATATAAGGTAATCATATAACTCGTGTTAGGCATGCTTATGAATATTTATATTTCATACATGTAACTATCGTAGTTATTAGTTTGAAAATATGCTTCGTTTATGCTAAACTTGGTTTCACGATATGTAGTCATGGTATATATACATGAGAGAGTCCAAGAGTGCTATCACATATATCCATAAACATCAAAAATCCAATTCTTAATGTAACATGTTAACGTTCACGTTCAAAGCTCGCATTTTCATTAGTGAAGCTCACTAACAAGACTTAACATGTTCACGCTATCCATATACATATGTTAACATGTCCGATATGCATTCCTAAGTCATCTAAACATGCTCGCAAAAAAAATTAGAATGCGTATATGGTATTTACATGTCAAGATCCACCTTCAAAATTTACATTTTCGTTAGAAATGTTTACTAACAAGGTCCGACATGCTCATGGTATACTATGAAACATATATCCGTAAGTTAATACACTTCTCATGCATTCCTAAATCATATAGTTATGCTTTCAAAATCAGAATGTACATATGTCAAAGTTCACATTTAAAACTAAAATTTTCATTTTAAAACTATAAGTTTTATCAACCATGCATACTAACATAGTAAAACATGTTCATGCTCGGTTAAGGTACTCATATATACATGTCAAACATGTCCTCATACTTGTCTGAAGCGATACGAACAAGTTGGCATGAACAAAAACTGTTAACAGAAAGTTAACCAAAGACAGGACCTGGCACAGCTGCGCCGCTGGCCAGTATAAAACTGGCGCAGCTGCGCCGCTGGCCGGCCAGGAACAGACATGGCTGCTTCAGCAATCAAGTTAACCCAACTCAAAATAATTCACGAAATTCATTCTAACAATGTTTCAATATGATTTCTAACATACATGTGATCTTATATACTACTAACAAATCATACCTCAAATCAATTAACATCTTATTTAAATGAAATCAATAACTTAGACAATTCACAAAGAACAAGAAATGAAGAGCATTAAAGGAATATAGGAATTATACCACTACTATATCCACTGACTCCTTGCCAATACAATGAAATACCTCTATATCTTATACTTATTAAGATTTCTCAGCAAATGAAATGAAGGAGGAGGAAGCCCTATTTATAGGCAAATCAATACCCAGATAAATGCAAAATCTCCCAAATCAAACCAATAAATTTCAAGTTTGTATAAAGGTTAAGGAACGGTGGTTGAGAGTGGGTGGATTCAATCATGAATCCCACACCCCTTACCATTATTAGCTAGAAGTGTGAGGAAATTGAGAAGCATCAATAGGCATAGCTCCTAACCATTCACGTGAAGAGAGATGAGGAGGGACTCACATTTAGGGACAAGAGGTAATCTCAGCATTCGCAACTAGCAAGTGTAATACACTAATGTTATACATTTGTACACTTTATATATACACTTAGGGTACATGATATACAAATTTCATTTATAAACACATAGGTTATAAAATATATATATATATATATATATATATATATATACACATTCATACATATAGCTTAGGTTATGAATGTAATCTCCAATTATAATGTATCAAGTATGGTACATATATACATATCAACACATACTCCATGTATATTAACACTGAATATAATTCTATCGGGTATCATTACATTTACTATCCCAACTCTATTATTCCAATTAAATTAAATTATGGAAATTCTTATCATGTTACGTATGCGATTATATTTTGTAACTCACGTAATGAAATTAATCTTACGATATAGTCTATATATATATATATATACGTATATATATATAATATATATATATATAGCCATATTAATGTTGCATAACACTTTGTATAACATATGCATAACTACTATATGTCATACCCTTAATAATCACATCCTCTGCACATATCAACTAATTGAGCAATTATATTAATAGTCTACTCGTTTATATATTATTATACTCAATGACAATTAATTAATTCATCCCTCATGTAATTATTAATTTCCATAAGAATTAATTACCATTTATATGGTTAATTATCACATTAAATGAATATAAATCTTATTATATTTATAACCAATATACTTATTATCATGCTATCACTTGCAATAATAATAATTCAACATACCATTATAATAATAATTAACGATTAATATAAATTAATTATTTAATTAATAATTCCTTCATCATTGAATTAGTTAATTCATCATCGAATCTATTATCGTGCCACACAAGGCATTTCTCACAAGCTCAAACTTAAGCTTATTATCACTTTCACCACACTACTTATCCACCACTTTACTTAGAACTATTAAATCATAAGGTTCACATATATAAATATATCGTGAATGGAAATATTCAAATATTCTATATAACCTTTACGGTAATATAATAACTCAAGCTATTAAAATGCTAAACTACCTCAATTAATTATACTTATAATATGTATAACCTTTACGCTTATAATATATACACTGTTAATTATTTAACTAATAATATCCACGATAAAATAATAACTTAAGTCATTTAATACATTAAATTAACTCAGTTTTCTTTTATTAATTAACTCTCTAGGAAATACATTACTATTATAACAATTATGTATTCCACTATAACATAAAATATTATGTCTCCTCCAATTAAAGGCATTTATTATTAGAAAATAATTTACTTATTGTCTCAAGATATTATCCTTAATATAATATCAAATAATTACATGTACGACACATGTACATATATTATATATAAAAAATAGATAATAAGTTTATTTTCTATTATAATGAATTGTTTCCATCAATTTATTTATATATAGCAAATATGTTTTAATGTATTTATCATATAAATCAATCATACCTATTACCCCATACAAAGACATATAAGGCAATATTATTATTCAAAAAAATAACATTCCCCCTTTTTATTAAAATAATTCAACATTAGAAACTATTTTAATATCCTTTCTCAGAAATATATAATATTTATTTCTCTTCCCTTTTCTATAACTTGTCCCCAAAATAATTTCTTCAAATATATACATTTAAATAAATTCTCTAATCAATATTTATTTAAAGATATATTGATTACCATCTCTCTTTAATAACGTATATATATTTATTAACGTTATTCGCACATTAGACTTTTTCACATATTACCATTCTAAGTAAAAAGTATCAACTATAATTACATATTCAACCCATATATTAATTTACTCCTTTACTTAAATAAATTAAACCCCGTACTATATTACCATAGTTAATTATATTATTCCATAATATAATTCTCAACTATCAACTAACCAATATTTATTCTTATTAGTTAATTCCCTTAACTAACTCATGCTTCACCATCCAAACCCATTCACGGATAGTTTAAGTACTATCAATAACCTTTATTATAAATATACTAGTTATTAGTATACATACACCAGAAAATGGTGATTATACATCAAAGCTATTTAATGTCACCAACTTACTTGATAGAAAAATTCTATAAATTATTTAATAGCGATAAGAACTCTTATCCACTTCCTTTATCTCAATCGAATTGTCTCCACGATAAATAACAATATATATTTATTAATCACATATTACATAGTTCATATAACACTATGTAACACAATACTACATAACTTATATCACATAGATGTTCTCATTCGAACCCATCTCACACCTTAAGAATTTTATTTATTAAATCCTTATTTAATAATTTCTAAAAATTCGGGTTCTTACAGATACACAGGAGGATCGGCACCTACATAACTGCCAGGATATAGATCTGCTGAGGGGCCAGCTCCGGAGCTGGAAGGATTAAACGAATCTGCCTCTGAAGGATCCCTGCCAAGGTGCCTGATGAAAAACTGAGCCATCTCCAACCGCTGGGTCAATCCTGAAATCTGCTCCAAATGAGTAGGCTCTCTGAGGCAAGCTATCCAGTCTGTCATCATTACAGACCCCGAAACCATGTCTACCACAAATTGGGTAGCACGAGTCTTTGCTCCAATAGTGCGAGGACTCCACCAGCGATTAAATGCCTCCTGAGTATGAGGACCCTCTGATAGGGTAAAGCTGTAATAAACGAGATTTTTGTATTTGAATTTTAAATATTTATTAAGTTAAATAAATATTTTAGTTGATTTATTTATTAAGTGGAATATGTTAATTAAATTGATGTGTAATATTAAATTGATAGTTTAAGTAATTTTTTGGTTGAAGTTCTAATTTAATTGAGATAATTAAATTAGATGAATTGTTATGTGGTAATTTGGTAGTAGTGATTTAATGAATAATTATAGTAATGGCTAATTTAATTTAAATAATTAAATTAGAGATTTATTAATTTATTACATCAAATTATAATTAATAAATAAATTATAATTGTGTAGCAATTTAATTTATGTGAAAATTTTATTTAATAACTTGGTGTTAGTTTTAATTTAATTTAATGAGAATATTGGGATTTAATTGAATAACGTGTGACATTTAAAACTATGTAGTAAATGGGTTATTAAAATAAATTAAAAATGGTTTTAATTTAGTTTTACCAAACAAGGCCCTTAGCTTTTAAAAGTCTATTTTAATTCAGTTTTACCAAACAAGGCCCAAGTCTTTTAAAATTATATTTTAAGTTAGTTTTTGCCAAGCAAGCCTTAGTGGCTTTTGATTTTCAAAAAATACATAACTGATATATTTATTAAGAGGAATTAAGTTGTCAATTATTATATTATAGTATTATACAATCAGTTTTCTATACTACGTTAAGTTAAGTTAGAAAAGAGAAAAAACAGAGAGTTAGAGAGAAAAGAAAGAAGAAGAAAGCCCCGTGAGAATACAAGAGGGTTGCTATCATCTTCTTCTAAAACTAAAACCAATCAAAGGTAATAATCTAACTCTAAAAAATTACAAATTATGTTCTTCCATTATTTTCATGAAAATATGTTTTAGAACTTCTCTGTAATTTGGTTTTCATGTTGTTTTATGTAAATATGAGTTCAATGTGTTAAATTATGTATATAAACTGTTATATATGATTTATATGAGAATTTAAATTGTTTAATTTATAAAAATATGATGAACATGAAGAAATCATGTTCATAGCAATTTACTGTGAAATACTTTGAAAAATGGCTTCTTTAATATAAACATTAATGTCTAAATCATGCTATATTATGTAAATTGATTCTAGATTGTGATTATATGTTAAGAAACAAAAATAACATGATTTGAATTAAATGATTTGGTTTAAAAATAAAGTTACATTGTTTATTTTTGTCAAGAACACTTAACAATAGAGTTTTCTTCAAAATCATGAAATTTAAAGGTTTTTAATTGATTGTTGTGATGTTTATATGTGTAAAAACATGTTAAAAACATTAGTTTATATTTCTGTAATGTTTTATCTAAATTAAATCGGTAAGATTTGTTGTTTGAGCAAAGTTAATAAGCCAATTTGGCTTTTCCTGCACAATTCGCGAGGCTGTTTGCGTCACCACTGTGACGTGGAGCTGCAACGCCAGTCCTGTGAGTAAACAGGGTACTGCAGCGCCACATCGGCATATGGTGATGTGGCATAGTGTCGTAGCGCTAGTTCAGAGTGTTAATTGGAGCGCTGCAGCGCCATGTCTGGTTTTGCAGAGCCCTGATGATGTGGCACGGCGCTGCAGCGCCAGCTGCAATTCATTACGTGGTGCTGCAACGCCACCTATGCAGTTTAGCCAGAAAATTTTATTCAAGTGTACAATTCTGTGAGAATGTTAATTTAATAATTATAAAAGCATGTTAATAAAATTATATGTTAATTGGGTAGCATGCCATCATATTTTTATGAGATGTATGATTTTAAATTATAATTTGATTGATCATTAGTAAGTTTAAGTTTGATGTGAATCTAAGGTTTGATCATGTTATGTGATAACTAATGATTTAAACTGTGACGCCCCCAAATTCGGGTCCCTAGAATCTCGGACCTAGTACGTTACGATACATCATTTCTATAACTACTACGGAATAACTAAACATAAATTGTTTATATAATAAACTTTTACACATAATCCCCAAGGTCTGTAACCTTAACTTAATACCTGCATTTAATATCCTACACGACATACAATGTCATTTGCATCCAATACTATTACAAGTTTAACCTGCATCCAAATCCAATTCTAAAGTTTGTCTTTGTCTTTGCTTGTATCCGAAGTTTCGTCTTAATCTAAAATGGTTATCATGATATAGCAAGGGTGAGCAACAAGTTTGCCCAGCAAGTTTAAATTCAAATGAAGATATATCATGATTGAAAAGAATAATAAGTTGACAAACTTTGAACTATATAAATAATTGTGAAAGGATATAAATCAATTTTCATAACTGAATGACCGAGACAATAATGATGAATGGCCAACAATGAACATGAACAAATTTATCTGAACCTTAGGGTAATGAAGGTGATCAGTCTTTCATACCTGATGAACATATACAACATACACTACGCGCAAATCAATAATCAGTATAGATGTGAATAATCAACAATGATTAATCACAAACATGCTTTACAATAACAACTCGAGTTCGAGTTAGGAAACTTGTCTGTACCGTAGATTACTGCTACGCAATCTAATTTAATCGCTTTATTGTAAAGACCTATCAGTTATAAGATTGATCTTTCAATTAGTATAACACACTTATCTCATAATACTATTACTTTAAAAGTAATATATCTAACACTTAACCACATAGTCAAATATTAGATATCCTTAAGACCATACATATACACAAGTCTAAACCTAGCACACATCGAGTCTTTAATAATATTTAATATAGTATACTGAGTGGTTTCCCACAAATAACTAACAAATTAGCTTCCGTCTCGTCTAAACTGTTTTTACAGTGAGTTAGATCGGTTACTAATTCGTAGATACCTTCCCCATATGAAGGATTCGTTTAGCCCAGCTACTATATATCAACCATTAATGGGTACGATTGTACTACCTTAGACTTAACACTTACTCGTTCATTTATAAGTTATTATTATAACTCGGTAAACTGTTTACTATTCAAGAGACTTAACATATCATTTTAGTAAGCTGAAACCAAACTGTTTTCTTTTGCTGACATTTCAGTTTCCATTTCAGCAAGCTGAAACCAAACTGTCTTCCTAACATTTTCAGTTTCCATTTCAGCAACCCGAACTGTTCATTTCAGGAAGCTGAAATTCCTTTTTCACTAAAATACCAAAATAGCTTATTATTTTCCTATCCTTTGGCCAATCATATATACATATATTCCATACACAAATAGTATTTTTTTGAAAATTTTCAACTCCCTTAAGTATTTTTCAAAAATTCGTTTCTAGTTAATTGCTTAAGAAAATAACTACCTCACGCTTAACTCCAAAAATTCCCAACTCTTGGCCGGATCTTATACATGTTATCGTGAGCTTCCAGTTTAAATTTCGTGGCCATCGGAGTTATACAACTCCGGTAATAGCAATTTCTGTCGCAAAAATGCAAATATTAAAATAGTCATAACTTGCTCAATTTAAGTCGGAATGAGCTCATTTTAGGACACAAGCTACTTTATCTCATATATTTTAATGTCCCAAGAGATTGGAATTTTTTTTTAAAATTAAATGCCCAAAACTGCCCTTACAATTTCCAGACAGCCCACTTTTCTTCAATTTTTAGATTTTGCTTCATTTCCTAAAAACAGTCCACACGGAAATCTACATGAAATTTTTCGGTGATTCCACTTGGAAAAGTTAGAAGACTTATACATCTAACTCCATAAATTAACCACACTCAAAAATTCAAAACACAATGAGAGATATGGTTGTTTTAATTTCATGCTACGTTTTTCTCAAAATCTGATTTTTTCCATCTTATGTGATTTCTAAGAAATTTTTCATATCCTCACTTATTAACCAACTTAATTCATCATCAATCATCATAACATAAACTAATACCTCATATACCCATAGATCTAACATGATCCATGATCTAATTCATAAAAAAAATCACCAATCACAAGATCAACACAAGTAAAGCTAGAAAAATTAGGTTTTCTCACTTTTGAAAAATATATATTCCATTTCTTAGTTTAGATCCAACTTTTGATCTATAAAAGGGTTGGATATAAACTTGAAACACTATAAAACACATACATCCAAGGTTTTTGATCTTAGCATCATAACTTTACAAAAAAAAAATCAAAATCGAATCAAATCCAAAAAGAAATTAGACAATATAAGTAAAAATTCTTTATACCTTAGCTTGATTTCTCTTCTTCTCCTTCCTAAGATTTGCTTAGGAATGATAAGTACTTAATATTCGATGATTATTATTTCTTTATATTTAGTTTTATTACATGTTTCATGTGAATATGAGCTTAATAAGGTGTTTTATTGTTTTTCAGGTGAATTAAGCTTAAAGGAATGAAATGAATTGGAAAAGAGCGAAAAAGGATGAAATCCAGACCAATTGGGCTGACACAATGTGGCAATTAAGGAGCTATGCAATTTAAAGGATTATCAATTGGGCTTTTAATTGTATTCCTAATTCCCTGCAATTATTCTCATCATGCCTTCCAAAGTCCAAGTAGTTAACGGGTGTAATGATATCAAATTGCAAAAGGAATGTGGGCCGAAGGGTTGGTTTCTCCTGGCAGGTCAAGGATTATTAAAGCAAGAGAAATTATTATATGGGCTAGTAAAGTGGGCCATGGTTCAGCCCACACGAAATTAGCAGCATGCAATTCGAAAGTTCAATTAACAAGCACATCACGTGGGATCATGCAAGCAATTAGAAAAAGGAAAAATACATTCCAAATTAGAAAAGGGAATGGAAGCAACACACGAATTTGTTAGTGGGTCCAATATTTAGTAGCTAGCAAGGAATGTTGCACGGAAGTCCAAGCAGCTGATGCATTTACATGTTGGCAAAGGAGAGTAAATCATATATATTAAAAAGTGGCAGCACATGCACTATAAAATCCAATTCATACACGAGCAGCTTGGAATGTCAAATTGGAAAAGGAGTATTCCATGGGCCCACGAATTGAAGTAACTTACTATTCATAGCATGTTTAGGAGTCTAGCAGATTACAAATTGATTATCTATATGTGGGTCACGGAATTGGATAGTGTCAATTGGAATAAGATATCATGTATCATGGGCCCACGTGCATGCAAGAATCCGAGCAGCTTACGGTTTTGACATATTACTAATTGAAGCAGCTGGCAACATGAATGGGCCTGGAATAAGTAGCTTGCAAAGCATTATGGAAATTAAATCAACATACAAAATAAAGGATCTTGAAGTGAGACACGGCTAGGCAGTGTGTTACCCCGCTGAGGCGGGGCATTAGGCTAGTAAACTTCCGCTGGGGCGGGGAGGCGGAAAAATGGTAAGCTGCTGGAGTCCTTTTTGCGAAACGGATTGACATAATAACTAAGGGAAATTAGGGCTGCGTTTTTAAGGTTATAAAAAGGGATCCTTTCTCTTGTACTTTGGATCTTCTTATTTTCTTTCATATTATATCTAGGTTTATTTGGAGTCATGAGATAATTCTTTTAATTCAGTTCGGAAGGGATGTTGAACCTTATTTATAATTAATGGTTTGATCAAGTTTATTTTATTTATTCCTTTTTACATGAGATTTATTCTGATAATCTACTTTAACTTCTTGTATGCTATTCAATTTACTAACGTGATTCTGCAGGATTAAATTAGTGAATTGGTGTTATATACTAGATCAATGAATAGTATTATGTGTAATTGATATTGTTCCTAATCACAAGTAGCAATTAGTAATACTTGATTGTGGACAAGCTTTTGAGTATTGCTATGATTATTAGAAGACAAGTTAAACAAATCGAGCTTATGTGTTTGTTACTTGGATTAGTCTAATTCTCTATTTCTTAATGCTTCTGTTATATTAAATCTAGAGAGCTTGTTCTAGGTTATATTACAGTTAGAATCTGGTGAAGAGCTTATTTCAGTCTTATCCGCCTTAGGCGCACAAAATTTTCCCAAATTTTGGAATGCTTACCTCAGTCTTATCGAATTCCGCACCAAAACCATTTGGTTCCGGAAAGTTTTCAAAGAACGCTCAGAATTTTCATAAACGTTGGTCTAGCTGAATCAAATAGCTTAGACTTATACCAATAATTTAATTTCAATCGAAATATTTATGTATAGCCAAACCCCATTGGCAATTAATTATAAAAAAATATTTTAAAAATGACGTCATGATACCGTACTGTATTTACAGCCCGTTTGAGGATTCCGTCATTGTGTGACTTTGTTATAACACATCATACAATAGTGGGACAACGATTTTTAGATCGAATTCAACACTAAGTATTCCTGTATTTATAACTTCATCAACTTTTTATCATCTCTGCACCAGGTTACATGATGCATCAATGATAAATAAAACACATTTTGATATTTCAAATCATTGTCGTCTAGCCAAAACAATTAGCATAGACTATTCTTTAAACGGTTCAAAAATTATTGTAAATCAGTTTTATCATCTCAACAGGTAACGATGTGTCAGTGTCCCGAAGTCCACATATACACACTAGTCACTGGGATTTGAGAATAAAAATTTATTTTTAAAAGGCACATAGTGCGTATTTAGCTTGATGTCAAAAATTTTGAAGTCTAGCATAGCTAGAAGATTTAGAATACCTACGCTTTCCACTAATGATCCATTACTTAATCAGTCTATCTATTCCTATTATCCTTAATACTCCATTCACACTTAATTATACCCAGTTCGTCAAACTTACCACACGTTATGAGTTCAGGAACTTTCCACAATCATATGAGTTTAAGAACTTGTCCTAGACAGACCATTGGCGTCCATTCGCTGAGGGGTTCAAAACATTTCATATAATTATGAGTCACGAACTTACCATAAGTATGAGTTTTAACAACTCGCAACTAATCTTATATTCTCTACCTATCCGTTATACACATGAGAAAAGAATCACCTTCTCATCATACATATAGAGAATAGCGCGACACCGACATTTCAATGATTATCAATGTGATAAACTAAGTAGTCATTAGACCAAGCACAAAACTCCCGCCCATACAAAGGTTTGTACAACTCAGCTATCATATGAGTCCTCAATTGAAATCCCACATAATCTTAGCTCCCTCAATACTCGATATGAATTTCATTTAATCCGTATCTACAATACTACAACTCTTTCCTGAGTTTAACTCGTACTATATCATAGTACCACTATCATACAGCAATTCTGCTATAAAGTTTTCAACCATTTGATTGATCATCTGTCGTTTTTATGACCTCATCAGATCACGTTGTGATCTCATATTATAATCGTATTATATTACGATTCTTTTCTATGTTATAATCGTTTTATTTTACGATCTTCTTTCCCTTTATACTTTTAGTCTTTTAGACTCTATCTATTCATTACTACTGTTCATCTTTATTATCAGAGTTAGGTAACTCTGGATGTGTATTGCTTGTCAGGATTCTTCTTTGAATCTTATTGACTTATTATTACCTTGCCCAAATTCATCGCTTAGAACTTAAACTCTATTTGAGTTTATCCCTATTCATTATCTCTGTGGTTATAGCCTAAGGTACCCCTACCTAAGGTTTATAACCTACAGCTCTGATACCAACTGTGACTCCCCCAAATTCAGGTCCCCAGAACCTTGGACCTAGTACGTTACGATAAATCATTTCTATAACTACTGCAGAAGATATAAACATAAATTGTTTATATAATAAACTTTTACACATAATACCCAAAGTCTGTAACCTTAACTTAATACCTGCATTTAATATCCTACACGACATACAATGTCATTCGTATCTAATACTATTACAAGTTTAACCTGCATCCAAATCCAATTCTGAAGTTCGTCTTTATCTTTGCCTGTATCCGAACTTTCGTCTTAATCTGAAATGGTTATCATTGTGACGCCCCCAATTCCGTGTAACATCGATTACAGGACCTGGTGCTCACGGTACAACATACATCATCATCTAACTACATAAACTCTGGAAATAATAAAAATAGTAATAACTATTACATACTTACTCAAATAAAATCCCAAGTCTTTACAACCTTAAATAAACCGAAACTTAACTTAGCGTTTATCGCTACATAACATCATATGCAAAAATATAAACATATTACATAAACAACTCTCAACATTTCATCTTAGACTTTCCCTTGTCCTTGCCCGAGCCCTCAACCTTCTCATCCTTAACTGAAAGGTTTAAGCAAGAATGAGCACAAATTGCCCAGCAAGTATATAAAGTAGTTTGAAAACATACATCAGGAGTAAAAGCATCTGTATGGCTATATCTCAACAATTGAAAGAATTATCAAGTGTTAAACAAGAATATCAAAGATAAGAGTTTAAGAATTCTCAATATCATACTAAGGGGTGTTGAATACCCAGAACATTACTTTGTTTCATCGAAAACCATCAGACGGTTTAACAATCAAATAGATTGCAAACGGTCTCTGCAAGTACTCCAGGTGATCAGCCCATCGTACCCTACATTGTGCATAAGTATAAAGTTTAAACTGCATGAGCATAAATGGGACTATATGCCCGACATCTGTTTGCCCGTTTATTCGGGTTGTTCATCTTAGTATTCATGCGAGACCGCACCAAAGCAATTTGGATTGGGAAACATTAAATAGCTTCGAAAGATTTGAATTAAATTATTTTTCATCAATAATAACTAGCCAAAAACAAAGGTCAGGGAACATACTTAGAAACAGTTCTTTAAATAAATAGAACTTTAAAGCATAGCAGTTGAAGTAATAATTGAGTAATCAACAATAAAACTTGCAAGATAATTGAAGTTGTAGAACTTTACGTCAAAGGAACTTGTACGTGTCAACGAATAAAGATGAGCTCGGTACTTATCCTTACCGCAATGAAAAAATAAGTCTTGAATAATTTATCAATGAAAAATAGGGTAAGAAACTTGCCTGATACGTCTGCTATCGTTAAAGCTAGCAATTAACCTTCATGTACCCTAATCATAGGTGTCACGTTAAACAATTAGGTTCTCGAACTCAAATTTTGAAAGAAAATGGTTTCCTTTTATTTAAATAAGTTATTAACTAACACGTGTTCGATTAACATACAATTCAATTACATAAACATGTTGCATCTTATAGGTCCAGGGGTTAAATATTGGAATCTGGGAAAAAAATAGGTTTCTGAAATTTTTTCGACTAGACCCAACCCGGATCCGACCCGACCCGGACCGGAGCAGCTGCGCAGGCCTAGGCCTTATGAGCAGGCGTAGCTGCGCAGCTCTTCATCCCCAGAAATTTTTGCAGTTTGAGCAGCCCACTTTGCGAATTAATTTCGAACAACCCATACATGATATGACCATAAAACTTGGACACAACATACTTCATATAGCATAGTATTTTACAAAAATAACACATACCAGAAACTAGTATGTTAAGACCATAACCCAGCTGCCTAGAAAAGCGTGCCAGAACAGATTTTCACACTTGGAAAAATTCTGGAAAACCCAGATTTTCTGCAGATTTTATTACCAACATGCTAGCTAACGGATTTCATATCTTGCTCAATATAACTCCAATTCCCTTGAAATTTGGACAGATTGGACTTGATACTACATAGTATTTTAAAAAATTATTACATACACTAATCGGGTCACAGAAACCATGATTCCAAGGCTCCGAAAAACCCAAAAAATCACAGATTCTAGTTTGGTTCAATTAGACAAAAATCCATGTTTCCGATTCTAGCATGCAATCTAAAGGCTCGTACTGTCCAGATCATTTAGACTAACATGTTTGCACATAACCCAACATTTAACTTCACTAAATTTCTATGTTTTGAACAACTTGACATCTAAGAAGCATAATATCAAACACTTAACATGCAAACTCGAATTCTTTGATTCTCTACGTAATTGAAGCATGTTAAAGCAAAAAATTTATTCTTAACAACCACATAACAGTAATCAACACTAACATAGCATCATAAAACCAAAACAAATCGTTTTCCATGAATATACATGCATTTTCCTTCTAGTTTTCTTAAAACATATAAAATGGTTTCATGCTTACCTCTTTGATGAATTTCTTCTTTTGTTAATCCGATAGAGCCACACTCCTTGCTTGTTAACTGTTATGAAAACTCCAGAATCCTTCAAGAACTCTCACACACTCGTTCTCTCAATTGTACTCTAATGGAAGCTTTTAACAAAAGAGAAAAGGAAACTTGGATTTGGTGTATATATATATATATATACAAGTTTGGCATTGAATTCCACACCTCTTCCATCTCCAATCCATCAATTACACACACCTTGATCTAATATATTAGTTTAGTTAATTAATAAGAAGAACATGGGAGTTTAAAAAAATGAAAAGGTTTTGGGTTCTAAAGGATTGTAACTCCTTTCCTCCCCCCTTATCTCTATAATACGTATATACTCCCTCTCTTGTCCCAGTATGCTGGTCACGTGGCCCTTCTCCAGCTGCTGACTTGTAAAAAATATATTATTTTAATCAATTTAATCACTTAATAAATTATTTTGACTATTTTACCCTCTGTAGCCGAACATCTCAATACTTATATCGATTCTTACTAAAGTTGACGTTCTGGATGTCATGGAACTATCCGTTTTGTCAAATTCATCTCCAAAATTCGTGGTTGACTTTTTACACAAAAAAATCAACCAGTTGACTTTGACCAAAAAGTCAACAGTGACACATTTTGTGGTTACAGTCTATCCTGACTAATTTCGACGTTCCGGACTCAAATACGCAGTCCGCGTATCTAAATTCTGCTCTGAACTCCAACTCGTGTTTTAATGCCATCCCACGTAATTAATTGAATTAATAACTACTTAAATAATTCAAATAGTTAAATTAATCCAAACCAACTATTTAAACCTATCTCATCACATAACGTAAACTAACACATATATGTATAACACATAAACATCTAAAAATAGAAAACACACAAGAGTTTCCCAGAAATTCGTTTATTGATAATTATAAAATTACATAATAATCTCGGATATTACAATCATGATATAGCAAGGGTGAGCAACAAGTTTGCCCAGCAAGTTAAGTTCAAATGAAGATATATCACGATTGAAAAGAATAATAAGTTGACAAACTTTCAACAATATAAATAATTGTGAAAGGATATAAATCAATTTTCATAACTGAATGACCGAGACAATAATGATGAATGGCCAACAATGAACATGAACAAATTTATCTGAACCTTAGGGTAATGAAGGTGATCAGTCTTTCATACTTGATGAACATATGCAACATGCACTACGTGCGAATCAATAATCAGTATAGATGTGAATAATCAACAATGATTAATCACGAACATGCTTTACAATAACAACTTGAGTTCGAGTTAGGAAACTTGCATGTACCGTCGATTATTGCTACGCAATCTAATTTAATCGCTTTATTGTAAAGACCTATTAGTTATAAGATTGATCTTTCAATTAGTATAACACACTTATCTCATAATACTATTACTTTAAAAGTAATATATCTAACACTTAACCACATAGTCAAATATTAGATATCCTTAACACAATACATATACACAAGTCTAAACCTAGCACACATCGAGTCTTTAATAATATTTAATATAGTATACTGAGTGGTTTCCCACAAACAACTAACAAATTAGCTTCCGTCTCGACTACACTATTTTCACAGCGAGTTAGATCGGTTACTAATTTGTAGATACCTTCCCCATATGAAGGAGTCGTTTTGCCCAGCTACTATATATCAACCATTAAAGGGTACGATTGCACTACCTTAGACTTAACACTTACTCGTTCATTTATAAGTTATTATTATAACTCGGTAAACTGTTTACTATTCAAGAGACTTAATATATCATTTCAGTAAGCTGATATCAAACTGTTTCCTTTTGCTGACATTTCAGTTTCCATTTCAGCAAGCTGAAACCAAACTGTCTTCCTAACATTTTCAGTTTTCATTTCAGCAACCCGAAATGTTCATTTCAGGAAGCTAAAATTCTTTTTTCATGAAAATACCAAAATAACTTATTATTTTCCTATCCTTTGGCCAATCATATATACATATATTCCATACACAAAAAGTATTTTTCTAAAATTTTTCAACTCCCTTAAGTAGTTTTAAAAAATCTGTTTCTAGTTAATTCCTTAAGAAAATAACTACCTCACGCTTAACTCCAAAAATTCCCAACTCTTGGCGGGATCTTATACATGTTATCGTGAGCTTCCAGTTTAAATTTCGTAGCCATCGGAGTTATACATCTCCGGTTACAGAGATTTTTGTCAAAAAAAATATAAATATTGAAATAGTCATAACTTGCTCAATTTAAGTCGAAATGAGCTCATTTTTGGACACAAGCTACTTTATCTCATATATTTTAATGTCCCAAAAGATTGGAATTTTTTTCAAAAATTAAAGTCCCAAAACTGCCCTTACAATTTCCGGACAGCCTACTTTTCTTCAATTTTTAGATTTTGCTTCATTTCCTAAACACAGTCCACACGGAAATCTACATGGAATTTTTCAGTGATTCCACTTGAAAACGTTAGAAGACGTATACATCTAACTCCAGAAATTGACCACACTCAAAAATTCAAAACACAATGAGAGAAATGGTTGTTTTAATTTCATGCTACGTTTTTCTCAAAATTTAATTTTTCTATCTTATGTGATTTCTAAGAAATTTTTCATATCCTCACTTATTAACCAACTTAATCCATCATCAATCATCATAACACAAACTAATACCTTATATACCCATAGATCTAACATGATCTATGATCTAATTTATAAAAAAAATCACCAATCACAAGATCAACACAAGTAAAGCTAGAAAAATTAGGTTTTCTAACTTTTGAAAAACATATATTCCATTTCTTAGTTTAGATCCAACTTTTGATCCATAAAAGGGTTGGCTATAAACTTGAAACACTATAAAACACATACATCCAAGGTTTTTGATCTTAAGATCATAACTTTACAAAAAAAAATCAAACTCAAATCAAATCCAAAAAGAAATTAGACAATATAAGTAAAAATCCGTTATACCTTAGCTTGATTCCTCTTCTTCTCCTTCCTAAGATTTGCTTAGGAACTATAAAACTACAAGAACTCACCCTCTCTCTCCTCTCCTGGGTGGCCGAACTCAACCCCCTTCTCTCTCTTGTTTCTTTTTTTCTCTCTCTCTTTTACTTATGAAATGAAAGAAACAAAATGTGATACTAAATTTGCTAAAGCAAAAAAAATTAGATATATCATATCTATCTCTTCATATCTCCACCACTCATTATCCTCTCTCTCTCTCTCTCATAATAATAAGAGATTGCTTGCAAGTAAAAGCAAATGGGTTGGCACCACAATTAATTGACAACTCAAAAGTTAATCTACCAACTAAAGTAACATCATCATCAAATACATCTCCCTTTCTCCTCCCTTTGCATATCCGGACACATGGCCTTATATTCCTACCATATTTGTTTTATTATATACTCTAATTAATGACATTATACCCCTTCCACTTGGGCTAAAGTCTTGGGCTTACCTTAATTCCTTTGGACTTGCTCCTTTTTCTTAATTTACTCACTAACTAAAATAAATTTGGGCTTCCACCAATAATTAAATTGGGCCATCATAATACTTGCCCTATACACAATATATTGGTTTAGTTTAACAACTTAATTGCTATTAAATTAAATTAGCTATAAATCCAATGCTTAAATAAACAATTGGGCTACTTAAATAATTTCTTGGGCCATAAAATTAACTTAGCACCATACTTTTATTTTTTTATCTTACCCTAATCATTTAATTAGGGTTTCCATTACACACCTTTATAAATAAATTCTTTACTCATGTATCTTTAGTTTCATAACCCAATTAGACTTGTTTTACTTAAGTTATAAAATTAATTATTTAAGATGTACAAAATAAATCTCTTAGAGTATTTAATTACTTTACCTAACATATATATTATGTTATATTTCTTTATTCTTATTCAAATAGTAAACCTTATAGGTTCTTCTTAAAAATTTTAAATCCACCAAAATCCTTCACAAAAATGTCAAACCTATACACTTATTTTCTGTCTAGGTCTATTATTTAACCTTAATTTAATCATTTATGTTTTTAATAAATTATCTAAATTCTCAGGTTGTCACATAAACCTAGTGATGAGTTAACCTAGATTTGTTAACTAATGATGTGACTTAGCTATATGGTAACTAATTTGTGTTGCTATTGCTAATAACGTGTATGTATGATAATTGTGGAACAAATTATTAATTGCTAGCTTACGCACGAGGCAAGTTTTCTTACCGTAACTCGATTATGTTTACGCAAGTTTCATAATTCAACTTTTTAATTGAGCAAGTTCTTTTATTCCATATTGGACAAGTATCTTACTGAGTTTAATTATTGACAATAATGTAACCTTAACTTAATTGTTCAAGCAAGGTTTATTGTATCTTTTAAATGTTTTAAGTTTATTTCTAAAGCATGACTGTTAAATATGATGTCTATCGTTGTGACTCATAGTTGTTCCATAATTCTTTTGTTATCGAACTCTTAAATTATTGTAAGTTTAATTCAACTACTTCTTAGTTTATGATAGTTGAACTCTAAATTATCCTTTGAGCTAATCCAAACCAAATTTTCATTGGTGTGAACTCGTTAATTAAAGCTGAGATGAACAACCCTATTATAGGGGATTACCATGCGAAAGCGTTAAGATGTTTGTGCATAATACATGGTACAAAGGGTTGATCCCCCTAAACACGAGTTAAAGGTCCATATAGTCTAATGACTATTAAGGGTCTAAGTAGAAATACTTATAACCTGCGACATAGTTCAAGGTCTTATGACCCTCAGATGAATTCTAAATCTTATTTTTGATTCTTTATTATTGATGATAGAGAATGTTATTCAATTCGATTGAACTTATTCAGTAACAGTGTTACATTACCTTTATTGATTATTATTCAAGTGAGCTTTTGTTTGCTCACTCTGGCATATATAACCATTGCAGCCAAAGTTGAGAAGGTTGACGAGTCATCAACCAGTAAAGGAAAAGGCAAGATGAACAAGTAGCGAAGACTTGTCTAATTTGACTATGTGGTGTTGTATAAGACTTAATTTATTTATGTGACATTTTATTTCCTCACTTTATGATAATGTTTAAGGTTAGAAACCTGGAAACATTTTGATAAGGTTGTAATCCTTTTGGAAGGAAGATTTTTATTTATTAAGGTTGTAATTTATCTTGCATTTCTTATTATGGGCAGTTAGTTATGTTTTATTTAGATAGTGAACACCAAATCCTGTGGAAATGAAGTACCCAGATTTGGGGGTGTCACAAGTTGGTATCAAAGCCTTAAGTTATGAACCTTAGGTAGTAGCCTTATAGGAGATCTAAAAGGTAGTGATGATAGTTAAGGTAATAAACTACCTTATGTGCTATATGCTTATGTTTATGTACTCGAAAGTATCAATCGATATCACGTAATAATTAAACCTTAAAATTTTATTGTCAGGATGACGATTGTTGGAGAATCCAGTCAGGCTAGGCAGGAGTTACCCTAGATGCCTAAGGATTAGGAGCCCCGAGACATCCATACTGTTTGGGAGTAGTTGGTTCAGTGAGAGCCATCTCCACTAATCACAGTAGTAGGTCAGGAGCATGAGCCAATGAGGATGAGTCAGAAGAAGAGGAGGAGGATCCTGAAGAGGAATTTTCACCTAACTCTATCAGCGCTGTGATGTACGAGAAGGTTTATGGCTCTAACATTGAGCTGCAGGGTAGAGTCAGAGAGCTAGAGGAATTAGTGGATGTGTGTTAGACCACCATACATTAGAAGGATGAGACAATTCAAAACCTGGACGAGCATCTTGGAAACGTGGAGTGGGATCTAGTTCATGTAGGGGGTGAGAGAGATGATGCATTGGCTGAGCTTGAGAAACTAAAGAGGGACGTGAAAGAGGAGTCAGCGAAGCGTGCTAGAGCAGTGGATGCTTGCTTGAAGGCTACTCAACGTGCAGATCGTGCTGAAGACGAGGTTCAAGCGAAGAACGCCAAGATGAAGTAGACAGACTATGCTTTTCATTCGGCTATACACAGGGCCCAGGATCGAGTCTTTTATTACCCAGCTCAGTTCAAGGATTTACCGTGGTATATGGTGGATCGTAGAACAGTGTTTCGGGTGATGAAAAAGGAACGTGAAGAAGCTGTGCGACGTCTTAATATACATAGATAGAATAATAATAAACTATGTGGTTGTTTTATGTATAAAATAACTATAAGTCCCAGAATTTATGAGAATAACGGGATATGATGATGATGTAATCCTGCAACTTGTTTCAGTTCAAGAAAGATGATGTAAATAGCAGAGATGCTATCTATTTTATGTTTTAAAAATTATGAATGTATAAAATATCGAAGTTTATTGAAGTGATATGTGTTTAAGTGTGAATTTATTTTAAATATTTAAGTTTGAACTTAGATATTTAAGAGATGAGTAGGGATCTAATAAGCGTATGTCTTAACAGAAAGATGCCTCCTAGAAGAAGACCAGCACGTCAACAACAAAAGGGTTCGATGAATAATAAAAATGATGAGGCGAATGCCAATCCAGTTCAGCAACTGGTGAAATTATTTACGGGAGCGCTTGTGAATCAGCCGCAAGTTCAAGCTGCGATGTTCAAGGAGTTCAAAGCGGTAGGACCACCAGAATTCAAGGGATCTATGAATCCGATTGAGGCCTAGACGTGGGTGATAGAAATGGAAAAGGTTTTCGATGTGGCCAAAATCAATGAGGACCAGAAGACGGCTTTTGCTACGTTTATGCTGAAGTCAGAAGCTAGCTGTTGGTGGCAAGCTAACAAGGCTCGAGGAGGAGAAGGTATTATAGCCTGGGACAGATTCAAAGCGATGTTTTTTGAGATGTATTTTCCAGTAAGCTCGCAGAACCAAATGGAGGTTCAGTTTTTGAAGCTAAAGCAGGGAGCGATGTCGGTGTCGGAGTACGCCGCAAAGTTCAATGAGCTTGCAAGATTTGCGATGTACTAGGTCAGTACTAATGAGAGGAAGGCAAGAAGGTTCAAACAGGGATTGAAGCCCTAGTTGTATAGTAAAGTTTCCATGTTCTAGCTGAACACATTTGCTGCAGTGTTGGAAAAGGCGATCATCGCGGAAGGTGGGAGCGATGCCTTGACCAAATACAATCAAGATCAGATGAAGAAGAAGAATGAAACTGAGAATAAAGCTGGTAGTAGTGGGACCAACCAAGAGAGGAAGTGGAACGACGATATTTATGCTGGGAGTTAACAGGGAAGTTAGTAGAAGAGAAGGTTTGAAGCTTCTGCTACATGTGGGAAGAATCACACTTGAGTGTGCTTAAGAAGAAGGTGGGTATGTTTCAACTGTGGTCAGGAAGGCCACATTGTGCCGAATTGTCCTAACCCGAAGAAGGGAGCTTGCTATACATGCGGGTCAAAGGATCTATGGCTCGTGATTTCCCAAAGAAGCCAGCTGGAGGGTCGAGTGGGGGAAGAGGAACCAACATCGGCAGTACTTTGACTATCGCTGGACCACCGCAGACGAGTCGACCCACCGCCGAACATTCAACATGATCGATGTTGTGCAATCAAAGGATGTGGTGTCAGGTATCATTCCGGTCAATAGTATTAATGCTTATGTATTATTTGATTCGGGTGCTACTTGTTCATTTATATCCGATGATTTTTCTAAGAATTTAGACTTGCCTCAGAAGGAATTATTTTACCCTTTGAACATAGAGATTGCAAATAGGGAGGTTATTCTAGTTAGGTTTGTACATAAGAACTGTAGATTGGTCATTAAAGGTCATGAGTTGATGGTAGATTTAACTTCGATAAAACTTGGGGAATTCGATGTTATACTGGAAATGGATTGGTTGTTCAACCATGGGGCTGTAATTCATTGCCAGAGGAAGTTTGTAAACCTTATGACTCCTTCGAAGGTAATGTTTTATGGCAGCAAGTCGCCTACACAAGTGAGTTATCTGACGATTATGTTGGCCAAGAAGTTATTAAAATAAGGTTGTGTAGGGTACTTAGCCTACATAGTGGATACTCGTAAGGAGAGTCCAAAGTTGGAAGAGATATCAGTTGTTAAGGAGTTTGTGGATGTGTTTTCAAGCGATTTGCCAGACTTTCGTCGGATAGAGAGATAGAGTTCGTTATCGACTTAGCACCGGGGACAGCTCCGATATCGAAAGCACCGTACAGAATGGCTCCGGTAGAGATGAAGGAATTGATGGTTCAACTGCATGAATTGCTGGACAATAAGTATATTTAGCCGAGCAAATCGTAGTGGGGAGTGCCGGTGTTGTTCGTTAAGAAGAAGGATGCATCAATACGGATTTGCATTGATTATAAGGAGTTGAATAAAGTCACGATCAAGAATAAGTATCCTTTGCCAAGGATCGATGACTTGTTCGATCAACTGAGGGGAGCAAGGTACTTCTTGAAAATAGATTTGAGAAGCGAGTATCATTAGTTAAAGGTAAGGAGGGAGGATGTTCCAAAGACGACATTTAGAACTTGGTATGGGCATTACGAGTTCTTGGTGATGTCATTTGGTTTAACAAATACACCTGCGGGATTTATAGACCTAATAAATAGGATGTTTAAGCCATTTCTAGACAAGTTCATAATGGTGTTCATTGATGACGTTTTGGTCTATTCCAAAACCAAGGAGGAACACACTGAACATTTGAGGTTGACGTTGAAATCGCTAAGATGGGAGAAGTTATATGTGAAATTCTTGAAATGCAAATTCTGGTTATAGCGTGTGCAATTTCTTGGCCACGTGATTGACAAAGATGGAATTTCAGTAGATCCGTCGAAGGTTGAAGCTATAATAAATTGGGATCAGCCGAAGACACTGTCAGAAGTTAGGAGTTTCTTGGGTTTGGCAGGTTACTACAGGAGATTCATACAAGCCTTTTTCAAAATTGCAACTCCGTTAACGAATTTGATTAGGAAAACAGGGATGTTCGTTTGGACGGAAAAGTGTGATGAAATTTTTCAGGAACTGAAGAAGAGGTTGAGTACTACGCTTGTGTTGTCATTGCCTGATAGTACAAGAAATTTTTGGTATATAGTGATGCTTCACATAAAGGACTAGGCTGTGTGTTGATGAAAAACGGCAAAGTCATTGCTTATGCATCACGTCAGCTAAAGGACTATAAAAAAGGGTATCCGACCCATGATTTAGAATTGGCGGCAGTGGTGTTTGCTCTGAAAATATGGAGACACTACCTATATGGAGAGAAGTGTGAGATAGATACAGACCATAAGAGTCTGAAGTATATCTTTACACAAAAAGATTTGAATATGCGCCAAAGAAGATGGTTGGAGCTTATCAAGGATTACGATTGCGAGATTCTATACCATCCGGGTAAAGCGAATGTCGTTGTCGATGTCTTAAGCAGAAAGGGTTGAGAGAAGTTAATATGGTTAACTGCTCAAGACCAGTTGGTGGATGAGATGGCTAAGTTGGTGCTGGAAGTTAAGTATCCGAAGGAATCAGATGAAAAACTGTTCCACTTAACTACTGGTCCAACTCTGGTGGAGAGGGTAAAAGAAGCACAACTACATGATGAAGAGTGTGAAAAGATTCAAGAAGAGAATAATCGATGGTGAAGAGATAAAGTTCAAGGTTTATACTGACGGACTGCTAAGATTTGAAGAAAGAATCTGAGTACCGCCGGTACTAGAAGTCAAAGAAGAAATTTTGAGTGAAGCTCATATTCGAGATATTCAATTCACCCTGGAAGTACGAAGATATACCAGGATCTCAGACAGCATTTCTGGTGGCCAAATACGAAGAGAGACATTGTTGAAGGTGTTGAAAAATGCCTAACTTGTTAGAAAGTCAAAGCAGAACATCAGAGACCAAGTGGATTATTACAACCGCTGGAGATTCTAGAATGGAAGTGGGAGCATATCACGATGGATTTTGTGGTCGGCCTTTCAACGACTCAGAGAGGATTTTATGCGGTATGGGTTATCGTGGATCGACTGACAAAGTCTGTGCATTTCTTACCAATCAAGATTAGATTCAATTTGGATCAATTGGCGAAGATGTATGTTAAGGAAATTGTTTCTAAGCACAGTGTTCCTGTGTCAATTATATCAGATAGAGATCCGTGTTTCACGTTAAATTTTTGGAAGTGATTACAAGAATGCTTGGGAATGAAGTTGCGAATGAGTACTGCATACCATTTTCACACTGGTGGGCAGAGCGAAAGAACGATCTAGACTTTAGAGGATATGCTGAGAGCTTGCGTTATGTGAAAGTAGTATGCATACAAGCCAATCATGTATGATGATAAAGCATATACTTTGGAGGCAATCTTATTTATTTATTAATAAAAATATTATTTATTAAAGGCATTTAATTATCTACATGGTGCTATTTTTATAATATGTAAATAACCCATAGTTTTAAGCAATGCTTTTAGAATCATGATGATGATCATGCCAATGAGATCTAAATTCTTAGAAAGCTCTAAAACTAAAATAATTCCTAATCATGGGATTACTAAAAAGGGGATTAGTAAATCCGGATAGATTAGTACATATGTTGCTTGCTCATTAGATGAGATGATTGATCTCATAATCATTTGTGTGGAGACACTAAAGCAAGTATGTAGGTGCTTATTGGAGAATAAGTTCACTGAACGTGACTCGCTATGGAATACCTAATGGAGTTTTACTCGCCTGTCAATAGGAATTCCTAATGTGATAGTAGTACAAGTGATCCTTGGACTTGAGATCATCATAGTATCTTGTATGTAATGAATTATACTTTGACTTATTCCTTAAAGCCCTTTAGGGTATATAAAAGGGTATGCTTGGGTATAATGAGTTACATATGGAGACAATGAATGATCAATAAAGAATCTACCACCTCTAGTAAAGGAGGAGATATGTCCTATGTGATTCGTTAAATGACAACCCAGGAATCCTTGGCCAAGGTAAAATGAAATTAGAAAGGAGTTTCTAATTTACATTATTTGGAGTTGTGCATTTTCTAATCGAAATACATATAATTAAATAAAATAAGACTTGACAGTAAATTCATGTCTTATATTTAATTGGGACATTGTATGGTGGAAGGATTGAATTGTATGGTAACTATTTACTCACAGGTTCTTTTATGATTAATGTTGAAATCTATATTATCTGGAAAGTCGTTGATCGCTAGGGAGGCTTATCCCTATTGTAGAATAAATATTATTTATTTAAATAGATTATTAGTTTAATTTATTTATTTAAATAAGATTAGAATTGTTCTAATTGATTTATTCACAACCGGTTTAATATGGAGAACCTAAAGGGTCACACCATAAAAGGAAGAATAATTATTTAAGAAGGTAATGGCATAATCGCAATAATGCATTAAGTGAAATTAATTTAATCTATGGTGATAGAATAAATTAAATAGCTTAATATTTATTATTTAATATTTTGGAAATATTAAATATAAATTAATATGAGGAGTCTTATTAATATTATTATAATTATTATTATTTTAATTTTTAAAGGAGTTTAGTAATTAATTTAATATTAGTACTCTCATTTATTCCTAATAAGATTAGGAGACAAATTAATTAAATGAATTTAATTAATTATTTCCCATGTGGTGGGAAGCCTAAATTAATTAAAGGAGTTTAATTAATTAAAAGAAATCCCATGTCTAATAGGATTAGAAGGGTTGACCAATATCTATATAAGAGGATTCTTATAATAGATATTGCTTGATGCAATTCCAATTGTTGGAGAGTACTCCTTTTCTATAGAGGATAGAAAACTAAGCCAACCACCCTCCTTCTTGATAATTCATCTTCCTTGGTGGATCACCTCTAGAGGCCAAACACTTGGGTGGCTAACGTTGATCAAAGGAAGGAATCTAATCCGGAAATTCAAGGAGATCACGAAGAACAAGGAGTTGAACTAGTACCTGTGGAAGCTTCGTTCTACAAGGGTATGATTCCATAACTTCTTATTTATCGTTTTAAATTAATAATTTGCATAAAGGATGATCCGGGTAATGGTTTTGTAGAATTTTTTTTTAAACTCTGATATACCATGCTTCCGCTAATTTTTGCAATTTGATTGCGTCACGATTTCGTACAAACCCAACATTATGGACTTCAAGGGAAGTTGGGATGATCATCTACCGTTGGTGGAATTCTCTTACAACAACAGTTACCATGCAAGTATTGGCATGCCGCCTTACAAAGAATTGTACGGCAAAAAATGCAGGACTCCATTATGCTGGGATGAGGTTCGTGAACGACAACTGTTAGGACCAAAATTGGTACAACAAACTGTTAAGATCGTCAAGTTGATCAGAATGAGATTGGTTTCTGCTCAGGAAAGATATAAGAAATATACTGATTATCATCGTCAGAATAGAGAGTTTGAAGTGGGAAGCTTCGTTTTCTGAAAGTATCTCCCTGAAAGGGGAAGATTCGATTTGGTAAAAAGGGGAAACTGAGTCCTAGATTTATTGGACCCTTTAAAATATTGCGAAGGGTTGGGGAAGTAGCTTATGAGGTTGCGTTACCTCCGGAGTTAGACCATATTCATAATGTTATTCATATTTCTGTATTGCAACTGTACAAACACAATTACAAGCATGTTATAGAGTATGAGCCGTTACAATTTGATAAAGACTTAACATATGAAGAAGTTCCTGTTCAGATAGTTGACAGGAAAGAGCAAGTACTTAGAAATAAAGTGATACCTTCCGTTAAGGTAATATGGAGGAACCATAATGTTGAAGAAGCTACGTGGGAACTCAAAGATGTTGTGATGAAAACCTATCCTCAGTTATTGGCTTAATTTCTTGTATAACGATTCTGGGGACATAATCTTTTTAAGGAAGGAAGAATGTGACGAACAAGTTTATTGAGTTGTGATTCAAGGGACAGAATCCTTTTAAGGAGGGAAGATTGTAACAAACAAGATTTTTGTATTTAAATTTTAAATATTTGTTGAGTTAAATAAATATTTTAGTTGATTTATTTATTAAGTGGAATATATTAATTAAATTGATGTGTAATATTAAATTGATAGTTTAAGTAATTTTGTGGTTGAAGTTCTCATTTAATTAAGATAGTTAAATTAGATGAATTGTTATGTGGCAATTTGGTAGTAGTGATTTAATGAATAATTATAGTAATGGTTTATTTAATTTAAATAATTAAATTAGAGATTTACTAATTTGTTACATGAAATTATGATTAATAAAAAAATTATAATTGTGTAGCAATTTAATTTATGTGGAAATTTTATTTAATAAATTGGTGTTAGTTTTAATTTAATTAAATGGGTATATTGGGATTTAATTGGATAAAGTGTGACATTTAAAACTATGTAGTAAATGGGTTGTTAAAATAAATTAAAAAGGGTTTTAATTTAGTTTTACCAAATAAGACCCTTAGCTTTTAAAAGTCTATTTTAATTCAATTTTACGAAATAAGGCCTAAGTCTTTCAAAATTCTATTTTAAGTTAGTTTTTGCCAAACAAGCCTTAGTTGCTTTTGATTTTTAAAAAATACATAACTGATATATTTATTAAGAGGAATTAAGTTGTCAGTTATTATATTATAGTATTTTACAATCAGTTTTCTATACTACGTTAAGTTAAGTTAGAAAAGAGAAAGAACAGAGAGTTAGAGAGAAAAGAAAAAAGAAGAAAGCTCTGTGAAAACACAAGAGGGTTGCTATCATCTTCTTCTAACACTAAAGCCAATTAAAGGTAATAATCTAACTCTAAGAAATTTCTAATTGTGTTCTTCCATTGTTTTCATGAAAATATGTTTTAGGACTTCTCTGTAATTTGGTTTTCATGTTGTTTTATGTAAATATGAGTTGTATGTGTTAAATTATGTATATAAACTGTTATATATGATTTATATGAGAATTTAAACTGTTTAATTCATGTAAATATAATGAACATGAAGAAATCGTCATAGTGTTTATTTTGTCAAGCACACTTAACAATGGAGTTTTCTTTAAAATCATGAAATTAAAAGGTTTTTAATTGATTGTTGTGATGTTTATATGTGTAAAAACATGTTAGAAACATTAGTTTATGTTTCTGTAATGTTTTATCTAAATTATATAGGTAAGATTTGTTGTTTGATCAAAGTTAATAAGCCAATTCACATAATAATCTGATTTTCTCGGTCTCTACATTCTTCCCCCCTTATAAGGATTTTGTCCCCATAATCTCGATACAAGTTAAGCAAATATATGGGGAACGTTTTCCTTCATTTTATCCTCGAGTTCCAAAGTTGCTTCTTCAGCATTGTGGTTCCTCCATACCACCTTCTCCGAAGGTATTACCTTATTTCGTAAGACTTATTCCTTTCTATCAATAATCTGAATAGGAAGTTCTTCGTATGTTAAGTCCTTTTCAACCTGAATAGGTTCATATTTTATTACATGCTTATAGTCCAGCTTATATGAACGCAATACTGTAATACCCGAGAATTTTCGAATATTATTAAATGAATATATTAATGGAAATGGATATTTATTTGAATATGTAAGTGTTATGAGATGAGTTAAATCAATTATATTAAGTTGAATAATTATAATAATTGAGAAAATATGGAGTTTATGATAAACTCGTTGAATGCCTTGAGTGGCACGGGAATAGAAACGTTGATGAGTTAATTAATGAATGAATTAATACGTGAACAATTAATCAATAGTAATTGTTAATTAATTGTTATTATGAAAAATAAAATATTAATGGTGATTAATAATATGTTGATTATTATTATTGCAAATAATAGAATAATAATAAGTAACTTGTTTATAAATATAATAAAATTTATATTTATTTAATGTGATAATTAATCATATAAATGTTAATTAATTGTTATGGAGATTAATAATTACATTGATTGATGAGGGATGGATTAATTAATATTATTATTAATTAATTAATAAGATCAGTAATTAATTAATTATCATTGTGAATAATAATATATTAAGAGTAATTAAGATTATATTTACTCAATTAATTGCTATGTACAAGCATGTGATAATTAAATGTATAATGTATAGTAGCTACCTATATATTATATGAAGTGTAAAGTGCAATGTGACTATACAATATATAGAAACTATATGTTATGACTAATTATATAAATGAACAATGCCTATGTGACAATTGTGTGTGAGAATACATTAAAATAATACATCATGAATATATTATAAACAATTGTTGATTAATAGAATTTAATAATAAAGGAGACAATGTAATGTGATAATATCCGATTAAATTATACCGGTATGATAAAATGTACATGGATTATATGTGTGCAAATTACGCTTACTACATTATGTGCATTACATTGTAACATTAAAGTTACAACCTAAACATGTATTATATGAATACAACTTAGGTATATAATATGTGCAAAGTAACATAAGTGTTGTGTAAATATTAATGTTGCTAGAATGCTTAGATACAATTCCTTGTCCCAAATCAAGAGCCCATTTCCTCCTTTACGTGTATAGCTTGCAAGCCTAAGCCTACTCCTTTCCTCAAATTCAACAAAATCATAGCAATGATCAAAGAAGGTTTGGGCATTATGATGATATCCCAACCACCATTCAACCACTCCACCTTAACCAATATACAAACCTTTAATCTATTAGTTTGATTCAATGGAGGAATGCATTGTCTGGTTATGAATTTCTCTATATATATGGCTTCTTCTCCTTCTAATTCATTGCTGAGATTTTGCTTAAGTGAGAGCATATTAAGAGTGTATTGTTAGTTGTTAGCAAGATAGTTTACTAAGAGAGAGAAAAACTTGAGTGTTTTAACAGCAAGCTCAATTGTTAACAGAGGTATAATGTACATTTCCTGTCCTTCGTTCTTGTTCTTCATTTTGGTTCTCTGTCAAAATTCCAATTCTTGAACATGTTGAATTAGATGATAATTGGATTGTAGAACACTTATTTAGTTGTTATATTAGCTTATGACCATGTTAGTGAGACAATGTGACTGATCACAATCAAATTGGTGAAGTAATTTTGATGTTGGGCTGGATTTCTGCCGTTGCAGGCTGCTGTCTGGTGTGAACCAGACATGGCGTAGCTGCGCCGGTTTAATACTGAGGCGCAGCGCAGCTGCGCCAGTCCCCTGCACCAGTTTTTCTGATTTTGCTAAAGGCTATTATGTGCTAATGTGTTAACAGTACTTAGACGAACATGAGAACATGATTTTAATGTATATATGAGTACTTGGATATAACGTAAACATATGTTATTATGTTTGCATGCATGATTTATGAAGACTTATAGTTTTGAAGTGAACTTAAGGTTTTATAATCGAACTTTGACGTATATAAGTCATGTTGAGGTACTGATTTTACGAGCATATTAGTATGGTTTAAGAATGCATGAAAAGCATGTTAACTTACGTATATATGTTTCATAGTGTAACATGAGCATGTTGAACCTCGCTAGTGAACATTTCTAACAAAAATGTAAGTTTTGAAGGTGAACCTTGGCATGTAGGTATCATATATGCATTCTGATTTTGCAAGCATGTTTATATGGCCTTGAAATGCATGTCAGACATGTTAACATATGTATATATATAGCATGAACATGTTAGGCCTTATTAGTGAGCTTTACTAATGAAAGTATAAGTTTTGAACGTGCACTTTGACATGTTACATTGAGATTTGGATTTTGATATTTATGAACATGTTTGATAGTACTTTTAGACTCACTAATGTATCATACATAAATGCCTACTATGTTAGATGTCATGAAATCAAGTTAAGCATAAATGAAGCATATTTTCAAAATAATAACGATGCTAGTTACACGTATGCAATGTGAATACTCATGAGCATGACAAACACGAGTTACGTGAATACCTTATGTTAGACTTTGTAGTTTCATGACCTTGAATGGCCTTAAGTTATTAAAGGTATTAACTTAGAAACTATAGCATGAATGATTGAACTTGAAAAGGTTATACAAACATGGAAGGACCGTTTAATATGTATACATGCTACGTGATATCATATGTTGATGCTTGAATCCGATCTTGACAATAAAACTCATATCAATGCTATAGCTTGCTAAATAGAGTATGTTTGGATTGATTGTGGTCTTACGTGATAATGATGATATGTGAATATGTTTAACTCAGAAAGAGGAACGTTAAGGATAAAAGACAATAAAAATTATATAAGTCGAGATTTGTGAGTTAGTATGATACTATATATGGTATGACTGTATAGTAAGGTTAAAGACTTAACTTATATGTGGATTGTATATATATAAGATAAAGTATGATGTTAAACTATATGACTAATGGATATCATATATATACGTAACTATATTACGATAGGGATTCGAAAGTGTTAATTTACTTAACGTGGATAGACTACGCTTGAGGCAAGTATCTAAACCTTATCTCTTTGGATGCAAGTTTCCTAACATACACTATTTTATTGTGCAAGTATCCTAAACCCTTGCATTAGTTTATTCAACGAATATTGTAAGCAAGTACTTGAACTCCATTCTTATTGAATTCGTATTAAGTTTATTGTTGTGCAAGTGAGTTATTCAAATTATGACTTATTACGTCATAGTTATGATAAAGTCAATTATATTCTTCGAACTTTAATGTCAAGTATTGAACTTATAAAGAGTGGTCTATGCCATTTGATTCGGTTAGACTTATATCATGATTAGAAAGCTATCCAAAACAATTGATTGGTGCAGAGTCTTATATTGATTGAGATGAACAACCTTCTTTAAAGGGAACTATATATTGTCGGGAGACCGACGTGCACACTTGAGTATGATTAAATGTTACGCATAATATAGGGTACTTTAGGCTGATCACCTGTTGTACTTGTTTTTGATGGATTATTAGTATATTACTGTTAATTCTAGTAAGAGTACATAGTCCTTAGTGACTGCTCAGTATTCAATTATCTTGAAATCGTGAATTGATTTAGCATTGAATCATATTGATATTATTCTGTCCTTAGCAATTGTTATTGAAAATTGTTGATATTTCTTGCTATCCTTGAACTATCATATCTTGCAATACCCTTTTGGATTCGAGAACTATAATACTCTCCCTTGTTGTTATATTACTTGCTGAGCAAACTTATTGCTCATTCTTGCTTTTTCAAAAACATTTCAGTTAAGGCAGAGCAGGGTGGACCATCATGCGCTGACAAGGGCAAGGGCAAGGCTACCGACTAGCTTGTTCCTTTTATATTTTAAAATCTATAGTGTTATATTAAGATTATTGCAGAACTATGTTTAAGCTTAAGTAGGGTTATGTATTAAATCTGTATTTGATATTATTATGTAATCTATTAAGTACTGTAGGTTGCGAGACTTGGAGGAATAATTATAATAAATCATTGTATATTATTCTAGATTAGATATTTCGCTATGAATGTATGTTTTAGATATTATTATTGTATTATCGTGAGGACGTGACGAACCGAATTCGAGAGACCAGTGGCGGTCCGAATTTGGGGGCGTCACAGGTTGGTATCAAAGCTGTAGTTATAAACCTTAGGAGCGAGTGTCCTTAGATTATAACTTAGGAGAACTTAGCAGCTAGAAAGGGATAGAACTCACATAGAGTTTTCCTTGAGAGACTTAGTGTGTTATGAAATGTAACTTCATTCTATACAATGAACTTATGTTTTATTTAACATTCTAATGGAGCTGATGTTTGTTTGTCTGGTGTTTGTGATTGTAGGATGACAGACACTGGAGTACCTAGTAGAGTGGCCGAGGAGGAGCCTAGAGATATACACGTAGTATACGAGGCGCCTCTAGAGGCTGTGCCAGTGCAGGCTGTTGCACCATCCGAGTCTGATGACGAGGATGAGATCGAGGTGGAGTTTGATCCAAAGGACGAGCCTATTGAGGACGAGCCTACCGAGGATGAGCCCGTGGAGGACTCTAATGAGGCTACTATAGAGGAACAGATGCTAGGAGAGTACAAGGAGCAAATTCTAGAGTAAGACTGCCGGGTACAAGAGCTGGAGGCCTAGGCCTAGGAGAGAGAGTCCGAATTCCAAAAATTGAGAGACGAGGACCACCAGAGGAAGTTGGACATACAGGAGTTAGAGGTGGAGATTGCTTACCTTAGGGAGGCAGGGATCCAGATGGGAACCTTATTCCACAGGTCGGTATCCAGAAATGTAGACTTGGCATGAAAGTTAGAAGAGGTCGAGCTGAGAGAGTTGAAGTGAGAAGACTTAGAAGGAAGCACTCCATACTCAGCTAGAGTTGGAGGTTATGGATAGGAACCACTTCAAGGAGAAGTGGGAAGCGGCTAACGAGAGAGCGAACGACCTAGAGGATGAGGTCAGATGCAAGAAGAGGAAGATGAACAAGATGGGGTATGTATTCCTTTCAGCTTTTGAGAGGGTGATTGATGGTGTGTACCACTACCCAGCGGAGCAGGGACAGACCCTACATACTATGAGCTGAGAGTTGGTGGCGTATATAGCACAGATCGAGTACAAGAGCGCCGTGGAGCGTGGGATGATGGGATGAGACCCTTAATCAGTCTAGTAGTAGTATTTACTTTATGTGATGTATATATTGTGATGTAATCCCAACTTTTTGTGTAAAGTATGGGATAGTTATGTAAACCCCGAGTAAGCCTTTATAAGAGGGGTAGTATGATAGTATGGTAGTATGTTAGTGTGTTGGGTTTGTATGAAATCATGACGCAATAAAATTGCAAAAATTAGCGAAAGCATGGTATATCAGAGTTTAAACAAATTTCTACAACACCATTATCCGGATCATCCTTTATGCAAATTATTAATTTAAAACGATAAATAAGAAGTTATGAAATCATACCCTTGTAGAACGAAGCTTCCACAGGTATGAGTTCAACTCCTTGTTCTTCGTGATCTCCTTGAATTTCCAGGTCAGATTCCTTCCTTTGATCAACGTTAGCCACCCCAGTGTTTGGCCTCTAGAGGTGATCCACCAAGGAAGATGAATTATCAAGAAGGAGGGTGGTAGGCTTATTTTTTATCATCTATAGAAATGGAGTGCTCTCCAACAATTGGAATTGCATCAACTGATATCTATTATAAGACTCCTCTAATATAGATATTGGTCAACCCTTCTAATCCTATTAGACTTAGGATTTTATTTAATTAATTAAACTTCTTTAATTAATTTAGGCTTCCCACCACATTGGGAGTAATTAATTAAATTATTTAATTAATTTGTCTCCTAATCTTATTAGGAATAAATGAGAGTACTAATATTAAATTAATTACTAAATTCCTTTATAAATTAAAATAATAATAATTGTAATAATATTAATAAGACATCTCTTATTAATTTATATTTAATATTTCCAAAATATTAAATAATAAACATTAAGCTATTTAATTTATTCTATCACCATAGATTAAATTAATTACACTTAATGCATTATTACGATTATGCCATTACCTTCTTAAATAATTATTCTTCCTTTATGGTGTGACCCTTTAGGTTCTCCATATTAAACCGGTTGTGAATAAATCAATTAGAACAATTCTAATCTTATTTAAATAAATAAATTAAACTAATAATCTATTTAAATAAATAATATTTATTCTATAATAGGGATAAGCCTCCCAAGCGATCAATGACTTTTCAGATAATATAGATTTCAACATTAATCATAAAAGAACTTGTGAGTAAATAGTTACCGTACAATTCAATCCTTCCACCATACAATGTCCCAATTAAATATAAGACATGGATTTACTGTCAAGTCTTATTTTATTTAACTATATGTATTTCGATTAAAAAATGCACAACTCCAAATAATGCAAATTAAGAACCCCTTTCTAATTTCATTCCACCTTGGCCAAGGATTCCTGGGTTGTCATTTAACGAATAACATAGGACATATCTCCTCTTTTACTAGAGGTGATAGATTCTTTATTGATCATTCATTATCTTCATATGTAACTCATTATACCCAAGCATACCCTTTTATATATCCTAAAGGGCTTTAAGGAATAAGTCAAAGTATAATTCATTGCATACAAGATACTGTGATGATCTCAAGCCCAAGGATCACTTGTACTACTATCACATTAGGAATCCCTATTGACAGGGGAGTAAAACTCCATTAGGTATTCTATAGCGAGTCACGTTCAGTGAACTTATTCTCCAATAAGCACCTACATACTTGCTTTAGTGTCTCCACACAAATGATCATGAGATCAATCATCCTCATCCAATCAGCAAGCAACATATGTACCAATCTATCCGGATTTACTAATCCTTTTTTTAGTAATCCCACGATTGGGAACTATTTTAGTTTTAAGCTTTCTAAGAATTTAAATCTCATTAGAATGATCAACATCATGATTCTAAAAGCATTGTTTAAAACTATGGGTTGTTTACATATTATAAAAACAGCACCATGTAGATAATTAAATACCTTTAATAAATGAATATTTTTATTAATAAATATATAAGATTGTCTCCAAAGTATATGATTTATCATCATACATGATTGGCTTGTATGCATACTACTTTCAATCTCCCACTTGCACTAAAGCCAATCGCTTTGGTATCTCATACCCATCTTCTCTAAGTGACGATCAAACTGTTGTTGTGTTAAAGCTTTAGTAAATGGATCTGCAATGTTGTCTTGAGAGTCTATATGCTCATCTTTCAATGATTTCTTTAATCAAGGTGTCGCAACACATGTTTAGATTCAAGATGAGACTTAGGAACTATTCCTAGTTCTGTAATAAACTTTTCATCCGAAACATCAACTTGCAACTTCACTTACAGTTATATATTTTGTCTTTGTCACTAAAGAAATAACCTTTTGTTGTTTGGAACCTTTCCAATTCACTGCGCCATCTTTTAAGGTAATGACTTACCCTAAAGTGGATTTGCTATCGTCTTGGTCAGTCTGAAAACTTGAGTCTGTCTTGCACTCTAGTTTAATTCAAACTCATCATGTGATATGATGACATCCTTAGTTTCAGTTAAGTACTTTAAGATGCTTATCACTGTCTCACAGTGATCTTCTCCAGAATATGACTGATCAACATCAAGTCTCATATATTTCATTGCATACATAATAGTAGCTCATGCGATCTCTCTTTTATTGAGGACAATTTTAGAGAGATTCACTCCATAGCTCATCATCATGAGACACCTTTTTGGAGTTTGCCATGCTAAACGCCTTTAGCATCTAATGAATATACGTTTCCTTGGGTTAAGCCGAACATCCTTGTAAATATTTCAATACAGATTTATATCCCCAATGTGGGATGTTCTACCCAAATCATTCATGGAGGAATATTTAGACAACTTTATTTTGATCGATTGTAGCATAGGAATTTCATTCGTTATCAGTAATATATCATCAACATATAATACATGGAATGAGACAACGCTCCCACTAACCTTCTTGTACACACATGGTTCAACCTCATTTTTGATAAAATCAAACTCTTTGATATTCTCATCAAAACGAATGTTCCATCTATGAGAAGCTTGCTTCAATCCATAAATGAATTGTTGTAGCTCATATACATGATTTGCTTCAACTATTGAAACAAATCCATCTGGCTATATCATACATACATTCTCCTCTAATATTATATATTTGTGGAACGGCGTCTCCACGTCCAATTTACTAGATTTAGTAATAATAAGCTGCAACAGCAAGTAAAATCCAAATGAACTTGAGCATTGCTTCTAAGATCCATTTGATTTTATGGTCATCTACCATTTCCCTGAGTCTTTATTATTCATAGCATGTTCGTAATTCAATGGATCATCATCGATCACGACGTGTACCTCATCGTCATCCTCTATAACGAATCCATACCTCTCAGGTATCTTCAGTACCTTTCCATATTTACGAATAGGGTGTTGTACAGTAGGTGTCTCTACTTGGACAGGTTCATCCACTTGATCTGTAGTGGTTTGTGGTTCTTGAATTTCTTCAAGATCTAATTTCCTCCCACTAGCCCCTTCAAGGATAAACTCACTTTTCCAAGAAGGCAACATGTTTCACAACAAACACCTTTTGCTTAGTAGGATTGTAAAAATAGTATCCCAAACTTTGTTTAGGATATTCCACAAAACGTGCACTTATCTGATCTTGTCCCAAGCTTATCATATTGAAACTTTTTCACATAAGCTGGACATCGCCAAATCTTAACATGCTTAAGACCAGGTTCCTCCCTGTCCACATCTCATATGGAGTCTTGGGGATGGATTTTGAGGGGACCTTATTTAGTAGATATGAAGCCGCTTCTAGGGCATAACCCCAGAATGATATTGGAAGATTCGTAAAACTCATCATGGATCAAACCATGTCCAACAATGTTCTATTTCTCCTTTCAAATACTCCATTTAACTATGGTGTACCTGGTGGAGTCCATTATGAGATTATACAATTTTCTTTGAGACAATCGAGAAACTCACCGCTTAAGTATTCACCACCTCGATCTGATCGAAGAATCTTAATACTTTTTCCAGTTTGTTTCTCTACTTCACTTCTGAACTCTTTGAACTTTTCAAACAATTCAGATTTGTGTTTCATTAAATACACTTATCTATATCTTAGAGTTATCATTAGTGAATAAAATAAAAATACCCTCCCCGTGCACTCATTGTCATAGGTCCTCAAACGTCTGTGTGAACCAACACTAACAACTCTGTAACTCTTTCTCCTTTTTCCACTAAAAGGAGATGTAGTCATTTTATCCATGAGACAAGATTCACAAGTTAGATATGATTCATAATCAGATAGCTCTAAGAGCCCATCCTTATGCAACTTAGATAATCTCGTTTCATTGATATGACCGAGTCTACAGTGCCGCATATAGGTATAAATAATATCATCTATTTTCCTTTTCTTAGTTTGTTCTATTTGAAGTATATTTTCATGCAAGTCAAGTATATAAAGTCCATTTCACAGATTTCCAATACCATATAAAACATTATTTTTTACAAATTGAACAACTGTTGTTCTTTATTATAATTTCAAATCCATCCATATCTAATACAGAATTTAAAATAATATTTCTAATGATATTCGGAATAAAATAACAATTATTTAAATAAATGGACTTGCCTGTAGGCAGTGCTAAACAATAAGTGCCTACAGTTAATGCACCAACCTTTGCTCAATTTCTCACTTGTAGGACAACCTCATCCTTGTTCAGCTTTCTACTTCTGACCAGTCCCTTCACATTATTACATATGTGAGAACCACAGCCGGTATCCAATACCCAAGTAGAATTTTGACTTTCTGAAAAATTAATTTCAATCATGAACAAACCTTGATTGGAAGTCGAAGCTTCTTCTCTGCCAGAAACTTCTTACAGTTTCTCTTCTAATGACCCAACTCGTTGCAATGGAAGCATATTCCTTTGCTAGCTAGATCAGATTTTTTTGTTTCTTTATGTTCACCTTGCCCTTGGTCATCCGAGATCGAAAGAGCTCCTTAGATATCTCATATCAAGCAGTCCTACTTTGTTCATCATACAACTCTTTGAGGTGAAGCAATATAGTAGGAGCATCCATGTTTTCATGCTGACGCTGAAGCTCGTTATTCATGGATGCGAGCATGATGCATTGAGCCATAGATGCCTCATTTTGCCACTTTACAATGGTGGCATTTTCTTCCTCAAATGTTGATTCTAGAACAGTTCCAGAGACAGGTGAATTTAGGGCATAAGAAATCTTTTCAGCAGTGAGACCTATTCTCAGATTCTTTAGCCAGTCCGTATAATTCGGCCCGGTAAGCTTATTAGCATCAAGTATGCTTCGCAGTGAAATGAGTGATTTTGACATTTTTAAAATTCTGCATGTAAAAAGACAATATTTTAGCAAACATTCATTTTTATTAATTTTTGCATACCAAAATAAATTTAGATCTTTATTTTAAATTGGTATCTTCCACTATTTTCATCAAACTATATTACCCTCACTTATATAGTTTCGACAACATCTAATTAAAGATTTGCTAATAAGAATAAGGATCCCATTTCAAATGTATATAACCTTGTGGATATCACAACAAGCGATGTACAAATAAATAGGTAGACAACTCTTGTCAATTACATCACCATGTAACTCATTTTATTTTATCTCTTAAATCATAATGGTCAAGTGTGTGCACATCCGAACTAAAATGATTTAAGTTAAGTCTAGCCTAGCACTTCCATAAATTCAAAAAAGAAAAATGTTCGTCCTTGTGGATAGCACAACAAGACTAGATCGTTCAATTTTCGTGATAAGCATCAAATGTGATTAATTAATATCTTAAATACGCAATACTCACCTTGTGGATAGCACAACAAGCTCATATTAAATATTTAATACTCTATTAATTTATCATACTAGAAGAAGACGTTCGATATTCCAAATATCACTTGAACGCTTTCGACTTAATATAATTTCCTTGAGTGGTTTGTTATTATTTGTCTCATCTTGTTTAGCGCGCATGCACATATATATATATAAAATACGCGTCATTTTATTAAACATGCGAAGCATGTTTGCATAAAATATAATATATATATATATATATATATATAATATTTAGTATGCACATATAGAATACTATATTCTACCTGGATTGATTATAGACTTTTATTCTAGTTTGGTTCACTAGAGCCACCAAGTGAACCAAAAGGTCAAACCTAAGGGTGCAAGAAATAAAATTTAAACATAACTATTACATTTAAACCCGGGCTCCATACAAACGGGTCTTCACGCGCTCCTTGCTCCTTGGTTTCTAATTTTTTCAAGATAATTCTAACTATTTCTATTACATTAAACTATTTAATTTCAATAGAAACCTTGATCAACAGTCAAGGGGAAGTACATAGGAGGGAGATAGAATTTACATCGAGAAAAAAAATCAGAGAAGACAAGGTACGCAGACCCCATTTAATAAAACTCATTCATTCAAGCATTCAACTAAAATAAAATCCAATCACATTGGTCAATAGTCCATAATCAACCCCATTTGTTTTCATACATGTCACGATATGTATCAATAAATAAATATTCATCTCATGAATTAAAACATTCCATATATATATGAGTATCATTTAATGGGCAATTTTAAATTGAATGAAATCCAATTTCAAGATTAAAATAAACTCTTTATTTTAATTATAAAACTATTAAGAATATAATATATAAATTTATATATATATAATATCTATATATATATATATATATTATATTATATATATATATATAATATAACCATATATATTATATATATAGTGACCGTACGTTTAAAAAAAAAGGTTGTTGGGACTTTTTTTTTGTGTCACTTTATATATAATCATTATTATATATATATATATATATATATATATATGTTATAACCATCTTTTAGACATTCTGGGAACCAGTATATATATATATATATATATATATATATATATATATATATATATATATAACGTGACCCCTTTTTGATTCCTGAAACACTTTGAAACAATTCCTCCACTGAATCACCTTTTCAAAACTAATACAGGATCACGATTAGCCCCAAAAAAAAAATTGGTTCCTTCTAAAATGAAAAAAAAAACTTTCGCCAAAATTTTTTTCAGTTCAGAAATTGCTCTTTTTTTTCATAAAAATTAATTTTATACAATAAAATTACGCCCAATAAATTATTCTAAATACATACCCATACATATATAGAATCAAAACAATTAATAATTGCATAAAGGTTTGTCTCTGATGCCACTGTTGGGTTTGTACGAAATCGTGACGCAATCAAATTGCAAAAATTAGCGGAAGCATGGTATATCAGAGTTTTAAATTTTTTTTACAAAACCATTACCCGGATCATCCTTTATGCAAATTATTAATTTAAAACGATAACTAAGAAGTTATGGAATCATACCCTTGTAGAATGAAGCTTCCACAGGTACGAGTTCAACTCCTTGTTCTTCGTGATCTCCTTGAATTTTCGAGTCAGATTCCTTCCTTTGATCAACGTTAGCCACCCAAGTGTTTGGCCTCTAGAGGTGATCCACCAAGGAAGAAGAATTATCAAGAAGGAGGGTGGTTGGCTTAATTTCTATCCTCTATAGAAAAGGAGTACAAACAATTGGAATTGCATCAACTGATATCTATTATAAAATTCCTCTTATATAGATATTGGTCAACCCTTCTAATCCTATTAGACATAGGATTTTATTTAATTAATTAAACTCCTTTAATTAATTTAGGCTTCCCACCACATTGGGAGTAATTAATTAAATTTATTTAATTAATTTGTCTCCTAATCTTATTAGGAATAAATGAGAGTACTAATATTAAATTAATTACTAAATTCCTTTAGAAATTAAAATAATAATAATTATAATAATATTAATAAGACAGCTCTTATTAATTTATATTTAATATTTTCAAAATATTAAATAATAAATATTAAGCTATTTAATTTATTCTATCACCATAGATTAAATTAATTACACTTAATACATTATTACGATTATGCCATTACCTTCTTAAATAATTATTCTTCCTTTTATGGTGTGACCCTTTAGGTTCTCTATATTAAACCGGTTGTGAATAAATCAATTAGAACAATTCTAATCTTATTTAAATAAATAAATTAAACTAATAATCTATTTAAATAAATAATATTTATTATACAATAGGGATAAGCCTCCCTAGCGATCAACGACTTTTCAGATAATATAGATTTCAACATTAATCATAAAAGAACTTGTGAGTAAATAGTTACCGTACAATTCAATCCTTCCACCATACAATGTCCCAATTAAATATAAGACATGGATTTACAGTCAAGTCTTATTTTATTTAATTATATGTATTTCGATTAAAAAATGCACAACTCCAAATAATGCAAATTAAGAACCCCTTTCTAATTTCATTCCATCTTGGCCAAGGATTCCTGGGTTGTCATTTAACGAATCACATAGGACATATCTCCTCTTTTACTAGAGGTGGTAGATTCTTTATTGATCATTCATTATCTCCATATGTAACTCATTATACCGAAGCATACCTTTTTATATACCCTAAAGAGCTTTAAGAAATAAGTTAAAGTATAATTCGTTACTTACAAGATACTATGATGATCTCAAGTCCAAGGATCACTTGTACTACTATCACATTAGGAATTCCTATTGACAGGCGAGTAAAACTCTATTAGGTATTCCATAGCGAGTCACATTCAGTGAACTTATTCTCCAATAAGCACCTACATACTTGCTTTAGTGTCTCCACATAAATGATCATGAGATCAATCATCCTCATCCAATGAGCAAGCAACATATGTACCAATATATCCGAATTTACTAATCCCCTTTTTAGTAATCCCACGATTGGGAACTATTTTAGTTTTAAGCTTTCTAAGAATTTAAATCTCATTAGCATGATCAACATCATGATTCTAAAAGCATTGCTTAAAACTATGGGTTATTTACATATTATAAAAACAGCACCATGTAGATAATTAAATGCCTTTAATAAATGAATATTTTTATTAATAAAAAAATAAGATTGTCTCCAAAATATATGCTTTATCATTATACATGATTGGCTTGTATGCATACTATTTTCATAGTGTTCACCGTCTTTTGTGATATTAGGAGATATGTGATAACATTTATAGAAATATGCTAAGGATGATTATGTAGTGAAACGATTTGGCATATGAATATAAATAAAGCTTATATCAGAAACGTGTTATAAATTTATTATTTTTTTTGTATTAAAAGAAATACGTAAGTAATATAACTGAGTAATAATAAAATAAAAATTTATGATGCAAATAATGGCACCAAGACGTAGATTGGCATATTCGAATATAAACCTACGGACGGGTTATCACCAACTGAAAGTACGGGATGATGACATACCAAAGACTGCGTTTCAAACCCGTTATGGACATTACGAGTTTTTGGTAATGTCATTCGGATTGACTAATGCTCCAATAGCACTTATGGACTTGATGAACAGAGTTTTCAAGCCATACTTGGACAAATTCGTGGTAGTTTTCATTGACGACTTCTTGATCTACTCGAAGACTGAGGAAGAGCACGCTAAACATCTAAAGATTGTTTTGGAGGCACTAAGGAAAGAGAAGATGTATGCAAATTTTTCTAAGTGTGAATTTTAGATGGAGAAGGTTCAATTCTTAGGCCACGTGGTGGATAAGAATGGAATCTCAGTAAACCCTGCAAAGGTCGAGGAAGTGAGTAATTGGGAGCAGCCGAGAACACCAACAGAGGTAAGAAGTTTCTTAGGGTTAGCTTGGTACTATCGAAGATTCATCCAGGATTTTTCTAAGATAGCAATCCCGTTGACCAATCTGACTAGGAAGACGGTGAAATTTGCATGGACAGACAAATGCGAAGAGAGTTTTCAAGAACTGAAAAGGAGATTAATCGAAGCGCCTGTGTTATCACTACCAGATGATGCGGGAAAATTTTTGGTGTATAGTGATGCATCACACAAGGGACTTGGCTGTGTGCTTATGCAGCACGGCAAGGTCATTGCATATGCATCACGACAATTAAAGGACTACGAAAAACGATACCCTACTCAAGACCTAGAGTTAGCGACAGTAGTTTTTGCGTTGAAGATATGGAGGCATTACTTATACGGAGAGAAATGTGAGATATACACGGACCACAAGAGTCTGAAATATATCTTCAAATAGAAGGAGTTGAATATGCGTCAGAGGAGGTGGTTAGAATTGATCAAAGACTATGACTGCGATATTCTTTATCACCAGAGTAAGGCAAACGTGGTTGCTGACGCTCTGAACAGAAAAGGAAGGGAGAAACTATTTCATTTGACTACTCAGGAAGAATTGGTAAGAGAAATGGAAAGATTAGAGATAGAGGTAAGAGGACCGGAAAGGTCGGGAGAAAAGTTATTTGTAATGGAAGCTCGTCCGACATTGTTGGATAGAGTAAAGGAATCACAAGAAAAGGATGAAGAATACAAGAAAATCAGAAAGAGGATCGCAAAAAATGGAGAAGAGAAATTTCAAATGGATAAAGACGGTATTTTGAGATTCGAAGGACGAGTATGGGTGCCAGCGGTAACCGAGTTGAGAGAAGAGATTTTGCACGAGGCACACAATACGACGTATTTCGTTCATCCGGGAGGCACTAAGATGTACCTAGATTTCAGGCAACACTTTTGGTGGCCCAATCTAAAACGAGAAGTTGCAGAGTGCGTTAATAGATGTCTGACTTGCCAACGCGTTAAAGTAGAGCACCAGCGGCCGAGTGGTTTACTACAACCGTTGGAAATACAGGAGTGGAAATGGGAGAATATTACGATGGACTTGGTGGTAGGACTTCCAATCACACAGAAAGGATATGATGCCATTTGGGTTATCGTGGATCGACTAACAAAGACCGCACATTTTCTATCAATCAAGATCCGCTATAGTTTGAATCAGTTAGCGAGTCTGTACGTAAAGGAGATTGTTTTACGACATGGAGCGCCGGTGTCAATTGTCTCTGACCGAGATCCGCGCTTCACGTCAAACTTTTGGAAAAGCTTGCAAGAGAGAATGGGAACGCAGTTGAGGTTGAGTAACGCTTATCATCCTCAGACAGACAGACAGAGTGAGCGAACAATACAAATGCTGGAGGACATACTTAGGACTTACGTGATGGACTTTAAGGGAAATTGGGACGACCACCTACTATTAGTAGAATTTATGTATAACAATAGTTATCATACGAGTGTCGGCATGCCACCGTACGAAGCTTTTTACGGAAGAAAATACAGAACGCCGTTATATTGGGATGAAGTCAGAGAACGATGAATACTCGTACCAGAGTTAGTACAACAAACCGCAGACGTGATGACAATGATAAGAGCCAAACTAGTAGCAGCTCAAGATCGCTAGAAAAAGTACGCAGACTTGCATTGACAGGACCGAGACTTTAAAGTCGGTATTTTCGTATTCTTGAAGGTATCTCAATGGAAGGGAAAAATCCGTTTCTGCAAGAAAGGAAAACTGAGTCCAAGATTTATAGGACCATTCAAGATACTGAAGCGAGTGGGCGAAGTGGCATACAAAGTTGCATTACCACCCGAATTGGAGCACGTCCACAACGTGTTCCACATTTCCGTGTTGCGACCGTACAAGGCCGACTACAAGCACGTGATTTCTTACGAGCCCATTCAAGTGGAGAAGAACTTAGCTTACGAAGAAATTCATGTCCAGATATTAGATAGGAAAGAGCAAACCATAAGAAATAAAGTCATTTCATCGGTAAAAGTACTTTGGAGTAACCACGATGTCGAGGAGGCTACGTGGGAGTTAGAGGATAGGATGATGAGGGATTATCCCCATCTATTTGTATAACCTTGTAGCAATTTCGAGGACGGAATTTTTATAAGGGGGGGAGGATGTAATACCCGAGAATTTTTGAACATTATTAAATGAATATATTAATGGAAATGAATAGTTATTTGAATATGTAAGTGCTATGAGATGAGTTAACTCAATTATATTAAGTTGAATAATTATAATAATTGAGAAAATATGAAGTTTATGATAAACTCGTTGAATGCCTTGTGTGGCACGGGAATAGAAACGTTTATGAGTTAATTAATGAAAGAATTAATACGTGAACAATTAATCAATAGTAATTGTTATTTAATTGTTATTATGAAAAATGGAATATTAATGGTGATTAATAATATGGTGATTATTATTATTGCAAATAATAGAATAATAATAAGTAACTTGTTTAAAAATATAATAAGATTTATATTTATTTAATGTGATAATTAATCATATAAATGTTAATTAATTGTTATGGAGATTAATAATTACATTGATTGAAGAGAGATGGATTAATTAATATTATTATTAATTAATTAATAAGATAAGTAATTAATTAATTATCAATGAGAATAATAATATATTAAGAGTACTTAAGATTTTATTTGCTCAATTAATTGCTATGTGCAAGCATGCGATAATTAAATGTATAATGTATAGTAGCTACCTATATATTATATGAAGTGTAAAGTGCAATGTGACTATACAATATATAGAAAATATATGTTATGACTAATTATATAAATGAACAATGCATATGTGACAATTGTGTGTGAGAATACATTAAAATAATACATTGTGAATATATTATAAACAATTATTGATTAATAGAATTTAATAATAAAGGAGACAATGTAATGTGATAATATCTGATTAAATTATACCGGTATGATAAAATGTACATAGATTATATGTGTGCAAATTACACTTACTACATTATGTGAATTACATTGTAACATTAAAGTTACAACCTAAACATGTATTATATGAATACAACTTAGGTATATGATATGTGCAAAGTAACACAAGTGTTGTGTAAATATTAATGTTGCTAGAATGCTGAGATACAATGCCTTGTCCCAAATCAAGAGCCCATTTCCTCCTTCACGTGTATAGCTTGCAAGCCTAAGCCTACTCCTCTCCTCAAATTCAACAAAATCATAGCAATGATCAAAGAAGGTGTGGGCATTATGATGATATCCAACCACCATTCAACCACTCCACCTTAACCAATATACAAACCTTCAATCTGTTAGTTTGATTCAAGGGAAGAATGCATTGTCTGTTTATGAATTTCTCTCTATATATGGCTTCTTCTCCTTCTAATTCATTACTGAGATTTTGCTTAAGTGAGAGCATATTGAGAGTGTATTGTTAGTTGTTAGCAAGATAGTTTACTGAGAGAGAGAGAAGAGAAAGACTTCAGTGTTTTAACAGCAAGCTCAATTGTTAACAGAGGTATAATGTACATTTCTTGTCCTTCGTTCTTGTTCTTCATTTTGGTTCTCTAGTCAAAATTCCAATTCTTGAACATGTTGAATTAGATGATAATTGGACTGTAGAACACTTACTTAGTTGTTATATTAGCTTATGACCATGTTAGTGAGACAATGTGACTGATCACTGTAATAACCAAGGATTTCTATATGCATTGTAAATAAATATATTAAATAATTTATGATATATTATGGATGATTAAGTGATTAGGTGAGTAATATGCTATAATATTTAAAGGAAGTCTCACTAATAAGTTAAATAAGTTAGTGAACTAACCTAAGTAATTTAATAACCCAGAAAATAGATTTAAGGTGTTAAACCCTAATTAAATACTCAATAAACTTGAATACTGACAAGTCTAATTGGGTTATGTAAGTGAATTAATATTATTGATGGATAATAATATTGAAATATCAATAATAATGAGCATTAGCTTAAGAGATAATTAATTAAGAAGAGTAAATAAATTAAACAAGCCCAATTATATTTTTGTGTGGGACTTGTAGATAAAATTAATTTAAGGGCAATTAAATTATTAAATTGGCTCAATATATCATTTATAAGATAATTTAATAGTGGCCCAATTTAATTAATAAAGTAAGCCCAAGTTTAATTTTATAAGTAAGTAAAATAATAAAAGTGCAAGCCCAATTTGCATTTAATTAAAGCCCAAAGCTTAGCCCATGAGTGAAGGGCATTATAGTCATTAAATGAGGAAGATAATAAAAACAAAAGTGGAGAAAAAGAAAGAGTAAGTGGGCGGGTGTAAGAAGAGAAGGAGGGGGAGATTAATATAATGATAATGTTACCTTAGTAGGTAATTAACTTTTTGGGTGTCATCAAATTAATGGCCCAACACATTTAATGTTGCTTGCAAGTAACCTATTTCATAATGTGAGAGAGAGAGAGAGACGGAAAGCAAGACTTGTAGATAATGTATAGATATATATATTATATATCTATACTTCTTATATTTAAGTAAATTAAAATCTAATTGTTCATTTTGCTTTCTTTCATTTATTTCATTTACTAAGCTTAAGAAAGAGAAAACAAAGAAAATAGAGAGAGAGTAAGAGAGGGAGTTCGGTGGAAGCAAGAAGAGAAGAGGGAGAGGGCTTGATTGCTAGATGCACCCAAGATTTATAACCTATTACGGTTGGAGAAGAAGAAAGGCCAAGAAATCAAGGTATAATCTATTTTTAAAGCTTTGCTTTTAATTTTTTTTATGGATTTGATGGAGAAAAGGGTTTATGATTTAAAAGTATGGAACCCTTTAAGTTATGTGTTTTCTATAGTTTCATGGGTGGATCTAACTTGTACAAATATTAAAAAGTGGATCAAAAGGAGAGAAATGACACTAGGTTTCTAGAAATCTAGAAAACCCTAGCTTTCTCTCCTTTTGATCAAATGGTATGTTAAATCTATACCTTCTTTTCATGATCCGTAGAAGAGGAGAACTAGATATATGTGTTGGCTAGTTAATCCAAGTAGTAGAACTTGAAAATCATGTATTTAGCAATCATGGTATACGTTTTAGTCAAAACAGTCCACGTAGTGGACAAAAAGTTTTAAAAAGCTCTCTGATTAGTCTGCCACAAGGGCAGTTTTGTCCACTTCATATGTTCTAAAAATTCGAGAAAAATTTGGAGAGGTAATATCAGAGGTTAGATAAGTCCTGTAAAAATTTGAAACGTTTTGGCCATACGGTTTGAGAGTTATGCATTTTACGACCGAGGACTACTTTTAACACTCTACCGAATAACTATTTGTGTATTAATCCAAAAATTATGAGATCTTTACTGGAAGTACATATACATAACAGGATCCTACCCTGAAAATTTCAGAATTGTTGGAGTTAATTTCGATTTATAAAAAATCTAAAAATATTTGGCCATTATGGACTATTTAAATATAGTACATGAATTTTAAAAATTCCCAGAAAAAGATATTTTCTTGAGGGGATTATATGTAGCTATTGTCCAGAAAAGAAATGATTTTGGAGTTGTTTTTATATTTTTCATATAAATCATGTTATATGGATAAATGAAATAAATTAAATATATGATGTCAAAAATATGAAAAATATGGATTCATGACTTGAGATCCTTAAGCATAGTTGATGCAGATTTGTGGGGAGAATTTTGGTCAGTGGTGAAGGGTGGTTATGTGTATGGTATTTTAGAAGATTTAAATAAATTAATTAATGAAAGAAAAAGTAATTAAATAAATTATTTATTAATTCAATAAATGATTTAAAATATCTTTATATGACTAATGATATTAGATTAAAATATTATTGGTAATATTAGACTTAAATGTTATTAAAAGTAGATAACATTAGTTTAAAATATTATTATTGAATTAATAATATTAAACGAGAGATTAAAATTGAGAAATTACTTTATTTTAATTATAAGTCGTTGAAATTGGTATGCAATGAACTATATTATGATGATAGTTGATTGAAATGAGAAGTCAAGGTACTGAAATGGATTCAGGGTTGCTAAAATGATTTCGGTTTACTGAATTTGATTTTGGTCTGCAGAAATTATGATTTCAGGATGCTGAAATATATTTTGGTTTACTGAAATGGTATTTCAGTTTACTGACATGTTATCTAGTTTACTAAGATAACATATAAAGGGAAAACTTATAATTATAAGTTATGATATGATTAAAAGATTATCAAAGTATAACAGTAACACTAAGACTTTAATATAATGTCTAATACTTAACTATATGATTAAATGTTAGACACTTTAATATAAGATGATAAGATTTTAAGTGATTATGATATGACTAATCAAAAGATCAATTATAGGTCTTTTTTTAAAGAAGTTAAAGTAAATTGCTTAGCAGTAGACCGCGATTAAGACAAGTTCTCAAACTCAAACTTGAGTTATATTTTCAAAGTATGTTAGTGAATAGTTATTGACGATTATTCACATCTATATTAATTGTTGATATTCGCAATTTGTGCAATCGAATTCCTATTCTATTATTATTGAACTGTGAATTAGTTAAAGTTCTTTTATTCATGGACTGTTTATGATATGGATCTATGCTAGTTGTATCAGCTAGATCAAGCATGTTTAAATTTGTTAAATCAAATATATTTTTAAAGCGGTGCCTAACCAATTGAAATGGTAAGGACTCTTGACTGAGAAAAAGAACAATTTTACTAAAGCATTATTGGAAAACAATTGCTACTAGTATATTGAGTGATTATGCATATTTCACAGGGTATGAAAGGTTGATCTCCTTAATTATCAAACTTTATTAAATGGACCAGTTTAAATACTAACAACCTTAGTATATGTTCATGGATATTTCAAACCACTCAACATTTGTTATTCCATTATTCGAATATATAGTTATAAAGATGTAATTCATGTTCTTTCACAATCGATTTATCTCGTTGAACATTGAAAGTTAAAATCTTTTCTAATCATGATATATCATTTTCATATTTAAACTTGCTAAGCAAATTAGTTGTTTATTCTTGCTATATCATGACAATTATTTCAGCTAAGCCTGAGAGTTCGAGTAAGAAGGACAAGGGCAAAGGAAAGGTTCAGGAATAGTTAACATAAATGCTTATGTATCATGAGATACTATGTTTGATGTATTTGTAAACCTTTTGGGTTACTATATGTAACTTATATAATGTATGTTTAAGTTAAGGTAATAGACCTTGGGATATGTTTGTAAGACTTTAATGTAATGAACAATATATGTTTATTATTCCGTAATAGTTTATAGAATACTTATGATGGTGATGTACAGTGGGCACTAAATCCGAGATTAGAGAACTTGAATTTGGGGGCGTCACAGGTTGGTATCAAAGCTGTAGGGTATAAACATTAGGATGCGAAACCTAGGTTATAACCTTAGAAGAAAACTCGTATAGAGTATACTAGGAGATGGATTGGGAAGATTCATCTAGTATAGATTGTACATAATAAAATATTGTTTCATTTTATCAATGAATATATTTTATTGTGATATTGATGTTGTGTTTGTTTGGTTATAGGATGCTTGAGGAAGGACAAGACAGCCATACAGTCGAACAGGAGCCGATAGATCCGATAAAGGGTCAAGAGGATAGTGATGGGAATGACGAGAATATGATGGAGGACCTATTCGAAGAGAACATGGCGCTGGAGAATAGAGTGACACAGTTAGAGTAGGAGAATGCTACTCATCAATTCACCTAGACTCAGTACAAAGAATTGGCATATCAAGCTCAGACCGAGATTTGCTAAGATGAAGATACAGTTGCAGGTGCAGACAACCTTGGCTACACAGATGGTTGCCATGAATGCTGAGCTAAGAGAGATTAGAACGAGAGGAGATAAAGCTGGGAGTGTTAAGAGGTGAGCATGAAGCCATGCAATTTGAGTTCGATCTAGAGATTTCAGATAAGATCAGGATCGAACAAGCATGGATTAGAGCATCCAATATGGTGGACCAGCTTAAGGAGAAGCTGGAGGTTAGTGAGGTTCGAGTGGATACTTTGGGACGATCCCTGGATGCCGCTTACATGGTTCAGCGGGCAGGAGTAAGGAGATCTCAGAGATAGGCGAGTCGAGTCGATTTGTTAGACGTCGACTTATTGAGGGACTCATTCCACCAATGCAAGAGCATGCAAGTACACCCCCTCCAGACGCGCAGCGATAGCTTAGTAGTTTTCTATTGTATATAGATGCAGTAGAACACCTTTTGTTTATTAGGGTTTTATGCTTAATGTAAACCTCAGACTGTGTGAGGAAGTATGTTTGTTTGATGTATCCCCATTTATGTGTATAGGGGAGTATGCCTTTTGATAGATCCCATCTCTGGATGTTTAGAATGGGATAGTTAGCATTTATAGAAATATGCCAGGCATGTGTACGACACTAAAAATTTGGTATATGAATATAAATGCGGTACTATGACTAAATATTTGATTAAGTAGATAAGTTTTGAGAATGAAAATAGTAAGTTATCTCTGTGATAATTGAAAGTTTTATTAAGCTGAAAAAGTCATTTCAGTAAGCTGAAAAGGGTATTTCAGCAAGCTGAAATGGATAGTTCAGCAAGCTGAAATGGATAGTTCAACAAGTTGAATATGATGATAATGTGATTATTAAATTTTAAATTACATATTGTATTTTAAATACTTATAACATTTAATGAAACTCGAATTTATAATGTAAGATTTTGTTAAAACCAGATAATGCCGCCAAGATGTCAAAAAAGTAACCAGCGGGAGGAACGTTCTGTGAACAATGAAAGGGATCAAGATGACCCAATACAGAACTTCGCAACTATGATAGCTCGAGCTATACGGACTCGTACACCTGCAGCGAGAAATCAAGCTGATAATAGATTAGCAAACTTTAAAGATTTTAAGGCTGTAGGACCGCCAGATTTCAGCGGAACCACTGACCCCATAGAAGCTCAGACATGGGTGAAAGAGATGGAAAAGGCCTTTATCATTGCTAGGGTAGCTGAAGAGCAAAAGACAATTTTTGCTACCTACTTGATGAAAGGTGAGGCTAATTATTGGTGGGAGACGAACCAAGCTAGAGCAGGAATGGAGGTAGGAACATGGACCCGGTTTAAGGAGTTGTTCTTAGAAAGCTATTTCTCGGAGGCCATGCAAGCTAGAATGGAAGTGCAGTTTCTTGAATTAAAGCAAGAAAATATGACAATTGTCGAATATGCAGCAAAATTCAATGAGCTAGCCAGATTCGCACCTCATCAGATGGATACAGAACTACAAAAGGCGCGTAGGTTTGAAAATGGGCTAAAGTCGTGGATACACAGCAAAGTCGCAGTATTACAAATTACTACATTTTTAGCGTTGTTAGAGAAAGCTATCATTGCAGAAGGGAGTAGTGAGGCAATATCTAGATTCAACCGATAGAAGAATAAGAAGAAGATTGAAGGAAGTCATCATGGTGCCAGCAGTGGGGACAGTAACACTAAGAAACGTAAGTGGAACAGTGGCAACGAATCGGGAACTCAACAAGGGAGTACACCACAGAAGAAGCCAACATGTGTAAAGTGTGGAAAGAATCACTCTGGGGAGTGTATGAAGGGAAAGAATGTTTGTAATAACTGCAGCCAAAAAGGACATATCTCACCGAATTGTCCTAAACCAAAAAAGGGAGGTTGCTTTTCTTGTGGGGGAACGGGACATCGATTTAAAGATTGTCCATTTAAGAAGAATACTGACGGAGGAAGTGGAAACAGGAGCAGTACCCCAAAGTTAACCATTGGAGGGCCAACGCAGCAGAGCAAGTCGACAGCCCAGACTTTCAACATGACTGTGCAAGACACACTTCCATCAAAGGAAGTGGTGTCAGGTATAATTCTGATCAATAATATAAATGCATATGTATTATTTGATTCGGGAGCTACATGTTCATTTGTGTCTGATGAATTTGCTAGAAAATTAAACTTACCATGTGAAAAGTTAAAGAACCCTATGAACATAGAAGTTGCAAACAAAGAAGTGATCCCTGTAGAGTTTATCCATAACAACTGTGGTGTGGAAATAAGGGGACATAAGTTAAGCGTGAATTTGATTCCAATACGCTTAGGAGAATTTGATGTTATCTTAGGGATGGATTGGTTGTTTAACCATGAAGCAGTTATAGATTGCCAGAAGAAGATTATACACCTTAAGACAACAAATAAGTCTAAGGTGGTATTTTATGGTAGCAAGTCGCTAAGACAAACGAGTTGTCTAACGATGATGCAGGCTAGGAGGATGCTACAAAAAGAATGTGAAGGTTATTTGGCTCATGTAGTGGATACACGGATTGTGAATTCAGACATGGAGCAGATACCTATAGTTAATGAGTTTGGGGATGTCTTTCCAGAAGAACTTTCGGGACTTCCGCCAGACAGAGAGATAGAGTTTGTGATTGATTTAGTACCAGGGACAAGCGCCGATATCGAAAGCACCGTATTGAATGGCTCCGGTAGAAATGAAAGAATTAATGATCCAGCTATAAGAATTATTGGACAAGAAGTACATTCAACCTAGTGTATCTCCGTGGGGAGCACCGGTGTTGTTTGTGAAGAAAAAGGATGGTTCGATGAGGTTGTGTATGGATTATAGAGAGTTGAATAAGGTGACAATCAAGAACAAATATCCGTTACCAAGAATAGACGATCTGTTTGATCAAATTAAAGGAGCGAGATATTTTTCTAAGATTGACTAAAGCACTGGTTACCATCAGTTAAAAGTGAGGACGAAGGATGTACCAAAGACAGCATTTAGAACTCGTTACGGCCATTATGAATTTCTAGTGACGTCGTTTGGATTGACGAACGCACCAGCTACTTTTATGGACCTGATGAACAGAGTATTTAAACCGTACTTGGATAAGTTTGTAGTTATGTTCATTGACGACATTTTGGAGTATTCGAAGACTGAAGAGGAGCATGCCGAACATCTACGAATTGTATTGGAAACCTTAAGAGAAGAGAAGTTATATGCTAAATTTTTAAAGTGTTAGTTCTGGTTGAAGAGAATTTAATTTTTGGGATATGTCATTGACAACGAGGGAATTTCTGTTGATCCAGCGAAAGTAGAAGCGGTGAACAATTGGGGACAACCGAAGACACCGACAGAGATCAGAAGTTTCTTGGGATTGGCAGGATATTATCGAAGGTTTATTCAGGATTTCTCAAAGATAGCAACACCATTGACTAATCTGACAAGGAAGACTGTTAAGTATGTGTGGATAGAGAAGTGTGAACAGAGTTTTCAAGAACTAAAGAAAAGATTGAGTGAAGCACCTGTGTTATCTTTACCAGATAGTACGGGAGGTTTTACAGTGTATAGTGATGCGTCACACAAGGGACTAGGTTGCGTGTTAATGCAGAATGGTAAGGTCATTGCGTACGCATCACGACAATTAAAGGACTATGAAAAGGGATACCCTACCCACAACCTGGAAATGGCTGCAGTACTGTTTGCCCTTAAGATTTGGAGATATTTTCTCTACGGAGAAAAGTGTGAGATATACACAGACCACAAAAGTCTGAAGTATATCTTTACACAAAAGGAGTTAAACATGAGGCAGAGGAGATGGTTAGAATTGATCAAGGATTATTATTGTGATATTCTATATCATCCAGGGAAGGCCAATGTAGTGGCAGATGCTTTAAGCAAGAAGAGCAGAGAAAAGTTGTTTGTATTGACAAACCAAGAAGAATTAGTAAGAGAAATGGAGAAAATAGAGTTGGAGGTGAAAAATTCGAAGGATTCGGATAAAGTGATAGAAATGGAAGCAAGTCTGACTTTATTAGACAGGATGAAAGAATCACCAGAGAATGGTGAAGAATGCAGTAACATAAAGAAGCGGTTGGCTGAAGGCGAAAAGTTGAAGTATAAGATTGACGGCACTGGATTGCTGAGATTTGAAGGAAGAATTTGGATACCTGCAGTACCAGGGTTAAAAGAGGAGATTTTGCAAGAAGCGCACAATACAAGATACTCAATACACCCAGGAAGCACGAAGATGTATTAAGATTTGCGACAACATTATTGGTGGCCAAACATGAAGAGAGAGGTTGCTGAATGCGTCAGCCGATGTTTAACTTCTCAAACAATCAAGGCAGAGCATCAACGACCTAGTGGACTATTACAGCCGTTGGAAATTTTGGAATGGAAATGGGAGCACGTGTGAGGACCTAGAATTTTAAACAATTCAAATTTTACGAATAATTTTTTTTTTTTTGGGTATTGTTATCAATATTGTGCTGAGTATCTGTGATACGAGTTTATAAAGATGGTTAAACTGGGTATTGACTGAGAAATATGAGTAGAGATATAGTTAACAGATATTGATAAACCCTAATTCAGTTAATGAAAATGTTAACCCTAATTACGGATAGAGATTTGATAGTTAATACAGTTATTATAATTGTATCTATGATTGTGTGTGTGTGTGTATAGTAAGGGATTAATGATCAAATGTTGATCAGATAAGGTATAACCTTAGTAAACCCTAATAGTAGATTAGAAATCCTAATCTGCAGTTAGGAAACCCTAATTTTTTATTTGGGAATTTTAAACCCTAATTTATAAACCTTAATGGTGATTAACAAACTCTAATGTTATTTATCAAACCCTAATGTTAAATTTTAAGGAAAACATAGAAAATGACCGAACTACCCTTAAAATTGTGTGGAAAATTATTAGAATACCCTTTTCGAGGAGAAATGACCAAATTACCTTTAAAATTATCTAGGAAATGACCAAAATACCCTCCACTTAAATCAACCAATCAGAGAAGAGATGATGCAAGCATGACATCATCCTTAAAGAAACACAGATGATGTAAGCATGACATCAGCATTAAAGAAACACAAAGATGATGATGTCATGATGATATCACCTGGTGGATATTTTGGAAATGACTATTTTTCCCTAACAGAAGATTATTAATGACTTTTATGTTTTAGGAATGAAATTGCTAGGAAGTTTCCTAGTAATAGGGAAATTACAATTTTGCCCAAGAGAAATTTATTAATGACCATGGCATCCTTGAACGAAATTTCTAGGAAATTTCCTAATTGTGGCAAAATAAGAATTTTGTCCTTAAAGAAAATTGATTATGACCAATATGTCCTGTGAGAAAATTTCCAGAAAACTTTTTTGAGACGACTTAAAGACTATTTTGCCCTTTCCTAGTGATGGTTAAAGACTATTTTGCCCTTGGTCTTAATTTTTTTTACTAAACAAAACAAAAGAAAGAGAAAGAGAAAGAGAATTATCATTCTCTCTCACCACCACACCCACCCGAATATGAAGAGAAAGAAGAGAGAGAGTGCTGCTATGGGAGAAGAGAGGGAGAGAAGAAATGAAGGAGAAATCAAGTGGAATCACTCTAAAGGTATAAAAATCTCCTAAATTCAAAACCTTAATTAGTGTAATTTATTTTGTTATAGTTGATTTAGATCAAATATTGAGATTAAGATCTTAAACCATATTAGGGTAGATTTACATAATATATGATGTTTTATGTTTAGATCTTACCATTTTTAGTGTGGAAAATCTTGGAAATCAAAAGAAAACCAAAACAGTTTTCTTGCTCAAAAACCTTGAAAATCAGTACACTTTGAGGCTTTACCATTTAAAATCTAAAAATTATTTTTGTGATCCGTCAAAAAGGTTAGTTAGATACATGAGTTATCTAATGAACTCAAGTGGTAGAACTCAAAAAGGTAAAACGAATCAATCGTAGTGTTAGTTTTCGTAAAACACTCCATGCCGACAAAAATCTAGAAAAATCAAATGGGTTTTCTGGCCATTTTTGGTGAAGGCTGTTTTTGATAGTTTTATTACTCTGAAAATTCGGGCCTGTTGTGGTATGATAGTATATCAAGTTAACTAAAGCCTGTCCAAAGATGGGAATTATTTGACGTCTAGAAAGGGAGATATGGACTTTACAAGAAAGTGTGATTTTAAAAATAAACTATAATACTCAGTGAGTTGAACTCAGAAAAATGTGAAATTTTTACACGAGGCTGTTTTAGATATTATGTAGCTACCGTATGAAGTTCAGAATTTTTGGACAAAAGAATAATTTATGATAAATATTGCTATTTTAGACTATTTTAGCCTATTTAAAAATACCAAATGAATTTGAAAAATTACAAAAAAAATATTTTGTAACTAAATTCTCATATACTGATATTTCCCATAATATAAGAAAATAATAACTTGTTTTGATATTTTTCATGCCTATAAATGTGTTAAGAATAAAAGAGAAAATTAAGTTATATTGAATTATAAAACTTGAAAATATGATTTTAATAATTAAATAATCATTATATGATATAATAAGACTTTATGGGGGTATTTTTATTATTTTTAATAAAAAATATAGGAATGACATATTATGTGTGTTAAATAAATTAAATAGTAAGAGATAAATAATTAAATTAAATTATTTATTAATGAATAAAATATTAATAAATAATTAATAATATTACTAAGTAATTAAAATATTATTAAAGGATTAATAATATTGATAAATAAATAAAATATTATTAAAGGATTAATAATATTTATAAATGATTAAGATGTTATTAAATGATTAATAATATCTGTAATGGATTAAAGATATTATTAAATAGTAAATAATATTAAGAAGTAAATAAAATATTATTAAATGATTAATAATATTAGACTAGTGTCTTAAGATAATGATTAAATAATTAAAATATTATCAAAGAATGATAATATTACTAATAGGTTAAGGAATTATCTAATGTTTAATTATGTTACTAAATGTTAGATAATTTATTTTAAGAATAGTTGAGTTAAGATATGTTATGCTGATTGAAAGATCAATCTTATTAATGATAGGTCTTCTCTAAGAGACTAAATTAGATTGCTTAGCGGTAATCGACGGTTCAGGCAAGTTTTTTTCGCACTATGTTCAAACTTTCTATTTTAATGCAAGTTTTCTAACTTCATTTAATTTTTATATTAAATGTAAGTCTTGTATATTGATATACGAACTTATTATAAACGTTATTCGTGATATCTGTGATTTGAAGAGGGTTATGACTTATTGTCTAAGCATAACCAAACCATATTAGCTATTTTTTGCGTAAAATGTGTTTGATTTGATATCAAAACATAAATTATGGAAAAATCAATATTGTTTGGTACATATATATATACTGATACCGTTTTGTCCCGAGATTATATGGGCAGTCATAATACTGACCTTGGTTTACAATTAAGGGTAGTTATAATACTTACCCTAGGTTTCAATTACAGGCAGTTAAAAAAATACTAACCTTGTTAAATTGGTAGGATGATATGCATACTCCTACGATATGGTTAGGCTAATCACCTATGTGATATCCGAACAGAACTCCTATAAGTCTTTATGACTCTTAGGAATGCGGTGCGATTGACCGAATCAACTCGGGTGGCTAAGTCTTTATGACTGATAGTAGCTCGTGATGGTAAACAAACAGAACTCCTATAAGTCTTTATGACTCTTAGGAATGCGATGTGGGAAAAATACTCTGAACTATATGTTCATTCAATTCAAATTCAGTGTGAGTATAATATATCACTTGTTTAAAACTTGCTGAGCTTTATGTAGCTCATCCTTGCAATTATTCTTTTCCTTTGCAGCTTTAGCTGATCTATTTAATGTTCCAGAGTTCAATCTTGTGGAAGGAACACCTCGGTTAATATAAATTTTGGTTATATCCTTGGAAACTCTGATGTAATAGTAAGTTGGGATTTATTGTAAGCCAATTTAAGAATATATAATATATTATTACCTTTTATCAATTGCTTAGTTTTTACCTTTCTAGAACACAGGAAGAAGTACAGTATCTATATGAACTATACATCTGAATTGGGAGTGTTGAAAGATATTGTGGTTCTCTGATGCACTGAGGTTGGTCGCACCCCTCAGATTCCAAGAACGACCCTAACATTAATACTCCGAATGACAGATAGATAGGAATTATTGATATAAAAGAAATATCCGTGAGATTATAAACCTATTCAACCAAGTGAGGGTATTTCAACACAGTAAATGTTCTGACGAGAACTACTGATTGTTGTGGAATACTGTGAATCTTGGATTGGTAGGAATTATATCTTATGAAATATTTACGTGAGCACCAAATCTGCTACAAGGAATGTAGAGAATTTGGGGGCATCATAATTTGGTATCAGAGCTGTAGGTTATAAACCTTAGGTAGGGTTACCTTAGGCTATAACCTTGGAGGAATAGGAGTGGTAGAAAAGTTAGTAAAAACATAAACTCAAAAAGAGTTTATAGGATATGAATTGAGGAAATTCATCGTAAAATAAGATAAAAACTAACTTAAAGAAAACTATTATTTGCTATGTGTATATAATGTATATTACGTGCTAGTCTAGTAATATAGTTGATCGATACTTTAGAATTTAAGAATGTTCACATAAGAGAGTGAGGAACTGGTCGTTTTGTTTGAACCGGTATCTGAACCAGAATCAGTTGGGCTAAAAAGGGAATGATCCGTAGGGAAGGATACGAGGAGTGCCAATTGAAGTAGCTTATGGAATGTATTGAAGCTATAGAAGATAAACCTATGGTAAATTTAGAAAGTGCTCATGAAGAGTACCAGAGTTGGAACTAAGAGGGAGACTTATATTCCATATAGAATTATATTAACCAGAAGAGCATGATATGTTTAGGGAACTAGTTGAGAAGATGAGAGTTGAGTGGCAATGGGAAGGAAAGTATGGAATAACAGTGACCTAGTAGGCTCATGAAGTAAACAAAGAAAGATAGAATAACTATGAAAAGATGCATGCAGATGTATGCAGGAATGGTAGAAGGTATTGCTATAATGAAAAGACAGGGTAAAGAAGTAGAACAATACAAGACGAAGATTGAGTATTAGTAATTTAGTAAGGGTAAGGAAGATCGGATAATACTTTATGAATGAAATTATATGTATATATATGAATATATCTCGATGCTTAATGTGTAAATTCCAAACTCTAGTATGAGTTAAGGAAAATATGATAGTAAATTCTAACTTCCTTAATGTAATAAAAGGGATATGTAATATATAGCAGCAGCTATAAGGTGAACTATAACTTATGAATTTAAAAGTTTTCCCATTATGTTTTTCAGAAAAGCTAGTGATAATATATAAAACACTAGTCAAGTATGTGACGTACAAATTCTATTCGTTTAATCGAATTATTGGTTGTACTTATATTTATACTTAGTTATAAGGCAATACACGAAAGATCATAATCAGAGATCGAAGTGGAACAATTAGAGTCGAATTCCACCCAAAAGTTGGTAAATATTTTGTTAGGAGATTTACAGGAGAGGTCTGAGAATCCACCACAAGCTGAATCCAATACTCTAAGGAATACCTTAGACTTTAAATTAACTGAACCACTTGAGGAAAAAAAAAGAAAAAAAAAGCTGATAAAGCAGAAAATAAAGGAATTAGGAAATGTCAAGCAAGGAGAAATAACAAAAGAAAATTGAATGCCACTCTTTCTAACAAAGCTAGTAAGAGGAATGAAGGTTGTACTATTTGTAAGAAAAAGCATGGAGGGGTATGTTATTTTAGTGGGACCAAGTGTTTTACTTGTGGAAGATATGAACATTACTCAAAAGGATGTCCCCAAAAGAGGAATGGTAATAAGAATGGAATCGCATGTTTTAACTGTGGGGTGGAGGGACACATTGCTAAGTTCTGTCCAAAGCCCAGAGATTCAAACAAAGGGGAAAACCAAAACTTCAAACCAGCAGTAGCCGGAGAGGTTGGTCAGAATCGTTCAGAAGAGTTAGAACCTTTAATATGATAATGAGGGATGCTGTTGCACAAGACGTAGTAACATGTATTATCCCAAATCGATATTTAAAATATTCATGAAATATTTGACTCTAGTACGAAGTATTCATTCACATCTAGTGGTTTTTCTAAAAACATAGAAAATGTTAGGTGAAAACATGAATGTAAAAACTTTTCATAAAGAAAAAGTTTTGTTAAAATCATATAATTTTTTTAGATGATATAAAGTTTCAGTTAAGAGAGTTTAATGAAATTTATGGATAAATTGGTTAATCATAAGTTAAAGATTGACTACAATTAGAAGAAATCAAAATTGTAAAATTACAAAAGTAGTGTGCAACGGGGATTGTTCAATAAAAACAACTATAGGTAGAACAGTTATCTAAACGAAATTTTTTCTAGAAAAGCTAGAAAAATCTTTTGTCGAGGTGAAGGGATAGAAAAGATTTTTACTAAAAACTATATTACTATTCCTCTAATAATCAATATCATTATAGACATTTTAAAAGTTAAAAGAATCAAGAAAAGTTAGAAGTAATAATAAAACAACGAGGTACTGATAAAAGATTTTAATAAATTGGGATTTAGATAAGAGTTTCAACTAACTCTATCTAGGGATAATAGTCCAACTTTAACAGAGTGAAAGAAATACAGGAGGTGGTTAAAGATTTTTTGAAGTATAAGATAAGATAATTTATAAAATGAATATTGAATTCAGAATAGATAGAAATAACACACTAAAATACAAAGAAAGTATTACATGGCATATAATTAACATTAATAGAAAATTTTTCAAATTATGGAAATGGTGTTAGACCCAAGGGTTGCAACGATTTTTAGTGCAATAAGGGGCCTAGGTATTGTTGCAAAAACTATGAAACTAGTTCTCAAGGAACTTTTGAAACTATATAACAGAAACTAGGAGCTTATTGAAATATATAACTATCACCATTATCATGAGGTGGGTAGTTTTATTTCTATAAGGTTAGATTCAAGGATATACGGTTTATTTCAAACTCTATGAAATGAGTTATTAAATACATTTAGGGACTTAGTGAAGGGAAAGTACAGTATACCACCCATAACCAGATGAACAAAGTAAGACAACCATTCAGACCTTAAATAATAGATTCAGGACTTGTGATTCAGACTTCAAAGAAAATGGAAGCCTTTTTAGAAGTTGTATACCATAGTTATCATGCTAGCATAAGAATGACGCTTTGGACAGTATACAATATATAACACATCGATATTAGGATTTTATGTGGAAGATTTCAAACAGTTAAGACTCAATAGAAAATAATAAGAGGTTAAGGGGATTCTTAGAAGTGTTACCTTGAAAGTGTAAATATAATTTAATAAGAAAATGAAAGAAGGTGCGTAAATTGTTGAACCATGTTAGTTAACAAAGAGGAAGTGGAGTGAGAATACCCAATATAGTAACAAGTCCGAAGAAGACACAAGGTTGTTTTTCATGTGGATCAACAGATCATTTGGTTTGGAATTGTCCAAAGAAGAATGTCGATAAGGGAAGTATCAACAAAGGACCTAGTAGCGGAACCCTGACGATTAGAGGACCTGCTAAGCCGGGAAGACCAACGGCACGTACATTTGATATGATGGTGCAAGACGCACTAGCTGCACAGGAGATGGTGGCAGACAACTATTTCGTTCAATAATTTAATTACGTAAGTGATATTAGATAGATATCGCTATGAGTTGTTCTTTTTACGAATCCAAGTCAAAGGTTAATATATGAGACACAAATTAATATTGTGTTGATAAGAATGAATTGATGATACAACTTTAAAAGATTTTAGAGAGCAAGAAAGTGGTGATTCCGAGGACCGAATCCTTATAAGGAGGGGAGAATGTGAGGACCCAAAATTTTAAACAATTCAAATTTTACGAATAATTTTTTTTTAAGGTATTTTTATTAATATTGTGCTGAGTATCTGTGATACGAATTTATAAAGATGGTCAAACTGGGTATTGATTGAGAAATATGAGTAGAGATATAGTTAATAAATATTGATAAACCCTAATTCAGTTGATGAAACCCTAACCCTAATTACGGATAGAGATTTGATAGTTAATACAGTTATTATAATTGTATCTATGATTGTGTGTGTGTGTGTATAGTAAGGGATTAATGATCAAATATTGATCAGATAAGGTATAACCTTAGTAAACCCTAATAGTAGATTAGAAACCCTAATCTACAGTTAGAAAACCCTAATTTTTTATTCGGGAATCTTACACCCTAATTTGTAAACCTTATTGGTGATTAGCAAACTCTAATGTTATTTATCAAACCCTAATGGTTAAATTTTATGGGAAACATAGGAAATGACTGAACTACCCTTAAAATTATGTGGAAAATTATTAGAATACCCTTTTCGAGGTGAAATGACCAAATTACCTTTAAAATTATCTGGGAAATGACCAAAATACCCTCCAATCCATGTGAACTTAAATCAACCAATCAGAGAAGAGATGATGCAAGCATGACATCATCCTTAAAGAAACACAGATGATGTAAGCATGATGTAAGCATGACATCAGCATTAAAGAAACACAAAGATGATGATGTCATGATGATGTCACCTGGTGGATATTTTGGAAATGACTATTTTTCCCTAACAGAATATTATTAATGACTTTTATGTCCTAGGAATGAAATTGCTAGGAAGTTTCCTAGTAATAGGGAAATTACAATTTTGCCCAAGAGAAATTTATTAATGACCATGGCATCCTTGAACGAAATTTCTAGGAAATTTCCTAATTGTGGCAAAATAAGAATTTTGTCCTTAAAGAAAATTGATTATGACCAATATGTCCTGTGAGAAAATTTACAGGAAACTTTCTTGAGATGACTTAAAGACTATTTTGCCCTTTCCTAGTGATGGTTAAAGACTATTTTGCCCTTGGTCTTAATTTTTTTTACTAAACAAAAGAAAAGAAAGAGAAAGAGAAAGAGAAAGAGAATTATCATTCTCTCTCACCACCACACCCACCCGAATATGAAGAGAAAGAAGAGAGAGAGTGCTGCTATGGGAGAAGAGAGGGAGAGAAGAAAGGAAGGAGAAATCAAGTGGAATCACTCTAAAGGTATAAAAATCTCCTAAATTCAAAACCTTAACTAGTGTAATTTTTTTTTTTTATAGGTTGATTTAGATCAAATGTTGAGCTTAAGATCTTAAACCATATTAGGGTAGATTTACATAATATATGATGTTTTATGTTTAGATCTTACCATTTTTAGTGTTGAAAAGCTTGAAAATCAAAAAAATACCAAAACAGTTTTCTTGCTTAAAAACCTTGAAAATCAGTCCACTTTGAGGCTTTACCATTTAAAATCTACAAATTATTTTTGTGATCCGTCAAAAACGTGAGTTAGATACATGAGTTATATAATGAACCCAAGTGGTAAAACTCAAAAATGTTAAACGAATCAAACGTAGTGTTAGTTTTTGTAAAACACTCCATGCCGACAAAAACCTAGAAAAATCAAATGGGTTTTCTGGCCATTTTTGGTGAAGGCTGTTTTGGATAGTTTTATTACTCTAAAAATTCGGTCCTTTTGTGGTATGATACTATATCAAGTTAGCTAAGGCCTGTCCAAAGATGGGAATTATTTGACGTCTAGAAAGGGAGATATGGACTTTACAAAACAGTGTGATTTTAAAAGTAAACTATAATAACTCAGTGAGTTGAACTCAGAAAAATATGAAATTTTTACATGTGGCTGTTTTAGATAGTATGTAGCCACCGTATGAATTTCAGAATTTTTGGACAAAAGAATAATTTATGATAAATGTTGCTATTTTGGACTATTTTAGCCTATTTAAAAATACTAAATGAATTTAGAAAATTACAAAAAAAATATTTTGTAACTAAATTCTCATATACAAATATTCCCCATAATATAAGAAAATAATAACTTGTTTCGATATTTTTCATACCTATAAATGAGTTAAGAATGAAAGAGAAAATTAAGTTATATTGAGATATATAAAACTTGAAAATATGATTTTAATAATTAAATAATCATTATATGATATAATAAGACTTTTTGGGGGTATTTTGATTATTTTTAATAAAAAATATAGGAATGGCATATTATATGTGTTAAATAAATTAAATAGTAAGAGATAAACAATTAAATTAAATTATTTATTAATGAATAAAATATTATTAAATAATTAATAATATTACTAAGTAATTAAAATATTATTAAAGAATTAATAATATTTATAAATAAATAAAATATTATTAAAGGATTAATAATATTTATAAATGATTAAGATGTTATTAAATGATTAATAATATCTGTAAAGGATTAAAGATATTATTTAATGGTTAATAATATTAAGAAGTAAATAAAATATTATTAAATTATTAATAATATTAGACTAGTGTCCTAAGATAATGATTAAATAATTAAAATATTATCAAAGACTGATAATATTACTAATAGGTTAAGGAATTATCTAATGTTTAATTATGTGACTAAATGTCAGATAATTTATTTTAAGAATAGTTGAGTTAATACTAAATCTTATTAACGATAGGTCTTCTCTAAGAGACTAAATTAGATTGCTTAGCGGTAATCGACGGTTCAGGCAAGTTTTTTCGCACTATGTTCAAACTTTCTATTTTAATGCAAGTTTTCTAACTTCATTTAATTTTTATATGAAATGTAAGTCTTTTATATTGATATATGAACTTATTATAAACGTTATTCGTGATATCTGTGATTTGAAGAGGGTTATGACTTATTGTCCAAGCATAACCAAACCATATGAGCTATTGTTTGCGTAAAATGTGTTTGATTTGATATCAAAACATCATATATATACTGATACCGTTTTGTCCCGAGATTATATGGGCAGTTATAGTACTGACCTTGGTTTACAATTATGGGTAGTTATAACACTTACCCTTAGTTTCAATTACAGGCAGTTAAAAATACTAACCTTGTTAAATTGGTAGGATGATATGCATACTCCTAGGATATGATTAGGCTGATCACCTATGAGATATCCGAACAGAACTCCTATAAGTCTTTATGACTCTTAGGAATGCGGTGCGGTTGACCGAATCAACTCGGGTGGCTAAGTCTTTATGACTGATAGTAGCTCGTGATGGTAAACAAACAGAACTCCTATAAGTCTTTATGACTCTTAGGAATGCGATGTGGGAAAAATACTCTGAACTATATGTTCATTCAATTCAAATTCAGTGTGAGTATAATATATCACTTGTTTAAAACTTGCTGAGCTTTCTATAGCTCATCCTTGCAATTATTCTTTTTCTTTGCAGCTTTAGCTGATCTATTCAATGTTCCAGAGTTCAATCTTATGGAAGGAACACCTCGGTTAATATAAATTTTGGTTATATCCTTGGAAACTCTGATGTAATAGTAAGTTGGGATTTATTGTAAGCCAATTTAAGAATATAATATATTATTACCTTTTATCAATTGCTTAGTTTTTACCTTTCTAGAACACAGGAAGAAGTACAGTATCTATATGAACTATACATCTGAATTGGGAGTGTTGAAAGATATTGTGGTTCTCTGATGCACTGAGGTCGGTCGCACCACTCAGATTCCAAGAACGACCCTAACATTAATACTCCGAATGACAGATAGATAGGAATTATTGATATAAAAGAAATATCCGTGAGATTATAAACCTTTTCATCCAAGTGAGGGTATTTCAACACAGATAATGTTCTAACGAGAACTACTGATTGTTGTAGAATACTGTGAATCTTGGATTAGTAAGAATTATTATCTTATGAAATATTTACGTGAGCACCAAATCTGCTACAGGAAATGTAGAGAATTTAGGGGCATCACAGCACGTCACGATGGATTTTGTGGTAGGACTTCCAGTAACACAGAAGGGTTATGACGCTATATGGGTGATTGTCGATCGTCTTACAAAGTCAACACACTTTTTGCCGATCAAGATCAGGTATACTTTGGATCAGTTAGCCAAGTTGTATATCAAGGAGATAATTTCGAGACATGGAATGCCAGTATCAATCATGTCTGATAGAGATCCGTGCTTCACGTCAAACTTTTAGAGGAGTCTTCAAGAAAGAATGGGGACACAACTAAGGTTAAGTACCGCGTATCATCCATAGACAGACGGGCAAACCGAGAGAATGATTTAAACACTAGAAGACATGCTCAGAGCCTGTGTGATGGATTTCAAAGGTAGCTGGGAAGATCATCTTCCATTGGTGGAGTTTGCGTATAATAATAGTTTTCATGCAAGCATTGGAATGTCGTCGTATGAAGCCCTGCACGGAAGAAAATGCAGAACGCCCTTATGTTGGGACGAGGTAGGTGAACGAAGACTGTTGGGGCCAGAATTGGTGCAGCAGACCGTGGAGATCATCAAAGTGATAAGAGCACGAATGGTAGCAGCTCAGGATCGACAAAAGAAGTACGCAGATATTCATTGCAAGAAAAGAGACTTCGAAGTGGGAAGCTATGCATTTCTCAAGGTATCTCCCTAGAAGGGGAAGATAAGATTTGGGAAGAAAGGTAAACTGAGTCCAAGATTTATTGGACCGTTTGAAATACTGAAGAAGATAGGTGAAGTGGCATACGAGGTAGCTCAACCTCCTAAACTGGAACATGTTCATAATGTTGTTCATGTGTCAGTTTTGCGTCCATACAAGTCGAATTACAAGCATGTGATATCCTATGAGCCGATTCAAGTCGAGAAGGACTTATCGTACGAGGAAGTTCCTATAGAAATTTTGGATAGGAAAGAGCAGAAATTGAGAAATAAAGTTATACATTCTGTCAAAGTCCTATGGAGAAACCACAATGCTGAGGAAGCTACGTGGGAGCTTGAGGAAAAGATGAGGAAGAATTATCCGAATATTTTTGAGTAACCTTAATGGAATTCCGGGGACGGAATTCTTATAAGGAGGGGAGAATGTAATAACCAAGGATTTCTGTGTGCATTATAAATAAATATATTAAATAATTTATGATATATTATAGATGATTAAGTGATTAGGTGAGTAATATGCTATAATATTTAAAGGAAGTCTCACTAATAAGTTAAATAAGTTAGTGAACTAACCTAAGTAATTTAATAACCCAGAAAATAAATTTAAGGTGTTAAACCATAATTAAATACTCAATAAACTTGAATACGACAAGTCTAATTGGGTTATGTAAGTGAATTAATATTATTTATGGATAATAATAAGGAAATATCAATAATAATGAGCATTAGCTTAAGAGATAATTAATTAAGAAGAATAAATAAATTAAACAAGCCCAATTATATTTTTGTGTGGGACTTGTAGATAAAATTAATTTAAGGGCAATTAAATTATTAAATTAGCTCAATATATCATTTATAAGATAATTTAATAGTGGCCCAATTTAATTAATAGAGTAAGCCCAAGTTTAATTTTGTAAGTAAGCAAAATAATAAAAGTGCAAGCCCAATTTGCATTTAATTAAAGCCCAAAGCTTAGCCCATGAGTGAAGGGCATTATAGTCATTAAATGAGGAAGATAATAAAAACAAAAGTGGAGAAAAAGAAAGAGTAAGTGGGCGGGTGTAAGAAGAGAAGGAAGGGGAGATTAATATAATTATAATGTTACCTTAGTAGGTAATTAACTTTTTGGGTGTCATCAAATTAATGGCCCAACACATTTAATGTTGCTTGCAAGTAACCTATTTCATAATGAGAGAGAGAGATAGAGAGAGAAAAAACAAGACTTGTAGATAATGTATAGATATATATTATATATCTACACTTCTTATATTTAAGTACATTAAAATCTAATTGTTCATTTTGCTTTCTTTCATTTATTTCATTTACTAAGCTTAAGAAAGAGAAAACAAAGAAAATAGAGAGAGAGTAAGAGAGGGAATTCGGTGGAAGCAAGAAGAGAAGAGGGAGAGGGCTTGATTGCTAGATGCACCCAAGATTTATAATCTATTACGGTTGGAGAAGAAGAGAGGCCAAGAAATCAAGGTATAATCTATTTTTAAAGCTTTGCTTTTAATTTTTTTTATGGATTTGATGGAGAAAAGGGTTTATGATTTAAAAGTATGGAACCCTTTAAGTTATGTGTTTTCTATAGTTTTATGGGTGGATCTAACTTGTACAAATATTAAAAAGTGGATCAAAAGGAGAGAAATGAAACTAGGTTTCTAGAAATCTAGAAAACCCTAGCTTTCTCTCCCTTTGATCAAATGGTATGTTAAATCTATACCTTCTTTTCATGATCCGTCAAAGAGGAGAACTAGATATATGTGTTGACTAGTTAACCCATGTGGTAGAACTTGAAAATCACGTATTTAGCAGTCATGGTATACGTTTTGGTCAAAACAGTCCACGTAGTGGACAAAAAGTTTTAAAAAGCTCTCTGATCAGTCTGCCACAATGGCAGTTTTGTCCACTTCATATGTTCTAAAAATTCGAGAAACATTTGGAGAGGTAATATCAGAGGTTAGATAAGTCCTGTAAAAATTTGAGAATTTTTGGCCATACGATTTGAGAGTTATGCATTTTACGACCGAGGACTACTTTTAACACTCTAACCGAATAACTATCTGTTATTGATCCAAAAATTATGAATTTTTTACTGGAAATACATATACATAACAGGAGCCTACCCTAAAATTTCAGAATTGTTGGAGTTAATTTCGATTTATGAAAAATCTGACAATAATTGGCCATCATGGAATATTTAAATATAGTAAATGAATTTTAAAAATTCCCAGAAAAAAATATTTTTATGAGGGGATTATATGTAGCCACTGTCCAGAAAAGAAATGGTTTTGGAGTTGTTTTGCTATTTTTCATATAAATTATGTTGTATGGATAAATGAAATAAATTAAATATATGATGTCAAAAATGTGAAAAATATGATTTCATGACTTGAGATCCTTAAGCATGGTTGATGCAGATTTGTGGTGAGAATTTCGGTCAGTGGTGAAGGGTGGTTATGTGTATGGTGTTTTAGAAGATTTAAATGAATTAATTAATGAAAGATAAAGTAATTAAATAAATTATTTATTAATTCAATAAATGATTTAAAATATCTTTATATGACTAATGATATTAGATTAAAATATTATTTGTAATATTAGACTGAAATGTTATTAAAAGTAGATAACATTAGTTTGAAATATTATTATTTAATTAATAATATTAAACGGGAGATTAAAATTGTGACACCCCCGAATCCGGTTCCTCTGACCCCGGTCCGGTCGTCACGAAACAATACAAATATCCACCTCTAAACAACATACAATAACTAAATGCGAAAATATAATAAAGGTATGTCGTTCATTCAAAAGGTTTTACTAGTCCCAAGATTCGATAACCTTAATACATCATTACAAACATACCCTATAAAAGTCATTAGGGTTTAAATTACAATAATAGCAATTAAACTAAACATAAAGATAAAGTCTTCTCCTTGCAAACTAATCCTACATCTTCCCTTTACCCTTGTCCTTCCCTGAAGTCTCGGGCTTAACTGCAATATAAGTCATGATATAGCAAGAATGAGCAACAAGTTTGCTCAGCAAGTTTAAATACAACAATAAAGGATATATCATGATGAAAGGAATATATCTGACAATGAATTCAACAATATGAATATCGGAAGCAAGAATAATAGATGCTTTTAGAATAACTGATAGTCAAGTAGACTTTTGAACTATAAAACTCCAACGAAATCAATAGCTGATTGACCCTTTGGTTACTGGCTACAGAATAGTACTTGAGGGGATCAGCCTCGCGTACGCCATGTATATGCATCACATTCAACTCTGCTGTTTGTATCTTTATACTAGATACCTGGGATACTCCCCTATATATGAGGGGTGTTCTTTTCAGTCTAAGAATCCTTACCATCAATTGGTTTGGATAGCTTTTATAAAATTTCATATACCTGTCTGACCGAACAAGGGTTCAGACTCTATCTGACACAGTTCAAGAATTATAGAACTTTTAAATAAGGTACAAGTCCAAGACTATACGAACTCAAGTGCACCAAGTGCGAATATCAATAAAATCGATGTGGAATAATTGTAAAGTAATTAAACCACCTAATAGCATGCTTGGAAATAAAATTCAAGCTTTAAATAATTAATTGTCAATACGATAGTAACCTGCTCAATACAATTTGAGAAGGATAGGAACTTACACAATAAAGAATGTAAGGGAACTTGCATTCAAATCAAGTGAAGTTAAGAAACTCGCTTACACGATTCATTGAATAAGGTAGTGCAAGAATTTAGAATACTTGCCTGTTTGCTCAGGTACAATTAATTTCTAGCTTTAATTAACTTGCGTCGAAACGACCTAACATTAATAAGTCTGCCTTTCAATTAGCATTTATAAACTAATATAAGTCTATACTTATAATAATTCACTTATCGTATAAGTTTATAAAAATCACGTTCAATATCAAACATACCATTTATAGCATCATAATGTGCTAACTGTTAAAATCATACTTAAGCAAATTGTTTGGACCATCGTGCGCCGACAAGGGCAAGGGCAAGGCTACCGACTAGCTTGTTCCTTTTATATTTTAAAATCTATAGTGTTATATTAAGATTATTGCAGAACTATGTTTAAGCTTAAGTAGGGTTATGTATTAAGTCTGTATTTGATATTATTATGTAATCTATTAAGTAATGTAGGTTGCGAGACTTGGGGGAATAATTATAATAAATTATTGTATATTATTCTAGATTAGATCTTTCGCTATGAATATATGTTTTAGATATTACTATTGTATTATCATGAGGACGTGACGAACAGAATTCGAGAGACTAGTGGCGGTTCGAATTTGGGGGCGTCACAAATACTGACACGTGAAACACATTAAGTATATGCTCCAACTCTGGAGGTAAAGCTATCACATAAGCTACCTCTCCTACTCTCCTTAAGATCTAAAAAAGGTTCAATAAACCTCGGACTCAATTTTCCCTTCTTCCCAAAGCGTATCTCATTTCCTTATGATTCAACCATACGAAAATCATTTCTTAACATCTTTTACTTCTATTTTCATTAAGCTATGTATTTGATATAAAAGATTTAAAGAAAATTTGATTAAAGGTAAGTTTTAATACCTTTCTTCTTGATTTTTCTTTCGTTTTCTTCTTTCTCGTGGCAAATCTGATGATCTTCTAGCTTTTCAACTCCCAAGACTTGTTAATTTGAGTCCATCACGCTCTTTCTTCATTTGTCCAGAGTTTCCTCTCTTCATTTTTCGAAAAATGAAGAGTTAAGCTTGTTTATATAGATTTTGCAAGGCTATGGGTATTTTGGTGAGTTGGTGGCTTTTTACCATTTTACCACCACCTCCTCGCTATTCATGAAGCTTCTCTTGGAAGCTTCGTGGTTCCGTCTTTTGGAATTCGTCTCACAGTTTGAAAAATTGCGTTTCTCGAAATCCAAATATTTTTTGATATTTCGTCTTTCCTCTACAGATTAACTTTTATGCGTTTTTCGAAAAACTAAAAATCATTTTTTGATGATTAGCATTTTTCGTCACGTTTTCCCACAACGTAGTTAAGCGAATGAAAAGTACATAACCATACTTTTCGTCATTTTTATTTCGTCTGATTTTAGCACGTTTTTTGAGAAAAACTTTTATCGGCTAACATAAATTTTAACGGCATAATAGTGCATATTTCGTCTTTTTATGGGAAATATTTTTGTTCTCGGAAATAATTTATTTTCGTCTTGATAATTAAACATTTTATTTTTGTTCTAGCTCATCGCTAGAATACTCTCGGCTTATGATCATCCTAGATCATAGCATGACTAATAAACACATAACTCATAATATAATTAATAAAAATCTATTTTATTAACTAATAATTCTTTAAACTTAATTTTCTGGACAATCCAATTTTTCGAGTTGTCACATTCTTCCCCCCTTATAAAAATTCCATCCTAGGAATTTTTAAAACCACATCCATACCCGGATGCTCTATCCTTACAACTTTTATCGAAGGTTTTAATCTTACTTTTCTTCTTCTTGTTGAATAACGTCAACATCTTATTTCTTCTAACATGATCGTCAATAGTTAAACGCATGTCTTAACTATTCTTCCAATCACTCGGGATATCACATTCACCCTTTCTTCACAGAATTTCGTCATCAAAATTTTAGCATACTAATCTCTCAATTCCTTTTTCAGGAAGTTCTCATCTTTCAAACATTCTAGAGTCTCCATAATTTATCAAGAATTATGAAGTAGAATGAATAACGAGGAGTATAAGGATTCCTTTAAAACAATTCATATTTTGCTGAGGGGTCATATGGACCATGAACTCTTACTAGGTTTAACAGTATTTCACCGTAAACCCTTCTATCATGGCCAGTTTACAATCACCAAGAAAGAAAGCTACCTCTTCCATAAATAGGTGATCAACCTATCGTATAACCCCATTCCGAGGTGTGTTCACCTCAGACTTAATCATCAGATTCTGCACCAAAACAATTTGGTTTGGAATAACTTTTCAAAGAAAGCTTAATTTTCTTTTAAACATGACATACACTTGTCTAGCCAAATCAAGTAGCTTAGACCATACCAATAAATTAGATATCAACTTAAACATTCGTCCAGTCAACTCAATTGACATCGACTACTTCTTTAAATTCTTTCATAATACTTCAAAACGTTTTATGACGTCATGATACCGTACTATTTCACAGTACCTTGAGGACTTTGTCAGCTTCGTCATTCTACATCATACCATAGCGAGTTGTTGATCTTAAGATCACATCCAACACTAGGTTCAATTGCATTAATAACTCTATCTTTTTATCATCTCTGCATCAAATGCATTGATGATATAACATTCATTTTGATATTTCAAATCAATTTCTGTCTTGCCGAAACGATTAGCATAGACATACAAAGAATAGTTCTTTTAAAATGCATTGGTTCTAAAAATTTAAACCAAGATTATTTTCTTAAAAATGTACACTTTAGCACGATGTCAATAAATTTTGAAATCTTGCATATCTAGAAGACTTGGACTACTTACTTTCTTCATCTTTCTTCATTGTCATACTTGTTACAATTCTAACTTCTTCTAGCACCTTCAATGCTACTTATACTGAAAATAACTTATTTTCAGTATAAATATTCCTATACCATATTATAGTTCATCAACTTACCACACTTTATGTGTTTAGGAACTTGCCATAAACATATGTGTTTAAGAACTTATCTTCACAATATGTAATCCGGGAATAAATCAAGGACTTTCCATACGCTTAGAGGCTCGAAAATATAGCATATAACTACGAGTCACAAACTTTTCATTAGTATGAGTTTCAAGAACTCACACCTATCTTATTATATTATACTATCTAATATACATATGAGAAAAGATTCACGTTCTCGTCATATACATATTGAGAACACGACATTGATATTCCAATGATTATCACTGTAATAAACTAAGTAGTCAAAAACCATTGCACATAACAAAGGTTTGTACAACTCAGCTATCACATAAGTCCTAAATCGAAACTTCACCACATTCTAACTTTCTCTTACTTGATACAAATTTTCTTTAATTCGCACCTTATCATCTACAACTCTTTTGAGTTCTTCTTCTCGTACTACTGATAGTAGTGTGCATACAAGCCAATCATGTATGATGACAAAGCACATACTTTATAAACAATCTTATTTATTTATTAATAAAATATTCATTTAAGGCATATAATTTGTTGGGTTTGTACGAAATCGTGACGCAATCAAATTGCAAAAATTAGCGGAAGCATGGTATATCAGAGTTTAAAAAAATTTCTACAAAACCATTACCCGGATCATCCTTTATGCAAATTATTAATTTAAAATAATAAATAAGAAGTTATGGAATCATACCCTTGTAGAACGAAGCTTCCACAGGTACTAGTTCAACTCCTTGTTCTTCGTGATCTCCTTGAATTTCCGGATTAGATTCCTTCCTTTGATCAACGTTAGCCACCCAAGTGTTTGGCCTCTAGAGGTGATCCACCAAGGAAGATGAATTATCAAGAAGGAGGGTGGTTGGCTTAGTTTTCTATCCTCTATAGAAAAGGAGTACTCTCCAACAATTGAAATTGCATCAAGTAATATCTATTATAAGAATCCTCTTATATAGATATTGGTCAACCCTTCTAATCCTATTAGACATGGGATTTATTTTAATTAATTAAACTCCTTTAATTAATTTAGGCTAAATGAGAGTACTAATATTAAATTAATTACTAAACTCCTTTAGAAATTAAAATAATAATAATTATAATAATATTAATAAGACTCCTCTTATTAATTTATATTTAATATTTCCAAAATATTAAATAATAAATATTAAGCTATTTAATTTATTCTATCACCATAGATTAAATTAATTTCACTTAATGCATTATTACGATTATGCCATTACCTTCTTAAATAATTATTCTTCCTTTTATGGTGTGACCCTTTAGGTTCTCCATATTAAACCGGTTGTGAATAAATCAATTAGAACAATTCTAATCTTATTTAAATAAATAAATTAAACTAATAATCTATTTAAATAAATAATATTTATTCTACAATAGGGATAAGCCTCCCTAGCGATCAACGACTTTTCAGATAATATAGATTTCAACATTAATCATAAAAGAACCTGTGAGTAAATAGTTACCATACAATTCAATCCTTCCACCATACAATGTCCCAATTAAATATAAGACATGAATTTACTGTCAAGTCTTATTTTATTTAATTATATGTATTTCGATTAGAAAATGCACAACTCCAAATAATATAAATTAGAAACTCCTTTCTAATTTCATTTTACCTTGGCCAAGGATTCCTGGGTTGTCATTTAACGAATCACATAGGACATATCTCCTCCTTTACTAGAGGTGGTAGATTCTTTATTGATCATTCATTGTCTCCATATGTAACTCATTATACCCAAGCATACCCTTTTATATACCCTAAAGGGCTTTAAGGAATAAGTCAAAGTATAATTCATTACATACAAGATACTATGATGATCTCAAGTCCAAGGATCACTTGTACTACTATCACATTAGGAATTCCTATTGACAGGCGAGTAAAACTCCATTAGGTATTCCATAGCGAGTCACGTTCAGTGAACTTATTCTCCAATAAGCACCTACATACTTGCTTTAGTGTCTCCACACAAATGATTATGAGATCAATCATCCTCATCTAATGAGCAAGCAACATATGTACTAATCTATCCGGATTTACTAATTTCCTTTTTAGTAATCCCATGATTAGGAACTATTTTAGTTTTAGAGCTTTCTAAGAATTTAGATCTCATTGGCATGATCATCATCATGATTCTAAAAGCATTGCTTAAAACTATGAGTTATTTACATATTATAAAAACAGCACCATGTAGATAATTAAATGCCTTTAATAAATGAATATTTTTATTAATAAATAAATAAGATTGCCTCCAAAGTATATGCTTTATCATCATACATGATTGGCTTGTATGCATACTACTTTCAATCTCCCACTTGCACTAAAGCCAATCGCCATGGTATCTCATACCCAACTTCTCTAAGTGACGATCAAACTGCTGTTGTGTTAAAGCTTTAGTTAATGGATCTGCAATGTTGTCTTGAGAGTCTACACTCTCCTCTTTCAATGATTTCTTTAATCAAAGTGCCGCAACACATGTTTAGATTCAAGATGAGACTTAGGACCTATTCCTAGTTCTGTAATGAACTTTTCATCTAAAACATCAACTTGCAGCTTCACTTACAGTTATATACTTTGTCTTTGTCACTAAACCAACAACCTTTTGTTGTTTGGAACCTTTTCAATTCACTGCACCATCTTTCAAGGTAAACACATACCCTGAAACAGATTTACTGTCATCTTGGTCTGTTTGAAAACTTGAGTCTGTGAATCCCTTGAGTTTTAATTCAGACCCACCGTAGACAAGAAAAATATCTTTAGTCGTTCTCAAGTACTTTAGGATATTCTTCACTGCCTTCCAGTGCTCTTCTCCAGGGTTTGACTGGTATCTGCTCATTACACTAAGTGCATGAGCAACATCCGGTCTAGTACATATCATACCGTACATGATAGATCCTATTGCAGAAGCATAAGGGATCTTACTCATACGGTCTCTCTCCTCAGGTGTCTTTGGGGCCTGTTTCTTGGAGAGATGTATTCCATGGCTCATCGGCATGAGATCTCTTTTGGAATCTTCCATGCTAAACCTCTTTAGCATTGCATCAATGTACGTTCCTTGGGATAAACCAAGCATCCTTTTAGATCTATCTCTATAGATCTTTATCCCCAAAATATAGGATGCTTCTCCCAAGTCCTTCATGGAGAAGTGTTTAGATAACCAGATTTTAATCGATTGTAGCATAGGAATGTCATTCCCTATCAGTAATATATCATCAACATATAATACAAGGAATGAAACTGCGCTCCCACTAACCTTCTTGTTCACACATGGTTCATCGTCGTTTTTGACAAAATCAAACTCTTTGATTGTCTCATCAAAACGAATGTTCCATCTACGAGAAGCTTGCTTCAATCCATAAATGGATCGTTGCAGCTTACAGACTTGATTTGTTCCAACCTTTGAAACAAATCCCTCTGGCTGTGTCATATACACATCCTCCTCAAGTTTTCCATTGAGGAAGGCCGTTTTCACGTCCATCTGCCAGATCTCATAGTCGTTAGAAGCTGCAATCGCAAGCAAAATCCGAATGGACTTGAGCATAGCTACTGGTGAGAAGGTTTCATCATAGTCAACTCCTTGTCTTTGTTTGAAACCTTTTGCAACCAGTCGGGCCTTATAGGTCTCTACCTTGCCGTCCGCTCCAGTCTTTCTTTTAAAGACCCATTTACACCCAATAGGCATAATGCCTTCAGGTGGTGAAATCAAAGTCCATACTTTGTTTTCATACATGGAGTCCATTTCGAATTTCATAGCTTCAAGCCATTTCCCTGAGTCTTTATTACTCATAGCCTGTTCGTAATTCAATGGATCATCATCATGCATGATGTGTACCTCATCGTCATCCTCTATAACGAATCTATATCTCTCAGGTATCTTCGGTACTCTTCCAGATTTACGAACAGGGTGTGGTATAGTAGGTTCTTCTGCTTTGTCAGGTACCTGACTTTGATCCGTGGTAATTTATGGGTCTTGAACTTCTTCAAGATATATCTTACTCCCACTGACCCCTTCATGGATAAAATCCTTTTCCAAGAAGGCAGTATGTTTCGCAACAAACATCTTTTGATCAGTTGGATGATAGAAATAATACCCTAAAGTTTCTTTAGGGTATCCCACAAATCTACACTTATCGGATTTAGTCTGTAGCTTATCGTTTTCAAACTTTTTGACATAAGCTGGACAACCTCAAGTCTTAACATGCTTAAGATTTGGTTTCCTCCCCTTCCATATCTCATATGGAGTCTTTGGGGCGGATTTGGTAGGTACCTTGTTAAGTAGGTATGCAGCCGTTTCTAGGGCATATCCCCATAAGGAAATTGGAAGGTCGGTAAAAATCATCATAGATCGAACCATGTCCAACAGTGTTCGATTTCTCCTTTCAGATACTCCATTTAACTGTGGTATACCTAGAGGAGTCCATTGTGAGATTATACCATTTTCTTTGAGATAATTGAGAAATCCACTGCTTAAGTATTCTCCACCTCAATCTGATCGAAGTATCTTTATACTCTTGCCCGTTTGTTTCTCTACTTCACTTCTGAACTCTTTGAACTTTTCAAATGATTCTGACTTGTATTTCATTAAATACACATATCCAAATCTTGAGTGATCATCAGTGAAAGTAATAAAATAAGAATACCCACCCCGTGCACTTGTTGTATAGGTCCACAAACGTCTGTGTGAATCAATACCAACAACTCTGTAACTCTTTCTCCTTTTCCACTAAAAGGAGATTTAGTCATTTTACCCATGAGACAAGATTCACAAGTTGGATATGATTCATAATCAGATAACTCAAAGAGCCCATCTTTATGCAACTTGGATAATCTTGTTTCATTGATATAACCGAGTCTACAGTGCCACATGTAGGTATAATTAATATCATCTCTTTTCCTTTTCTTAGTTTGTTCAATTTGAAAAATATTTTCTTGTAAGTCAAGTGTATAAAGTCCATTTCGCAAATTTCCAACACCATATAAAATATTGTCTTTATAAATAGAACAACTATTGTTCTTTATAACTGTGACAAACAAGATTTTTGTAATTTATTTTGAATATTTATTGAATTAAATAAATATTTTTTGATGATTTAATTATTGAGTTAAATAATTAATTGATGAATTTGTGGTAGATTAATTTAATTATATGTGTCACATTAGTTAAATTAATGTGGTGAATTTTTATATTCAAAGTATGTATTTAATTGAGCTTATTTGATTAATATATTAATTAATAAGCATAATGTTATTCTAATTAATTTATTAATTAATTAGAGATTTATGATTAGACATAATTAATAAATAAGAATTTTAATTATGTGACTATGTGATTTAATGTAGATTTATGCTATTTTATTTAATTGATTTAAATAGCATTATTTGATTTAATTGGGTGTGACATTAATTAACTATATTATAATAAATTAATTAAAATAAATGAGAAGGGATTCCTTAAGCTAGCCAAACAAGGCCTTAAGGGGAGTTGGTCAGTTAACCCACTAAGGGACCAACTGACAACCACTCACCCATTATATATTATACGTATTATACTTATATACATATATACTATATCAATTTATATATTCATATCAGAGGAAATAAAACTTAAAGAATCAGAGAGAATTTTGAGAGAAAAGATTGAAGAAGAAGAATTTGAAAAGTTTATATCATCATCCTTGAATCATCTTCACAAACTAGCAAGGGTAATTCCTTCTCCTAAGTTTTTAAATTCAAGTTCTTAAAGTTTTCCATTAACGTATGTTAGATTCTCTGTGAATAACTAATTTGATAATTAATGTATGATATGATTTTATATGTGTTATTGTATGATCATAACATGTTGTATATCATGTATGCATGATTTAGTGCGATTAAATCCATGTAGTTATGCTTAATTTGATTTTTCAAAAGTTACAGAGTGTAAAAATTGTACATATGGCCCATATGGCCCTTACGTACAAAATTTACACACCTTATGCGTTTATTTAACTTAAATTAACACTTGAATGTGATTGTGTACATTTAAACGAACAAAATAGAAGTTAAACGAATGGATTCGGTGTTATAACGAATCCGTAACGTTGAATTCTTGTTTTCTTTCAAAACTTTATAAAATGTTGAAAATAGTGAAATTAAATGTTGTGATTTGTGTAATTCCGTGATTTAAAGTGTTAAAAGCATGCTTAGAACATGGTATGATGTTTCTGTAAATTCTATATCTTATGGGTAGCCTTAAATTCATTACGTTAGTTTAATTTGGATTTATTTGGGTTGCTCTGTGTGTCATTCGCGAACTGGAAATCTGGGTCTGCGTTGCCGCGCGACCGCGCTGGTCCCAAGGGTAACTGGCGCGCGGCCGCGCCCCTTGCAGAAATTTGAAATTTTTTTTTGCTAAGTGTTCGTGTGTTCTAAGAGGTGGTTTAAAACCTAATGTAATGAACATAAAGACATGATTAAACATATAATAAGAGGTTAATAACTTATATTACGTGAGTAATTAATAAGTTAATTACATGACTTGAATCGTTAATTGTATAGTCCAATAACGTGCTCAAGACCGATGTGTGTGATTCGATACGTATATCGAGTTATTGATTAATTTGTATTGTGAACGTATTGATGTGTAGGGTTTAATAAAGAACGTGAATTATAATTGTAGCTTGTGCAAGAGGCAAGTATCCTATCCCTAACTTATTGATTTAGCAAGTTCCCTAAATTCTAATTTATTCATTTATTAAGCCTTAGACTTGTGTTTCTATATCGAGTAAGCTCGTGTTTTTAATTGTTCAAGTTCGAAATTCATATTACATATTGTAACTCTTTTAAAAGCATGATTCAGTGATACAATACTTATTCGATTGTATACTCTTGAGATTTATTATTCAAGTTGAATATCGATGTTATTGTTGAACCTTATAGGACTAGTGAACCCTTATTGATTCGACTAGTCCATAGTTGATGAACGTTCTAAATTCCAAAATACTTATTGAGCTTATCCAAACCAAACTTCCTTTGGTGCGGACTCTGATGTCAAAACTGAGATGAACAACCCTGTAAAAGGGGATTATTTACGCTTTAGCGTTGAGATATTGTGCACAATATGGTACTAAGGGCTGATCCCCCTAAGTACGAGAAGTAGAGTCCATAGTCTTATGACTGTTAAAGGTTTTAAGTATAAACACTTTACAACCTAGGACATAGTTCAAGGTCTTATGACCCTCAGATGATATTTGATTCCTGTTATTTATCCTCGAGTCAAAAGTTGAGTTTCTTTATTCAGATGTCCTTGATTCACTCGCATGTTATTATATTGTTGTCATATTATTATACTTGTGGGCAACCGTGCTCACTCTTGCGTAATAATAACATTGCAGTTAAGAACGAAAGGTCTGACGAGCCTTCTACTAGCAAAGGCAAGGGCAAAGTCAACAAGTGATGAAGACTTGTTGTTTATTTTATGTGTTTATGTTTCAGACTTATGTTAAAGTTGTGTAAAACTTATTTAATTATTTATATTTCCGCATTTGATATTTAAGGTTAAGTACGACCTGGGATTGATGTATTTCTTTTCAGATGTTGTAACCCCATAAGGGGAGGATTATTTCTATTTATTTCATGGTTTGCATTTACTATGGGTAGATAGATAGATGATATTTGTACAGTGAACACCAAGTCCCGTGGAAATTGAAGTACCCGGATTTGGGGGTGTCACAGGTTGGTATCAGAGCTGTAGGTTATGAACCTTAGGTGGGGAAAAACCTTAGGATAGTAGCCTTTTTAGAGATCGAGAACATAGTAATGATAACTCTTATCGAGTTCTAAGAAAGATAATAACTTACCTTATGTGCTACGTGCTTATACTTATATATTCGAGTCTCGATTAGCATCACGTAATTACTAAAACTTAAAATTTTATTTGTCAGGATGACGAATGCTGGAGAACCTAGTCAGTCCAGGGACCTTGTACCCCTAGAGGCTAGAGAGGAGGAGCCCCGAGATATCCACGTAGTTTGGGAGCAGTTAGTCCGACGAGAGCCATCACCCTTGATCACAGTCATTGGTCAGGAGATTGTGCCGGTGTCTAATTCAGAGGAGGACTCTGAGGAAGACCCTGAGGAGATTGAAGTTCAGGCTGAGGCAGCTGAAGAGGAGGAGGAAGACCCTGAAGAGTTCCCGCCGAGCTCTATCAGTGCTGAGATGTATGACGAGCTGTATGACCGTAACATAGAGTTACGTGATACTGTTCAGGAGCTGAGGGAGACTGTTCAGGAGCTGAGGGAGCGGTCGGTTACTCAACAGTCTACCATCGAGCTGAGGGATGGAGAGGTTGAGGCTCTTCACACACGTTTGGGAAATGTAGAGTGGAATTTGGCTCACGAGAAGGGCCAAACCGAGCAGAAGTCAGAGGAAATTGAGGAATTGAAGAATGAACTAAAAGAGAAATCAGCAAGGCTGGCCATAGCAGAGGAGGCTTGGGTAAGGGAATCACGACGAGCAGATCTCGCAGAAGATAATTGTCGGGCGAAGAAGGCCAAGCTTGAAGAGACGTACTCTATACTTCAGTATGCAATTGACGAGGCCCAGGATCGGGTTATGAGGTACCCAATTCAGTTTGAAGGACTACCGTCGTACATGCTAGATCGCAGGACGATGTCTCGGATTATGGAAGAAGAGCGTGGCAAAGCTGTTCGTCGCCTTAATGGGCAGTGATAGGAACATTTGATTTTGTGAAACCTATCTGGTAGTTAATAATGTAAATTCCAATGTGTTTATAAACAGAGGAATATTTTATGTTTTAAATCCTGTAGATTCTTTATCTCAGGATAGTTGATGTAAATAGCAGTGATGCTATCGTATTATGTTAAAACTTTTGATTTAGTAATATATCAGAGTTTATTTGAGATAATGTGTTGACTGATTGTGTCTAAATGTTTAAGTTAAGCCTTAGATATTTAAAAGATTGAATAAAGTTCTAATACGCGTATTTCTTAACAGTAAAATGCCGCCAAGGAGACGATCTAACCGTCAACAGGCCCAAGAAGGGTCAACTAACAACAACAACGACGCCAATGCTAACCCCGTTCAGCAGTTGGCGAACTTACTTGCTGGAGCGCTTAACAACCAACCTCAAGCTCCACCGACCACAACGTTCAAGGACTTCAAGGCGGTGGGACCGCCAGAGTTTAAAGGCACCATGAACCCGATAGAAGCTCAAACCTGGGTCATGGAGATGGAAAAAGTTTTTGACGTCGCCAGAGTCAGAGAGGACCAGAAAACCGCCTATGCAACGTTCATGCTGAAATCTGAGGCCAGCTATTGGTGGCAAGCGAATAAGGTCCGGGGAGGTGAAGGTGTGATTACCTGGGAGAGGTTCAAGGAGATGTTCTTCGAGATGTACTTTCCGACCAGCTCGCAGAATCAAATGGAGGTCCAGTTCTTGGAACTGAAACAGGGAAATATGTCCGTACCAGAATATGCGGCGAAATTCAATGAGTTGGCTAGGTTTGCCACGTATCAAGTGCACACCGATCAGAGGAAGGCAAGGAGGTTTGAACAGGGCCTGAAGCCCTGGTTGTATAGCAAAGTGTCAATGTTCCAATTGAACACTTTTGCTGGGGTGTTGGAGAAGGCCATTCTCGCTGAAGGCGGGAGTGATGCAGTTACAAAGTATAACCAAGATCAGAAAAAGAAGAAGAGTGAAGGTGAAGGAATTAACAAGGCTAGTGGTAGCAACACGGGAGGGAGTAATAATCAGAAGAGGAGGTGGAATGATAACTCATCGACTGGGAATCAGCAAGGTGGTCAGAAAAAGAGGATCGAAGCTTGTTCGACCTGCGGGAAAGCTCACCTGGGGGTCTGTATGAAGGGAAAACGAGTATGTTATAATTGTGGTCAGGAAGGCCACATAGCACCTAACTGTCCGAACCCAAAGAAGGGCGCTTGCTTCACTTGCGGCTCAAAGGACCATCTGGCAAGGGACTGTCCCAAGAAGGGATCTGGAAGGGAAGGATCAGGTGGAAACAGGGGAAACAGCGGTGGAAGTGCTTTAACTATCACGGGACCAACCGCAACCAACCGACCAACCGCCAGGACCTTCAACATGACCGTGCAGGATGCTGTGCAGTCTCGCGATGTGGTGTCAGGTATCATTCCGATCAATAAAGTTAATGCTTATGTACTATTTGATTCGGGTGCTACTTGTTCATTTATATCCGATGACTTTGCTAAGAACTTAGAACTTCCTATGGACGAGTTAGAATACCCCATGAATATAGAGATTGCGAATAGAGAAGTAATCCCTGTTAAGTATGTACACAAGAACTGTAGAGTAGATATTAAGGGTAACATTATGAACGTAAATCTTATCCCGATTAGACTTGGGGAATTCGATGTTATTCTGGGAATGGATTGGCTAGTCAATTATGGGGCTGTAATTGATTGCCAGAGGAAGTGTATCAACCTTATGACCCCGTCAAAGGTTGTGTTTTATGGCAGTAAATCGCCTAGACAAGCGAGTTGTCTGACGATGATGCAGGCCAGGAAGTTGTTAAGACAAGGCTGTGTAGGATATTTAGCCTACATAGTCGATAGTCGTAAAGAAAATTCGAAATTAGAAGATATACCAGTCGTGAGGGACTTCTTAGACGTATTTCCGGATGATCTGCCAGGACTTCCGCCAGACAGAGAGGTTGAGTTTGTGATCGATTTGGCGCCAGGGACGGCCCCAATATCGAAGGCACCATACCGGATGGCTCCGGTAGAGATGAAAGAGTTAATGGTACAACTACAAGAGTTACTGGACAAGAAGTACATCCAACCGAGCGTATCGCCGTGGGGAGCGCCGGTGTTATTTGTGAAGAAGAAGGACGGGACGATGCGGCTTTGCATCGACTACAGAGAACTGAATAAGGTCACAATTAAGAATAGATATCCATTACCGAGGATCGACGATCTGTTCGACCAATTGAAGGGTGCAAGGTACTTTTCAAAGATAGACTTGAGGAGTGGCTATCATCAGCTGAAGGTGAGGCCAGAGGATGTTCCAAAGACAGCATTTAGGACTCGATATGGTCACTACGAATTTTTGGTAATGTCATTTGGTCTAACGAATGCTCCTGCAGCATTCATGGGCTTAATGAATGGAGTGTTCAAGCCGTTTTTGGACAAATTCGTGGTGGTCTTTATCGACGATATTTTGGTATACTCGAAGACCAAGGAAGAACATGTAGAACATCTGAAGTTAACATTAGAGGCGTTGAGAAGAGAGAAGTTGTACGCCAAATTTTCTAAATGTGAATTCTGGATTGAAAGAGTGCAATTTCTTGGACATGTGATCGACAAGGACGGAATTTCGGTAGATCCCTCTAAAGTCGAAGCTGTGATGAACTGGGATCTGCCGAAAACACCGTCGGAAGTGAGGAGTTTTCTTGGATTGGCGGGTTATTATAGAAGATTTATTCAGGACTTTTCCAAGATCGCAACTCCGCTGACAAATTTGACTAGAAAATCGGTGAAATTCGTTTGGACAGAGAAGTGTGAGGAAAGTTTCCAAGAGCTCAAGAGGAGGTTGAGTTCAGCACCTGTGTTATCCCTTCCGGACGACACAGGCAATTTTGTGGTTTATAGTGATGCGTCGCATAAAGGACTTGGCTGTGTGCTTATGCAAAACGGCAGGGTCATTGCGTATGCGTCACGACAATTGAAAGACTATGAGAAGGGGTATCCGACCCATGACTTGGAGTTAGCTGCCGTGGTATTTGCTTTAAAAATTTGGAGACACTATCTCTATGGGGAGAAGTGTGAAATATATACAGACCACAAGAGTCTGAAATATATCTTTACACAGAAGGACTTGAATATGCGCCAGAGAAGGTGGCTGGAGTTAATTAAGGACTATGACTGTGAAATCTTATACCATCCGGGTAAGGCTAATGTGGTTGCCGACGCCTTAAGCAGAAAGGGTCGGGAGAAATTGATGATGTTGACTACTCAGGAGGAACTAATTTCAGCAATGGAAAAGCTGAAATTGGAAGTGAAGTATTCGATGGAGATTGACGAGAAGTTGTTTCAGATTCAAGCTGGTACAACCCTATTGGATAAAGTTAAGGAAGCTCAACTTCAGGACGAAGAATGTGAGAAGGTTAAGAAAAAGATATCTGAAGGAACCGAACCGAGATTCAAGATAGACAGTGAGGGACTACTGAGATTTGAGAATAGAGTTCGGGTACCGTCAGTGCCAGAGATTAAGGATGACATTTTGAGAGAGGCTCATAGCTCACGGTATTCAATTCACCCCGGTAGTACCAAGATGTACCAGGATCTTCGACAGCACTTCTGGTGGCCGAATTTGAAACGAGATGTTGCTGAGTGTGTTGCAAAGTGTCTAACCTGTCAGAAAGTGAAAGCAGAACATCAGAGACCAAGTGGTTTGCTACAACCCCTGGAAATCCCAGAATGGAAATGGGAACACATTACGATGGATTTCGTGGTTGGCCTTCCGACGACTCAGAAAGGCTACGACGCAGTATGGGTTATCGTTGACCGACTGACGAAATCCGCACACTTCCTTCCGATTAAAATCAGATTCAACTTAGACCAGTTGGCAAGGCTATATGTGAAAGAGATTGTTTCGAGGCACGGAGTTCCGGTGTCAATTGTTTCCGACAGAGATCCGCGTTTCACATCGAACTTCTGGAAGCGACTACAAGAATGCATGGGGACACAGTTGAGAATGAGTACGGCTTATCACCCTCAGACAGATGGGCAGAGTGAAAGAACGATCCAGACATTGGAAGATATGTTGAGAGCATGCATCATGGATTTTAAAGGAAATTGGGATGATCACCTACCGCTTGTGGAATTCGGTTACAACAACAGTTACCACGCTAGTATTGGCATGCCGCCTTACGAAGCGTTGTACGGAAGAAAATGCAGAACCCCGCTATACTGGGATGAAGTTGGCGAGAGACAACTATTAGGTCCAGAACTGGTACAGCAGACAGCAGAGATAGTCAAAGTGATCAGAACAAGACTGGTAGCAGCTCAGGATAGGCAGAAGAAATACGCCGATCCACACCGTAAGAACGTTGAGTTTGAATCGGGTAGCTATGTGTTCTTGAAAGTCTCTCCCTGGAAGGGGAAGATCAGATTCGGTAAGAAGGGAAAATTGAGCCCAAGGTTCATTGGACCCTTTGAAGTACTGCGAAGGATTGGAGAAGTTGCGTATGAGGTAGCCTTACCTCCGGCGCTTGAGAATGTCCACAACGTCTTTCATGTGTCAGTTTTACGCCCCTACAAACCCGATTACAAACATGTGATTGAATATGAACCCCTACATTTTGAGAAAGACTTATCCTATGAAGAAATTCCTGTTCAGATTGTTGACAGGAAAGAGCAAGTCCTCAGAAATAAAATTATACCTTCTGTTAAGGTAATTTGGAGGAACCACAATGCTGAAGAAGCTACGTGGGAACTCGAAGAGCATATGATGAAGAATTACCCAGATTTATTTACTTAATTTTTTTGTTTATGCGATTCTGGGGACAGAATCTTTGTAAGGGGGGGAGAATGTAACGGGACGAAATTTAATTGAACCGTGATTCTGGGGACAGAATCCTTTTAAGGGGGGAAAGATGTGACAAACAAGATTTTTGTAATTTATTTTGAATATTTATTGAATTAAATAAATATTTTTGATGATTTAATTATTGAGTTAAATAATTAATTGATGAATTTGTGGTAGATTAATTTAATTATATGTGTCACATTAGTTAAATTAATGTGGTGAATTTTTATATTCAAAGTATGTATTTAATTGAGCTTATTTGATTAATATATTAATTAATAAGCATAATGTTATTCTAATTAATTTATTAATTAATTAGAGATTTATGATTAGACATAATTAATAAATAAGAATTTTAATTATGTGACTATGTGATTTAATGTAGATTTATGCTATTTTATTTAATTGATTTAAATAGCATTATTTGATTTAATTGGGTGTGACATTAATTAACTATATTATAATAAATTAATTAAAATAAATGAGAAGGGATTCCTTAAGCTAGCCAAACAAGGCCTTAAGGGGAGTTGGTCAGTTAACCCACTAAGGGACCAACTGACAACCACTCACCCATTATATATTATACGTATTATACTTATATACATATATACTATATCAATTTATATATTCATATCAGAGGAAATAAAACTTAAAGAATCAGAGAGAATTTTGAGAGAAAAGATTGAAGAAGAAGAATTTGAAAAGTTTATATCATCATCCTTGAATCATCTTCACAAACTAGCAAGGGTAATTCCTTCTCCTAAGTTTTTAAATTCAAGTTCTTAAAGTTTTCCATTAACGTATGTTAGATTCTCTGTGAATAACTAATTTGATAATTAATGTATGATATGATTTTATATGTGTTATTGTATGATCATAACATGTTGTATATCATGTATGCATGATTTAGTGCGATTAAATCCATGTAGTTATGCTTAATTTGATTTTTCAAAAGTTACAGAGTGTAAAAATTGTACATATGGCCCATATGGCCCTTACGTACAAAATTTACACACCTTATGCGTTTATTTAACTTAAATTAACACTTGAATGTGATTGTGTACATTTAAACGAACAAAATAGAAGTTAAACGAATGGATTCGGTGTTATAACGAATCCGTAACGTTGAATTCTTGTTTTCTTTCAAAACTTTATAAAATGTTGAAAATAGTGAAATTAAATGTTGTGATTTGTGTAATTCCGTGATTTAAAGTGTTAAAAGCATGCTTAGAACATGGTATGATGTTTCTGTAAATTCTATATCTTATGGGTAGCCTTAAATTCATTACGTTAGTTTAATTTGGATTTATTTGGGTTGCTCTGTGTGTCATTCGCGAACTGGAAATCTGGGTCTGCGTTGCCGCGCGACCGCGCTGGTCCCAAGGGTAACTGGCGCGCGGCCGCGCCCCTTGCAGAAATTTGAAATTTTTTTTTTGCTAAGTGTTCGTGTGTTCTAAGAGGTGGTTTAAAACCTAATGTAATGAACATAAAGACATGATTAAACATATAATAAGAGGTTAATAACTTATATTACGTGAGTAATTAATAAGTTAATTACATGACTTGAATCGTTAATTGTATAGTCCAATAACGTGCTCAAGACCGATGTGTGTGATTCGATACGTATATCGAGTTATTGATTAATTTGTATTGTGAACGTATTGATGTGTAGGGTTTAATAAAGAACGTGAATTATAATTGTAGCTTGTGCAAGAGGCAAGTATCCTATCCCTAACTTATTGATTTAGCAAGTTCCCTAAATTCTAATTTATTCATTTATTAAGCCTTAGACTTGTGTTTCTATATCGAGTAAGCTCGTGTTTTTAATTGTTCAAGTTCGAAATTCATATTACATATTGTAACTCTTTTAAAAGCATGATTCAGTGATACAATACTTATTCGATTGTATACTCTTGAGATTTATTATTCAAGTTGAATATCGATGTTATTGTTGAACCTTATAGGACTAGTGAACCCTTATTGATTCGACTAGTCCATAGTTGATGAACGTTCTAAATTCCAAAATACTTATTGAGCTTATCCAAACCAAACTTCCTTTGGTGCGGACTCTGATGTCAAAACTGAGATGAACAACCCTGTAAAAGGGGATTATTTACGCTTTAGCGTTGAGATATTGTGCACAATATGGTACTAAGGGCTGATCCCCCTAAGTACGAGAAGTAGAGTCCATAGTCTTATGACTGTTAAAGGTTTTAAGTATAAACACTTTACAACCTAGGACATAGTTCAAGGTCTTATGACCCTCAGATGATATTTTGATTCCTGTTATTTATCCTCGAGTCAAAAGTTGAGTTTCTTTATTCAGATGTCCTTGATTCACTCGCATGTTATTATATTGTTGTCATATTATTATACTTGTGGGCAACCGTGCTCACTCTTGCGTAATAATAACATTGCAGTTAAGAACGAAAGGTCTGACGAGCCTTCTACTAGCAAAGGCAAGGGCAAAGTCAACAAGTGATGAAGACTTGTTGTTTATTTTATGTGTTTATGTTTCAGACTTATGTTAAAGTTGTGTAAAACTTATTTAATTATTTATATTTCCGCATTTGATATTTAAGGTTAAGTACGACCTGGGATTGATGTATTTCTTTTCAGATGTTGTAACCCCATAAGGGGAGGATTATTTCTATTTATTTCATGGTTTGCATTTACTATGGGTAGATAGATAGATGATATTTGTACAGTGAACACCAAGTCCCGTGGAAATTGAAGTACCCGGATTTGGGGGTGTCACAGTTGCACCATCCGAGTTTGATGACGAGGATGAGATCGAGATTGAGATAGAGACTGATCCAGAGGAGGAGCCGATGGAGGATGAGCCAGTAGAGGACTCTGATGAGGCTACTATAGAGGAGCAGATGTTAGGAGAATACGAGGAGCGGATCCTAGAGTTAGACTGCAGGGTCCAAGAGCTGGAGGCAGAGGCCCAAGAGAGAGAGTCCGAGTTCCAGAAGCTGAGGGACGAGGACCACCAGAGGAAGCTGACTATGCAAGAGTTAGAGGTGGAGATTGCCTACCGTAGGGAGGCAGGGATCCAGATGGGGACTCTATGTCATAGGTCAGTGGCTAGGAATGTAGATTTGGCAGAGAAGCTAGAAGAGGTTGAGCAGAGGGAGCTGAGTGAGAAGACTGAGAAAGAGGCACTCCGTACTCAGCTAGAGTTGGAGGTGATGGATAGGTTACACTTCGAGGAGAAGTGGGAAGCGTCCAATGAGAGAGCTGACGACGTTGAGGACGAGGTCAGGTGCAAGAAGAGAAAGATGAACAAGATGGGGTATGTGTTCCGTTCAGCTTTTGAAAGGGTGATTAATGGTGTGTACCACTACCCGGCAGAACAGGGACAGACTCTACATACCTTGAGCCGAGAGCTGGTTGCGTATATAGCACAGTTGGAGTACAAGAGCGCAGTGGAGCGCGGGATGATGGGATGAGATTTCCTTAGTCAGTCTAGTGGTAGTACTAGTTGTGTCTTTATGTATTGTATATACTATGTTGTAATCCCGATCTTTTGTGTAAGATGTGGGATGATGATGTAAACCCTGAGTTAGCTTTTGTTAGAGGGGTAGTATGGTAGTAGGTTGGTATATTCCCCGTCTTTTGTGATATTAGGGGATGTATGTGATAACATTTATAGCAGTATGCTAGGAAAATCATGTAATGAAATGAAATGGCATATGAATATAAATGGAGTTGCTTTTAGAAACGTGTTATAAATTTATTCTTTTAGTATTAAAAGAAATACTTAAGTGATATACTTGAATAATAATAAAATGAAAAATTGTGATGCAGATAATGCCGCCCAGACGTAGATTGACTGCACCCGAAGAATCCGTTAACAATGAGAGAGAACAAGTAGACCCGATCCAGAAACTGGTAGACTTGTTAGGAGAAGCCTTAAGGGGAAGGAATAATGAACCCGTTCGCCCGAACCCTCAAACTGTGCCAGTAACAACCTTTAAAGACTTTAAGAGTGTAGGACCCCCGGAGTTCGAGGGAACTACCGACCCAATCGTCGCACAAACGTGGATCAAAGAGATCGAAAAAGCTTTCACTATAGCTAGCGTAGGCGAAGATCAGAAGACGGTGTTTGCCACGTACATGATGAGGGGAGAAGCGAACTACTGGTGGGAGGCTAATCAACAAAGATCTGGAGAAGGGATAATAGCTTGGGATAAGTTTAAGACACTATTCTTCGAGAATTACTTTCCGAAGAGTATGAAGAATAGGATGGAGGTGAAATTCCTAGAGTTAAAACAAGGTGAGATGACGGTGGCGCAATACGCGGCTAGGTTTAACGAACTAGAGCGATTTGCGGAGCACCAAGTTGGTGATGAAGAGAGGAAGGCTAGACGCTTTGAACAAGGGTTGAAGCCATGGCTGTTCAATAAGGTATCAGTTCTTCAAATTGATTCTTTTGCAACATTACTGGAGAAGGCAATCATTGCGGAAGGAGGCAGTGAGGCCTTAAGTCTGTATAACAAAGAAAAGAAAGGAAAGAATACTGGAGGAGAGAATCGTACGGGAGGAAGCAGTAGCGGAGGAAGCAACTTGGGAAAGAGAAAGTGGGAGAATAACAACAACAACAAAAACAACAATAATCAATCAGGGAATTTTCGTGGAGGTTTCAAGAAGAGGGCTGAAGGATGCCCGAAGTGTGGGAAGAATCACCAGGGCGAGTGCTTGAAGGGACGTGGCACTTGCTACAACTGCGGACAGGAAGGGCACATCTCGCCCAACTGTTTGAAACCAAAAAAGATACAAGGATGCTTTGCGTGTGGCTCAACGGAGCACCGAATTAAGGACTGCCCAAAGAAGGGAAGTGGCGGGGGTAGTAATCAGCAAGGAGGCAACAAGCTGATGATCGGTGGACCGGCACAATCCAACCGCCCAACCGCCAGAACCTTTAACATGACCGTCCAAGACACAGTGGCTGCGAAGGATGTGGTGTCAGGTATAATCCCAATCAATGATATAAATGCTTATGTATTATTTGATTCGGGTGCCACCTTTTCTTTTGTATCTGAAGAATTTGCTAGTAGACTTAGTACACCCCGAGAACTTTTAGAAAATCCTTTGATCATAGAAGTTGCTAATAAGGAAGTGATCCCTGTAGAATACGTTTATCGAAATTGTCGCACAAGTATTAGTAAACATGAACTGAGCGTAGACTTGATTCCTATTAGACTGGGAGAATTTGACGTAATACTGGGAATGGATTGGTTGTATAACCATGCTGCGATAATTGACTGTCAGAACAAATGTGTGAACCTTCAGACTCCGAGTAAGTCTAAGGTAGTGTTTTATGGTAGCTCATCGCTTAAGCAATCGTGTTGCGTTACGATGATGCAGGCCAAGAAATTGTTAAGGCAAGGATGTGTAGGATATTTAGCTTACATCGTTGATACTCGGAAAAAGGGAGTAGAAATTAAGGATATATACGTAGTTAATGAATTCCAAGATGTGTTTCCGGACGATCTGCCTGGTCTTCCGCCAGACAGAGAAATCGAATTCGTAATAGACTTAGCACCGGTAACGGCACCGATTTCGAAAGCTCCATATCGTATGGCGCCAGTAGAAATAAAGGAATTGAAAATATAATTACAAGAATTGTTGGATAAAGGTTACAGTCGACCGAGTGTTTCTCCTTGGGGAGCACCAGTACTATTCGTTAAGAAGAAGGACGGATCGATGAGGCTCTATATCGATTATCGAGAATTGAACAGAGTAACGATCAAGAACCGGTATCCGCTACCGAGGATAGACGACTTATTTGATCAACTGAAGGGAGCAAAGTGTTTCTCAAAGATCGACCTACGAACAGGATATCATCAACTGAAAGTGAGGGATGAGGACATACCAAAGGCTGCGTTTCGAACCCGTTATGGACACTACGAGTTTTTGGTAATGTCATTCGGATTGACTAATGCTCCGGCAGCATTTATGGACTTGATGAACAGAGTTTTCAAGCTATACTTGGATAAATTTGTAGTGGTTTTTATCGACGACATTTTGATCTACTCGAAGACAGAGGAAGAACACGCCGAACATCTGAAGATTGTTTTGGAAGCACTAAGGAAGGAGAAGATGTATGCAAAATTTTCAAAGTGCGAATTTTGGATGGAGAAGGTTCAATTCTTAGGTCACGTGGTGGATAAGAATGGGATTGTTGTGCGAAGGTTGACGCAGTAAGTAATTGGGAACAACCAAAAACACAGACGGAGGTAAGAAGCTTTTTAGGGTTAGCTGGGTACTATCGGAGATTTATCCAAGATTTTTCTAAGATAGCAACCCCGTTGACCAATTTGACTAGAAAGACGGTGAAATTTATATGGACCGACAAATGTGAAGAGAGTTTTCAGGAGTTGAAGAAGAGATTGAGCGAAGCACCTGTATTATCATTACCAGATGATGCAGGAAATTTTGTGGTGTATAGTGATGCATCGCACAAGGGACTTGGCTGTGTGCTTATGCAGCATGGCAAGGTCATTGCATATGCATCACGACAATTAAAGGATTACGAAAAACGATATCCCACTCATGACTTAGAGTTAGCGGCAGTAGTTTTTGTGTTAAAGATATGGAGACATTATCTATACGGAGAAAAATGTGAGATATACACGGAACACAAAAGTCTGAAATATATCTTCACACAGAAGGAGTTAAACATGCGGCAGAGAAGGTGGTTAGAATTAATCAAAGACTATGACTGCGATATTCTTTATCACCCGGGAAAGGCAAATGTGGTTGCCGACGCTCTGAGCAGGAAAGGAAGGGAGAAGTTGTTTAATTTGACGACTCAGGAAGAGTTGATAAGAGAGATGGAGAAATTGGAGATAGAAGTGAAAGAACCAGAAAAGTCTGGTGAGAAGTTAATTGTAATGGAAGCTTGTCCGACGTTGTTGGATAGAGTAAAGGAAGCTCAGGAAAAGGATGAAGAGTGTGAGAAAATCCGAAAGAGGATCACAGAAAATGAGGAAGAAAAATTTCGAATGGATAAAGACGGTATTTTGAGATTTGAAGGGAGAGTGTGGGTACCAGCGATAACCGAGTTGAGGGAAGAGATTTTGCACGAGGCACACAATACGACATATTCCGTTCATCCGGGAGGCACAAAGATGTACCAAGATCTAAGGCAACATTTTTGGTGGCCCAATTTGAAACGGGAAGTCGCGGAGTGCGTCAGTAGATGCTTGACTTGCCAACGCGTTAAAGCAGAGCATCAGCGGCCGAGTGGTTTACTACAACCGTTAGAAATACCAGAGTGGAAATGGGAGCATATTACCATGGACTTCGTGGTAGGACTTCCAGTTACACAGAAAGGTTATGATGCTATTTGGGTTATCGTGGATCGACTAACGAAGACCGCACACTTTCTACCAATCAAGATCCGCTACAGTTTGAACCAATTAGCAAGCCTATATGTAAAAGAAATTGTTTCACGACATGGAGTGCCGGTGTCAATTGTCTCTGATCGAGATCCGCGTTTCACGTCCAATTTTTGGAAGAGTTAGCAAAAAAGAATGGGAACGCAGTTGAGGTTGAGTACAGCTTATCATCCTCAAACAGACGGACAAAGTGAACGAACAATACAAACGCTAGAAGACATGCTTAGGACTTGCGTGATGGATTTTAAGGGAAATTGGGACGACCACCTACCCTTAGTAGAATTCGCATATAATAATAGTTACCATGCGAGTATCGGCATGCCACCGTACGAAGCTCTTTACGGGAGAAAGTGCAGAACGCCGTTATGTTGGGACGAAGTCGGAGAACGACGAATACTCGGACCAGAGTTAGTTCAACAAACCGCAGACGTGGTGACAGTGATAAGAGCCAGACTTGTAGCAGCTCAAGATCGCCAGAAGAAATACGCAGATTTGCATCGGCAGGACCGAGACTTCAAAGTCGGCAGTTTCGTATTCTTGAAGGTATCTCCATGGAAGGGAAAAATCCGTTTCGGCAAGAAAGGAAAATTGAGTCCAAGATTCATAGGACCGTTCGAGATACTGAAGCGAGTGGGCGAAGTGGCATGCAAAGTTGCATTGCCACCCGAACTGGAGCACATCCACAACGTGTTTCACATTTTCGTATTGCGACCGTACAAGGCCGACTACAAGTATGTGATTTCTTACGAGCCCATTCAAGTGGAGAAGAACTTGGCGTATGGAGAAATTCCTGTCCAGATATTAGATAGGAAAGAACAAACTTTGAGAAATAAAGTTATTTCATCTGTAAAAGTACTTTGGCGTAACCACGATGTCGAGGAGGCAACGTGGGAGTTAGAAGATAGGATGATGAGGGACTATCCCCATCTATTTGTGTAACCTTGTAGCAATTCCGGGACGGAATTTTTATAAGGGGGGGGAGGATGTAATACCCGAGAATTTCCATATATTATTAAATAAATATATTAATGGAAATGAGAATTTATTTGAATATAAATGATTTTGTGTTATGAGAATGATTAAATTCAATTATATTAAATTGAATAATTATAATAATTGAGAAATTGATGGAGTTTACGATAAAGTCGATGAAATGCCTTGTGTGGCACAGTGACGTAATATAAGAATGATTATATTAATTTAAGCGAACAATTAATCTATATTAATTGTTATTGTAGAATATTAATTAATTGTTGAGAATTATTAATGATTATATTAATTAACGGATGAATTATTAAGTAAATAATTAATCTATATTAATTGTTAATTGCTATTGTAAAATATTAGTTGATGGTTATGGAATATTAACTGTGATTGATTAATAATACGTGATTATTATTATTGCAAGAAATATAATAATAATAAACCACTTGTTTATAATTGTGCTGAGATTTATACTTGTTAATGTGATAATGAATCCTATGATTATTAATTAGGTGTTATTAATAATCGATGAGGAATGGATTAATTAATATTATTGTTAATTAATTGATAAGATAAATAATTTATTTATTTGACATTATGAATAATAAAACAAATAAGTAAGTTATTAATATAATAAGATTATATTGATTGTTATGTACAAGCATGCAATAATATATAATACGACTATATTATATAGTGTAGAGAAACACTTAGGTGTGACCATACAAGTATACATAAACTATGCTATATAATGCAATGTGAATATATTACACATATGGACCATGTATTAAGATTAATTAAACTATGTGAGCTACATGATTAATACCTATGTGACAATGTGTATGTAAGTATACATTAAAATGATATATTATGAATATATTGTAATCACTTGTTGATTAATACAATTTAATAATAAAGGAGATAATATAGTGTGATAATATCTGAAAAGATTATACCAGTATGATAAAAATGTACATGGATTATATGTGTACAAGTCACACTTACTACATTATGTGAATTATAGTGTGACATTTCAATAAAAGACATATGTATAAAATATATATATATATATGTGTAGATAGCCTAAGTATTTAATACATATGTGTATAATGATTTAAGTGTAGTATGTTGCAAATGCTGAGTTAGTATTGTGCCTTGTCCCTAAATGCTAGTCTCATTCTCATTCACGTGAAGAACAAAAAGGCTAAGGAGCTACTCCTTCTCCCAAGCTCCTTCTAGCTCATGATTATGGGGGGAGTGGTTATCATGATGATCTTCAACAACCATTTACCAACTCTCTTTTAACCATCATGTAATCTAACATTCTCATTGGTTTAATTTGATGTATATATGTATTGTCTGTGTAAGAATTGCTCTATAAATATGGCTCCCTCCCTTCTCTTTTCATTTGCTGAGATTTTGTCTAAGTATTGAATTGAGAGTGTTGTGCGTTTAATAGCAAGATAATCACAGAGAGAGAGATTTCAATAAGCTTACTTTGCATTACAGAGGTATAAATCCTTCATTCTTGGTTCATCATTTTGTTTACTGTCAAAGTTTCCAATTCTTGATTTTGATTACAATTTATGCTAGATTGGATTAGAACATGTTCTTAGTTGTTATATAGACTTATAAACATGTTTAAACCATAATGTGGCTGCTTAGAAAAGTTTTTGTGAAGTAATTTCGTGAGTTAGATTTGTTATGTGCCGTTGCAGGCTGCTCTCTGGACTGGAACAGGAGCCGCGCGTCTCCCTAGTACAATTTGGGCGCGGCCGCGCGCCACTGCAGAATTTGTTGATGATTTATTTTATATCTTCTGATGTATTGAGCATGATGTACTGTTAGGATATGCATATAACTCACATTAACATATGGAATAAGGTTACTAGGTTATAGCAATCTATGCTAGTTGTTTTAGTTGAATATTTCAAAGAAAACTTAAAGTTATGAAAAGAGGAACTTGGATATATAAATACCATAATAGTATTCTGACTTTTGAGACACGTTTGTATGACCTAGAAACACATGGAATGCATATTGACTTAAGTATATATGTATCGTGATATAATATGAACATGTGAACCCAACTAGTGCACCTTTCTAACAAAAATACAAGTTTTGAAGGTTGATATTGACATGTGAAGACCATGTATACATTCTGACTTTTCAAGCATGTTATGTGACCTTGAAATGCGGGTCAAATATGTTAACATATGAATCTAGATAGCATGAGCATGTTAGGCCTTATTAGCAAGCTTTACTAATGATAACATAAGCTTTAAATGTGGACTTTGACATGTTATATTAGGACTCTACATTCTGATATTTTCAACATGATTGAATGTAGTTTGAAGGCATCATATATGTACGTACTTGTTAGATGTAATGCAAGTTAATCAAGCATGAGTTTGATTAAGTTACGAACTAGTAATAGTGCTAGAATCACATATCCATGACATAAGAAACATATGAACATGCGTATCAATAAAATATATGACTACTTTATATGTCTAAATGATAAGCATGACAATTTATGTGAATTCATGGCATTGTATAACCCTAAGTCGTTAGGGATCGTGAATTAAAAAAAAATCATAAATGATTAGAACGAGGAAAGATTGTATACAAACATAAAAGTATCCTTTAAAAATGTATACATGCTACGTGATATTATATGATGTCACTTGAACCCGATTTTGACGGTTAACTTATGAGAATGCCATAACTTGCTAAAATGAAATATATTTAGTATTGATTGTAGTCTTATGTGATATTAATAATATGCGAATATGTTTGCTAATTGTGGTAGTCTCACATGATAGTAACGATGTATGAATATGATCAACTTGAGAAAAGAGAAAGTTAAGAATAGAAATTAGATACTAAATAATTGTGTAGCTAGGGTAAAACTTAGCTTGTGTGTTGATCGTATATTCGAAGATATAATGTGAAGTTAAATTATATGACTAATGACTATCATTACGATAGGAATTCAAAAGTGTTGACTAGCTTTACGTGAGTAAACTACGCATAAGGCAAGTATCCTAAACCCTTGCATTACTTTATTCAACGGATATCGTAAGCGAGTATCTAAAACTTATCTCTTTGGATACAAGTATTCTATCTTTGTATATTGCGAACTAGTTTCCTACTTAATTGTTTGAATTGAATTAGCATACTTGAACTCTTATTTCATTAAAGCTATTATTCATGTTGAACTTAGTATTGTTCTTGAATATTGTGAAAGTGTCTATGCCATTTGATTCGGCTAGACTTATGTTATTGAAAAATGACCCAAACTAATTGATTGGTGCGGGATCTTGTATTTGACTGAGAAGAACAACCTTCTTTGAAGGGAATATATAATTGTCGGAGAACCGACGTGCACACTTGAGTATGATTGATTGTTATGCATAACGAGGGTACTTTAGGCTGATCACCTGCTGTATCTGTTTTTATTGGATTTTCAGTTTATTACTGTCAATTCTAGTAGAAGTTCATAGTCCTTAGTGACTGCTCAGTATTCAATTATTTAAAATCTTGAATTGACGTATTATTGAATCATATTGATATTATTCTGTCCTTAGCGACTGTTAT